>OY747136.1:75743427-78143427 GCA_963556465.1 Berberis vulgaris | reverse complement strand
ATTACCAATGATATATGGGGAGTTGTTATTAACCCAGTAAAGGAAAAGCTAAAAGTACTAAAGTTTTGTTACCCTTGAAAAATGGAAACTCGATTTTGACCATTAGGAGCATCAGTTCCTGGATTTTGACCATTAGGAGCCGTGGTTCCTGGCTTTTGACCATTAGATGATTCTACTAGTGCAGAGGTTGCTCCAGATGAACCTCCACCTAAGATCCTCATTTCTTTATCAGGTGTTGATGGAGCAGCAGTAGTCGTATCAGAAGCTTTAGAAACCATGGACCATAAAGGCCAATCTTTGGTTGATGAAGATCCAGAGGAAGATGCAACTCCTTCCTCTGCATTTGTCCAAGGATTTCTAGTCACTGGCTCTTCTGCAATTAAAGAATATTCAGCAGGGAATCACATAAAGTTTAAGTGTAAAGGTTAATCCATAATTTAAGTAGAGATGTAAGAGAATTTATTAAAAGAAAATAATAGCCAAAACTCTTGGTTCTACAAGTAAACTAAAACCAATAACAAATAAATTAAAGTTTAGTCATCTTGGCACCAACAAGAAATTGGATTCTCGATTTCCATGTCTTATATAAATTTCTCCGTTTTATCTGTGGATTTTAGTTCTTGATTTCTCAGTTTTATATAAAGTTCTTGATTCCTAAGTTTTCCTGTTTTATTTATAAAAATAATAAATAAATAAAACATGAGTTCGACACAAATTTTATGACAGTTTAAATGAGTGGTTCTTTAAATTGTGATAATTTCCCCAAGAGTGCAATGCACCTCCTTTTTCATTATGAGTGGGTTAGTACTTAGTAGGGTATGGAGATATGTTGTTAGTTTTTTTGGCTTAATATTTGGCGATGCCGGGATCGATAGAGATATTGTTAAGGTCGTGGAAAACGCTGAGTGATCTTATTTCAAGAGGAAGATTTTGTGAAAGCTTAAACCTTTTGTTGTCTATTCGGTGGTTTGGCTAGAGCGCAACTCCATAACTTTCTGTGATAAAGCTTCTAACATGGAGGCCGTGTCATTGGAGATTTTAATCCTTACATGGAGTTCGATATCCCATCTTCCATCCTTTAAGGGTTTGTTCTTTGATCACATGTTTGCCGACTGGAATATGTTGATCTTGGGACCATGATGCCTTCAAGGTTGCCTCAATTTGTATTTTGGCACTCTATTGAAAGCTCCTGGTAAAAAAAAATTGACTATGAATAATATAGTCAAGAACTGTGGATCTTTGGAATAACCCAATCAAAATTTGAATTGGTAGATGAAAAAGGATGAGAAGTAGAGATAAAAAGATGTATGTTTTTAACATTCTTTAAATTTTATGATGTAAATCTCTATGAAAATAAAATAAAAGAGTAGTGATAAATAAAAATGGCAACCAGTAAACTTAAATTGTGGCTAGAATTGCATGAGCTGCAATGAGATCTATAATGTCAATGAATAATGAGTAAACAATAACATAAAAGAGCTTTGACTCCCTAATTAACAACTTAAAAAGCCTTGTCTCCCTAATTAACATTGGGAGCCAACTTTACTGGTTGGCTTGGATAGAGCCAATTTAAAGAAACAATGATCGTTTAATCTCCACTACTCATTTAAGAAATGACGGTCTTGTAATCTCTACCACTCATTTAATAACACGTAAATGATCAAGATTTGTTATGAAATATGTGTCATAATTTTCGATTCTTGAGGAATTCAATTTTCTATTAATCTATGGATGAAGAATCTTTAATCATGTCTCAATATCTTCAAAACTAAAATATAATAAGATGAAAAGAAAAAACTAACTTCATATATAAGGTAGTTGGTCCTCATCATCACAAATACAAGAATTTCATGACAAACAAACTGAAATATGAGAAACAAAATTATTCAACTGAATATATTATATCTCAAGAAAATAAAAATCTTTGAAATTTCCATCTTTTGTGATATTGGTCCATCAAAGGCCTACAACATTTAAAAAAAAAAAAAAAAAAACTTCTAACTTAGGTTAGACACAAGGAATAGCATAATGGTTTTGTGGGAAAATGATGAAGGGGTTTGGAGCTACTCTTGATAGAATTTCAAGAATTGAAAGAGAGAACAAATGAAAAGGCTAAGCTTTCGATCTAAGCTTATTAGAGATTGCTCTATCCAATGTCTTATTTGCCATATATGATATCTTTGCTTTATATGTCGTCATCAGTAGACTGTAGGGGTGGGCATCCCATCCCGTTCCCGTCCCGATCCCGTCCCGTCCAGTCCCGATTTTTTCGGGTCTTAATGGGATTGAATAATTTCATCCCGATCCCGTCCCGTCCCGATCTAGAATGGGATGGGATGGGATGAAGATTTTCAATCCCGCCAATCCCGTCCCGAACTATTTTTAATATTAATTATTAATATTTTTATTTACTTATTTATTTATTTTATGAACATTTGCATAAAATGTTCAGGCTTCCAGCAGCAGGCTTCCAACTGCAGCAGGCCTTCCAGCCTAGCAGGCCTTCCAGCAGATTGGATCTGAGATGAATCAGTTCATGTTTGGGGAGAAATCCATGGTGAAAGTTTGTTGTTTGGACCAGAGATTGGTGTTTTTATGATTATTTGAGGTTTTTTTTTATGGGTTTTCAATTTTACTTAATTTAAGGTTTGTTCAGGGTTAAAGATGAGATTTTTTGGGGGTTTGTAGATAGATTGTTTGTGTTAATTGAGTGGAGAAGGGGGAGTGAGGATGTCTTTTAAGAGCATTTTGCAGGATATGAAGGGGGAGTTTGGGAGTATTTCAAGGAAGGGGTTTGATGTGAAGCTTGGGTATGGGTTGAGATCTAGGTCGCAAAGAGTGGTGGTGAATGATGCATTGATAGTGCCGAGTATTGATGCTTTGAAGCAGAGTTGTTGGGCGAATATGCCGTCGGAGCTTTTGAGGGATGTGCTGATGAGGATAGAGGCATCCGAGAGTGCTTGGCCACCTAGGAAACATGTAATTGTTGTTGTTGGGGTTTGCTGGAATTGGAGAGAAATTACTAAGGAGATTGTAAAGATGCCGGAGTTGTCGGGCAAATTGACATTCCCCATTTCGTTGAAGCAGGTTTGACATTACAATATTAATTTGTTAAATTAATCTGCTGTTATGAATGCTCACATAAGCTCATTTTTATGCAAATTTTAGAAATTGATTATTCTCTTAATGTCCTACAATGTGTTAGATTTATGGATATTGCGTGCAGTGGGAAAGATTCAGTTTCATGGAATTACTAAGCGGCTAGTCTAAATTGTTATTTACTGCACACTGGATAATTTCACTTTCATTTTACTAATTTCACTTCACTAATAATTTCACTTAGCACGCTAATCCCATCCCGTCCCATCTCGAACCCGTTTGGGATGGGACGAGGTCGGGATGAGGTTTTTCTCATCCCGTCCCGTCCCGATCCCGTATGAACGGGATGGGATAGGGATGGGCATATCTTGTCCCATCCCGTCCCGTGCCCACCCCTAGTAGACTGTCCTTCCATTCATGTGGTTTCATGCGGGATTTAGTGTGTATGCCCACAAAATGGAAGGCCTTTGCGTTCAGCCTTTATCGATGATGAATATGGCACTTCTTTGCAAGTGGTTGAGAGATGCATAAAGAGGAAAGATGTCGCTACAACGAAATATGACCCGACGGGGTTAAGGTGGATTCCCAAGCATCCGACGAGATCTTAAGGCACAAGCAATGGACAATTTCTTATTTCAAAGAGTTTCTTGAAGGAATCGAGGTGGTTGTTG
The DNA here is from genome assembly GCA_963556465.1 of Berberis vulgaris. Taxonomy (NCBI): domain Eukaryota; kingdom Viridiplantae; phylum Streptophyta; class Magnoliopsida; order Ranunculales; family Berberidaceae; genus Berberis; species Berberis vulgaris. The sequence continues at coordinate 78,139,657 of OY747136.1, read as the reverse complement.
GCACAGAGAGAAGTTTCAATTTTGGAATATGATGTGGTGTTGGGATGGACATGGAAAAAATTCCCAAGACCTTTTGCCTTGTAAGGAAGTGTGGTTGGATAATGGAGTTATGTGAATGCAATAATGGTGTAATGAATTGAGAGTTTAAAGACTTTTACGGGAGAAACTGTGGAGTTTGTTCGGTTATCTAGGGTTGTAAAGGGTGTGATGTTAGGGAACCGCAAGGACGAATCTGGAAAGAGGATAGTTCAATGGTATCTCAAAATATTTTATATCTTCTAAATTGTTGGTCGCGACTCACCTGCTGGTGCTCATCTTGATTTTCCTATGCGAGTGCTCATCTTGATTTTTCTGTTGGCTGGAAAATCATTTTCCAATGTTTGATTAGCCACACAAGTAGGAAAGGAGTTTTTTGGGTCCACTTAATTTTCCCGTTTTTTCCCCGACCTACCTCCTTTGAGAAAACTATTTTTCGGGAAAGCATGGAAAATATGTATAAAAAATTCTCAAACTCATATACAACCAAACACTATTTAAGACTAAATTTGAAACAATGAAATTACTAGTATACCTATAATAAAATTTATTTTTTAGTATAATTTTTCTGGATTTAATCAAACACTAGAAAATCATTTTCCTAGTAAAGTAATTTTCCTAGTCCTTTATAACAAGAAAATCATTTTCCTAGAAAATGGTTTTTTGAGCTAACAAACACACCTTAAAGTTTCTTTATTTATGTGAAAGTTATTTCAAGTGACATTCCAACCAAGGTTGAGCTAACACATAGAGGTACCGACATTGATGTCACGTGTTCCTTATGTGACAATTTTAGTAAAATAAAATTCGGGGCATCTTCTTCACCATGAGCAAGATAGTTTTCTCGATACTCCCTCAACTCAGTCGAGGACCAAATATCGAGTCAACCGATTAATCGGAAAGTTTTCAAAATAATTGGAATGGTAAATATTAACTAATTTTTTATATAAACTCTAAGTAACAATTAAGTTAACAAAATAAATATTTAGAAATTCAACATTTCAATGCATATCATAATATAAAATGAGCATTAATAGCAAAAAAAGTATCCCAAACATCTCACATGTAATTAATTAACTATATAATACTACAAATGAGGCATTCATCTGAATAAATTAGTAAACTACACATTCAGTTATTTCATTTATTGTTTAACCAAATAAAAAAAAGGCAGCATAATTGAAGAATGAAGACTGAAGAGTGATGAATTAAGAACCAAATAATGAGAAGTCAAGAAAAAGAAGACGGAAGAAGAAGAATTGTACCAGGTAACAACAACAACAACAACAGTCGAGGAGATCATAGCATCAACAACTGCTTGAAACAACCATAGCAGCAGCTTGCAAGTCAGCAGCAGCAGCAAATCGACAAGTAGGGTACCTTATCTCATCCTCCCTTTGATGTCCTCTACCTCTCGTTCTCCCTTATTCGCTTTCTCATTCTTTGGATCGAAAGGATTTGGGTGAAGATCAAAAGAAGGGGAACGAATAAAGAACCAGGCCCTCAACAAACGAGTCAACCATATTAACTCGGCCGAGTCCGAGCTCCCAAAAAATTGGCCGAGACCGAGTTTGCTGATTTTCCCAATCTGAGTTTTGGTGCCATTTTTTCAAAAACAAACTCGTTCCACAGTTCGATACCGATGAGAAATCTCTCACAAGATCTCAAACGAATGGTCATCCTAGCCTCTCTTGTCTATGGATTTCATGTGGATGGTCTAAGAGAATCTTGAATGAACCATTGTAAAAAATATAAAAATAAATAAATAAAATAGACGTTGCGAGCATACAACTAGGGGTGGCAATTAGTGGCACAACATGACCCATCAAATTTTTGGGGTGGGTTTGAGGTCTTGATACGGTTGACACAGAACAACCCATTTGTTATTTCATAATTACTATATGATTAATGAGCATATTCACATATATATGCTTTTTGAAAATCATATAAATTTTGGCATGGTTATGGACAATCGTAAAAATAAAATACTGCCAAACTTGCACTTGGAGTATGTACAAACTTTGGAAATGGCTTTGGTACTGTCAAAAACATTGTCTTAAGGCAGTAACAGTGATCAAACGTGTCAACCTGACCCAATACAACTCAGAGACAGGTTGGGTTTGGGTTTGACATCTTTCGCACAATTATTAAATGAGTCGGGTTTGGGTTTGACAAGTTGACACAGAATTTTGTTTGTTTTTTTTAGAGATACTTCAACCACAGCCCTAACTCACCTTGTCAGAGATAGCTATGAGTATTATACCTTCGATGTCAACCACCTCCTCTTTAAGTCACTCCCTATAAACCCTTAATAAAGCAAATAAGGTCAATAGTTTTGGAATGAGTTTAGAGATAAAGGAAATATTCTTGGGAATTTGGTGTTGGGAAGTTGTATGATCTTTGTTATGGAGTTGGTTTCACATTACCCTTATTTCGCGGGATTGTTCTTTGATTAGTTTTATGCCAATTGAAATTCTCTAATTGTGGAACCTACTGCTTTTAAGCTTGCGTTCTAATAAATTTTCTTTTAAAAATAAAAAATAAAGGTGCGGTATGTCAGATGGTATGTCACACCCTTCACATGGTATCTCGCACTTACACTGGAATAAGATATTCTAGGAGCTTCCACAGTGACATTATTGTGCATGAAGTTGGATGCCAAGAGTCCCTGCTACTTATACGACAAAGAGAAAGATGGTTTGCTAACATTCACCCAACATACATCCTCGCATTCAAAGCACCGCCTTAACTCATATGCCTTAATGACAATAGTGAGATAAGATCTCACTAGAACATCTTCTTACCACTTCCTCAACACTGAAGAACAAACTTGATGATAAACAAAAATCTTTTTGACCTACCTCAAACAACTTTGATCTTCTTGAGTTAGAACAAACGCCTTTGGACTAATGATATCCTCTAGACAACACTTGCTAAATCGAGTTAGAACAAACACCCCCAAACTGTATGAGATCCTCTATGTAACACTTGCTAAATCTTTCACATAAAGGAAGCGGGCTCCAATCCATGCTCATGGGAAGAGAAAGGCATTATATATGAGAAAAACTCATGGGTGCACAATAAAATAAAAATAAAAAAGAGCAATTTGCACCTAAAGCAAGAAAAAAAAAAAAAAAAAAAAAAAAAGGAAGTGTGCCTTTATCACCGAGCAATATGACAAAAAAAAAAGAGATAGAACAAACATGTCGATAATGGACCTTATACGATAAAACAAGCATATCAAGCTTGACCCACAATAAGCCACTGAAAGGTATAGCCTGGTTGATATTACACTTTATATTAGCACAATTTGAGCAATGGACCTTATACGATATTTTTACATTGGAAACAAACTCTAAGGTGGTACGGAATAGGGGAGGTTTTATAGTTGGAGGGACGTAATATGGTAATATACTCCTTTATTTTATTTTTCCTACCGTTCTATTCTCCAACTTCCAATTTATTACAACCTATGATGTCAAAAGCAATCTCAGCAACTACTTAAAACAAAAAAGTGAATACAAAGCAACCCTAAGCAGTGACGGAGCCAGGATTTTTATTGAAGGGGGGCAAAGTGATGAGTCATAATTAATTAAAGATAATATAATAATTAATTACTTTACCATAATTTTTTTAATGTAAACAATACATGAATAACTATGTAAGACACTGACTGCAATCAACATAAGCCGATTAGATTGCTTGGGAATAAAATGATTGGATATGAAGTTTTGATTAAACTCCGACTCTTCATATAGGCTTGAGTGTGCAAACTATTAGGCTTTCCTACATGAGTTTCAAGATTTTTTATTTTTTTTTTAAATTACTTCAACAACAAAACAATTACCATCCCTTTGCTTCCCGACACTTCTAAAAAGATAGCAATGAAAACAAAAGGTGACATCATTTGTTTTGCACTTTTGCTATACTCTAGCCAACTCTTATACTTAGTGAACCAAGCTACATTAAAACGTCGTAGCGCACCTCTTTTTTTCTATAAAAATGTGTAGTTCATCGGCTGACAATGACCCTTTTGCAAATAAATTCTTCTAACAATCTCCTAATCATTCGGATGGTAATAAGAAATATGAAGTATTAAGCCAGGATCTATTAGAAGATTTGATAGGTCAACCTCTATATGACTTTTCTTTGAGATTAGATCTAATAAATCATGGTAATCCCTATTTTTGGTTGGAGGTGGTAGATCACTACTTTCCTGGAAGTTGGAACTACGTTCAATGCGAAGCTCGTTGGGATGGTGGACACGAAGCAGAAGAGGAACGAATGACCGCCACCAATACTCCAATCGCCGACACCAAAAAATTGAAATTTGGGGGTTTACCAAGAACACGAGATTTTTATGTCTGAGCGATGAGGGAGTAGTAGAGAAGATTTTTCATCTTGTGAAGACGAACACAGTGAATTTCATTGTACTTCTGAAGCTCCTTTCCCGGAGAAATGATAATGACAGATTATTAGAGAGATTTGGGGATTTGAATTGTTGAGGGGTTGGACAAATCAAAATTGTATTTAAAGTTAGGCGCAAAAAATAAACATATTTTTTATAAATTTAAAAAAAAAACAATGGGCACCAAAAAAAATTTATTGTTTTTTTTTTTCAAAAGAGTCAGTGGGGGCAAGTGCGCCCACTTGCCCCTACGTGGCTCCGTGCCTGACCCTAAGTGATTGCTTCATAGCCAGGGCGAAAGATGTTGACAACTGTGTATTGTGTTGATAAAGCACTTTTTGTATAGCACAAGGTTATTGCTTTGTTTTTTCATATCCTTTTACAGGAGGTTTCTTACGCAAAACCACACACACCCAAAAAAAACCCTCAAGTTATGAATTCCATTTTCTCTTTCTTTTTTGTATTTCGTATTTCTATATGCATTGTATGCAAAGCAAGTTTCTTTATTGTTACTGTTACGGTTGCTATTACTATTATTTTATCTTCTTTTAATTCAAATAAAAAAGTAATGTGAATTCTCTTACTGTTTGGTAATTTATTATTTTTACAGCTTTTTCATAAATGAGTCATAGAATTGATGCGTTCATTCATTTCTATAATATAATTAGATGTAAGTTAATGGTGATTCGTGTAGCAACTTGCAATCTTTATTAGATTATATTGATGATTTTTATTGTATCATAGTTTGTAATTATACATTCATTATTATCTTATCATTTTGCGTGTAACCTTCAATAAAGTAACCACTTTTGACAGATTACAACTTAAATAGACAACTAAAAAAAACACAGTACTCAGAGTATGAAAGTGCAAGGAAAATAAAGTGAAGTATTGATGATTTTTATTGTCTATTTAAGTTAGTGTAGTAACTTGCAATGTTTAGTTACGGTGTGTATATAGTTGTCAATAGGCTGGCAATTAGGCTGTCAATTAGAGATTCTAATTGATATAGTTTCCTAGTTTAGATTTAATAGTTTGTATATAAATACATGTAATACTTCAATGAAATACACAAGAAAGTATTCTCTTAATATTTCTTAACATGGTATCAGAGCCACTTAGGGCTTGAGATTAAGATTCGAAGTTTGAAGTTAGGGCATAATATTCGAAGTTCGAAATTTGGTTCTCACCGCCAGATCGAATCCTCCAGGCACCAACAGACCTCTTTCGATCCTCCGTTCGACCCTTTCAGCCAGTCGATCCAGCCAGTCGATCGACTCCTTCCGATCGACCTATCCAGTCGATCCAGCCTTCCGATCGACTCCTCCAGTCGATCCAGCCCTCCGACGCAGTCGATCCAGCCGACGCAATCGATCGACTCCTCCAGCCAGATCGATCGACTCCTCCAGTCAGATCGACTCCTCCAGCCAGATCGATCGACTCCTCCAGTCGACTTTTCCAGTCGATCGAAGCACCCTCTGCTTCCAGTCGATCCACCCTCTGCTTCCAGTCGATCCACCCTCTGCTTCCAGTCGATCCACCCTCTGCTTCAAGTCGACGCTTCCAGCCAGTCGATCCAGCCAGTCGCCGCTTCCAGCCAGTCGATCCAGCTAGTCGACGCTTCCAGTCGGTTCTTCCAGTCGATTCAGTCGATCGAAGCTGTTCTTCTCTGTCTTGTGCGTCTTTTCAAGCCTCTTTCCTGATTTCTCTTGCTTTGGGGGAGATTTTGCAAGATTTCTCTTAATTTTTGGTGCTTTGATGAGTCGAAATAGGAGCTATACGCTTGGGAGACCGTCTAATTACAGTGGACACAAAGGAGGCAGCTCACAAGGGCTTGAACCTCGCACGCCAGATTCTGAAATTACTATTTGCAACTATTGTAAGAAGCCGGGCCATACCAAGTTTGACTGTAGAAAGCTACAGTTTAAAAACCGGCAAAAAACATTCAGCTCATGTTGCGATCACTACTGATGCCTCTGACAAATCGGTCTTTATCTCTGCTGATGAATTTGCCAAGTTCTCACAGTATCAGGAATCACTCCAGTCTTCATCTCCTTCTGTCACATCTATTGCTGATTCAGGTAAACCCGATGTATGTCTTCTTTCATCATCCTCCAAGTGGGTCATTGATTCTGGTGCCACAGATCATATGACAGGTAATTCTAGTCTATTTTCTTCTTTTCAACCCTACACTTCTACTTCTACCGTCACTTTAGCCGATGGGTCACCATCTTGTGTTCGCGGGTCTGGCACCATCAACCTTACCCCCTCGCTATCTCTGTCCTCTGTCTTACATTTACCTAATTTATCCTTTAATTTGCTCTCTGTCAGTCAGCTTACTCGTAATCTTAACTGTTGTGTCTCATTTTATCCTGATCATTGTTTATTTCAGGATCTTATGACGAAGAAGATTATTGGTAAAGGACATGAGTCTGGAGGCCTCTACATTCTTGATACATCGGTACCGCGTTCTATTGTTTGCTCCAGTGTCACGTCTCCTTTCGAGGCTCATTGTAGGTTGGGTCATCCGTCTCTCCCTTTACTCAAAAAGCTTTGTCCTCAATTTAATAATGTGTCTTCATTAAATTGTGAGTCATGTCAGTTTGCAAAACATCATCGCCTTAGTTCAAGTCCTAGAGTCACTAAACGTGCTAGTGTTCCTTTTGAATTAGTTCATTCTGATGTTTGGGGTCCTTGTCCTATTTTGTCTAAACCTGGCTTTCGGTATTTTGTTACATTTGTGGATGATTATTCTCGTGTCACTTGGTTATATCTCATGAAACGTCGTTCTGAGTTGTTTTCTCTGTTTTGTGCGTTTTGTGCTGAAATTAAAACTCAATTTAATGTTTCAATTCGTACTTTGCGAAGTGATAACGCCAGAGAATATACTCAAGCTTTATTTCAGTCTTATATGACTCAGAATGGCATCCTTCATGAAACTTCGTGTGTTGATACCCCATCCCAAAATGGTGTGGCAGAACGTAAAAACAGACATCTTCTTGAAACGGCACGAGCCCTCTTATTTCAAATGAATGTTCCTAAACCTTTTTGGGCCGATGCAGTGTCTACAGCATGTTTTCTCATTAATCGCATGCCTTCCTCTGTTCTTCATGGTGAGATACCTTACCAAATCCTTTTTCCCAATAAGCCATTGTTTCCTGTTGACCCGAAAATATTTGGTAGCACTTGTTTTGTTCGGGATGTTCGTCCGCATGTCACTAAATTAGATCCCAAGTCTTTGAAATGTGTCTTCCTTGGTTATTCTCGTCTTCAGAAGGGTTATAGGTGTTATTGTCCCACTCTTAACAAATATCTAGTCTCAATTGATGTTACCTTCCTGGAAGACACACCTTATTTTCCGTCTTCATCCGTTCCCACTCGCCAGGGGGAGGATGATGATTTGTTAGTCTATTCCATCACATCCTCTGCACCCGTCTCGGCACCAGCATCTGTCTCGGCTCCTGTTTCGGCACCAGCACCTGTCTCAGAACCAGCTCCTGTCAAGCCTCCTATTATTCAGGTTTACTCCAGGCGTCCACCTATTGCTTCATGTCCTGCACCTGCTCCTTCGTCATCAGATCCAGTCCCGAGCGATGATCTTCCTATTGCATTGCGCAAAGGTAAACGTCAGTGTGCTTATCCTATTTCTTCCTTTGTTTCTTATGATAACTTGTCATCTACCTCTTGTTCTTTTATTGCTTCCCTTGATTCTATCTCTTCCTAAAACTGTTCGTGAAGCCATATCTCATCCTGGTTGGCGTAATGCAATGATAGAGGAGATGAATGCTTTAGATGATAATGGTACTTGGGACTTGGTCGATTTACCTGCAGATAAAAAGGCTATAGGTTGCAAATGGGTCTTCGCTGTTAAGGTCAATCCAGATGGGTCAGTTGCCCGATTGAAAGCCCGTCTTGTTGCAAAGGGCTATGCTCAAACCTATGGGGTTGATTACTCTGACACTTTCTCTCCTGTTGCAAAGTTAACCTCTGTTCGGTTATTTATTTCCATGGCGGCTTCCCATCATTGGCCTTTACATCAGCTTGATATCAAGAATGCTTTTCTTCATGGTGATCTTAAGGAGGAGGTGTATATGGCGCAACCTCCTGGTTTTGTTGCTCAGGGGGAGTCAGGACGAGTTTGTCGTCTTCGAAAATCTTTATATGGTTTGAAACAGAGTCCTCGTGCTTGGTTTGGAAAGTTTAGTCAGGCTGTTGAGAAATTTTGTATGAAGAAAAGCAAGTCTGACCACTCTGTCTTCTACAAACGATCCGCAGCTGGTATCATTCTGTTAGTTGTGTATGTGGATGACATTGTAATTACTGGAAATGATACTAGAGGAATCTCATCTCTTAAATCTTTCCTTCATACTCAGTTTCACACGAAGGATTTGGGGGTGTTAAAGTATTTCTTGGGAGTTGAAGTCACTCGGAGTAAACAAGGTATATTTCTATCTCAGAGAAAATATGTCCTTGACTTATTATCTGAGACAGGTAAATTGGGAGCAAAGCCTTGTAGTACTCCAATGACTCCAAATGTACACCTTACAGAAGAGGGGAAACCATTTGAAGATCCTGAAAGATATCGAAGGTTGGTTGGGAAGTTGAATTACCTTACCGTGACTCGTCCAGATATTGCATACTCAGTCAGTGTTGTCAGTCAGTTTCTGTCATCCCCCACAGTCCATCATTGGGCCGCGTTAAAACAAATTTTGGGTTACTTGAAAGGAGCACCAGGACGAGGTATCGTGTACAAAAATCATGGGCACACTCACATTGAATGTTTTTCAGATGCTGATTGGGCAGGTTCCAAAATGGATAGAAGATCCACTTCAGGTTATTGTATCTTTGTTGGAGGGAATTTGGTCTCATGGAAGAGTAAGAAGCAAAGCGTTGTGTCCAGATCCAGTGCAGAGTCTGAATATAGGGCTATGGCACAGTCTGTATGTGAGATAATTTGGATATATCAGCTCTTGTCTGAAGTAGGAATTAAAACTACAGTACCAGCGAAATTGTGGTGTGATAACCAAGCTGCTCTTCATATTGCATCTAATCCTGTGTTTCATGAACGAACTAAGCACATTGAAATTGATTGTCATTTTATTCGTGAGAAAATTCAACAAGGCTCGATTTCTACTGGTTATGTGAAAACTGGAGAACAACTAGGGGACATCTTCACGAAAGCATTACATAGGGTTCGGGTTGACTATCTTTGTAACAAGCTGGGCCTGATTAACATTTATGCTCCAGCTTGAGGGGGAGTGTTACGGTGTGTATATAGTTGTCAATAGGCTGGCAATTAGGCTGTCAATTAGAGATTCTAATTGATATAGTTTCCTAGTTTAGATTTAATAGTTTGTATATAAATACATGTAATACTTCAATGAAATACACAAGAAAGTATTCTCTTAATATTTCTTAACAATTAGATTATATTTTTGATAAATCACTTGTATATTAGATGATTGATGATTTTTATTGTATCATAGTTGTAATTATACATTCATTATTATCATATTATTTCGCGTGTAAGCTTCAATAAAGCGACCACTTCAGACAGATTACAACTTAAACAAACAATTAAAAAATAAAAAAATAAAAAATAATACTCAAGAGTATGGAACTGCGAAGAAAATAAAGGGAAGTATTGCAAATATCTCAAAAAGAGAATGGTAGAAATGACATGTAACTGACCACCGAAGTTGGAGAAGCAACCGGTCAAATACGAAGTTGATTGTGCAATATAACTAGCAGCTTCATTAAGAGCTGGAACAGAAGAGAAAAGCTGAGGTATAAGCCCCTCAGTTCTCCAATCATCATTGTGAACCTAACACAACAAAAACAGTTAAAATTTTCAATAAGCGCACTAGTCAAATCTACCATGCTTTTCCTCATTGTAAGAAACCATAGAATAAACACCTTTAATATCCTAAGGCTCACAACAAATGATTCATCCTTAAATCTTGGTTTGGTTGCAATGGAAAAACTTTGATGGGTAAATCTTTAATTGTGTATATATGCACATATTATCAAAAAATAAAGATAAAAAAAATTAGGAAATTGAGCTGAAGACCCTCCATGTGAAGATTCATTATCAAAAACTAAACCTAACGGCAGTCACTCAAAAGTTCCAGAATCAGAAAATTTAAAATTTTAAGAGATACATTCATTTGTTTTGGGTGTCACCCTGAGGCATCATTCCATAGATATATGCATGTAGTTTCTGAAACCTTTTTTAAAGGATTTTAATACGGTGTGACATGTCAATCACATGCACACATGTCACATCGTGTAAGAAACCCTTAAAAGAATAGGTTTTACCACCTAAACACATGGAAAATCAATATAGGTTTGATAGCCTGGAAAATCATTTTTCAGGTAGAATCCCATTTTCCGGTGTTTGATTGGCCACATAAGTAGGAAAACAGTTTTCCAAATCCCCTTCATTTTCCTTCATTTTCCAGAATTTTTTCTGGATGATGTTTCATATTGGTCTATCGGATGATGAACTGACGCAGTCCAAAAACAAATAAATGACATGGTTCAGTTTCGTTCAAAATCATGATGAGCTGTTGAGTTTGGTTTTTTGCTAATCACACTTATTTTAGGGACCTAAGCCCAAACACATGCAAATCTGATCTGTATAGAAAGCACTGACCATTATAGAAAAGGTTACTTCGCTTTTGACCCCTTTCGTTTAGAGAAATATTAATTTGTGGCCAATGTTTATATAGAAGCTTGACACCCAATTTGTACCAGGATTGTTACGCTAACCAAAATACACAGTCACATGCCTTGCACGTATTCTCTAACATTTTTCTTTTTTCTTTTTTTTATTGGTGTCAAAATCTCAATACCAAGGCCACATGTCACAAGAGATCTCGACATCATATGATCATGATCTAATACCAACCACCACAACACCGTGTAAATGAAGCATGAAAGAATCATATGCCATTTTCACACTCCTTATTCTTCGCAAACATAACCATTTATCTGTGATTTTTCGACTTCAACTTCTACACTGAGATCACTAAAGGTTGCATCTTAAGCTAAAGAGGCCTCTTCAATTGATGTGACCACTGAACACCAAAATCACTCTAAATAAAAAGGCGCACTGCTATGTCACTGTTTTACATTTACTATGGCACCACTAATGAGTTTGGAGAAGATGGAGATCAGCTTCAAGTCAACGCAAAGTAACATATAGGAAGAGGATACAAGCCATTCACCAACATTAGGGAAAAAGAGGTCCAATTTGGCTACCACTCGTAATTAGAAGAAGAAGAAGAAGAACAAGGTTTAAACACTCTACACTTTTGAATGGTTTAAGAAATGAAGCCTGCAATTGCGGGCAAGTTGTTCACAGCTATTTGATGGACTTTATCCGATGTTACCACATATTTGTGTGGCAAAAAAAAGAATTTTCAAAAGTTGTTTCCTGTGACTCAAATGGTGGCCAAAAGATACATAACCCAAAATAAATATGATAAACATGGTATAATGTGAATTGCAGGTAAACTAGAATAAAAAAAAGAGAAAAGTAAGTTAATCAGTATAAACTGCTCATATTCTTACCACCAAAGCCTCGCTTGATTCTCCATTATTTGAGTCTCCCTTTTTCATGTTTGAAAAAACTATTCTGAAAAAGTGAACAGAAAGATAATTAGATTCCTGATGCTCATGAGAAGATGCCAATGAGGCAATGCCAGTACATATTTATGAAAATTATAAAGATCTAAGAATTAGAGTACCACAAATCTTGCACGTGCATTGTTTTAATGTATAAAAACTTTTAACTTGTAGTTAAGAAACATATCTCAAGAGTTAAAATCTTGATTTCAAAAGATAAAGTGATGGTGCAAACAAACTTCCAATTTCAAATATCTATACTAAACATGTACAATCTACCTTTAAAAATAATAAAAATAATACAAAAATTAAAAAATTAAATCAGACACACCAAAATTTATTGATAAGTTTGTCTAGGCAGCCAGGCTTTACAACCATTTTTTGGCCAGGCTTGAGTGTTTATATATTTTTACCCCTTCTCTTTAAAACACAACCACAAACATTATCTATAAAAGGTGTAGAAGTGTAAAAAACCCAAAACCTGGCTATAAAGCCTGGCTGCCTATAATTAGGGTTTATTGATTAAGAAAAGCATAAACAAAAAGTGAGTAGGAGCCCACAGTGCAAAGGAGCAATCAACGGACAACAATGATAGCAGGTTATATGGTATAAACATAAACAACTCTAAAGTTGGATAGTTTTCAAAGCTGATCCCTATCAAAAAATATATTCCTTAATAGTTAGAAAGCACCCCTCCTCTCTGAGGTATTCCCTTCAAAAATCCTTTGCACCTGTCGTTCCAAATAACCCAAGTGACAAAGTAGATCCCTCTATGCCATATCCTTTTTTTACTACTGTTATGTTCTTTAGATTTCACCTTCTTTGCTAATCCTGAATTGATCCTTGAATAGGCCAATGCACATTGAATTCATTTAGAAAGGCTTTCCAAACCCCTTAGCATGCTTACAATTAACCAATAAGTGATCCACATCTCCTCATTGTCCCCACATAACAAACAATGGTTTAGGGTTTGAATAATGAATGCCCCTTTTCTCAAATTGTCCACTGTGAGGATCTTCCCTTGCATGACAGTCCATAAAAATATAAAATATAAAATTAATAAATAAATAAAGTTAAGTCTAGGAGGCCAATGGTTAATCCATAATTTGCTCAGGTTCTCGGGTATGAAAGTGTTCCCATGACTATTAGAAGCCTCCTCATCCATTGTGAAGGCTTCTCCTTACTTCTCCCTAAGTAACTCGTCTTCTTCAGCCACTGAAGCAATGACAGTCAAAAACTCTGCCAACTCACCCATCTACCAATCATTGAAATTTCTTCTGAAGTTAAATTTCCACTCCTTGTTTAAAATCTGCTACTACCCCGGCTGGCTATTGCAATTAATTTGAATGATGGGAAATCTATATCTAAGCCTGATTTCCTCACACCAACTATATTGATTGTAGAAAGTAGAGCTCACAGATTGAATTCTTTTTTTTATCAGAAAAACAAGATTGGATTCTTTTCTAAATTCCACAACCATAAGAAATGCACTTAGTTTTCTACATCCAAGCCTCGTTTGTTTCCCCATATTTATCAGTAACATTTTTTTTGGGTAGCAAAATAAAAGTATGTATATTCATATAGTCAAAATGCAAAAGTGTACATCTAAAATTAATGAGTTGTGTCTCTCAAGATCTCTCCACAATCAAACATACAGGAGGAGAATTGGGTGTCTCTAAATATACCCCAATTTTAATCCAGTAACCATTGTTGTCCATAAAGTGTTCTTCTCTTTGCAAAATCATAGTAACCATATACTCAAGAGCATCACTGAATGTTTTCAATCTTCTAATTCCCAATCCTTCCTTGTCTTTCTGGATATACCCTATGAAATGAGTTGGAAATCCCTCCTCTCCTTTGAGGATCACCGTAAGAAATCTCTCATGATATACATTTTCTTTGCTATTTTTGCTATTGACAAGGGGATGGGGCAAAGAGAGAGGATGTAGATGGGGATGTTGGCCATGGAAGACTGAATGAGAATAAGTCTCAATAGATACTCGGAGCCTATTCTCCATTCTTCCAATAACTTTCACCTAAAACAGACCTAGCTTTATATTGAGCCCCAATGGAGGGGGATACCCAAATACTTAGTTGGCACAGGATTCGAGTCACACCCAAAAATCCTAGTATGAGTCTCCCTGTACACCAATCTCCCAATGCCAAACAAAGATAATTTGTGCAAGTTAAATTGCAAACCTGACACTGATTCAAAACATAATAGAATTTGCTCTAGCTTCGCATCATAGAAAAATGGTATCATCTGAGTAATGAAGGATGGGAATTCGAGTGCTGTCATTTGTAACCCTGAAACTATTATGCAAACCCAGTTCACAAGCACTCTGCACCATTAAAGAGAGGCCTTCTGCCACTATAGAAAATAGCAAGCAGAACGAAGGATTTCCCCGCCTCAAATCTTTGGAGCTGGGGATGGAGAAATCGGTTGTTGATCTGCAAGTCTGAATCGATCTTCTCCATTTAATAGAAAACCCCATCCTTTCCAAGAGAAAATCCCCACAAGTCCAAGATACATCCTCAAAAGCTTGGCAAAGTAAGGCTTAAGTTCTAACCCTGGACAACCACTTCTTCTCCTAGAATCCACCAACTCATTTGCTTTCGCATGAAGATTCTACATCCACAATAAAACACTGAACATTCATTGTTATTCTCCTCATTGCTAACAACTCCATTCGAAATATTTTAACCCCAATGCCATAAGAATGCTGAATACCATCACTTCCATCAGCAAATTTCAAAATTTTATCTCCACCTGCTCAAGGATCCTTTTGTTCCTTAAATAAATAACCCAACAAATGGTCTAGAGAATTTGTGTACAGAATCAATTTTGATAATAGCACTGATATATGCCAAATGTGAAAAACTTTGTTTTGGTTTTAGTCAGCTTAGTGACTCCTCATTTGTGACTCAATTACAGCAATGAATCCATTGGGAAATATGGAAATATTAGTCACCAATCACTTAGCCCATAATATGAAAAAACAATAAATCCCTATCATACAAGCAACGAGAGAGTAAAATGGACTTTGATTACAAACAAACTTACATTGGCGAATTGAAGAGCACTAATCTAATCAATGATCCCTCCTCAGCTTCTTCGCTTCGGTCGATCGGTCAATCGGAATAATTAATTGGAGTTGAAATCTTGAGATGGACAGAGGTCCTCTAGGGTTTAGATTGGGATGGAAAAAGAGAAAGGGAGAAATGTCGCTTAACCGTCAAGAAATAAGTGGGGGAATTCTAATTGGCGACGATCCAATACAAGCTAACCGCCACCTGGAAAGAAAGATGCCACTTCATCTCTTGCACGTAAATTCTATCCGGAAAGAGCTATTTCCCAATAACTTTTGGCTGTTGCTAAATAATGTCACCACTTCTCTTGATTGACACCAGAATCACACTTTTTTTTTGGATTTTTTTCTACTAGAGGATATCATTACTATATATATATAAACAAAAAAAAAATCCTAACCCCGTCTTCTTTTCTCCACTCTCCCTCTCTTCTTATCAACCCCACCACCGCCACCTCAACTCCTCCTCCCATCTTCTTCCCACATCCTCTTTTTTCTAATCCCCCTCCTCCCATCTTTTTCTTCATATCATTTTTTTCCCCTTCTTCTCCATGTGGTGTGGTAGTGGTGGTATGGCGGTGGTGAAGGGGATGAGGGGGCGGCGGTGGCCTCCTTTTTTTCCTTCTTCTCCTGTGGCATGGTGGGGCGAAGAGGACGATGAGGGGGTGATGGTGGCCCCCTCATCCCTGTGGCGTTGTGGTGGTGGCGGTGAAGGGGAGGAGGAAGACAGGGAGGGGGTGGCGGTGGCCTCCTCTTTTTTCCCTTATTGTATGGTGGTAGTGGTGGTAGTGGTGGTGTGGTGGTGAAGGGGGGAAGGAGGGGTGGCAGTGGCCTTGTTTATTTTTTTCTTTCTTCTCCCTCGCATTCCCACTCACGGGAATGCCCGAGAAAAAAAAATGTGTCCATCACGGCGGTTCCTGCGAATGGGAAACCCACACCCGCAGAGATATAGGTGAATTTGGGTTCCCCATTCGCAGGAACCACCGCAAGGGACAAATTTTTTTACCCTCGCGGCGGAGTTTCCCACTCGCAAGAACCGCTGCGAGGGTAAAGAAGGAAAAAATAAAAAATAAAAAATAAATAAGGCGGGGAAGGCCACCGCCGCCCTTCCTCCTCCTCCCCTTCACCACCACCACCACAACCTCGCCACCGCCCGAGAGAAAATAAAAATAAAAATAAAAATAAGAAGATGGGAGGAGGTGGGACACCACCACCTCCCCTCGTCCTCCTCCCTTTCACCACTGCCACCTCGCCATCACCACCACCGCCTTGCCACAGTTGAGGAAAAAAAAAAGGAGGATAATCATCATCAAAATCCATTCTCGATATTTTCGGGGTCGGCTACATGGATTTTGGTTCTCCAAGCAATGCGGTCTTCCCACATATCCTCGCCTAATCCAAGCTCAGTGATATATTCATTCACCGCCTTCATCCAAGTTTTCAACGGTCATCCCTTCCGTCTACACCCTCCATTAACTTGCCAATCTAGACATTTTCTAATTGGCGTCGTGCTTGGTCTCCTTCGCACATGACCAAACCAAGTTAAACGTTTTTCTCTAATTTTGTCCTCTATGGGCACTACACCTAAGTATCTCCTAATTCTTTCATTTCTAATTTTATCCTTACGAGTTTTACCACACATCCACCTTAACATACGCATTTCTGCTACTGCCATTATATGCGTATGTTGTCCTGTAGTAGCCCAACATTCTGAACCGTATAGCATGGCTGGTCGAACAATTTTCTTATAGCATTTCCCTTTTAGCCTTGCAGGCATCCTTCTATCGCATAATACTCCTGACGTCATTCTCCATTTCAACCAACCAACTTTAATCCTATGGTCTACATCTTCTCCAATAGCCTCATTCTTTTGAATTGTAGATCCTAGATATCGAAAAACCTCACACTCTGGGACCTCTATACCTTCGATCTCAATTGCATTACTTCTCCCTCTTGGTTCACAACCAAAGTTGCACACTAAATACTCCGTCTTCAAACGGCTAATTCTAAAACCTTCACTCTCTAAAGTCGCCCCACCTATCTAATTTATGACCTAAGCATGCACTAGTCTCATCAATTAAGACAATATCATCTACAAATAACATGCACCAAGGTACATCTTTTTGCAAATGTCTCGTCAACTCATCCATGACCAAAGCAGAGAGATATTGTGAGACCCTGGAGTGGACGGACCTGAGGGTGAGGGTTGGAGCCCAATAGGCCCGAGAGAGGTTGGACGAGCTACAAAGGGGGACATAGTCCCACATCGCCTGGGTGCGGAAGGGGGATGTGCTATATATGTGCGAGGTTGGATCCCCATAGTAAGAGGCCTTTTAAAGTCGTGCAGGGCGGTTGGGCCCAAAGTGGACAATATCTTACTGTGCGGATCGGGTCATTACAGATATGGACTTAACGCTGACCCTTGATGTAGTCTTACTGACACTGGAAATTCACTGGACATCCCACCTACTGCGCAAACACTTGTTACAACCCCTTCATACATATCCTTAATGATATCGACATAACATTGAGACACTTTATTCATTTCAAGCACCCACCAAATTAACTCCCTAGGGACCCTATCATATGCTTTCTCCATATCAATAAAAACCATATGCAAACTCTTACGTGCCTCTCGATATTTTTATATAGTTTGCCTAAGCAGGAAGATGACCTCCGTAGTAGACCTACCCGGCATAAATCCAAATTGATTCTCCGAAACCGTGGTTAAACTCCTAAGTCTTCGTTCTATAACCCTCTCCCAAAGTTTCATCGTATGACTCATAAGCTTTATCCCTCTATAGTTTGAGCAATTCTGGATATCCTCTTTGTTCTTATAAATTGGTACCACAATGCTATGCCTCCATGAATCTGGCATTTTTCTAGTTTCCAAAATCCTATTAAAGAGTTTAGTTAGTCATTGAAAAAAGTGTCCATCACAACGGTTCCTGCGAATGGAAAACCCACACCCTTAGAGATTTAGGTGAATCTGGGTTCCCCATTCGCAGGAACCACCGCAATGGACAAATTTTTTTTACCCTCGCGGCGAAGTTTCCCACTCGCAGGAACCGCTGCGAGGGTGAATGATGAAAAAATAAAAAATAAAAAAATAAATATGGTAGAGGAGACCACCGCCACCCTTCCTCCCCCTCCCCTTCACCACCACCACAACCTCGCCACCACCCGGGAGAAAATAAAAATAAGAAGATAGAAGGAGGTGGGACACCTCCACCTCCCCTCTTCCTCCTCCCTTTTACCACCGCCTTCTCGCCATCACCACTACCGCCTTGCCACAGTGCCACCTCGCCATCACCACTACCGCCTTGCCACAGCTAAGGAGGAAAAAAAAATGGGGAGAATAAGAAAAAAAAAATGGGAGGAGGTGGGACACTGCCACCTCGCCATAGTCAGTGAGGAAGAAAAAGGAGGAGAAGAAAAAAATGGGAGGGTGTGACACTGCATCATCTCCTCCTCCTCTTCACCTCACCACCGCCACCTCGCCATCGCCATGGAGAAAAAAATAGGAAGAGAAAAAAAAATGAGATGGGAGGAGGAGAGGTGGCGGTGGCGTGGTGGCAGTGGTGATTGAAGAAAAATGAGAGAAATAAGAAGAATAATGATAATAAGAAGAATATGAAGAATAAGAAGAGGAAGGGAAGAGGAAAAGGAAAAGAAGTGGTAGTGGCAAGGTGACGGTGGTGGTGAAGGGAGGAAGTGGCAGTGGTGGTTGATGGAAAAGATATGGAGAGATGAGAAGAGAATGAGAGAGGATAAGGGGGTTAGGATTTTTTTTCTTTTTATGGGTAGGGTCCTTCAACAGATGGTGGTGTCATTTAGAAAGTAGAGTGTTGGTGGTGTCCATCAAGAGGAGTGGTGGTGTTATTTAGTAGCAGCCTAACTTTTTTGTTCCACTTTTGGCCTGCTTAGTTTTTTTTTTTTTAGAGCATCTATCTCGAAGGGAGAAAAGCCAATTTGGGGTTCTTTTTGTGAAAAAACGTGATCCAATGGAACACCCTATATAGATCCCATTTTATCATGGTCTCTCTCTTTCCCTTATATTTGAAGGCATTTGTGTCATCCCCAAATACCAATTTTTTTTTTTAAATTATCAAATTAAAAACAAAAACAAAAACAAAAGAGACCTCGCAAAACTCTCGACACGTTTCTTCCAACACTCACGCCTCTAGCAGCCGCGATGTATTTTCCAGCCACATTCTTGGTTTCCATCGGCTATGACATCTTCTCCAACCACCTTATTCGTTTCCAGCAACTCATCTTCGTATTCTCAAGGTTATATTCTAATTTATTTATTTCCTTTGTAATTTTACTTTCATCGGATTCGTGATTCGAGTTTAAATCTCATGTCTTGAATCAAATATGAAATTGTTGACATAAATCAAATTGTTTATGCACATAAATATTTACAAATGATAATCTGCATATATAATCTTTGAATATTTTTTGTTCTTGGGTGTTTCATCTATGCCTGGATCTTTTTTGTTGGTTGATCAGAATAGCGGATGGTATTGATATTTTGTTGTTTTGATCAGAATGTTAGCTCTTGGTGTTTCATGGCCTAAGCGTCGCTATATTTTTTTGTTGGTTGAATAGAATAGTGGTTGAAAAGACTAACATTGATGATCATCTGTTCACACAAGAATATGATGGTCCTATTGAAGATAGTCCTACACCTCAAGCATCCGCAAAAACTCTTTCCACTGCAAAAAGAAGTCAACAAGGTACAAATTTCTCTATTTGAGAAGATTTTCTTTTTATATTTGCACACCTCAATACGTATTAATACCAACTGTACCAACTATCGAGAATAGTTTCAAGTCTAATGTCTGAAGATCTAACAGATTTAGTACGTAATTTACTAAAAATATTACCAACTATTTTTTCTATACTCACTATTTGTTTTCCACGATCCATGCTATTTAGTTTTTTACCGATTGAATTTGATTGTATATTTAGGGTTTTAAAATCGTTTATTAAGTTTGTAATATTATTGTCAGGAGATAAGATATCTTTTATATGTGTTTGACTGTCTTCAATAGTTGATATTCGATCTTTCAAAGATGCAATCTTATGGGTGATAAGTTCTATATTTCTATTTTCCTTTGTATTTTTTATATAATCTAATTTTTCTATTATTTCAGTGTATATTTGTTTATTGGTTTGTTCGATGTAAACAGATGCTTTTAAGACTGAAATATCTTATTCTAAATTATTAGCTAAGTTTATAAGTAAATCAGTTATACCGTTTAAATGTTCGTTACTACTATAAAGAAAATGTTTAAAGGTACATTCAATATTACACTCTAAATGACAACTATCTATAAGTCTTTTTGTTTTAGAGTAGTTACTGAGTTCGAGATTAAGATAATTTAAACGCTTATTCATATACACAAACATGATAACTAAAATACAGCCCACAAGATAGAACCCTAAAGAAAACTACTATAATACTACTAGATAGAAATGTCCAAAGGATATAGGCTCTGATACCAATTTTTTGTGATTTTTAGGCTATTTGTGAGTGTGCGATGTTATTTTTTGTGATTTTTGTGAGTGCGCGATGCAAACCTATAAGAACGACGAAGTTCCAACTAACAAGTGCATAAAAGTTTTTCCTTAAACTGTTTAAGAGAACTGTGCCAATACTGGTTTGTAGGCCAGTATAATGAGATGTTCAACACAAAACAGTTCGTAGAAAGTTTTATGATGCAGAAAAACGATTGAAGCTACTAATTGTTTCAATCCTACTTGGTACTTCCTTTTTTTTGTGATTTGAATGTTTACTTACCCAATTCTATCTTATTTTAGGATTTTTCTTATGATGTTTTCATAGGAAACAACCTCTGTATTTTTACCAACTTGTTAAAAACAACGGGTCAAGACGTTGACATGTTAATCACAGTCTGACCATTTTTCCTAAAACTCATCATCGAAAAAACTACTTTTGGTCAACATGACTACTCAGAGGTCGCAAGAAAATATCAGATGTTTATAAAAATTTGGTAAAAGAAAACATTAATTTTAAAACAGAACCAGTTTTAGGTAAGTAGAGAACAAATATACAAACAAGGGGTTCCCTTTCAGGACCCGAAAATAAAAGTACTTACTTGTATTGATGCTTGATCTAAAGAGTTACAAGAAGAGTTGAAGCTTTAGACAATATTGCAGATAGTATACATAGAGGAAAACTTACAATGGAGAGGAAAATAGCTTACACACTTACACCTTTACAAAATTTTCTCTCTAATTTTTTCTGATATATGCTTCGAAGTTGAGCGCTCCTCATTTTATAGAGAAGGACGAGGGTCTCAATTATTGTTGTGACTATTCCTTCTTTTGCTGTACAGAGTGACATGTGAGCTGCTTTAGCGATGCGTTGTTGCTGAGAAGATTCGTTGCTTTACTACTGAGTGTTAGAGAAAAGAAGAAAAGTTGAAAGAAAAAGATTCTACAGAGAAAGAAAGAGGAAATGTGCAAGAGGAAGGACAATAAGATTCATTAGAATAAGTGAAAGAAAGAAAAAAGAGAAAGAATAAAGGACGATAAGATTCGTCAAAAGAAGTGAAGGAAATAAGAAAGGACGATAAGATTTGTCAGAAAAGTTGTACTTTTTTTTTATCACCCGACATGTGCGCGGGCACTTGTGGTCATCGACCGATACATATATATATATATATATTAGAAATCTTCACTATCGGAGCTATTATAAAAATAATGGTCCTCCAAGTCAGCAAGTTTTTTTAGGCGGTCAGCTTCTTCTTCTTCAGATCGTTGTTTGTAAAACTCATCCACCTTTGATGTAGAGATTGCAGAAAAAAGGGAACAATTTCTCTGCAAGAATCAAAGCAATAGATATATTGAATATTATCTCTCGCGATGAGGCTTCCCTTTATATGTCTCCAATCTGTTTGAAGGGAAGTAGCAACCATGTATGCGGACTAGTGGTCAATTTGGTCAGGAATTGGCTTTGGACAGGGGCATGGAATTGTGTCTTGCAAGATCATATTGGTTTTATTTTTTGGGACTAATTGGATTCTATGTTGAGCAGGATAAGTAAAACCTTGATCAAATTCTGGTGGTATACTGGTGACATACATTTCAACTTTGTATTTTGAATTTCTCATGGATCCAAGAATGGTCAAAGCAAGTTTTTGGACAGTCAGCACAATGGTTTCAGTTTTGAATTGGAAAATAGGGGGGCTAAAGATATCCATAAGAAGATTGGCTTTGGGTATATAGTAGACAAGTTGACAGCGACATTCAAGTTTAGAAATTGGAATAGCATTACAATACTGGTCAAGATGTTGACACTGACATGGATGTTGGTAGTCTAGGCTATCCCATGTAATAAATAAGTCGGGATGATTATTACGATTTTGGTCATAGAGAGAGAGCCAATAAAAAATAAAGACTTGAATATCTTTTTTCTTTTTAACTGACCATATTGAGAATATATGACTGGAGTACTGGAGGTAAAGGAGATAAGAATGTATGAGTACAAATTTTTACTCGAGCTTATACGTCTTGTATAAGGGTATTATTATTAGGTGTATAGATAGAAGTTTCTTCGCTTTTAGAAAATTACCAGCTGTCAACGGTTTTGAGATGTCTTTACCGCGATCCGTTTGCTGCGGACTAGTCTTAACATCTTGCCAGTTAAGATAGGCTTTTTTCCGTCAACTCTTTTTATTGTAACTTTAAGTTAGAACTGGTGAATTCTCTTTCAAGAAATTCCACTCTTGACTGTAGTCTTTGAATTTTAGTGATGCTAGACATACATTTATTGCAGGTAGAATCCTTAGTATCATATTTTATAATTTCCTTGCCTTTTATGCGGGTATTATGTAAATCTTTTTTATAGTCAAGTGCCCTTGAAGATATATAATACCTTAAGCCTAATTTTTGTCGACAATAATTTAGGACTAATTGCATTTCATAAAAACCTTTATACTCTGGATTTGAAAATCCATTAATTTCTTCAAATACCTCAGCCCAGTGAGTATAAACTCCTGGAGTTCTCCCTTTAATCACGACATAAAAAGAAAATTATTTTGAAAGAGGTTTTGACTGTATTTTTTGAAAATAATGGGATAGTGCTTGTAAGACCATTTTAAATTGTTCAGCATGAGATTTTGAATGTTGAAGGTTTTAAAGGAGACAAACCTGTAGAATATCCAAATTATTGGTTTGGATGTCACATGGTTTTGAAGAGTGTATAACTGGTAAGCGTATTTGTCCAAATTGACATTCCATGTTGCTGTTATTCTGCATATTGCTGCTAGCCTGCATAAAACAAATATGTTCTTCTTTACAGATATAAATGGATCTTGATAAAGCATCAACAATACTATTATTTTCTCCTTTTATGTGTTCAAATTTTACTTTATAACCATTTCCAATGAGACTGTTTAAAAAGTTTGTCTAACGTTTAGAATTTATTCGTTTATCATTGCTTTTATTATAAAATTTTACTATGGCTTCGCAATCAGTACGAATAGTAAAAGGTTTATCTAGGTATAATTTAAAGTGTTCTAATGCATTGATAACACCCAAAATTTCATAGTCTAAAGAAGTTAGTCTCTTTTCTTTATATTTGCCAAAAGTATATCCACATATTCGTTCTTCATTTTTAGAACTGTACCAACTATCAATCAAGTAACTAACGACTAATACCAACTATTTAGTACGTAATTTACTAAATCACAGAAGTATATCCACATATTTGTTTTAGTAGTAGTTTTTATTAATACTCTTTTTTATGCTACTGATTTGACAATCCTAGAAAGTAATTGTTTCACAATGTTAGAAATAAATAATTGAAATGTAGTAGATGCATAACATACATAGACATGCTTAAACTAGTGTAGATGCTTATTATTCATGAAACATCCACAAATGTTCTACAAGATCAAGTTACAATTGAGAATTGATTGTTATGTCTCTGATTTGATAATGAGTCTAAATGAATTCTAGCATGTATGAGGTACAAGCATGAGATATTGATGGAGTGTGAATTGCATTCAATATATCATAATTAAAGCGATGTCATAATTGTCCCTATCGTTCTCAATAGTCATATTGTATAATACAATACAAGCAATCATAATATCATTTAGCGGTTGACGCTACCAAAAATGCGACATCCATGCACAGTCACAAAACAAGCAAGCTCACTCAACATCCATTATTGTTGATTATTGGACAAACAGTAAACAAATTTTTTTGTTTCCTTGTGGAAAGCTGGAACTGTTTTCACAAATGTTGACCATGATGGATATATACCATCACCAAGGTAGTATCCCATGAAGTAATTGATATCATTAATAGAGTAGTTCACAGCAGGAGTATGACTTTCAGTAAGTTGATTAAAAAGATAAAATCGGTCTAACACGTTAAGATCATAAAGAGATCCAAGTAGTTCAAAAAGGGAATGTCAAATCCAAAGTTATTGGGAAACAACGACTTCTATAATAATAATAGGTTCATGAACATGACCACAGACTAGTATACATACCTTTTCGTGTTGTTTGACAGTTCTTCCATTGCCAGTGCATACAGTCAATACTCCCTAACATTCTAGGGAAGTCACATTTTTCATTATTCCCTAATAATCTAGCAACATCATTATTGTTTGGCCATCTTAAGTTTTCTTCACCAAATATTTCAATCATTGTTCTGACAAATCTTTTAAGACTTTTAATTGCAGCTCTCTCTGCAATTTGTGCGCAATCAATCATCTATAAAGTCCACGAATGCTCCATAGGCAAACATCTTTAATGCAGTTGTTACATTCATAAGAGAAAATAATCTAAGAATGCCACAAACATCCATTTTTTGTATAAAATATATATCATAGGCTTCAACGACGGAGATAATTCGAAGGAAGAGTAAGTGATTCATTCTAAACCTTAATCGAAACATATGAGGAGAGGATATAATTGATGCAACAAAGTAGTCACGATAAAGTCTTTCATGACCCTCAACTCGACTATGTCAAATCGTACAATTACCAAGAAGGGAACACGATGGCGAATTGACCATTAGATTGCATTGCCAATTCTTCTCTTTCCATTATTGCTGCAGCGATCAAAGAGAAGTCATCATCAGATTCATCCTATTCGATAATCATATTACTTTCGAAAAATTAGATTGATCCATATGTATTTTTAACTTTACAACAAAAACAAGTGGAAATGTATGAAATTGATCACCTACATGACCTTTATTTATAGATGGAGTCATAGATTATTAGTGTTGTTTAGTGTTTACAACTACACGATTCAGCTACCACATTTTTTGTCACCACGCATGTTAACAACCTTTTATATCCACATGATTCAGTTACATTTTCTTTTGACTACACATTTACATAACATTATTTACATCCACATGATTCAACTACTACATTGTCTTTTTATTTCAGTCAAATAATGAAAATTGATTAACTCAAAATTTTAAAATGATTTAAAATTTTATAATTATTTGTCTTTTATTTTATTCATACTATTTGAAAATAAATAAGTGTTAATTTATACAGCATCAGATACTACTAATAATAGTGTTAATTTATATTAATAATAGTGTAAGTGAGATTGACTTGATATAAAAAAAGTGGAAGATATATACTTAAATAATGATGAAAAATTTCAAGTGGGAATATGGTTGGAGTGATGAAAAAATATGGGATTCCTAAAATTAGTTTTTGGTTAAATTGAGATATGATTGATACCCCAATTTAACTTTTACCTTTGGAGATTTTCTAAGTGTGAGGAAAAGTCTTACTTCATAAACTAGCTTTTGAAGTTGACATAGGCACGAGATCATCCAACACTGGTATCAGAGCCTAGGTGTGCAACATTTTGGCCCAATAGCCGACCAAATACCCGATGTGTGAGAGAAGATTGTTGGATTTATCTCACAATAGCTAAAAGGAATAGATTGGTTGAATGGTTAGCCTACCAAAGGCCCCAGGTTAGCTAACCAAATGCCTGATTTATGAGGAGAAGATTGTTGGATTTATCCTATATCTCATGAACTAGTTTTTGAGATTGAGAAAGGCCCAAGACCACTCAACGATGGTATCAGAGTCCAGGTGCACAACATCAAATCGAAGATTGGTCGAAATGTTGGCCGATCAAAGGCCTGATGTGTGAGAGAGAGATTGTTGGTTTGTCAAAGTTTACATTGCATCCCTTTTAAATGAGTTTCCCAACACTTAATAGATTTTGACCAAGGCTAGAAACATAAATAACATCATAAATGAATTTATTTTGGCATTTTTCTTTTCGGCAAACTTGTTCATCATTTTCTCATGTGCTTCAAGAGAACTTCTTAGTTTCAGCATACATAACTTGGTGAGTATTTAGATTATTCAATAACAACAACGTGTTCAAAATTTGCAGATAAGCTTCTCAAAACTTTTTCAAAAATTTTCTAATTTTCAATTGTATCTCCATAACTTCTAATTTGATTTATGATGCTAGAAACTCTAGAGAAAACAAATTTTGAAATGCTTCATTGTCTGTAATGAACAAATTATCAAAATCTCTCTGCTGAGATTAAAACTTTATGGAGATAATTTTTTGTGAACCCTAAAATTCATTTTTAAAATTTATCATGCTTGTTTTCCAGTTAGAATTTATGGGAAAATTGATTTGCTTACCCCTTGTTGAATGAAGAGAAGTATATGTGTATTTTTATTTTTTTTTATTCTCATTGTAAGTTGTCAGAGCCATCATTATTTCAGGTTTTTCATACCAATTTTCTGCAAGCTACCAAAGGTCTTGAGAGATTAAGAGAGTCTTCATTTCTAGACTCCAAGAATCATAACTTTCAACATCGGAAATTGGGATCATATTATGTACATAATTGAAACTAGTGGTGCTTGAATTGTGGTTATGCTCGAGACTTATTAGTCTTTTGATTGATTGAGTGAGAAATGAGAGAGTGACTTTGATACCACTATTTGAAGCAGCGGAAGTAAGTGGTTAAATATGATATTTTTTTGTTTGATTGAACAAGCATATAAATGCTGAAATTCTGCAATTATTTGCTTACTTCAATTCACCAATTGAGAACAACTTGGGGTCTATATTTATACATCAACTTCAATATCTAGACTTTTATTCCATGCAGCCATGTTTGACAAATAGGTAGACTCTCTAAAACAACAACCAACTACTAGCTAGACAACAAGTTTGACAACCATAAATTAATGGATCGACCCACCTGATTTTTCTAGGGCACGACTCTTTTAACTTTAATGATGGAAATTTCAAATTACAATTATATCACATTGTTAGGTTTATCCCACATCGATTGTGGATGTTGTTGGTGATCACTTTATATATGTGAGGGAAAGTCTCACCTTAGGGTTGAACAAATAACCAATTGAACCGACTAAACCGAAGAAAATCGACAAATTTTGTTCATTTTTTTTTACGATTTCAGTTCAGTTTAAACAATGTCAAACCAATAAGTTTGGTTCGGTTTTCAATTTCAAAGTCAACAAAACTGAATAACCAAACCGAACCGAAACATTATCTATAATATAAAAAATATTATTACTTTGATATTGAAAATGCAAAGGCTTTACTCAAGGCAAATGCTTAATTTATTTTACTCAGCAAAAAGTAAACTAAGTCATTGTGTAGCACTGGGACTATGATAGAGCTAGCGGGTCACTTTTTTCAATTCTAGCTAAACTAGGTCATTATTAACATTGAGACTAGGAGAAAGTTATGGTCTCTTCTTTCTATTCTAGCGAAATTAGGTCATTATGTAGCATTGGGAGTAGGAGAGAGCTATGGGGTATTCTATTCCTATTCACCAAATGCGTATAAATTAATAGAAATCAAAATCTATGAACATTATTATAGTGATCAAGTACAAAACTTAATTAAAACATCCACAAACTATTTTGTAAATTAACACAAAAACACACATAACATCATCATCAGTGAGATAAGAATAATGAATAGTACATAAAAATTTTTTTTAATATAAAACTCATCAATCAGTCTTATCTCAAAAACCTATTTGTAACACTGGCGGGTTCTCATTTTGTGTCCATTCTCACCCTTCTATCTAGCTAAAAATGTCTAGCCACCCAGACAACCACTCAAACACACTTCACTGCTCCCTCCTACTTCACCTCTTATTCTCAATGAGATCTACCACCACTACTTCAACTTCATCTACAATACAATGCAGAGTATGTGTGTATCTGTAATTGAAATCCCGCTTGTAATGAATGATGTCCTCATGGCTTGAATAAATGAATTTGCATTTTTCGTTTCTTGAATCCATCACTAATATTCGTTCATCAAAGGAGGATAGAAGAATAAACAAAAACAAGAAAGCCAACTAGCCTAAGAAGAAGACTATATGGTATGTAACTTTATATTTCTTGAAGGGAACAAAAAGATTGTAATATGTAATGTATACTTTTGTTAAAGAAATGAAACATTCTTCTTGTCTCTCACAAGAGTTGCATTTCTTCAAATAAGTGATGGGTCACTTTTGTTAACTTTTTGTCTCTTTGTTATCTTTCTTTTTTCAAATGCATCGACAAAAATAATTGTATCCTCAAGCAAAACCAAAACCTTTGAATCATTATTTCTTAACTTCTCAATTTTCTATATTTTCCTTTTTTGCTATCTAAATCTCTTTGTAATTTCATTGTCTTGTAAATATCTCTATTGTCTTTTTAATGTGAAAAAAGAAATTTCTTATGATGTTAGGAATCAAAGGGAGATAATTTTTTCAAGTACATTAGAAAAAACATTGCAAAAATAAAATAAAAATATAATTAATAAATAACGAAGCTCAAACTGTCAGCAAACAAAAAATCAAACAACATGGAATTGAAATCGACATATACAAGTCGATTATAACTTTGTAAAACAAATGGATAGCATTGGAAAAATGTTTATATTCTTATATTCATGTTCCGATTTTGTAGGGTTGTGAAGGTTTTAAATCTCAAGCCAAGATTTTGATCATATGTTCCAAATGGTAACGATTTTGACATGTATGATTATGTCATACATATGTTAGTTTGTAATTTACGTTCGTAGATAATATTGTAATATACTAATCTTATAGTCATGTCTATTCATTATAGGGGCAGTTTTAAACTCATGAGCAAGTGTTGGTTCTTAACAATGTTAGTGTAGAAATTTACTCGCGGTAATTTAACGATGGACATGTCATTTCATTGATGTTAGGGAGAGATTGTTGTAATTTCCCAAAAAAATTGAAGCATTTTGATCATCTGTAAACTAAAAGTGTCGAACTGATTTTGTAGCTAAACAAATGTTGTTTGTTTCCTTATATTTTTTTTGGTTCATATTTAGTTCAAATATCATGTTGAAACGTAATAGAAGTATTTCAACATGAGAAAATTGAATGTTTTTTTTTTTTTTTTTTCTTTTGGATGAAAAAGGTTAGGATGCGATTGTTTTGAGTTGATATTTTATATTGAAAACTGAATTTGCAAATGTATACTGAGAACTCAATTTGTAGAACAATTGATATTATCAGTGGAATAAATGGCCAACTGGTATGTTAAATGGTTTTATAGAGGTTTAGTTTCTGGTATGTACATTTCTTTGCAATGAAATGAAGTTGTGTGTATGAGTTAGAGAAGAGTTTTGTTTGCCATCACTGAAGCAAAAAAAAAACCATTTTATTAAAGGAGGAGCTTCAATTTATTGATAAAGAAACCAAACACGATACAGAGAGGGGAGAATAAAAAATCTCATCTCTCAAAATATACGATAGTCTCAAGTAATTAATATACAAACTAATAAAAGTTTTAACAATATACAATGTTATTTGCAACCTTGCAACACATTAGAAGTAAACTTCTTATTTCTCGTCCTTCATCTAATATAACATCAACAACTCATTCCCTCATACAATAAATGGACTAAATACCCCTATTTTACACTAATGACACATGGATATCACCTATGCATTTGATCAAACACCTTATGTGCAATACAACAACTTGACAATTATAATAACCTCACTATTCAAAATATTTACTATCAAACACAAAAAAATTATGTTCAGTCTCATCATACAATTGACCACACCAATTCAATCAAATTCCCAATATCAAAACTCATGTTATTGTCTTATTGTTTTCTATGAACATTTGCTTGTTCTACACCCTCCTCTTGTTGCATGTGTCAGTTTCCTTTTATCGCTTCCCCTTCCTCTGGTAAGGCTAAAAGAGATACAAGCAAAGGTTGGGTTTATAATCAGATTAAAAAAAGGAAAACAAAATTAAGTTAAGGTAAGGGGTTTGCGTTTGAGCAAATGTTTTGAATAGTGAATAAAAAAGCAAAATAGATTACTAGAGTGATAGGAGAACAAAAACGTTTGAGTTTCGATAAATGTATTGTAGATGGAAGATGGCGAATTCGATAATTTTGAACAATATGATGTCAGACCTTTTTTTTATATATAAAACATGATGCATTTTAATTAAATAACCTAATCACAATAACGTTGTCCAACCACAGTAGCCAACTCGTGAGCCTCACGGTTGAGGTCCCGAGGAATAAACTTACTTACTCATTCATAATGAGAGATTTAATATTATAGATAATTGGACGCCACATCCAACAAAAGTCTGTCCGTGACTCTCCCGTGACAACGTTATCATCATCTAGATCAGTCTGCAACATATAATGAAAAGCTCTAGAGTCCCCCCCCCCCCCCAGCAAAAAACATGTCTTCAAATTGTGGGCTTGGACGAGAAGAATAGATGCTTCAACTGCTAGCAACTCTGCCATGGTATTATCATGTACCCTACCAGGAAAAGTATCAGCTATCAGCTCTTGAATGTCACCCTGAGCATCTACCACAAAAATTCTAAAAACACCATGTTGAAAAGACGCATAGAAGCTCGCATCATAAGAAACTATGAATATGTCAGGGGCTAACACGAAGGAAATAGGATTAGGACATCTGGATGGCTTGGAGTTGAGATTGCACGGGGTGAAGTTTAGAAGTCTGACTATCAAATAAGGAGGCTAGAGGTGTCTAGGATAATTGGGTTGGGATTTTGATGATTTCAAATATCAACAACCACTTTGTCCAGAATGTGATGCAGGAATGTTGGCTTTGATGAATGACTAACAGAGTGTGGGGTTTGGAACCATTGTGTGTGCCACTCGGACCAAGTGAGTCGGGTGGTATGGAGGAAGGATTGCATTGAGAACTAACTCCATTGAAAATGATTATGTTACACCAAAGCCAAATGGAGAGAATGACCACTGTGAATTGTGAAAGCATTTCTTCCTTGAGAGTCGGGTGGGCTGAAGCTGCGTCCCACATAAATTGAAAAATGTTGTGGGGCAAGTGATTTGTAGTATTGGTTTTGGGCCAATAGATTGGGATAGGGGATAGGACCCAGAGTTTTTCTATGACTGGATAGAGAAATAAAAGATGCACGACATCTTCCTGGTGCTGTCTGCAAAAAACACAATAATCATCAATAGGAACATGGATCCTAGATAAGTTGGTCATGTTTGGGAAGAGATTTTGGGAGACTTTCCAATTGAGAAATAAAACGTTGGCATGGAGCTTTAATTTTCCAAAGTTCTCGGGTAATCTTGGTATGGAGTGATGAGTACGTCTGATTCCTGGACGAGGACGGTTCTAGATCGTCCATGACAATGGATTTTGTAACACTTTTGACTGAGAAAATGCCCATTTTGTCAAAATTCCAGATAAGTGAATCAGGGGGGCTGGAAGGTCTTATTCCATTGTAAATGATGACCATTAAGGTGTTCCCAGAGGTCAGAAATGCTATTGATGGGCATTGTAAATAGCTGTTGGGTGTGACAGTTTGCCTAAATAAGACCCGGTTTTACCCATCAATCTTTCCACAAATCTATTGCATTGCCTAATCTTATTTGCTAGAGCATGTATATTTTTCATTCTACTAAGAGCAATAAGATTGTCTCTCTAGGCGAAAGAAACAATGTTGGATGATTTGGACAACTGGAAGATGCTTCTATTTTTGAAATAATTGCTTTGAGTTGTAAGGTGCAAGGGTTCAAAGGTAGAGAGATGGCTTGCCATATGTTTGTAGCCATTAAAGCCAAAATTTTAATTTTGGCAAAGAGAATATGCAGCCCTCCAAGGTGTTCGAGGAGGCTGATTCGATCCCAGGTACACAAGTGATTTGCCTTGCCTTATGAGGTTCCATTCCACTAAAAATCTTGAGCCAGAGTGCCGATTTTGGTAGTGATGGAGACAGGGAGGAGAAAAGTCTGCATAGTATAGACTGGAATTGAATGGAAAACCGCATTGATCATGACTACTCTCCCAGCCTGAGAAAGAACCTTGACTTTTCAAGCTAAAAGTTTGGTGTTGATATTATCCAAAAATTGAAAATCTGTAGCCTTCTTTTTGGAGAAGATAATATGAGATCCAAGACACTTGTTTCCAGGGTTGTGGAACTTAGAGCCAAAGATCCTATAGATCATCTTCGCATGTCTTAGGTGGATGTTGGAGCTATAGAAAACTGATGATTTATCATAATAAATGTCTTACCAGAAGCTGAGCAATAGGTATTTAATATATCATTCACAGAGTGTGCTTCAGTAAGGAGGCATGACAGAAAAACATTAAATTGTCAACATAAAGCAGGTGACTGATAGAGGGAGAGTGGCGTCTGAACTGAATACTTTGGATCACTTTGTTAGTTTCAGCATGAGCCAGCAACCGAGGGCTTCAACTACCAAGATGAAAAGATACGGGGAAAGATCGTCTCCTTGGCGGGTACCCTGATAAGGCTTAATACTAGCCAAGGGTGCACCATTGAGGAGGACACAAAGGGATGATGTGAAAGTACATTGTTCAATCATATGAATCCATCCATCCGCAAATCCTAGTTGCTTCATGATTTGAAAAAAAAAGTCTATTCAATTTTGTCATAAGCTTTGGCCATGTCAATCTTAATAGTCATCAAACACTGTTTTTCTTACGACCGTGCTTCATTTGGAAGAATGTTACATGGGCCAAATTAACATTATCTGAGATCGAACGTCCTTTAAGGAAGACTTATTGGTTGAGCAACAATTCTAAAAAGCACCGTTTTTTACCTGAAAATTTGCCTGGATGGTGCCAAGCACGTGCACCATCCCACGTGCCAGTCACGTGCCTTCAAAGTTGGGAAAAAAAAAAAAAAACCAATCGAAACCAATCGGGTTTGAAACCCTAGATCAGTTTTTGCCTCTTTCTCACATAAACCCTAGCTCCAAACGAGATAGCATACCCTAGATCCAATCACGCAAGAAATTGATTCGGCTTCCCTCTTTCTCATAAAGCCTACATCCAGAGGAGATTGAAACCCTAGATCCAATCACGCAAGAAACCAATCGGCTTCACCTGCAACTGCGAGATCGCACGGCGACAAATTGTAAATCGACAGAGAAAGCATTTGGGTTCCCTCTTTCGCATAAACCCTAGATCCAATTTCGATAGGAATCTTCGTGAGGCTGCTTCGGGTTAGGAATCTTCGCAAGCGAGGTATAATGAAAAATTTTGGAATTTGTGTTTTGAACTTGCACTTCAGTGAATGCTATTTCTTTGTTAAGTGAATGCTATTTCTTTGTTAAGTGAATGCTATTTCATTCTTTTTGTTGTTATCAATATGAATTTCTGGAATGCTATTTCAATTTCTGGAATGCTATTTCAATTTCTGGAATGTTATTTCTTTGTTAAGTGAATGCTATTTCTTTGTTAAGTGAATGCTATTTCAATTTCTGGAATGCTATTTCAATTGTAAATCAAGCACTTCCTTGTTTTCAGAAATGAAGATGATGGTTTTTCAGTGGATTTTCAGTGGATTTGCTCTGAATTTTCAGTGGACTTCCTTGTTTTTCAATTGTAAATCAACACAATTCATTTGTTGTTAGCAATATGAATTTTCAGTGGATTTTTTCTGAATTTTCAGTGCATAATGAAAGAAACTAATCCATTCAAATTTCAAACAAGAAAAGGAATATAGTTGATGGAGTTGCTATATATCATGGAGTTGCTATATATCATTGCGTGTGTCTTTCACTTGGTGTTATTCTCCTACAAGTTAAACATAGTTGATGAATCAGATTGGATCATATAAATCTTTTTGACTGGTTCTTTGTCTGGGCAAGATGATGTTGATTATGTTTAAAGTGCATGAATGTAGGCTTATATCATGGAGTTGCTATATATCATTGGTGAAGTAGGCTTTCAAATGGGAAAAGTATAGAAGTTCAGAGTAAAAAAAAAAAAAAACAATCTTGATTATGTTTAAAGTGCATGAATGTGTCATAATTATTTCCAGAAACTTATCTCATATTGATGCATAAAGTGCATATGCCTCTTCTGGTAACTAGAAAAAAAAATGTAACTTAGTGATGGTTTTCTTGAAGTGTTGTAAAGTTTTATGTTGCTTATGTTGTGATCAGTGTTGTAAAGTTTTGATTTTGGTTTAGAGCCAACTAACATCTGTTACTTTGCCAACGCAGGAATGGCATACGTAGCTTATGTTGTTTATCGTGGGCATGTACCTGGCATTTATGTTACTTGGTCAAGTTGCGCACTACAAGTAAACGGGTACACGGATGTTGTCTACAAGGGTTTCAATTCTATTGAAGAAGCGGTTGAAGATTATGAAATGTGGAAGGAGCAAGAGGCGAGAAGAGAAAGAGAACAAGCGTCGAGAAGAGAGCACCAATCAAGAACAAGAACAAGGGAGTCAAGAACAAATGACAGTGAAGAAGTGGTGGACCAACCCAATAATGCTCCCGAGGGTCGTCGCAATCAAGCTCATGAAAATCAACTGAACGATACTTGGGCTTTTACTAAGGACCTTATCAACAATATATTAGTAGTAGTTTTATTAATTCTTGTACTTTTGTTTTTTAAGGTCTTGGATAGTATGTGAGATGTAATTGAATATGTTTTGGATGGTAAATGAATTTGAAGATCTTGGATGATATATGGTGCTATGTTTTTATGTATGGTGCTATGAATGAATATGTTGAATGAATGAATATGTTGAATGGTGCTATGTTGAATGGTGCTATGAATGAATGAATATGTTGAATGGTGCTATGGATGGTAAATGAAGATGTTGAATGAATATGTTTTTATGTTTTAGTATGTGTTTGCATAAAACTGCAGTGTTGCTTATGTTGCTATCATAGCAGGAAATTGACAGTGTTGCTGTCTTCTAAACACTGTCAGTTCATAGCAGGAAAATTCTGTGTTTGCATAAAACTGCAGTGTTGCTGTCTTCTAAGCCCATAAACTGACAGGAAATGCAATGTTGCAGGAAATGCTATATAAATCTATGTTGCAGGAAATGCTATCAGAATTGCAGGAAATGCTATATAAATCTGACAGTGTTTGCTATATTATCAGGAAATGCTATGTTGCTATGTTTCCATATAAAACTGTCAGAAATGTTGCAATGTTTCCAGTGTTTATGTTGCTATGTTGCAATGTAGCTATTGTGAAATTTCTGATGACAGAGTTTCTATCAGAATTGCTATCAGAATTGTTGATAGAGTTCCTGATGAAATTTCTGATAACATTTCTGAAACAATTTCTGACAGAGTTTCTGATGGTGTTGAAATTTCTGATGAAAATTCTTATGAAAATTCTGACAGTTTCTGATAAAAATTTTCTGTGAAAGTTTCTGGACAGATGAAGATTAGCATGAACAGTGGAATTTTTTTTTTGAAAAAACACTGGAAATTTTCTGAAAAAACAATGATAAACACTGATAAAAACACTGAGATACTAAAAATTTCTGACAGTAAACACTGGAAAAACTGAAAAACACTGGAAATTACATAGCAAATTATACGAGTTTACACTCTGAAAAACTGAAATTACACCCTGAAAACCCGACATTACACCCTGAAACACTGAAAATTACATGAAACTCATGACTTGCAACAATGAAACTGCATGAACTGGATCCTCAACGCTTCCATATGTCTGACACTATGTTTGAATGATCTCTTTCAGGGTTGGAGAATTCATTTGCAATATCTGTACAATCTCTGTACGACTCCATGTCGTTGCTAGAAGTTGGTCGCTGCAAAAATAGATGATTAAGGCTTACAATCTTTATGTGGTTGTTCAAATGACAATAAACATGTAAATTATCTACCTGTGATATAAGTGAGTAAACCTGACCAAGTCCACTAGGTTGTGAATAATATGACCCCATACTTTCACCCTTCAAAACGACAAACACGTTAATCATAGTGAACAATCATAGCGGGGCAAATCAAAAGTGAAAAATCTTTGTACTAACAGACAAACCTGCGTAGCTGAAAGATGTGTCATAAATTGTGAACTTTCAAATCCAACTTGGGTAGAACCCTACAAATGACATGTGAAATTAAAAATATATTATCTTGAATCAAAAAACTAAATATATTCATTGAAGCAAAACAAACAAGTAAACCTACCAAATTATTCTCTTTTTGTGTTTCTTTCTTCTTCTTCTTCTTCTTCTTTTTACAGGCTTTTTCCATTGTAGATTGCATCCTCGAAGTAGAACGTCGTCCTTTGCAACGAACATGCAATGGACTATGAATTTTAGCACTACTTTTAGCGCCAACTTCGAACAACCCCTCTGGCTCAACATTGACATCACCATCACCTTTTGATATCTTTAGTTCACGAAGCTTCATTTGTAACCACTGTTTAACATTGTTTGTCTCCTTTTGATCCTCGGAAGCTATGTCAGCCATTTCATAAAAGATACTGCACATCTCATCAAACCGTTCATTTTCAGGCCTCATTGCCCAATCTGAATATACAATTTTAACCTTCTTATGACACCTCTTAACATCTTTCCTCCACCTTCGAAGAATAAATTTTTCTGGTAAAACATTAATCCTCTTTTGAGACAATACCGATAAAATATGTTTGCATAAAATCCCCCTAAACTCAAACAACTGACAATTGCACTGAATATTGAAGTCGTCATTATTAAAATAAACCTTAAAATTGATTGATCTGTATGCACTTCCTATCAACCTGTCTTCCGAAACATAATAAACCTGACTGCCATCCAACTCGTTGACATGATTAACTGCACAACATAATCTTCCTGCAATCTCTGTTTGAAACTCCTTAAATTTATTTGTGGTGTAGGCAGCTTGAAATTTTTTCTCAAATTCGTACGGAGTAATGCAAGGAAGCCAACGGTTAAAGGATTTAAAGTCTTCTTCAACTTCTTTTTGAACCTTACTTCGTAGTGCATTCTCATATTGTTCAACAAATTGCTTTAGAGTGGTCTTTGAATTTACATAACCATCGAAGAAAGCATTCATACTTTCACTCCTTTGTGTTGAAGACATTCCTGCCCAAAAAGTATTCCTCTGAAATGTTGGTACCCAACGAATTCTTTCATTGTATAATCCACTCAACCAATCATTATTTTGAAGGTTAAATTTCTCAATGAACCCATACCAATATTCTTCAAACTCTTCATCTGACAGGGAATCATAAACTGCTCGTTGCATTGCAAACTTTATAGCCTCATATTGATTGCAACCCGAAAGTTTTTCAGGCAACTTTTTCATAATATGCCATAGGCACCATCTATGGCGTGTGTTGGGAAACACAATTTCGATGGCTCTCTTCATTGCTCTATCCTGATCAGTGATTATAGCATCTGGAGCACGATCATTCATACACACGAGCCAAGATTTGAAAAGCCAAACAAACTCTTCTACTGTCTCACTACAGATCAATCCACATCCAAGAAGTATTGACTGACCATGATGATTCACCCCAACAAAAGGAGCAAATGGCATTTCGTACTTATTAGTTAAGTACGTAGTGTCAAAAGTAATGGCATCACCAAACTCCTTGTAAGCTGCTCTACTCCATGCGTCAGCCCAAAATACATTTCTTAACCTCCCTGTTTCATCCAAATCCATCAAATAGAAAAATTCAGCATTGTTGGCTTACATCTTTTGAAAGTAGTTATGAAGTGCCGACGCATCCCCCTCACCAAGTCTCAACTGCCTTATTTTATGCAGATAGTTGTAACAATCTTTTTGGGAAAATGTCAAATTATCATTCTCACCAGCTTCAACCACACACGAAGTAAAACTCTTATTTGGCCTAATGCCCGCCCTATCATTATATTCAAGTCTCTTCTTCACATATTGGCTCATAACTCGATTTTTAGAATAATATCTCGATTTTCCAGGGCTCAAATCATGATTGTGCTCATCACTTACTGTTGTCACTTTCACTGTTCCATCAGGGCGTATACGACCTCTCATCTTAGCCTTACAACCACATTTACCCATGGGACGCAATTTTATAACACTTTCTGCTTTGCTTTTTGATGTCCCAGTCCGACCACATGCAAGAATAACATATCTAGAATTTCCATCCACATCTTTTTCAGTCGACCTTACTCTCACTGGAAATCCTTTTTTATTACCATAATTATGATAATACGACTGAAACTTGTCAATATTGTTAAATTCCATCCCTATGCGAGGCTCTTCTATCTCATCTAAAAATTCTTCATTTTCCATACATTCATTATTTTCTAATGTATCCATCCCTGAAAATATGAAAAATTCAACACAAGCAAAACCCCATTAAATCTCTAATACTACTATACTGAAGTTAACAATAATATATACTGAAGCAAAATCCCATTATTTATTTGGGTAATGAGGTTATAGATTTTTATTGTTAAAATCTCTATTGTTTAGAATGTGGTTGAAGATTAGAATTAGTTGTTTTTATAATTTCAACTCAAACATTTTTAATATAGTTAGTCTGCAAAAACATTAATTTGTGGTTCTACAAACCCTAGAAGTTCCTATTTGTTGACTAGGGATAGCATTTCCTTCCTATTTTAACTTAACATTTTATTGATCTATTTTAAAGATGAAATTGATTCGGTTTGGTTGAATCAAAGTGAAAAGCACCAAATTGATTCGGTTTGGTTGAAAGAAAGGGATAGCATTTCAAAATCAAAAGGAGAGAAAGAAATGGAGAAAAATACCTTTGTGTAGTGTTCTTCTTGGATTGGATTGGATTGGATTGGATTGATATGGATTAGATTGATTACACAAATAGATCTAGTGTTCTTCTTCTCTGGAAATTTGGATTGTAGTGTTCTTCTGTGAAATTTGTGTAGTGTTCTTCTTCTCTGTCGAGATTTGGGTTGTTTGTTTTTTTTTTTTTTTTTTTTTTTCTCACCTTAATCGCACGTGCTTGGCATGCCTTGATGGTGCACGTGCCTAGCACCATCCGGTTGAAATACCGGTGCGCCCTAGCATCTCTCTTGGTTGAGAGAGATGATGTTCTCCAAAAGAGGCTTCAATCGATTTGCAAGAATTTTTTAAATAATCTGATAAATTATATGCCATAAGCCTAATAGACAAAATTTATCCGGAGTGGTCGAGTTTAATATCTTAGGGATCAGCGGTCTACAACAGTCACTCGTTCACACGAACAACATCGCAATACTCCATCAATGACCGAAATCATTTTAGATTGTCAGATCATCATGATCCAACAGTCAAGATCTAACAAGAAGTGCTGCCCTAGCTGCCCGAGACGCAAAATCGGGCAGTTCCTCAAACCCTTCTTAAGGCGATCCTCAGCAACAAATGAAGCCCTCTCTGCTTTGCTTTGCGCCAAAGAGAGTCGAGACGCTCGCTCTCTCTCTCTCTCTCGCTCGCTCGCTCACCCCATACACACGTTAACACAGTAAGCTCTCTCTCTTTCTATCTCTCTCTATTTCTTAAAGGTTAGATTTTGAGCCCTAATTTATGGATCTGTTGAAAGAATATTACATGAAATGGAACCAATCTACTCATTCAGATTAGGTTTGATCTCTCTTTGAATGATTGCCTGTATGTATGTATGTATGTATGTATGTATGTATGCATGCTTATGGTTTGTTTTAGGTTTTGGCTGGATTGTTTGTCTACGTTGCGGTTAAGTTCTTTAATAGTTGTTAGGGTTTCAAGTTTGAATCTAGATCGGGACCCTTTTGTACGGATTTGATATGTATATCTTTATATCAATTAATTAGAAAAGGTGATTATTGTTATTAGTTATTTTTATTGTAATTATTCTACTGGAGGCAGAAAAATCAAATTTCTAGTGTTTGAAACCCTTGAATCCATGGGAAAGTGGTTGTTTTGATTCGTAAAAGTTGTCCCGTTTTTGTTTGGGAGATTTCGTGCCTTGTAGGTGCTAGGCCATATCCTGGGGATTTGGTAGTTGCTGTAGTAGGCTATCGCCAATTTTTTTTCTTCAATTTATAGAATACGACATGATAATAATAAGGGGAGTACGGTGGTTCTTCCGAATAGTCTTATTTGTTTTAACAGCTGGTGTTGGTAAAAGTGATTCTTTTGTAGTTTAGTTTTATGTAGTTTTTTTTAATAAGGTCACGTTTCACACTTAATGTCAAATTGGGTTGGTGTTGTAAACAGTGGCGGACTCAGGAATTTAGTCAAGGGAGAATGATAAATAATTATTAGTTTATAATAATAGTTATCAAGGGTGGAGCAAACAAAATTTTCCTACCTAAGCTAGTAACTAATAAAATATACAACTGAAAAAAATACATCATATACCAAATTGAATCTAGTGTTGTCCAATTTTAAGCAATAATGTGGTCGCAATATCGATAACCTTAGCATGAGACATACATGAGTAATAATTAGAATATATAACTAAAATTACAAAATAATTAGGATAAGTACCGAAGCTAAAAAAATATGAAATTTGCGAATATAATATGATCCTAATACAATTTCATAGAAAAAATGGTTTGTATAAGGCTCAAATTTTGTACGAATTTGCTAATGGTATATATTTTCATTGAATTCTATAGTTATTATTTTATATATTAATTTCAAATATTTTTTTTGCTGGAGGTTTTATACAACTCGTGAACAAGCAATTCATTTCTTTATTATTTGCAATTACATAAAATTGCGTTGAAAACAAAAAGGAGGGGCATGTCACAATGACAAATATAGTAATTGTTAATAGTCATAAAGAAATCATACGCACCAAGATGACCAAAAATAAGTTTGTATTAAACTAAACAATTTTTATTGTTTGCAATTACTAATAAAGTTGCATTGAAAAAAAAATTGAAATCTTGCGCTCGAAGAGTATCAAATTCAGGTCGTTTACTAAAACTAATAAACTTCCAACCACTACACCAACAAAGTATATTCAAAAGGATGAATGAACAATTATGCTATTGCATTATACATTATATAATTAAATTTCTTTGTAAGACAAACATATAGTAAATATATTTTGAAAGTTGAGGGGGCAGCTGCCCCCCCTCGCCCCTTAGTAGGTCCGCCCCTGGTTGTAAACAACATAATAAGTTCATGTTTCACACTTTATGTTAATTTGGGTTGGTGTTGTAAACAGCGCATTTTGGAATTTGATGCTAAAAACAGCAGTTCGTCTTTCTATACTTTAGTAACTTATAAAATAGCTGATTCCATTGCAGTTAGTGCTATCATGGTGTGGGGATTGACCTTTTTTTTATCCTATATTTCTGAGGGCGTGTTTGATATTTATTTATTTTCAAGGAAAAATATAAAAGAAAAATTTTCATGTTGAAAACACCTATGTCTAATAAGTTTTTCCATGAAAAATATTCTTACCCCCAACCCCCATGTTTTTCTCTCCTCTTTTCCACTATGCTTTATGCTTTCACTATTTTTGGGATTTCCATTGAAAATAAAAATCAAAGTTATCAAACACAGATTTGAAGAAAGATCATATCGGGGTTTCTTGCATGGAAGTCCATCATCTGTATAGCTTTGTGTTTTCATAATGTATGAGATGGCTATTGTCCTTTGTGGTAGTTATTCCATAGATTGAAGAAATGATACATTTGTTAGGGACCTTACTTTACTTTGTTTTTAGTCTAAATGATTTAGCTTGCATATTGACCTAACATGTTCCATTCACCTAAAATCTTAATATTTCGCACAAATAAGTACACATACAATATTTTCTTGTGTAGGCTTGGAAATTAGTTGTTCCTAGACCGCTAATTTAATACTTTGTTTAATGTTAATCAGGGAAGTTGTGGATTTGCAAATTGAGTTTCATTGAACAATTTCGGGTTCTGATACCTAAAATTTAATCATGTTTGGTCGCGCTCCTAAGAAAAGTGACAATACAAAGTACTATGAGATTCTCGGTGTTCCAAAAAGTGCAAACCAAGATGAGCTGAAGAAGGCTTATCGAAAAGCTGCCATAAAGAATCATCCAGACAAGGGGGGAGATCCTGAGAAGGTGAGCAATTCTCGTTAGATTTTAGTTGTTTCTCCAATGTTTTTACTATATAAATTGTAATGGTTGTAGATTAGTTCACTTGTTTATTGATACCGTGTTATTACTGTTGGTATTGTTTTCTTTATTTATTAACTGTATACATTTATTTGTGTCAAAGCCTGAAGAATGTGTTTGTCATGACGAGTATGGTTTGGTAGCATTTGAGTCCAAATGGAGTAGAAGATGATGACATCAACCCTAATTAGCTCAAGTGATGTACACCAAACACCATCTGATTAGAGATTCCCTTACCAATGAGAAAATGAGTGGAGATGTTTGATCTCCTTGGGAAAGAACACAGCTGGGGAACCTTTTACTTTCAGCGAGAAGTTTGATGTCTTTAGTAAAGTTTGAATCCATCTCCATTTCCCCAAACTCCTTGGTGTTCAACATGAATTTGATGAAGTTCCAACGTTTTGTGTATTGTATTAAAAGCTTTAGGAACATATGCAGATCTGCCTCGACCTGTTGGACTTCAACCTCGCATCTACAAGCTCCATCCCACCCCACCGCCCTAGATTTTCTAGCCAAACCGTGTGAGTGATTTTTAAAATTTTTTTACACCCCATTATCTCCTATTTTGTAGGAACAGATTAGTGGGACACAATAAAAAGTAGGAAATATTTCATAAAA
Source organism: Berberis vulgaris (assembly GCA_963556465.1). Taxonomy (NCBI): domain Eukaryota; kingdom Viridiplantae; phylum Streptophyta; class Magnoliopsida; order Ranunculales; family Berberidaceae; genus Berberis; species Berberis vulgaris. The sequence goes on along the minus strand of OY747136.1, from coordinate 78,096,454 downwards.
ATCCACAAATCGATTAATGCATATAATCAAAACAAATTTAGTTCTTAATTTCTCTCCTAAACTCATTTGTTTTCCTAACTATTTGCTTAACATGTCCTATTTCCCCGAAAATTTTAATTTCTTACTTACATTTTGAAAAAAAAATCTCATGTTAAAACATTTAAGATTTATAATAGATTTTATGAGATAAAATACATTTGAAAAGTATGTAAATTTATATCATAAACCTTTCATAAAATATTTCAAACATATTAATAATTTCCACTTGATTAAGATTTTGAAAGATTATTAAATGATTCATAGTAATGCCCCCCACTTGCATATATATATATGGTTACCTGTTTAATAAGTTGAACCCATATATATGGTTACCTGTTTAATAAGTTGAACCCATAGGCGCAAATGCGGCAACCCCAGGGAGACACATGCAAAAGCCCTATCTGTGCATGGGGTTCCACAACAAAAGTCTTCCTGGACCAAAATCCCTTTAAGATCATTTTCTTCACCCCAATTTTCTCCTGGGACCAAAATCCCTTTCTGTGCTTAGGGTTCGACAACAAGGGGATTGACGTGAGAACACACTGAGACTCAATGAGGGCCATTTTGTCATGATACAAGTATACCCGATTGAAAGTTGTCTTTAGTTCTAGCTTTATAAGTCTGGTGACTATTCAATCCGAAGAACACTTTTGCTTTCTTGTAGCATAAAGATGCCAGTTATTCAAACGCCATTAATTACTTCCTGCTACTTATGTTGTGTTTGTTGGTCTTTGAGCAGTTCAAAGAGCTCGCACAGGCTTATGAGGTTCTGAGCGACCCTGAGAAAAGAGAAATTTATGATCAATATGGAGAAGATGCACTTAAAGAAGGAATGGGAGGAGGCGGTGCTTCTCATAATCCTTTCGACATATTTGAATCATTCTTTGGTGGTGGTGGCGGATTTGGTGGTAAGATTTGAACTTTCCTTTGCTTTGTAAAAATTGTTTATATTCTTACTTAAATAGTGTATGCTCCTAGTTAAATATCATATGCATGCAAACTCGTCACTTGTTTTTGATCATTTTGATATTCAAGGGGGTGGTAGCTCAAGGGGGAGAAGACAGAAACAGGGTGAAGACGTAGTGCATAGCCTAAAGGTTTCTCTCGAGGACTTGTATAATGGAACATCTAAGAAGCTCTCCCTGTCTAGGAATGTATTGTGTGCAAAATGCAAAGGGTATGTCTAATCTGTATTAAATTTTTTAATTTTGGAGTTTGATGTGTCAGAGAATCAGCCATTATTTAAAAACAGTGACTGGATACATAGACATACACTACCTTGCTTCCATGGTTATCAGGATTGGTTGACTTTTCCATCCCTCATCAATCCTTGCCGCTACTTTTATCTTTTTATTTTAGTTCAGTACTGCAGAATGACTAGGTAAACATTGGTGTTTATTGATTATTGGTACTTTAAACCCTATAATCTTTACCCTTTTAGGAAAGGGTCGAAGAGTGGAGCTTCTGGTAAATGCTACGGATGTCAAGGTTCAGGAATGAAGATCTCAACTCGGCAAATTGGACCAGGCATGATCCAACAGATGCAACATGTCTGTCCAGAGTGCAGAGGATCAGGTATTCAATCTAAACCTTAATTTTGTTATTTTCCCCTTGGTGCCAGGGGTTCTCATTTTCTTGGATTGCATCTTTTGCTAATGTAGGTGAGATGATTAGCGATAAAGACAGATGTCCACAATGCAAAGGAAACAAGGTTACTCAAGAAAAGAAGGTCTTGGAGGTTCATGTTGAGAAAGGGATGCAACATGGCCAGAAGATAGTATTCCAGGGTGAAGCTGATGAAGCTGTAAGTGAAAACCTTAAAATATTAAAAACTTTAGTTGAAACTGAAACCGCTAATCTTTTGCTATTGTTTTTGCAGCCAGACACAATTACAGGAGACATTGTCTTTGTGTTGCAAGCGAAGGAGCATCCCAAGTTCAAACGAAAGCTTGATGATCTCTTTGTAGAGCACACACTGAGCTTGACAGAAGCTCTCTGTGGCTTCCAGTTTGCTCTGACCCATCTTGATGGCAGACAGCTTCTAGTAAAAACAGATCCTGGCGAAGTCATCAAGCCTGGTATAATTTGATTTAGTGATATTTAAAACTTCCAATAAAGAACATTTTAATGGTGTCTTAATTTGATCTTTTTCATTCAGGTCAACACAAGGCGCTAAATGATGAAGGAATGCCACACTATCAAAGACCTTTCATGAAGGGTAGACTTTACATAAAGTTCAATGTGGAATTCCCGGATTCTGGGGTTATCTCTCTGGATCAGTGCCGCACTTTGGAAACAATCCTGCCCCCAAAACCAAACAGTAGCCTGTCGGCAATGGAGCTAGATGAGTGTGAGGAGACCAACTTGAATGATGTAAACATGGAGGAGGAAATGAGGCGGAAGCAGCAACAGCAGCAGCAGGAGGCCTATGACGAGGATGATGAACCATCAATGCCACGAGTGCAGTGTGCTCAGCAATAGAAGAATATTTCATATCCCAGCCTTGTCTGCCTGCAGTAGGTTAATTCTTTTCGATTCGAGTTTGCTCATAGATGAAGTTAATTTATTGACAGGTATTAGTTCTTGCTTGCTTTAATTTATCTATTGTTGTTTTGTTAGAAGGAAGTTAAGCTGCATTAAGATGACATGGTAATTTTTCAGACATTGATGTCTTGAGGTGTTGTATTGCTTGTTTGACAATTACAGGAATGTTTTATTGAATTATTCACTTATGATACTGGCAACTAAATAGTATAAACTTGTGGAACCAAGACAAAAGTATAAATAGGAGCATGAAACAAATAGCTAATTCCTTATAGGTGTTGGATGAGAAAAATATGATTTTGTGCATGCAAAAAAAAAGGAATTATAAATTGATGATGCTATTAGAGTGGTTGGAAAATAAGCTGACACTAGAAGAAAAAAAATGTCTACACTTAATTTCTTGAGCCTCCACATTCTATGTTGTCTTAAATGAGAGGAGGTGAAGGTTTGCCTACTCTCTAACCGAGTCATAAACATAAATAAGTGCAAACTTTAATCCATCTTAAAGGGACTTGCTTCTTCCTTAGAGTTTTCTTTTTCTTTGTTAAGGTTAACCATTTTTTAAGCTTAACTATTGGAAGGTTTTGGGTCTATTTATAGGCTAATCATGATGGTAAACTCATTACTCCAAAGCGATGGGGATTGTGTTTTCTTGAGGATTGATGAAAAAGATGAATGATCTATGTCATCCTTATACAGTCGAAAATTGATGATGTTGCAGTGTATCGTGGTGAATTACGAGGATAAAAGTCCTCAATCTGGCTGTTTATTTAATACTAGACCAAGGAGTATTGGCAGGATTCCTGTTCGGTTTTAACCCGCTCACTTATCTGGGAGGAGCGAGTGAGGCTAGGGAATCACGTTTCACAATCAGGTTCTGCAATCAAGATGATGTGGTATTGGAGAAGGTTTTTTTACAATCTCGAGATACACGAAAATACTTTGGAGATTTTATCATTCTTTCAAGATCACGCCACGTCATCTTGATTGCAAAATATGGTTGCAAAAACCTGATGTCATAACATTTCTGGGGAGGAGCTATTTCTGGGGAGGAGCTACACGAGGAACATGAAGTGTACTTGCATGACCCACATAAGGAAATATGGCTATATTCTCTCATGCTAAAGAACCTACAAAAGGTCTTGGATGATACCTCTCCTTTTGACTAGAAAATGGTTTTGCCTCAAGTCAATCATCTAGTCTCAGTCTCATGAAACCCCAATAACAAGTTTGGTATTTCAGATTTAGCCATATGGCATTTTATATTCTGATCCGAATATACAACTCATACACACAGGCCTTAATCAAGATATAAAATAATTAGATGTGGTTTTATATAAAAATCAGATTCTTACTTGACCTCCAAGTCTATGAACATGGTCCACCCTGTCCCCTTCAAATGTTCACTACCTTTATGTGCTTTCTTTCCCCTTTAGATGAATTTTTTTTCCTCCCAAAGTAAACCATAACGACTAAAAATAGTAGGAAATCAGGTTTTGCAATTATGGTGATGTAGTGTAATTTTGAAAGAATGATGAAATCCCTATAGTGCTGTGTATCTCAAGGTTGAAAAAAACCTTCTCTAATTAAGGGGGTGTGTTTAATTAAGGATTTTAATGGATTGTGAAAGGTTTTAAATATCATGGATTTTAAAGGATTTTAATATATTTTACAAAATCAACGGATTTTGATAGATTTTAAAGGATTAGATTTTGGATGAATTTTAAAAGATTAGTATGGATTTCAAATCAACCACGCCTGTTGCTTCCAATCCCAAATCAGAGTCTGTTTGTCTCATCAAAATCCACTATTTTTTAATACCTCCTGATTTTGATGGACTTTTGAAAATCCCGAATAGAATACCTTTAATTTTGATGGATTTAAAACAATCCTTCATAGTCCATATTGAATATCCCTGAATTTAGATGTATTTTTTAAAATTCTTAATTGAATATTCTTGAATTTTAAAATCTTTTACAATCCTTAATTGAATATACCCGTTCTTTGATTACGCTTTGCATATTTCTTCAGCGTAGCTACATGTGTTTCTCGTGGCAACGTAAATAGTTGATTAACTCAAATGGAAAGCAAGGTAATGGGCTTATACTTTTCCTTTTCATTTTATTTTCTGTAGCATAAACTTTATCTTTTATGGTCATATAGATTCTACATGATTGTCCATTAATTTTAAAACTTATAATTGAAATTCATATTTTTTGGAGTTATTTACCAATGATATAAGATTGTAAATTGTAAAATGTTTGGATGAAGAAATAAGAAAGATTGGGTGATGAATGGGTTTGGGTGGTTCACACTATGAATTGGTCAATTGGCCTCTTTGGGAGGTCATGGTAATCAGACCCATTTGAGGTCTTTTTTTGTTTTTTTAAAAAAAATCCCTTAGAGCCCTTTCACTCCAAATGTCTTCAAATCTTGGACCTGTGATTCCATTCGCCACAGGCATACCGCTGGGTGAATCGACATTGGCAATTAGCTAGAAGCTAATCATGCTACCAGCAAAGCTGTCATTCTTATTGGAAACTAAAGCATCTTAAGCAGATAATGAATGTAAAACTCACTTTACAATAAGGAGCTAGTTTACAAATTAAGGTACCAAAAGTCTATTCAAGTGCTATATTGGGACAAAAAGATTTTCATGATCACAGTAATGACAATGATCGATGTCGATGTAAAATAAGATGCACTAAACGACCACTTTTAATGATTAATAGTTTGATGCTATATGCATACCCTTTTTTCTTTTCCTTTTGGGACAGCTCTCATGATGCTTTTTTTTTTCTCCCACAGATTCATTTGTTTTTCCTTACGGTATGTTTGGTTAGTCATTTTTTTTTTCCGGATGTTACGTAGATTTGTGTTGTTTAGTTGTCTATTCATTGACAGAAAATCGATTATTCATAAGGCTGTTTTTTCACCACTCATGGAAATCCAAGTTCAGGAGAAGACGTTAGAATCAAATTCAGGAAAACAGTTTTAATTTTTATGTCTATTTTTAGTGCAACCAAACAAACCTCTGTGGATGATTGACTATTTTTTTTTCTTAAAACCAAATTGATTTGATGTTTTGGACATATCATGGTAATTTGCATGATCATTACAATCAAGAAAATTTCCAAGAAGCAGGGTGGCCACTCTTTCTTGTCTCTATTTCTCTTTCATTGTTTTGTTTTGGCAAAAGAAAGCAACAAAAAACAAATAAAAAGAGGAGGTTCCATTTTGTGCATCAAAAGCATAAAAGTATCTCATAATTCACTAAAGGAATGCTATGCACTTCTTTCCAACTAGAAAGGGAAGGAAATTAAGAGAATACAAACCTTCATTGCTCCTTCCCATTGTTTTTCATCCTTTTTTTCACTATTCATAATTTTTTTTTTTAATGAACTACCAAGTTTATATACTAACATTACTATATAAGGTTACATTGATCACTTATAAATAAATAAAAGAACGACGAAGATACATATTTTACGGGTAGAATTTGCTAGCACCGAGTCATCGGTCACAAATTAATGCCTTTTTCTTTTTACACTACAATCATTTTGTGTTCTCTCTCTATATATAAGGTCATATATGCACCACCACGACCACCATCACCACCACTTAATGTTTAGTGCCTTCCAGATGGGGTATTCCCCTTTAACAAACACTAACTCCACTTTAAGAGTCAAGCCATATATGTCCTTTCTCCTCACTTCATGTAGCTCTCTCTCTCTCTCTCTCTCTTTTTATTTATTTATTTTTAAATTTTTTTATTCCTTAATTCCTCTCATTTCAGATTTCTTGAACCTGTGATTCCATTCGTCACAGGCCTATTTTGATAATGCAAGGTAGGAAAGCTCGGAAATTGAGCAAAAACTACTAAAATTCTAATTACATGTGGAGTATATACCACATAAATAAAATGTAAAAAAATTGGCAGTTAAATATTTAAATGTAATGTACACAAGGAGAGAGAGGGGCTGGGGTCAATCATCATTACCATATGATACATATTCTTTCAATACCAATCACTGTGTTAGGTTTGCTTGAATGGGAAAGAGATAACCACAAACACAACACATTGATTGACTTGAATATCACATAAATTGTTTAAGAAAATAGAAATACATTTAGTGAGAATAAACATTTGTATAAAAATACTCAATGTAGCATCAGTGGTGTAGTAGGTTAAGGTCCACATCCCAAACCTTCCCTTAATTAAAAGTTGTAGAAAGTTAAAGATATTTCCTCATCTAACATTACCATTGCAGTATATTTGTGGCGGATGGAATCACTAGTTCATGGTTTAAACCCTGCTGGCAGCATTTGGGATAAGACGGCTTAATGGAGAAAAAGAAAAATCTTGCAAATTTACAGAAATGGGTGTGCCGTAATACGAAAAAAAAGAAGCACTTTTCATTGATAATAGGCATTTATCTTACACTCACTCGAACACCTTGAGAGGAGATTCCATTCAACTTAGTTCATTTGTACAAGTAGCAAACAACAAATTAATGGGAACCTTTCTTCATTTTCTTTGCCTTCTGAGAACAATGAAGTGAAAGTAAGTAGCAAGGGAACAAACTTACATAATGATTTGAACATGATCAGTTTCTTGCAGATTTCAATTACAGGACAACAATAAGAAGTTCACTATATTCACAGTACTATAGTGAATTAACCAAATTTTTGTAGTAATATGTAATAAAAAGAAAGAAAGTTTGTGCACTCTCTATATGAGTATGGTGAAAGTTAGTTTGTGCACTCTCTCTATTGAGTATAGTAAACTAGTATTGCTCCCATGAGAATGAGGAGTCATCAATGTTGAACCAAGGAGAGTAACTATACCGGTCAATTGGATACGTGAGGTCTAACAAGAGATCAGGCAAGTCGAGGAACAAAGATTCATCTTCAGTGCTATTCCTTGACATTGAATAAGAGTCTTGATCAGTGTCTTCAGATGTTGTAGTTGGAGTAGGAGAATGAATACTTGGATCATCACCAGGTACTTGATGACCCAATGTAGCAGCTAAGGCTGCAGCAGCTTGAATGTCTCTAGGTAAGTTGGAAGCTGGACGAGGTAGGTCTGATGCCAATTCAGGGAAGTTTAGGTAGGCTGAGCCACCCTTTATTGTTAAAGCAGCTACATCATGAGCTCGGGCGGCCATTTCTGGTGTAGGGAATGTACCTAACCAAATTCTGGATTTCTTCCTTGGTTCGCGAATTTCTGATACCCATTTGCCCCAACTACGCATTCTTACTCCCCGGTACGTTGTGTGCTTTCCATCTTTTGGAGTAGCCTTGGTGTTGGTTTGCTTCTTCCTTGAACCGTTGTTGTTGTCTCCTATTACTACTCCACCAGCACCAGGTCTCTTGGAGCCCTTTCTAATACTTGTTTGAGGTAGTATCTCTTGGTTTTTATTGAATTCCAATGAAGAAGAAGAAGAAGAGGAGGTGGGGGTGGTGGTGGAAGATGTTGTAGCAAAGGAGGATTGAGAGTGGGAGTCTAAAGTGAGGTGTTCCATGAGAATATGGGTGTTGTTGGTGTGTGAATGGAGAGAGTTTGGAGATAGTGGGTTAGATAAAAATAGGTGGAATGGAGCTTTTATGATTCTCTCTTCCCTTCCCTTCATTTGCAAAATATTTCAATATATATATATATATATATAATAACAACAAATGAGGGACCTTGGCACCAAAAGTTAAGGAAAACCCATTAGTGTTTAAAACATGCTTCAGAAAAAATGTGACATTAGAAACTTGGTGAAAGCATGCAGTGCAATCCTATGGAATTTAGAACTTTTACCCAGATTTCAAGCTTCAAAATGAAGTACCATGTGTCGATGAATCACAGTGCAAACCCTGCCACACAACATAGAAAAAGCTTGTTATGTTTCTCAAAATTTGTACTGCTAATAAGAGTAAGAAGTGAAAACAAATACAGAGTCAGTAAAAAAAAACTGCATTATTGTCATAATATATGTTCTGTATGTGTTTGCTGTCATCTTTTTACCTTCTCGTTGTTTTCTTTGGCATCTTCTTCTCATATTTTTGCTTAATCAAAGTTTTAATTAAAATTCTTTCTCTAATTAATAAAAAAGGATTTTATATAGTTGGGTTTGGGTTGGTGAGCCAAACAAAATGGGTTGGGGCCGAAACGGATTCCTATAAATCTCAACTTCAGGCCTACCGCTGAGCTGATACCCCATTGATGAATCCAAAGTACTTACAAGGAGCCTTTATGACCTGAAAGAAAGCTGGCAATGCAATTGGTTTTGGGTCCTCATTCTCACTCCCCACTTTTTTTTTTTCATTTATAACTAATAAATATTAGATTCTTCTTCCAGATTACGATGATTAATGCATGATGCCTCTGTTAGATATTATAAAGAAGCCATTAATTCCACTTTTTTTTTTCCCTTTCCATATGCACTTCAGTAAAAAATGATCGAGCGGTAAAAATTACTGCTGGATTCGTAGGCGCTATTGCTTGCTTGTATGGAAAAAAAAGGGTATAGAACTTGTGAATTCCAAATTTATATTCATTCACCTCTTTTTTTTTTTTTTTTTTTTTTTTTAAAGCAAACGGGGTTTTAAGAACCCCTTAACCTTTAGACATAAAACATAAAGCTCGATATTTCTTGTTTACTTTCCTATGCCTCGTGAATCTACGAGGGTTTTAATAGAGCCACGATTCTCTTGTATTATTCGCCTTCAAGAACCCGATATGTCAGCTTCAAGGGCCCTTCATTTTCATTCACCCTTTGAATAATTTAATTCCCTATCTGTAGTTTTTTTCTACAAAAAAACAAACACAGATGGAGAAGAAGCTTAGCATATGCCAGGCATAACATTATCTTATGAATTGATGTATTTGTGAAGACTTAATCATGATATAAAGGTCCCCATTAAGGCCACACCTAGTTTTATCATTTATATAGTCTTGTCTCAGTATCAAAGCAATTCAAAAAAATCCCACATGGATTTTGTTTAACAGTGACACTGCCAACATGTGCAAATGAGTCCACATCTTGTGTCAATTCATGATTAAAACACAAGCAATAACATACTGTCAATCTTTCTTTTGTTGTTTTATTTTTTGTTTCTTTTAAAAACTTTAGTAAATCAAAACTCAAATTTGATTTTGTTGTTTTTTAATCTTTTAAAAAATGATTTAAATTAAACAGTCCGTCTAGAGAGTCAAGTCGGGGAGTTTCAATATTCTCTATCATTCTAGAGATACTCATAATTCACCAATCGAATACAAACACACACACTGATAACCCTCTTGGCGCTAGGGGGATGGCTCTCTAGAATTAATCCTCCAAATGATGAGGCTGTGTGTTGGGTTATAACAACTAATTAGAATGCGAGGAGCACCTTTGACAAGTGCAAAAGCCAAATTTGAGTATCTCTACGGTGATGGAGGAGGGTATTGAGGCTCTCGGACACAGGCCTGTCTAGAGACTGCGAGATCTAAATCTCAAATGAGAAAGGAAGGCCTAGACATGTTGGCCCCAACATAAAAGGCAATATATGCTGCTGCAGTGCTGTTGTCTTTGAAATTAGACTCCAAATGTGGGGTGCCATTTGTTTGATGAGATTGAATGTAGAAACTTCTTCACATTTAACCACATCTGATGAATTGAAGGGTTAGTTTTTGAAAAGGAAAGAAAAAAAAAAGATCCTTCCTTGGAAATGGCATAAAAGAAGCAACGAAAATACTAAAAAAATTAGGTTTTGCAATCAGGATGATATAACATGATTTTGAAAAAATAATGAAATCTTCAAAGTGTTTGTGTATTTTGAGGATGTAAAATACATCTTCTGATAATGTCACATCATTCTGATTGCATAATCTAATTACGAAACCTGGTCCCGAGCCTATGAAGTTGATGGACTTTGAAGTTATCAATAAAAAAGGCAACCCCTACAATTTGGGGCCAACTTACATCACAATCTTATGCTATAATATATGTGGGTGGTGGGTGGTGAGTGGTGACTAAACTATTTAATGAATGATGTATTGTAAATTAGATCTCAAACAATCTTGGATTTGTGGTTTGTTTATCTATCTGCATTAACTTTAAATTATACTTTAATGATCTGCCTGCCTACCCCCACAACAGTATGATAATTAATTATTTATGTCATATATATAATTGACAAATATAATTAAGTCGACTGCCATACATTCTGTGCCACATTCTTATAGCACCATATTTTTTTTTCAAACTCCATTAAAAATTGTAAATCAGAACGATTTGTTAATACTTAATTTGATGTTTATCTACTAATGAGTTATTTAGTGGATGCTCTCATTGTGCTTATTGCTAACACATAAAAGATATAATGATTAGTTGTCAATGAAGTAGGGATTGCAATTGATCCTCCATAAACATCACTAATGGTGAACTCGATATAATGTGTTATAATCTCACATAAAACTTTATAATATTGACTATGTAAGTAAATCTAACCTCCTCATGTTACGATTTAGAATGTTATTGTACTATGGAAGCATACAAATTGAACATTGTTGGGTCTGTATTTTGGATTTTTGAGAATGCCCTTCTAAATTCTTCATATTTAAGAGAGAAATCAATAGTAGATGAACAATAACAAACGGTGTTTTTTGTCTTTCTAACAAAAACTATTTTTTTAAACCATTTTTCAATATTTTGTTATTTCGGGCAAAATCAATAGGGGATGAACAATAATACTGGGTATTTGTGTCCTTCCAGTAAAAATAATTATTATAGTCTTTTTACCATATAGTCATTTCAAACTTAGACTATTTACAATCAAAATCAGTCTCTCTCAAATATTAATTAATCATACATAATCTCCTAACATAATTTATTTGAACCTCCAATTGTCTACAAACTATAAATAGACATTTATATTTAACTTTTAGATTTTCAATTTTGTTCTCCAGGTTTGATATTTTTTACAATAAAAAATCAACTCCTCTCAAATATTGATTAATTATACATAAGTCCCTAACATAATTTATTTAACTCGGTATGATTAAGCATATTAGCAAAATCGACGCACGTAATTTTTTTCAAACTATCGTCCTTAAATTACTATAATATTTTATTACACAACTTAAAATTTTTAGACAAATCACCTAAGATTTTATTTTTGTACTTATTAATTTTTTAAATAAAATCAATACTGAATATTCGTATCAACCCCTAGTCTGCTACTGTAACGAAAATTCAAAAGTAAATTCTGTGTGTCCTTGTGCCCGTTTCGAAATTCCAAAACGCCCTTGTCCATATTAGAGAATTCTCATCATATATATATTGGATGCTTAATTGCTTTCCGTATGGTCAGTGGGTTTGGTGGAAAGTCCAAAGATCATTAAATGAGAATAGGGAACAATTTTTTTGGGTCCTGGAGGATTTTTTGTCCAACTCAATAAATTATGAATGTAACATGACAATATGGTGAAACCCTACCAGGCTTAGATATTTAGACATGGTTGTGGTTGGGGAGGAGCCACGGCAAGGAGAAACTTTTTAGTGGTAATGTTAAGTCCCCGGTTTTACGCAGTCAGGTTTTAGGTTTTTTACATTTTTATTAATAATGTTTGTGATCGTGTTTTAAAGAGAATGAATAAAAATATAAAAATACCCGAATCTGATAAAAAATAACTTTAAAGCCTGACTGAGTGAATAAACTAATGTTAAGTTGGACATGATGCGTTTACTTTGGCTTTGGGAAGATAAAAAAGGCAAAAGGAAAATGAGCCAACATCAACATCTCTTTGAATCCAAAGACTGTTACCCTAAAATTGGCACCTTTGTTTTTTTACCTGTTGGCCTTGCATGGATTCCACCATTTTTATGGCTTACTTGTCTTTTTTCAACTTCAATTCCCATTTTTTCCCCTCGGATATATTTGGTTTTTTCGGGTATGTTTGATTAGTCATTTCACAGGAAAAAGAGTCTATTTTCAAAGATTCTCATTGTTTAATTGTCTATTTACTGACACAAAATAAATTTTTTATGAAAGTGTTTTCTCATTATTCATGGGAATCGGGTGGGCCTCGAAAATAAATTTATGAAAACGATTTCAATTTTCATGTTTATTTTCCCAACAACCTAACATAGATTCTTCATTTTACCTTTTTCTTTCAAAAATAAAATAAATAATATAACTGAGCTTTCCACTCTAGTAATCAAAGAGAAAGAAAATTGAGAGATTTGGGTTGTGATATGATTTACTTTAAATTACATTGATTATAGTTGTTCAAAATGAAGATACATATAAATTGAATTCTGAAGTTCATAAAATACTTAAGAATGGGATTCAATATTTTGACAAATTTAATCAGTTAATCACATTCTTAAAATAAAAAATAAAAACTTTCAAGTCATTCCAGGAAATAGATTTTTAGCCAAAACAAACACACCGTAACCGATGAACCCGTCGTCCTACAAACCGAAATAGGTTTTCGATCATTTGCACCACTGATTTTCATTATTGCCTTTAGAAACGGAATAATAGTACAGTCCTAAAATTTTCTCCATTGCCCTTTTATGATTAAAGCATAATGAATGAAGAATCGAGAAAACATAAGGAATCTGTAAAACACTAGGTAAATAATTCCAATTAACATACATGCAATACATGTTTGTTGCAACATCTCTTTCCATTTTAAAAGCTTTCCTTGACAACACTGGCCATTACACCACATGCACTTGTTAGGCTATCCATAATTCCACTTTACCAAAGCACCTACCTACAACGCATATACATGGCTTACTGTTACTTGTGGTTGATGTCTACTTGTGGTTGATGTGATGTTTAGTGTTAACAAGGGGAAGCATGTGTGAGATTTGGAACCACCAATTGAGCAATGGTAACAATCATTTTTTTTATTAGGGTTTGAGCTACGTACATTTTTATCCTTTCTATAATTGATGTTTGTAGTTGTATTTTAAAGAGAATGTATAAAAATGTAAAAGAGTTCAATTCTGACAAAAAAATGGCTGATTGCCCCTAGCTACCTAGACTTACTCGTTTGGAACTTGTCTAGACAGTCAGGTTTGGCAGTCATTGTTTGGCTAGGTTTAGACTTTTTTTTTTTTTTTTTTTTAATACTTTTATCCATTCTCTTTAAAACACAATTACAAACATTATTTATAAAAATGGGTAAAAGTGTAAAAAGCTCAAAATCTGACAAAAAAATGACAGCCTAAAGTTGGTGGTGAGTTTGATTAATACTGTAAATTACAATTGGGTTGTAAATTGAAACGACAATTTAAAGCATAATCCATCCCTTCTAGAGTACGATAATGAGAATGAAAACACTATTGATGATACATCAAACCGTCCAGTAATTCGCATTGTACATGTGTTATGATGATCTCGTCAATAGAGTAAAGCGAAATCAGTTAGCACCAAGTCTTGCAAAGCCCAAATAGCACAAAGTGACAAAACCCACTGAGGCAAGATCCAGAAGGTTGGATTCAAACAGCGATGCTCTATTAAGCCCATACGTTGTACGACCAAGCTCAATACCCGTAAGACCTAATAAGGCAAGTATCTAAGAGTTTGACCTAAGACAGGCAAACCAGCAGTACATTGATTTTAATTAGGAAGCAAATATCGAAGTACAAGTTGTGTATGAAAATTCTCCTACATAGACAACACTCTACAAGGAAAGAACCCCCGCAGATATCAGAGTATAATTTGTGTATGAAAACTCTTCTATATGGACGACTCCCAACAAGGAAATGGTTTCTCAGCAAATCTCTTTCTCTAAACTACTTCACCAAAGACATAGCCGAACAAAAACTCTCGCATGATAAATAGAGCACAAGGTTGAGAAATAAAAGTATGCTACAAAACCTAATTTACAACATCACATATTTCTCAAACCTTGTTTAACTTAAACATTGAAGTGTCATTGACCGTCACAACGATAATCTTTGACTCAATGTGTGTTCCATATGCAAATCAATGTCAAGGAGAACAAGATTTGACACTATCAACTACCATTCCATTCCATTCCATCCCAAGTGTACAACTCACCACCCACACCAAAAAACTTGCTAGTACCTATAATGTACGTGTTTGCATTCATGGTTTGGACCTCCACTCTGAGAGATGCTTTTGGACAAGAAAGGTAAATTGAAATAATGATTGTAGAGGTGACCATGGTCCTAACTCCTAAGAAGGTACCCTGAGAATCAATTCTTCAATCTGAGTTATTCCTACTGAGAAGTAGGGTTTCATGTTGCTCTAAAATACAACATTGATGATGAGGATTTGCAGAAAATGGGACACCTACAAGAATCGACTGGACTCACAGGTTCTTCCAGAAACAACAGTTGTCTCGACACAAATTATAACTACATATTATCAGATTGTATCTTATAATTTACAAGAGTTTGTCTAGGAAATCAGACTTTAAAGCTATTTTTTTATTGAGTTTGGATGTTTTTACATTTTTATTCATTTTTTTTTAAACATAACGACAAACATTATCTAGGGGTAAAAGTGTAAAAAGCCTAAAATCTGACTAAAAAGTGGTTATAAAGTCTGACTGCCTAGAATTGGAGAATTTTCAAATTATAACTACATATTTGTATCTATGATGCCGGACAAAATAACGATTATTCTGCAGGACAGTTCAATAGACAATTCACAAGGAAAAGATACAAGAGATTCGCCAAAAAACACAGAGAAATAACTCTAATATTCAATTAAATTATTTAAATCAAAAGACATCTCTAAATCAGCCCACAAGCCGGACTTTATAGCTAAAACTCGTTATTATTAAAATTTTACCAAAAACAGCAAAATCCCAATAATCATGCTAAAACAAAATACGTAATAAAAGAAATAATCTGCAAAAAATTTGACACAAATTGGGTTCAGAATCACTTCCTAAACGATGAATGAAATATTACCATAAAGGGAAAAAATTACTAAAATTATGGATTCAGAAGGGGAAACAGTAGATTTTGGTCTCGAAAAGATGTTCAACGAGCGTGGCTTGTTGGCTACGACGTGCGAGCCGAAAAGAGCTTTCTGAATTGGGGTCATATACGCGATTTTGATACCCGTAGCCAAAGTTATGGCCAAAATACCGAAACGTACCAAAAACTGCCCCAATTAAGAAAAAGATCACGATTTTCTGCTATCTTTGCACTGATCTGCTAACTCATGGTATCTCAGCGCCAACAACGTGCTATCTGACAACTCAGCATTATCTGACTCGGATCCTCCTACATTAATCTATAATTTATGATTATGTATGTTGTAGTTAAGTGTTTTTATTTGTTATTATTATTAATTTTTTTTTTTTACTTCGGCCATCATTAGTTAATGTCCAATAGAGTTTGACTTTCACTCCTAAATATTTTAAACTTTAATTGAATCACACCTTCATTTTCCAAAAATTCAATTCCAAATTTTATATCTACATCGCTCATCATGTTTGACAATCCAATGCACAAATTGACATTCCTTACTAATTCAACAAAAATGCCCAAATGAGAACTGAAGATCATAACCATTATTTGGTATCAGGTTTGACGCGGTGTGTAGCAGATATGAAACCTTCAAGCATTTTCATGGCATCAACATTATCGTCAGGCAGTATTTGGATGCATTGTAGTAATTTGTATCTAAAACAGTCCTAGATCGAAGACCAAAACTTTCAATTACGTACCTGCTTGCGGTTTACCAAATTAACCAATTCAAAGTTTGTTGCGACAAGTTCTTTTCTTATAGAGATCAAATCTCTACATTCTTACAATTCTTCGTATGAGGCAGACATTTCAAAGTTTTCTTTGTTGTAATGTGTTCCTTGTGCTATAAACTTGTACTATAATCGAAACAAAATATTGTTAAAGGACACATATTCAGATTCAGCAAAAAAAATCATTATCAGGAATCAACATCAATTGCATCTTTGCGTGATTGTTAATTAGTGGATTGGCGAGTTCCTTAAAATAACCGCGTGTTGAATCCTGGTAGTAGCATCTCCGCTAGTCCCTATCTGCAAATCAAGACGTATCAACTCTGTTAATTCAAGACATGGCATGTCTGATGATTTTGATGCTTAGTTGAATGTCTTCAGGTAACTCTTATGGGTGTAAAAATAAACTGTCTAACTTATTGAGATTTCATGATCATCTATTCGAAGCTTTACTTTATACTGGGATCCTATGAAGACATGGCTTCTATACATCCCATTGAATTCAGTGAAGGAACTTATAAAGATCCTATTGATTGTTATTCGAAAAGAAAAAAAAAATGTGATTCTTAACACAGTAAATTCCTTTTCTGAGTATAATTTACCGAGTGATTTTTTTCTGTGGGTTGGGAAACAAATACATGTAAACCATTTTAGTTCTTTGATTGTTTCATTTGCTGCTGCAGATTGAGTAAACTAAACTCTAACACGCTTCGGGAAGTTGTTCTTTCATACATGACATAATTATGATCGCACCACGGTATGTTTGTGAAGCATCAATGGTTGAGTATCTGAAATATCACCATCACGAAGCCTGACTCCATAAAAAAAATGTGATAGTTTCGGTCATACGTATGATGTATGAGTTCTGTAGAATGTGATGGTCATTCATATTTCATTTTCCCTATGCAGCTCAAGTAACCTAACCTCCTGTTTTGCTTCTTTTAAGCGTTTCCGTGTCCAGATTCAAGCAGCATTGGTGGTGAAAACATCAGTATAGGCAGCTTCAGAAATGAAAGCTCGCCCAAAGATTGGTTTGAGTAAGAAACTTGTGTTGGAACAAAAATAACCAACAATAACCAAACATCAAATCTCAAATAACATAAGATTGGCCAAAAATATTAATTTCTTAACTAGTAAATTGATGTAAGTTTCTTTAAATATTCATAATTCGATATAGACGGCTCAATTCATGAACCATATGTCACAATAGAAGTTGTGAATCGCATAATTTTGAGATCACAAACTTGTTTCAAAGTGAAGCTATTGAAACATTTACAACAGTTTAGAGCTTGCAAAACTACCCATGATGATATGAAGCTGCTATCCATGAAAGTTTTCTTCAGTCTTGGTGCTTGGTTGCAAAATTGGAGCCAGTTTTTTTTTTTTTTTTTTCCTTAGCTAATATGAGTAAATTTTCTAGCCTGCCAGATACTTTCCTTTTCTTAAAATCTATTTGATTGCTTTGGATGTTGTTGTATGAAACTTGTAATGTTTTCCTTACAACCTATTCTTTAGGGGCAAATAAATGGAAATGGCAGAATTTGATTTAATATCTAGTCTTAGGCAATTAAAATCACTTAATAAACCTTATTAACTTCTGCCTAACTTGCTTGGTATTTCCACCAGGCAGTGACTCTTTGACACTATGACCCCCTACTTTTCCGTCTAACACCACTACCTGCTTAGTGACACCAACACTTTTGTTTTTCCTCATTTCTTCTCCATTTCTCCCACTATGATCAAAGAAAGCTGTGGAAACATACAAGATTTATATCTAGATCAATGACTTTGATCATCTTATCCTCATTGAGCCAGAATGGTGTGGGGTATGCATGCAATGACACTCTAACAGTACTCAAAGTTAGTACGGTGGGGGTAGCCTAGTTGGATGATTAAGACTGTGATGGTTTAACCCCCATATCTTGGATTCTATACCCACCATCCAAATATAAGTTGATTTTTTTATTTTTTTTATTTTTAAGAACATGTAGCTTTTAATAATAATTGTGAAGTTTGCAAACGAAATACTTATTGTAGTCAAACCGTGAGAACTGGTAACAAATTCTCAAGTTTCGAGCAAAACCTCATGATTGACACAAACCGTGATTTTTTATGTTACACGCTTGTCCTAACCGTGAAAATGAATTTCCTACAATTTGAACTAACTATGA
Organism: Berberis vulgaris; assembly: GCA_963556465.1. Taxonomy (NCBI): domain Eukaryota; kingdom Viridiplantae; phylum Streptophyta; class Magnoliopsida; order Ranunculales; family Berberidaceae; genus Berberis; species Berberis vulgaris. Next base: position 78,077,977 of record OY747136.1, on the reverse strand, counting down.
GAACTGAGGACAACTTTAAAAAAAAAAAAAATCACTCTCAGAAATACTTATTGTAGTCACACGGTTGGCTCAAACCATTGTTTTCACACACACACACACACACAGATATATATATATATATATATATATATATATATGGTTAGCCTAACTGTGAAGCTAAAGAGGGTTAGCCTAACAGTGAAGCTAAAGAGTCGACAATTTCTTCCTAATCAAAACCAAATAATATTCCTTTTTTTTGTGTGTGTGTTTATATTTAGAACACATTAGAGTCTACCAAAATTCAATTGGGTTTTACCTATAACAACCACCTATTCAGAAGGTCTGTGTCCTTAATTCAATTTTATGACACAATAACTATACGAGTTGTGTGTTGGCTATGCCCACCATGACACACTACTAAGAGCAACTACCCAAGAGGGCCACAACTTCCCACTTCTTTTGTTGCTTCGCCCCCTACCTGTAGGCCTTTATTTGTTAGGCTATTGCTATATAACATTACCATTTTTGTTGAAGGACACCACCAATACTTTCTGAAAGACACCACCACGTAATTCCCAAATATTGTTAACTGCTATACTGACAATAGGTTTTTTTTTTATACCTGGAACATGATAGACGTTCTGCAGTTGAATTTGATTGGGGTTGAAGTGGGGAATGAATGCAACATTCCCAGTGTGAACAATCGACAATCTCGTGTTGTCAGCAATTATCACGACCAGATCTCCTTTGTACTCACAGAGGCTTAACAACTTCTCATTGTCTCCGGTCATATGATTTGAGTAGCCCGAGTCAACAATCCAATCTTTGTTGTAGTTGACTGTTAAAACTTGATGTTCACAAGCCATGACTACTTAATTCTTGGAGAAGTTTACTTTTTCTTCAGGAAAATTTTCTCAAACAGACTGAGTAGTTGCAAAAGATGCTTGGAAGTCTCATTATTCTTCACTATTTTCTTGGTGATTGTGAGATGTCACCAAGTTGCCTTCAGCTATCTTTCTCTTTGACCAACAGCCTATTGCGTGGTGACTTTTTGCCGCAGTTGTAGCAACCATCAGTTCACCGATTATCGTTGCTTCTGCCTTGCTGAGCTCCCCCTTTTTTGCAACTCCTATATTGGGACTTTGTGAACTTGTTATCTTCTTATTTATTTGGTTTTACAAATTTCTTCTTTTTATATCCACCATTTGTTTTATTGAAGAATGTTTCTTCTTCATTTTTTAAGGAGACACCTGCCATTTGTTTAACAAGGCTTTCTTGATTGGCCAATAGACGTTCGAACTCCACAATAGAGGGTTGAGTTGGCCAATCACGATATACTCAGGTTTTAGTCCGTGAATAATTATTATTTTCATCATATCTTCATTAATTTTTTAGGCAAGGTCTAGTTCTGAAATTTCACGACATAAATTTTTTATTTTTAAAAAATACTCTACAATAGACATACCTCATTGTTTAGAGTTCATCAACTCACTTTCAAAGAGCTGCACTCGAGCATCACTCATTTTGGAAAATAGGGATTCAAATGTATCCGAGACTCCTTTGGGTGTGTCTACATCTTCAATATGTTGAAGCATCTCATCCTCGATCGTCGTCTTGAGCACATAAAGTGCCTTCCCAACTTTGATTTTTTATTTTTTGAATTCAGCAGCGTTCTCCGTTGGAGGTGGTGCAGTCTCACTACCGCCAACAACTTGCCACAAGTCTTGTCCTTGTAAATATGACTTTATCCTTGGTCTGCCAACTCTTATAATTGTGATGGTTGAGTTTTCACCAGTTGTGCTAATGAGATCTCCCATCGTGACAATGTGCAACCTTTTTTATGTTACTGAGTAAGCTTCACAGTCTCGAACTGCGCACAAACGATCTCTGACAAAGAATGTCTCACCAACGGTCCCTAATCGTTATGATACCAAAATGTTATGAAATTGAGGGAGAGTTAGGACTTATAAAAGACTGAATTCAATTAATCTCACAAATAGGAAAGTACACCAAGCTCTGTACAAACACTTACACTCCAAGCTGTTTACAAACACTAACACACTCACTCTGTCATTACCCACTCACAATTGAGCTAATGCTTCTTCACACACTCACAAGACAACTCAACCTCTATTTATAGTAGCTCCAAGTCGGTGGGTGAGCCACCAATTTTGACGATGAGCCACTAATCTATGACAAGTTAGCTCAAGAGATTTCCAGCTAGTAGGTGAATGAAGCTTTTCGATAGTCGGTGATGATTCTCAACAGTCGCCACCGCCACCACTCCTCCTCCCCCTCCCCCTCCCCCTCACCTCTTTTTATTTTTCTCTTATCTTTCTTCTTATTCTATCTCTTATCCCAAGCACCACCACCACTATTGGCCGGTGGCAGCGTGAGGTGGTGGTGGGGCTGGCTGAGTGGTGTTGCTCCAGTGAAGAAAGAAGAGAAGGCGAGGGTGGGTGGTGGTGTTCTTTAGCAGATCCAAAAAAAAGTGGGGGTGGTGATGTCTTTAAGCGAAAATGATGGTGTTATTTAGCAACAACCTTAGTATTAGGCAACGACTACTCCACATCACCAAAAATGCTTTCTCACACCACCATTGACTTCCCCCCCCCCCCCCCCCCCTTTTACTAACACCACCAATAAATATGTATAACCTAACAGAGTAATTCAAACTCAAAACCCAAAAAAAAAATGCAAAACATGGTAACTTTCGACCAATTTAAACCCTCAATTGAGACAAATTCTCAAGCTCATCAAAACATAAAAATTGTAGTACTTAGTTATTTAATAAACACAACTTGAATCACTTGAAAATGTATTGAAATGAGCAAGTTATAATCATTTTACTAAAATTGCGCAAATCTATCTCGCAATGAAAAATGGATAATATTTCTGACTTTTGGCCAACTTATGTGCTCGATCGACACCATTTCTCAAGTTAATTAAAACAAAAAATTGTAGTACTCTGAGTTATCTAATAACTATATGTTGAATCACTTGAAAATGTTTTGTAATGAACAAATTATGGTTATTTTACTAAAGTCGCACAAATTGTTTTGAAATCCATCTATCTGAGCCGTCGAATCAGACCTGACGGATCAAAAAGGTGCACATGACCTCCTCCTGTGCTTCCTGCGCAGGAGCCCCCCTCAATCCGAAAGCACTTACAGTTGCGTGGAGTACTCGTTGTCTTATTATTATCACCTTTCCGGAAAAAAAAAAGTGTTTGATCGATATCCTCGATAAACCTTTCACAATTTTTTTTCTTTTTGGATCTTTTTATCCCATCGTTTTCCAGTTGTTGTTCAACAATCCCAACTTTTATCCACACATATCAAAGGGAAATATTCATAAATCAGTAAACAACACATGCATATGTTAAAATTTTGTTTGGGATTGAGCGAAACACGATCATCGTGTTCGTGTCCCAATTATCTATCGTATATTCGTCCTCTAAATAATCCTGACGACACAAACAAACCATTAAATACCAACACATTTCTCTATTTCTTTCTCATTGGCATTTCTTCAAACATCTCTTATTCATCTTGGTTGATCGACAATGGAGGAAATTGATCACTTAGCTAGTGAAAGGAGCAAGGTTCAATTCGATGTTGAAGCTATGAAAGTTGTCTGGGCTGGTTCTCAACCTGCCTTGGAGCTTTCACATCGGATTTCTCGACTAGTTGCTAGTGATCCTGTAAGTTTTTTTTTTCCCATCTCATTTTTACTTTGATGCTTGTATTTTTAGGTCTCTTCTTGATTGATTGATTGATTGTTCGTGGAACAATGATGGTCAAATTCAAATGATTGGATTGCAGAATTGTTACCAAAGTGGATTAGTTAATCAAGTTTTTCTCTAGACTAATCAAACTGGTAAAGCAATAGTCAATAATAGGATGGAGTATTAGTCAATCAATAAGAATGTTCAACTTTGAAGTATGAGAATATATTTTGTACAAAGTAGAAAAAGCAAATAAGAATTATCAAGTCCTCTTATGTTGTGAATTTATTTCAACTCAAAAGGCCCCACTCCTCTCTCTCTCTATTTTGTTGTTAATATTATTATTATTATTTGGGTACTCTGGGACATGGATAGTATTCCTTTGTATCAATTCAAAATATGAAGAATCAAGAATCCCCATGAAAGGAATTCAATTAATTAGGACCTTCGAATTCAACCATTTTTCGAACAAAAGAACCCCATTGATGGCGAACCCACATTTTATATTGAATGTTATTACAATAATTCGTTGTATTTTTGCGATAATGTTGTTCAAAGAATCCTCTTCTTATTGTATTGTCTTGTTGTTGCAGTCAGTGACTATCTATGAGACTGTGAAATCTAGCGCAGCATATTTATGTACTGACCAAGTTAGTTGATTATATTGTTGGCTGATAACAAGGCGTGTTATATTTATTTGTATCTCATGTTCAAAATTTCCAGTGCACAAAATTTATAGTTGAATAAGCAGGAATACTCTTTTGTTTATTGGAAATTTGACAAGCTTTTGGTTAGTAGCCATTGAAAACTTCATTCCCTGGCCTGCAAACAATCTTCATTCACTTATGCCATTTTTTCCCAAGAGTCCTTAAGTACTTCTTAAAACCTGTTAGAAAAAATATTTTAAGCAATCAATCTAGGAAGTTAGACATGTTTGTTTCTAGTTTTGCTGGCTTCGAAATGTTGGATGATTTCACCATTAGTTGGATTTTAGGATGGGACTCTGCTCTTGTCCTCTCTTTAAAATCCCCCTTTACTGATAGAAGTGGTTGGATGCTGTAAGGAGTTTTCATTTTCGACTAGAGTTTTACTTTTGAAAATTATTTGTAAACAATGTTAGAAGGAATAAGAGAGATATATAAATACAATAAAATGGAAAGATAACAACATATGTATCATTTAACCTCTTTCTGAGAGATACTGACTTTCACCACCTATTACCTTTATACTTTACTCTCTCAACACTGGATTCTGAACATGAAGTAGATATCAACGCAACTTTGATAAGAAAAGTTCTAACTTTAAATTCTAGATAAGATCAATTGTTTCTAATGCGAAATATGTAAAACTTCTAGCCAGATGATCTAATTGATCAACTTCAGACATTTTCACTCTTCCCAATATCAAATCTTGCCAGACATTGTCTCAAAACAACAAGTAATACATCCTAGATAGTTTAACCGATCTACACTCATCCCCTAAAATAATAGATTTACAAATTTGCAATTTGGAGATGATATTCCATAACATGATGGACTTCAAATCTGAAGCTTCTCATGGATCAACTAGCTATTGTTTCGTTACCATCATTCCCAGTGGCTCAACACATGAATAAAGGGTAAAAACATAATTGATCGACCTGTCTTCGATCATATTTTTGTTTTTCTAGCACAAGCTGCTTTTTGGTACTTTCCTTGTTGCCCCATGCAGCCTCAGAGTATATGGTTTTGGCTGCATTTGATATGATATTTTGTTATGGATTACTGGAAAAATGTTGCAACTAAGGAGGTTGCTTCCCGTCTCCAAATGATATAAAAATTTGTGGTTACTGTTCATGCATTTGTCTAGTCTTCCATATTTTCTACTTCGCATTTCATATATTTTGGATTTGTCTATTGTCCGTTTGTGTGTTGCTTTTGACCTTTGGTCAGATTATCGATTTTTTGTAATCATTTTGCTTTCATACTTATCTTTTTTTTTTTTTTTTTTTTTTTGTTCTTAGGCTTTTCGTAAAGATAATAGAACAATGCTTGGTCGGAAGGAATTGTTTAAAAACACTTTGAGAAAAACAGCACATGTATGGAAACGGATTATAGAGCTCCATCTCTCTGGTATATGCTCATCTTAACGCATTAGTGGTCATTGAAACATTATCTGGTGTTTATTTTTCCTATTCATCATTATTATTTCAGCAACTGAATGCTTAAAGATGAATACTGCTTATAGAAAAAATCTGTTGGATTTCTTACTGTTTAACCTTTTATGACATTAATTGGGAATGTTGCATCATAATAGAGGAAGAAGCAGCCTGTCTAAGGTTTTTCGTCGATGAGCCTGCTTTTACAGATCTGCATTGGGTGAGTACATCTTGTCTTTCTGATGTTCATAGAAATGCTCTAAGATTCTTTTAAATATTTGGTTTGAAGCCAGAAGGATTACAAAAAAAAAAGTAAGAAAAAAGAACTTTATTGACACATGTTTATTTTGATTCAAACCTTAATTTTTATGAAAAACTACATCGAGTAAAAATTAAAACGTTTCTCTTGTTACAAGATATGGAAGTTAATGAAAGTAATAAATAAACAAATAAATAAGTAAATAAAGAAATAAATAAAACTAGAAAGACACTAAATTTCCAAGTCTTGGCGTGCTTTGTGCACTTTGGGAGATAATTTAGTTGCTACATTTGGTGATTCCTCCTGTTTTTATTTCATTGCAGTTATGAGTCAAATTTGATGAGTGTATGGGAATGGGATGACCCTTAGTTAATTGTGATCATAATTCCAATGCCATATTCCTTCCCCTACGTGATTGCTCCATAACCTTCTGATGAGTGATGACTATGGCGTTTGTTTCCTTCTATATGTCAAATGATCTGAAATGAAGGTTGAAATTCTTCATTTGGCTTTGATTGGAAGATATCAATTCTTATTCATCAAGACCACGATGCAAGGATGTAAGATCTTAAATAAAGTCTTGTTAATGAATATTAAGATCTTAAAGCTCTTACATTAAGACCACGATTCAAGGATTTAAGATCTTAAATAAAGTTTTGTTAATGAATATTGTAATTCATATTCTCTAATATAGTTAGTAATGCAATTCCTGCTTTTGCTTTTCCTTTTCCTTTGACATATTTTTTTTCTCTTTTGTTTTCTTTATTTAGTTTTAATTTAAGAATTTTGTGGTCTAGGGTATGTTTGTACCTGCAATAAAAGGGCAAGGTACCGACGAGCAACAACAGAAGTGGTTACCATTGGCATATAAGATGCAAATAATTGGCTGCTACGCACAAACAGAACTTGGTCATGGCTCCAATGTTCAAGGATTGGAAACAACGGCAACGTTTGATCCCGAAACTGATGAATTTGTCATTAATAGTCCAACATTGACTTCAAGCAAAGTAAGTTAAAACTGAGCCTTTTCATTTTCAAAGGTGTATCACTATATGTGGTTACCCATTTGATTAGAGAAATAAAGCTAGTGATTAGTATACCAGTGGATGCATGTATGTGTCTATAATTTCTTTTTTCCGAAATCCTATTTGTCTTCTATGCATGCATCATTGTCCATTCATGCTCCTATACCATTGGTAACTATCAATAACACTGGTGACATCGGTTCTGTACTAGCAAAATTTTCTCATGTTCTTTTTTACTTTTTTTTTCTTTTTCTTTTTCTGAATGATTTCACTTTACATTGATTATCATACTCAATTTATTGCCCCATTGATAACAGTGGTGGCCTGGTGGGCTGGGTAAAGTTTCAACTCATGCAGTCGTTTATGCTCGTCTTAAAACAGACAATAAGGACCATGGGGTATATGGTACGTTTCTAGCTGCCTGTTTAATAGCATCACATGAATGTATTCTGCTCTTTTGACATTAAATTTTTATTTGCAGGTTTTATTGTTCAGATTCGGAGCCTGGATGATCACTCACCTCTTCCAGGTATTACGGTAGGTGATATTGGAATGAAGTTTGGAAATGGAGCTTACAACACTATGGATAACGGTGTCCTGCGATTTGATCATGTGCGTATCCCAAGGGATCAAATGTTGATGCGGTATGCCCCCACTCTCTCCTTCTGTTTTATCTGCATTGACATTCTGATTTTTTCTTTTCAGAAGAAGAATTTTGCAGTGTTGAAAAATGCCTCTTTTCTCGTATAATTTTTGTGGGGTATCACACTCATATCTTGGACTGTTTTATGCAGTTCTTGCTTGCTTTTTAAATTGGTTTCATTCGGCATTACGATTCAAGAGGACACAAATTGAAATTGCTGTGTAATGCTTTTTCATGTACAATCTGTTTGCTTAAGGTTCTTACAGCCGTTTTCATGGTATAACTATCCAATTTATTTTAGTGCAATTGCAATCGATTAAATGGACTTACATAATTGATACCAAAAATACTATATGAGGGGGAGAGAGGGGGGAGGGGGAGAAGCAGTTACTATCTGAAGTCAGATGAGTCATTTCTGTAAAGAAGAAGCATAGAGAAAGGCATAGATCTCCTTTGAATATTATTTATCTATGATCACGGGGATTTGTCGGAGTGATAAGGCACCATGTCCAGATGGGTTTCCTTTGGGTTTCTTCAAGAAGTGTTGTGGCTTTATGGCTGAGGATGCAATATTGCAATATCAAACCATGTGTGGGACAAATAGCAAAAAAATGTCCCGTTTTAGGAGGAAGAGAATTTTTATCTCCTTTTTTACATGAGAAGATGAGGCTTTGGGAATCCCTACTCTTGTTGTCGAGTTTCGGATCGACATTGGATTGTTTGGTTTTTCTTCTTTCCTTTTGGTTTCATTGTAACTACTGATGGTTTTCAATGAATTTGAACCTTAAAGAAAAGTTGGAGCATAGAGCATTATTGGATTTTTTGACATACCCCGTTTCATCATTTGACTGTCAGTTTTACATATTTTAGGACCAAATTGCTCATCACGTGAGGAGCACGGTAATTTTCCAAAGTTTCATCTCTATACACCTAGAGATGATAATGCTTTTCAAGGCATGATAAAGGGCTTGATTTAAAAGAACAAAGACATCTCCTCCAGCTCAACCACCACCTGCCCCTTGCTCTCTCTCTCTCACCTCTCTCACTTCCCCTCACAAACCCGAATTACCACCTCCACTCTCTTTGCCAGTTGTGTCAGATTCCCAACGACGAAGACACCAACACCGAAGGTTCCTCTCTCTGCAACTAAAATGTAACAACACGGTGCACATAGCATGACTCAAAGTAAAAATCTGAAAATCTATATAACATAGTCATGGACATAACAGATACTTAACCAAGCATCCATTTCAGCTTGTTGTTACATTAGTTGCAGAGAGAGACCTTCGGGGTTGGTGGTGGTGTCTTCATTGTTGGGAATCTGGCACAACTGGGAAGAGAGAGAGAGAGAGAGAGAGAGAGTGGAGGTGTTACATTTCAAAGAGTGTGTTTCCTAGGGAAGTACATCTCTACTTAAATGGTATGCAACCAAATGCTAGAAACTAATGGGTTTCCATAGATTCAAGTTCATTTTCACGGAAGCTGTGTTAACCACACCATAATTTATTGGCAAACTGGAACATAAAGTGTGAAGTTTTATACTTTTTGGCTAATGAAATTTACTTTACTCCTTTACTCCACTATATATATTATATAATATAATATTTTTAATAAATCATATATATAATATGATATAATATAATATTTTTAACAAATCTTATGATTTACTATTGAATCTGAATCTTAAACTATATAATTATTTACAATACGATGGATATTTGTACACTGCTTCACTAAGACTAGTAGAGAGGAGCACACAAATATTTTTAGAAATGTACTTAAGAATTAGATAATTTGTGGATAGACATTAAAGTTAATTTGTGGCTTTGTGGAAACACGTGGAGCGTTTTTAAGGACTCCCACTTCTCCTCTTGTATATTTGATTGGGGAGACATTGTGCATAATGGAACACTTGGATGTAATTTTTGTGCTTCCCTTAAGTGATTAATCTTGTACTAAGTGCTAGTTTTTTTAATGATATTTTTTGGCAATATTCCAATCTTGCAGGGTTTTACAGGTCACAAGGGAGGGAAAATGCGTGCAATCTGACGTCCCTAAGCAACTAGTTTATGGTACCATGGTTTATGTGCGTCAAACAATTGTAGCTGATGCGTCTTGTGCTTTATCCCGAGCAGTTTGTATTGCCACCAGATATAGTGCTGTGCGAAGGCAGTTTGGTTTGGAGGATGGCGGGCTTGAAACCCAGGTAAATCACAAAATAGTTGAGAAATGTATGACCTCAACTTGTATTTTTTATGCATGCTTCATTTAGTACGTGTCTTACTTTAGTAAGACCTAATCTACTTCTTTCACCTTTTCTCTGCTATCTCTTCCTCTTAAACTGACATGAAATTTATACGAAAGATTAGTCCCAGTGATCAACTTAAAGAATATTCCATAAAAGTATAGCGGTACTTATTTCGCGACTGGAGTCCAACTCAGAACCCCTGGGTCATCATCACTTTGATTCAACAATAAAATTCCTCTAGATGTGAAGTATCCTGCATATCAGAAGATGCAGTAAGATAAGTTCATAAATGATCACAATCATTTGATTAGGCGTGCTAACAAGGACACCGGTACCTGTGTAGGTGTTTGACATGAGTGAGGTTTCGGACAAAAAAAGAAAAATTTCCAATACTGCGACAGAAAGTAAATAATGGGCCTTATATTGTGCAATATGAATTTGGATTGATGGGCCTTGTGTTGCATGTAATGGAGCACAACCAAACACTTTCATTAATTAGCTTAATGCTTATGAATCTGGGGAACTTAACCTTAATGCTTATGAATTTGATGGGTCTATGGAAACAAACGCTTTCATTAATTAGCTTAAAAGAATCTGTTGATATGTTTACCAGAGAGACTTGTAGGGAAAAGACCAAGACTTGGGATAATATGAAAGAGTTATGAGGGGAGAGATTTATCCTTAAACCCTGTACCAGAGATCTTTTTTAGTGCCTATAAAGTTTGAGAAGGGGATTGTAATCAGTGAATAAGTACACTACATAGTTTTTCCTTGTGTGCACCTTTTACACTTCAATAAATCTGAATAACACCTTTTGACAGAGACCTTGGCTTAGAAACACAACCACTTCACTATTACTGGAGGGATGCTGCAGGGTCTCTAAGCTTGAGGATAAACTTTTTAAGAGGTGATGTAGAGTGTGGACACTGTATGATACGAGAGGTGGGCATGTTTAGCTATTATTAGAGGTATAATGAGCCAAGTAATTTAGTTTTATTTTTTTGTTTTGAAGAGTTGTAGAGCTTTTATCATTGTGAATTAGGGATTTTAGCCCCAAATCAAATTATTTACTATGAATAATACGTTTTCTAATTTCTTTGGTTTTAGGTGATTAACTACAAGACACAGCAAAGCAGACTCTTCCCTTTGCTAGCTACTGCCTATGCTTTCAGGTTTGTTGGTGAGTGGCTGAAATGGTTATACACAGATGTGACACAGAGATTGCAATCAAATGATTTCTCGACATTGCCCGAGGCTCATGCATGCACTGCTGGCTTGAAATCATTGACTACTTCGGCCACTGCTGTAAGTGAATATTAGTTGTCTTCACAGACTTTATCTCATCGTCGCTCTTCCTTTTCTGTTCATTCTTTCAGTATAATCAAGTATTGATTTTCCCTAAAGCAATTTTAAAATTGATTTGAAAAATGGATGTTAAAGATGAGGAAAACTGTCTATACCATTAGCATACGAAAATTTCAGAGTGGCTGAGTAGTTATCCAAAGGGAAATCTTACATTGACCCATAGTTTAATTAGGGAACCCCAAAAATGCGTGTTCTCTTATTGACTGAGTTTGGTGTTTGTGGTGATTTTCAAGGACAAAGTAGTATCAGACAAACAAATTTTAGTGGCAATCTTGTAAAAAAATAAAAAAAGAGAATTCATGACTACTTTCCATCACGCAAAGTTGGACACCAAACTGCTGTCCCTAGTCTAACCTCTTAGAACCATTTTCTTCATTGGTTTACCCATGAGGAACTCTTCCAATTGTTATTTCAAACATTTGAGGCATAAGCTTCCTAAGCTTTTAAAACATTGACCATCTGCAATTTTGGAGAAATTCTATTGATCACGTGTGAAAGTGTGTACTCATTTTAGATTATTGTTTCCGATGTGAATTTGATGACGAATTCGTTAACTATTAATGTGCTAAATCATCTACCAATATCCTCTATATTGTATTTTTTTGTTCAGAGGTTCTAATTAAACTTGATAGATAGATAGACATGTTTCAGTTGAACTTTTAGGATGGCAGTGCTAGTTAACATCTGCCAGAAGAAAAAATGCATTTTGAAAATGTTACTTCGGTAGGTGGTTTGGTTTGACATGAACAAAGGGAAAGGAAGTTCTCAAAATATTTATAGGTGACTTACATTTTGTTTGTTATGGTATTTGAAGTTTAAGGCACTGACCAATTTGTATTCTACTGTTGGTGTTTTGGGGTGGCGTGTTTTTCTGTAAAAGAGTATTTAAAATTAGAATTTTAATAATATCATTATTAATATTATTGTTGATGTCACTGTGTTTGTTGTTGTTTATGTTTTTTCTCTTTTTTTGTTGGTGTGTATGTCATGTATACATTGTGTGATACTATTGAAGTTTTCCCTTGAAGGTTTTTGCATGTTCATTTAATAATTTTTATACAGTTATTTTCCGCAGATTTCAATAGGGTTGTTAAGTATGAATGTAGGTTTCAACTTTTCATGGTGGAGCAGTTATTTCGTCTTAGGTTCTCATCTGCCATTTTCTTTGATTACACAGGATGGTATTGAAGAATGTCGCAAGCTTTGTGGTGGTCATGGTTACTTATGTAGCAGTGGGCTTCCCGAGTTATTTGCTGTTTATATCCCTGCCTGTACATATGAAGGGGACAATGTTGTTCTGCTTTTACAGGTGGACAAATTATTTTAATTCTTTTGTGCACCATCCCAGCAGGCCTATTATATTTTATCTTCAGGACAAAAAATTAATTCAGTATATTATGAACAAATGTTAAAATTATAGTTCGATAAACTCATTATATGGAGCTGTCACAGTTTTTCTTATGCTGTATCTGGATCCACTATGAGTTGTCTGTCAAAATCTATCTTATATGGTGCTGCTTCAAAGGGTAAATGGGCTACGGAAATATGTAATGCAACGGGGATTTGGATTTTCAGTTATTTTATTTTTCAGTGCGACTGTTATTGTGTATTTGTATGTTGTCCCTTGGTTTGTTCTTTCATTTCTTTGTTGTGTATTTTATCTCTGGCTGTTGTGTGTGAATGTGGGGATAGGGTAGGTTTGGGAAGTTTCCATTCTTGGTTGAATTCAAGTACTATCATTAAGTGACCAGAAACTGTTCAGTTGGAAAAATGTGCTGGAATAACAGGAAAAAAGTATATTGTGTAGGTGGCGAGGTTTCTTATGAAGACTATTAATCAAATGGCGTCTGGAAAACAACCTGTTGGAACAACGGCTTATATGGGACGAATAGAACATCTGATGCAGTGTCGTTGCGGTGCTCAAAGGGGTATTTAACCTTGTTTTGAAGTTTTTTATTCACGGAATTCACTTATATCGTGCAATATATTATTGGTGCGTGTTGAGTAAAGAGAAAATATGGAAAAATTCGAATGTTCTTTTGCAAACTGTCCACCAATTTTCAATTTAAAGAACTCATATTCCTTCACCTTCCAATGTAAAAAATGGTGGAAAGTTTAATTCTTAAAGAAAACATTTTGATTAAGCATAAATGTATTTGAGACTATGGATTTACCTCAATTAAAAATATGGAAAAACTTAATTATTAAAGAGAACAATCTATTAAGCACAAAAGTATGTGAGACTAAGGATTTATCTTAATCGATTTTTAAAGATTTACCTCAAGTTAGTAAGACTTGTGGCAGATGGTATCACAAGTTCAAAGTTCAAATCTTGTCAAAGACATTTAAATGGTTCAGGGACCCATTAAAATATTAAAATTCACGTTTGCCATACCTAGGCATAGGTTCAAAAGCTGGGATTTGTATCAGTTGGATAGCACCCTTGGCATTACAACTATGATATTAATTTAAAGGTTTGAGGGTCCTTAAAACCTCACTTACTTAAAAGGCTTATGTTCTTAAGCATGTGGCGTTTTCTATGAAATGCAGCTGAAGATTGGTTAAAGCCCACTGTAGTGTTGGAGGCATTTGAAGCAAGGGCTGCTAGGATGTCTGTTGCTTGTGCTCAAAATATAAGCAAAATGCCGAGCCCAGAAGAAGGTAATTTCTTTCTGCATTATGGAAAGTTAACTCTGCATTAGGTCATATCCTTACATTTTTCAAAAAGTAATACACAGTTCAGTAGTATTCTGCATTTGATATATCTCCTGTACGCCTATACTGAATCCTTGCACATGTTTCATGTAGTATGACATCTGTAAGGAGAATCACTTGTTTCCTCTTCACATGACACTGACAACAGTAGTATTTCTGCATAATGTTATTGTTTCACTGATGCAATACTTATATCTCACATTCCTTTTCAGGATTTTCGGAGCTCTCCTCAGATCTTGTCGAGGCTGCCATTGCGCACTGTCAACTAATTGTTGTTTCCAAGTAAGCTTCTTCATATTGTCAGTTTAATCTACTTCTACGGGTATTTGGTTAATGTCTCTAGAAGCTTCTCGAAGATCACATATACCATTGTCCTTGTTTGACTGTTTTAAAATACCCATTGTGGACAACTAGTTAGTTACATATTATTTTTCTCTTTCTTAGGTTTATTGATAAGTTACAGCAAGAGATACCTGGAAAGGGGGTCAAGGAACAACTTAAGTTGCTCAGTTGCATTTATGCCCTTAATTTACTTCACAAGCATCAGGGCGATTTTCTTTCTACTGGAACTATCACGCCTAAGCAAGCATCACTTGCTAATGACCAACTACGATCTCTCTATGCCCAGGTGATCAGCATCATAATCATCATCATCATTATTAAATTAAATTTTTTTTGGGTGTGGGTCACCTTTAAAGTACCTTTTACTATGGTTGTTAGGGTAGGATCATCTCGGTAATGCTGAATGTTCGCCAAGTTTAACTAAATTTAGTGGTTATTTCTCCATGCCTTTGGCAGGTTCGTCCAAATGTGATTGCGCTGGTCGATGCATTTAACCACACAGATCATTACCTAGGCTCAGTTCTTGGACGCTATGATGGTAATGTATATCCAAAACTGTATGAGGAGGCGTGGAATGACCCACTTAATGATACAGTCATAGCTGACGGCTACCATGAATATATTCGGCCGATGCTGAAGCAGCAGATCCTGACTGCAAGGCTCTAAACTAGTAAGAAGATATTGTATTATTATGATTGTTATATTAATTATCTTAATAAAGCTATAGGTAGCTGGTAGCAGTGCTATGCTATAGCTTTATTAAGATCCTTAATAGTTTGTTAATCAAAATAAGTCACAAAGTTCTGTCAAAATCTCCAGCTTGGTTATTGTATCAATGAAAAACATTGGTTATTGTATTAATGGAAAATTCATATTGAAATAAAGCCATAAAATACAAAGGCAGATGCTTTGTGCCATCATCATTTTCACTCTTTGATGCCTTTGTGTATATATATTACTCTTTTATTTATTTATCCAAATGCGGCCCAAGGTGTGAGAGAGATTCAAATGTTGCGAGATTAAGCTTAAATCTTGCAAGATATGCATTTTTGACAGTTCACAGTTTTTATTTTATAAGTCATCATTTTCGTTGTTATTTTTACTATTATTATTTTTTTCATTAATTTGCGAGATTGGGGGAGGTGGTGAGATGAGGGCGAAGCAACGACTACGGGAAAGGTAGCAAAAGAGGGTTGTTGGAGGGGGAGGAAGGGGATGTTGGAGGAGGATGTCCAGGAAGAGAGTAAGGAGATATTTTTTTCAGCAGGTTGATCCCTAAACTTTTCAACTCTACCCATATAGCTTTAATACCCAAGGCAAAGAATTCCACCCTTCACTCTTAATCTAGATCGATTAGTCTTTGCAATGTGATTTATAAGATTTATCGGTCTTTGCAATGTGAATTACAAGATATATTTAAATTAATTTCAAATAGACTTAAGGTTCTCCTTCATAATATCATTTCTCATTTTCAAGGAGCCTTTACTCCAGGTAGAATGGTAGGAGAGAATACTAGTATTGCTTATGAAATCTTTCATAATCATAAAAAAATTGAACAAAAAGAGAGGGTTGGTTGCTTTTAAGCTAGACACGAGTAAAACTTATGATAGAGTTGAATGTAATTTTTTAGTAGCCATTTGGCTTCTGTCCTGATTGGATTAAATTGATTGAACAATGTATTTTCACTATATAAGGTTTTGATTATTGGTTCTCATCATAATTGTTTCACTACTTCGAGATGATTAAGACAAGGGGATCCATTATCTCCATTTTTATTTATACTAGTAGTAGTAACTAAAGCTTTGTCCAGACTATTCCTCCAAGCTGAACGTGATAATAAAATCTCCGGATTTAAAGTTATGAGAAATTCCCCACCAATTTCTCATTTAATGTTTGCAGACGGTCTCATTGTATTATGTAAAGCATCATGGGAGCAATGTCACGAAGTTAAATCAATTCTTTCTAAATATTTTTCTTCCTTATGTTAGGAGGAAATTATGCTAAGTCATCCCTTTATTGCAGCCATAATATTCAACATAGACATCAAAAATTGCTTAGAAGGATGCTAGGAGTTAGGAAGTTCAATCCCACTGAGAAATACTTAGGCCTACCACTGCTAACTACTAGGAAAAAAAACTTCAAAATTTTTCTATATTATAAGCAAGATACAAACTAGACTTAATAGTTGGAAATCTTGTTTACTTTCTCAATCAAGTTGTACTACGTTGATCAAATCAGTGTTACCACAGTCCCCGTGTATGCTATGCAATCTTTTCTTTTACCTAAGGGTATTTGTACGAGGATTGATAGTATTGTCATAAACTTTTGGTGGAATGGATATTCTAATAAGAAAACTTGTTACTATGTAAAGTGGGAAACACTTTCCCAACTTCGTCATTTGGGTGGACTTAATATCCTTCTATGTGGTATAGAAAGAAGGCCTTGTTTTTTTTTTTTTTTTTGAAAGGCAAGCGTGCCGCCAGTGAGTATAAAACGCAAGACGTGGGGATTAAACCACCACAGGCTACCATTGGCAAAGAAGGCCTTGTTATCTAAGCTTTTGTGGAGGCTGATATCAAAACCTGAAAAGTTGTGGTGTACATTTGTTATTTCAGAAGTTCTTCTTTGATGGCTGCATAATTTTACTAAGAAGTGCATATCCTTTTACTAGAGAAGGTTGTGTAGGAGTGCGGAGGATTTCTTGAAGGGTTGTATATGGTTGGTGGGGATGGGAATACCATTAATATTTGGGAAGATAAATGGCTAGAATACTATCACTTTTGAAAGATCATGTAGACCCCAATGCCACCCTACTTGTTGATGATTTAACTGATTTGATAGAATTATAGGTGATAAAAGATCATGGAACTCTTTCATAATTGAGAACTCTTTCCTTGAACCCATTCAACAAGCTATACTCAAACACAAACTTCATTCAAAGAGCTAGTAATGACCACCTTGTCCAGCAACCAAGTAAGAAAGGTTTACATATTGTTAAGTCAGCTTATAAAAGTTTTCAATTATTGGACCATCCCTCAAGCTCAATCATCCATATCTGTTGGTCATAAAAAGATTATCCATACACTCTGGACCATGAAAACTCTCTCAGAGTTGGATCTTATTTTGGAAGATCTTTTTAATTATCTTCCTACTAAGTATCATTCTTAATCAACACCACATACCTCTTGACCCAATGTGTCTTTTTTGCCAACAAGAAGAAATAATTGATCATTTAATTTTTAAATGTCATGTTGCGAACCATTTCTGGTCGATTACTGAGTTGCATATTCGATGATAGAATACTCCATTCGGTAATACCAAAGATTTTATAGCTTATATGTAGTCCCTTCACCATAATACTAATTTGGATCAGTCTCGCATACCAGTTTATGTAGCAATAGGTTTTGATGTTCTTTGGCAAGCTCGCAACAGATGGGTATATGATGATCAAGATGTTTCAATGCAATCTCTAGTCCACCATTAGAAAAAGCTCATTTATAGCTAGCAACACACTAACATGAGACGTTACAGACTGATGATACAATGGAGCAGACAACAATATTAACCATATTCTCTGACAGAAATTCTAGGTGTCGAGGAAACCAGCGAGGAAATGAGCGAGGGGAGGGAGGTGGCGGGGTGGTGACCGTTCACCTCCCTCGGGATGCGTGTCGGCTTTTTTTGTGCGCGCATCCCGAGGGAGGTGAACGGTCACCATCCCGCCACCTCCCTCCCCTAGCTCATTTCCTCGCTGGTTTCCTCGACACCTAGAATTACTCATTCTCTAATGTTGGATTTATTGTTTGCACACAAACATGTACTTTTGGTGTTGTAGCAGTGAATGGTGATCACCTTTTGGACTCCTTGGGAGGTGTTTGAAAATAATGTTAGTTGTAGCTTTGATGCAGAACTATTGGCAACACATAAGGCTTTATGTTGGGCACTTGACAAAGGATGGAGGGAGTTTTGTCCTGCTATGGATTCGCTCGATGTTGTGAAAGCTCTTAGGGGTGACTATGATCATCTAAGTTGGAGACAAATCGTGTTTTTGGATAGCCAATTAGAGTTCATAAACTCTCTTCCATTGGTTTTAGTTTATTTTGTTTATGTAAATAGATCTCGTAACCAACTAGCTCATTCCATTGTTGTTAGTTTTAGGACTTGGAATGTTTCTATAGAATCCAATTAGTGTCTGCTTTAATAAAGTACTTTTTGTCGATATAAAAAAGAGTAAGTCTAGGTAGTCAGATCAATCACTTTTTGGCCAAGCTTAGGCTTTCTTATAATTTTACCCATTCTCTTTAACAAACATCATCTATAGAAAGGGTAAAATTGTAAATTGGCCCAAACCTGACCAAAAAGTGACTGACTGGCCTGACCGTCTAGAATTTCTCTATAAAAAAACAAAAAAACAACAACAACACTTTGTAATTTTTCAAGTTTACCCTCGTATCCCAATAAAAACTATAACAATGACATTGGGCCTCATGTAAACATTATCTATAGAAAGGGTAAAAGTGTAAAAAAAAAAACTCAAACTTAATAAAAAAAAATGACTAACAAATCTGGCCGGGTAGAATTGTTGTGTTTATATTTGTTCAACCCTACTCAACTAAGAAGGTTCCTATCTTTGGTTGTTTCTGTCTAATGTTTAAAAAATGGAAATGTAGGGTTTAGGCCCCAATATTGAGTTTAGCTATAAAGGGAACAATTTTAGTGACAAAATTGATAATTGTTAGTAAATGTGAAAAATGTCAATTATCCTAAGTTACCTTACCTTGAGTTATCTGATTTAAAAATTATTAAAACCTTTCTTTCAATGTAATGATGATGTGTGTTGCTTAGTGCTAATTACAATTGGCCAAGAGTAATAGTAGTATAAATATTCAGTCTCATCAAAAGGTTTAATTCTTAATATCATATTGATTGGAGTCTAAACTCCAATTTGCCTTAACATTTGAGGGCCTCAACCTTGAAATTCTTTTGAAAAAGGGGCATTGGTAGTTCAAGGAATGAAAATGTATTTTACTGACCCACTAGGGCTCACTAAGTTTTCCCTGAATCTACGGTGTCTGATTCAAGGTGTCTGTTTGGTGCCTGATGGTACTATGCACCGTAGATGTGCATCAAGATAGGATTTAGTCTCTTAATTATCAAAGAAATGGATCTGCCGCGGCGCGATTGCTAACATTTTCTATTGCCTAGGAGAATGCCGGAGTTGATCAACCCAATATGCAAGGTAGGCATCTCAATAGGTTTTGGATGATCCCCTTTCAACCAGTTTCGCTTTTGACAAAATTATAATTCCATTTTTAGTGAATAAGAAGCATTTGACATACTCAACCAGATCCACCAAATGAGCTCAAATTGAGTTCTAGGATTTCTAACCATAACTTTATCCCCTTGACAAGTTTTTCAATAGAAATTAACCATGTATCTATCAGTTACAATCAAGCTAGCATAATTTACGCAGGTATGGGTTTGATTTGTCAACGAGTATTGTCTAATCGTAAATCAAATTCCATAATAATCACACTTTTGTCCGCTACAATGTCTTCTTCAAATAGGAATTAAGTATGCATTGAGAGAAAGAAATTCGAAAGATTTAGTTGTTGAGCTTTCCTTTTCAATGAGATTTGGAATATAAGTTTGTATGAATGAGTACAAGTTCAAATCTAAAGAGATAGATCAGTTTAGAGTACTTGAAGGGTTTGTCTAAACAGCGAGGGAAGGGGCGAGGAAACCAGCAAGGGAGATGCATGACAGCGCCTCAAGATATGTGTGTTAACACATCTCGAGGGAATGAACGGCTTCACCCCTCTCCCTCGCCATTTAGAATTTCCCGTACTTGAATCAATAATAATAATAATAATAATAATTAATAGAATATAAATTTGCGGATTATAAGGAATGGTTTTAAGTTTAACGACCAATAACCACCATCAACGGCCGAATCTATGTAAAGATTAGAGAATTTTTTTTAAAAGGGTCCCACTTTGGCCGACAAATCATCTTGAAGAAGAAATTTACTAAAAAAGAATAAGAAGATTTCATAATTCAGTCATGTAAATTAAACATGAAATATTCAAAGGCAACTCGGCTTCTAAGACTTGAATTGTGTCGATTTATGTAACAGTCTTGTTTGGACGGGGACTTAGACTGACGGACTATCTTGTTTGGGCAGCGGGTTCTAAGGCTGACAGTTCTGTGTGTGAGCAGAATGAGAAATTGGTATGTGTAGGCGAACTCAGAGGCTGACTACATTGCTTAAGTGAGAGAAAATAATGTGTTATATATGTGCGAGGTTAGATCCCCTTGATACTATGTGTTTTAAAGCGATACAAACCTTAAGTCCAAAGGGTACAATATTGTACCATGTATATCTCAATGCCCGTTGCTCCTAATACCAGTTTTACTAAAAGGATTTTTTTTTTTTGCACAGAATCTAATTAAGGCTAGCTAGTATCTCAATCTCCATGTAGCCGAATTAGAACCACTAAAGGCTCAGCTAGTCAGCTAGCAGCTTAAGTAATATAAAGAGCTAGTTAATAATCTCTGAGGACTAGAGAATCATGAAATGGATGAAATTCCCGAGTGGCATATAATGCATCAATTGTAGCTTAGTTGGTCGGATATCTACTCTTTTTGTGAACCGTTGCGGGTTCGAGACTCATTAGTTAAGATTTTATGAGTTTTTGCTCAATTATTAGGAGCACATATGCTCCACCGTTATAAACCTTTGAGTATTAAATGCAATCTATTTAAATGGATTGGACTGAAGTGGAGCAAAGCAAAAGTAAGTCTTCATACAAGATGGAGGCGATGAAGATGCTAAGTGACAACAACAATATGTAACCTTCGGGCATAGTTTGCTTAACCTCATGGGTGAGTCATGAAGCCTTCGGCATTGATTAATAAATAAATAATTAATGCACAAGCATGACACATGTGTATGTGTTCCCTTTCTACTCTCTAGCCCCTATAAATACCACCACAACCATGCATCCTCCAACCAACAAACAAAGTAGTGTTGAGTAGTAGTTGCTTAATCAAATGGCTACTACTACTACTAGTAATACTGGTCTTCACTTGTTAGTAGTAGCTTTGTGTTGCTTTTTTCACCTCTCCATGTCCTTCTCTCCTAAAAATGTATTCAACATATCCACCATTGAATCCCAGTGGTCATCTGCAGGTGCTACCTGGTATGGAAGTCCTAATGGAGCAGGAAGTGATGGTACGTAATTTAGTTTTCAGTTATTGAAATGAAACTTCGAATCTGTATGTGCATTTAAGTATCTTGCTCCGTTCATATGCTGCATGGTATTAATGATATTAAAATTTGCAGGTGGAGCTTGTGGATATGGAAATGCAGTGTCACAGCCTCCATTTTCTTCTATGATTACAAGCGCCGGACCATCTCTTTTTGTATCAGGAAAGGAATGTGGAGCTTGTTATCAGGTATCATTATCGTATCATCCATCACTAGTACTAGTTATGAAATTTTTGAATCAATTAAAGCTCGTGCTATGCATTTATAGGTTAAATGTACCAAACACGAAGCCTGTTCTGGGGCACCAGTGAGGGTGGTGATCACAGATTCTTGTCCTGGAGGCCCTTGTGCTTCAGACTCTGCTCATTTCGATCTTAGTGGAACTGCATTTGGAGCTATGGCTAAGTCTGGCCAAGAAGATCAGTTACGCAATGCTGGTGTTTTGGACATTCTTTATGCGCGGTATGCATCACACCGGTCTTTTCAGTTCATAAAAGGATATTAATTTGGTACATAAGTTTCCATTTACCAAACTTGTTTGGCTGCTAGAAGACTTTTTCGACAAGAATGTCAAAGTAGAAAACAAGACCACCAGGGTGAATTACATCATATGTCCCTCCTTGATTTAGGATGGGATAATATAACCTTCAATTTTTAGGTGTCAAAGTCAAATTAAGCATACCGCGTGTTTAGCATTTTATAAGCATAGAAGAAAGTTGATGACATGAATTAACTTGCTGATGAGTTCATCATCAGTTCATCACTAAATTTTCCAAATTTTTTTGTATCATAATTAAAGTTGTGCTTTTGGTGTAGTGTTGAATGTGATTATCCAGGAAGGACATTGACATTCCATGTCGACCCTGGTTCCAACCCAAACTACTTTTCCGTAGTGATTGAATTTGAAGCAGGAGATGGGGATCTAGCTAGTGTTGCTCTAAGTGAAGCAGGAGCAACAACAGCAGGAAGTGAACAAAATTCGTGGCGGTTGATGCAGCAATCATGGGGAGCAGATTGGAAACTTGATGCAGGATCACAATTGCATCCTCCATTTTCAATTCGATTGACATCTCAACTCACAGGGAAGACTGTTGTGGCAAAAAATGTTATCCCAAATGGTTGGAAGCCTGGTGGAACCTATCGATCCTTGGTTAACTTCTAGTCATGCAATCAGCAGGCTAAGTGTCCTACTAATAATATTACGTACTCCGCCCAAACCTCCCAGGATATATATCTATCTATTTACTATGTATCCTTGCGTTGTATTTCCCTATATCCAAGGTTCCATTGATTGTAATGTTGGAATATCTATCAATACAATTGCCACGAGGTTTTGTGGCGTTTATGGTTTGTTCAAACTTACTGTGATAGTAGTTGTTTTTGTTGCCAGATAATGGTTGTTTACTGGAGTGAATTCATTTCCCTCATTTGATCTACACTATTGCCATAGTCTCAGTTCCAAAATGATCTTCTTGATCAAGTAACCCAAAATTCAAGGCCTACTATACTCTATGATGTTATGATTAATTAGGTCAATGATCTCCAGCAACCTAAGAATCTAGCCTGAAATGCTGATCTAATCTAACCATTTTCCTTTATGAATCAGTAGTCATGGCCTCTTTGAGGAAATAGCATAACAGTTGATGATGGTGTCGATGTACATGTACTACTCAACACAGAATTATAAACCCGAAAACACTTTTATAGAGCTTTCTGTTGAAGAACTTGACAGACATAATTGGGTTTATGTTACAAACTAAAGGAAGAAACCAGAAAGCAAAGATGAAAGTGTATATGTCAAAGGTGTGATGGCTCAGTGGTTGAGCATTAAGTATATTATCGGTAAACTTACTAAATTATTAAATTTTAACAAGATATATTAAGTATGTCGTAGCGCTAAAAATATCATTTTATTGTCGAGGTCATTGACAAATTGGTTGAGTATAGAGAATATTTAACACTTCTTCCAGTGCTCCAATGGATGCTATAAGTTCGAAATTGATGAAATCGCTTCTTCCCTTGAGATGATTGAAGTTTTCTGGTGAAAAATCATTGAAAATCTTTTATCTGGCAGGTGTTACAAAGTAAAATTTTAAAAAAGATCCTCTCCCAAAAGGCAACGACTATTCTACACCACAAAAAGTGTTTTTTCGCACTATTTAACTCTCCCACACCACCTACTTTCTTTCCCACACCACCAATATAAACAAAGAAACAACATTTATCTACTCCGCATTCAAATCGAAACTCAAGTCTCCCCTCCCCGATTCAAATCTCCCCCCTTTCTCGAATCTCTTACAAAATCGAAACCAATCTCTTCCCTCTCCATAAAAATCTCTTATCTCTCCCTCAAAATCTCTTCATTCTCCCTCAAAATCGAAACCCTTAAAAATTGAACCCCAAATCGCAACCTCCCCAAAAATTTTCAGAAAAAACAAAGTAATTTCATAGAAACTTCAAAAATATTTTCAATCACAAAAACAAATTAAACTTCAAAAATCACAAAAAAAAAAATATTGTTTTCCTGAGACAATGCGAGGTTTTGCAAAAACCTCGCATTGATCTGAGCGAATAGTAAAATGATCATAATTTGCTCATTTCAAAACATTTTCAAGTAATTCAAGTTGTATTTATTAGATAACTCAGAGTAATACAACTTTTGTGTTTTGATCAACTTGATAATCGGTCTTAATCAAGCACATAAGTTGGCCGAAAGTCAGAGACACTATCCCGTTTTCATTGCAAGACAGATTTGCGCAATTTTAGTAAAATGACCATAACTTTATCATTAAATTTATTTTTTCAAGTGATTCAAATTGTGTTTATTATATAACTCAGAGTACTACAACTTTTGTGTTTTAATCAACTTTAGAATCGATCTCGATCGAGCACATAAGTTGGTCGAAAGTCAGGGACACTATTCAGTTTTCATTGCGAGACATATTTGCGCGATTTTAGTAAAATGGCCATAACTTCCTCATTTCAAAACATTTTCAAGTTATTCAAGTTGTGTTTATTAGATAAATCAGAGTACTACAATTTTTATATTTAATCAACTTGAGAACCGGTCTCGATCGAGCACATAAGTTGGCTGAAAGTCAGGGACACTATCCCGTTTTCATTGCGAGACAGATTTGCGCGACTTTAGTAAAATGACCATAACTTGCTCATTTCAAAACATTTTCAATTGATTTAAGTTGTGTTTATTAGATAACTCAGAGTACTACAATTTTTGTGTTTTGATAAGCTTGATAATTAGTCTCAATTGAGGGTTTTACTTGGTCGAAAGTTACCGTATTTTTAAGCTACTATTTTTTTCAAAAACAGTTCTTTGGGTGGTGTGAGTAAGTAAGGAAAAAAAACTTAATGGAAAACATTTTTGGTGGTGTGGAGTAGTCGTTGCCCCCCACAAAAATGTGGTGGCGAGAAGAGGATAAGATGTGTAGTTACAAACTCCCTATGTAAGTATACGAGGTCGGGATGAGGTCTATCCCGTCCCAATCCCGAATGAATGGGATGAGATATGGGTAAGGTCCGTCTCGTCCCATCCCGTGTCCACAACTACGAATAAGTTTTTTTTTTTGAAAGACGAGCGTGCAGCTGCACGGTGGGTATAGAACCCAAGACATGGAGGTTAAACCACCACAGCCTTAACCATCCAGCCAGGCTACCATTAGCTACAAAAAAGAGCTTACCAACCATATCATACTAGGTAGTTAATATATTACTCTTAAATGTATTCTTAGTTGTAGTTATCTTGTATATATTTCTAATTTGTGTCATATTATTGCATCATGAAAAAAGTTTTGCTTTTTTATTTTGTGCATGCTTCACTAATTGTTTAGACAAAGTCTGAAATTTGCAAATAAAGTCTAATACAAATGTGGAATAAAACTCTAATACTAATGTAGAAATTAACAAGGACTAACATTGTCAAATATGCCTTCCAAAAAACATTGTCAAATATGTGAGAACAAATAAAAATCTCCCCCTCTTGGTTTGACCCTTGTATACGCCTCATCGACTTTGTTCATTGAGTTTGACCAACCGTTTTTTCAAGGACGATTACTTGTTCAAGATAGACATATCTATATCTTCATTTACATACATTAAATCTTGTAATGCACATTCTTTAGTAAGATACAAAAGTTACATAAATTATTCATCAAAAGTTTTATAACAATGGCCTAATATACTACTTTATCACCCGAAAGATATATAGTGTCAATTACATAGTTTCATACTCACCATAACAAATAATTTGATCAATTTTCACAAGAAAAAAAAATGCATATTTTAAGAAACTGTTTATAAGATAATTACATTGATAACAATCTCACAACATCATATTCGAGATTGAAAAAAAAATCATGAAATTTGTGTTGCGCCTATATCAGCGAAAGTGGATTAAAAAAAATCACAACAAGGCTATGAGATTTTCTTCCATTATCGCCTCACCGATTGGGCGCAAACCAATTCTTTGATTTTTTTTTCCTTTAAATCTCGCGTCGTTGGGAAATTTGTGACTAATTGTGCAATCATGGCAGGAAAATTAAAATCTACACTTGTAGCATAGCCTGCATTTGATAAGGGAAACGAATCAATCTGGGTGGTGGGGGAGAAACAAAATAGAGGAGATCTGAGGGGTTGAAAAAGGTGGTGGTGGAGCGGAGAGAAATGAGGTGGTTGATGATGGAGCAGGTAGCCAGGGTGGGTTATTAGGGAGGAGATAGGGTTTTTGATTGAATAGATGATGAATTGATTGAGTTTAGGGGTTGTAGTTGGTGGTGATCGTTAGTAGGTGTCAGTGTTAGTCAGAAAGGTGGTGGTGTAATTGAGTGGAAATGGTGGTGTCATAAAGTAGCCCCCTTAGTTTGGGATGTTACATAGTAGTTGGTGGTGTTAATCAGAAATGTGGTATCGTCTCTGAGTGGAAATGGTGGTGTTACACATCACTATTGTTACGCACTTGCACTCAACTCCTCATTCTTCGTCCAAAAACAAACTACTCCAAATCAAAGCATTCAAACAAACATAAGATAATTGCATATCTATTTATGACCAATCCTATGTGCTCTACAAAGATGAACATGACAAAACTCTTAGTGGAATCCAAATCCCACCCCACTTCTTTATCAAATTAATCAAAACTAAACTTTGGTAATTCTATGAGTTAATTTACAAGCAAAAAGAAAATTACTTCAAACCAGAACTAGACAACCTCTTGGA
This sequence comes from Berberis vulgaris, assembly GCA_963556465.1. Lineage (NCBI taxonomy): Eukaryota > Viridiplantae > Streptophyta > Magnoliopsida > Ranunculales > Berberidaceae > Berberis > Berberis vulgaris. The sequence goes on along the minus strand of OY747136.1, from coordinate 78,051,038 downwards.
AAACTTTGAATTTAATTATTGAAATTCAAGTTGCGCTTCATCACCAATACTGATGCATCCTTTTAATCAATTGATTAAAGAGAAGTTGAAAAGTCCTTAAGCTCTGATTCATATTGAGGACTCACTTATTCAGCCATATTGTTCCAAAGGTGGTGGGTTATTCTTGTGCGGTGGTGATAATGGAGACCAAGAGACTAGAAAAGGAGACATAGAAGGTCGACAATGAAAAATGAAAAGATACATTATAAATTCATGTCTCGAGATTTGTAAGATCACATTGACATGTCCATATCACGTGAGGGTGGTATTGTCACAACAAAAAAAATCAGGGTAACAATGAGTAAATATGTATGTCGCCTAAAGCAAATGGAGACAGATTACACCTGTTGTGTCGCACATTGGGGTGTCACCGAAAATCAAAAGGCAATGGCAACTGATGTTCTTGGTCTCAAAGAATGACGAAGAAAGTCCATCGCCAATGTTTATACTTTTTGCAACATGGTTTTCGTGTAACCAACACCGTCACATCATGTGGTGTTCCCAAAAGTTAAAAATTAATGGCAACGATGATTGCCTTTTGTTATCAGCCTTAATATATACGTAGTGGCAACAAAAACTATTTGTAGCCAAGGAATTAAAATCACAAGTTTGGCTAGGAATTCAATCATTTAGGAGATATGTCTAATTTCAAATTAGCAACAGGATCTGTCTAAGTATCTTAATAGTACTAGAAAAAGTGTTTGTTGTGTCAAACAAACTTCATCACAACAAATCAAAAATGTGTCGCAATATGCCTTTAGCGACGACTAATGTTGTGGCGATGCCCATCACCACCGACGGCGTGACAAGAAGTCTCTTGTGACAACCAGTTACAAATCGTCGCTTCAAGGTGATCTTTTGCGACAACGGATTTCTAGTTGTCGCTTAAACTTTGTCGCAACAGGCCACTTTTCTTGTAATATATGCTTCAAATCTCATACATTGCATATCCCAGATTTTGCCAATCAAAAAATATTGTGTGATCAAGTAGATATTCGTAGTAGTAATTGTTCCTTTTGTTGTTAATAATTCCCACTGATTTGGAAGAAACTCAAGAAGAATATTTGTATCTTTTGTTATAAAAAAAAAAAAAAAAAAAAGAGCTAAGCTTAGAAAGTAGTTAATAAAAATGCTACAGTGATGTCAGCCTTAAAATTGGTAATGTGAGCCATGCTTGTGATTTATTAGGGATATACAATGTTATTTTGAATTGATCTTCCTCACTAGCATTTTAAATCTGAAGATATTGAAAAGAAAAAAAAATACTCAACTTAAAGTCCCGATATAATATTTATATCATATATTGCTTTAAATATTCATTGTGGATAAGGGTTCCTAGCTAACATCACTCGATATTGAGACATGACATCCAACCACGCAATGTTGTTTCTTCTCCTATTCCTGAGCTTGATCTATCTTGGTAAGGTTTAATTCATATATACTCTTTTTGTTGTAATGTTGTAATATTGTATTATTACATATCTTGAGAGCGAAAATGAGATTAATTGTGATTAATTAAGATTAAGCGTCCAAATTTCCAAAGTATACTTTTTTTACCCATGTAAGAAATATGTGCATTACACAAAATGTCGAAGATTATTTTATATTGTAACAAACTATATATATAAACATGCTATAATAACTCATTGCTTATGATTCATTACTCAATAAGCGAACACAAGGCATTTTATAAGCTATAACAAATGTTGTATATGATTAAGGCTGACTAGGGTAATTTAAAAAAAAATTATTTTAGGGATCTATAAATACTGAACTATTTATTTGTGAATTAATACCGATTTATTGTGACTCAACCAAGATATCATCAATTAACCTCCGTTAAGCCCAACGAATTAATTGTTAAATGTATTGGTCAAGTAATGTTCAATGTTTAATCCCCGTTTATAACACAAGGTGTTAGTTGCCTTTATTAATGAAAATTAAATGCATATGATGTTAAAAAAAATTCATGTTGTTTTACATCTACTAAGCGTTTGAGCAATTACATATGCCAACTGTGCATTTTTTGTATTGACCATGTGCATATTCATCATAGTACGATACAATGTAATCTTATGTATTTTTTTTCTTCCTGATGTTATGTAATTTCTATTTTTAAGTTAGCTTTTATGGATTATTGAAAAAATAAAAGAAATTTTTTTTATAGGTTGAAAGTAGATTTTTTTTAACTTGTCAAATTTTTAATAAAAAGTAGATTTTTTTTATGTCCCAACTCAGGCCTATTTTCTCACTTTAGTGTTAAATATAGGTTGTGGTTTGCTTAACATAGACGTGATTTGCATCTAAAAGAAGAACGTAAAGAAGCTGTAGTTGGCAAATCTCGCATTCAATATTTTTTTTCATCAATTTAAGGGACTCTTTCCATTGAGAAAAAAAAAAGCCTTGAAAACGAAGGAGGAGACATATATTCTCTAATAATTTTTGTTTTTTGCATAAACAAACGAGAAAACAACCATTCATGAAAAAACAGATTAGTCGACAAATGTACATATTCATGAAAAACATATTACTGCTCTAAATAATGATGTTACATCTTCCTATAACGCGATTTGTTGTACTGCAATATCTTTAATCGATGACCTCTTTGAGTTTTTTTCAATATGACAACATTGCATTGAGTTTTTTTTTTCAATACGTCTTTGACGGCATACATATTTTCATGCGAGTGAGAGATCATATCATCAACCTTCATCAATACACGTTGATCTTCGGTAACTTGTAGACAAAAAGGAGGATACAACATTAGTTGTTCTCAAATATATTAATTTTAACAGGATCTCAATTTACAAAAGTAATATGCACTCATGCCCATAATAATATATTGCTCTCCTGACAACAACATTTCTTCTTGTTAATAATTCAAGGAAAACGATCCCATAACTATAAACATCAATTATGTGAGTGATTCTTATCCAATATGTTGTTTGTATGACACTATAAGCAGTGTCAGCCCAATAAAAGTTAGGACCTTAAGCGATGGTCGAGGTCCATATTTCAAATAAATTAAAAAAACTAATAGTTTCATATATAGTTTTGTATATATTTCTGAAGATCATAACGTATAACATTAAATCGTCCTATGAAAATTTGTAGATTTTCGTTCAGCTTAAGATGCATAATATATATTGTTAACTTCAAATATACTTTTGTGTATATTTATCAAGATCATAATGTATAACATTGAATCGTCTTATGAAAATTTGTAGATTTTCGTTCAGCTTAAGGTGCATAATATATTGTTAACTTCGAAATTAAAAGCGATTTTTTTACATTTTTTCTACACAAAAAAATATTTCTTAAAACCAAGGGACCAAAATTGTCTCAAAAAACGAAATCACAATCCTTGGTTATACATAATTTTCATGTTTTGTATGCTAGGCTAGTAGAACTGGTAAACATTTTGTTTACCTGTCTAATGAATACCTCTTTGAGAAGTTGTTTAAAAAAAAAAAAAAATTTGGGTCATTGACCCTTTTTATTTATTTATTTATTAATCCATGCCCGAAGACTACATGACTGACCCAATAGGGTTAACCAAACCAGACCCGAAGGCTACAATATTGTTGCCACTTAATGTCCTCGTCGCCTCCATCTCGCATAGAGACTTGCTTTCGCTCCGGTCCATCGCCTCCACCTTGCATGAAGACTCGCTTTCGTTTCGCTCTGGTCTAGTCCATCTAAGCAGCTACATTCAATACCTGAAGGCTTATCAACGGCGGAGCAAATGTGCTCCTAATAATCGGGCAAAAACTCACAAAATCCTAACTAGTAAGTCTCGAACCCGCGACCTCTCACAGGGAGAGTGGATGTCCGACCAACTGAGCTACAATTGGTGGACCTTTGAGAAGTTGTTTCATACAGGGACAACACCAGAAAAAATATTATAGGACAAATTCTTGCATTCATCAATTTATATGTAACAGTGAAACATATGCAATAAAAATAAATTAATAAATAAGTAAATTAAGGTATAAATAAATTAATAAATAAGTACGAGAACATTGCACTGCAAGGTCAAATACATCTTTGATGGCATGTAGATCTTCACGTGAGTGAGAGATCATATCATCAACCTTTTTCAATACACGTTGATCTTCGGTAACCTGTGGACAAAAAAAGGATACCACATTAGATGTTCTCAAATATATTAATCTCAACATGATCTCAATTTACATAAGTGATATGTACTCGTACCCATAATGATATATTGCTCTCCACGACAACAACTTTTCTTCTATTAATAATTCTATGCGCACCTCCCAGTTCAACACACTCTTTTTTTTGTCTTGTAAAATAAACAAAAAAGTTTAGAAAATTAAATACCATAAACAACTAAAGATCCAATATTTACAATAATTAATTAATAAGATAATATAACAAATGTTTCAAAGTTGTAATAGCATATACCATGTAAAATATTGTGAAGGCGACCATTCTCTATGAAGGAATACACGAGAAGGTTTTCATTGGGAGACAAAAAACAGCCAAGAAGACGAACCAGATTAGGATGGTTGAGGTTCAAAACCATCTTAAGCTCAGTCTTTAATACCTCTGATGTCTTAGGTTTCATCTTTTTAATTGCTAATATGTCGCCACTTAAAATGCATTTGTACACAATGTTTGATTGTCCCCTACCAATCACATGAACCTCACTGAAATTATCGGTTGTCCTCAAGATGTCCTCATACACAAGAAAACCCATGCTAGTATCGAGATACACGAGCTCTCCCATGGAACACATTTCAGCAGATTGATATCCAATTATTTCTGAAATTTGACAAAGAAGTGAACAAAAACTGAGTGTATTACACAAAAAACTCAATTGGCAAATATTTATCACAATCACAAAATACTTCAATGCAGAATAAATAAGGACACTTGATTACTTCTTTCAAAATGACAAGGCCTTTGATTACTATTGTGAATGATAAAACAAATTTGTTTTTCGTCAGACTAACTCCTCAAAATAATTTTTTTGCTCTAGATATTGAATCTCTAGTTCATAATCACAATCCTCAACAATCACAATCTTTATCTAATGGTAATGGTAAACAAATGCATTTAAAATCATCTGGTATTTACTCAAGAGATCCTTGTGGAGAATTTGATATTGGATTGACTAGACAGCGTGCTATCACTATGGTCATCACAAGGAAAACAAAGGCACGCGAAACGATTCTTGTAATTGTGCATGTTGCCCATGCATGTACATGATGAACAAAGTGGCCAGGAAGTAGAAAAGGTGAAGAATTAGTCACTTTATATTTTTGAAGATCATAATGTTTAACATTAAATTGTCTTATTAATTTTTTTTTTGATTTTCATTTTACTTAAGATGCATAATATATATTGTTAATTTAACTTCGAATATACTTTTGTATATATTTATGAAGATCATAAAGTATAACACTAAATCGTCTTATGAAAATTTGTAGATTTTTTTTACCTTAAGATGCATAATATATTTTGTTAACTTCGAAATTAAAAACGAAATTTTTACATTTTTTTTTTACAAAAACAAAACATTTCATGAAATATTTCTTAAAATTAGAGGACCGAAATTGTCTCGAAAAAATGAAATCACAATTCTTGATTATACACAATTTTCATTTTCTGTATGCTAGGCTAAAAGAACTGGTAAGATTTGTTCACCTGTCTAGCGAATACCTGATTGAGAAGTTGTTTCTTACATAGACAACACCAAAAAATTATTATAAGACAAATTTCTGCATGCATGCAATTAGATTGACGTATATGTAACAGTGAAACAATTACAATAGAAATAAATATATTATTAAATAAGTAAATTAAGGTCTTAAACAAAGCAACTTACTAGGATGTCAAAGATCCTAACTCACAAAACTCCACAGGAATCGGACCAGAAAGTTGATTATTTGAAAGGTTACTGCTATAAAAAAAAATCAATGCTGAAGTAGTTCCAAAGATAACAAATATCCAATGATGAAATAAAGTGTCGAGGAGTTGAAAAATGGAATGAAATAATATGGAAAATGGTCAAGAGATCAATAACTCACGAATATAACAGGGAAGCAACGAGATGATGGAATGAGCTTGAAATGTTGTTATTTGAACGATCCCTTTAAAAAAGAAAATAACAAACTATTAAAATAAATGTTGTAAAGATGAGTATGATTAAAAAAATCTAACTGAAAATGCATACTTACAAAGTATTCAAAACGGAAGCACTGGATAGATCAATAGGGATGGGACTTTAGAGCAAGTTTGATGATAAATTTTTGTTTGAGAAAATTAGAAAATCAATAGGCAATGGAAATGTTATGAATTATTAGTATATGGGGAAAATGTTAAAAGTTAACACTATCCACTTGCCCTTTTGTTACCAAACACACATCATGTTCGAATTTCAAATGCATTCAAACAAAAGATAACTCATATCCTGAGTTAATATACCAAATACAGAATTTACTCATGATTCATATTGGGTTCCAACAAATGGAGTTGTTGGCTTCCAAAAATGCCACTATATATACACCAAGAGAGATATATAAATGATTCTCACACCAAGAGAGACTCCCTAATTTATTTCAGATAATTATTATTGACACTATCCCATTCAGAAGGGACATGGTAAAGTTCACAAACATATTCATTAGGGGTGGGCATCTCATCCCGCCATCCCGATTTTGTTCGGGTCTTTTTGGGATTGATCAAACCCATCCTGATCCGTCCCTTCCTGATCTAGAGTGGGATGGGATCGCGATGGAGATTTTCAATCCCGCCCATCCCATCCCATCCCAAACCAATTTTATTTAATACTTAATTTTATTATTATTATTATTATTATTCATTTCAGTGAGCTATTTTTCTAAAGAAAAGTTTAGGGTGTGTTGAAATTAAATCAAAACATCTACTATTTAAAAGTTTACTTGATTTGGTGTTATTTGTTTAGGTAGAAACTTCATTTTGGATATTTTATGTCAAATATAACCCATGCAAATTTATGCCTATCTTGTAGAAAATAAAATCAACTGATGGTTTGAGTTAGTTTTGCACTATGAGTTATGGTGTTGGAGGATATTGTTCCTAATTGTATCTTATATGAATGATATTTCAACTCTTGCGGAAATATGTAAGACGGATCTATGGAGAGGCTCCTTCCATCTCACATCATTCACTTGACAAACTTAATTCCATTGTAAGCCTCCACAAATTTTATATGACATTTAATATTGTTATGATGAAAGTTATATGTACATAAATTTGACATTATTTGTGTGTGAGCAATATGAGATGATTTTTTTTTGTTATTTTTCGTTGGAGAACTATTTAGTACATGCTCATCCGACCCGAACCCGTCCTGATCCTGAACGAACGGGATGGGATTGGAATGAGATCCATCCCATCCCGTGCCCAACCCTAATATTCATGGTAAATTACACATACTCAATGTTCGCGAACCTCAATTTTGATCACTTAGAACTCTAGACGAGATGAGTGACAGATAACAAAGGATCACCAAGTAGGCAGAAGAAGATGTCATTTTCTGTCTCAACACGAACAATGTTGCTCGCAAAGTTATCACCTGCAATAATGGAAGCACCCACCAAAGTTAACAAAATTTTAACTATGAAAATACATCTCAATAAATATACATCCATCAATAGTTAAAACATCTATCAATAATAAGATCACTAGTTCCAACCCATCGTCTATTTATTCAAAAACCAATTCAATTTTGAAAATCGAGAAACAATACTTGAAATTCAGAAATTCTAATAACAAACAAACAAAAAATAGTGAGCTGACTCACTCGATTAGCCAACTAAATTTACTCGAATGGGTTTGTGGTTCTTAACAAGTAAGTAAGAGTGAGATACCCAAATGGAAAGAGGAAGTAAACTTGAACTCGCACATTACGTTTGGATAGTTTTGATTGTTTGCTCCGATTTTTTTAGTTAATGGCTACAAAAGCAAAGTAATGGCTCAATTGGTTGAATCGAGTAAAGATGGATTGAAGCTCATTTGATTGGGTAGCGAAGGAGAGGAATATAGGAGGGGCGAAGGAGAGTGTTGGATCGTTTGATTTGTTGGACTGAAATTTGGTCTATGGATTTCGGATGGATGGGCATAAAATTTTATCATCTTGGGGTCACTCAGTCTTGACGAAGATGACTAATATAGCTCAATGCAGAGCAAAATATTATATGAAAAATGGTAAAATTCTTAGAAGAACATTGCTTGTTTGGCACAATTCACTCAACAAAATATGAGTAGAAAAAAATAAAAATAAAAAAAATAGAGCTTTGGAGTAAGATGAGTAGTTGCGGTTGGAATTGCTTGTTGTTTGGAGCCAACAAATTTTTTTAACAAGAAGTTCGGCCAGTTACAAGTTGTGGCTTCAATGTGATTTTTGTGACAACGTATTTTTTGGTCGTAGCTTAAACTTTGTCGCAACATGCCATTTTTCTTGTAAAATATGTTTCAAATCCCATATTATATTGCAAAACGTAGATTTTGCCACTCACAAAATATTGTGTGATCAAGTAGATCTTCATAGTGATTGTTCCTCTTATTTGTTAATAATTCCAACTGATTTGGAAGAAAATCAACAGGAATATTTGTCTTTTGTTATATAAAAAAAAAAGAGTTAAGAGCTTAGAAAAGTAGTCAATACAGCTATAGTGAAGCCAACCTTAAAATTAGTAACGTGAGCCATGTTGGTGATTCATTAAGGACTAGGGTATTCTCTGTGTCGTTGGCACGATAAAAGTTTAACATGATAAATAAAATTTGTTATAATTTAAATATCAAGATAAATAAATATCAAAATGTTGAGTATGAAAATCGAACCCATGCACTCTTATTGGGGATTGACTGAAGATAAGACATAAATGCTAACTTTAAGTTTCAACCATTAGATGAAACGAATCTCAACCACGAACTATGTTTATCTGCAAACTTATCTCTTGGTGCTTTAAGTTTTTCGTTAGATTATTATATTTAGGTAAATCTCAGTCAGTCTTTTATCTCCAACCTCAAACACTCTTCTGATTTGTAATATAGACTAGGGTATTCCCCGTGCCTTAGGCACTAAAATTCAATTTGAGCCTTTAGATGTATGACGATTATAGTTGGTTGGGGCATGAAAGTTAAAAAAAAAATTTCTTCAACCTCCCTCTTTGTGACCCATTAGATCTTTATGTTTGCGTAAATCTCAGTCGTCTTTTATCTCCAACCTAGTGTATTGTCAGTGTTGTTGGCATGATAGAATGTAGGTCGTGGCAATAGGTCAAACTTGGTTAAAATTTTAAACAAATTAGAAAAAAAAATCATATTTTAAAACCGCCAACAATTAATCCTCCAAAAACTTTGACTTTCCAAATTATGGAGTTCATGATTTTGCTTGAATGTGTCTTAATATTGAAAATACTTACGACATGAAGTGCATTAGATTACAGTTAATTTTTTGGAAAGATGAATAGGTGTGAAATGCATATTTAAAACTTTAAGCATTTGTATAATGATTGATTTCATTAGAAAGATATTCAAATATGCATTTCAACCATACCAAATTTACTAAAAATCCAACAACTAAGCAGATAGCTGTGAGATTTACATTAAAATTTTTTTTTATCTCCGCTACATATGCATTCCACCAACTTATTTTTTTGTTGATTTTCTTTGCCATTTACTTGCAACTCATTTACAAATTTGTCATTGTTGATAATAAATCTCCACCATCAACATCTCACCAAACTTTCAATATTGACCATCTTTTATTGCGAACACCATTTTAATTTGTAAGATAAATATATTGACTTAGTTGCGTAAATATAAAAACTTTGAAAAAGAAAGGAATTGGTAAAGAAAGCCATACTATTAGTGGTGGTGGTGGTGTTGACAAAAACAAAAGATCTAGAATGTTCCACACTTCCACCAATGAAAACCCTAATAAGCTTTAAACCCATTGGGCGGTACCTCCATCCGATTGGTGTCCTAATATACAACCACAAAACCTAGCGCTGCCCAACCCATAAACCCTCTATTTCCTCTCTCTTTCTTATTCCCCAAGTCAATCTAGCAGCCTCCGCTCCCTCTTAAACCCTACCATAAACCCCTCTCTCCCTCTCTCTCTCTCTCTGTTCTCTCTTCTCGGTCGATCGCCATCTCGGATCAGAAGAAGTAAGTTCTTGATTTTGTTATTGTTGATGGCGAGTTCAGTGCTGCTCAGATCTCTGAGGCGCCACGGTGCACAATCTTCCACTTACAGATCTGTATGTACTATTTAATCTCTTCTTTACTTTACTCTTAATGATTTGTTTCTGCGATTTAAGTAGCTACTTAGTTCGGTCTCTTAAGTCTTCTTTGTTAAGTTTCACCTTTGTTTTGATCCATCGATTGTTGTTTAATGTTTTGTTTTTCCTACATTGACATACATGAATTAGAGATAGGGAAACCAAACCCCTACCGGAAATCTGTTTAATGTATAACATTTTTGCATTGCAGAAACTGCTTATGGGTTTGTATGTCAATGTTTTAGAATGTTTCTCAAGTAGCATATCTCAAGTGCTCATAAGCTCGTATGTTAATTGTTAAAGTAGATGGTTGCTTCTTAGCATGTTAGGAAACAAGTTACCATTGATTTCTAAACCAATTTCTGAGTATTGGAAAGTGTTCATGATCTAATGTATAAGTAGATTGTCGTGTCTTAGAATGTTTAAAAACAGGTTAAGGGAACTCTTGTTTATCTTTTGCAGCTTGTTGGCAATGCTAATGCATCATGGACTAGTTCTTTGAGTCAGAAATGGGCTGGCTTAGCAAGACCTTTCAGGTAACTTTTTTTCTTTTTTAATTGCTGCTAATTGTTTTGGGTTATGTTAATCTTTAATTCGTTATTTGTTTCTTTATTATATTGTTATTTGGGAATAAAAATATATTTTCTGATGCAGCTCAAAGCCCCTTGGGAATGATGTCATTGGTATTGACTTGGGTACCACCAATTCATGTGTTGCAGTAATGGAAGGAAAGGTTAGATATCTATGATCTTATAGTGTGTCAAAGATTTTATTTGTTGGAGAGTGTTCTTTTCTGACAATTGTTTATGTTATGAGCAGAATGCAAAGGTTATTGAGAACTCTGAGGGAGCTCGAACCACACCATCAGTGGTTGCCTTTAACCAGAAGGACGAAAAGCTTGTGGGAACTCCTGCTAAACGCCAGGCAGTGACAAATCCAGCAAATACACTTTCTGGCACCAAGCGTCTTATAGGAAGACGTTTTGAGGATCCCCAGACACAGAAAGAGATGAAGATGGTTCCTTACAAGATTGTCAAGGCTCCCAATGGAGATGCATGGGTGGAAGCTAATGGACAACAATATTCTCCAAGCCAAATAGGAGCATTTGTTCTGACCAAGATGAAAGAAACTGCAGAGGCATACCTTGGAAAGACTGTTTCCAAAGCTGTGATTACAGTTCCAGCATATTTTAATGATGCTCAGAGACAAGCGACAAAGGATGCAGGAAGAATCGCTGGTCTAGATGTGCAAAGAATTATTAATGAGCCTACTTCAGCAGCATTATCCTATGGTTTAAATAACAAGGAAGGCCTCATTGCAGTTTTTGATCTTGGTGGTGGAACTTTTGATGTTTCTATTCTAGAAATCTCCAATGGTGTTTTTGAGGTATATGTTTTATACTTCTTTCTCTGGAATTTTTTTTACTAATTAAGTTGTATCCATGTTCTAACTATCTACTATTCTACTCTTAACAAGGTCAAAGCAACAAATGGTGATACTTTCTTGGGTGGAGAGGATTTCGACAATACCATGTTGGAGTATTTGGTGAGTGAGTTCAAAAGAACTGACGGAATTGATCTTACAAAGGACAGGTTGGCTCTGCAGAGGCTTCGGGAAGCAGCTGAGAAGGCTAAGATAGAACTTTCATCAACAACCCAGACAGAGATCAACCTGCCGTTCATTACTGCTGATGCATCAGGTGCCAAACATTTGAATATCACACTGACCAGATCGAAGTTCGAGACTCTGGTGAACGGTTTGATTGAGAGAACTAAAAACCCATGCAAGAGTTGTCTGAAAGATGCTGGGGTATCTACCAAGGATGTGGATGAGGTTTTACTTGTAGGAGGGATGACAAGAGTTCCCAAAGTCCAAGAAGTGGTTGCTGAGATATTTGGAAAGAGTCCTAGCAAAGGAGTAAATCCTGATGAGGCAGTTGCAATGGGTGCTGCTATTCAGGGTGGTATACTTCGTGGAGATGTCAAGGAGCTTCTTCTCTTGGATGTCACTCCTCTGTCCCTTGGCATTGAAACATTGGGAGGCATCTTCACTAGGTTGATCAACAGGAATACAACCATCCCTACAAAGAAGAGTCAGGTCAGTGTATTACTAACTTTCAATTCCTTATAAATAAGATACTAATGGTAATATAATACAACACGAGCTAAGAACTAGCACAAAATTTGATCAACACGTGTCTAATTCCATTGGTTTGTTTTGTTAATCATATTCCCACGTGATTGTATTTTCTTGGGTGCATTTGTTCTTGACGATTTTACAAAGAACTCTATCCTGACCTATCAATATTTGTGGTTTTCAGGTGTTTTCAACAGCAGCCGATAACCAGACACAGGTGGGAGTCCGAGTGCTACAAGGTGAGCGGCAAATGGCAAGTGACAACAAGCTGCTTGGTGAATTTGAGCTTGTGGGTATTCCACCTGCTCCTAGAGGTATGCCTCAGATTGAGGTCACATTTGACATTGACGCCAATGGCATTGTGACTGTCTCTGCCAAGGACAAAGCCACTGCAAAAGAACAACAAATTACAATTCGATCATCTGGAGGACTCTCCGATGACGAGATTGAGAAAATGGTCAAGGAAGCTGAGTTGCATGCTCAGAAGGATGAGGAAAGGAAAGCTCTTATTGACATCAGGAACAGTGCTGACACAACCATCTATAGCATAGAGAAGAGCCTGAATGAATACAGGGACAAGGTTCCTGCCGAAATTGCCACAGAGATTGAAACTGCTGTTACCGACTTGAGGAAGGCATTGGGTGAGGACAACATTGATGATATTAAAGCAAAACTTGATGCAGCAAACAAGGCAGTATCGAAGATTGGGCAGCACATGTCAGGTGGTGGAGCTGCATCTAACTCGGGGGAATCATCTGAAGGGGGTGACCAACCACCAGAAGCTGAGTATGAAGAGGCTAAAAAGTAGAGTCCATCTGGCTTTTGATATTAAACACAAATGATATGATACTTCAAATTTCGAGAGTACGTTCATAATCACATTCTTTACTTGTTTCATCTACGTTGTCAATGTGTTAATTTAGGTGTCTAGATGAAAAACAAGTTTATGTGCGTTGCGGCATCAATTTTTTTAGAACTAATGCAAGAACACTAGTGTTATCTTTCTTTTAATGTATGTTCTTTAAATTCAGTTGCACCTCAATTCATATCTGATTTATACAAAATTATGTTGGACAGTCAGATTTTCTTATTTATTTATTATTGTTGTTGTTGTTATTATTATTATTATTATTACTACTATTATTTAATAATAGTAGTTGGAATATATTACTTGAAAGATCCACAGTTACCAACTCATCTATGATATCAACAGTTTCATTCAGAAATGACAGCTGATTGTCTAAACCTTGATTAGATGGAGAGGATTTATAATTGGCTAATTCTAGATGCAATTCTAGAGGCAATTCTGATTTTTTACACATAAACTTCTAATCGTGTAGTTAGATGTGCATATAAATCCATGATTTTTCGTAAACTTTTAGACTAGAAAAGCCATTTCAGCCTTTTCACAATAAGATCCCCTTCTTCCTATCTTCACCAGAGAAAACCCAAGTAAATTGACCAAAACTCTGGAGAAGATGTACAAAAGTACAAGACTCGTAGAACTGCAGAAGCAGTGTGGTTGTTTTTACATAAACATTTTGGTGCAGATGACCTTGTGTGTGATAAATTTTTGAATTTGTTCATGGTGTTCTTGTTGTTGAGCACAGGGCTCCGGGTAATGCTAGTATCTATGTGCTTGTGAGAAGCAGTTCAAATCCAATAGCCATGATCTGATACTATATCCGTAATGACAATTCTAATGTATTAATGAACTATTTCATGTTCGATTATATTTTCATTTGTGTGTTACTAGCATATTACACGTGTCATTGGCACTTCACATACAATTTTTTTGTTGCTAATTATCATACATTAGACACCCTCACCACCATCTCCACCATTTTCTTTTTAATCAGTTTAAAAAAAAAGAATAATATTTAGAATATAAACTAATATTTTTTAGGTGCAAGTCTATTTTATGGTAAAAATACTTAATTTTTATTTAATTAAACTCAGTTAAAATTAGAATCAATTGAATGTTCAGGGTCTTTGTTTGAATGTTCTTTAAAATGTTTGACCATTTCTTTGAAATAATATTTAAAATATTGAAGGTATGAAAATATTAAAAATATTTACATATTTTTTGTTTGTATTGATCATTGATTTTGTTGGAAAGATCTTCAAAAATGAATTTCAATGATACTAAATTTAACAAAATCTAACAATTATTTAGATAGTTATAATAATTTTCATTTTGAGAAAAAAGAAAACATAATACTATTTTCGCTACATGTACATTTCACCAACTTTTTTTCACAATTTTTTCATTCTCTTTTGCCCTTTTATATATTTTATATTTGCAAACATATCATAATAGGAAGTGATTCTCAACCTTCAATACATTTTTCAAATTTCAATCCTAACCATCTTTTATCTTCAATTCATACGATTTGATGTTTGATTCCCATCAAGAACATCTGTGATGTCAGAACAAACAGAGTCCCTTTAGCAGCTCTATGTACAAAAGCCAACGGTGAAATAGTACGCACCTCCCGATCTTATATTGTATTTCTTGAATGTCTAGCTACGAATAGAGGGTCATATTCTCTGAATTTTATTTTTTTAACGATTTCCCCCATATGGCAAGTGAAAGGTGTAATGCATTATACAATGGCTATAGCAAGGACCAACCGGACAAATAAGGCACAAGCTTTTCATGGGCTAGAAAAACCTAATTTGGCCTAAATTCTATTCCTAAATCCATGAGCTATAATTCACACCACTAAAGAGTTATAGTTGCACTTCTGAAGATATCTAAAAATTTAATTTGAGCTCCATATTATTAAATGTTTAATAATCTCCTGACGTTAAGATTGCATATGTCGGTCAATTAAATTAAATGACTGATAATTAAATTTAATTAACTTTTGTCGTCCTTTAGACATTTCCAGTTAACTTATTCGCCATGTCAGATAATCATGTATATTATTCCCTGTTTCACATTTGCATGACGAGGTGAGTGCGTCTTCAAGAAAATATCATTGTAGACGAATTTGAGAGTTTGGATTAATGACACCTAAAATGGAATGTGAAAAGATGTAAATAACCCATATATACTTCCCCTAGGGACTCAAACTTTTTAAGGAAAACGAAAATATGAACTAACAATTAATTTCATTAAATGTAGGTACTTGTTTGAGCAGAAAAAAGAAAGTTGAAATCATCAAACATACATGGCTCCAAGTAGGTCACTATCAAACAACTTAACTAAGAAAGAATTATATTACTTATCCATATTAAATGGAGTCGACATCCTTGCCTTAAGAATCAAAACTCATTTTGGGTGTTTGACTGAATCTTATAAAAATTAATGGCACCTAAATTGGAATATGAAAAAGGTAAATAACCCAAATATACTTTCCATGGGGACTAAAACTTTTTAAGGAAAACGAAAATATGAAATAAGGGTATGTTTGGTTGGCCATTTTCCTTAATTTCCCTTATTATGCAGATTTTTGTTGTTTGGTTGTCTATTTATTGACAGAAAATTGACTCTTCATAAGATTGTTTTCCCACTATTCACGAGCATTCAAGTCCAAGAAGGAGGCATCATAATCGAATTCACAAAATCAGTTTAAATTTCCACGTCTATATTCCACACAAACCTGGAGTAGAAAACGAAATTTGGAATCGTCAAATATGCATGACTCCAATTAGGTCACCATCAAACAACTTATAGCTGACAATGACTTAATATTCATCCGTATTGAGTGGAGTGGGAGAATTGCTGAAATCATCCAACAACAAACAAACCATTCCTACACCGTTCAAATAAATTGGTTAAACCCATTCCAATCAAGTCCCAAAATGAATTAGTTCATGGTGTTCTTGTTGTTGAGCACTGGGCTCCGAGTAATGCTAGTATCTATGTGCTTGTGAGAAGTAGTTCGAGTCCAATAGCCAATTCTAGAATGATGGTAGAGTTGAGGATTGATGTTTGTAACATTTTGTACCCTTTGATATGATACTGTACCTTTTTTTTCCTTGGATTTCTGTAATAACGATTCTAATGCATTAATGAACTACTTCATGTTCCATTATATTTTCATCTGTATGTTACTAGCATATTACACGTGTCATTGGCACTCCACATACAATTTTTTTTGTTGCTAATTATCATACATTAGACACCCTCACCACCATCTCCACCATTGTCTTTAATCAGTAAAAAAAAAGAATCATATTTTAGAATATAAACTAATATTTTTTAGGTGCAAGTCTATTTTATGGTAAAAATAATAAATTTTTTTATAGTTAAAATCGGTTAAAATTAGAATCGATTGAACGTTCAGGGTCTTTGTTTGAAAGTATGAAAATATTAAAAATACTAACATATTTTTTGTTTGTATTGATCATTGATTTTGTTGGAAAGATCTTCAAAAATAAATTTCAATGATACTAAATTTAACAAAATCTAACAACTATTTAGATAGTTATAATAATTTTCATTTTGAGAAAAAAGAAAACATAATATTATTTTCGCCACATGTACATTTCGCCAACTTTTTTCACAAAATTTTCATTCTCTTTTGCCCTTTTATTTATTTTATATTTGCAAACATGTCATAATAGGAAGTGATTCTCAACCCTCAATACATTTCCCAAATTTCAATCCTAGCCATCTTTTATCTTCAATCCATACGATTTGATGTTTGATTCCCATCAAGAACATCTGTGATGTCAGAACAAACAAAGTCCCTTTAGCAGCTCTATGTACAAAAGCCAAAAGTGAAGCAGTATGCACCTCCGGATCTTATATTGTATTTCTTGAATGTCTAGCTACGAATAGAGGGTGGACTATGCCTTCATAGCTTCTCGTTTCTTCTTTTGCTCTCATATTCTCTGATTTTTTTTTATTATTAATTTTTTTTTTTACGATTTTTCCCATACGGCCAATGAAAGGTTTAATGCATTATACAATGGCTATAGCAGGACCAACCAGACAAATAAGGCACAAGCTTTTTATGGGCTGGAAAAACCTAATTCGGCCTAAATTCTATTCCTAAATCCATGAGCTATAATTCACACCACTAAAGAATTATAGTTGCACTTTTGGAGATATCTAAAAATTTAATTTGAGCTCCATATTATTAATTGTTAATAATCTCCTGACGTTAAGATTGCATATGTCGGTCAATTAAATTAAATGACTGATAATAAAATTTAATTAACTTTTGTCATTCTTTAAACATTTCTAGTTAACTTATTCGCCATGTCAGATGATCATATATATTATTCCCCGTTTCACATTTGCATAATGAGGTGAGTGCGTCTTCAAGAGATTATCATTGTAGACAAATTTGAGAGTTTGGATTAATGGCACCTAAAATGGAATGTGAAAAAATGTAAATAACCCATAGATACTTCCCCTAGGGACTCAAACTTTTTAAGGAAAACAAAAATATGAACTGACAATTAATTTCATTAAATATAGGTATGTGTTTGAGTAGAAAAAAGAGAGTTGAAATCATCAAACATACATGGCTCCAAGTAGGTCACTATCAATCAACTTGGCTAATAAAGAATTATATTACTTATCCATATTGAATGGAGTAGTCGACATCCTTGCCTTAAGAATCAAAACTCATTTTGGGTGTTTGACTGAATCTTATAAAAATTAAGGGCACCTAAATTGGAATGTGAAAAAGGTAAATAACCCAAATATATTTCCCATGGGGACTAAATTTTTTTAAGGAAAACGAAAATATGAAATAAGGGTATGTTTGGTTAGTCATTTTCCTTGATTTCCCTTATTATGCGGATTTTTGTTGTTTGGTTGTCTATTTACTGATAGATAATTGATTCTTCATAAGATTGTTTTCCCGCTACTCACGAGCATCCAAGTCCAAGAAAGAGGCATCAGAATCGAATTCACAAAAACAGTTTCAATTTCCACGTCTATATTCCACACAGACCTGGAGTAGAAAAAGAAATTTGGAATCGTCAAACACGCATGACTCCAATTAGGTCACCATCAAACAACTTATAGCTAACAATGACTTAATATTCATCCGTATTGAGTGGAGTGGGAGAATCGATGAATCATCCAACAACAAACAAACTAGGATAATGTTGTTTTTGTGTTAATCGCCACATATATATTTCACCAACTTTTTTCACAAATTTTTCATTCTTTTTGCCATTCTATTTATTTTATATTTACAAACATATCATAATAGGAAATGATTCTCAACCCTCGATACATTTCCCAAATTTCATTCCTACCCATCTTTTATCTTCAATCCATACGATTTGATTTTTGTCCCAATCAACAATTAATAGTAAAACACCACTAGATTCCCGTCAAGAACATCTGCGGCATCAGAACAAACAGAGTCCCTTTAGCAGCTCTGTGTACAAAAGCCAACAGTGAAGCAGTACGTACCTCCCGATCTTATATTGTATTTCTTGAATGTATAGCTCTGAATAGAGGGTGGACTATGCCTTCACAGCTTCTCATTTCTTCTCTTGCTCTCATATTCCCTTTAGCAACTAATATATATATACAATTTCTCCCATATGGCCAGAGAAAGGTTTAATGCATTATATAGTAGCTATAGTAGGGACCAACAAGACAAACAAGGCACGAGCTTTTCATTGGTTGAAAAAACCTTATTCGGCCTAAATTCTATTCCTGAATCCGTGAGCTATAATTCACACCACTAAAGAATTATAGTTGCACTCCTGGAGATATCTAAAATTTTAATTTGAGCTTCAGTTATTAAATGCTTAATAATCTCCCCAGTTTAAGATTGCATGTGTCTATCAATTAAATTAAATGACTGACAATTATATTTAGTTGACTTTGTCATCCTTTAGACATTTCCAGTTAACTTATTCGCCATGTCAGATAATCACCATTTCAAATTTGCATGACGAGGTGAGTGCGTCTTCAAGAGGATATCATTGTAGACGAATTTGAGAGTTTGGATTAATGGAACCTAAAATGGAATGTGAAAAAATGTAAATAACCCATAGATTACTTCCCCTAGGGACTCAAACTTTTTAAGGAAAACGAAAATATGTACTGACAATTAATTTCATTAAATATAGGTATGTGTTTGAGTAGAAAAAAGAGAGTTGAAATCATCAAACATACATGGCTCCAAGTAGGTCACTATCAATCAACTTGGCTAATAAAGAATTATATTACTTATCCATATTGAATGGAGTAGTCGACATCGTTGCCTTAAGAATCAAAACTCATTTTGGGTGTTAGACTGAATCTTATAAAAATTAAGGGCACCTAAATTGGAATATGAAAAAGGTAAATAACCCAAATATACTTCCCACGGGGACTAAAACTTCTTAAGGAAAATGAAAATATGAAATAAGGGTATGTCTGGTTAGCCATTTTCCTTAATTTTCCTTATTATGCAGATTTTTATTATTTGGTTGTCTATTTACCGAAAAGAAATTGATTCTTCATAAGATTGTTTTTCCACTACTCACGAGCATTCAAGTCCAAAAAGGAGACATCATAATCGAATTCACAAAACAGTTTCAATTTCCACGTCTATATTCCACACAGACCTGGTGTAGAAATTGAAATTTGGAATCGTCAAACATGCATGACTCCAATTAGGTCACCATCAAACAAATTATAGCTAACAATGACTTAATATTCATCCATATTGAGTGGAGTGGGAGAATCGAATGAATCATCCAACAACAAACAAACCATTATTCCTACACCATTCAAATAAATTGTTTAAACCTAAAATCATCCGTATTTGTTTACCACTTCATCATCTATCGCACCATCCTCGCCAATGATATCGCGTCAACTATATATATATAAACAATTAGTAAGTAAAATTTTTCTTTCTCCCAACAACAACAAGAACTCTGTCTCTGTTTCTGTCTCATCTTCGTCTCTGATCTCTTTGATAACAAGATCGATAACAATTAAAATGCAATCAAGCGATAACAACGACGAGGTGGTGCAGCAAAAACGTTTGCAACATGTGATCGTGATGAGACATGGAGATCGAATCGACAATTTTGAACCACTGTGGATAACAACAGCAGAGAGACCATGGGATCCACCATTGGTGGATACAGGGAAAGTGAGAGCGTTTTGTACTGGAAGAAAGTTGAGAAACAATTTAGGGTTTCCGATTAATCGAGTGATTGTGTCTCCTTTCATTCGATGTATCGAAACTGCTTCTCAGGTTGTTTCTGCTCTCTCTGCTCTTCAAGATGATCCTCTTGAAATGACCAAAGATAATGTCTCTGTTGATTCTTCCAAAGTCAAGGTAAACCCAAACCCTAAATTGGTTTATTGATTGATGAATCTGTCTGTATCTTTAATTTTATTTTACTATATTGTATTTCATGGATCTAATTGGAATTTATTAGTAATGTTGATCTGAAACACAATGAACAATCATAGACAATGAATAATAATGGTCAATTAGGGTAATCTGGAGAGGGATCGAATCCATGTTAATAGGAAAATATCAATTAGGAGTCCATTGGTGAAGGAGGAGAGCTTGTGTTGTTTGTATTGTTTTTGAATTTGGATTTCTGCTAATAATGACACGGGTTTGCGGTGGCGGATATGTTGATGTATTATACCGATTTTTCGCGAGAGTTATAGGGTTTGTTTGATTAGCTATAACCTTTTGTCTTTATGGATCAATATCTCTATAAGGATTGGATTGATAATCCCGTGATAATATATTTATAAACATTTATAAATAATAAGAACCTTCGAAAGATAGGTGAATGAATTGAGGATCTAAGGTTTGAGGTATCCATTGGACTGACCAAACATATGGATGCAAGTTTTATATATTACCGGCAAGACTTAGCAGCAATTTTTTGAGTAAGAAGATAGCAAATAGTTACTTGAAATGGGTAGTTTTGCTACTACTGTAGTTTCAGCATGCAGACTGTGAGTGTGTGTGGTTTAAGATCTCTTTCGTGGTGAGTGTGGTTATTCCAAACTGAACTGCGATTGTTTATTTTAAAATGATCTAGCTGAATCAATACAGTGTGCTCACCAGGGAGATTGAGTTCTGTTGTAATCTTGGTTTCTTAATCAGTTGTTAAGTTTTACTTGGCTTTTCAAATTTTGCTGTGCAAGAAACGAAACATCACTTGCACAGTACTTTGTGGCAGGTTGTAGATTCTGAAATGGATAGAAGAAAACCTAATCTAGGGGGTTTTCTATGTATTTAGTGATTATTCACATGTTAAAAAAATATATTTTGCTCTAGATAGAAATACCAGGAATTGAATTGAATTTTTTTTATTTTTTGTGTGTGGGGGGGAGAGGGGGGGAAGCCGTAGGTAGTGCATTCAATATTATAGTTTTTTGGGTGCCAAAGTTTTTTTAGCCTAACTCCCATTTTGGATGGAAGCCGTCCAGTCAACCATGTTGATTTGTCAATGGACTTTTGAAGATCAAGATACCCTTAACTTTGGCACCCAAAGTCACGTACCCTATAACTAATCAGGGCCAAATTGCATTGAAGTATATTGCTCTTTAAAAGTCCCTTAACTAGTCAACACATGTTGACTAGATGATTTCCATCCAAAATGGGGGGTTAGATTGAAATTATCCACATGGTTGACTAGATGATTTCCATCCAAAATAAGGGGTTAGACTAAAATTACCCACATGGTTGACTAGAAGCTTTCCATCCAAAATGAGGGGTTAGACTAAAATTAATGTAAACTTTCGCACCCATAGTGATTTACCCTAAAACTAGTGGGGACCAAAGTGCAAATAACCCTTTAGATTTTTACGTGAGCTTTTAGGCAATTATTCATACTTATTCAATTTCTATAAGCCTAGGGTTAAAAGAGAAGCCCATTGACTACTTGGAACGAAAACCAAGTATTATGAATAATGCATTGAAAAATGGCAAAGCTGTAGGTAGTGCATTCAATATTATAGTGAATCTCTCATTTTATACAATAAATTACTTTGGGTGCCAAAGTTTAGCCTAATGTTAGCCTAACTCCCATTTTGGATGGAAGCCCAACCATGTTGATTTGTCAAGGAACTTTGAAGATCAAGATACCCTTAACTTTGGCACCCAAAGTCACGTACCCTATAACTAATCAGGGCCTACCGACAGCTTCGCCATTTTCAATGCATTATTCATAATACTTGGTTTTCGTTCCAAGTAGCCAATGGGTTTCTCTTTTAACCCTGGGCTTATAGAAATTGATGTTGCCAAACAGACTGTCACTACCGTCTATGTTGTCAAAAGCGCAATGTAACACCATGTGCTCCAGGGTGCAGCATGCATCGGCTTCATATAAGTGTGCATCAAGACTTAAAGGACCCAAAAGTGATATGCAGTAGTTGCCTTCTCCTCTCTTTCCATTTGAGGAAGAGAAAGAAGAATAGAAATGGGGAGAAGAAGAGGAAAAGATGAGTAAGAATAGAATGCATAGCCCTGTAGGGTTGAGGAGGAAAAAGGACAGGAAGAAGAGAGGGAGAAGCGAATAAATAAAAATAAAAACAAGCTTGTGTCATAGGCAAATCGAGGGAAGGAGTAACTGGAAAAGCAAAGGGTAGTGCTAAACTAGCAACAAAGACCCTCCTTGGTTGCAATCCAGCTGAGACCATCTTATCTCTCCGTCTTTCTTTGCATTTTTCTTCTTTCATTCTATTTTGGGGGGTAGGCTGCCACATTGGGGTTTGTTACTTGCCAGTTGAGATAGTTCAGAATTAGGAAAAAATGACTCGCGTGAATGATTTAGCCGCTTTGATGTAATGCTTTCTCTCTCTCTCTCTCTTGAAGGTATTACATATCTGCTTCACTTGAGCATCCAGGTAAAAGCATAGTCTAATGTGATGAGCATCGTTGCATCTGGTCGCAGGGTGCATTCGCACACACTTTTGATGACATAGACTGCCTTTTTTTTTCTCTCATCTCTTTCCCATTTTGATTATGCTCTGTTGTTTAAACCCTTTTGCTGGTCAGGTCTCAATTGAGTACGGATTATGTGAGATCTTGAGTAGGGAAGCTATAAGGCCCGATTTTGCTCCTAAGAATGAGCAATGGGGTTTCAATATCTCAGAGCTTGAAGCTAAATTTCCAGATGGGATGGTGGATCGAACCTTTGAACGTGTGTATCCAGAGGTACATACTTATCTAGTTTCAATATTTTCGCCATTTGGTGACTGTCATCATGCTACTCATCAATCCTGGGCATAGGAGTTCTCAAACTCGTACACTTAGTGGCATAGGAGTTCTCAAACTCGTACACTTAGTATTTCTTGGTTACATGTGATGGTTAAGCAGTATGCTATGGTGAGTTACAACCCATCTAGTACCTGTAAAAAGGTTTGAAAGTAGATAAAAGCTATCTGTGTTGACATAAAGTTGTTGAGAAATTGCAGATGCCCAGATGGGAAGAAACATTAGCTGATGCAAGGGTTAGATATGCACGCGTTTTCAAGGCACTTGCAGATAAGTTTCCTTCGGAGAACCTATTGCTTGTTACACATGGTGAGTTTTCTTCCTATGAAAATTTCAAGTTTTTTGACATTTTGATGATTGAAGTTCAAGAGGGTTCTTGGTTGCAGTTATTGTCGATGTGCACTTATGTTTCATGTATATAGGTGAAGGAGTTGGGGTTGCAGTTACTGCGTTCTTGGAGAACACACTCGTTCATGAAGTGGAATACTGTGCATACTCACATGGAATACTGTGCATACTCACACTTGCAAAGGCAAATTACCATTTCTTCTACCCAGACATTTGATGCCAAAAACTTTCAGGTAGTCACAAATAATGGCGAAACTGGTATCCGCTTTTGCCCCCTAAACCCTGTGATTCGGTGAAGCTCAATGTATGAATGCTATAAAAACTAAGGCTAACAGAAGGGCATGGTTCATTATATCTATTGATATACTTTTCATGGCATGTAATTTAATTCTATTTTGACTGTTCACAATGGGAGAGAATAGGAGCAATAATGGATTCGCTACGAAGTATAATGGATGTAATTTGTTCCTCTATTGGAATTGCTCTACTGTTATTGTTCCCTTGGTGTGTTAATTTGTTCATCATGTAATCTCAAATTGCAACACATTTCTTTATTACAATGATTTTTTTCTCCTTGGGTTATTATTCAATAGGAGAATGATATATTGCATTTCATGATTTCATATCTATTTTTTAAACACAATTTAACAATGAGATCCTTGCATGTATTGCATTTCAACAAAAGATTAGCATCCATATGGTACAAGCACGAAATGACTTGCATCGTATTTGAAGCTTTAGTCATTGTAACCACAACTACCCCATCGGACAAGGTACAAATGAAGTCGAGGACAAAAAAATATTTTGCACAGCACAGAGGGTTTGAGAAATTTTCATGAGTGGGGAATTCATCATTGCAAGTAGGGAACACATCATTGTGGAGGACTCTAGGGGACATGTTCCCTATTCACAAATGCATGTGCGAGGACCAAATTTTTTGCTATGAGGGGGAGGGGGCGGTGCGGTTGTTGTTGTTGTTCTTGAGAAGAGAGGAGAATAAGAGAAAAAAAAAAAAAAGGAAAATGATCATTTTATTGGTGGTGTTCTTTAAAAGATCGAAAAAAGGGGGGGGGGGGGGGGTTGGGGGTTGGTGGGGTCGAACAGTAGATATGGTGGTGTTATCTAGACAATGCCTTTATTTATTTATTTATTACGTTTTATGAGAAACACTTCAAAATTTGAAATTGGAAAGTTCATAAAATTTGAATGTTAGAGCCCATCACAAAAAATAGAAACTAATCCCAAAATATAAAGCCAATGTGCCAATTATAAATTAGTCAGAAAATAGAAAGTTTTCTATTTCTATATAATGGAATGATTTCTAAAAAAACTAGTATCATTTCTCTTTATTCTCTTCTCTTTTCCTCTTCTATTCTAGTTTTCACTCAATCGATATCTCACACTCTTGTTCTTCTTCTTTCGAATCGATCTCTAATGGCAATGAGGATTATTGTCCCACGCTTCCAAAGTCAACATCTTCGTTGGCCTACTCTATTAACACTAGCCCGATGGTAGCCCTTCTCCTTCGTTTATTATTCAATAAGAGAATGATATATTGTTTTTCATGATTTCATATCTATTTTTTAAACACAATTTAACAATGAGATCCTTACATGAATTGCATTTCAACAAAAGATTAGCATCCATATGGTACAAGCATGAAATGACTTGCATCGTATTTGAAGCTTTAGTCATTGTAACCACAACTACCCCATCAGACAAGGTACAAATGAAGTCGAAGGACAAAAAAAATTTGCACAACACAAAGGGTTTGAGAAATTTTCATGAGTGAGGAATCCATCATCGCAAGTAGGGAATCAATCATTGTGGAGGACTCTAGGGGACATGTTCCCTATTTGCAGATGCATGTGCGAGGATCAAATTTTTTGCTATGGCAAAGGCCTCTCGAGGGCAATGAGACAAAAAAAGGGGAGGGGGGGGGGGGGGGGGGGGGGGGGGGGGGGGGGCGGCCTGTGCAGTTGATGTTCTTGAGAATGGATGAGAATAAGATGAAGAAAAGAGAAAATAATCATTTTATTGGTGGTGTTCTTTAGCAAAACAAGGAGGGGCGTTTGGTGGTGTCGAACAATAAATATGGTAGTGTTATCTAGACAATGCCTTTATTTATTTATTACTTTTTATGAGAAACACTTCAAAATTTGAAATTAGAAAATTCATAAAATTCGAACGTTAGAGCCCGTCACAAAAAATAGAAACTAGTCCCAAAATAGAAAACCAATATGCCAACTAGAAATTAGTAGAAAATAGAAAGTTTTCTATTTCTATATAATGGAATGATTTCTTAAAAAACTAGTAACATTCATATCTATTCTCTTCTCTTCTATTCTATTCTACTTTTCACTCGATCAATCTCTCATTTTTTGTTCTTCTTGATTCAAATTGATCTCTAATGGCAATGGCAATGAGGGTTATTGTCCCATGCTTTTAAAGTCAACGTCATCATCGGCCTACTCTATTGACACTAGCTCGATGGTAGCTCCATTCACCTATTGATATTCAACAACTTAGTTTATGCTAAATTATTTTAATCTAACCTATAGGTCGAACCGAACCTTGAATGTAGAATTTGGCTCTGATACTAATTGTCATGAATCAACAAATTCTCCCAAAAACTCGAACTGTCCAAGAGGGAAAAGATTCATTACTAGGATTGTGACAATACTGATAATACTTCTTCTTCTTCTCATCTTCTGATACATCATTGCCATTGCCATTAGAGATCAATTCGATGTTGATATTGGAGAAGAAGCCTTCTTTCTTATGCTGCAAAAAAGAAGAAAAACAATAATAAGTCATCAAATCATAATGGGTTTCTACTCATGTAAGTTTTTTATATGGGATGTGTTCATTGTCAAAGGCTATGCAAAAGCTTTTCTATATGCCATGTTTGCTAGCATTTTTTTTGTTTTTTACATTTTTTACCCCATTTTTTTTTTAAAACATGACCACAAACACTATCTATAAAAGGGGTAAAAGTGTTAAAAAAAAAAAAAACTAACCAAAAAAATGCTAACAAATAAAGATGAACGAAAAAATGCTAGAAATGTTGTTAAAAAAAAATAAAGATGAACTAAAAGATCTGTCATCTGATCTGCACAACTACAAATCCTAGAACAAATGTAATAGAGAAAACAAGTTCTGAATGAGAAGACACTACACAAGGTAGGAATTTGGTTTTCATTTTTTCAAGGGGTAGTGTTGGATGACTGGCTCCTAAAAATCAATAATTATTATCAGAAACCTCTATTAGTACATACACCTGACATACGCATGAACCAAAACTGCACATTATTTGTCTTGGTATTAACACAAATCTGCAGGGCCCAACATGGAATGGGAAATTTAGAGTGCATGAATTGGGCTTGAATTCATACTTGAACTGCTGCTGCTTGTCCCAGGGTTAGGATGAAAAGCTGACTGCCTACTGGATCCGTCGTCTAACTTCAGTGAGACTGATGGAGGCCCCGAGTTACCAATGGACTCACCTAGGCTCAATTTCGACATCCCCACCAACTCATCAACGTTGATTGGACTCTTCGAGTGTACAGCTGTTGGTTTAACAACTTCATGCGTCTCTTTTGGCACTGCCTCTGTTGTGTATCCCGGCCAATATGGGAAGGAAAATGGAAAGAAAGGTGAGAAATAAGCAGGATATACTACGGGGTAGTTGGACTGTGAAGTCTCTGGCTTTGGAAGAACAGCTGCAGCTTCTCCATCAGTGGAGTTGGTAGAATCCATAGATTCACATTCTTCATCTATCACTGGAGGAGTTGGCAATTGACTGATTACTCCTTGTGTTTCAGCTTGTGGATGACTCATAGGAAAGAGATCCTCAGAGATCATCTGGGAAGTGTCAGCTGGCTGCAAAATCATAATCTAATTTAAAGCAAATAATTGAAAATGTAGCAATACTTGATTTGAGTGCAACTCTAGAAGAAACTAACAAATGGAACTAATCCATATCTAACAGCTATTTCGATACAAAAATACACCTTTGTTTAACAATGATACCTGTCCGGTGTGGGACATGGGTATGAGAAGTGAGATAAATAAATAAATAAAACAAATATGGGAACACACCCGTGCATAACAATTTCTTTAAGGGTGTGTTTGATATTTTTTTCCATGGAAAACTATAAAAATATTGGTGACAAGTGAGTAAGAGAAAAAAAGTTTTCAAGCCATGATATCGAAGATGATTTTGGGAGAAGATGTGTGATGGAAGGCCAAAACTACTGTGCTCACTATTTGTGTTTTTTCATGAAAAAAAGAAATAAATAAAAATCAGACACTTAACTCTTACATACTTCAAGACATAGTATTCGCACTTCAAAGCTAGTTTAGAATATTAACCCTTTGCTGACACAGGAAAGAAAACATTCAAGTGCATACATGTACAAGAATTGAAAAGGATGGATGGTCAAATATAAGTTTAACAGTGTATAGTTTGCAAACTCGTAATAAGGATAGAAGCTTTGACATAACTTGGCAAGATTAATGAATCTAATCAAATAAGTATAAAGTTGAAGCACTAAGCAAAACATACCCACACACAAATGTCACAAATTATTTGAGCCTGTTGTATCCTTGTAACATTTTTCAAGGAAGTTATATGTGCAAGAATCAAGCATCGATTTTCAAATAACAGTCAATGTGCAGTACATTGACAGCAAATGGAAAACAATTAACAATGGGAAAACCACACGCCAACAAAATCAATCAAAACATTGATCAAAATAGGAAAAAAAGAAGTGGTTAATCACTTGAGAAAAAGCTACGTAGAAAGTTAACCATCATCATTTTGAAAGGGTTGATCCAAGATAATGCAAATGGTTATTGAGCCTCAATGTCATAAATAAATCTGCTACAGATACGGCTCAGGGTCCATAGAGGAAAAAATCGTAGCTAGTACATTGATCTTCTTGTAGTTTTTTCCTCTCAAATGCACGTAGTAGAGATGGGGACTCATACTAAATAAGTAAATAGATATTGAGAGGCATATATAGAACGAAGCACATATCAGGGAAAAGAGAATCAGACTTACTTCATCTGCTATTATGTCAAACAGGCTGGAACGTCTCTTCCTCCTTGACATGTTTGTCTGCCGAATAAAATATTTCTGGGCATGGCTAGCAACCTGTGTGGGCGTCCTTGATATTACATAATTGCGTGCTATTCCACGCCAATCACCTTTTCCAAGCTTCTGTAGACCAAGTAGAAACATCCTATGTTCTTCTTCAGTCCAGGGAACACCTGCCAATCAAAATCACACACAAATTAAAGAATAAGAAGCTCGTAAAATATGCATTATTTCATGAGACATAGAGCATCTCATACAAGTGGTACAAACTACAAAGGTGGTGATTTTATCATTGGATGTAATGCAAGATATATGTGGTTTTTTAAGGTATGAAGAACATAACAATACATCCATCCTAATGTCTAGAATCTAGAAAAGTGTTTTGGTAAATTAAGGGTTTTCAATTCCCTTTCACTCTTGTGAAAGGTTCAACCTGTACAACCCATTTTTTCAACATGAAACATTGTTCAAATATGCTAAATATGGAAAGGGATGTACATGCTTCCATCAAATAGAGCTACTAGCGAGGAACTTCACATAACTAGAGACTGCAATTGTAGGTGATACAAATGTTAAGTCTTCATAAATTCAAGTGCAATTACTTAGTAGGCGTTGACCATTTTTTAACATATAGCCAAAATTATAGTGCAAGGTATCACTGAATCTGTTGTGGTTAAAGTTTAGGGTATAAGGATTTAGCATTTAGGTTCTTATTTTGGAAATCTTGACACAAGACAAGGGATCTTCTGAGGAATGGATGAATCCTAGATGTAGATAAGGGATAACAAGAGGAATGGCCCAGACAAAAATGATAAAATCCTCAAAGGATAAAATCACCTTGAAACTTGATTCTCTTAGCTAGGAGATAACACCAACCAACCAGTCCTTGCTCAATTTGAGCAGACAAACTCGGAACGTGGTTTTCAGCAAAAAGGGGTTCTTACAGCGATTTTTAAGGATCTTCCCAATCAGCCTCATCCATATTTCATCTGAGCAGGGCCATCCAAAGAAAAGGTAGTCTATTGATTCTTCTTGAGTGTTGCTGAGGTTTACAAGGGCTGTCTCTCATCAGGCCTATTTTCACCAAGTTAACAATGGTAAGAATCCTTCCCTTTGCAGTTCATAAGGAAGTTTGCGCTCAGAGGAACCTGTTTCTTCCAAAAGAAGGAGCTTAAGAAGTCTATAGAGTTGTGACGTCAACGATTGGAATTCAAAACAACTTTTAACCGAGAAAGATCCCTGATTGCTATCCCACATTCAGTCATCAAAAGGCGCCAATGGAACCAGGTTGTTCAATACAGTAAGGGAGGGGACCTAAAGTCCCTTAGCACTCTCCTATGCGATGATGATTACATAGAGTTCCATGATCAGATTGAGAAAAAGCTCAGCTACTGGTCCTGATTTTTTGAAGAGATGGAGAAGATAGTATGGAAGTTTTGTCTCAAAGGGAAATTCACTCCCCATGTATTACTCCAAAATTTGTTCTCTTCCCATTACCCAGATTCACATTGAGGTGTTTTTTTTTTTTGAATTTTTTCTTGTTAGATATAATGGGTCTTACAAACAGGGTAACCGTAAAGTCCAATGAGCCAAAGAAAACCCTCAATGAAAATACACAATAACAACATCATCCAACTGTTTCATATAAGCCCTATTCACCTTGACAAGCACTTGGTTCACCAACAACAAACGAGAGAAATATTACCATTTCATCAGCAACCTCGTCCATTATCAACAAAAACACAAAGGTAGCAGGACTTCGGCAGAATCATAACCAAACTATTAAAGCAGGAAGAGTGGTTAAAAAATAAATTCTAACTTTCATCATCCTTCATGGAAAAACAAGATGGAGATATCTCGACATCCTAGAGTTTGCAATTAGG
Source organism: Berberis vulgaris (assembly GCA_963556465.1). NCBI lineage: Eukaryota > Viridiplantae > Streptophyta > Magnoliopsida > Ranunculales > Berberidaceae > Berberis > Berberis vulgaris. The sequence continues at coordinate 78,020,065 of OY747136.1, read as the reverse complement.
ATAATCTACAAGTATTATTCAAGTTTGATCATTTCATTACTGAATCCGGACAAAGGGGGTTCACTAATAAACTGACTTAAGGGTTAGGTTTTCTTTTTTTTTAGCTTTTAATCAGTATTTTAGTTCTATTTCCTTTCAGAGGCCAAACTCAAAAAAAATTTGTGAGCCAATCAAATCTATAATTGGCAAAAAAAATACTCAATCAAAACCTTATAAGTCATCTGGGTTCTAGCTGATCACAACACATTCTATTTACAGTCAATATTAACCACGTCAATCAAAATCAAAATCAAAATTCCTGAGTTGAAAAATTAAAAGGGCAAAAAGCCAAACCTTTCTTCCTTTCGCGGCAGCTAGAAGAAGAACCCTTAACAAAATCCTCGGAAGCATAACCACCATCACCATGATCAGGGGTCTCACCACCACCACCACCACCACCACCACCACCACCATGGGTTTCCCCAAGATGGTTAGTACTACTACTCTTATGAAGACCACCACCACTACCACCTAAACCCGCAAGACCACCACCACCACCACCACTAATTGATCCATTGTAGTGAGATAGATTCCCCATACTTGCACTTTTCCTAATAGATCCATCAGTCAATCTGACTCCAAACAGCTTCACTCCTCTGTTAGGACAAGTCCTCGAATTATGCCCATTGTTACTACAATGAGAACACCTCCTCGTCATCTTCTTCTTCTTCTTCTTCGTCTCCCAAACCCCACCACAAATTTCCAACAAGAAGAAATTTCACATATAAAAGAGAAACGCACACCAATTATTAGGGTTAGGGTTTGAAACGCATGCAAAGGATTGATTACACATGAGAGAGAGAGAGAGAGAGAAATGGGATTTAATGGAAAATATATTGTGTTGTGTTTGAAATCTCTCTAATTGAATTGACGATTGAAGAAGAAGAAGAAGAAGAGAGATAGAAGAGAGATTGAGATTTTATAGAGGAAATGCGGAACATATCCATCCGTGAAATAAGCTGAAGACATAAATAGGATAAAGAGAGAGAGAGAGAGAGAGAGAGAGATAGTGATTGAGTTTACTCAGAAAATTCTCATCTTAGATATGCGCACTTCGAGGATGATGGACGGTAATGGGTCCAGATCTAACCTGACTGTCTAGAAAAGTTCGAGTTTACTTACACATGTTGTGAAAACACACGTAACAATAGTCATCTCCTCTTATTTCCCACCTAGTAGTGACCGAACACGGTTCATGTCGGTCTCGGTCTTGGTCTCGGACTGGTTGGAATTAGGACGAAACCGATTTTCAACAGTTCAATCTCGGACTGTCCTGATTACTGTAGCAACCTTAAGCCCAACTAAATTATAACTCAAGCCCGATTTTTCATGCATTTTCATCTCACAAATATCTGGAATCTTCTTTTTCTTGAGTTTGTCTTCATCACTGTTTTTCTTCTTTTTGTTCTTGAGTTTTGCATAGGATCTTCGTATATCTCACTGGTGCTTGTTAGTAAGAACCTGACACCAATTGTCTTCATTAAACCAAGAATGTTTAGAGTCCCAACCACATTAGTCTTGTAAACCCTAAATTGGGTCAAGGAAAGTAACATACAATTAACGGTATGAACTTAAATATAATCGAAATCTATATGATTTTCAAAAACATTGATTGAAATGTAAGAAAAGGATATGAGGGTCTTGACAGGGTTGAATTGTAGTGAACAAGAGAAGCAAGATGATAGATTTGATCAACTTATTCAAGCAAAATCGACTCGACGACATCGTGTTGAATGAGTTCGAATATGGGGGTTTCCAAAATGATACATCAAGGTATCCTTCCTTCTGGTAAAGTAACTGTCAATAAAAATTACACTATTTCTTCTTCCAATCAATCTGTCAACTAGATGGTTCCCCATGAACCCCGCCTTATTTTTATTTTCTCTTAAGATTTTTTTTTCTGCTTGAAAAAAAAACAAAGGAGAAGGAAAAAAGGAGGCAGGGTAGCGCCGCTGGCGGTGGATAAGAAGATAAAAGAGAAGAGGAAAATAGAAGAGAAAAATAACATAGGAGAAGAAGAAGAAATAAGAAGAATAAGTGAGGAGAGGAGAGGAGAGGGGTGACCGGTGGGCGGGCTAGGCGAGGAGGTGCAATGATTGTGTTGTTCCATGAGAGAAAAGATGGGAGAAGAGAGGTAGTGGTGGTTGATTTTTTTTTTTTTTTTATATTGATGGTGTCCTTTAGTAAACGATAGTGTGCTTCAAAAAGTAAGCGGTAGTAATGTACTTCAACAAAAATGGGGGTCTAAAAAAAAGTTGCTTTAACTTTAGGATATTTAATTTATAAAGGAGGATTTACAAAATATCCCAAACAAGTGGAAATGGAAATGAATAAAGTTGGTCAAATTGCCAGGTGAGATAGAGAAGTATATTCTAGCATAAAAAAAGTTTATACCAAAACACCAACCAACCAAATGAGACATTTGTCATTCATTCACAAATGACTTAATTTTTAGAAGAACCATATCCTCTTCAATAAATTATACATCATAATACTAAGTTAGTCCCCACTGTTATTTTAAGTGAAAAAAAAAAGGTTTGGGATCAAGATTGCTTACAAGCTTGATGATGTGTCATGATAAATCATGTTTCATTTCATTTACTAATATAATCAAATCAATTAAATCTTATTCCAGTATCTTCAAATTCATTGATGCGACAAAATTGTCAATGGAGTACTAGCTCAATAGTATTCCCGTGGCAAATGGAATCACGTACAGGCCAACACTGGACTAAGATTGTGCGTACGAGTGTGTTTAGGTATTCACAATGCCATAACCAAGTGATCCATTGCAAGGTTAATAAAAGTCTGATTAATAACTTCTTGTTTGTACAACAACTTTGATGATATATACCGCAGATGCCTGCATGTAAACCTGGAAATTTTTCATATTTTCATTGCGAAGTATTTAGTAAATTTATTTCACATGAAAGGTAGGAGGAATGATTTCCCGCATGTATCAAAACTGGCTTCATGAGATTTAGTTTGAGTGTATCAAAACCATAATCTGAAACTGCTCTAGTTCATCTGCAACACTTCAAGAATTCTATGGCAACTCCAGAATGATTTCATTAACAATAATATTGTCCTGTAACATTTGCCTTCTACCTGTTAGTCCTGTTTGATTTGCCATTTTTTGCACCATGAGTGTTCCCCAATCAAAACATTGTTACCATTTTTTGCCCGAGTAATTCTAGGCTGCCTTGTTTGGATGCTTCTTTTGTGCCTTGTAGTTTTTTTACACTTTTTACCCATTCTCTTTAAAACACAACCACAAACACCATCCACAAAACGGATAGAAGTGTAAAAAATGCCAAACAATGCATAACTTGAAAAATTGCATGAAATGGCATTTGGCTTGGAACTATAGACCCTAACTGTCACTGCCTGCTACTGAAAACAATGTTTTCCAAGCTTTCAAATGACAACCCTTAGGTGTTTGTTTAATACACAAGTTATGTACTAAAAACCAATAAGAGTAATATTTTGACTTCTCAATGCAAAATGCCGCTAGTGTATAAGTGGTACCATGGTAAACATGATTGAGCATTGAGCTATAATACAAATCATCTTGCAACCTGCATGAATATATGGTTTGGACATTCCTGAGTTTTCAAGTTATCCATGAATATAGGTAGTCTCCACTTCGAACAGGAGGAAATCTGCAGGAATATTACATAAATCAACTTTCTTATAAAATGATATATGCAGTATTGAAATTAATCACGACACAAACCATTAGAAAGAAGATGTACAAGCATAAGATGTACGTTTGAGTCAAGTATGCATAATATAAGCATTGTCAGCCAGAGAACAAATCTAAGCTAGCTGAAATAAGGATATCTTCTGGAGTCCTATGCAAATGATGGATGGATGCATAAGGATATCTTATATTATGAAGTTTTTCGAAACATGGTACTGTAAAGAGCTTTTTTTATGTTATAAATATACTATGTTTGAGTATTTAAAAGCTTGAGACCACTTTCACCTCCTGGCTAAAACCATTAATATGCCAATGGCTGAAGATGAAGACCTCATCTCAACTTTTCTAAGCATGTAACAACAATACAATCAAATACATCGCTGATTTGTATTAGAAATGGGCACATCAGGGACAAAAAAACATTTTGAGTGCCATTTTGAAATAAGCTGAAGACATAAATAGGATAAAGAGAGAGAGATAGTGATTGAGTTTACCCAGAAAATTCTCATCTTAGAGATGCGCATTTCGAGGATGATGGACGGTAATGGGTCCAGATCTAACCTGACTCTCTAGAAAAGTCCGAGTTTACACATGTTGTGAAAACACACGTAACAATAGTCATCTCACCGACTCGGTTCATATCGGTCTCGGTCTTGGACTGGTTGGAATTAGGACGAAACCGATTTTCAACAGTTCAATCTCGGACTGTCCTGGTTACTGTAGCAACCTTAAGCCCAACTAAATTATAACCCAAGCCCGATTTTTCACACATTTTCATCTCACAAATATCTGGAATCTTCTTTTTTCTTGAGTTTGTCTTCATCACTGTGTTTCTTATTTTTGTTCTTGAGTTTTGCATAGGATCTTCGTATACCTCACTGGTGCTTGTTAATAAGAACCTGGCACCAACTGTCTTCACAAAACCAAGAATGTTTAGAGTCCCAACCGCATTAGTCTTGTAAACCCTAAATCGGGTCAAGGAAAGCAACATACAAAGAACAGTATGAACTTAAATATAAACGAAATCTATATGATTTTCAAAAACATTGATTGAAATGTAAGAAATGAAAGAAAGAAAAGGATATGAGGGTCTTGACAGGGTTGAATTGTAGTGAACAAGAGAAGCAAGGCAAGCAAGATGATAGATTTAATCAACTTCAAGCAAAATCGACTCGACGACATCGTGTTGAATGAGTTCGAATATGGGGGTTTCCAAAATGATACATCAAGTTCTCCTTCCTTCTGGTAAAGTAACTGTCAATAAAAATTACACTACTTCTTCTTCCAATCAATCTGTCAACTAGATGGCTCCCCATGAACCCCACCTTTTTTTTATTTTCTCTTAAGATTTCTTTTTTTTTTTCTGCTTGAAAAAAAAAAAAAACAAAGGAGAAGAAAAAAAGGAGGCAGGGTAGTCCCGCTGGCGGTGGATAAGAAGATAGAAAAGAAGAGGAAAATAGAAGAGAAAAATCAGAGGAGAAGAAGAATAAATGAGGAGAGGAGAGGCGTGACCGGTGGGCGGGCAAGGCGAGGCAGTGCAGTGATTCTGTTGTTCCATGAGAGAAAAGATGGGAGAAGAGAGGTGGTGGTGAGTTTTTTTTATTTATATTCATGGTGTTCTTCAGTAAATGACAGTGTGCTTCTGAAAGTAAGCGGTAGTGATGTCCTTCAACAAGTGTCAAAAAAAGTTGCTTTAACTTTAGGATATTTAATTTATAAAGGAGGATTTACAAAATATCCCAAACAAGTGGAAATGGAAATGAATAAAGTTGGTCAAATTGCCAAGTGAGACTGAGAAGTATATTCTAGCATAATAAAGTTTATACCAAAACACCAACCAACCAAATGAGAGACATTTGTCATTCATTCACAAATGATTTATTTTTTTAGAAGAACCATATCCTCTTCAATAAATTATACATCATAATACTAAGTTAGTCCCCACTGTTATTTTAAGTGAAAAAAAAAAAAAAAAAAAAAAAAAGTTTGGGATCAAGATTGCTTATAAGCTTGATGATGATTAGATGATGTGTCATGATAAATCATGTTTCATTTCATTTACTAATATAATTAAATCTTATTCCAGTATCTTCAAATTTATTGATGCAACATAATTGTCAATGGAGTACCAGCTCAATAGTATTCCTGTGGCGAATGGGATCATAGGCCAACACTGGACTAAGATTGTGCATATGAGTGTGTTTAGGTATTCACAATGCCATAACCAAGTGATCCATTGTAAGGTTAACAAAAGTCTGATTAATAACTTCTTGTTTGTACAACAACTTTGATGATATATACCGTAGATGCCTGCATGTAAACCTGGAAAACTTTCATATTTTCATTGCGTGACTCGTTAAAATATGTCATTATCGTATTTAGTAAATTTATTTCACATGAAAGGTAGGAGGAATGATTTCCCAGGTGTATCAAAACTGGCTTCATGAGATTTAGTTTGAGTGTATCAAAACCATAATCTAAAACTGCTCTAGTTCATCTGCAACACTTCAAGAATTCTATGGCAACTACAGAATGATTTCATTAACAATAATATTGTCCTGTAACATTTACCTTCTACCCGTTAGTGCTGTTTGATTTGCCATTTTCTACACCATGAGTGTTACCCCATCAAAACATTGTTACCATTTTTTGCCCGAGTAATTTTAGGCTGCCTTGTTTGGATGCTTCTTTTGTGCTTTGTAGTTTTTTTACACTTTTTACCCATTCTTTTTAAAACACAACCACAAACACCATCCACAAAATGGATATAAGTGTTAAAAATGCCAAACAATGCACAAAAGAGGCAGCCTACAATTTTTCTTTTTGCCTTGATACTGGTGCATAACTTAAAAAATTGCATGAAATGGCATTTGGCTTGGAACTATAGACCCTAACTGTCTCTGCCTGCTACTGAAAACAATGTTTTCCAAGCTTTCAAATGACAACCCTTAGGTGTTTGTTTAATACACAAGTTATGTACTAAAAACCAATAAGAGTAATATTTTGACTTCTAAATGCAAAATGCCGCTAGTGTATAAGTGGTACCATGGTAAACATGATTGAGCATCGAGCTATAATACAAATCATCTTGCAACCTGTACGAATATATGGTTTGGACATTCCTGAGTTTTCAAGTTACCCATCATCTCAAGTAGAATATGTAAGCCTGAAACGCTCTTTTAGGTAGTCTCCACTTCGAACAGGAGGAAATCTGCAGGAATATTACATAAATCAACTTTCTTATAAAATGATATATGCAGTATTGAAATTAATCACGACACAAACCATTAAAAAGAAGATGTACAAGCATAAGATGTACGTTTGAGTCAAGTATGCATAATATAAGCATTGTGAGCATTGTCAGCCAGAAAACAAATCTAAGCTAGCTGAAATAAGGATATCTTCTGGAGTCCTATGCAAATGATGGATGGATGCATAAGTATATCTTATATTATGAAGTTTTTCGAAACATTGTACTGTAAAGAGCTTTTTTTATGTTATAAATATACTATGTTTGAGTATTTAAAAGCTTGAGATCACCTTCACCTCCTGACTAAAACCATTAATATGCCAATGGCTGAAGATGAAGACCTCATCTCAATTTTTCTAAGCATGTAACAACAAAACAATCAAATACATCATGAAACTTGAAACCTATCAATAATAAATAAATACATCACATATTTGTATTAGAAATGGGCACATCAGGGACAAAAAAACATTTTGAGTGCCATTTAGGACCGACTTGGTTTTCACTTAAAAACACTACATACATATGACTATATAAAAACTATATTATTTGAGCTAAGTTTGAGCTGAAATTTGGAGGAAAACTAGAGAATCACATTAGAAGAGTTTAAAGTTTAGTATGTTTCGATATGTGTGCATTGATATACGAGTTAAAATGTGAAAAGGTAAAACTATCTCATAATCACGAAGCAGGCGAGGGACCGCCTTGGGCATGACACGGGCCGGCCAAAGGTTTGCCAATGCCCCTCGTCTAAGACCACTCGAAAAAGTGGTCCGTAAACACCCACAAAGACTGTTTATCAAGATATTTAATGGAGTTTACCTAAACACGTATCTCGAGAAACAATATCAAGATGGAATCAAACTTTGGCATAGGGTTGAACAAAAAACCGACCAAATCGATTAAAGAGGGAAAAAAAATGAGAACATCAGTATCCTCGTGGTTTTTTTTTTTCTTTTTTTTCTTTTTAATAGATTTCTTATCAGGAGTCTAAGAAGATCCAAGTGTATAGTGCATATACTGCCTTACAATTAGATGACACAGAGCAAACGATTACAATGAAAGAGCAGAACGAATCAACTTCAGCAGCGATAAGAATGGCACTAAGAAATGAGGATGATTGAAAAAAACAAAAAATCACTGTGCAACCAACACATGATATACAACATATCCAACTTGAAATGCATAGCTTTTCCAAGTGGGTCCATAACACAGTAGTCTCAGCAAATTATAAAATCATAACATCATCAAGTTTTAATGCATACACAACTTAGCAAAACCAGTTCCAAGTTTAAATATAGTCTAGCAAACATACCTTGGCGGAGATGCATCGCTGCAGCAACTCTCTAAGCACTCAACCATGCAATCTGGGTCTGGCTCGAAGAAGAAGGCAACCTGCAATAGTTTTGTAAAAGCAATTAGATAGCTCGCTATTCAACAATGATAATGTTCATGTAATCATAACTTTTGGCACTCTCATTTCTGAATCCAGTATGAGATTCAGATTGATATTTTGCATTAAAAAAACAAAATTACAATATCAAACAACAAAGAATGATAATAAAAATGTACAAAAGTAAACTATTTTTACTAACAAATAAAATAAAAAAAATAGCATCGCTTAATACCAAAATCCATCCTTCTTCATTCCTCCAAGATCGTGTAATTTACAAGTAATTGGTACCCTCCAAAACCAATGTAAGTAAATATTACATATATAAACCCCTTGCAGAATGGCATTTACATAAGCATAATAAGGTGCTCCAGTTTAAATCCACTCTTTTCTTCCCAAAATTATGCATTATATCACTAGAAATTAAGAAAAGCATCAACCAAATAGTGTAAATTTAGTAATTGAAAAAAATCTTTAAAAAAAATCATAAAAATAATGATTGGGAAAAATACAATATTACCAAAAAACCAAAACCATGAAATTAAATAAATAAATAAACAAAAGATATATGCATAAATGTATCACAATATAAATATTCGTCGGAAATGAGGAGAAATTAAAAACATAAGAAAATGATATAAATAATGCATAATTAGAAACATCCTCGAAAAGTTAGTAAAAAAAAATTAAAAATTATTAATAAGAAAAAGTAAATAAGAAAGGGAAACTGATTAATAGTTCAACAACTGCCTGATGATGCGCAATTTATTCAATTGTTCAACCTTTTCAAGAACAAACTATTATAAAAATAAAAATAAAAGAACAAAAACAAAATAGTGTATGTTTGAGGGGTTTTACTTTCTTTTTTTTAATTCTAGTTTTAGCAAAATTTTGTCTGAGGTAATTAACCCCTTAATATGGAAGTGGGATATTATGGATACTCGTAGGCTATTGTGCACGACTTATAATCTCTCTGAAATCTCTTAGAAGTTGGTTGGTCTTGAGTTTCCAGCTTTGCATATAAATTCAAATTATTCATGACAATGTCTTCAATGCCCTTTATTGAAAATTAAATGAAAATATGTTTGAATATCGGATAGTATCGCTCAAGTTTGACCAACACCATCCTCTTCATCAAGATTTTCAGAAATGCTTTAGAGTGTAGACAATTGCCATCGATAACACAAAAAACGCAAAGTAGGGTTCCAATGAGTAAATACAGAATAGCGTTCTTGTCCCCATGCCATCACTCTGTGCAATGTTGACCTAGAAAAGAAGGAAAAAGAGAAAATGAATAAATAAAATTAAAGCATACACAGGAAAAAAACATGCAAATCACTCAATCAGTATTTCCAAAAGATTACTCAGATTACAATGGATAAGATCAAAATTCCAAAAGATGGACGGATTACCGAAACAAGCAATTACTCCACCTCTCCATCAAGTCCCCTATGTTAACAATGAAAGCCCTGCAGACTCATATTCACAAGATGAGTGTTTGCATTTTTTCAAGAAAAGTGTTCTCATATTTATTTAAATCTACTTTCTCCCTTCATGGCACTGTTCCATAAAGTCTTCAATTAATTATGTAACAGAACCTACAAATTGCAGTCTCATATCACTGGCATAATGTATCATGTGACAATCATGCTATAAAATTCTTGAGGCATGGATCAACTCAATCAAATGAATAGCACACTCCAATGTGTCAAATAATCCTGAACTACATGTGCTCAAGAGCATCAATAGTAACTAGGGTCAATTGGGTGTCTAATATATATTCTAACCAATTCGTTTTATGGTAGCCAAAAACCAAGCTCCCACAATAGATTATTACCACGCCTATACTAGTGGAGCATGCAGCTACTAGTGGCGCACTTATTCGGGCATGGTGCATCTGCGCATTGGGCCCCCCGTCTTGGGTCTTAGCTGTGGAGTTTTATCCAAAAGGCATCGTTTCTATTATGAAGTGGACCTCTTTTGTATTCTTCCTTGAAAAGTCAACCATATGAGATGTGGGACTATTCAAGCCAATACCAATAGTGCAATAATCTCCAACTATGCGACTCCAGGCGTCTAAACTTTGAATTTCAGCATTTTTAGAAAGTTTAATGTGCTACCGTGGATGCTCTAAGGTTTTAATGTGGTTTGATCAGTACGATAAATAGAAACAGATTTATCAATAGCAAAATTTTAAAACATCTTTTTTTTAAAACGATTTTAAAAATATTTTTCTATTCCTGGAAATTTTCTAATTATGAACGCACCCATCAACATGATGCACATCTTCCCAGATCCAAGGCTTCTTGTCCTTTTCCCTGCAGATCTGTCATACCAAATTGATGCATCAGCATCAGCATCAACATCGAAAGGGTACATCACACCTGTCAATTATTCGAAACATACCTGAAGTCCACGGACCCCGTCGGTTGCTAGAAGAGTGATCATTCCATAATCTGAATGGGCGGAAGCCCCATAGTTTTCTTCGTGACATGCAGCTACCTCCGCTGAAATAAATTAAACATCCACGCATCAATTGAAGATGTAACCCAAAAAACAAAAAGTACGCATAATTTAGAGAATTAAGATTTCTTTGAACACTGAATCACTTTCTAGTAACTAGAAACCAAATATCTATAAAGAAAACAGAGTAGCACAATCACTAAGAGGAACAACAAACCAAATACAAAGCCCAGAATTTAAAAAAAAAAAACTTTCGTTTTCCGCACAAGTCTAGACCAAATAAGCTTATTAGATTTTAGATTTTGTGCCAGGTATATAACTTAAAAAGACTCAAATTATTCCAGCAGCAACTTTCCAAATCATTCACTTAATTAGCTAAATAGGGCTGTTATCGATGGATGAAAAAGCACATGCCCGAGGCCATTAGTAAATCAGTTTACCACATTTTAAAAATCTACACGCAGTCCAGATATACAACATTTTTAAAAAAAATGCCCCAATTCATTTATGCACATGCGAAAGTGGACACTCTCCTGATATAGTAAAAATCATTATTGCAATCAAGATTTTATCCAACCCAAAAAAACCAAACTTGAACTGAATAGTGTAATCAGGATCTGTTTAGGTCAGATAACGATGTCCATTTTGCAGTATTGTTCCGATATTGTACGAAGATCCAAGATCCGACCTGATCACAGAACAAGATGATGTGAAATAACTCAGATCTGTGTATGATACCCCGTATCCGACCCATTATATGCCCTACCGGCTCCCGCTTTTGCTAACCTCCAAACATGAACCAACAACTACAACACTGACAGATGCTCCACACCATTATAAAAATTGTCAGCTCCTATATGGTTTCCAAATCTACGAGAAACAATGGTATATAAGTAAATAACTGAAGTATAGAGCAAGATGGACACTCTTGGGAGGTGAAACACGAGTCCAATGAGAAGATAAAAATAACAACTATACAAAAGGGCATTGCAATAGAAGATGGTTAACTGATCATTCCTAGTTAGATTTGCACAAGAAACATATCAGTAACAAGAATTCAAGTTCTCAATTGTAATGATTTCCCTCAGGGATGCAGTTCAATAAGAAAGATACTATGGCTGAAGAGATAGGCTTCAAATTATTAAAATGGGGAGGTGGAGGTAATCTGGATTCTTGATGCCTAAGTTAACAGTTAAATTGCGTGACTGTTTGTGGCTAGACTGTAAGGAAGAAAATCCAGAGGTTCTCCCAGCATACCGGTTTTTCCCTCTAAAAAAGCAAAGAGAACAGTCACACTGAAGACTACCTATCAACTTCAGGTGTAGGTACACCAGTGGAATAGGCAAAACTTCCATGTCATCAATGAGGCGATACCAAATTGTTCGACATGTAAAGGAACACACACACACATATATCTATATATTTGTTAAAGGTTCAAAGTTCACTGAAAAGAAGAAAAGTGCAGAAACAGGTAGCACATATGCTAAGCCTGCATGCCTAACATGCAAATTCTAGTTTATGTACACATTATAATTCATTATATTCATGAGAAAACTAATGAATACTTGATGGGTTATTCTTCTGAGGTTTGGAGATGTGATTTCCAATCTAATCTAAACCGTGAATCCAATATGATATTAGCGGGTTTGGGTTGAGCACTATCCCAGCCAAATAAATAGGTAGTCTTTGTCTCTCTGAGTCTTCTACACATTTAAGTATTGAGCTAGTCGTGTCATGTTAACATGAATATTTTATTTTGATACTTATTGTTTACCCAGTTGAATGAGTCCCAACTTCTTAATAAGCTTAAGCTTTCATATGAAATCCTTTCCAGGCCCAACTTCAACCTATGTAAACCTAGACTTTTACAAAGGCGGATGCTATGCAAACCCACAGGAAATGCTACAAGCTACCACGACTTTGGAGGGAAAATATATTAAAAAAGTTTCCTTGCGCCACCACATTGTATAAAACCCTTCAAAACCTGATTTCAACAGAAAGTTTTGAGTTTTCTCTAGGGCTTGCACTAAAACAACTCCACCAGGCCATTCTTTGCTCATTTTTTAGCTCCACTGCAATTTCCCTTGTCTGACTTCAAGATCCATTGTGTGATTTGCAATGGAGCAGAGAGAAATGGGATAAAAGGGTGCTTGCAGAGTATAGGGGATTTGTGGCTTCTTCAAGGTAATTCCAACTAATGTAAAGAGAAGATTGGTTGCTCAAATCCTACCCATTCCTCTCCCAACTCTTCAAAGTTTCTTTTTTAAGCATTTTATTCATGATACTCCATAAAAGTATCTCGGTATCATGAATAACATTCGCATGAAACTTGCATTTTTTTTTCAAATGGTACTAGACACAATGGTTTATGCGAGTTTTATTCATGGTACTTGCGAGTATCATAAATAAAACTCGCATTACACTTTTATTCTATATGTTACTTGACTCAAATGTATAGCTTTTGGCTCTTTTATGCGAGTTTTCTTCAAGATAGTCAAAGTTTTATGCGAATAAAACTAGCACAATTGCATCGAAGCTTCAAAATCCCTATACAACAGCTAAGTCTCGCAATGGAGCTTTATGACCTCATGGAGCCTTAGTGGTCAAGGGGGAGTTGAAATGGAGGGGAGACTCCAAAACACTAAAGGAAGAATAAAAGGGACATGAGTTTTCAAATCAACTTGCATTGTGTTTCCAGACTAGTGGTGTTCAGTAGAAAGTGGTGGTCTTGCAGTGGAAATACTCAATGACTGCATTGGCATTCAGAGACGGTGATCTGCAGTGTTTCCTATAGGTGCACATAATAATGACCTTCATAACGAATCCCAAATAGGACGATACAAATTCATATTAAGTATTTCACCAAATCACATTACAATAGTGGAGGTGAAAATAAAAGGATATTTACGTTCCACACAAACATAGCGCTCTAGAATTTGAACCTAGAGCTCCGATTTTTCATTGTGTCAACCATCAGTGGTAGCCAGCAAAAGGGTATACAGTGTAGCATACCCTTTTGTAGTTTCAAAATCTAACAGGATCTTGCTTCTCCCAGTGTGGTTACCAATTTCTACAAGCATACTTTGAACCCAAGACCTCATAGTTGTAACTAACACCCACATAATTTTTTAACCGAATTGTATTATGGAAGCTCATGTGGAGAAGCAATGGTAGCAGCATGGTCATAGACTCTAAATATCTATCATCTTAGATCTCAGCCATCTAACTACTGCTCAATCCCTATCTTGTCTCATATAAGACCAATAGGATGGACTCCTCAAACTAGATACATGACATCTTTTTGCATTAGAATATCATTTATGCCAATTTCATACAATATGAACAAAAGGATATTCTGAAATGAAATCGCGATGATGAAAAGATAGACATGACTAAAACCTTCTTCAGCTACCTGGATAGTGTATGAGACGCAGAACTGCTGCTGGTGCACGCAGTGCCCCTACTTTCTCAAAGAAGCCTTCATCCAATTCTAAAGCCAGGGCAATCAAAGAAAGTAACTTTTTCCCAACAGACCTGAGTAAAGGGAGAAAATAGGAGAAGAAAAAGAAGAAAACACTTGTTAACATAACCACTACAGTACAAAAGTTCCTTATCATCAGATAAAGGAAGCAGTTGACGACAGACATTTGTTTAAACAAAAAGAATTCATAAGTGATCTAAAAATATCAATTAAACAACTTTTCCAAGTGGAATTAATTGTAATTGTAATTGTAAGCAATGGTGGGAAGTAGGCTGACTACAAACGCATCTCTTTGAAGCTCCTCTCGATTCTGTGAAGCCTCTTACTACATATGGGTGGTAAGTGAATGGTAATTGTTTTACAATAACATAAAAATCTGACTTATAAAAAAGTATTGGCATGTTGGAGGAGCATTCTAGCCTGTTAACTTGGGGAGTAGTAAAGAGGTTTCCTTTGCAAGAGAACTCATCAACTAGAGAGGGCGTGTGCTGTTCATTAGCAGATTTCTCAATCAAAGTGACAGAAATGTAGATGCAGGATTCACCTTCATAAGTTTGAATGCAGAATTAGTGCTACAATCCAATGAGATAAGTTTCAAAGCAGAGGGAGTTTGAGTGAATTAAGGAGTTGAAAGGAAATTAAGGTCACAGATAAACAGTTAAACATGATTATGAGGTAAAAATTTGCTGGGCACGAAGGGAAAACCCTTTTTACACATGGGAAGCAATGTCATAAAAATGGAGAAGATGTAACCATAGATGCAATCATTTGGGGGACGAAAGGGGACGATGAAAAATGCTTGTTGTAAGGAGAACGAGAAGAAACATGGAAGAAACAACTGTTGTGGAAAATAATTCTTTGAACAATGAAACTCTGTCAAATGAATCTCAGAAACCTGCAAACTTAGGTGTGTGGTATCACACCACTTGTGTGAAATGGGAACTTGTTATCAGTGAAATGAAGATTGCAAGAAACAACTCAATCCAAAAATCATACATGACCAAATTTAACGTGGCTCCTAAAAATGTGTGAGGCTAATGAACGGTGAGCACCTAAAAAGACTTCACTAGAATAAAGAAGAACAAAGCAATTACAATGGAGATCCAGCATCTTTCTCTCTGTTCATTGTTTTTTTCCCTCCAGATCTCAATTCCTCTTTGTTGAATTTACTAATTCGACTACTCCTAGCAACCCACTTCTGCTCAGCTTCTCATGGCCTCTTTGAGTGGCTGCTGCTCCAATGTATTTACGACACGGCCTGTTCAATTCAGAACCCTTCCTCGTGTTCTGTAACTACTTGAACACTTGTGTTCTTTCAGTGTTCAACACTTTATTGGGTGGTCTTCAATTGCACAAAAGTGAAGGCTTTATAGTCTTTCTAACTTGAATAGCAAGAGTGTCTCAATCATAAACTATGTAGTTCTGACCACCACCTCCTCATGGTTTCCAAAACCATACTGGGTGGCCGGTATGTCCCCTTTTGGCAAGCCAACACATACTGCAACAAATCTCCACCTTGACGAGCAGAAACAAACCAAGAACATCTGGATTGCTGCTAGCCTCCAAGATGCTGGCATAACACTGCTTGAAGACCATTGAATAATCCACCAAGCACCATCACATTGGTGAGAAACTACTCACCTGAGCGCACCTCAAGAAAGAGGTGCTTCGCCAGTCTTTATTATGAAGTGAGATTGAGCAAATTCAAACAATGTTTGAACTTCTAAAGCTGCTAAAATAAGCTTCATATGAAAATCTGAATAGTTTTCATATTTATGAACCTTCTAAACTCTAACTTCTCCTGAGTTCAACAGTTCGACAAATAGGTACTGATAGTACCGAATTCCATTCTTCCATGTAACAAACAATTCTTAACAAGGCATATAGCACTATGACTATCCCATTCAATCATCGCCAACCCAAACAGATCTCATTGACAACAAGAGGACGTGCGTCGTACTGACTTTGTAGACAAAAGGAGGTTTACTGCAAGATCAGTACGATGGCTGTTTAGCTAGAGAGCAAAGCTTCAGTTGAGTGGGTGCACGATGGAAGCAAATCTGCGAGATCATTCCCTCACGGTGCACGGTGAGTTATAGTTGTTAGCTTGTTTGTTGAAGATTTGATGAATAATCTCGATTCTATTGATGATGCACTTACTTAGTTGAGTGATTGGGTTGTTTTTTTTTTTTTTTTTCCTTTTTCTTAATATAAAGCTGGGGTCCTTGAAACCATACTAACTTTTCAAAAAAAAAAAAAAATTGAAAACTTTGGAGACATTGATGATGTGTAATATGTTTTGGTTAAGACTTGTCATTGTGTTTTGGTTCTTGTTTTAATCTAGTAGTAATATGGCATTAGTATAAGGATGGATATGTCATAAAATTCTTCATATTTTGTCATTAACATTTGATAAAAGCTTGATTGAACAAAGTTGAATGACTAAGATATTTCTTCTTTATTTTGCGTGTTTATTATATGCTTGTCTCATGGTAGCTTCATTGAATAGTGACATATTTAAGTTATTCTCTTTTTTTTTTTTTCTTTTTTTTTTTCTTTTTTTTTCCGATTTTCACTATTCTTTTTAGCATTTATTAATTGTGTATTCTAATTATAAAAATGAGGCTCACGCCTCATTTTCGCCTCACTCCACAATAAAATTTACCGCCTCCACTTAAGATTTTTTAAACCATGTAGGATACATGAATTTCTCTTTTGCATTCGATGTCTCGCCTTCCTTTTAAGGAGATTTACTTTGAATCGTTGTATGTCAATTAGGAAGTGTTAGCTTTGGGGCCTTAATCATTTTAAGGAGGTGCCATTTTCTTGTAAGATATTTCTATTTCGAACTTTCAATCAAAATAAAATAAACGATTGACACTCAATTTTAATTTATAGTTGTTAGACATAAATATATTATATGAATTAGATAAACTAAGCTACTCGAAGCACTATAGAATGCTGACTCCTTTACTGAAGAAAGAAAATCTCTTGTCAAAAAGTTACTTACATGACTTTCTCATAATAAGATTCCATTGTGGACCTCCATGATGGCAAAACTTCTACAAATTCCTAGCCAAAACAGTATTGTTATTCATCCACAAATCACATACTCATTTTATTGATAAGCAAAGACACAAGTAAACATATACAAAAAAAAAAAAAAAAAGTTCCATTAATACTTAATATGAGAAGCCTAGATATGAATAGTAAAATATGCAAAAGAGTATGGTGAACATTTTATGACACAAGAACTAAGGGAACAAGTCATGGACTATCAAATACTCTAAATCAAAAAATACTCCAAGAAAACTAATGCATACCAGTGCTCTACTGGCAGGTAAACTCTAACATGTGAGAAAGAATTCAACAGCTTATAAATTGATACACAGTGCTACCATGGGTTAGACTTTATCAAGCATAAATGCACACTAAGACGCTTAGACTAAGTACAAATTACCTTCTGAAGGCCATTGATTCAGACTATTTTGTTCTGCACATACTGGACCAACATAGAAACTCTCCTTAAGATCACCTATTTTCACAACCAAAAGAAAAAATCAATCATATACAACTAATCTTGTCATTCCAATTAAACATACTGACAAATAGCATGCAAATAAACAAGTGAAATTTTCACTGTTACATCTTATTTTTCTTTTTGGTTGATTTGTGGAAGTGCTAAACAGAAAGGCATATGCAAAAATTTCTCCATAGAGTTTTCCTTATATGTTAACAAAAATTAAAAGTGAAAAAACAAGCCATACTTTCTAAAATAAATAAAATAAAACTCCTAAAAGATGCCTAGAATGTTGAAAATCAAATCCAAAAGGTCCAAGACTTGGTGAAGTGGCAGGTATTCAGTAAGAGATTTTCCCAATAGAATGGAAGGTAGAGTATAGAGATCGAGGAATTTTGCAAATCGTTGTTGTTAACTATTGAAATATGTTCTTGGATTTTGATGTTTAATATCCATTAGTGAGAAAATTATTGAAAGGTGCTAATCATTGAGCCCATATATTAATTTTTAAGATGGTAATGGAGATGGTGAACCTACTACTATATACTAATATGGTACCACACTTCGAAATGGGACAGTGAACACCAATGATGACCTCACTGAACGCATCAAATTCAAGTAAATGGACATTAGAAGTGTTCAGTTAAGAGGATAGCTTGTGTGGCTAAGTTTTCTATATGCCATCTTTACCACTTCATCCCAAGCTGATGAGCATCACATGAAGGTTCAAGAATTTGATTCTTCCCAAAGCATCACGGGAAAAATTTCTCTCGGAATAGCAACAACAAGAACGCCAATAATAGCTAGTTGCTTATGATAAATCTCCTTCAAAACCTATGTTGGTGACACAAGTGCGAGACACCAATGTCCACCGCCAGAACCTTGACGAGGCAAGGAGCTGCTGCGGTGGAGTCTTTTTTGGAAGGGTAGAAATTTTAGTGTGGAAGCCTTGCAGCGCTCTAAGGCTAAGGATGGGGCGAGGCGCTTTGAATAAAAAAATTGGTAGAGGCATGGCTGGAATGTGTTGAAGAATTCACAAAGCTAAAACTATTATTGGGGAAGGAAGTTAACTATGCAAAAGTTGAATTGAGTGGGAACAATAAATACAATAAGTTGGGTTAAAAGTTAAAACTAAAGGAATCTTACAGATAAGGGAGAAGATATCACTACTCAGCTACCTAAGGGAGAGGTTCATCGAAGAACTACTTAATCCAAGACGACCAACCCAGGTATATAGATGATTGTTCATCAAAACCAAAGAAAAAGTTTTAATTAAAATTCACTTCTTCAATTGGAATGATTCAAATACTAGTATGTATCTAGTATATAACTGCTTCGCTTCCCGAGTACAGATTTAGCATAAAAAATCATTCGTACCTTCTATCTGCTACGGAAAGAGGACATTTTTTTAGTAAAACCCACCACTAAGATGATTAAGCAACTGACATGTGCCTAGTAGGAAAAAAAAGTATAGACATGTTCTTCAAGGAACGGACATGGTAGCAAATATTTAACAAATTTGATCCCTAGGGTGAACCTCTTTTAGTTATTGTTGGGTATATTCAAGGAAATTCCATATCCTTTCTAGTCGATTGTGGAACCTTTGATTCATCTTTTACTTTTAAGATATACGCTTAGGGATCCTTAAGCCCCTCTTGCTTTTCAAAAAAAAAAAAAACAATCCGAACATTTTGTTAACTATTTTTATTTGTATGTTGAAGGTCAAAGTGAATTTTATTCTTGGCACTAAAAACGCATATAATTATAACCCACACCAAAGAGGTATCAGTGTGACAATATTAATCTATCCAAGCCCCCACAATCTCTCAAAAGCCAACCCAAGAAGCTCAATTCTAGCGAAAGCTCAATATTGGCGCAAGCCCGATGCCATAAAAGAACACGTTCCGGAGCTCTTCCTTTTCCATGTTGACCACTTCAAAAATCCTTCGGTTACATTCTTCCAAGGGACTAACAAATCGCACGTGGAGTGAGATTTCATAGCCGCCTTTACTAATGATGTGGGAGTATCTTCCTACGAGAACTTGGGGTTCCGGGAGGAGCCCAACACAGGGGTAGAGATGGCCGTTCAATTTGCGGCGTTTGGGATAGTGCCCTGAAAGGTCTATAGAACTCTAGAAGCTTCCAATTCTATTCTATTGGAAACAGAAAAGTTCTCCTTGCGAAACATGAATCTCTTTCCTATTAGCCTATTAGGAATAGGTTTTCCTTGTTTGGTTTGAAATTTTTTATCTTGTATATTGATTCTATGTAGGTTTAGGCATCTAGGAATTAGCCTCTCGAGAGTTTATTCTTGAGAAAGTGTTGTAATCTTTGTTAGTTAATAAGATAGCAAAGGTTGGAACATATTGTCTTCTTCTCTTTATTATTTTTGCAAACACTCAGAATCGTTGCGCATCAACTAAGATTAGAAAGGAGAATATAATAAATTGATTACATGGTAATATTACAGCTACTTGAATCAGAAGTTTTTATGGCAGCTCATGAATATCACAAACTACTGGATGCATCTAAATAGACAACACTGATTTTCTGCTTAATCCCCTGATCATGATTAGAGAGAGAGATTCAATCAAATGAACTTGCATATAAAGGATGCTCAGTTCCAATTGCATCTCTCTTTGTATCGATATGCAATGTCTTGTATCCTCTACATTTTTTTTTATGAGAATTAGTATTTCAGCTTGCCTCCAATAAGCATCATCTCTTCAATTATCATTTTTTTATGACAATGCAATTCACTTGTATCTTCCCAGCAGCCAGCAATATCACTTTTTCCGGCAAATGCACATGTACTTCTTTTATTGGAGACTAAGAATTACTAGTAAATAATGCCATGAGTCATACCAAAGAACTTTATATTAGGACATAACTAAGAAAACAAACCTTTGGATTTCACTGAAGGATCAAGTCTCTCAGCGTATAGTGGTGTATAACCAATGTACTCTTTATGCGATAACTTCATTTTCTCTTGCAAGGTAAGCAAGAAGAATTTCTTACTCTCATCGAATACTTTCTTCAGCAGCTCCTCCTCAACCCCATGATTCACAAGGTAAAAGAAACCATGGTCCATGCATACCTGAAAATGCACTTTTGAAATCAAAACACTACTCACAAACTTCAAGTAAGAGCTAAGTGACCTAGGGGTAGCAACTAACTTCGATTTAAAGAAAAAGTTACTTTTGTTTATATTTTGATACACGTTGAGAAAGAAACATAGCAAGAGTTGGTGGATGGGACTTTAAACACTATGAGAAAACAAACCAAAATTGCTGAAAATAATCAAATAGTAAAAGCCCACAAAATCTCAATGTGAAGCAGACTGTTACTTAAACTGATCAAAATAGGGTCCATTCAACTAAATAGAGAATAATTGTCTTGAGTAACACAATACAAACAACGTTTACCAAAAACCATGGCACTCGGTTGATACTAAATACCCCAAAATCCTACATTAAGTTGGTGGGTCCTTGCACTAAGTCTGTGAGCTAAATAGGGATAAAAAATTTCTTTTGATTACCATAACAAAGTCAATTATATCTATCAACAATCTTCATCACATCAATTCATTCAACAATAAATTGAAAGCCCGCATCAGAATCAAAACTTACATAAACAACTAGCTGATTCATTCAGAATTTTTAAAGGTTTGAATTCATTAACAACCGTGCAAATTGGAATGTGGTTGTAGGCCCTTAATGCTTTTAACTCACCCTTGCTTGTTTCTTCATCAATAACATTAAACTTTTAAGTATTATAGTGAAACCCATTACACTACTAAACCAATAACTCAAATATATCAATCCGAAACCAGACAACGACCCCCCATTACAAAAACAAAAAGAGATCACATGCTACAAACAACCCCACCCTCTCCAATAATAGCTAACAATAAAGTGTAACATATGTGCGTAGTGAGGCTGCCTTAACATATATTCCTAACAACAACTACATCACTCTCAATTGTCTATGTCATCAAAACTGCACTTACAAGCACACACACTCATTTAGAGGGAAACATTTTATATAATTTTTTACACAAACAAAAATATAATACAGAAGCATTGTTTGGGTGAAAAGAAAAAGGTGAACCAAACTAAACAACAGGGTATAGAGTTAATGGAGAAAGCAAAACTAAATTATGAAGTAGTGGGTTTTTTTTGTACCTTACGTATCGCTTGGGCTGTTGCAACTCTATCGAAGTTGGACAAATCAACAAATGGAAGTTTCAGGGCTTCTCCCATACTTTTCACTTCCTTCCTTCCTTCCTTCCTTCCAAACTGACTTCACAAAATCAGTGAATATTGAAGACCCAAAGAGATGAACCGTTGCTTTGCCAAATTACCCAAACAAGAAGAAGAAATCAATTGATCTAAAAACATTCATCATCACGCAATATAGATAAGGCGGTAATGACTTTGTTAACACACACATTAGTGGATCACCATTGACGTTGGTACGGAAATACACTTGGGCATGCCAATCGTGACTTTGGTACTCCCAAATTAAGAGATAATTTTCACTTTGGTTGAATTTTTTTTATTTTTTTATTTTTTATTTTTTTAAATGCTTAGAGGCTAATTTCTAATTGATGTTAGAAGTTCTGAACGAGTTTATGAATGAATTGTTTTGTTTAGCTTCTGTTTTTAGGTGTTTAATGGGAACTATTTGACAACTTTGCCCCACTAAGGCGACACATGCATGAATGGAGAGATGGTGGGTTGGAAACCCGACATTATACGGAGGTGATCGATTTGTCGAAGCTTTCAAAACTACATGCTACATGATGAAAAGTTGAAAATATACACGAGAGGGAGAGTTGGAGAGATGAAGAAAGGCTTGAAATATACGGAGAATGAACACAAAGATTAATGAGAAAAACAAGATAAGTTTCTTACAGTTGAAAAGTCCTTTGAATGTAGGTAAAACGACAATGTTTTGTGAAGATAATGAAGGTGTGCTTTCAAAAATTAGCCTTACTTGTTTTTAAGAAGATGATGGCAGCAATTGTCAGTACAAATTATTTTATGGTTATTACTGGGGTAATTTTTTTTACTCAGCACTCCGTGCTTAGTGATCAGCACCTCTCTGCTGCTTACTCCAATCAAAAGATGAACTTCTGATCATAACTAAAAATAAACACTTTAAATAAGGTGACACACTTTTTATTAAGACTTATGACTATTCAGAAACAAAAACAAACACCCTCTAAATTGAGTATCATTAAACACCAAAAAATTGGTACATGAAAGTAATCAATAATTCATGAACTAAACAAATCCAGACCATCCTTCATGGGCCTTTATTGAATCATCAAATGGCCCGACCCAACCCAACTATAGTGAAATATTGAGGTCCAAGTTCAACCTGCCACTGGAAGGCATTGGCAGAATTCCAAATCAAGATCATTAATCTCTTTATACTTGAACTTCTCCCTTTTATCAGTCTAGCTGACGATGTATAGATTAATTCTCTTAGTATATATGTGATTTACCGTACCAAATAAAAGACCCTAAATATTTAGTTAATGCAAGGACTCAGGGAAAAGATAAAGGTAAGCAACCACTTAATTAAGTTAATTATTTCTCTAAAATGAGCCAATAATTGTTTTTTCTAAAATGAGCAATAAAATGATTGGAAGCCTCAAACTTAAACATAAAGAATGCAAATAGACCGACTAATTAATACATATTTTTAATGATTAACAACCTCGTGTGCTTAGCGTGCATAAGAATTTGGAAAAAGACAACTAATATATAGAAAAAACAAAAAATTAAACCTTCAATGGTGGTCTATGTTTTGCATGTACAATGGACAATTAAAGAAAATATCTATATTCTTACACAATATTACGGTGATGAGAGTTTTTGCATTTTTTCAAACAAATATAGTTGCATACGGTATTTCCATCTCCTCCGCAAGTTGGCAGACAAATTTTCATACAATCATCATATGCAACAGTATGATCTAATGATTGAGGGTTTATTATTGCAGTAGCTTGAAGTATATCGCCAACATGAAAGAAGACGATGCAGGTCAACAATATAGCAATAATTGTTTGTGTCATCGATTATCCGCCTTCCTTTATAAGAATTGATGAAATAAGGATAATTTATTGACAAAAAGACTAGTCCAGAGTTATTTATAGTTTGTGAAAAACAAAACCACAAAAAAAAACAAAACAAAAGAAAACAAAAACAAAAACAAAACTAATTACCTAACAAAATGTAGAAGCATAAGAAGATATAGGATAATGTCCTCAAGAAAGCAACCAATGCAAGCACATTGTTTTAGTGTTTGTTTCATCTTATGTTGAGACTCATCACCACTAATGATGCTAGATAAGGAGCCAATTGAGTTGACTACGAATTTAAAAAATAGACATAGTTGATTTACATAAAATTACCTAATTCCAATAACTCGATTTATATACAATCAAATCGAATTTAATTAGACAGATTTGATTTATATGAATATTTTTTAGTAGATTTAGTCATGATTATTTTGAGACGCACAATACTAAAAAAAATTGAAGCAGCCTGGTACGTGACCACAAGTTATGACAAATTCAAGTGCAATCGTGAAAATTTGAAATATGTGTTGAAAATGTGGAAGATGAGCATGACAGGTGCATTGATGACAAGAGTGTATGAAGGTCTGACTCTAGCTAGGTGCAACCGCACAAGGCCCTTCGATTAGATTCCCCCCACTCCAAAAAATATATATTTATATATTGTTACTAAGGATAGAAATTTTATTTGGTAAAGTTAACCTGTACTCACCTTTTCACCAATTGTATATATTGTTGTGATGGTCAAGGACTATTTTCATTTTACTAACCTCATGGATTTTTTTTAAGTATTACCCCTAGTTTTTGTCTAGAGTACGCATGTACTCGATTTTTTTTATAAGTATATTATAAAAAACACATTCAATTTTTATAGGTGTAAAAATCGGGTACGTATGGCCCATACTTTTTTACTTCCTTCCTTCCAAACTGACTTCACGAAATCAGTGAATATTGAAGACCCAAAGAGATGAGCCGTTGCTTTGCCAAATTACCCAAACAAAAAGAAGAAATCAATTGATCTAAAACATTCATCATCACGCATATAGATAAGGCGGTAATGACTTTGTTATCTCACAAATTAGTCGATCACCATTGACGTTGGTATGGAAATACATTTGGGCATGCCAACCTAGTCCTTAGGTCATGACTTTGGTACTCTCAAATTAAGTGATAACTTTCACTAAGGTGGAATTTTTTTTTTTAAGTGCTCAGAAGCTAACTTTTAATTGAGGTTAGAAGTTCTGAACGAGCTTTATGAATGAATTGTTTTGTTTAGCTTATGTTTTTAGGTGCTTAATGGGAAATGTTTGACAATTTTGCCCCACTAAGGTGACACGTGCATGAATGGAGAGATGGTGGGTTGGAAACTCGATATTATACAGCGGTGATCGATTTGTCAAAGGTTTCAAAACTACATGCTATATGATGAAAAATTGAAAATATACACGAGATGGAGAGTTGGAGAGATGAAGAAAAGCTTGAAATATACGGAGAAGGAACATAAAGATGAATGAGAGAAATAAGATAAGTTTCTTACAGTTGAAAAGTCTTTTGAATGTAGGTAATACGACAATGTTTGGTGAAAATAATGAAAGTGTGCTTTCAAAAATTAGCCCTACTTGTTTTTAAGAAGATGAGGGCAGCAATTGTCAATACAATTTATTTTATGGTTATTATTGGAGTAATTTTTTTTACTCAGCACTCCGTGCTTAATGATCAACACCTCTCTGCTGCTTACTCCAATCAGAAGATGAACTTCTTATCAGAACTAAAAATAAACACTCTAAACAATACGGTCCACTTCTTATTAAGACTACTGCTTCTATTTAGAAGGGAAAAAAAAAAAAAAAAAAACCTCTAGATTGAGTATCATTAAACACAAAAAATTGGTACATGACAGTGGTCAACAATTCATTAACTAAACTATTCGAGACCATCTTTCACGGGCCTTTATTGAATCATCAAATGGCCCAGCCCAATCCAACTATAGTGAAAGATTGAGGTCCAAGTTCAAGATCGGTGTATAGATTAATTTTCTTAGCATATATGTGATTTACCGTACCAAATAAAAGACCCTAAATATTTAGTAAATGCAAGAACTTAGGGAAAATAAAATGATAAGCAACCACTTAATTAAGTTAATTATTTCTCTAAAATGAGCCAATAATTGTTTTTTCTAAAATGAGCAATAAAATGATTAGAAGCCTCAAACATAAACATAAAGAATTCAAATAGACTGACTAATTAATACATTTTCTTAATGATTAATAACCTCGCGTGCTTAGCATGCATAAGAATTTGGAAAAAGACAACTAATATATAGAAAAAATAAAAATAAAAACTCAACCTTCAATGCTAGTCTATGTTTTGCATGTACAATGGACAATTAAAGAAAATATATATATTTTTACACAATATTACGGTGATGAGAATTTTGGATTTTTTCAAACAAATATAGTTGCATATGGTATTTCCATCTCCTCCGCAAGTTGGCAAACAATTTTTCATACAATCATCATATGCATTAGTGTGATCTAATGATTGAGGGTTATTATTGCAGTAGCTTGAAGTATATCACGAGCATGAAATAAGACGATGCAGGTCAACAATATAGCAATAATTGTTTGTGTCATCGCTTATCCGCCTTCCTTTATAAAAATTGATGAAATAAGGATAATTTATTGACAAAAAGACTAGTTCTTGAGTTATTTATATTTGTGGGAAAAAAATCAAAATAACCACAAAAAAACAAAAAAAAAATTAAACTAATTACCTAACAAAATGTAGAAGCAATGAAGCATAAGAAGATATAAGATAATCTCCTCAAGAAAGCAACCAATGCCAGCACATTGTTTTAGTGTTTGTTTCATCTTATGTTGAGACTCATCACCGCTGATGATGCTAGATAAGGAACCAATTGAGTTGACTATGAATTTATAAGAAAATACACTGATTTACATAAAATTACATAATTTCAATAACTCGATTTATGTACAATCAAATCGAATTTAATTAGACAAATTTGATTTATATGAATATTTTTTTGTGAATTTAATCATGATTATTTTTAGATGCATAATACTAAAAAAATTGAAGCGGCCTAGTACGTGACCATGAGTTATAACAAATTTAAGTGCAATCATGAAGATTTGAAAGATGTGTTGAAAATGTGGAAGATGAGCATGACAGGTGCATTGACGACAAGAGTATATGAAGGTCTAACCCTAGCTAGGTGCAACCACACAAGGCCCTTCAATTCGATTAGATTCCCCCCGCCCCAAATTTTTTTTATTTATATATTGTTACTAATGATACAAATTTTAATTGGTAAAGTTAACCTGGACTCACCTTTTCACCAATTGTATCTATTGCTATGATGATCAAGAACTATTTTCATTTTACTAACTTCATGAATTTTTTTAATATTTTTTAAGTATCCCTTAGATTTTTTTAGAGTACGCATGTAATCGATTTTTTTTAAGTATATTATAAAAAACACATTTAATTTTTATATGTGTAAAAATTAGGTACGTATAATATTAAAACATAAAAATAGTATTTACTTTTCTTGTAATGTAAAAGAGGCCCATATTTTTAGCTTTTACACGGGACCCTTAAACTCTCTGAACAACCTTGAGCATATGGAGTGACTGAGGTAATGGTGAAGATAAAAACGATTGAAATTTATATGCAAGCATCACTAGACTTGAAATTTATCATATATATCATAAAATATAATGCATCTCGTCTACATTACAATGTCGAATCACTTCACAACTAGTATTACAATATTTGTCTATAATGGGTTATTGTCCAGTTCATCAGTACATAAAAGATGTTTGGTGTCTCAAAGTTCTTCATCAACTCTCAATGGTAACTTCCACCCATGTAGATTCCAGGTTGCTAATTGCAATAAAAAATGTATTTTCAACGATCGATGTCACTGTTTTAACATTATAGTCTTATGGAGCATGCAGGGTTAACAAAATCACACTTGTTTCAAGAAGTCCCAACTTGATTTTATTTTTCATTACATGATTTTTTATGGCCATTCACTCTATTTCAGAAACCCTAGTAACCAAGAAATAGTGAGGAATTTCATATCTAAATGATTTGAGTAAAAAATACAACATACATCAATACAATTTTTGTAGAATATAATTTGTATCCAGGCAAAACTATTTCATTGTTTAAGTTAGAAATTCATCTTCCTTTTGGTTTAAGCACACAAAGTTTTAAGAAACATAAATGTAATTAAAGAAGGGTGAAACTTCCTCGCAGCTTACAATGTATTTGGAGTGTCTAACAATTGTCTAAGCTAACAATCTCAACTCGGAACAATTTTAGAATTCCTAAAATACACCCCATATAATGAGATGTACAACTCTTTTGATTAACTGAAGTACCAAGATTATCCATCTTGTTATCCTCAAAACATCTTCCCAACCCCATTTATGTACAAAATAAATCGCTGTGTGTGTTTTTCTTCAATAAAAATTTGTTTGCTATTGCTACCATACCTATCAATCAACATGCCATGCATGATTAAATAAATTTTTTTACTCCAAAGTAATATATTATGTATAACTCTAACAAAAAT
The DNA here is from genome assembly GCA_963556465.1 of Berberis vulgaris. Taxonomy (NCBI): domain Eukaryota; kingdom Viridiplantae; phylum Streptophyta; class Magnoliopsida; order Ranunculales; family Berberidaceae; genus Berberis; species Berberis vulgaris. Next base: position 77,991,528 of record OY747136.1, on the reverse strand, counting down.
ATAACTCTTAGAACTAAACAAGGAGTAGTACTTAGCATACAACCTATAAGATTTTTCTAATTTCATTTTTAATCTTCTAAGAATCATGTTTAATGTTGATGTAGGAGTTGACCTATGTACCGTGCACTAGGGGAGTCTTCCCCCACTCTTAGGCTCAACTGCTTAACTCACATTGGCATCAACCTCAAATGATATTTTTGAACTAACTCCTATAATAAGGTTGGATGATATTTTTTTACTGGTATTTTAGATAATCAAAAGCAAAATAAATCACATACGCATTAAACACTAGCATGGCAGATGTAGGTTCACAAGTCTTACATAAAAAAAAAATAATAAAAAAAAATAAAAAATCACATCCAATCCCTAGGATATATACTTATTGTAAACATCTGAACACTGTAACGAATTTTCAACAAATGACCAGTGAAAATCATACGTCTAAGTACATTTTGGACGATAATACCACATTACAATTTTCAAATGCCCCTTACATGGCACTTAAAAGTTATGTGAAATAACAACAGTGACCGATGTTTTAATACACTTCCTGATATGATGTAAAGTTTGCCACGCGGAATCAATGATTGTGATTTCGTCTTTCGAAGTAATTACAATCTTCTGACTTTAAGAAATGTTTATATAGAAATAACATAAAATTTTCGAGAATACGTCAAACATATATGAGTATGCAAAAAATAAGATACAAGTAAATAGCCCTAATAAACACATTAAATATATTAAATGAAGCCTAAGTACTCAAATGTCCCTACAAATGTATTTTTCATCATAATTTTTGGGTTTACACAAAAATATCAAAATCTATAAAAATGACGAAATATTTCGGCAAAAAAAAAAAGAAGTAATTCGCTTCATAACTTTTGGGTTTTACATGCAAATGTTGAAATTTATGAAAAAACACAAAATATTTCAAAATAATGTACTTTTCAATTCAGAATTTAAATTTCGAGATCTTAAAAAACTAAATATTTATCGAAATCACAATCACTGTGTGGAACAAACTCTACCCATATTGACATCAGAAAATGTGTCAGAGTTTTCGCCCATTTTGATACACGTTATTCAAGATACATGTTAAAGGTGATATGAACTATGTTGTTTATTGGGGATCCTAAATAAACCCCGACTCAATTTCCAAAAAAAAAAAAACTATGTTGTTTATTGGGTTCTTATATCTTATTCATGAAGCAAGTGAGGGCCACCTTGGGCGCAACACAAGCGCCCATGGTCCCAAACCATTTGAAGGAAGGTCATTTTTCATCGTAGTACAAACTCAAGTTGCACTAGGGGTAAATGTGCATTTTTTTTTCAAGTTGGTCATGCTCAAGAAGTTTTTAGACAATAAATAATAATTGTAAATTTTTCAGATGACCATGATCTAGAGTTTTGGTAAATTCACTGTTTATTTATTTGCTCATACACAATCGTCATGGGAGTAACTAAACCGTGAGAAATCAAGTTATGACTACAACAAGCTGTTGTCATGGTTTGGCCAAATATATTTGCATTTGAATTTTTCGGATTTATGTCAGATTCGAATGTAAAAGTGAAATTCGGATTACTTATTGGATCGCACTAGTATTATGTTAAATTCGATTCAATAAGAATCAAAATTATATATTCTTACAATTTGGTTTGAAATTTTACAAGTTTAGATCAAATCGGATCGTATCTGGATTGGTGCAAAACTTATCGAATTCATATTTGAAAGATTGGATTCAAATTCCAGTGTCCTTATCGGATTCAAATTTCAGACAATCTTATCCGAATCCGACCCGTTCACTGCCGTAACCTTATACCTTTATAATCCACTTTTTTTCTAATTATTCACAATTTTGGCAAATCTCACTCTCACCCTTAGTCTCCATTAAGGAATTGAGTAACCTCTACAAGTTAAAACACCACAAACACTGGTATCATCAAAGTGTCCAAAAACACACAACGTTTTTGCCTATTTTATTCGAGTAAGTCTAACCAGTCTTTTTTAATTTCTTTGATTTTTTTTTTTTTTTTTTTTTTGTATATTTACACTTTTTATCTTATCTATAAAGGGGTAAAAGTGTAATATATATTATAAAGGGGTAAAAGTGTAATATATATAGAATTGTTGTTGTTTTTTTTTTTTGGGAAAGCGAGCTGGGTTGTTATAGAATCCCATAACCTATAAACAAGATGCGACCTACATGTCACACCATAAAAAAGTAACCATACCACCGACCGACGGGTCTCGAACCTAGGATTTGGGGGATGACCCACAGCCCTAATGGATAGAATGACCTTTACCCGTAAAGCTCCCTAAATAAAAGCATTTCCACGTGGTTCCCTCTTATAAGCTAGAAAAATAAATCCCGACTGTCAAACTCAACATAATTAAACCCCGCTACTTTTTCCACTCTTCTTCTCCCTCTCCACCCTCTCTGTTCTCCTTCTTCTTTTCAACTTCTACATTGCAGTCTTCGTTCAACTCTCTGGCTCTAAAAGCTTTTTCTTCAACAAGGCAAGAATCAATCTTCGATTAAACCTACTGTTTTAGTATTCAATTTGTTTACCTATAGTATATACTTAGTTGGTAAGTTTTTGTTATTACTGATTCACGAGATGATTAGGGTTTTAGTTTATATCTGAATTCTTGCTTCTTGGCTTGCAAGAAACCACAGTTTTTGTTTATTGATTTGATTTGATTTTACTTTATTTTGTTATAAACATGGATGATCAATGGCTTTTTCTCCGGCTTTCTTAAATTTTTTTTTTTTTTTCTTCAACAAGGTAAGAATCAATCTTCGCTGTTTTAGTAATCAATTTGTTTACCTATAGTCTACTTGGTTGGTTAATTTTTGTTTCAAGAGTTATTACTATGGTGATTAACGAGATGATTAGGGTTTATTTTGTTATAATCATGGATGATCAATGGTTTTTTTTTTTTTTTTTTTATATCTGGGATTGTTTGGTGGAGAATAGCCATAAATTTAGCTCATGCATATATTGGTTCTTATATTTCAGGTTATATTGTCTGTAATTTGGGTTTTGTTAATCTAAAAAAGTGTTTTCCATGCCTTCTGACGTATCGCCTCCTCGTCAGTGGCAAGACAAGGCAAGCGGCTTCTTTTCGTCTTCAGGTATTATGAACTGGTGGAATTCTTATTAAGTATTACAGTGGTTGATTTTATAATGTATGTGTGTGTAGTCGTTTGTGATTGATTAGATAGTATGTGTGAAATTTAATGTAGGTATCAAATTGAAAGAAGCTGGACAATCTGCTGGAACGTTTGTGGGGGAGGTTGCAAAAGATGCGAAAGGTAATGTTGCAGATGTGGCAGGAAGAGTAGGTTCATTGGTGAAGAGTCGATGGTCCCTCATTCAGCAGGCTACCCAACGGCCACGATCAAGAGAGGCTGTTCAGGAACGACTTATTACTGCTGCTGCTTCTACGGGGTTGCTTCTGAGAAGGGGAATATCTGAGACAAAGGATAAGGTCACTGTAGGAAAGCAGAAAGTTGAAGAGGTAAGCTCTTTTGTACATATTCAACACTTCAATGACAAGTTGAGTGAGATATTCTAGCCTGACTAATTAATTTGTCTAGCATACATGCGTAAATTATGTGTAGTTAACTTGAGTGTATCCATTTCTAATACAAAAGGCCAAGGGATGAGTTTGTTACGGTACATAGTATTCTTGAATCTTACCCATGACGAGTCTGGAGCTTGGTTTGCTAGACAATAGCATATTGGGCATGGTTGTTCTTCTGAGCTAATATATTTATTTAGTAGGAATGAATGAACACATGATTCTGTTATATAATGTGACATAAGCTAGAAGTGGATGACAATCAAATGTAAATCATACACAATGAATAAGATCAACTAGCTTATTAAATCGGTGCCTCTCGCTAGTAGAGCGTTAATATATTTGAATTAATCGTTTGAATAATCTCCAGTCGAGTAATCAAATTTTTTTCACTATTTACCGATTAATCGCTTTTAAAACCTCATCATTTAATCGGTCCATGGCGATATGTTATAAACAAATATTAAAAAATAAGTTTTTTTATTTTTTTAAAATTATTTTTCACTAACCTCATGAATACCCTGTCCATAAGCAATATGAAGCATGTGAAGAGGCTAAAAAGAAAGAGCAATATAAAAAAAAGAGAAAAACGACCAAAGAAAAATAACAAGTAAAACTAAAGAGTATGGAGTCACACCCTTATCTGACATTGATTTTTTTTTTTTATTTTGTTATACTTTTCCCTAAATTGTGATATGTGATGTGCACTACTTCAATATATTATTATAAATTTCTTGAAGTAAACAATAACACTTAAAAGGATAGAGAAAATATATTTATAAAATATAGATAGAATAATTTTGATTAATCCTGATTTATCTCATATCGCTCCTGTAGCGATTAGAGTCCGATTAACGATTTAACTACTTAGTAATTCTGGCTTAGTAATTTACAAAAGATCTAAGGGTGTGTTTGGTTGCATGGAATCTTAAGGTGGGAATTGGAATCCCGTTCCATGGCATCTCATATCATGACATTTCATGCCATGGACTTGACCAACTTTGATGTTTGGTTGCCCATGGGAATTGGATTCCAATTCCTACATGAGTGTTTGGTTGCCTAAAACTAATCATGGGAATTTTTTTTTTTTTTTAAATTATGGAGATCTCACAATTCTACTTTATATATAAACTAGAATATGATTTTAATTTTGCTTCCTGCAAAACATCTTTACAATATAATTTCGAACTCAATGTTTAAATATTTCAATGAGAAAACAAAGTTCAATACTGGTCTTCAAGCTAAATCAATTCCGTAACAGAAACATTTTTGTGATCGGCGCATGAATACGCAAATAATTTGAATTCTCCCGAAAGGGTAAAGCCGAATCCATCATCATTGAAAGGTTTTGATGTATGCTAAAATCTCATTCATCTGGTTTAGATATGAAGAAAAATTCAGACTTCAATTCCACTTAATCAAAGGTTCATACACAATTAATTTGGGAGGTTAACAATAACAACAAACAAAACAGTAGTTAATCAGAGTACCTAAACAGCTAAAACTAGTAATAAAAAATTACCCAATAAACAACCCCCTAAATTTACAAATCCCATCACCACTTCAGCTTCAAATGTTCACAAAACAAACCAAATCACCTTCACATAGCAAGAGTAACCACTGCACTAAGAAAGAAGAACATGATCATCATCATCAAAGCTCCACAGCTCCATTGATGGATCACCAACAACACTTTCTTCAACAGTAGTTGAACCCATATGTTCAACCCCGCCTTCCAGATAAGGAATCTGATAGAACTTCATGTAAGACTCAAACGCCATCAACTCCTCTAACAGCTTCTTCACTTCAGCTTGACCTTCATGACTCTCCTCCATCTCCCCCACCACAACCTTCTGCCTCTGTGGCATTTCTTCAAACTTCTTTCCTGCAGTGTTGCAGTAATTCTCAGAAACCCCAAAATCCCACACTTTTGAGCTATGGGGATGATTGGGTATCTGATAATTGTTGTTCTGAAGAAACCCATCTTCTTCATTAGGGAAATGCATCTTTGCTTTCTTCCCTCTGATCTTCCTAGCTTCCTTATCGTAAGCTCTCGCTGCTTCTTCAGCTGTGTTGAATGTACCCAACCAAACCCGAACCCCTTTTCGAGGATCACGAATCTCAGCAGCCCATTTTCCCCAAGGTCTCTGTCGAATTCCCCGGAAAAAATTCTTCCTCTTCCTCTTTCCATTACAGCTCTTTTCCACTAGTAACAATTCTAACCTGTTTCTTCATCTCTTCATCTCAATCTGACCTTCAAATCATGCCTGCAACAGAGCACCAAGGCTTTTTAGGCCGTTCGATATTGAGCATACGAAGAAACGCTTCAACAATGGAACCAAACTTGCAAGATCCAGAGCTCCAAGACCTGGAAATTTTCCAGAAACACATCTCTGATCGGTTTATTGATCTCTGCGCATCGACACCAGACTTGGGTTTGCTCTCAATCGAATGGCTTAGAACCCTTCTTGATATCTTCCTCTGTTGTGAAGCAGAGTTCAAGGCTGTATTGGTGCTTCATCGAGATCCTACCCATGTTACAAAACAAGTTTCGAATGGAGATCCGAGGATGGAGAGAGCTTCCAATGGAGCTTCGAGTGGAGATCTGAGGATATGGAGAGCTTCGAATGCAGATCTGGGCATGGAAAGAGCTTCGAAAGGGAGATCTGAGGATGGAGAGAACAAAAACAGAGATAGCTTAGAATGGAGAGAGGCGAGGCGAGAGAGATCTGGGTTTGGTTTGGCAACAAATAGCGAGAGATAAAAAGAGACCGTGAATTGTTTTCCTCGCTGAACCAAGGCGTCTGATTCCCACCAATGGTGGGAATCTATGGCACGTGCTGGCATCCCTCACCCACCAATAAAATCTCAAACAAACACTCAAAATACTATTCCAAGTGGGAATAGGATTCCTATTCCCATGAAATGGGTGCAACCAAACACACCCTAAGTTACTTTCATTTGGGAGAGGGTTGTCCATGTTGGATTGCCCTGTTTTTCCCTCTCCCTCAGATGAGGGTAGTTTAGGTCCTTTTTTTTACATCACGTGATAAACATGTGCATAAGATAATAGTTAATTATCTAGATAGTCAACGGACGGCGAGGGACCAAGATCAAATTAAATTATAAAATGGACTAAAGTAATTTGAAATCAACTACTTGCTCTTCTTGATTTCATAGAAACTTTGGCTTTCTATAGTCAAAGTAATTTGAAACACTTATTGAAGCTTTTTCAGTCAACATATCACAAAACAAATAAGTTTGTCCATTGAATTGTCAATAAACCCTAAAATCTTCCATTTTAACAATTCCAATAACAAAGCTTATTTACAAAGTGAGTTGAAAATAATTAATAATAATTAGAAGGCTTAAAAAATTCATAGCTTATTTGAATGACATATTACACTGAATAGGAGAAACTCATACAAAAAGTGTAAAGCCTCAAAAGAGGTTATTTTTTAGTAAGATGGCACTCTTGTCATCATTTGCAAGAAACAGTAAAACCCAATAGTAGTGAAATACAAGAGAAAACATAAATTGAGAAACAATTGTATAAATTCTAAAAAAAATTGAAACATTCGAATCTATATAGTATTTGTGAGATGCGTATTTGACTATTCTTGAGTTTCTCTTTTTGATTGCAAAACCAAAATCTGTGACTTTTTTTAGGGAAGTTAAAATTTAAAAATGGAAAAGGGGAAAATGCAAGCATAATGAAGAAACAAAAAAAGGAAGCAATAACATGGTGTTATTGCTCCAATACATATCTTTCCCATTGAGAAGGATTCTAAAAACCTAACTCCTTGCATGCTAACTTGCCGAATTCAAATTAAAATCTTCAGTTATGAGTGCTAGAATCTGTGTCGTTGAATGTGACAAAACATTTATTGTGTTTCAGGTGGCAAAGAAGACTGCACAAAAAAGCAAGACTATATTGACTAACATTGAGCGTCGACAGAAGGTATACATTGTGTTGTAGCTCTAGTTTTGCTTGCAATTGCATACTCTAAAGGTTTTTATTGTCTTTATTTTTGCAGGGAGTTGCAAGCACTGATGGTGAGCTTTAAATATAGCCTTGTTATTTTTATTTATTTGATGTTGGAATCTATTGTTATTAACTCTTGACTCTGTCATCAATCATTGGGTGGTTTTTTTTTTTTTGTACATTTTCCCTTTTAAAATATAACACAAATTCTCTGTATGAGATAGAATGATATAATAACATTGCCGAACTGTGATAATTTTGCTATAGCATCCAAACATGTCACATTTTGATGCATATCTTGAGGATCTTTCGTCGAATCCAGCTGGAACTTTAACACAACATTCCTGGCATTATTCCCCACGTGCCGTGGAAAATTTAGCTGAGACAGAACAAGCATTGTTCATGTGCAACCAGATCAGTTTTGACGCATATCTCGAGTGGCACTGGTCGAATTGAGCTGAAATTTTAACACAATATCCTTTGAATCCCAGATTCTATTTATATTTATTTCCCATAGAGTTTTGGGTTTAGATGAAACAAGGATAGTAGGGACACAAAAAACTCTTAAGATATATAGAAAAAATAAAAGGTCAAAATTCAATTGTATGAGGATCAACGCAGCCTGCTCAAGGTTGAAACAGTTACTTCCTTGATGAGATGGGGTCTGAATCGGGTTAGGCCTTCAGAGAATCAGAATAACTCGATTTAGGATGTGGCTGTAGTCTCGTTCACTCCCTCTTCTGTTCCTTTTAGCACGAAACTCTATGGTCAGTCCCACGCTCTTTTAGATCCTTCAAGTAGCAATTTGTTCAAAGCATGCAAATAAGTAATCGCTTGTAACTCAACCCTTTCATATTGAAGTATGTGATCTGAGTGATGATATGTTTAGTTTTCTTTCATTTTATTTGTAATGTATACAATTCCATTTCAATGCATGCAAGGACACAACGTCATTGTGATATGATGGACTCCGTTTTCTACAGACTACAAGGGATTTTAAGCAAATATATATTTTAAACCATCGGCTCAGTATGTGTGCGTGTTTTTTGGTCTGGGTACTTGTCTCGTCATTTGGACTAATACCATTTTCCTTCTCAGTGTTTGGAGTTCCTATTGAAGTGACTGTGCAACGACAACAATCAAGCAGACCTATACCTCACATTTTGATCACATGTGCCGATTTCCTTGTATTATCAGGTAAATAACACAAAATGCAAGTAGCTTTGGCACATATTTTTTTTTTGTGTGAAATAACAAATTGTTGTTGATCACTTATGCAAAAGGCTCTGAAAGTTAGATTCTGGTAACTGAAGAGACGTACAAGATAATTTAGATTGCATAACAAGTACATGGACTGAGAGTAAGACTTTTTGTGTCATTCTATAGAGCGATTCTAGATGTCGAGGTTTTGGGCGAGGGAGGGTGGGTAGCACGTGCCCAACCTTTGTTTCCAAAAAAAAAAAAAAAAAAAAAAACAGAAGCGGGAAATCTGAATTTGGGGGAAACTAAAGGGGAGACTGTTCCCTCCCTCTCCCCAAATCCATCTTCACACAAAGAAGAAAGAAGAGACCGAAGCTCTCTCGCAACAAAGAGAAGACCGAGAGAACACAGAGAAGAGCGAGAGAGATGTTCAGACCGAGAGAACATAAGGTCCCTCTCTCGATTCTTCTCCCCCAAAATCTCATTTTTTGACCCCAAAACACCCTACTTTGAAGCATCTGAAGACGAAACCAGGAGTGAAGAAGGACTTGGAGTTCTACACCATCCACGAAACCAGCAAGACCGTGAAAGGTAACGTTTATTTTGAGCTTTTTTTGAGTTTCTTAATTTTGCATGTTGTTTGTTTGATGAAATGACAGAGTGAAAACTCATCACTCTTGCAGATTATTAAAAAAAAATGAGTTTTTTTGAATAATTTGTTAAGTATGCCACGAAAGGGTGGGTGAATGCATGTTAAAACATACATCATATATGCTAAGAATATGGATCTATGTAAGATGACTTGATTGTGTAGGACTTGGGAGTGTTTTTGTTTATTTTGATGTTGATTGTGTAGTATGGCATTACTGATTTGGTTCTGATCAATATCTGATTTAGTTGGTATCTTGAAAGGATGAAATCAAAATCAATCATGAATTTGGATGAAGATAATGGTTTTTTTTTTTTTTAGTCTCAACTGTGGTTTTATAAAGTAAGCATTGTAATCGGATTACATACTGTTTTGGCTTTGGATTTATTGAAATTCTGGTTTCTACAAGGATTGCTTTCGTTTGAGGAGTTGATGTCCTTAGTTTTGAGCAATGGCTTTGTTCATCATCAGTAATAATGGGGATGAGGTTTTAAACTGATTGAAATCTATGACTACTTTCCAATCTACATGTAGAAACTATGTATGTGCTCGACATTAAAATAGAAGGGTTTTGTTTGTGTAATCTTTTGCAAAAGCATATATCTTTGGTTGTAATCATGAGTGTTTTGGCTACTTAATTCAACTGACCGAATGACCTTTTTTTTTCTGTTTGAAGTTATGAGTAATAATTAAGAAAAAATGTAATGTACTTAATTAAGCATATGATTCGGCATGTCTTCTAATATACTAATATCAACAAGTATTTCATTTTTCATCTTGTAGATATGGGTAACAAGTATTTCATTCCCAAATGGCAAGGATGATCTCATGACTTGATTGGATCATTTCAGCCTGATGGGGGTTATTATCAGTAAGTGATCTTCTGCAAGCAGCTTAAATTTCGGTTATTATATGTTTTACTTTTTTATAAAAAATAAAAATGAAAAAATATTGAAGGAAGCTTCGAACTCTCAGTGGTCATGTGTTGAGAACGTGAATTCAATCCTATGGGTTTGCGGTACTAGGATTATTTCCGAAGTCTAGTAGTAATGAGGAGAACTATGCAATGGGCCATATATTGCAAACATCTTTTTTTGTCTTTCTTTGCAATTTTCTATCTTGCTTTGTTTTTCCAAATGATCGAGCATAACAATATCCTCTTGTTTCTTTGGCAAAGAGGTGGGAAATTCACTTTCAGTTTCCAAGTTTCCTCGATCTATCCTCATGATGCACCCAAAGTCAAGTGCAAGACAAAGGTTGGTAGATTCTTTTAAGATTGGCCGTGTTTCCTTGCTAGTTATGCTCTTGATTTCTAATACTCTACTATACAGGTTTACCATCCCAACATCGACTTGGAAGGGAACGTCTGCCTCAATATTCTGCGAGAGGATTGGAAGCCTGTGCTCAACATAAATACTGTTATCTATGGCTTGAACCAGCTGCAGTGTTGAGATATAACCCTAAGATGTTTGAAGTGAATGTGAGAAGGGCAATGAGTGGTGGATCCATAGGACTCATCGTTTCTGCCTTAAATTTAGTTACATTAGGATCTGGCTGATACAATATTTCCAATATTTAAACATCAAAATGCTGTAAATTGTTGGCGACTTTTAGCAGTATTCGTGCTCTCAAGAGTTTTGAATTTTCATTAGCAAATGTGAATCTTAAATCCACAGGAAGGTGTACTTTTACCTGTGTATTGGTGTAGTTTTTTAATACACCTTTTTCCAATGTTTGTTTTAATGGAAAATAACTAAGTTAAAGTGCATATTGGCATATGCATAGAAATAACTAAATAAACATGAATCAAACTCTGGCCAAATTTTGCGACAGGAAAGAGTTTGACAAGTAGAGTCCATGACCTTGCAAGGTTAAACTCAATGCAATGACACATCTGAACTCGATTCCATTTGATGTAGCAGTGCACCAGACCTTCTGTTCTGTGTTGTCGAATACAGTGATTTATAGAATACAACAAGATATGGAAAAGTGTTGGTGATGTTGTAACAAAGGAACAAAGCTATTCAGTAAAACTTGCAAGAGAAGAATGATGATGTTCAGTGTCTAAATTAAGGATCAACTTTATTCAGTTTACAAAATACAACAAACTTTTATGTTCCAAAAGGAAAAGTCAGAATCATCTCTTCAAGCATTGCCAATAACTTGGCAGCTAAAAATGATCTATTACGGTGAATTTGGAAGACAGGGCAAGAGACTCGCATCCCAATTATGGAATCATCTCTTTGTGGTGCCGAGTTGGTTAGATGAGTGAGCAAGTTCGCTTGGGCTCAGGCTGGTAGTTCTGAACTGGAATAAGAGTTGTAAGTACAACTCACGTCATCTCTTGCTCTTTAATACTAGCTATTCGGGCATTCTTTCGGTCTTTTCTGAAAGTCAGATACAATGGACTGTAAAACAAGCTACATAAACCAAATGGCACTGTCATCATCGAGAGAAGTCCTCGTGACAGTGCATATGCCTCCTGGGTGGATCCTGACGTATTTGCAGCTTTTGGGTTATAGCCGTAAATCTTCTCTGAAAGTATCCCAGCAAGGGGAGCTGCAAATGAAGAGAAAGATCCTTCGAAGGCTCGATCAAATGCATATATCATAGTCCGGTGTCTAGGGGGGACAACCTCAGCAAATATTGGGTTATTTGCACAAGTGGCACACCAGCTAATAGTGAAGTCCATGAGGAAGAGGGTGGCGGCAAAGGTGAACCAACTGTCTACTGACTGAGGGATCATAGTAAGGAGGAACCATGAGAATGGTATGCCCATAAAAGCGCTGAATTGAGCACACATGATACGACCTGAGTGTGGGTAGATACGTGACATCCGATCTGCTATAAATCCTCCAAAGAAAGATCCCATAGCACATCCAACGACAAAAAGGCTCAGAAGGCCTGCTGACTTGTTATTATCAAAGCCTGCAAAAAGTTAGGACAAAGAATATTACATCAGAAAGGAGTGGATTATGTTAAAAGAGCCACGCTTGTTCAAGAAATCCACTGTTATTTACTTCTGCATCTACACTCACCAATTAGTTCAAACCACATTGTGAAGAACACCATAACTGTCCATGGCAGTGAACCAACAATTCCTTGCAAGACAATAATTTGGAAAGTTTGCACTTTCATAACAGCTTTCATGGCCATCCAAGAATCTGTCCAAACTGACGATGGTGAGGAGGAGGAACGACCACTGCCTTTCTCTAAAAATCCTTCCCTGCAAAAAGAAACAAATGGGAAAAAAAGAAATTGTTATTCTCACAAAAATACAACAGTTATTCCTTGCAAAATGACAATGATGGTAACTCATCACCATTATCTATTTTAAACAAACATCTCTCAAATTTATTGGTGATGGTAAAGGGGTAATTCGTGGGAACTTGCTTGTTAGATTCACAAAGGTGCCAGCCTGACAAAGATAGCAACATTGCAAAGAACAGACATTAAAGTGGGTATTCCTCATAGTACATGTTGAATTCAATTTCTCATTTAGTTTGAAACAATCTTGAGGAGCTCTATATCAAATAACAATGTCTTGTCTATTAGGCCTTCGTTTTTCAGCACAAAAGCTAAATGTCTTTGACCCTGTCAAAAATAAATTCAGCAATGAGCATTATATATTTCCTCTGTGATTTTTCATTCATTCTATCTATTATAGATTGGGCAATGGGCGTGCTTTGAGGTGCATTAGATCCAGTCTGTAAGAATGAAAATGGTGAAGCGGAATTACCGAGAACGATGTTGGTCTAGGACCCAATTTATTGAAGTCATTTTCTGGATACCCAGCTCTGGAGGCACTACGATCCTGCATTTTGTGAAATTGTTTGTGAGATGAATGTATTTGCAGGTCGAAGAACTAATAGAGAAGTAGTGCGAACACATATATATATCTGGATCAATCAAGATTCAACAAAAGTGTAATGCAAATGATCCAATCAAGTCATGAGATCATCCTTGCCATTTGGGAATGAAATACTTGTTGTTTTTGGTAGATTCAACTCACCCATATCTACAAGATGAAAAATGAAATACTTGTTGATATTAGTATATTAGAAGACATGCCGAATCATATGCTTAATTAAGTACATTACATTTTTTCTTAATTATTACTCATAACTTCAAACAGAAAAAAAAAGGTCATTCGGTCAGTTGAATTAAGTAGCCAAAACACTCATGATTACAACCAAAGATATATGCTTTTGCAAAAGATTACACAAACAAAACCCTTCTATTTTAATGTCGAGCACATACATAGTTTCTACATGTAGATTGGAAAGTAGTCATAGATTTCAATCAGTTTAAAACCTCATCCCCATTATTACTGATGATGAACAAAGCCATTGCTCAAAACTAAGGACATCAACTCCTCAAACGAAAGCAATCCTTGTAGAAACCAGAATTTCAATAAATCCAAAGCCAAAACAGTATGTAATCCGATTACAATGCTTACTTTATAAAACCACAGTTGAGACTAAAAAAAAAAAAAACCATTATCTTCATCCAAATTCATGATTGATTTTGATTTCATCCTTTCAAGATACCAACTAAATCAGATATTGATCAGAACCAAATCAGTAATGCCATACTACACAATCAACATCAAAATAAACAAAAACACTCCCAAGTCCTACACAATCAAGTCATCTTACATAGATCCATATTCTTAGCATATATGATGTATGTTTTAACATGCATTCACCCACCCTTTCGTGGCATACTTAACAAATTATTCAAAAAAACTCATTTTTTTTGAATAATCTGCAAGAGTGATGAGTTTTCACTCTGTCATTTCATCAAACAAACAACATGCAAAATTAAGAAACTCAAAAAAAGCTCAAAATAAACGTTACCTTTCACGGTCTTGCTGGTTTCGTGGATGGTGTAGAACTCCAAGTCCTTCTTCACTCCTGGTTTCGTCTTCAGATGCTTCAAAGTAGGGTGTTTTGGGGTCAAAAAATGAGATTTTGGGGGAGAAGAATCGAGAGAGGGACCTTATGTTCTCTCGGTCTGAACATCTCTCTCGCTCTTCTCTGTGTTCTCTCGGTCTTCTCTTTGTTGCGAGAGAGCTTCGGTCTCTTCTTTCTTCTTTGTGTGAAGATGGATTTGGGGAGAGGGAGGGAACAGTCTCCCCTTTAGTTTCCCCCAAATTCAGATTTCCCGCTTCTGTTTTTTTTTTTTTTTTTTTTTTTGGAAACAAAGGTTGGGCACGTGCTACCCACCCTCCCTCGCCCAAAACCTCGACATCTAGAATCGCTCCATTCTATAGGATTGAACTCAGAGTACTTGTTCAAATCTGAGGGTGACAAGAAAGTTATTCAGCATTTGATTTCCTTATATAACCAAGGTATGTTTTTTTTCAGGCCTTTTCAGTCTTGTCAGGTTAATTATGGACACGATTGTGATTTTTTCGATCTAATGATTTGGTGATTCAATTTTATGTTACAGATTCTAATGCGTCATTGCCTGATGGTCTCAACCCACTTGATGTTGCTAACCTCTTCAAGTGCTACCTTGCTAGCCTTCCTGAGCCACTTACAACATTTGAGCTTTATAATGAAATTAGAAATGCTCGTTCTAGCATACATTCAATGAAAAATATATTGAAAAGGCTTTCCAGCGTTAATTATATGACACTGGAGTTTGTCACTGCATTGCTGCTTCGTGTGAGCCAGAAGTCACTTCTCAATAAGGTAGACTTTGTTTCCCTTGTTTTCAGTTGCATAATATCACATTTATGCATGTTTTTTGTGGGTACGATCTGCACTATGAGCAGCTTCACTTACATTTGAATAATGAATGATTGGTCTTATCACTTATCAATAATGATCTCTCAACAGATGGATGCTCGTAGCCTTTCAATGGAAATAGCTCCTCTAATTATGTGGCAGAAGGAGCAGAAACCGGACTATTTTGGTCAGTTTTGCCAACATTCATCCAAAAATCCTTCAAACAAGTTTGTGGATTTGCCCCCAACTTATACTGCATGGGACACACTGTCAGGTGAGTAATGCTATACACTATTAGCCATTAGATGCCTTGGCAGTTGATGAGCAGCATCAGTTAAGGGTTAGTTCATGATTTTATTATTCATTTTGAAGCATGAAATCCTTTCATGAGCATTTTGAACTCAATAATCAGGTATTTAAGATAGTTTCATTTTGAAACGAGGAATCTATATGCGTCTTACTTTACTATAACTTCAAACATTTATTTCAACTCCTTTGTAATGTTTCTTTTTCTTTTTGATACTACTTGATGCACACCCCTCATGGAAACCACATAGGATAAACAAGAGGAAAACAAAGAAAACAGAATAAAACTCCAAGATGAATCAACTAATTCGAGATTTTAAAGAAAATCTGAATCCTTATTGGCATCCTTTGGTATAAGATCAACTTCAATATAAAAAAGCCTCACAGAGTTTATCACTTTGGTGTATGACTGCAACTTGGTTTGGCTGGGGAGAGTACCACACTAGCTCAAGCTATAGTTCTGGACATTGTCGTACCCTATGGAGGCAGAGGGGTTGTTCCAAGTTTGAACCGCGTGGATTACATAGGAGATGGGATCTATGTGTATTACTTAGAGATTGATGACTACTATTTCATAGACCTTATTAGTTTTCTGTATAACCTTGTCGGGGTCCCAAAAGGCCATCAGATAAAGTTGTCCTTATCGAGCTCAATCTTAAATGAGCCGATGGAGATATTGCTTAAATTGTGACCTTTCAAATCAAATGACAAGAAATTACCTCTGTACTCTTTTCCCATCCTTTATGACAGTGGAATTGATATATTTCAAGAAGTGAAAGTAAAATTTTTTGAGAAGCGAAAGGAAAAATAGGATGTTGGTGAAGATAATTTATGACCATATATTTCCTCAGCTAGGATCATTTCCTCAATCCAAATGGTTTTCGTTGTTCAAATTGAAGATTGTTCTTATAAATGCCATGAGATTCCTGACTGTATATGCTATATATCTAGTCATTAAAAACTAAATTTATGATGAATGTGTTTACGATCATATATATTTCCCTAGGATTGTTTCTGCGTTCACTAAGGGCTATTTAGTTTAACTTATATCATTTTTATACATATACATGTACAGACGATGAATATGATGTTGATGTGTCCTCTGCAATTCCCCTGGATGACGGCTTGCCTACTGACTTTGCTGCTATTGAGGTTGTTCAGTGTCTCATTGAGCATCACAATGCAATTTTCACGGATGCCAATGAGACAGTTTGGAAATAATTTTGATTGCATTATTTTCATTCTACCTCAAGTTCAGTTTGGCTTTTCAAAGGGATCTGTATGATTGGTAAGCTAGAGGTTTCTCTGTGCTCCTATTTTCCATGAATCCCTTTTAGAAAGATACAAGTGTTCATTTTAGCATAGAAGATTTATGTGACATAGAATTCAGTCTGTAAAGTAGCAATTATTTTCAGTTTGTACCAATAGAGGTACAACTATGTAATTCTTGACAGGTTGTGATGGCAGACATGTTAATGGGTGTTTTAGCTGCTTGTACATGGGTGTCGCTACTCACAAGGATTGTGATTTCGTTTTTTGAGTTAATTTCGGACCCTTGATTTTAAGAAATATTTTGTTTTGTGAAGAAAAATCTAAAAATTCCGGTCATGATTTCAAATTTAACAATATAAATTATGCATTTTAATATCTTAAATACTACATAAAAAGTCTCACACAACTCGTAGTGTCATACAAATTGAATATTACATGAGAATCAATCATCATAACAAACTTTTGATAATAAAATAACATATTAAAATATATAAAGATTAAAATATTTATTTCTTTTCTATGAAAAATTTCGAAGTGTTTCGGATTTCAAAAAAGATTTTGCTAATTTCAAAATAAGAAATATTCGGTAAAATTTCAACATATTTCGAGAAATCACATTCATTGATTAAAATGGATTTTTAGCAGAAAACATTAAATTCATCTAGATGTGTGTTCACGTAGTTAATCTTATGTTAAGGTTGTTCTCAAGTGTAAGTCGAAAATAACCAATATATGAAGGCAAGTGAAGAGATTTAGAAACCAAATATTCATAAATTTGTAGAGAATATTTCATATTCAGTACTAGAATTAAATCATCCTCATAAAACTTCCATATTCTTATTATGAACTCAACTCACTTTCATCCTGATGCCCATCTATCTACAACTGATCAGACGAGGCTGGTATTGACTTGATGTAGTCAAACAAATATGTAGGCAAAAAATCAAAGAAGCTATCTAGGGTGGCTCGGTTCTCGCCCACATCCTCTCTACCACTGTTGCCGCCCTCCAATCCTAAAAATGGTAACTCAGATGGAAACTATGAGATGTTATCAGCAACGATATTTGCTCTTTGTTGGCTAAACACATCCATAAGGTCAAGATGATCTTGGTTTTCTGGCAAGATTAGGGGGAGGTCCAACGAGGAACAAGTTGTGGTAATGGAATTTGGGGTCACCAAATCATATAAAGGTGCCATCTTCATCACTTGCAGTTTTTTTTTTTGCCATATAGTAGGGTTGTCGTCGGTATGCTGGCTGAGTCCTTGAAGACATCTTCCTCCATTTGAATGCAATTAAGGAGCCTAGGTGGTTGAACATCATGAGTTAAACAAACCAGTAAGTGTTACAAATGATACAAGTAAGAAGAGACTTGATGAGAGGCAGATGCTTTGCCATTGTTTTTGTGTGATTTGGAAGGGTTTTGCCATTGAAGAAGGGTTTTTGTGAGCAATTGGTGATTGGTGGTAGGAGGGCCGATCTTCTGAATTCTATGTGCTCCATCTCAAATGGCTTGTAGATGTTTAAATCACCATGTTACTGGGTTGTTAATTTTTTTTTTGGAAAGCGATGTTTAGAGGATCCCCGAATTTTTATATTAATAAAGTAATGATGAAGCAAATACAATCGCTCATTACATAATTAATAGAAACTGAAAGTTTCTTCAAATCCTCAACTAAAAAACTAATTAGATCAAGCTCCACGGTCTCCAAGTTGGAAAATAATTTCATAAAGTGTTTGCTACAGTAGTAGTAGTTTCTTGGTGCACGTCATAAATTTACTTTCCCATAAGCACTAATTAAATGTATAATCATCTTTATTACATGATTTATACCTAACAAGGTGCTCGAGATGTAAGATAAGTCAATGTAGAGATCCAGAGAGTACTGAAACTTGAAAGTGGACCCATTGAATACTAGCTCTAATCTAACATCCATACAAGAATCCGGAAAATAACATAACATAAAAGAGTCAACTAACAAGTTAGCTAAACCAAACAAATCGAAGAAACTAGCAAAAAAAAAACATAGAATCTTATTATACAAATCGGAATGGTGTTTGAGGTTGGAGATAAAAGATAGTTGAAATTTACCCAAATATAAGAATCCAACGAATCGTATAGAACTTAAAACACCAAGGGTGCATGGGTTCGATTCTCATACCCAATATTTTAATATTTATTTAATTTTCTTCAAATGTTGATGGTGGTGATTAGGCATGTAAGTATGAAGAATGAAATCTTGAGAATAATAATGTTTTGACAAATTTTAAACTTTTATCGTGCCAACGGCACGAAAAATGCCTAGTCTTGATACATATCACAACCAAGAAGGCAAATACAACACAACATCTACACTAGTAGTTGGTAATTGAGACACTATGACTGAGAAGAAGAATGCCAATAGAAGTTTTAGCAGTAAATAACACTTAATGGTAAGAGATAAAGGGACAGGCGTTTCAAGATAACATTACAAAACACGAGCAGACAATAAAGAGGGATTTTTTAGAAGAAAATAAAAGATCGAGAGTATCGAAAGTTTGGGGGAAAATGAAGAGCTGCTACCAATATTACTTGTACGTTCTCAACTCTTCTGTATATTTAGCTTGAGGAGGAAAAAGTAGTAGCGAAATCAGCTTGTCCACTGAGCCCAATATGGAAGAAAGGTACTCTTTCCAAGTTTACCTTTTTCCTTTGGAGGGTGATGCATGGGAGGATTTTGATGGTTGATCATCTAAAGAAAGAAAGGAGATTTATCTTAAACCATTGGGTTACATCAAGGAGCTATGAAAATGATTGATAACCTTTTGCTCAAATGGTCCTAATTTAAAGATATATGATGAATCTGCTTGGCACAATTAAACTTGTTAAAACATGTCGAAGGCAGCATAGAAACTCAGCTTCCATCATGGAAACAGAAGATCTTTCAAGTAATTTGGAAACTGCTTCTTCATACTCTCACTTGTGGAAAGAGATAAACTCCAATGTGAAAGAACAGCTGAAGGACACCGCAGCAGCCTGATATAACCATCTAATTGAAGATAATAGCTAGGGGGCGGGCAAGAATCCCGATCCCCCCCCCCATCCGGACTGGTATGGTCCGGACCCGATTCAAACCGATTATTGCTATTTTTATCCCGATCCCGGACTGATTGAAACCAGGACAAAATCGGTTTCAACAAATTCAGTCCCGAACTGTTCCGATTCGTCCCGGTTACTGTAAAATTTACAAAGCCCAAGCCAAACCCTAACCAAACAACAACAAAGTTTCATTTGATGAAAATTGGCTCCAGACCTTCTAATACCTACAAAGTTTAATTTGAATCAAGAACATTAGAGAAAGACAACTAGAGACAGATGAAGGAATCCACCACTTGTGGTAGGAGTGCTCAGGCAAATTCATCCAAGACGTGTAGAGGAGAGTTAGGAACAACCCGTAAATTGCGAAAAAAGAAACAACTCTCTTCCTTTTCCCTCACTTGCCACCTGTTCCAGCTCCTGTTGATCGATTTACACAACTTGACCAAATCGACTGAAACCTCCATGTTCCCCTTCTTCCTCAAACGATCGACACGATCCCAACCAAGTCGATCATAGTCTCCAACCACCCTTTCAGTCAATCGTCCTCCCCCGCACGTCGACCTCATGATACCACCACCAACTACGATTGCCATTGTCCTCAGTATCCTCTAACATTCTATCAGATTTGTGATCGTCCTCCACTGCAGATCTGTGATCGATCAACCCCACGACCCCTTAACCTGAATGGTCGAAACCCCACGGCTCCATCTCAGTTCGATCGCAACCTACAACCCTCTATTAAAGTCGATATAATGTTATCTAATCGGGTTTCCTTGATGGCCATCTTCCGACCAAAGCGGTCTTCTTGCTTTTGCAAAAGATATTGAGAGATTTCCATTAATGGATGGTTTTGGATCTAAGAGATGAAAACCATTTCGGAGAGAATTTGTTGTTGATGTTCCAAATCAACTGGAATTTCCACAACCATGTAAAGAGCGTTTGTTTCAGAGGTTCTCTCATTCTAGAATCTCTCAATGTTTAATTAAACATATCAATCAAGAAAACAGGGTCTCCCTCATTCTAGAATCTCTCTTTGGGCTGAAATCATTTGTGGGCTTGAGCGTTTGTTTGGGCCTTTTTTTACTGTGGAATTTGAACCGGGATTGCATGGTCCCGTCCTGGTTCAAACATATATAGGGACACACCCGTGCATAACAATTTCTTTAAGGGTGTGTTTGATATTTTTTTCCATGGAAAACTATAAAAATATTGGTGATAAGTGAGTAAGAGAAAAAAGTTTTCAAGCCATGATGTCGAAGATGATTTTGGGAGAAGATGTGTGGTGGAAGGCCAAAACTACTGTGCTCACTATTTGTGTTTTTTCATGAAAAAAAGAAATAAATAAAAATCAGACACTTAACTCTTACATACTTCAAGACATAGTATTCGCACTTCAAAGCTAGTTTAGCATATTAACCCTTTGCTGACACAGGAAAGAAAACATTCAAGTGCATACATGTACAAGAATTGAAAAGGATGGATGGTCAAATATAAGTTTAACAGTGTATAGTTTGCAAACTCGTAATAAGGATAGAAGCTTTGACATAACTTAGCAAGATTAATGAATCTAATCAAGTAAGTGTAACGTTGAAGCACTAAGCAAAACATACCCACACACAAATGTCACATTATTTGAGCCTGTTGTATCCTTGTAACATTTTTCAAGGAAGTTATATGTGCAAGAATCAAGCATCAATTTTTAAATAACAGTCAATGTGCAGTACATTGACAGCAAATGGAAAACAATTAACAATGGGAAAACCACACGCCAACAAAATCAATCAATACATTGATCAAAATAGGAAAAAAAGAAGTGGTTAATCACTTGAGAAAAAGCTACGTAGAAAGTTAACCATCATCATTTTGAAAGGGTTGATCCAAGATAATGCAAATGGTTATTGAGCCTCAATGTCATAAATGAATCTGCTACAGATACGGCTCAGGGTCCATAGAGGAAAAAATCGTAGCTAGTACATTTATCTTCTTGTAGTTTTTTCCTCTCAAATGCACGTAGTAGAGATGGGGACTCATACTAAATAAGTAAATAGATATTGAGAGGCATATATAGAACGAAGCACATATCAGGGAAAAGAGAATCAGACTTACTTCATCTGCTATTATGTCAAACAGGCTGGAACGTCTCTTCCTCCTTGACATGTTTGTCTGCCGAATAAAATATTTCTGGGCATGGCTAGCAACCTGTGTGGGCGTCCTTGATATTACATAATTGCGTGCTATTCCACGCCAATCACCTTTTCCAAGCTTCTGTAGACCAAGTAGAAACATCCTATGTTCTTCTTCAGTACAGGGAACACCTGCCAATCAAAATCACACACAAATTAAAGAATAAGAAGCTCGTAACATATGCATTATTTCATGAGACATAGAGCATCTCATACAAGTGGTACAAACTACAAAGGTGGTGATTTTATCATTGGATGTAATGCAAGATATATGTGGTTTTTTAAGGTATGAAGAACATAACAATCCATCCATCCTAAATGTCTAGAATCTAGAAAAGTGTTTTGGTAAATTGAGGGTTTTCAATTCCCTTTCACTCTTGTGAAAGGTTCAACCTGTACAACCCATTTTTTCAACATGAAACATTGTTCAAATATGCTAAATATGGAAAGGGATGTACATGCTTCCATCAAATAGAGCTACTAGCGAGGAACTTCACATAACTAGAGACTGCAATTGTAGGTGATAAAAATGTTAAGTCTTCATAAATTCAAGTGCAATTACTTAGTAGGTGTTGACCATTTTTTAACATATAGCCAAAATTATAGTGCAAGGTATCACTGAATCTGTTGTGGTTAAAGTTTAGGGTATAAGGATTTAGCATTAGGTTCTTAGTTTGGAAATCTTGCCACAAGATAAGGGATCTTCTGAGGAATGGATGAATCCTAGATGTAGATAAGGGATGACAAGAGGAATGGCCCGGACAAAAATGATTAAATCCTCAAAGGATAAAATCACCTTGAAACTTGATTCTCTTAGCTAGGAGATAACACCAACCAACCAGTCCTTGCTCAATTTGAGCAGACAAACTCGGAACATGGTTTTCAGCAAAAAGGGGTTCTTACAGCGATTTTTAAGGATCTTCCCAATCAGCCTCATCCATATTTCATCTGAGCAGGGCCATCCAAAGAAAAGGTAGTCTATTGATTCTTCTTGAGTATTGCTGAGGTTTACAAGGGCTGTCTCTCATCAGGCCTATTTTCACTAAGTTAACAATGGTAAGAATCCTTCCCTTTGCAGTTCATAAGGAAGTTTGCGGTTTGCGCTCAGAGGAACCTGTTTCTTCCAAAAGAAGGAGCTTAAGAAGTCTATAGAGTTGTGACGTCAACGATTGGAATTCAAAACAACTTTTAACCGAGAAAGATCCCTGATTGCTATCCCACATTCAGTCATCAAAAGGCGCCAATGGAACCAGGTTGTTCAATACAGTAAAGGAGGTGACCTAAAGTCCGTTAGCACTCTCCTATGCGATGATGATTACATAGAGTTCCATGATCAGAGTGAGAAAAAGCTCAGCCACTGGTCCTGATTTTTTGAAGAGACGGAGAAGATAGTATGGAAGTTTTGTCTCAAAGGGAAATCCACTCCCCGTGTATTACTCCAAAATTTGTTCTTTTCCCATTACCCAGATTCACATTGAGGTGTTTTTTGTTTTTTTACTTTTTCTTGTTAGATATAATGGGTCTTACAAACAGAGCAACCGTAAAGTCCAATGAGCCAAAGAAAACCCTCAATGAAAATACACAATAACAACATCATCCAACTGTTTCATATAAGCCCTATTCACCTTGACATGCACTTGGTTCACCAACAAACGAGAGAAATATTACCATACCATCAGCAACCTCGTCCATTATCAACAAAAACACAAAGGTAGCAGGACTTCGGCAGAATCATAACCAAACTATTAAAGCAGGAAGAGTGGTTAAAAAATAAATTCTAACTTTCATCATCCTTCATGGAAAAACAAGATGGAGATATCTCGACATCCTAGAGTTTGCAATTAGGATAATCTACAAGTATTATTCAGGTTTGATCATTTCATTACTGAATCCGGACAAAGGGGGTTCACTAATAAGCTGACTTAAGGGTTAGGTTTTCTTTTTTTTTTTAGCTTTTAATCAGTATTTTAGTTCTATTTCCTTTCAGAGGCCAAACTCAACAAAAAATTGTGAGCCAATCAAATCTATAATTGGCAAAAAAATTACTCAATCAAAACCTTATAAGTCATCTGGGTTCTAGCTGATCACAACACATTCTATTTACAGTCGATATTAACCACGTCAATCAAAATCAAAATTCCTGATTTGAAAAATTAAAAGGGCAAAAAGCCAAACCTTTCTTCCTTTCGCGGCAGCTAGAAGAAGAACCCTTAACAAAATCCTCGGAAGCATAACCACCATCACCATGATCAGGGGTCTCACCACCACCATGGGCTTCCCCAAGATGGTTAGTACTACTACTCTTATGAAGACCACCACCACCACTACCACCTAAACCCGCAAGACCACCACCACCACCACTGATTGATCCATTGTAGTGAGATAGATTCCCCATACTTGCACTTTTCCTAATAGATCCATCAGTCAATCTTACTCCAAACAGCTTCACTCCTCTGTTAGGACAAGTCCTCGAATTGTGCCCATTGTTACTACAATGAGAACACCTCCTCGTCATCTTCTTCTTCTTCTTCGTCTTCCAAACCCCACCACAAACTTCCAACAAGAAGAAATTTTACATATAAAAGAGAAAAAACGCACACCAATTATTAGGGTTAGGGTTTGAAACGCATGCAAAGGATTGATTACAGATGAGAGAGAGAGAAATGGGATTTAATGGAAAATATATTGTGTTGTGTTTGAAATCTCTCTAATTGAATTGACGATTGAAGAAGAAGAAGAAGATGAGAGATAGAAGAGAGATTGAGATTTTATAGAGGAAATGCGGAACATATCCATCCGTGAAATAAGCTGAAGACATAAATAGGATAAAGAGAGAGAGAGATAGTGATTGAGTTTACCCAGAACATTCTAATATTAGATATGCGCATTTCGAGGATGATGGACGGTACACACGTAACAATAGTCATTTCCTCTTACTTCCCACCTAGTAGTGACCGACATGAGGTTCATGTTGGTCTCGGTCTCGGTCTTGGACTGGTTGGAATTAGGACGAAACCGATTTTCAACAATTTAATCTCGGACTGTCCTGATTACTGTAGCAACCTTAAGCCCAACTAAATTATAACCCAAACCCGATTTTTCACACATTTTCATTTCACAAATATCTGGAATTTTTTTTTTCTTGAGTTTGCCTTTGTCACTGTTTTTCTTCTTTTTGTTCTTGAGTTTTGCATAGGATCTTCGTATACCTCACTGGTGCTTGTTAGTAAGAACCTGACACCAACTGTCTTCATTAAACCAAGAATGTTTAGAGTCCCGACAACATTAGTCTTGTAAACCCTAAATCGTGTCAAGAAAAGCAACATACAAACAACAGTATGAACTTAAATATAAACGAAATCTATATGATTTTCAAAAACATTGATCGAAATGTAAGAAATGAAAGCAAGAAAAGGATATGAGGGTCTTGACCGGGTTGAACTTGTAGTGAACAAGAGAAGCAAGGCAAGCAAGATGATAGATTTGATCAACTTCAAGCAAAATCGACTCGACGACATCGTGTTGAATGAGTTCGAATATGGGGGTTTCCAAAATGATACATCAAGTTCTCCTTCCTTTCGGTAAAGTAACTGTCAATAAAAATTACACTATTTCTTCTTCCAATCAATCTGTCAACTAGATGGCTCCCCATGAACCCCACCTTCTTTTTATTTTCTCTTAAGATTTCTTTTTTTTTCTGCTTGAAAAAAAAAACAAAGGAGAAGAAAAAAAGGAGGCAGGGTAGTGCCACTGGCGGTGGATAAGAAGATAGAAGAGAAGAGGAAAATAGAAGAGAAAAATAACAGAGGAGAAGAAAAAGAAATAAGAAGAAGAAGTGAGGAGAGGAGAGGAGAGGGGTGATCGGTGGGCGGGCAAGGTGAGGCGGTGCAGTGATTGTGTTGTTCCATAAGAGAAAAGATGGGAGAAGAGAGGTGGTGGTGGTTGATTTTTTTTTTTATATATTGATGGTGTCCTTCAGTAAATGATAGTGTGCTTCAGAAAGTAATCGGTAGTGATATCATTCAACAAAGAACCCGTCTAATTGTCAAGGAAAGCAGCGAGGGACCCCACAGGGGGGAGGGGGAGCCATCCACTCTCCTTGGGATGCGTGCGTTGAAAATTCAAACGCGCATCCCAGAGAGAATGGACGGCTCCCCCTCCCCCCTGTGGGGTCCCTCGCTGTTTTCCTCGCTGCTTCCCTCGACAATTAGAATTTTCCTTCAACAAAAGTGGGAGTGTCAAAAAAAAGTTGCTTTAACTTTAGGATATTTAATTGAGTAATTCTAGGTGTCGAGGAAACCAGGGAGGAAATGAGCGAGGGGAGGGAGGTGGCGGGGTGGGGACCGTTCACCTCCCTCGGGATGCGCGCACCAAAAAGAAGGCACGTATCCCGAGGGAGGTGAACGGTCCCCATCCCGCCACCTCCCTCCCCTCACTCATTTCCTCGCTGGTTTCCTCGACACCTAGAATTTCTCTATTTAATTTATAAAGGAGGATTTACAAAATATCCCAAACAAGTGGAAATGGAAATGGATAAAGTTGGTCAAATTGCCTAGTGAGATAGAGAAGTATATTCTAGCATAATAAAGTTTATACCAACATACCAACCAACCAAATGACAGACATTTGTCATTCATTCACAAATGATTTATTTTTTAGAAGAACCATATCCTCTTCAATAAATTATACATCATAATACTAAGTTGGTCCCCACTGTTATTTTAAGTGAAAAAAAAAAGTTTGGGATCAAGATTGCTTACAAGCTTGATGATGATTAGATGATGTGTCATGATAAATCATGTTTCATTTCATTTACTAATATTATCAAATCAATTAAATCTTATTCCAGTATCTTCAAATTTATTGATGCGACAAAATTGTCAATGGAGTACCAGCTCAGTAGTATTCCTGTGGCGAATGGAATCACAGGCCAACACTGGACTAAGATTGTACCTACGAGTGTGTTTAGGTATTCACAATGCCATAACCAAGTGATCCATTGTAAGGTTAACAAAAGTCTGATTAATAACTTCTTGTTTGTACAACTTTGATGATATATACCGTAGATGCCAGCTTGTAAACCTGGAAAATTTTCATATTTTCATTGCGCGAAGTATTTAGTAAATTTATTTCACATGAAAGGTAGGAGGAATGATTTCCCGCGTGTATCAAAACTGGCTTCATGAGATTTAGTTTGAGTGTATCAAAACCATAATCTGAAACTGCTCTAGTTCATCTGCAACACTTCAAGAATTCTATGGCAACTCCAGAATGATTTCATTAACAATGTTACAATAATATTGTCCTGTAACATTTGCCTTCTACCTGTTAGTCCTGTTTGATTTGCCATTTTTTGCACCATGAGTGTTACCCAATCAAAACATTGTTACCATTTTTTGCCCGAGTAATTCTAAGCTGCCTTGTTTGGATGCCTCTTTTGTGCCTTGTCTGTAGTTTTTTTTACACTTTTTACCCATTCTCTTTAAAACACAACCACAAACACCATCCACAAAACGGATAGAAGTGTAAAAAATGCCAAACAATGCACAAAAGAAGCAGCCTAGAATTTTTCTTTTTGCCCTGATACTGGTGCATAACTTAAAAAATTGCATGAAATGGCATTTGACTTGGAACTATAGACCCTAACTGTCTCTGCCTGCTACTGAAAACAATGTTTTCCAAGCTTTCAAATGACAAACCTTAGGTGTTTGTTTAATACACAAGTTATGTACTAAAAACCAATAAGAGTAATATTTTGACTTCTAAATGCAAAATGCCGCTAGTGTATAAGTGGTACCATGGTAAACATGATTGAGCATTGAGCTATAATACAAATCATCTTGCAACCTGTACGAATATATGGTTTGGACATTCCTGAGTTTTCAAGTTACCCATCATCTCAAGTAGAATATGTAAGCCGAAAACGCTCTTTTAGGTAGTCTCCACTTCGAACAGGAGGAAATCTGCAGGAATATTACATAAATCAACTTTCTTATAAAATGATATATGCAGTATTGAAATTAATCACGACACAAACCATTAAAAAGAAGATGTACAAGCATACGATGTACGTTTGAGTCAAGTATGCATAATATAAGCATTGTGAGCATTGTCAGCCAGAGAACAAATCTAAGCTAGCTGAAATAAGGATATCTTCTGGAGTCCTATGCAAATGATGGATGGATGCATAAGGATATCTTATATTATGAAGTTTTTCGAAACATGGTACTGTAAAGAGCTTTTTTTATGTTATAAATATACTATGTTTGGGTATTTAAAAGCTTGAGATCACCTTCACCTCCTGACTAAAACCATTAATATGCCAATGGCTGAAGATGAAGACCACATCTCAACTTTTCTAAGCATGTAACAACAATACAATCAAATACATCATGAAACTTGAAACCTATCAATAATAAATAAATACATCACATATTTGTATTAGAAATGGGACAAAAAAACATTTTGAGTGCCATTTAGGACCCACTTGGTTTTCACTTTAAAACACTACATACATATGACTATATAAAAACCATATTATTTGAGCTCAGTTTGAGCTGAAATTTGGAGGAAAACTAGAGAATCACATTAGAAGAGTTTAAAGTTTAGTATGTTTCGATATGTTTGTCTTGATATACGTGTTAAAATGTGAAAAGGTAAAACTATCTCATAATCACAAAGCAGGCGAGGGACCGCCTTGGGCATGACACGGGCCGGCCAAAGGTTTGCTAATGCCCCTCGTCCAAGACCACTCGAAAAAGTGGTCCGTAAACACCCACAAAGACTGTTTATAAAGATATTTAATGGAGTTGACCTAAACACGTATCTCGAGAAACAATATCAAAATGGAATCAAACTTTGGCATAGGGTTGAACAAAAAACCGACCAAATCGATTAAAGAGGGAAAAAAAATGAGAACATGAATTTTGTGATGATCAGTATCCTCGTGGTTTTTTTTTTTTTTTTTTTCTTTTTAATAGATTTCTTATCAGGAGTCTAAGAAGATCCAAGTGGATAGTGCATATACTGCCTTACAATTAGATGACACAGAGCAAACGATTACAATGAAAGAGAAGAACAAATCAACTTCAGCAGCGATAAGAATGGCACTAAGAAATGAGGATGACTGAAAAAAAAAAATTTCACTGCAACCAACACATGATATACAACATATCCAACTTGAAATGCATAGCTTTTCCAAGTGGGTCCATAACACAGTAGTCTAAGCAAAATATAAAATCATAACATCATCAAGTTTTAATGCATACACAACTTAGCAAAACCAGTTCCAAGTTTAAATATAGTCTAGCAAACATACCTTGGCGGAGATGCATCGCTGCAGCAACTCTCTAAGCACTCAACCATGCAATCTGGGTCTGGACGGAAGAAGAAGGCAACCTGCAATAGTTTTGTAAAAGCAATTAGATAGCTCGCTATTCAACAATGATAATGTTCATGTAATCATAACTTTTGGCACTCTCATTTCTGAATCCAGTAAGTGTGAGATTCAGATTGATATTTTGCATTAAAAAAACAAAATTACAATATCAAACAACAAAGAATGATAATAAAAATGTACAAAAGTAAACTATTTTTACTAACAAAAAAAAAAAAAAATAGCATCGTTTAATACCAAAATCCATCCTTCTTCATTCCTCCAAGATCGTGTAATTTACAAGTAATTGGTACCCTCCAAAACCAATGTAAGTAAATATTACATATATAAACCCCTAGTAGAATGGTATTTACATAAGCATAATAAGGTGCTCCAGTTTAAATCCACTCTTTTCTTCCCAAAATTATGCATTATATCACTAGAAATTAAGAAAAGCATCAACCAAATAGTGTAAATTTAGTAATTGAAAAAAATCTTTAAAAAAAATCATAAAAATAATGATTGGGAAAAATACAATATTACCAAAAAACCAAAACCATGAAATTAAATAAATAAATAAACAAAAGATATATGCATAAATGTATCACAATATAAATATTTGTCGGAGATGAGGAGAAATTAAAAACATAAGAAAATGATATAAAAAATGCATAATTAGAAACATCCTCGAAAAGTTAGTAAAAAAAAATGAGGATAAAACAATAAAAAAATAAAAAATATTAATAAGAAAAAGTAAATAAGAAAGGGAAACTGATTAATAGTTCAACAACTGCCTGATGATGTGCAATTTATTCAATTGTTCAACCTTTTCAAGAACAAACTATTATAAAAATAAAAATAAAAATAAAAGAACAAAAACGAAATAGTGTATGTTTGAGGGGTTTTACTATTTTTTTTTAATTCTAGTTTTAGCAAAATTTTGTACGAGGTAATTAACCCCTTAATATGGAAGTGGGATATTATGGATACTCGTAGGCTATTTGTGCACGACTTATAATCTCTCTGAAATCTCTTAGAATTTGGTTGGTCTTGAGTTTCCAGCTTTGCATATAAATTCAAATTATTCATGACAATGTTTTCAATGCCCTTTATTGAAAATTAAATGAAAATATGTTTGAATATCGGATAGTATCGCTCAAGTTTGACCAACACCATCCTCTTCATTAAGATTTTCAGAAATGCTTTAGAGTGTAGACAATTGCCATAGATAACACAAAAAACGCAAAGTAGGGTTCCAATGAGTAAATACAGAATAGCGTTCTTGTCCCCATGCCATCACTCTGTGCAATGTTGACCTAGAAACAAAAGGGAAAGAGATAATAAATAAATAAATAAATAAAATTAAAGCATATACAGAAAAAAAACATGCAAATCACTCAATCAGTATTTCCAAAAGATTACTCAGATTACAATGGATAAGATCAAAATTCCAAAAGATGGACGGATTACCGAAACAAGCAATTACTCCACCTCTCCATCAAGTCCCCTATGTTAACAATGAAAGCCCTGCAGACTCATATTCAAAAGATGAGTGTTTGCATTTTTTCAAGAAAAGTGTTCGCATATTTATTTAAATCTACTTTCTCCCTTCATGGCACTGTTCCATAAAGTCTTCAATTAATTATGTAACAGAACCTACAAATTGCAGTCTCATATCACTGGCATAATGTATCATGTCACAATCATGCTATAAAATTCTTGAGGCATGGATCAACTCAATCAAATGAATAGCACACTCCAATGTGTCAAATAATCCTGAACTACATGTGCTCAAGAGCATCGATAGTAACTAGGGTCAATCGGGTGTCTAATATATATTCTAACCAATTCGTTTTATGGTAGCCAAAAACCAAGCTCCATCAATAGATTATTAGCACGCCTATACTAGTGGAGCATGCAGCTACTAGTGGCGCACTTATTCGGGCATGGTGCATCTGCGCATTGGGCCCCTGTCTTGGGTCTTAGCTGTGGAGTTTTGTCCAAAAGGCATTGTTTCTATTATGAAGTGGACCTCTTTTGTATTCTTCCTTGAAAAGTCAACCATATGAGATGTGGGACTATTCAAGCCAATACCAATAGTGCAATAATCTCCACCTTGGTTTGTATTGCCATGTCTTCCAATTCCTTTGTTGCTAGAAAAGTTCACCTCCTCCTTGAGCACCTTGCACAAGGACCGTGTAGAACAACAGTGGTGTTCGCGCTCAACTATTCCCAATGTTGTTGGCTCCACCTAATGACAAGCACCACACTAACTCCACTTCGAACGGATTGTAAGGGAACCCTTGGGAGATTTGAGCTTCTCCGTGGATCATTCAACCGTTATTGCACCATATCGAGGATACCCTATTTTAAGATATGCACACAATCCTTGCTTTACAAAGGTGTAGTTGAGCCTTGTGAATGCTCCACTGAGTCGCTTCCCTTTGCGCATACTCCACCTTGAATGATATGCACCTCCATCTCGCCAAGACCCATCCAAACCATTGGCTCTGATACTAGTTATAGTGGATTAGTCTCCTACTAATTTCATGATTCCATGCAACAGATAATAAACCAAACAAAAATAAAATTGAAGGCATGCAATCCAACCATTGCAAGAAAACATAAAACAAAATAACACAAATACGCAATGTGGCTTGGCCAATCTTGCCTACCATCATGAAACACTCCACAATTCAGTATGACTATGAGAATCAAGGTTTACAATGACCTATGAAGCCTCACTCAAACCCTAAGTTTGACAAAACCTACTACAAAAACCTTTTCTCTCATGCAATGTAATTTCAGAAAAGAAAACATAATATATTTGGACCCTCCTTACTCGTACTTAGAATGTGTTGCATTTAGATGCACGACGAGTAAAATAATCTCAAGATCAGATACAACCTCATAAACAATATTCACAACCTAGGGTCAACAATGATCATTGACTAGCAATAAATCAAGTTGACTAATTATTGTCCAACCTTGGAACACTCACTAGTCAGTGACTAGCAGTTGACTAACCCAACTATTCGGTGACTACCCAATAGACTAGTCGTTGACTGACAAACAAATGTTGACTATGATATACAGTGATTGGCGGGTATTGACTGAAGTCATATAATAGACAATTATCCATGACCAGAGAATTCCAAGTCAATTGTTGTGCAATGTCACGTAATCCATAATTACATAATTTAAGGATTAGGCATCACACGTCAAGGTCGTTTCTCCAACTACGACTTGAATCCCAGACCACTCAAAGACGTGACAGTTTGCTACTATAAAGTTAAATACAACTATAAATACAAGGTACAATATATTTCCTATTTGTACTTGCACACTTCTTAATCTCTAGATTGACTTGAGAATTAGTGTGTACACCCAAACTTGTTCCAACAATTAATTTAGGGAATCTCCTAAATCCATTCAATCTCGATCATTCATGTTCTTGTCTGGCATCTCAAGAAGTCAAAGGTCAAAAATTTTCCTAAACAATATCATTTCCTGTGAACCTAGGCTCAACTTGCATTTACAAGGCCTTGCTTCACTTGGCCCGCAACTCTCTCCTAAGTTCCAATATCAATTTGAGACTAAAAAGGATTAGGCTCCATAATCTCAACAATCTCTCACCTGCAGATTGAACCAACGCGGTAAACCAATTTAGATTGAACCAACACGGTAAACCAATTTACATCATAGTGGTGAGCTTATCTTGGTCTTCTCAACCTGAAAGACCGGTTGAAGTTGAACACAACCAAAAATTTTAAATTTCTAAACCGTTATTATCATTATCAACATATATGTTGGATTCATACTATCATGGATCTTCTCAAGTCTCAAAAACCCATCTTCCAAGATAAATTGCATCCTGACTATCATTATACAAAACACTTACTTTCTATTTTAAACCCAATTCTTCTAACAAATGCTACAACCAAATCTTCTCTGTATTTTCCTCGGTTACAACAACATATTCATACTCGGTGGTAGATAAACGCAACCAATTCCTGCAATTGAGAAACCCAACTAATGTTGAGCCACCTATTAGACATAACCAGTGGTACTCCTATGTTGCACTGGTTCACTTGCACAATTTGCATCCACAAATACCTACAATCTCAAAACACTCTCATCAAAACACAAGCATCTCAGTATCAACTTAACTGTGGTATTGTTTTCCAGGATCACGCATAATCTTTTCACAAATCCTACTACATGGGTGATGTCCGGTATTGTACAAATAATGCAATACATCAAACTCCAAATGGCTGCGGAATATGATACCTTAGCCATGTGATACATTTATTTCTTCACTTGCAGTTGCAGACTAAACTCTCCTTAGTCCTTACCCTTCACGAACCCCGAGGTTGTTGCAGGTATGTCTTCTTCTTTGAGGCCACCAAGGAGGAAAGCAATAACTAATTACTGCTCAAGGTGTAATATCTTGTTGCAACAATACTCAACACGACTCTAATCATATACCATATTACAGCTAGAGAAAATGTCTCATTGCAGTAAACTCCTTTCTTATGTAGGACCCCCTTACTACTAGCCTTGTTTTGTATCTCTTGGAGCAATTTTGCTCATGTTTACCTCGATACACCCACTTATTAAACATGACCTTCCCTTTGGGTAGTTCAGCTAACTTCCATGTCCCATATGAGATGCTCCCACAATTTTGCAAATGTCATCTCCCATGCTTTGTCATAACATTAAGGACCCGAGCATCAACAACATGTAGTTCAAAAAATTTCCACAACAAAGGATACAATATATGAATTTGGGAAGATCTCCCAGGTGCAGGGGTTTGGTTAGGGCGGGGGAGGGGTTGGGGTTGGACTCTATGTTGTTGTATAAGATTCGCTTATGCAGTAACCTTGTGACTTTAAGCTCTCACATGTTTGTTGTACCAATTCATGATGACGACTTTTCTATTTTGATCATCCCAAAATCAATACCCAAAGTCAGTACCACCGTCTATGTGGTAAATGCGAATAACGGACCCTTCGCAGTCCAGGACCAATTTACGATTAAGCGGATTAATCGGTCTACTTTTTCAAAGTTTACAATTTTATACCTTCACCAATGTAAATTATAAAAATAACATATATTGACAATAAAGATTAATAAGATAGTATTATAGGCTATGCAGTTAAAACAACATTATAACGCCGATTTAACTCCGATATAACGCTTAACGGGGTGAGCCGTTACGTTATGAGATTATCACGTTTTTGTACCACAACTCTGATATAAAGTCGTTATTGAGATAACTTTTTTCTTTCAATAACGCCATTTTAAAATTTTGTTCTAATATATAAAACAAAATAACCCATTTCATTCTCGATCGAAGAAGGATCAGCTCGCCGAGGCCAATAGATAGAGAACCAGACTTCGCCAATTGACAGAGAACGAGAGAAAGGAAGAAGTCAAAGAGTCGATCGCACTCTCTATTACAATCTCACTCTCATACGAAGGGAAGAATTTTTATTAATGTTTCGATGTTTTTGAATTGAATGTTATGAACATGGTTTACATTTTTTTGTCTCTATAATACATCAATACTTTGTGAGGTATTAAAAATATATTTAATAAAATATTTCGTTGTATACCGTTATATTCCGTTATATCCTATAACGCTCCTGGACCGTTATGGATCCGTTATCCGTTTTAACCGCATAGATTATAGGGCAACAAAAGTCATATTATAAAGCAAATTATGTAATCATATCCAAAACATCACTCATTATAGACCAACAACCACCACCACCCAACAGAACAATTTCAATTTCTCACCGATTTTTGTGACTCACCGACTAATCGGTCACTCACCGAATTCTCACTGTTTAATCGGTGACTGCTAAACCCAACCACTAAATACCTGTTTCGGATCGGTCTACCCCCGATTTACACTAAATCACAGCATAAATAACCCAGACTACCATATTCATTGAAATATCAATCAATTTTCCACTTGACTGCAAGACGTTCAATCCTCTTTAACACATATGGCTAAGTCTGGTGCCAAACACCACAACCCTTTTTATTTCAGCTACAATTGTTGACCCGCTAGCATGTGAGGTCGTGTAGAGTACCACTCTTACCACATGCACCTCTAGAAACCTTTTAGGTATCATCATTAAAGGGTTGTCAACATGACCTTCTTTTGCCAATAGCTCCATCGAAATCAAATTTCTTGAGTCAAGATGTATCTTCCATCCAACACATCCTTAAACTCTCACATAAAGCGATTCAGCTTGATCTATACCACACCCTTGCCAACAATGTTACAAGCTGATCATCACCAAGATACTCCTTACCTAGGTCTCACGATTCATAGTTCTCCAAGAACCTTTTGATAGATGTAGCATGAATGGTGTGCCAACATTTATCATCCAACACTTAATAATGCACAACATGAAACATGCCATCATACAAATCTTCAGTCACAACATAATCAACCTTTTTCTCAGTCTCTCTGTTTGGGGTTTTGCATTGATTTAGTCCCTAAGCCTTGCCACATTTCCGACATGCAATGTGATTTTTGGAAGCATTTGGTTTTTTGAGACTTCGATATGTGCTTTTTGGACTTAGACCAGTATCAATCTGAACCTGTATTTTCATTCATCCCTTTGTTTTCTAAACTCAAAGCAGCCTTAATCATAACCACCCCATGTCTCCTTAATTCTTCAATATGATCAGTCATGATTGTAGCTGCATCATTGAACTTCAATTGTTCTTCCCTGTAAAGCTACTAATCATTGTGAATGTGTCAACCCAACTCTCAAGGGCAGAACCAACAATGCTCGAATCTCATCAATGAATTCGATTTCAACTATTATGACTGTTATTAGACACTAAGAACATACTTCCTTGTGTATTTCATTAAGAAGATAGATACATATATATATACAACCTAACAGCTATGGAAAGCAATAGACAGCTATGTACAGGTAGATACACACTGTGATTACAGCTGTGACTACAGCTAGATACACACTATAACACTCCCCCTCAAGCTGGAGCATAAATGTTAATCATGCCCAGCTTGTTACAAAGATAGTTAACCCGAACCCCATTTAAAGCTTTCGTGAAGATGTCCCCTAGTTGGTCTCCAGTTTTCACATATCCAGTAGAAATCAAGCCTTGTTGAATTTTCTCACGAATGAAATGACAATCAATTTCAATGTGCTTAGTCCGTTCATGAAACACAGGATTAGAAGCAATATGAAGAGCAGCTTGGTTATCACACCACAATTTCGCTGGTACTGTAGCTTGAAGTCCTATTTCAGTCAAGAGCTGAGATATCCACATTATCTCACACGCAGACTGTGCCATAGCCCGATATTCAGACTCTGCACTGGATCGTGACACAACTGTTTGCTTCTTACTCTTCCATGAAACCAAATTCCCACCAACAAAGATACAATAACCTGAAGTGGATCTTCTATCCATTTTGGAACCTGCCCAATCAGCATCTGAGAAACATTCAATATGAGTGTGCCCGTGATTTTCATACACGATACCTCGTCCTGGTGCTTCTTTCAAGTAACCCAAAATCTGCTTTAACGCTGCCCAATGATGAATTGTCGGAGATGACAGAAACTGACTGACAACACTGACTGAGTATGCAATATCTGGACGAGTCACGGTAAGGTAATTCAACTTCCCAACCAACCTTCGATATCTTTCAGGATCTGCAAATGGTTCCCCAACATCGGTAAGTTGCACATTTGGAGGCATAGGAGCACTACAGGGCTTTGCTCCCAATTTACCTGTCTCAGTTAATAGGTCAAGAACATATTTTCTCTGAGATAGAAAGATACCTCGTTTACTCCGAGTGACCTCAACTCCTAAGAAATACTTTAACTCTCCCAAATCCTTCGTGTGAAACTGAGTATGAAGGAAAGATTTAAGAGATGAGATTCCTCTCGTATCATTCCCAGTAATTACAATGTCATCCACATACACTACTAACAGAATGATACCAGTTGCTGATCGTTTGTAGAATACAGAATGGTCAGACTTGCTTTTCATCATACCAAATTTCTCAACAGCCTGACTAAACTTTCCAAACCAAGCACGAGGACTCTGTTTCAAACCATATAAAGATTTTCGAAGACGACAAACTCGCCCTGACTCCCCCTGAGCAACAAAACCAGGAGGTTGCGTCATATACACCTCCTCCTGAAGATCACCATGAAGAAAAGCATTCTTGATATCAAGCTGATGTAAAGGCCAATGATGGGAAGCAGCCATGGAAATGAATAACCGAACAGAGGTCAACTTTGCAACAGGAGAAAAAGTGTCAGAGTAATCCACCCCATAGGTTTGAGCATAGCCCTTAGCAACAAGACGTGCTTTCAATCGAGCGACTGACCCATCCGGATTGACCTTAACTGCGAAGACCCATTTGCACCCGATAGCCCTTTTTCCTGAAGGTAAAGCGACCAAGTCCCAAGTACCATTGTCATCTAAAGCATTCATCTCCTCTATCATTGCATTCTGCCAACCAGGATGAGATATGGCTTCACGAACAGTTTTAGGAATAGAGGTAGAATCAAGGGAAGCAATAAAAGAACAAGAGGAAGGCGACAAATTAGTATAAGAAACAAATGAAGAAATAGGATAAGCACACTGTCGTTTACCTTTCCGTAAGGCAATTGGAAGATCATTGTTCGGGATTGGATCTGATGACAAAGGATCAGGTGCAGGACATGAATCAAGAGGTTGACGCCTGGAGTAAACCTGAATAATAGGAGGCTTGACTGGAGCTGGGTCCGAGACAGGAGCTGGTGCTGAGACAGGTGTTGAGGACGTGATAGAATAGACCAACAAATCATCCTCCTCCCCCATGTGAGTGGGAATGGGCAAAGATGGAAAATAAGGTGTGTCTTCCAAGAAGGTAACATCAATTGAGACCAGATACTTGTGAAGAGTGGGACAATAACACCGATAACCTTTCTGAAGACGAGAATAACCAAGGAAGACACATTTCAAAGACTTGGGATCTAATTTAGTGACATGCGGACGAACATCCCGAACAAAACAAGTGCTACCAAAGATCTTCGGTTTAATAGGAAACAATGACTTATCGGGAAAAAGGATTTTGTAAGGTATCTCACCATGAAGAACAGAGGAAGGCATGCGATTAATGAGAAAACATGCTGTAGAGACGGCATCGGCCCAAAAAGGTTTAGGAACATGCATTTGAAATAATAGAGCTTGTGCTGTTTCAAGAAGATGTCTGTTTTTACGTTCTGCCACACCATTTTGGGATGGGGTATCAACACATGAAGTTTCATGAAGTATGCCATTCTGAGTCATATAGGACTGAAATAAAGCTTGTGTATACTCTTTAGCGTTATCACTTCGCAAGGTGCGAATGGAAACATTAAATTGAGTTTTAATTTCAGCACAAAACGCACAAAACAGGGAATACAACTCAGATCGTTTTTTCATCAAATATAACCAAGTAACACGAGAATAATCATCCACAAATGTAACAAAATACCTAAACCCAGGTTTAGACAAAATAGGACAAGGACCCCAAACATCAGAATGAACCAATTCAAAAGGAACACTAGCACGTTTATTGACTCTAGGACTTGAACTAAGACGATGATGTTTGGCAAACTGACATGACTCACAATGTAATGAAGACACCTTATTATATTGAGGACAAAGCTTTTTGAGTAGAGGGAGAGACGGATGACCTAACTGACAATGAGCCTCGAAAGGAGACGTGACACTGGAGCAAGCAACAGAACTCGGCATCGGTGTATCAAGAATGTAGAGGCCTCCAGACTCATGTCCTCTACCAATAATCTTCTTCGTCGTAAGATCCTGAAATAAACAATGATCAGGGTAAAATGAGACACAACAGTTAAGATGACGAGTAAGCTGACTTACAGAGAGCAAATTAAAGGATAAATGAGGTAAATGTAAGACAGAGGACAGAGATAGCGAGGGGGTAGGATGGATGGTGCCAGACCCGCGAACACAAGATGGTGATCCATCGGCTAAAATGACGGTAGAGGTAGAAGCATGGGATTGAAAAGAAGAAAATATACTAGAATTACCTGTCATATGATCTGTGGCACCAGAATCAATGACCCACTTGGAGGATGATGAGAGAAGACAAACATCGGGTTTACCTGAATCGGCAATAGCTGTGACAGAAGAAGAGGAAGACTTGAGTGAATCCTGATACTTTGAGAACTTAGCAAATTCATCAGCAGAGATAAGGACTGATTTGTCAGAGGCATCAGACGTGATCGCAACATGAGCGGAGTGTTTATGCCGGTTTTTAAACTGTAGCTTTCTACAGTCAAACTTGGTATGACCCGGCCTCTTACAATAGGTGCAAATAATACTTTCAGAATCCGGTGCGCGAGTTTCAAACCCTTGTGAGATGCCGCCTTTGTGTCCACTGTGATTAGGTTGTCTCCCTGGCGCATAGCTGTTATGTCGGCTTATCAAAGCACCACTAAGCGGAACAGTGGGAGTACTCTCGGTGCGGAGAACACGACTAAAGACATCTTGTAGAGAGGAGATATCAGACCCAGAGAGAATTTGTGCCTTAGCAGAATCAAATTCCGGAGAAAGTCCTGCTAGAAAGCTCATGATAGCCATTTGCTCCCGTTGGCGTTGTTGAACCGTCACATCAGGGCTAAATGGCAGCAACATATTAAGCTCCTCATACGTTTTCTTAAATGCCATAAAGTAGTTGATAAGGGACTGATCTTGTTTTTCCACACGATAGAAAGCTTGGCAAACATCATACATGCGAGAGATATTCCCTTTCCCAGAGTACAAAAAGTCCAAATAATCCATTAGTTCTTTAACAAATTCACAATGATTGATCAAGCCAATTACCTCACTAGTAATAGAGTTCCGAATCTGAAGGAACAAGCGAGCATCTTCCCGGAGCCAGGTCTGCCGCGAATCCTCAGGAGGATCAGTAAACAAATGAGCATCTTTGTCAATACTTCGCAAATAAAGACGAACAGTCTTACTCCAGTCGTGATAATTCGAACCATTTAACTTATGGTCCGTAATTTTAGACAGCACAGGAATCAGATCAGATACTGACTTTGTCTCAGCCATGGGTGAAATAGGTCAGAAAAGCCTCCAAAATCCCCAAATAGTCAAATAACCAAAATCTCCCAAATAGCCAAATAGGCCCTTATCAAACAGGCCTTATCAAAGAATCAGAAAAGCCCAAAGAAAAGCCCAAATTGAGATATCAAATCAAATCTTTCAGACTCCCAACCCACCTTCAATCGACTGGACGATGATGGGGGGGAGGATGATGATTGACTGATCGACGATGGCTGAAGGAGTCGACTGACTGTGTCGACTGGAGGTGTCGACTGGAAGAGTCGATCGGCTGAAAGTGTCGACTGGAGGTGGAGTGTCGACTGGAGTGTCGACTGGACCGGAGGAGTCGACGGGAGGGTTCGACTGGAAGTGACGATCTTCTGGAGGAGTCGACTGGACTGGAGAGGTCGATCGACTGGAGCAGGCGACTGGATGAGTCGATTGGAGGAGTTGACTCGCTGGATCAGTCGATCGGCTGATCGGACTGATGGGAGGAGTCGATAGGACGATCGGACTGGCTGAAGGAGGCGATCGGACGGCTGGATTGACTGGATGACTGGATCGAAGGGTTGGATCGACTGGAGGACTGGATCAATTGAAGGACCAAATTGCAAACTGCAACCAAATAGGTGAGAACCAAATTGCAAATTTCGAACTTTGAATTATGGCTCTGATACCATGTTATTAGACACTAAGAACATACTTCCTTGTGTATTTCATTAAGAAGATAGATACATATATATATACAACCTAACAGCTATGGAAAGCAATAGACAGCTATGTACAGGTAGATACACTCTGTGATTACAGCTGTGACTACAGCTAGATACACACTATAACAATGACATTTGGTTAACAATCTCAGTCAAGTTATTCAGATGATCTCTGAAATCCCCGTATTGAACAATTTCTTTATGAGGTGACTCTTGTTTGAAAGTTGTTCATACATCTTCAACATGCATCCATTAACGACGATGGTAATCCTTTATTTGCACCTTCATGAACCTTAAGTTTGACCCATCAAACTTATCAACCTTGGTAGTTGGTTGTATCGTTCTCTAAAGTTATTGCCCTACTTGAACAAACAAGAAACTCTTACACGAACTTTGTTAAAAAGTTTTTGCGCCGTGGGTTTGCAAACGATGTTCTAATACCACTTGTTAGCGCTTGGTGCATGTGTGTGCCACTGGTCCACTATACATAGCAACATTATCATCCCGAACTCAAACACCCATAACATTGGTCCCCATCTTGGACGTTGGGTGTCGGGTTTTATTCAAAAGGCTTCGATAGTTTTAGGAGTTGACCATCCTTTTATTCCTTGACATCTCCACCATATGTGGGATTTTTCAAGCCAACACCAACAACTAGCACTAAAGTTACACATACACTATGAAGTTTTGACCGTTCAGAGTGCCAAAATTTTGAAAGATAAAAGTAAAAGAAACGGATAATAATGACACCATATCGGTGCGATAAAGTTTAGACGTCAGTTGCCAATGTGGACACTTGATAGATGCTTTAGACGTCAGTTGCCAATGTGGACACTTGATAGATGCATAATGGACTATAGGACTTCAACTATGCGACTCCAGGCGTCTAAACTTTGAATTTCAGCATTTTTAGAAAGTTTAATGTGCTACCGTGGATGCTCTAAGGTTTTAATGTGGTTTGATCAGTACGATAAATAGAAACAGATTTATCAATAGCAAAATTTTAAAACATCTTTTTTTAAAACGATTTTAAAAATATTTTTCTATTCCTGGAAAATTTCTAATTATGAACGCACCCATCAACATGATGCACATCTTCCCAGATCCAAGGCTTCTTGTCCTTTTCCCTGCAGATCTGTCATACCAAATTGATGCATCAGCATCAACATCGAAAGGGTACATCACACCTGTCAATTATTCGAAACATACCTGAAGTCCACGGACCCCGTCGGTTGCTAGAAGAGTGATCATTCCATAATCTGAATGGGCGGAAGCCCCATAGTTTTCTTCGTGACATGCAGCTACCTCCGCTGAAATAAATTAAATATCCAAGCATCAATTGAAGATGTAACCCAAAAAACAAAAAGTACCCATAATTTAGAGAATTAAGATTTCTTTGAACACTGAATCACTTTCTAGTAACTAGAAACCAAATATCTATAAAGAAAACAGAGTAGCACAATCACTAAGAGGAACAACAAACCACATACAAAGCCCAGAATTTAAAAAAAAAATTAATAAAAATAAAAAAATCTTTCG
Organism: Berberis vulgaris; assembly: GCA_963556465.1. Taxonomy (NCBI): domain Eukaryota; kingdom Viridiplantae; phylum Streptophyta; class Magnoliopsida; order Ranunculales; family Berberidaceae; genus Berberis; species Berberis vulgaris. The sequence goes on along the minus strand of OY747136.1, from coordinate 77,948,799 downwards.
TTTTCCGCACAAGTCTGGACCAAATAAGCTTATTAGATTTTAGATTTTGTGCCAGGTATATAACTTAAAAAGACTCAAAATATTCCAGCAGCAACTTTCCAAATCATTCACTTAATTAGCTAAATAGGGCTGTTATCGATGGATGAAAAAGCACATGCCCGAGGCCATTAGTAAATCAGTTTACCACATTTTAAAAATCTACATGCAGTCCAGATATACAACATTTTTAAAAAAATGCCCCAATTCATTTATGCACATGCGAAAGTGGACACTCTCCTGATATAGTAAAAATCATTATTGCAATCAAGATTTTATCCAACCCAAAAAAACCAAAATTGAACTGAATAGTGTAATCAGGATCTGTTTAGGTCAGATAACGATGTCCATTTTGCAGTATTATTCCGATATTGTACGAAGATCCAAGATCCGACCAGATCACAGCACAAGATGATGTGAAATAACTCAGATCTGTGTACGATACCCGTAACCGACCCATTATATGCCCTACCGGCTCCCGCTTTTGCTAACCTCCAAACATGAACCAACAACTACAACACTGACAAATGCTCCACACCATTATAAAAATTGTCAGCTCCTATAAGGTTTCCAAATCTACGAGAAACAATGGTATATAAGTAAATAACTGAAGTATAGAGCAAGATGGACACTCTTGGGAGGTGAAACACGAGTCCAATGGGAAGATAAAAATAACAACTATACAAAAGGGCATTGCAATAGAAGATGGTTAACTGATTATTCCTAGTTAGATTTGCACAAGAAACATATCAGTAACAAGAATTCAAGTTCTCAATTGTAATGATTTCCCTCAGGGATGCAGTTCAATAAGAAAGATACTATGGCTGAAGAGATAGGCTTCAAATTATTAAAATGGGGAGGTGGAGGTAATCTGGATTCTTGATGCCCAAGTTAACAGGTAAATTATGTGACTGTTTGTGGCTAGACTGTAAGGAAGAAAATCCAGAGGTTCTCCCAGCATACCGGTTTTTCCCTCTAAAAAAGCAAAGAGAACAGTCACACTGAAGACTACCTATCAACTTCAGGTACACCAGTGGAATAGGCAAAACTTCCATGTCATCAATGAGGTGATGCCAAATTCTTCGACATGTAAAGGAACACACACACACATATATCTATATATTAAAGGTTCAAAGTTCACTGAAAAGAAGAAGAGTGCAGAAACAGCTAGCACATATGCTAAGCCTGCATGCCTAACATGCAAATTCTAGTTTATGTACACATTATAATTCATTATATTCATGAGAAAACTAATGAATACTTGATGGGTTATTCTTCTGAGGTTTGGAGATGTGATTTCCAATCTAATCTAAACCGTGAATCCAATATGATATTAGCGGGTTTGGGTTGAGCACTATCCCAGCCAAATAAATAGGTAGTCTTTGTCTCTTTGAGTCTTCTACACATTTAAGTATTGAGCTAGTCGTGTCATGTTAACATGAATATTTTATTTTGATACTTATTGTTTACACAGTTGAATGAGTCCCAACTTCTTAATAAGCTTAAGCTTTCATATGAAATCCTTTCCAGGCCCAACTTCAACCTATGTAAACCTAGACTTTTACAAAGGCGGATGCTATGCAAACCCACAGGAAATGCTACAAGCTACCACGACTTTGGAGGGAAAATATATTAAAAAGTTTCCTTGCGCCACCACGTTGTATAAAACCCTTCAAAACCTGATTTCAACAGAAAGTTTTGAGTTTTCTCTAGGGCTTGCACTAAAACAACTCCACCAGGCCATTCTTTGCTCATTTTTTAGCTCCACTGCAATTTCCCTTGTCTGACTTCAAGATCCATTGTGTGATTTGCAATGGAGCAGATAGAAATGGGATAAAAGGGTGCTTGCAGAGTATAGGGGATTTGTGGCTTCTTCAAGGTAAATCCAACTAATGTAAAGAGAAGATTGGTTGCTCAAATCCTACCCATTCCTCTCCCAACTCTTCAAAGTTTCTTTTTTAAGCATTTTATTCATGATACTCCATAAAAGTATGTCGGTATCATGAATAACATTCGCATGAAACTTACATTTTTTTTTCAAATGGTACTAGACACAATGGTTTATGCGAGTTTTATTCATGGTACTTGCGAGTATCATAAATTAAACTTGCGAGTATCATAAATAAAACTCGCATTACACTTTTATTCTATATGTTACTTGACTCAAATGTATAGCTTTCGGCTCTTTTATGCGAGTTTTCTTCAAGATAGTCAAAGTTTTATGCGAATAAAACTAGCACAATTGCATCAAAGCTTCAAAAACCCTATACAACAGCTAAGTCTCGTAATGGAGCTTTATGACCTCATGGAGCCTTAGTGGTCGAGGGGGAGTTGAAATGGAGGGGAGACTTCAAAACACTAAAGGAAGAATAAAAGGGACGTGAGTTTTCAAATCAACTTGCATGGTGTTTCCAGACTAGTGGTGTTCAGTAGAAAGTGGTGGTCTTGAGTGGAAATACTCAATGACTGCATTGGCATTCAGAGACGGTGATCTGCAGTGTTTCCTATAGGTGCACATAATAATGACCTTCATAACGAATCCCAAATAGGACGATACAAATTCATATTTAGTATTTCACCAAATCACATTACAATAGTGGAGGTGAAAATAAAAGGATATTTACGTTCCACACAAACATAGCGCTCTAGAATTTGAACCTAGAGCTCCGATTTTTCATTGTGTCAACCATCAGTGGTAGCCAGCAAAAGGGTATAAAGTGTAGCATACCCTTTTGTAGTTTCAAAATCTAACAGGATCTTGCTTCTCCCAGTGTCTGGTTACCAATTTCTACAAGCATACTTCGAACCCAAGACCTCATAGTTGTAACTAACACCCACATAATTTTTTAACCGAATTGTATTATGGAAGCTCATGTGGAGAAGCATTGGTAGCAGCATGGTCATAGACTCTAAATATCTATCATCTTAGATCTCAGCCATCTAACTACTGCTCAATCCCTATCTTGTCTCATATAAGACCAATAGGATGGACTCCTCAAACTAGATACATGACATCTTTTTGCATTAGAATATCATTTATGCCAATTTCATACAATATGAACAAAAGGATATTCTGAAATGAAATCGCGATGATGAAAAGATAGACATGACTAAAACCTTCTTCAGCTACCTGGATAGTGTATGAGACGCAGAACTGCTGCTGGTGCACGCAGTGCCCCTACTTTCTCAAAGAAGCCTTCATCCAATTCTAAAGCCAGGGCAATCAAAGAAAGTAACTTTTTCCCAACAGACCTGAGTAAAGGGAGAAAATAGGAGAAGAAAAAGAAGAAAACACTTGTTAACATAACCACTACAGTACAAAAGTTCCTTATCATCAGATAAAGGAAGCAGTTGACGACAGACATTTGTTTAAACAAAAAGAATTCATAAGTGATCTAAAAATATCAATTAAACAACTTTTCCAAGTGGAATTAATTGTAATTGTAATTGTAATTGTAATTGTAATCAATGGTGGGAAGTAGGCTGACTACAAACGCATCTCTTTGAAGCTCCTCTCGATTCTGTGAAGCCTCTTCCTACATATGGGTGGTAAGTGAATGGTAAAAATTGTTTTACAATAACATAAAAATCTGACTTATAAAAAAGTATTGGCATGTTGGAGGAGCATTCTAGCCTGTTAACTTGGGGAGTAGTAAAGAGGTTTCCTTTGCAAGAGAACTCATCAACTAGAGAGGGCGTGTGCAGTTCATTAGCAGATTTCTCAATCAAAGTGACAGAAATGTAGATGCAGGACTCACCTTCATAAGTTTGAATGCAGAATTAGTGCTACAATCCAATGAGATAAGTTTCAAAGCAGAGGGAGTTTGAGTGAATTAAGGAGTTGAAAGGAAATTAAGGTCACGGATAAACAGTTAAACATGATTATGAGTTAAAAAATTGCTGGGCACGAAGGGAAAACCCTTTTTACACATGGGAAGCAATGTCATAAAAATGGAGAAGATGTAACCATAGATGCAATCATTTGGGGGACGAAAGGGGACGGTGAAAAATGCTTGTTGTAAGGAGAACGAGAAGAAACATGGAAGAAACAACTGTTGTGGAAAATAATTCTTTGAACAATGAAACTCTGTCAAATGAATCTCAGAAACCTGCAAACTTAGGTGTGTGGTATCACACCACTCGTGTGAAATGGGAACTTGTTATCAGTGAAATGAAGATTGCAAGAAACAACTCAATCCAAAAATCATACATGACCAAATTTAACGTGGCTCCTAAAAATGTGCGAGGCTAATGAACGGTGAGAACCTAAAAAGACTTCACTAGAATAAAGAAGAACAAAGCAATTACAATGGAGATCCAGCATCTTTCTCTCTGTTTATTGTTTTTTTCCCTCCAGATCTCAATTCCTCTTTGTTGAATTTACTAATTCGACTACTCCTAGCAACCCACTTCTGCTCAGCTTCTCATGGCCTCTTTGTGTGGCTGCTGCTCCAATGTATTTACGACACGGCTTGTTCAATTCAGAACCCTTCCTCGTGTTCTGTAACTACTTGAACACTTGTGTTCTTTCAGTGTTCAACACTTTATTGGGTGGTCTTCAATTGCACAAAAGTGAAGGCTTTATAGTCTTTCTAACTTGAATAGCAAGAGTGTCTCAATCATAAACTATGTAGTTCTGACCACCACCTCCTCATGGTTTCCAAAACCATACTGGGTGGCCGGTTTGTCCCCTTTTTGGCAAGCCAACACATACTGCAACAAATCTCCACCTTGACGAGCAGAAACAAACCAAGAACATCTGGATTGCTGCTAGCCTCCAAGATGCTGGCATAACACTGCTTGAAGACCATTGAATAATCCACCAAGCACCATCACATTGGTGAGAAACTACTCACCTGAGCGCACCTCAAGAAAGAGGTGCTTCGCCAGTCTTTATTATGTAGTGAGATTGAGCAAATTCAAACAATGTTTGAACTTCTAAAGCTGCTAAAATAAGCTTCATATGAAAATCTGAATAGTTTTCATATTTATGAACCTTCTAAACTCTAACTTCTCCTGAGTTCAACAGTTCGACAAATAGATAGTACCGAATTCCATTCTTCCATGTAACAGACAATTCTTAACAAGGCATATAGCACTATGACTATCCCATTCAATCATCGCCAACCCAAACGGATCTCATTGACAACAAGAGGACGTGCGTCGTACTGACTTTGTAGACAAAAGGAGGTTTACTGCAAGATCAGTACGATGGCTGTTTAGCTAGAGAGCAAAGCTTCAGTTGAGTGGGTGCACGATGGAAGCAAATCTGCGAGATCATTCCCTCACGGTGCACGGTGAGTTATAGTTGTTAGCTTGTTTGTTGAAGATTTTATGAATAATCTCGATTCTATTGATGATGCACTTACTTAGTTGAGTGATTGGGTTGTTTTTTTTTTTTTTTTTTTCCTTTTTCTTAATATAAAGCTGGGGTCCTTGAAACCATACTAACTTTTCAAAAAAAAAAAATATTTGAAAACTTTGGAGACATTGATGATGGGTAATATGTTTTGGTTAAGACTTGTCATTGTGTTTTGGTTCTTGTTTTAATCTAGTAGTAATATGGCATTAGTATAAGGATGGATATGTCATAAAATTCTTCATATTTTGTCATTAACATTTGATAAAAGCTTGATTGAACAAAGTTGAATGACTAAGATATTTCTTCTTTATTTTGCGTGTTTATTATATGCTTATCTCATGGTAGCTTCATTGAATAGTCACAAATTTAAGTTATTCTCCTTTTTCTTTCTTTCTTTTTTTTTTTTTTTTTTTTTCCTGATTTTCACTATTCTTTTTAGCATTTATTAATTGTGTATTCTAATTATAAAAATGAGGCTCACGCCTCATTTTCGCCTCACTCCACAATAAAATTTACCGCCTCCACTTAAGATTTTTTAAACCATGTAGGATACATGAATTTCTCTTTTGCATTCAATGTCTCGCCTTCCTTTTAAGGAGATTTGCTTTGAATCGTTGTATGTCAATTAGGAAGAGTTAGCTTTGGGGCCTTAATCATTTTAAGGAGGTGCCATTTTCTTGTAAGATATTTCTATTTCGAACTTTCAAACAAAATAAAATAAAATAAACGATTGACACTCAATTTTAATTTATAGTTGTTAGACATAAATATATTATATGAATTAGATCAACTAAGCTACTCGAAGCGCTATAGAATGCTGACTCCTTTACTGAAGAAAGAAAATCTCTTGTCAAAAAGTTACTTACATGACTTTCTCATAATAAGATTCCATTGTTGACCTCCATGATGGCAAAACTTCTACAAATTCTTAGCCAAAACAGTATTGTTATTCATCCACAAACCACATACTCATTTTATTGATAAGCAAAGACACAAGTAAACATATACAAAAAAAAAAAAAAAAAAAAGTTCCATTAATACTTAATATGAGAAGCCTAGATATGAATAGTAAAATATGCAAAAGAGTATGGTGAACATTTTATGACACAAGAGAACTAAGGGAACAAGTCATGGACTATCAAATACTCTAAATCAAAAAATACTCCAAGAAAACTAATGCATACCAGTGCTCTACTGGCAGGTAAACTCTAACATGTGAGAAGGAATTCAACAGCTTATAAATTGATACACAGTGCTACCATGGGTTAGACTTTATCAAGCATAAATGCACACTAAGACGCTTAGACTAAGTACAAATTACCTTCTGAAGGCCATTGATTCAGACTACTTTGTTCTGCACATACTGGACCAACGTAGAAACTCTCCTTAAGATCACCTATTTTCACAACCAAAAGAAAAGATCAATCATATACAACTAATCTTGTCATTCCAATTAAACATACTGACAAATAGCATGCAAATAAACAAGTGAAATTTTCACTGTTACATCTTATTTTTCTTTTTGATTGGTTTGTGGAAGTGCTAAACAGAAAGGCATATGCAAAAATTTCTCCATAGAGTTTTCCTTAGATGTTAACAAAAATTAAGAGTGAAAAAACAAGCCATACTTTCTAAAATAAATAAAATAAAACTCCTAAAAGATGCCTAGAATGTTGAAAACCAAATCCAAAAGGTCCAAGACTTGGTGAAGTGGCAGGTATTCAGTAAGAGATTTTCCCAATAGAATGGAAGGTAGAGTATAGAGATCGAGGAATTTTGCAAATCGTTGTTGTTAACTATTGAAATATGTTCTTGGATTTTGATGTTTAATATCCATTAGTGAGAAAATTATTGAAAGGTGCTAATCATTGAGCCCATATATTAATTTTTAAGATGGTAACGGAGATGGTGAACCTACTACTACATACTAATATGGTACCACACTTCGAAATGGGACAGTGAACACCAATGATTACCTCACTGAACGCATCAAATTCAAGTAAATGGACATTAGAAGTGTTCAGTTAAGAGGATAGCTTGTGTGGCTAAGTTTTCTATATGCCATCTTTACCACTTCATCCCAAGCTGATGAGCATCACATGAAGGTTCAAGAATTTGATTCTTCCCAAAGCATCACGGGAAAAATTTATCTCGGAATAGCAACAACAAGAACGCCAATAATAGCTAGTTGCTTATAATAAATCTCCTTCAAAACCTATGTTGGTGACACGAGTGCGAGACACCAGTGTCCACTGCCAGAGCCTTGACGAGGCAAGGAGCTGCTGCGGTGGAGTCTTTTTTGGAAGGGTAGAAATTTTAGTGTGGAAGCCTTGCGGCGCTCTAAGGCTAAGGCTGGGGCGAGGCGCTTTGAATAAAAAAAATTGGTAGAGGCATGGCTGGAATGTGTTGAAGAATTCACAAAGCTAAAACTAATATTGGGGAAGGAAGTTAACTATGCAAAAGTTGAATTGAGTGGGAACAATAAATACAATAAGTTGGGTTAAAAGTTAAAACTAAAGGAATCTTTCAGATAAGGGAGAAGATATCACTAGTCACTACTCAGCTACCTAAGGGAGAGGTTCATCGAAAAACTACTTAATCCAAGACGACCAACCCAGGTATATAGATGATTGTTCATCAAAACCAAAGAAAAAGTTTTAATTAAAATTAGCTTCTTCAATTGGAATTATTCAAATACTAGTATGTATCTAGTATATAACTGCTTCGCTTCCCGAGTACAGATTTAGCAAAAAAATCATTCTTACCTTCTATCTGCTACGGAAAGAGGACATTTTTTGAGTAAAACCCACCACTAAGATGATTAAGCAACTGACATGTGCCTAGTAGGAAAAAAAAAGTATAGACATGTTCTTCAAGGAACTGACATGGTAGCAAATATTTAACAAATTTGATCCCTAGGGTGAACCTCTTTTAGTTATTGTTGGGTATATTCAAGGAAATTCCATATCCTTTCTAGTCGATTGTGGAACCTTTGATTCATCTTTTACTTTTAAGATATACGCTTAGGGATCCTTAAAGCCCCTCTTGCTTTTCAAAAAAAAAAAAAACAATCCGAACATTTTGTTAACTATTTTTATTTGTATGTTGAAGGTCAAAGTGAATTTTATTCTTGGCACTAAAAACGCATATAATTATAACCCACACCAAAGAGGTATCAGTGTGACAATATTAATCTATCCAAGCCCCCACAATCTCGAAAAAGCCAACCCAAGAAGCTCAATATTGGCGCAAGCCCAATGCCATACAAGAACACATTCCGGAGCTCCTCCTTTTCCATGTAGACCACTTCAAAAATCCTTCAGTTACATTCTTCCAAGGGACTAACAAATCGCACGTGGAGTGAGATTTCATAGCCGCCTTTACTAATGATGTGGGAGTATCTTCCTACGAGAACTTGGGGTTCCGGGGTAGAGATGGCCGTTCAATTTGCGGCGTTCGGGATAGTGCCCTGAAAGGTCTATAGAACTCTAGAAGCTTCCAATTCTATTCTATTGGAAACAGAAAAGTTCTCCTTGAGAAACGTGAATCTCTTTCCTATTAGCCTATTAGGAATAGGTTTTCCTTGTTTGGTTTGAAATTTGTTATCTTGTATATTGATTCTATGTAGGTTTAGGCATCCAGGAATTAGCCTCTCGAGAGTTTATTCTTGAGAGAGTGTTGTAATCTTTGTTAGTTAATAAGATAGCAAAGGTTGGAACATATTGTCTTCTTCTTCTCTTTATTATTTCTGCAAACACTCTGAATCGTTGCGCATCAACTAAGATTAGAAAGGAGAATATAATAAATTGATTACATGGTAATATTACAGCTACTTGAATCAGAAGTTTTTATGGCAGCTCATGAATATCACAAACTAGTGGATGCATCTAAATAGACAACACTGGTTTTCTGCTTTATCCCCTGATCATGATTAGAGAGAGAGATTCAATCAAATGAACTTGCATATAAAGGATGCTCAGTTCCAATTGCATCTCTCTTTGTATCAATATGCAATGTCTTGTATCCTCTACATTTTTTTTTTTTTGAGAATTAGTATTTCAGCTTGCCTCCAATAAGCATCATCTCTTCAATTATCATTTTTTTATGACAATGTAATTCACTTGTATCTTCCCAGCATTATCACTTTTTCCGGCAAATGCACATGTACTTCTTTTATTGGAGACTAAGAATTACTAGTAAATAATGCCATGAGTCATACCAAAGAACTTTATATTAGGACATAACTAAGAAAATAAACCTTTAGATTTCACTGAAGGATCAAGTCTCTCAGCGTATAGTGGTATATAACCAATGTACTCTTTATGCGATAACTTCATTTTCTCTTGCAAGGTAAGCAAGAAGAATTTCTTACTCTCATCGAATACTTTCTTCAGCAGCTCCTCCTCAACCCCATGATTCACAAGGTAAAAGAAACCATGGTCCATGCATGCCTGAAAATGCACTTTTGAAATCAAAACATTACTCACAAACTTCAAGTAAGAGCTAAGTGACCTAGGGGTAGCAACTAACTTCGATTTAAAGAAAAAGTTACTTTTGTTTATATTTTGATACACGCTGAGAAAGAAACATAGCAAGAGTTGGTGGGTGGGACTTTAAACACTATGAGAAAACAAACCAAAATTGCTGAAAATAATCAAATAGTAAAAGCCCCAAAATCTCAATGTGAAGCAGACTGATACTTAAACTGATAAAAATAGGGTCCATTCAACTAAATAGAGAATAACTGTCTCGAGTAACACAAAATTACACAAACAATCAACGTTTACCAAAAACCATGGCACTCAGTTGATACTAAACACCCCAAAATCCTACATTAAGTTGGTGGGTCCTTGCACTAAGTCTGTGAGCTAAATAGGGATAAAAAATTTATTTTGATTACCATAACAAAGTCAATTATATCTATCAACAATCTTCATCACATCAATTCATTCAACAATAAATTGAAAGCCCACATCAGAATCAAAACTTACATAAACAACTAGCTGATTCATTCAGAATTTTTAAAGGTTTGAATTCATTAACAACCATGCTTTTAACTCACCCTTGCTTGTTTCTTCATCAATAACATTAAACTTTTAAGTATTATAGTGAAACCCATTACACTACTAAACCAATAACTCAAATATATCAATCCGAAACCAGACAACGACCCCCCATTACAAAAACAAAAAGAGATCACATGCTACAAACAACCCCACCCTCTCCAATAATAGCTAACAATAAAGTGTAACATATGTGCGTAGTGAGGCTGCCTTAACATATATTCCTAACAACAACTACATCACTCTCAATTGTCTATGTCATCAAAACTGCACTTACAAGCACACACACTCATTTAGAGGGAAACATTTTATATAATTTTTTACACAAACAAAAATATAATACAGAAGCATTGTTTGGGTGAAAAGAAAAAGGTGAACCAAACTAAACAACAGGGTATAGAGTTAATGGAGAAAGCAAAACTAAATTATGAAGTAGTGGGTTTTTTTTGTACCTTACGTATCGCTTGGGCTGTTGCAACTCTATCGAAGTTGGACAAATCAACAAATGGAAGTTTCAGGGCTTCTCCCATACTTTTCACTTCCTTCCTTCCTTCCTTCCAAACTGACTTCACAAAATCAGTGAATATTGAAGACCCAAAGAGATGAACCGTTGCTTTGCCAAATTACCCAAACAAGAAGAAGAAATCAATTGATCTAAAAACATTCATCATCACGCAATATAGATAAGGCGGTAATGACTTTGTTAACACACACATTAGTGGATCACCATTGACGTTGGTACGGAAATACACTTGGGCATGCCAATCGTGACTTTGGTACTCCCAAATTAAGAGATAATTTTCACTTTGGTTTGAAATTTTTTATTTTTTTATTTTTTCAAGTGCTTAGAAGCTAACTTCTAATTGAGGTTAGAAGTTCTAAACGAGTTTATGAATGAATTGTTTTGTTTAGCTTATGTTTTTAGGTGTTTAATGGGAACTATTTGACAACTTTGCCCCACTAAGGCGACACATGCATGAATGGAGAGATGGTGGGTTGAAAACCCGACATTATACGGAGGTGATCGATTTGTCGAAGCTTTCAAAACTACATGCTACATGATGAAAACTTGAAAATATACACGAGAGGGAGAGTTGGAGAGATGAAGAAAAGCTTGAAATATACGGAGAATGAACACAAAGATTAATGAGAAAAACAAGATAAGTTTCTTACAATTGAAAAGTCCTTTGAATGTAGGTAAAACGACAATGTTTGGCGAAGATAATGAATGTGTGCTTTCAAAATTTAACCCTACTTGATTTTAATAAGATAAGGGCAGCAATTGTCATTACAAATTATTTTATGGTTATTATTGGGGTAATTTTTTGACTCGGCACTCCGTGCTTAATGATCAGCACCTCTCTGATGCTTACTCCAATCAGAAGATGAGCTTATGATCATGACTAAAAATAAACACTCTAAATAAGGTGGCTCACTTCTTATTAAGACTTCTGACTCTATTCACAAGCAAAAACAAATATCTTATAAGTTGAGTATCATTAAACACCAAAAAATTGGTACATGAAAGTAGTAAACAATTCGTGAAGTAAACTAATCTAGACCATCCTTCATGGCCCTTTATTGAATCATCAAATGGCCCAGCCCAACTCAACTATAGTGAAATATTGAGGTCCAAGTTCAGCCTGCCACCGGAAGGCATTGATAAAATTCCAAATCGAGATCATTATTCTCTTTATACTTGAACTTCTCCCTTTTATCAGTCTAGCTGACGATGTATAGATTAATTCTCTTAGTATATATGTGATTTACCGTACCAAATAAAAGACCCTAAATATTTAGTTAATGCAAGGACTTAGGGAAAGGAAAAAGGTAAGCAACCACTTAATTAAGTTAATTATTTCTCTAAAATTAGTCAATAATAGTTTTTTTCTAAAATGAGCAATAAAATGATTGGAAGCCTCAAACTTAAACATAAAGAATGCAAATAGACCGACTAATTAATACATATTTTTAATGATTAACAACCTCGTGTGCTTAGCGTGCATAAGAATTTGGAAAAAGACAACTAATATATAGAAAAAACAAAAAATTCAACCTTCAATAGTGGTCTATGTTTTGCATGTACAATGGACAATTAAATAAAATATCTATATTTTTACATAATATTACGGTGATGAGAGCTTTTGCATTTTTTCAAACAAATATAGTTGCATACGGTATTTCCATCTCCTCCGCAAGTTGGCAGACAAATTTTCATACAATCATCATATGCAGCAGTATGATCTAATGATTGAGGGTTTATTATCCCAGTAGCTTGAAGTATATCACCAGCATGAAAGAAGACGACGCAGGTCAACAATATAGCAATAATTGTTTGTGTCATCGGTTTATAAGAATTGATGAAATAAGGATAATTTATTGACAAAAAGACTAGTCCGGAGTTATTTATAGTTTGTGAAAAACAAAACCACAAAAAAAAAAAAACAAAAACAAAAACAAAAAAAAAAACAAAAATAAAACAAAACAAATTACCTAACAAAATGTAGAAGCATAAGAAGATATAGGATAATGTCCTCAAGAAAGCAACCAATGCCAGCACATTGTTTTAGTGTCTGTTTCATCTTATGTTGAGACTCATCACCACCAATGATGCTAGATAAGGAGCCAGTTGAGTCGACAATGAATTTAAAAAATAGACATATTTGATTTACATAAAATTAGCTAATTCCAATAGCTCGATTTATATACAATCAAATCGAATTTAATTAGACAGATTTGATTTATATGAATATTTTTTAGTAGATTTAGTCATGATTATTTTGAGACGCACAATACTAAAAAAATTGAAGCAGCCTGGTACGTGACCACAAGTTATGACAAATTCAAGTGCAATCATGAAATTTTGAAAGATGTGTTGAAAATGTGGAAGATGAGCATGACAGGTGCATTGATGACAAGAGTGTATGAAGGTCTGACTCTAGCTAGGTGCAACCGCACAAGGCCCTTCGAGTAGATTCCCCCCACTCCAAAAAAAATTTATTTATATATTGTTACTAAGGATACAAATTTTAATTGGTAAAGTTAACCTGGACTCACCTTTTCACCAATTGTATCTATTGTTGTGATGGTCAAGGACTATTTTCATTTTACTAACCTCATGGATTTATTTATTATTATTTTTTTTAAGTATTACCCCTAGTTTTTGTTTAGAGTACGCATGTATTCGGTTTTTTTTATAAGTATATTATAAAAAACACATTCAATTTTTATAGGTGTAAAAATCGGGTACGTATAATATTAAAACATAAAAATAGTATTTACTTTTCTTGTAATGTAAAAGATACCCATGTTTTTAGCTTTCACACAGGTCCCTTAAACTCTCATAACAACCTTCTGAGTATATGGAGTGAGTGGGGTAATGGTGAAAATAAAAATGATTAAAATTCATATGTAAGCATCACTAGACTTAAAATTTATCATATATATCATAAAATATAATGCATTTCGTTTACATTACAATGTCGAATCACTTCACAACAAGTATTACAATATTTGTCTATAATGGGTTACTGTCCACTTCATCAATACATAAAAGATGCTTGGTGTCTCAAAGTTCTTCGTCAACTCTCAATGGTAACTTCCACCCATGTAGATTTCAGGTTGCTAATTGCAATAAAAAACGTATTTTCAATGATCAATGTCATTGTTTTAACCTTGTAGTCTTATGGAGCGCGCAGAGGGTTAACAAAATCACACTTGTTTCAAGAAGTCCCAACCTGATTTTATTTTTCATTACATTATTTTTTTTATAGTCATTCACTCTATTTTTTGCAACAGTCTCGAGGATTCATTATTCTCTTCTTTCAGAAACCCCAGTAATCAAGAAATAGTGAGGAATTTCATTTCTAAATTATTTGAGTAAAAAATACAACATACATCAATACAATATTTGTAGAATATAATTTGTATCCATGCAAAACTATTTCACTATTAAGTTAGAAATTCATCTTCCTTTTGGTTTAAGCACACAAAGTATTAAGAAACATAGATGTAATTAAAGAAGGGTGAAACTTCCTCGCACCCTACAATATCTTTGGAGTGTCTAACAAATGTCTAAGCTAACAAGCTCAACTCAGAACAATTTTTGAATTCTTAAAATACACCCCATATAATGAGATGTACAACTCTTTTTATTAACTCAAGTATCAAGATTATCCATCTTGTTATCCTCAAAACATCCTCCCAACCCCATTTATGTACAAAATAAATCGTTGTGTGTTTTTCCTCGATAAAAATTTGTTTGCTATTGCTACCATACCTACCAATCAACATGCCATGCACGATTAAATAATTTTTTTTACTCCAAAGTAATATATTATGTATAACTCTAACAAAAATATAACTCTTAGAACTAAACAAGGAGTAGTACTTAGCATACAACCTATAAGATTTTTCTAATTTCATTTTTAATCTTCTAAGAATCATGTTTAATGTTGATGTAGGAGTTGACCTATGTATCGTGCACTAGGGGAGTCTTCCCCCACTTTTAGGCTCGATTGCTTAACTCACATTGGCATCAACCTCAAATGATATTTTTGAACTAACTCCTATAATGAGGTTGAATGATATTTTCTTACTGGTATTTTAGATAATCAAAAGCAAAATAAATCACTTACGCATTAAACACTAGCATGGTAGATGTAGGTTCACAAGTCTTACATAAAAAAAAAAAATCACATCCAATCCCTAGGATATATACTTATTGTAAACATCTGAACACTGTAACGAATTTTCAACAAATGAACAGTGAATATCATACGTCTAAGTACATTTTGGACGATAATACCACATTACAATTTTCAAATGCCCCTTACATGACACTTGAAAGTTATGTGAAATAACAACAGTGACCGGTGTTTTAGTACACTTCTTACTACGATGTAAAGTTTGCCACGCGGAATCAAGGATTGTGATTTCATCTTTTGAAGTAATTACAAGTTTTTGACTTTAAGAAATGTTTATATAGAAATAACATAAAATTTTCGAGAATATGTCAAACATATATGAGTATGCGAAAAATAAGATACAAGTAAATAGCCCTAATAAACACATTAAATATATTAAATGAAGCCGAAGTACACAAATGTCCCTACAAATGTATTTTTCATCATAATTTTTGGGTTTACACAAAAATATCAAAATCTATAAAAATGACGAAATATTTCGGCAAAAAAAAAAAGTAATTCACTTCATAACTTTTGGGTTTTACATGCAAATGTTGAAATTTATGAAAAAACACAAAATATTTCAAAATAATGTACTTTTCAATTCGGAATTTAAATTTCGAGATCTTAAAAAAAGAAATATTTATCGAAATCACAATCATTGTGTGGAACAAACTCTACCCATATTGACATCATAAATGTGTCAAAGTTCTAGCCCATTTTGATACGCGTTATTCAAAATACATGTTAAAGGTGATATGAACTATGTTGTTTATTGGGTTCTTATATCTTATTCATGAAGCAAGTGAGGGCCACCTTGGGCGCAACACAAGCGCCCATGGTCCCAGACCGTTTGAAGGAAGGTCATTTTTCATCGTAGTACAAACTCAAGTTGCACTAGGGGTAAATGTGCATTTTTTTTTTCAAGTTGGTTATGCTCAAGAAGTTTCTAGACAATAAATAATAATAGTAATTTTTTTCAGATGACCATGATCTAGAGTTTTGGTAAATTCATTGTTTATTTATTTGCTCATACACAATCGTCATGGGAGTAACTAAACCGTGAAAAATCAAGTTATGACTACAACAAGCTGTTGTCATGGCATGGTTTGGCCAAATATATTTGCATTAAAATTTTTCGGATTCAGGTCAGATTCGAATGTAAAAGTGAAATCCGGATTACTTATTGGATCGCACTCGTATTCTACTAAATTCGATTTAATAAAAATCAAAATTATATATTCTTACAATTTGGTTTGAAAATTTACAATTTTAGATCAAATCGGATCGTATCTGGATTGGTACAAAACTTATCTCTAAAAGCATTTCCACGTGGTTCCCTCTTATAAGCTAGAAAAATAAATCCCGACTGTCAACAACATGATTAAACCCCGCTACTTTTCCACTCTTCGTCTCCCTCTCCACCCTCTCTGTTCTCCTTCTTCTTTTCAACTTCTACATTGCAGTCTTCGTTCAACTCTCTGGCTCTAAAAGCTTTTTCTTCAACAAGGCAAGAATCAATCTTCGATTAAACCTACTGTTTTAGTATTCAATTTGTTTACTTATAGTATACTTAGTTGGTAAGTTTTTGTTATTACTGATTCACGAGATGATTAGGGTTTTAGTTGATATCTGAATTCTTGCTTCTTGGCTTGCAAGAAACCACAGTTTTTGTTTATTGATTTGATTTGATTTTACTTTATTTTGTTATAAACATGGATGATCAATGGCTTTTTCTACATTGCAGTCTTCGTTCTTCGTTCAACTCTCTGGCTCTAAAAGCTTTTTCTTCAACAAGGCAATAATCAATCTTCGATCAAACCTACTGTTTTAGTATTCAATTTGTTTACCTATAGTATACTTAGTTGGTAAGTTTTTGTTATTACTGATTCACGAGATGATTAGGGTTTTAGTTGATATCTGAATTCTTGCTTCTTGGCTTGCAAGAAACCACAGTTTTTGTTTATTGATTTGATTTGATTTGATTTTACTTAATTTTGTTGTAAACATGGATGATCAATGGCTTTTTCTACGTTGCAGTAGTCGTTCAACTCTCCGGCTTTCTTAATTTTTTTTTTTTTTCTTCAACAAGGTAAGAATCAATCTTCGAACAAAGCTACTGTTTTAGTAATCAATTTGTGTCACAACCCCTGATTAATAGATTGAAAAAATGGAAATTCTATTGATAGGCAAGAGCAAAAACAAATCTCACAATCCTTTCGAATTGGAGCCTCAGAACCGACTGGTTTTTACATACTGAGCTCTGCTCTGCTCTCCTCTCTTACTGTATTTAAAGGCAATAGCTATAACAGAATTTTCCTTTCAGCCAATACTAGAGGGACACCTGTATATCCCATGTGATCCTCTAACTAACAATGAGAAAGTTACCAAACTATCCTTTCCCTCCCATTTTTGAATTTGTTTCTTTCTTTTAATTCCTTCCTGTTTTCGCGCCAACTCAGAATTTGTTGTAATTCCTTCCAATCATGACAATACCCACTCCTTCACCAAATCCTTGTCCTCAAGGATTGAAATGAGGAAATGATGCGGTGAGGTGAGCCCAATCTTCCCATGTTGCTTCTTGAGCTGTGGAATTAGACCATTGAACCAAGACTTGTGTCACAGCACAGTTATGTCGAGGAATTAACCGACGAGCCAGAATTGCTATTGGTTCAGCTTTAAACTGCCCTTGGCCATCAACTAGAGGTAGCTGCGGTGTTGGAATGATGGATTGGCCAAGTTTTCCCTTCAATTGTGAGACGTGGAAGACGGGATGAATCTTGGAGGAAGAAGGAAGGTCTAATTTATAAGCCACAGCCCCTATCTTGTCCAGTACCTGAAACGGCCCATAAAATCTGGCAGACAGCTTCAGATTCTTCCTTATGTTCACGGATGTTTGGCGATACGGTTGGAGTTTGAGGTAAACCCAATCGCCAATAGCAAACTCCCTGTCACTTCTATGTTTATCTGCGTAGAGTTTCATGCGTTCCTGGGCCTTAACCAATTTCTCTTTCAGTAATTGAAGCATTTGGTTCCTGTCTTCCATGTACTGGTTAACCTCAGGAATTGAAAGAGAAGAGATAGGAGGTAATGCCAAGAGAGGGGGAGCATAGCCATATAAGGCTTGAAATGGTGTGGTTTGTAGGCTTGAG
This sequence comes from Berberis vulgaris, assembly GCA_963556465.1. NCBI lineage: Eukaryota > Viridiplantae > Streptophyta > Magnoliopsida > Ranunculales > Berberidaceae > Berberis > Berberis vulgaris. Next base: position 77,930,501 of record OY747136.1, on the reverse strand, counting down.
TGGTAGGTGGTGTTAAACCAATGCTCAGCCAGATATAACCAGTGAGACCATCTATTTGGGACCTCGCCACACATGCATCTTAAGTATGTTTCCAAACAGGAGTTTGTTCTCTCAGTCTGACCATCTGACTGAGGGTGATATGCTGTGCTTAATGCCAGTTTGGTGCCTAGAGCCATAAACAAATCTTGCCAGAAAGCACTGATAAAAACTTTATCTCTGTCTGATACAATTGAAGTAGGCAACCCATGCAACTTGTAGACATTTTGAAGGAATGTTTCAGCCACCATTGCTGATGTGAAGGGGTGTGATAGAGCCAAAAAGTGGCTGAATTTAGTGAGCCTGTCTACCACTACCAAAATGACCGTCTTGTGGTTCGAAGGGGAAAGTCCCTCGATAAAATCCATGGTGATATGCTGCCAGGCATGGTCTGGTACTGGCAAGGGTTGCAAAAGCCCACCATATGCAGCCTGATCATGCTTATTACGTTGGCAAACATCACACCCTGTTATGAACTGAACTAACAGGGTCTTCATGCCTCGCCAGTAGAAGTGTTGTTGCAGTCTCTTATATGTAGCAGCTATACCAGAGTGGCCACCTATGGCTGAGCAATGTAAAGCAGTAAGAATCTGGTGTCTTAGTGATCCTGTTGAGCCAATGTATAGCTTTTGTTGATAATGGAGCAGTCCATTCACATAAGAGAAGTTAGGAACAGCCTGTGGATCAATTAGCAACTGCTGAATCAGAGTATTGGCATAGGAATCCTCCTCATAACTGTTGGCAACTTCTTGCAGCCAAAGAGGAGTCACTGTGGAAATTGCCAGGCACTGGGAGTCATCAAAATCACATCTGGAAAGTGCATCAGCAGCCCTGTTGTCGACACCCTTCTTGTATGCGATCTCATAGTCAAACCCCAGTAGCTTAGAGAGCCACTTTTGTTGCATAACTGTGGTCACTTTCTGAGACAAAAAATGCCTAATGCTTTGGTGGTCCGTATGAATATAGAACTTGGATCCCAACAAATATGACCTCCATTTGTGAATGGCCATCACAATAGCCAAAAGCTCATTCTCATAAGTAGACAAATGAAGGTTTTTAGGTCCTAAAGCTCTACTAAAATAGGCTATAGGTCTTTCTTCTTGAGAAAGGACAGCTCCCACACCTTTAGAACATGCGTCGGTCTCAAGGAAGAAAGGCTTAGTGAAGTTGGGCAAAGCCAAAACCGGGGCCTGGCACATGGCCTCTTTGAGAGTTAGGAAAGGTTGAGCCAATTGACCATAACTCTTGATGAATTTTCTATAGTACCCGGTGAGTCCTAGGAAACCCCTTAGTTGTTTGAGTGTGGTGGGTATTGGCCAAGATTGCATAGCATCTATCTTTTGGGGATCGGCCTCTACACCATTAGGGCTAATGATATGGCCTAGGTACTCAAGTCTATGTTGACCAAAAGAGCACTTAGAAAATTTAGCAAAGAGTTGATGTGTTCTCAATATGGAAAAAGTGGTGTGGAGGTGAGAAACATGATCTTCCTCACTCTTACTATAAACTAATATGTCATCAAAAAAGACTAAAATGAATTTCCTCAAGAAGGGTTGGAATATTTGGTTCATTAAGGATTGAAAAGTGGCGGGTGCATTGGTTAGACCAAAAGGCATAACTCTAAACTCAAAGTGTCCATGGTGGGTTTTGAAAGCAGTTTTGTGAATATCAGGAGGGTGAACTCTTATTTGATGATACCCCGACCTTAGGTCTAGTTTGGAAAAAATAGTGGCTCCATGTAATTCGTCTAGCAATTCATCAATCAATGGCATAGGAAATTTATCCTTAATAGTAAGGTCATTGAGTCTCCTATAGTCAACACAAAATCTCCATGAGTTGTCTTTTTTTTTTACAAGAAGTATGGGTGCGGCAAATGGACTACTAGAATGTTGAATAAGGCCAGTCTCTAACATTTCTGTGATGAGTTGTTCTACCTCGGTTTTTTGCATGTAGGGTATCTTGTATGGATGTTGGGATGGAGGAATGGAGTTAGGTTTTAAAGGAATTTTATGGTCTAGTGGTCTATGGGGTGGTAGGGAAGTAGGGACTTGGAAGATATCATTGTTGGTTTGGAGCATTTCTTTTAGGAACAATGGAATTGTTGAAGGTGAGCCTATAGTAGATATGGAAAAAATTTGACCCAAGCAAGAGGGTGAAAATTTCTTAATGAACTTAGACATACCTTTGGCATCCATGAGACTCAAGGATGCTTCTTGTGTGATTCCTTGTAGTGTGATAGGTTGTCCACGTATAGTAAGAGTCAATTGTAATCTCTGAAGGTTGATAATTATATCCCCAAAGGGCTTCAACCAATCTCCCCCTAGAACCATATCATATCCCCCAAGAGGGAGAACCCTGATTTTTCCTTCGAAATGAAGTCCTTGCATCGTCCACTTGAAGCATTGGCAAAGAGCATTGCTATGAAGTTGCTGGCCATTTGCTACCCTCACCACCATTTGAGGAGTTAAGACCGTAGGCCATTGGGTTGCTTTAATCACTTTTGGATCCACAAAGGAATGAGTGCTGCCCGTATCGATGAGTATAGAGATTTGCTTCTTCTTCACTAGTCCCCTAAGGAGTATTGTGTTAGCAGATACACTGCCATGTAGGGCACTAAGCGAGAGTTCCATCTCGGTCTGAATCTCATGAACCAGATCTTCTGTCTCCAAACAGTCCTCAGGAGTTGCCTCTTCATCTGTGATCAGCAAGTAGAGAAACTGCTGTTTGCAAAGATGCCCGGGTCTATATTGTTCATCGCAGTTGTAACATAAACCCCTTTCCCTTCTTATCTTCATCTGAGCTGCTGTCAATCTTTTGATGGGAGGAGCACTAGGAGTAATTCTGGAAGATGAGGGTATAGATGTGTATGAAGAGGAAGTTGGTTTGTAAACAGGATTGTTGGAAGCTATGGATGGTTGTGATGTCTGTGAATTTTGGAACTGTGAGATTTGTGGATTGGTATGGGGTTTAGGCCATGCGGAAGGGAAATTAGTTGTGGAAAATGGCTTACGTTGAGTGGTGGATCCAGGTGGTGTGATGACTGAAGGTGTATTACAGGCTTCCTGAAGTTTGGCCAACGCAAAAGCCTGTGCTAAGGTGGTGGGTTTGAACATCTGAACAACTAGTTTAATTTCTGATTTTAGCCCACTCAGAAAACTCAGTATGAAGTAGTTCTCAGATAATGAAGGGTTGTTAACCAGCATAATGGCCTTAAGTTCTTCAAACTTCTCAAAATATTCATCAACAGACTGTGTTTGAGCAAGCTTGTTAAAAGATGCAATATAATTGTCCTCTGCTGGATTTTCAAACCGCATACAGAGATCTCTCAACAACTCCGACCATTTTATATTGGTCTTACCTACTTGGTAATCAAGGAACCAAGTGTCTGCTCTTCCATCTAAGTGGATTGAAGCAATGGCAACCTTGCTCTCCTCGGTTACCTTGTGTATTTCGAAATATCTTTCACATTTTTGTATCCATGATCTTGGATTTAATCCATCAAAGTGCGGAAAATCGATTTTAAGAAAACGAAAATAGTTACCTCCATTATCCATTGGTGGTTGGTCAGGAGTTCTGATCTGAGATTGTACTGAGCCAGAAGCCTGCGAGGTGTTTGATTCCACGCCTGAATGAGGACCCCTCTGATTCTGTAACATATGGAGTAGTTGATCCAGTTTCGCATCCAGTTTTTTCTCATGGTTCTCGACTGTTTGTTCCATCCGCAATAGGTTACCTTTTAGAGCCTCTACTTGCCTAGATGTCTCCATCTGAACCTTCCTCGTCTCCTTCATAAAATTTTCGATATCTTTGGCCCTGGTTTCCATGGTGGTGGATTGGATCGAGTGAAGCTCTGATACCAAATGTCACAACCCCTGATTAATAGATTGAAAAAATGGAAATTCTATTGATAGGCAAGAGCAAAAACAAATCTCACAATCCTTTCGAATTGGAGCCTCAGAACCGACTGGTTTTTACATACTGAGCTCTGCTCTCCTCTCTTACTGTATTTAAAGGCAATAGCTATAACAGAATTTTCCTTTCAGCCAATACTAGAGGGACACCTGTATATCCCATGTGATCCTCTAACTAACAATGAGAAAGTTACCAAACTATCCTTTCCCTCCCATTTTTGAATTTGTTTCTTTCTTTTAATTCCTTCCTGTTTTCGCGCCAACTCAGAATCTGTTGTAATTCCTTCCAATCATGACAATTTGTTTACCTATAGTCTACTTGGTTGGTTAGTTTTTGTTTCAAGAGTTATTACTATGGTGATTAACGAGATGATTAGGGTTTATTTTGTTGATCAATGGGTTTTTTTATTTTTTATTTTTTTTATTTTTTTTATATATATATCTGGGATTGTTTGGTGGAGAATAGCCATAAATTTAGCTCATGCATATATTGGTTCTTATATTTCAGGTGTAATTTGGGTTTTGTTAATCTAAAAAAGTGTTTTCCATGCCTTCTGACGTCTCGCCTCCTCGTCAGTGGCAAGACAAGGCAAGCGGCTTCTTTTCGACTTCAGGTATTATGAACTGGTGGAATTCTTATTAAGTATTACTGTGGTTGATTTTATAATGTATGTGTGTGTAGTCGTTTGTGATTGATTAGATAGTATGTGTGAAATTTAATGTAGGTATCAAATTGAAAGAAGCTGGACAATCTGCTGGAACGTTTGTGGGGGAGGTTGCAAAAGATGCGAAAGGTAATGTTGCAGATGTGGCAGGAAGAGTAGGTTCATTGGTGAAGAGTCGATGGTCCCTCATTCAGCAGGCTACCCAAAGGCCACGATCAAGAGAGGCTGTTCAGGAACGACTTATTACTGCTGCTGCTTCTACGGGGTTGCTTCTGAGAAGGGGAATATCTGAGACAAAGGATAAGGTCACTGTAGGAAAGCAGAAAGTTGAAGAGGTAAGCTCTTTTGTACATATTCAACACTTCAATGACAAGTTGAGTGAGATATTCTAGCCTGACTAATTAATTTGTCTAGCATACATGCGTAAATTATGTGTAGTTAACTTGAGTGTATCCATGTCTAATACAAAAGGCCAAGGGAACTTGAGTGTATCCATTTCTAATACAAAAGGCCAAGGGATGAGTTTGTTACGTTACATAATTCTTGAATCTTACCCATGACGAGTCTGGAGCTTGGTTTGCAAGACAATAGCAGATTGGGCATGGTTGTTCTTTTGAGCTAATATATTTATTTAGTAGGAATGAATGAACACATGATTCTGTTATATAATGTGACCTAAGCTAGAAGTGGATGACAATCAAATGTAAATCATACTCAATGAATAAGATCAACTAGCTTATTAAATCGGTGCCTCTCGCTAGTAGAGCGTTAATATATTTGTATTAATGGTTTGAATAATTTCTAATCGAGTAATCAGAGAGTTTTCACTATTTACCGATTAATCGCTTTCAAAACCTCATCGTTTAATCGGTCCATGGCGATATGTTATAAACAAATACTAAAAAATAAGTTTTTTTTTTATTTTTTAAAATTATTTTTCACTAACGTCATGAATACCCCGTCCATAAGCAATATGAAGCGTGTGAAGAGGCTAAAAAGAAAGATCAATATAAAAAAAAAGAGAAAAATGACCAAAGAAAAATAACAAGTAAAACTAAAGAGTATGGAGTCACACCCTTATTTGACATTGAATTTTTTTTTTATTTTGTTATACTTTTCCCTAAATTGTGATATGTGATGTGCACTACTTCAATTTATTATTATAATTTTCTTGAAGTAAACAATAACACTTAAAAGGATAGAGAAAATATATTTATAAAATATAGATAGAATAATTTTGATTAATCTTGATTTATCTCATATCGCTCCTGTAGCGATTAGAGTCCGATTAACGATTTAACTACTTAGTAATTCTGGCTTAGTAATTTACAAAAGATCTAAGTTACTTTCATTTGGGAGAGGGTTGTCCATGTTGGATTGCCCTATTTTTTCCTCTCCCTTAGATGAGGGTAGTTTAGGTCTTTTTTTTTTCTTTTTTTTTTTACATCACGTGATAAACATGTGCATAAGATAACAGTTAATTATCTAGATAGTCAATGGACGGCGAGGGACCAAGATCAAATTAAATTATAAAATGGACTAAAGCTATTTATCCCATTAGTACAATGGACCAACATCAAATTTACTCTAATTTTTAATACTCACTCTTTACCGCATTTGGTCTTCAACCGATAAAGGCCAATGATCTATGCAGTATGCAACTAAAAACCCTAGAAACCCTAAATTAAAAACTCACTTTCTCTCTCTCTCAAAAAAAAAAAACCCATTGCTATAATTTCACTTCCAGAAGTACATTATCAAGAATCATGTGAGTGAATCTAAAGTGTTAAGCAGGTTAATTGCTAATATTCACATCCCTGATCCATAAAAAAAAAAAAATCTTAATCCATCTCGAACTTCAACATAACTTATGTTTGGTCAGTCACTTAAAGCCTTGTTTTTTATTCAGCCAATCACCAGTTTGTTGATCAATCTAGCTACATAAAGAAGCATCAACTACTTGCTCTTCTTGATTTCATAGAAACTTTGGCTTTCTATAGTCAAAGTAATTTGAAACACTTCTTGAAGCTTTTCCAGTCAACATATCACAAAACAAATAAGTTTGTCCATTGAATTGTCAATAAACCCTAAAATCTTCCATTTTAACAATTCCAATAACAAAGCTTATTTACAAATTGAGTTGAAAATAATTAATAATAATTAGAAGGCTTAAAAAATTCATAGCTTATTTGAATGACATATTACACTGAATAGGAGAAACTCATACAAAAAGTGTAAAGCCTCAAAAGAGGTTATTTTTTGGTAAGATGGCTCTTGTCATCATTTGCAAGAAACAGTAAAACCCAATAGTAGTGAAATACAAGAGAAAACATAAATTGAGAAACAATTGTATAAATTCTAAAAAAATTTGAAACATTCGAATCTATATAGTATTTGTGAGATGCGTATTTGACTATTCTTGAGTTTCTCTTTTTGATTGCAAAACCAAAATCTGTGACTTTTTTAGGGAAGTTAAAATTTAAAAATGGAAAAGGGGAAAATGCAAGCATAGTGAAGAAACAAAAAAAAGGAAACAATAACACCATGTTATTGCTCCAATACATATCTTTCCCATTGAGAAGGATTCTAAAAACCTACCTTGCATGCTAACTTGCCGAATTCAAATTAAAATCTTCAGTTATGAGTGCTAGAATCTGTGTTGTTGAATGTGACAAAACATTTATTGTGTTTCAGGTGGCAAAGAAGACTGCACAAAAAAGCAAGACTATATTGACTAACATTGAGCGTCGACAGAAGGTACACATCGTGTTGTAGCTCTAGTTTTGCTTGCAATTGCATACTCTAAAGTTTTTTATTGTCTTTATTTTTGCAGGGAGTTGCAAGCACTGATGGTGAGCTTTAAATATAGCCTTGTTATTTTTATTTATTTGATGTTGGAATCTATTGTTTTTAACTCTTGACTCTGTCATCAATCATTGGGTGTTTTTTTTTTTTTTTTTGTACATTTTCCCTTTTAAAATATAACACAAGTTCTCTGTATGAGATAGAATGATATAATAACATTGCCGAACTGTGATAATTTTGCTATAGCATCCAAACATGTCACATTTTGATGCATATCTTGAGGATCTTTTGTTGAATCCAGCTGGAACTTTAACACAACATTCCTGGCATTATTCCCCACGTGCCGTGCAAAATTTAGCTGAGACAGAACAAGCATTGTTCATGTGCAACCAGATCAGTTTTGACGCATATCTCAAGTGACACTGGTCGAATTGAGCTGAAATTTTAACACAATATCCTTTGAATCCCAGATTCTATTTATATATTTATTTCCCAGAGTTTTGGGTTTAGATGAAACAAGGATAGTAGGGACACAAAAAACTCTTAAGATATATAGAAAAAATGAAAAGGTCAAATTCAATTGTATGAGGATCAACGCAACCTGCTCAAGGTTGAAACAGTTACTTCCTTGATGAGATGGGGTCTGAATCGGGTTAGGCCTTCAGAGAATCAGAATAACTCGATTTAGGATGTGGCTGTAGTCTCGTTCACTCCCTCTTCTGTTCCTTTTAGCACGAAACTCTATGGTCAGTCCCACGCTCTTTTAGATCCTTCAAGTAGCAATTTGTTCAAAGCATGCAAATAAGTAATCGCTTGTAACTCAACCCTTTCATATTGAAGTATGAGATCTGAGTGATGATATGTTTAGTTTTCTTTCATTTTATTTGTAATGTATACAATTCCATTTCAATGCATGCAAGGACACAACGTCATTGTGATATGATGGACTCCGTTTTCTACAGACTACAAGGGATTTTAAGCAAATATATATTTTAAACCATCGGCTCAGTATGTGTGCGTGTTTTTTGGTCTGGGTACTTGTCTCGTCATTTGGACTAATACCATTTTCCTTCTCAGTGTTTGGAGTTCCTATTGAAGTGACTGTGCAACGACAACAATCAAGCAGACCTATACCTCACATTTTGATCACATGTGCCGATTTCCTTGTATTATCAGGTAAATAACACAAAATGCAAATAGCTTTGGCACATATTTTTTTTTTTTGTGAGAAATAACAAATTGTTGTTGATCACTTATGCAAAAGGCTCTGAAAGTTAGATTCTGGTAACTGTAGACGTACAAGATAATTTAGATTGCATAACAAGTACATGGACTGAGAGTAAGACCTTTTGTGTCATTCTATAGGATTGAACTCAGAGTACTTGTTCAAATCTGAGGGTGACAAGAAAGTTACTCAGCATTTGATTTCCTTATATAACCAAGGTATGTTTTTTTTCAGGCCTTTTCAGTCTTGTCAGGTTAATTATGGACACGATTGTGATTTTTTCGATCTAATGATTTGGTGATTCAATTTTATGTTGCAGATTCTAATGCGTCATTGCCTGATGGTCTCAACCCACTTGATGTTGCTAACCTCTTCAAGTGCTACCTTGCTAGCCTTCCTGAGCCACTTACAACATTTGAGCTTTATAATGAAATTAGAAATGCTCGTTCTAGCATACATTCAATGAAAAATATATTGAAAAGGCTTTCCAGCGTTAATTATATGACACTGGAGTTTGTCACTGCATTGCTGCTTCGTGTGAGCCAGAAGTCACTTCTCAATAAGGTAGACTTTGTTTCCCTTGTTTTCAGTTGCATAATTTCACATTTATGCATGCTTTTTGTGGGTACGATCTGCACTATGAGCAGCTTCACTTACATTGGAATAATGAATGATTGGTCTTATCACTTATCAATAATGATCTCTCAACAGATGGATGCTCGTAGCCTTTCAATGGAAATAGCTCCTCTAATTATGTGGCAGAAGGAGCAGAAACCGGACTATTTTGGTCAGTTTTGCCAACATTCATCCAAAGATCCTTCAAAGAAGTTTGTGGATTTGCCCCCAACTTATACTGCATGGGACACACTGTCAGGTGAGTAATGCTATACACTATTAGCCATTAGATGCTTTGGCAGTTGATGAGCAGCATCAGTTAAGGGTTAGTTCATGATTTTATTATTCATTTTGAAGCATGAAATCCTCTGATGAGCATCTTGAACTCAATAATCAGGTATTTAAGATAGTTTCATTTTGGAACGAGGAATCTATATGCGTCTTACTTTACTATAACTTCAAACATTTATTTCAACTCCTTTGTAATGTTTCTTTTTCTTTTTGAAACTACTTGATGCACACCCCTCATGGAAACTACAGAGAATAAACAAGAGGAAAACAAAGAAAACTCCAAGATGAATCAACTAATTTGAGATTTTAAAGAAAATCTGAATCCTTATTGGCATCCTTTGGTATAAGATCAACTTCAATATAAAAAAGCTTCACAGAGTTGATCACTTTGAAAACATCACTTTGGTGTATGACTGCAAGTTGGTTTGGCTGGGGAGTACCACACTAGCTCAAGCTATAGTTCTGGACATTGTGGTACCCCTATGGAGGCAGAGGGGCTGTTCCAAGTTTGAACCGTGTGGATTACATAGGAGATGGGATCTATGTGTATTACTTAGAGATTGATGACTACTATTTCATTGACCTTATTAGTTTTCTGTATAACCTTGTCGGGGTCCCAAAAGGCCATTAGATAAAGTTGTCCTTATCGAGCTCAATCTTAAATGAGCCGATGGAGATATTGCTTAAATTGTGACCTTTCAAATCAAATGACAAGAAATTTCTTCTGTACTCTTTTCCCATCCTTTATGACAGTGGAATTGATATATTTCAAGAAGCGAAAGTAAAATTTTTTGAGAAGCGAAAGGAAAAATAGGATGTTAGTGAAGATAATTTATGACCATATATTTCCTCAGCTAGGATCATTTCCACAATCCAAATGGTTTTCGTTGTTCATATTGAAGATTGTTCTTATAAATGCCATGAGATTCCTGACTGTATATGCTATATATCTAGTCATTAAAAACTAAATAACTAAATTTATGATGAATGTGTTTACGATCATATATTTTCCCTAGGATTGTTTCTGCGTTCACTTAGGGCTATTTAGTTTAACTTGTATCATTTTTATACATATACATGTACAGACGATGAATATGATGTTGATGTGTCCTCTGCAATTCCCCTGGATGACGGCTTGCCTACTGACTTTGCTGCTATTGAGGTTGTTCAGTGTCTCATTGAGCATCACAATGCAATTTTCACGGATGCCAATGAGACAGTTTGGAAATAATTTTGATTGCATTATTTTCATTCTACCTCAAGTTCAGTTTGGCTTTTCAAAGGGATCTGTATGATTGGTAAGCTAGAGGTTTCTCTGTGCTCCTATTTTCCATGAATCCCATTTTAGAAAGATACAAGTGTTCATTTTAGCATAGAAGATTTATGTGAAATAGAATTCAGTCTGTAAAGTAACAATTATTTTTAGTTTGTACCAATAGAGGTACAACAATGTAATTCTTGACAGGTTGTGATGGCAGACATGTTAATGGGTGTTTTAGCTGCTTGTACATGGGTGTTGCTACTCACAAGGATTGTGATTTCGTTTTTTGAGTTAATTTCGGACCCTGATTTTAAGAAATATTTTGTTTTGTGAAGAAAAATCTAAAAATTTCGGCCGTGATTTCAAATTTAATGCATTTTAATATCTTAAATACTACATAAAAAGTCTCACACAACTCGTAGTGTCATAAAGATTGAATATTACATGAGAATTAATCATCATAACAAACTTTTGATAATAAAATAACATTATAACTTGTTAAAATATACAAAGATTAAAATATTAATTTATTTTTTATGAAATTTTTTGAAGTGTTTCGGATTTCAAAAAAGATTTTGCTAATTTCAAAATAAGAAATATTCAGTAAAATTTTGACATATTTCGAGAAATCACATTCATTGATTAAAATGGATTTTTAGCAGAAAACATTAAATTCATCTAGATGCGCGTTCACGTAGTTAATCTTATGTTAAGGTTGTTCTCAAGTGTAAGTCGAAAATAACCAATATATGAAGGCAAGTGAAGAGATTTAGAAACCAAATATTCAGAAATTTGTAGAGAATATTTCATATTCAGTACTAGAGTTGAATCATCCTCATAAAACTTTCATATTCTTATTATGAACTCAACTCACTTTCATCCTGATGCCCATCTATCTACAACTGATCAGACGAGGTTGGTATTGACTTGATGTAGTCAAACAAATATATAGGCAAAAAATCAAAGAAGCTATCTGGGGTGGCTCGGTTCTCGCCCACATCCTCTCTACCACTGCTGCCGCCCTCCAATCCTAAAAATGGAAACTATGAGATGTTATCAGCAGCGATATTTGCTCTTTGTTGGCTAAACACATCCATAAGGTCAAGATGATCTTGGTTTTCTGGCAAGATTAGGGGGAGGTCCAACGAGGAACAAGTTGTGGTCATTGAAGACAAATCTTCCTCCATTTGAATGCAATTAAGGAGCCTAGGTGGTTGAACATCATGAGTTAAACAAACCAGTAAGTGTTACAAATGATACAAGTAAGAAGAGACTTGATGAGAGGCAGATGCTTTGCCATTGTTTTTGTGTGATTTGGAAGGGTTTTGCCATTGAAGAAGGGTTTTTGTGAGCAATTGGTGATTGGTGGTAGGAGGGCCGATCTTCTGAATTCTATGTGCTCCATCTCAAATGGCTTGTAGATGTTTAAATCACCATGTTAATGGGTTGTTAATTTTTTTTTGGAAAGCGATGATTAGAGGATCCCCGAATTTTTATATTAATAAAGTAATGATGAAGCAAATACAATCGCTCATTACATAATTAATAGAAACAGAAAGTTTCTTCAAATCCTCAACTAAAAAACTAATTAGATCAAGCTCCACAGTCTCCAAGTTGGAAAATAATTTCATAAAGTGTTTGCTACAGTAGTAGTAGTTTCTTGGTGCACATGTCATAAATTTACTTTCCCATAAGCACTAATTAAATGTATAATCATCTTTATTACATGATTTATACCTAACAAGGTGCTCGAGATGTAAGATAAGTCAATGTAGAGATCCAGAGAGTACTGAAACTTGAAAGTGGACCCATTGAATACTAGCTCTAATCTAACATCCATACAAGAATCCGGAAAATAACATAACATAAAAGAGTCAACTAACAAGTTAGCTAAACCAAACAAATCGAAGAAACTAGCAAAAAAAAAACATAAAATCTTATTATACAAATCGGAATGGTGTTTGAGATTGGAGATAAAAGACAGTTGAAATTTACCCAAATATAAGAATCCAACGAATCGTATAGAACTTAAAACACCAAGGGTGCATGGGTTCGATTCTCATACCCAATATTTTAATATTTATTTAATTTTCTTCAAATGTTGATGGTGGTGATTAGGCATGTAAGTATGAAGAATGAAATCTTGAGAATAATAATGTTTTGACAAATTTTAAACTTTTATCGTGCCAACGGCACGGGAAATGCCTAGTCTTGATACATATCACAACCAAGAAGGCAAATACAACACAACATCTACACTAGTAGTTGGTAATTGAGACACTATGACTGAGAAGAAGAATGCCAATAGAAGTTTTAGCAGTAAATAACACTTAATGGTAAGAGATAAAGGGACAGGCGTTTCAAGATAACATTACAAAACAGTTTTAGCAGTAAATAACACTTAATGGTAAGAGATAAAGGGACAGGCGTTTCAAGATAACATTACAAAACACGAGCAGACAATAAAGAGGGATTTTTAGAAGAAAATAAAAGATCGAGAGTATCGAAAGTTTGGGAAAAAATGAAAAGCTGCTACCAAGATTACTTGTACGTTCTCAACTCTTCTGTATATTGCTAGCTTGAGGAGGAAAAGCTAGTAGCGTAATCAGCCTGTCCACTAAGCCCAATATGGAAGAAAGGTACTCTTTCCAAGTTTACCTTTTTCCTTTGGAGGGTGATGCATGGGAGGATTTTGATGGTTGATCATCTAAAGAAAGAAAGGAGATTTATCTTGAACCATTGGGTTACATCAAGGAGCTATGAAAATGATTGATAACCTTTTGCTCAAATGGTCCTAATTTAAAGATATTTGATGAATCTGCTTGGCACAATTAAACTTGTTCAAACATGTCGAAGGCAGCATAGAAACTCAGGTTCCATCATGGAAACAGAAGATCTTTCAAGTGTAATTTGGAAGCTGCTTCTTCATACTCACTTGTGGAAAGAGATAAACTCCAATGTGAAAGAACAGCTGAAGGACACCGCAGCAGCCTGATATAACCATCTAATTGAAGATAATAGCTAGGGGGCGGGCAAGAATCCCGATTCAAACCGATTATTGCTATTTTTATCCCGATCCCGGACTGATTGAAACCAGGACAAAACCGGTTTCAACAAATTCAGTCCCGAACTGTTCCAGTTCGTCCCGATTACTGTAAAATTTACAAAGCCCTAACCAAACAACAACAAAGTTTCATTTGATGAAAATTGGCTCCAGACCTTCTAATACCTACAAAGTTTAATTTGAATAAAGACCACTTGTGGTAGGAGTGCTCAGGCAAATTCATCCAAGACGTGTAGAGGAGACAACCCGTAAATTGCGAAAAAAGAAACAACTCTCTTCCTTTTCTCCTCCTTTTCCCTCACTTGCCACCTGTTCCAGCTCCTGTTGATCGATTTACACAACTTGACCAAATCGACTGAAACCTCCATGTTCCCCTTCTTCCTCGATCGATCAACACGATCCCAACCAAGTCGATCACAGTCTCCAACCACCCTTTCAGTCGATCGTACTCCCCCACACGTTGACCTCATGACACCACCACCAACTACGATTGCCATTGTCCTCAGTATCCTCTAACATTCTATCAGATTTGTGATCGTCCTCCAATGCAGATCTGTGATCGATCAACCCCACGACCCCTTAACCTGAATGGTCGAAACCCCACGGCTCCATCTCAGTTCGATCGCAACCTACAACCCTCTATTAAAGTCGGTATAATGTTATCTAATCGGGTTTCCTTGATGGCCATCTTCCGACCAAAGCGGTCTTCTTGCTTCCGCAAAAGATATTGAGAAGCAAGATATGGCCTGGGCTCTCTGAGATTTCCATTAATGGATGGTTTTGGATCTAAGAGATGAAAACCATTTCGGAGAGAATTTGTTGTTGATGTTCCAAATCAACTGAAATTTCCACAACCATGTGAAGAGCGTTTGTTTCAGAGGTTCTCTCATTCTAGAATCTCTCAATGTTTAATTAAACATATCAATCAAGAAAACAAGGTCTCCCTCATTCTAGAATCTCTCTTTGGGCTGAAATCATTTGTGGGCTTGAGCGTTTGTTTGGGCCTTTTTTTACTGTGGAATTTGAACCGGGATAGCATGGTCCCGTCCTGGTTCAAACCAGTTCATGACCAATCGGGTCTGTTAAAAAAACTCCCTATCCCGAACCGTTCCGATCCCGTTTCATTGGACAGGGCCCAGGACCAGGGACAAGCCCAATCCTAGACCGGCCCGAACCGTGCCAACCCCTAATAATAGTTGAAAAAAATTCCCAAACCGTGCCACCCCAAAAAAATTCAACTGATTGATTGTTGATGAGAATGCATACTTCTTCAAACCATTAAATTACACCATGTACGTGAGTATCATTATCCATTATGGCTGAGATACACTCAACTATCAATATGCAATAAATACTAAATACTAAGAGTGACGGCTGAGATTTCTTACAAGGAAGCTTGTAAATATCGTTGTACTCTACACTTCTGGTCCTGATGCAAATAAACTAACAAGGCCTCGAAACACTTGAGCCGAAAGTTGGTGTGCTTCAAATAGCTCCCCATCCAAGTTCCAAACGCTTTCCTCCCCAGAAGATGTAAAAGTGAAGGCCGGAGTCTGTACATGACAAATAATAGGTGAAAAGTTTCATAAAAAATAAAGGAATAGAAAGAAGATACAATTTCAAACATACTTTGTGGTGTTCAACAAATTCGAAATTTAGAGGGTCTCCGCCTTTTTTTGCAAGCTGAGTGAGATGCCTGTTCCACAATTGGACACATTTAGTGTAAAGTTCCATTGCAGTATAAAAAGAATAATAACAATAGTGACAAAGATTAGTTCATTACCATAAATAAAAAGCATGAGGGCAATCTTTAATTAATATGAGATGCAGAAAGCCATCCGAAAGGTGTGCATCAGCCACCAAACCGTCAGGAGCTTTTTCATTGCGACAAGAAATAACAGCTGCACCAACACTAAGAAAGCGTCCTCTAGATCGTGACCATCTTGATTCTTTCAGATTTGTATGGTCTATGCTATTGGGATTTCTAGATGTTTGAGGTGATTTTATAGAGTCATTACAAACAGAGCAATTCACACGACAAATCACTTTTGTGGGTCTCTTTTGAGGACAGGTTCGACCTTCAGTTTTGGCATTTATATACGCTATCTCAGCCGGATATGACCTGAAGAAAGAAAATAATAACTCCATCAAAATCAGAACTTTTAAATGAACAATACATCTCCTGTATGCGAAAGAAACGCTCTTCACAAATCCTAGCATACCCCTTGGATGGGGCAGGATGGCCCACAACTTGCCTTTCACTTGGGCCCTGGTCAAGTCTGTGGAGCCTGAGCCCTGAGGTATGGATGATATAGGATGACACTTTGGTACAATCAAACCCTTACAGAATTTCATTCTGAAGAGTTTGTCTCTGCATGCTATGGCCATATCCAACTGATTTGGGGTTTAAGATGTAGGAAATACTAGAAAAAATTTACCTGTGTTTCATAAAAACCTTCGTTCCAGCACAATCATATCGCATGGGACCCATCCATCGATACTTTTCACTCTCTTTGATGACATCTCCATAAAATCCGTATCTGGTGGCAGTTTGAACAGAATAAGTAAATATGTCATTTATAGTCATATAGACAACAAGATTGACATATCCATACTTGCAAAATTGCTAGCGCTAATGCTAATACTAATACTAATCCTAATCCTAATCCTAATAAGAAGAAGACAGCCAAGATTGACATGTCAATACATGCAAAACTAAGCACTTACAATAGATCCCCAAAGTCCTTTCTTTCTTGGAATTAAAAAATGAAAATGCAGTAACTCCCTCCTTTTCCCCACATGTCGTATGGTCCTTTTATGTTAAAGCAAGCATAAAACATGACTATCGGTTACGTTCCAGGTTTTTAACTTTTTTTGTTTTGAAATGATAAACCAAAAGTTAGGGTTTATGAGAAATAACTAAGAAGAAAAGAAAAACACATGCGGAGTAAGTATGAGATGAAGAAGAACAAAGACACATTCAGAGTCATTCCAATCCTTGCTACTACGATTACAATCTCTCAAGAACAATCTCTTGTGGCAAATTGCTTAACAAGTTGAACCTTACAACACCTCGCATAGAGCTATGAATCACCTTGGCCACGTCGACCAAGGAAACCAGTCCAAATAGGAAAGTCATTCCTATTTCTAGAAGGAGCGCCACTTAAGAAAGCTCCATAAGGAAACCCAGTCCAATTGAATGCTTAAAATTCCATGAAGCAATACTCTGTTCATGTGCATTCTAGATGACAGCTAATGTCTAGCTACAAGAGTCTAAACATTGATCACTTAGGAAAAACTTTAACATAGGGACGTTATCTACTAACTCTCTTAAAATGGTCATAAATTAGAATGGCAAGTACACGTACCCAGCGAAAGAAGCTGCATAGCGTACAAAAGGTGCAGCCTTTGACAAATTTGTTTTTTTCCATCTTACAACTTGAGCAACATCAAGACATATTCTTCTACCCAAAACAATGTGCAAAGCAGATGTCACAGGATCTCGAGCTCCGGTAGTACTGGGAAAAAAGGAAAGAAAATGAATAGACTCGCTTACAAACAATCAAGTTAATCTACAAAAATGGATCATTCAATTGGAGAAAAGCACAAGATTCTTTTAATGTTTTCACTATGATACAATGCCTCAATTACAGCAAGCATCCTCTCGTTCACATTGAAGGGAAATAAGAAACATCGGATTGATTGTGTCAAAGAATATTCTGTAAGAATTGACGCTTAAAGATGGTAGAGGTCCAGATAAAAATCAATGTTGGGAGATAAGAAACATAGGACCCATTGTATCATTAGAGTATTTCGTACTATATGACGCTTAAGATGGTAGAGGTGTAGATAAAAATATGCAACATTAGCAAAGTACCAAATGGCAACTCAGTTTCGTACATTAATAAATGATAATATGATGTAACAAAGGTATTCACGAGAAGATGTAATATCAACTGTACAGTTCATGAGTCATATCCTGTGTTGGGGTGCAATTTAGTACGACTCACAAAATACCATCAAGTTGACTGAATGACTCACAAAATACCATCAAGTTGACTGAATGACCCGATTAATTACGAAATTTAACAACATCCTACCACATCAAAGAATCAAATGTACACTCCTTAAAATAGAGCAAATCACGCTGTGCAAACAATAACCAAACGACGTGTTCGATACCCTAAAATTTAGAAAATAAGCTAAGAAATGAAATGATTAGTTCTCAAGAATATACTTTTAGAGAATGAAGGAAATACCTAATAACAATCGCATCAGTTGAACCTGAAGGAATGATGCCAAGTCTAAATTGTTTATTTTGGAGAGGAAAGCTTGGACTTTGATCTGCATGAATTGTCCAGGAAACAAATTGTATTAGAAGTTAAATGACAACAAGAAATCTGCTACGATTAATAAAGCAAACAGAATAAAAGTGTCATACAATTTTCGATTAGAACATCAAAAAATTGACAACGCAAACATGCATGTTAACCATAGTTATCAATGTTGGTTGCAGTGTAATTAAGGCGTTGAGGCGGACGAGCCTGAAAACGCCTTAGAGGCGAGGCGCTAGGCGAGGCGTTCGCCTCAATCACTGAGGCGATCCTTAACATTTTTTTAAAGATTTTTATTATAATAAATTGAAACATATTTAGATAAGTAATATTCATCATCACTTTGATAATCATATTGATTTGGTTCCTGTAGGTACGTCCTAGAGTTTATTCACGAGCTGGAATCCAATGAACTCCTGAAAATGGGTGGTGATAATCATAAAGAAAGAAGATGAAGGGGGGAAATGGCAGCAGGAGAAGACAACATAACAAAATGGCAGTAAATGTGCATATGTAAATGAAGTCTGTTAATAAAAAAAATGGCAGCACATGTAATGGCAGAAAAAAAAATGGCATGTAAATGAAGTCTGTTGATAAAAAACTGGCAGCAAATGTAATGAAGTATATTTCATTAATCAACTAAAAAAACAGATATGTAATGAAAGATGTGATTGCAAATACATTGCAAAAAAAAAAAAAAAAAAAAAAAAGGTCAGACAGAAAAGGAGTTGCAATGCAAAAAAAAAAAAAAAAATTCTCTTTGCTTTGCGAATTGCCCTCTCTTTGCTTTAGTTATTGACTTGAGTTTGGGCAGAGAAGAACAAAAAAAAAAAACAGATCAAACAAAAAAGAAGAGTTGCAAAAAAAAAAAAAAAAACAACAACTCTTTGCTTTGTGAATTGCCCTCTCTTTGCTTTTGTTACTGATTTGAATTGGGCAGAGAAGAACAAAAAAACAGATCGAACAGAAGAAAAAAATGGCAGCATTATACAAAAAAAAAATCATAAAAAAGAGGGCAGCATAAGAAGAAGAGGGAAGAAGAGGAAGAAGATTAGAAGAAACCTAATTTGAAGGAGAGAAACCTGATTAGAAGGAAAGGAATCTGATTTGAAGAAGAAATCTTGAAAACCCACACAACAACAGCCACCAATTCTCTTGTCCAAAACTCTTAAATACCCCCCTTAACCCTAAAAGACAAGTGGACTGCAATGGGCTTTTGGTTTTTAAGCTGCAAATTGGCTGAGGCGGTTCGAGGCGAACGCCTCATTTTACTGTTCCGCCTCGCACCATTTTGAGGCGTCCCTTTGCCAAAACTCCTCGAGACGCGCCTAGGCGTCCGCCTTAACAACAGTGGTTGGTTGTACCGTATGGACTGTGATACATACAGTGCTGGTACCTAACCAGTACATACTAAGAACTGTTATCATTTTTGCACTTTCTCGTCAGTACCGTCCCATACGTAATGAAAATATCATACCGTCAGGATTCAAAAAATTTAAACTTCAAAAACATCTTCTTTATTGATTTTTTTTTCTTCTTTTTTCCACTTTTAACCCTTACGTGGTGTCTTATCTATCCCTTTAAACAACAACACAGACTTCACTCTATCTACGAATTTTTTTGGGTGTCTACAATCATACTTGATAGGTTTATTTTTGTGGATACAAAGTGACATCAAAATTGGTGGATGATAGTTACCCAAGAATGAAAGTACTTTTTGGACCTACTTGCTGAAATAAGACTTACTTGTGTCTTTTATATGCTTAGATATTAAATATATGTCTTACTTGTGTCTTTTTACAAAGAAAGTTACACGTGCTTTTTCGCCCACCTAAAAACTTCAGAATAAGTTAGCTTTTTGCGTGGATGATCTCCTTGCCGTGAAGATCATCCAGCAAAAATTTCAAAATTTTGAAATCTTTTACTCCAAGAGATGTAGTCATCAAGTTCATAGTGAAATCGAAAGCTTGAATATTCTTCAACTTCTGTAGCATGTTATGAACTCCAACTGAATTCATTTTTCTAAGTGTTTAACATGGTCAAGAGATTATCTCCACAAAATATCACCTTATTTTGAAATTTCTAGGTTGATAAAATAGGTGCACATAACTTTCTTTGTCAAAAATTTCCCACTCCATATATGTACATATACATATACATATGCACAATATCTTACGATCATGTATCTTAAATTTTGGTTTCCTATATACGATACAATATACGTTTTGATGGTTGTGATCTTAACTAATAAAATTTTGGGCATAAGCTACCATGTATGGCATGAATCCACACTTGTTCCTGTAATTTTAGGCAAATCAAGTGATATATCAAGCCTTTCATATGTTTCAATAATGGATTAAATCTCGATCTAGAAAGTTTGATACTTAAGTATCATGATACATACTGACATTCGAGAAACCCGGTGCACTAGGTTCTGAACATGGGAGGAGTGAATCTTGATCTTCATTTGAATCAGAACTCTGAAGTGTTGTTCCCTCTGACCCGGAGACAGAAATGCTTCCAACATTCCCTACAGAATGCATGAATTCTGCAGGAGCTGGAGGGAATTGTGCTTTATGCCTTGATAAGAGCAGGCCATTCAAAATTTCATTAAAGAAACCATCACCACCCTGGAAAAACATCCAAAGGAACCTGAGAAAAAAGTAAAATAGTACCCAATATAGCAATAATAACAATAACAACAACAACATCAAACAACAATAATAATAATATCTCCACTATCATAAGAGGTTGGTTGAGCTGAGCTGAGCTAAGCCGTGCCAGCTGTAAATGCTTCACGGTCAAGGAAAAGACCGTTTTTCCCCTTTTATATTTAAGTGGAAGAAAGTAGAGGGGTATTTCAGTCATTTGATTTGAAATTGATATAATTAGAAACGAAAACCACGACTTAGACCCTATTTTTTCGTTTCTCCTGCAATCTCCTCCATGGAACGAATTTTCGCGAAATCTAATTGAAATTTCGTTTTTTTAATTACAAAAAGAAAAGGGCAAAATGTAAATTTACATTTTTTCGAAAAAAATCGAGTTTTTTTTTTGTTTTGTAAAATTCGGTTTTTTCGCCAAAAACACATAACTCAGTGACCAAATTTTCATTTTTTTGACAAATTTCAGAGTTTTTTTTTCATAAATTTTGTGTTTTTTTCTAATTATCATTTCTTCTAATTATTTATTAATTTTTTAAGCAACCCCTGATTTTCTAGTTATATATTGATTTCGTTTGTTTCATTTCTTGGTATATAAGTTTCATTTAATATATTTACTTTGCATTTTTCACATATTTAATATACCCTTGAATGCATTATATATATTTCATGTATCCTCGAAATTTTTACTTATTTTCTTTACACGCTTATATATTTCTCGAAATATTTCTTAAAATCAGGAGACCGAAATTAACCCAAAAAACGAAATCACAATCCTTGATACTCTTTGCACACGAGCATGTCGAAAGCATGTTTTCTCAAACGAACATGACATGTATTTTCCTCTTAATCTTCTTCTTCAACCATTCTCTCTTACTTTCGGGTGGTTTTCATCACCTCCCCATCAGTCAAATCCATGACAATATCGTATATGGTGTGTGTGGTCATGCTTCCGTAATACTTAGATTTGGAAGATAATTTAGGGAGTTTTATGGGTTACTGAGATGGGAAGTATAGGTTAGGATCTTTGTGGTTTATAGTGTTGATTAGTGTGGTTTCTTCTAATTGATGTCTGGATTTGATTATGTCAAGTTTTTCATGGAGTTGGCGGTTTAAAGAGGGTGATCAAACAAGCAACAACATGATGTTCCCAAGATGGGAAGAATATGAATTGAGGGGTTTCATCTTAGACCATTAGATCTCTTTTAGAGATGCGTGTATGATTGTGGTCCTGTTTGGATGGGGCTTTGGGATTGTGGATATGGCTTTGGGGTTGTGCATAGGGGAGCTCTGTAATTGCAAGGGCCTACCTTATAGTGTGATACTTTGAAAAGTATGGTAATGTTTTGTGAGAAATTAAACTTTGTCAAATCATTTTAGCATTTCAAGAGAATAATTCGAATTTTTGAATGTATATTTAATTTTTAATTTTTTTGCATCTAAACATAGAGCAACATACATATATTGAATTTCCCTTTCTACTGTGTGTATGCATGCGTGCGTTCGAGGACTAGTTAAAAATAATAATAGTAATATTATGAATCTTGATCAAAACAGGATTAAAAGGAACAACTACTAAACTAAAATCAAAGGAAACACTAAAATAAAAGAGAACTCAATTCATATTCATCAACCAACTACAATATTGAGCGTTATTTATATTGCCAACTTCCTTGCTTGGCAAGTCACTAACAATAACCCTAACCATAGATCTATTCTAATTCTTGGCTAGTGCCCTAACTAATTACTTTGGGCTTTAACGGCTCAGGCCAACTAGTAATGTCAATTAAATAATTTTAAGTCCAAGATCACATCACCCCCTCCCCTCCCAGGTTGAAAAACTTGACCACAAGCTTCAAGAGTGCACGCATTGCCTTCTGCAACCAAGGAAATCAACTCACCTTCAGCATTAGTAAGAGGGACGAGAGGGACGCCAGTGTCAATGCCCTCATGCTATTCCAATTCATCAATTAAGAGGACAACCTTACCCTTTGGAGAATTACATTGGACATGACCAGATTAGCCACAACCAAAGCATTTCAGAGGCGTCAAAGGTCAATTATTGGATAAGTGAATTAGCACGCAAATAATTAATGTTGGGTTTCTTTCCAAAATGAAACTGAAGCTGCCATATTTTCAACAATAATAAACTATCAAATTCCTCCAAAGCTAACACAAATTTAATTCGAGTAACCAAACCATGATAGAAACGATAAGTTGTTTAACGTTCGGACTCTTGAGGCTTTGCCCATATATTCAAGTTACAAAATATTGTCGCATACTCATTAATTATGCATCCATTCTACCCATCTGCCATAAACTCCCAAAAATCTCTCATAGTCCAACGGTACAAACGCCGCATGCATCAAATCACGCAAGTTTTCCCATCACGTAATAGGAGGAAGACGCATGGCATTGCGTCGTTCTCCCCTTGCCACCAAAGATTAGCAGTCCCTCTCAATTTAGGAGGAAGATGCATGTCATTGCGCCGTTCACACTCCTATTGCCACCAAAGATTAACCCCCGTCTTTGGCCCCCTCACATTCTTAAATTCCATAATAGCGCTTTGGCTGGCACCTTCTCCTGTAAAGGTAAAGGTGGTCATGGTGGGTGTGGATCACCCTGTTGGTCTTCTACCCACTGTCAGACCTATTCCTGCGGGTATTCAGTCAGATATGCAATATTGTATATTGTTGTTGAGATATAACAAAATGCTCGTGTCCCTCTTCCTAGGAATCAATAGGATGGATGTGTGAAGGTAATAGGTGAGACGGAGGTAAAATGTATTGATGTTGTCATAGTGGATGGATGAGTTGGTATTGGGGTAGAAAATTTTGATTAAGCCAACTGCCAGAAGTGGGGTCAAAGATGGCCCGACCCACTGCGCATTATGGGCAGTGTTCTACAAATCGGTCTAGGCGGGGCCTCGGCATTAGGCGGCCTCCTAAGCGGGCTTTTAGAAGAAGAAAAAAATCCAGTTAAGAAAAAAAAATTTAAGACTATTTTTTTATACATTTTGCATATATATATCTTGGCATTGAAAGTAATTTATATGTTATTATGCTTTACTTTTATAAATTATAATAATAAATAACCGCTTAAGCCTCCGCTTAGTCCTATAGGCGCTAGTCCCTTGCTCGTTGCCTACCTACCGCCTAGCATTTTTTAGCACACTGGTTGTAGGTGTGGAGGCCCAAGAATGGCATACGGGTTAAGGGCAAGTAATTGTTAGTGGACTTCTAACTTTATACTTACGTCATCTCATCGTTCCATCACTGATCATTATCCTCAAAGGGGCCACCCCCAATCGCCTGGTTACCAAACATTGATGGACGAAATTGCCTGGTTACCAAACGTTGGTGGACAAAACAGAAGGGGTACACCTCTTGCCATGCCCCTTCCTCGGCCCAACAGGGCTATGGCTGACACCTCCTGTAGAGGTGGCCATGGTGGGTGTGGATTTTGTAAATTATTGTCGAGATATAACTAAACGTCCATGTCCCTGGGAATCAATAGGATGGATGTGCGGAGGTAATAGGTGAGACGGAGGTAAAATGTATTGGTGTTGTTGTAGTGGATGGATGACTTGGTATTGGGGTAGAAAATTCTGACTAGCGAACTATCGGAAGTGGTGTCAACGACGACATGACCCATTGTGTGTTGTAGGTGTGGTGGCCCAGGGATGGCATGCGGGTTACGGGCAAGTAATTCTTAGCGGACACGTAGAAATGGAAGGGGCGGAAACACGTTTGGTTGACAAAGTGGCTCTCCATGAGAAGAAAACCACCTGTCAAGGACACCGGGAGGACGGATGGGGAGGTTGGAGGCATTAGGTGGGTGGGGGGGGATGCAGCTTGCGAAGTAGGGACGACCGGTGGTGGTAGTTGTTGATGAACACCGAGAGGATGAATCGAGGTTGGAGACAGTAGTGGGGTGTGTGCGGCTTGCAAAGAGGGAGGGACGACCGGTAGTGGTAGTAACTATCGGATTTGCTTCAATTCCTTGCATACTACCCACAAAAACTCCCCCGCATCCATTGTTGTATCTCTTCCTTCTGTTGCCACTCTGCCATCTTCACCTTCCAATCAATCTCTAGGCTCTTTTTTGCAACCCTCCAGCATTCCATGGCTTCAATGGCTATGGTTCTCTCTTCCTAAGTCATCCTTGATGCTTCTCTTCTGCGTATTTCGTAATCTTTGTTGTTGGAGACATACAATTTGTTGCTTGGACTTTGATAAAAATTTATGAATCTTGATCTAAAAAGGAATAAAAGGAAAAAACTACTAAACTAAAATCAAAAGAAATACTAAAGATAAATAAAAGAACTCAATTCATATTCATCAACCAACTACACTATTGGTTGTATAGCCTTATTTATATTGCCAACTTCCTTACCTGGCAAGTCACTAACAGTAACCCTAACCCTAATTCTAATACTTGGGTAGTGCCCTAACCAACTCGTTTGGGTTTTAACAATCCCAACCCAACTAATATTAGTTATATAATTTTAAGTAAGATTAAATCAAAAATAAAATAAAAGTAAGCTTCCATCTGAAGTTTATGCACCTCCAGCTTGGGATCATTGTCTCTAGAAACTGTCTCAAAGCTTGGGATCATTGTCTCTAGAAACTGTCTCAAAAAAACCAAACATCCTTCCGTCATGTTTATATTACATTGGTGCGTGAATTTTTACTCAATAGGTAATAGAAGGAGACAATAAGGGTCCTCTATGTTGATTTCAAGAAGGAAAAAAAAAATGCAACTAATTACATTGATTGACTATATTATATGATACAATAGTTATGATATAAGTGTTATTTATTGTATTCCCTATAATTGTTTAAAGCTCACTTAACATAAATACAGATGAGGTAGAAACAATTGACGACATTGATTCCACCCTTTTCCCACTATTTGTATCTTCTCTCTTACCCTCTTTTGTTTTAATTTATCTCCTCTTTGTTTTTGTACTTTAATCACTTAGCTTAAGAGTCTCTTAAGGTCAATACTGTATGCATGCAAAGCCCCTAGAGTGAGAAGTTACAACTCTAGGGCAATGTTGAGAAATCCCAAACGGTTGTCAAGAGTTTTGTAGAACAAGATGAAGTGTTATGAAATGAGAGCTCTTTTAGTCACATCCCACTTGCAAATCTAACTTCTTGCGAGATTGTTGTTTTCTATTTTGTAAGGCGTTTCGTTGATTTGTAATTTTACAAGTGCCGATCCTTTGGTTGGTGAAGGTTATGTAAGTCCACAACGACTACATACTCTTTGTTATGTTTGTTACTCATTTAAGAAGTATGTCTCTGTATGTGTTTCCTTTACTTCTCAGTCATGTAATGGACGAAATGTCTAAATCAGAGGTGTGGGTTTGGTCTTGCAGTGATGGCTCTAGTATCAGGCCAACAATCTAGACCTGTCGCAATTATCTTGAATGAATATTACTAGCCACGGTAAAATTAACCAGATTGAAGGGACTATCACATATCCAGTACAATTGAACCCTGCATACATATAGTGTATAGGCAGAGAATGCCACCATTGGATATTCAAGCCAATGAATCCTCAATGAATAAGAGGTTTCTCTTCCTTAAGACGTATTCTTCATTTAGTAATTTTTCTGAACTGTACGATTTCTAGCTCAAAATTGCTAATGTCAAATTTGGAGACTTTCCCTTGGTTACCTATTACCACATCTTGTGCGGTTGCACCAGTATGAGCAACAAATGTGGCAATGTATCGTGTTATGGTTAAGAGGAACCAAATTAAGTTCATGGGAGATCTCGATTCCAAGTATGAACATGCTAGGATACAGGACTTAAACATCCACCTCCTACATCTCTCAAGCAAGTCTTCTCTTATACCCAATCTAAAAATAGAAAGAGGAGCGTCCTAAATTTATCCTTGGAGTATTAGATTATTTTCATTTATTTGTACTGTCATTATAATGGCCTGATCCATGTTAAATGTTGGAGTAGAAGTCCAAATAGATTAGGTTTAATCTATCAAAACCACTATGTCTCACCGCAGGCTCATGATTTGTCAATTCTTATGCTGAGTTTATTCCCACCGAAGTCCTGGACAGATTTTGTGATCCAATTTGGGACAATTTTATGTGGTAAAAAAATTCAAAATTTGCAGTGGCTATCACTTGAGCCAAGGCTGCAAGTTAGACTTCATATTTGGTGGTACAATTTGGATTTAATTGTTCGTGATAAGAGCTATTACAAAGGAAACTTTCGAGATCCGCTCTTATTCATGCATTTTCGGAGATTGCATCCACAAAACTAAAGGAAGAGTTTTTTGAAGTGAGGAGAATTGTGGAATATTTGATTATTTTTATTTATTTGAATTATTTTTATAATAGATTGACCCATGTTAAAGCTCATGTTGGAGTAGAAGTCCAATTAGATTAGGTTTGAGGTTTTATTTGGTTTAAATAGGCATGATGAAGAAGTGTAATCAGTTTTGGAGAAATTATTGTTTGAAGTTTGAATTTGCCAATCTGAAAGTTGGTCCTTGAAGTGCACAAAAAACTATAGTCTATTTGACAAGAAAAAAGTGGTTTTACTCCCTTGAAGCCCATATTAATGTCTAAGCTCCCCCAAGTAAGAATCAATCTGAAGTAAACATTTTCCCGAGTAAGAATCTTATAACATTTTCCTCATGCTTTTGCTCAAACAAACTTACGAAAATATGCTATGCAAGCAAGGGTCAAGTATTCATTTCTCATAAAACTCGTACTCATGGAAAGTTCAACTACAGAAAAGTTTCAGGGATAGGCTGAAAACTTACAACAGCAATAACACCATCATAAGAATTGAGTTCCTTGTCTTTAATAGATGCCATCACATCAAATGCATGACCTGCTCTTTCTGTCACAGTTACCTGATCAAGGATAAAATAACAATTCTTATTTCCATATGATCTTGCCCGTGGAAGTGTTTTTTTTTTTCATCCCCTTCTAAATTAAAATGGGGATCATAAAAACTTTAAAGCTTGTAAGTTAGCAAAACAGGCATGCAAAAAACCCCAATTAGTGATGTGCGTCAACACAAAATAGGAATCATAGAACTTTGATTCGATAGTAAGAAAGTTTCCTAAGAAAGAGAAAGAGAGAAGGGAAGGTAACTCTTTATCGTGTAATGAAATGGGTAACAACTTCGTATGATTCTGGTCTTCTTCATGACCAATATTTATTTCAAACTCTTAATCTCACCCTCATAATTCAGGTGTCATTGCATTTTCAGCCACGTTGATCTTCTCTGTCTACTCAAGTATTCAACAATTTTACTTAACACAATTATATATGGCAATCCTGAGGCTGAGGGATTCACTACAAGGACCTTCACAAATATGCAGTAGAATTAAGGCTTTAAGATAAATTTTCTAGGTCTAATTTTCAAGGCCTTCACATCAAACTCACCAGGTTTTTTTTTCACAATATCATATCGTGTGAAATAATCTATTATTTTCAACTATCAGGCTCGCTGAGAGAAGTAAGTCTACTAACATCCACTCCGACTCACCTTCGTTTTAACCTTAGCGCGAGAAAATATAGGAGCCACGCTTTCCCAAGTCCGACAACCATTGCCTTTTCCACTTTGTGGATGAACAAAAACCTAGGGAGTCAAAGAGAGGTCTGAAAAAGGTTGGCAATGTCACTCTATCTCCACATCAAAACACAAAACATATAATTTGAGCAACCAAAAGATTAAAGGTTTAATCTATCAAATAACGTACCAAAAGTCTTTTAGGCCTACCAACATTCATATGTATAAAGGCAGTAATATGGTCCACCCATGCTTGGCATGTCTGTAAATCCCTATGACCAAATGTGTAACTAATCAGGAGATAAAGAGAACATTGCTTCTTGGATCTTTGGTAGCCATGTACAGTAAAACGATACATCTGCAGCATCAAAGTAAATATCACCTACTCACCACCAGAAAATCTCAAAATGCAACATGGTGAATAACCAAGCAAGAAAAACAGAACCTCAGAATCACGACCATAAAGACATCCTCCAGTGTCTGGAAGAACTGATTCATGAATCCAGCCCCAGTAGATAAGCTCGACAGCATAAATATCCGATATTTTGATCTCAGTTTCAAGTTTTGAAGCAAGCTTCACGCCAAAACAATAAGATGCATTCAGCTCCTACACAGACAGAAAAGGTAATAAAAACAGAATAATTCACACCAAACAATACCAGCAAGAAAAATCAAATTACAAATACATCTGAATAAAATTTTCATTGGCGACATCTGAAATGAGGCTTATGACTCTATATGGCAAGGGGGGCAAGAGCTAGCAGAGAACAAACTACCATCCAAACCATCCATTCCTGAGTTGATGGAAGCTATAGCCTACAGGTGACAGTTACTATTTTATTCAAAATCAATTTTCAAGATCCCTTTAAATAGATAGCATTGAAGCAAAACTACAACTTGAAAATAACTTTCCATCTAATAAAATTCCAACTTACGTTTATTGTTTTAGTTTAGTTAGTCTTCATTTGTACTAGTGTTCATGCATGTGTGTTGCATCTTCCTCTCATGTTTATAAATACATCATTATTGATTTGAAAAATTAACGGAAAATAACCTATTGCCTACTTTTCAACAATGTTGACCATTTAGGTAACATAGTTAATCTATTTGGCTTACTAAACCTACTTTGAACATTCATGACCACTAAAGACTATCTTACTAACCCTGGTCAACAAGAAAAATATAAAGACATTTCTACCCTATTGCCACTACTGTTTGAAGATCCAATTCTTCAAGGCCTGGTTTTCTAGGCCTTGATGGGTTTTCACTTGGATTATGAACCAACATGGTTTTGCTCTGAAGAAGAAGATACAAGGGAAGAGAACCATTTGATATTTCATTTATGGTGATATAGTGCCAGTTCACATGGATAGGAATTGGTCCCTTCTTTTCCATTGCTTTTCTTTTTCCTTGTCCCAAATGACATATAAACCAACAATTTGGCTCGTGTAGAGTTCTCTGTTTCAACTTTCAAAGAAATCAAGATTTGTACGAATACGTGATACACAGGGTAGAAGTGTCTTTATCTGCTTCCGGTTAACTAGGGTTAGTATGATAGACTGATAGCCCTTGATGATCGTGAATGTTGAAAAGTAGGTTTAACAAGCCAATAGATTAATTGTGGTACCTAAATGGTCAAAATTGTTAAAAAGTAGGCTCCACGTCATTTTCCAAAATATTAACTAATTGAACTAAGGATGTGTTTGGTTGCATGAATCATATTCCATGGAATCAGATGGGGGCATTTCTTCTAAGGAAAATTTGATCAAAATGCGGGCGACCACTTATCACCTCGTAGATTTTTAATTAAAGGTGGGAGGTGAACTCCCATGATCTAGACTCACTGCTACTTATGTTTAGCTCTGAAGTTGATTGGGATGAACCAAAAAAGACTGATATAGCATACTTGAAGACTATATTTTCCTGTTAGTATTAAAAGAATCATTTAGGAATTGCAAATGTGAAACGACAAGCCTATACTAACTCTAGAAACATGTATAAAAGTACCAAACTTCTAAAAGGCTATTGAGTGTGGAAATTCACTCCACTGGATTATAATTCCATAATCTTCTCAAAGATTTTAAGAACCACAAATCAAGCCAAACTCCCCCCATATAATGTCTCTTCTTCATTCAGAAATCCATGAGAAGGAATGCTGAGGAATACAAAATATGGGTTTTCCTCCAAAGTCAATATACCCAAAAAAAAAAATTTGAATTATAAAAATGCTCTCTAGCAGCTAGAACCAACTTACCTTGTCTGCAGAATTAGAATCAACCAAATCCCAGGAAAGCTTTTGGGAGTCTAGGGTGAGGGTGACCTCTCCAACATGATCCAAGAAAAAATTGGATCCAACCATTGTCTCCTCATCTCCGTCCATTGTCACAGTCGCCGCCACTGGATGAGATGTTATACCATCTACTACTTCTTCGTTCCTCTCCATTGACACCAACAACAATACAATTCAATATTAAAAAAAATTTAATATCTAAACTTTGCTGGATCTCACCTGCCCAATAAACAATTTTTTTTTATCAGAACAAAAGAGAAGATAGATGTTTGTTACGTCGGAGCATAGCGGGATCAACAACAACCCGTGGTAATAGTTGTATACCCTCGGTCCCAAAATCTAACTCCCACTCTTACCCAATGTGCCCTTATTTCAGATTTTTCAGATATATCCAAATTATTCCAGATTTACCATTTTGACAAATTTCGCAATAGGAATCTATGCTTTAGCTTAGCTTTTTAAAAAGAATCCATTAAGGGTGTATTTGGTTGCATGGAATCCTATTTCATAGGAATCCATGAGGGGACCCTTATATTTTGTGATTAATGGTGAGAATAACATCAATTTAGCCTAAAATATTGGGATCCCCTCATGGATTCCCATGGCATAAGATTTCATGCAACCAAACACACCCTAAGTGTGAAACATGACCTTATTAAGAAAAACTACATAAAACTAAACTACAAAAGAATCACTTTTACGAACACCAGCTATAAAAACAAATAAGATTATTAAGGAGTACCACCATACTCCCCTTATTATTATCATTTCATATTCTATAAATTGAAGAAAAAAAATTGGCGATAGCAACTACAAGGCACGAAATCTCCCAAACAAAAACGGGGCAACTTTTATGAATCAAAACAACCACTTTCCCATGGATTCAAGGGTATCAAACACTAGAAATTTGATTTTCTGCCTCCTTCATCAAAATTTTAAAATCCACCAATAAAGCTCGAATAGAATAATTACAATAAAAATAACTAATAACAATAATCACCTTTTCTAGTTAATTGATATAATATATATATATATATTATCAAATCCATACAAAAGGGTCCTGATCTAGATTCAAACCTGAAACCCTAACAACTATTAAAGAACTTAACAACAACGTAGACAAACAATCAAGCCAAAACCTAATCTGAATGAGTTGATTGGTTCCATTTCATGTAATATTCTTTCAACAGATCCATAAATTAGGGCTCAAAATCTAACATTTAAGAAATAGAGAGAGATAGAAAGAGAGAGAGCTTACTGTGTTAATGTGTGTGGTGTGAGCGAGCGTCTCGACTCTCTTTGGCGCAAAGCAGAGCAGAGCAGAAAGGGCTTCATTTGCTGTTGAAGATCGCATTAAGAATGGCTTGAGGAACTGCCCGCTTGCTTCTCGGGCAGCTGGGGCGGCACTTCTTGTTAGATCTTGACTGTTGGATCATGATGATCTTACGATCTAAAATGATTTCGGTCATTGATTGAGTATTGAGTATTGTCGATCTAAATTGTTTTTTTTTTTTTTTTTTATTAGGGTCCGACATCCTTAGCCTTGAATATATATTGGTCGGCTTCTAGTCAAACAGTTAATTATGATAAATCATCATTGAGTATTGTCGACCTAAATTGTTTTTTTTTCTTTTTATTAGGGTCCGACATCCTTATCCTTAAATATCTATAGCTCCGCTTCTGGTCAGACAGTTAATTATGATAAATCATCAATTTTCTATAGCTCCAACATCCACCTAAGACATACGAAAAATTATCAATATGATCCTTGACTCTAAGTTCCATAACCCTAGAGACAAGTATTTTGGATCTCCTAATCTCTTATCCAAAAAGAAGGATACAAATTTTCAATCTTGGTGGATAAAATCAACACCAAACTTTCAACTTGAAAAGCTTAGATTCTTTATTAGGCTGGAAGAATAGTCGTGATCAAGGCAGTTTTTCATTCAATTCCAGTCTATATTATGCAAACTTTTCTCCTCCCTGTCTCCATCACTACCCAAATCGGCACTCTGGCTCGAGATTTTTTGTGGAATGGAACCTCAGAAGGCAAGACAAAACACTTGTGTGTCTAGGATCGAATCGGTCTCCCCAGACACCTTGGAGGGCTGAATATTCTCTATGCCATAATTAAAAATCTGACTTTATCTCTATGCCATAATTAAAAATCTGACTTTAATGGCTAAAAACATATGGCAAGCCATCTCTCGACCTTTGAACCCTTGCACCTTACAACTCAAAGCAATCTATTCAAAAATAAAAGCATATTCCAGCTGTCCAAATCACCTTGCATTGTTTCTTTCGCCCGGAGAGACAATCTTATTTCTCTTTGTAGAATGAAAATATACATGCTCTGCAAATAAGATCAGGCAATGCGATAGATTTGTGGAAAAATTGATGGGCCAAATCGGGTCTTATCTGGCAAACTGTCATACCCAACAGCTCTCTACAATGCCCATCAATAACATTCCTGACCTCTGGGTACACCTTGATGGTCATCATTTACAGTGGAATGCTACTTTGATCCAATCACTTTTCCCTATACTAGTCGCCAAGGATATCTTTGATGTAGTCATAAGACCTTTCAGTTCATCTGATTCACTTATCTGGAATTTCGACAAAATGGGAATTTTCTTGGTCAAAAGTGCTACAAAATCCTTTGTCATGGAAAATATAGAACCATCCGTGTCCAGGAATCAGACATACTCATCACTCCATACCAAGATTACCCGAGAACTTTGGAGAATTAAAGCTCCTGCCAACATTTAATTTCTCATTTGGAAAGTCTCCCAAAATCTCCTCCCTACCATGACCAACTTATCTAGGATTCATGTTCTTATTGATGATTATTGTGTCTTTTGCAGACAGCACCACGAAGATGTCATGCATCTTTTTCTTTCTTTGTCCAGTCATTGAGGAACTCTGGGTCTTATCCCTCGTCCCAATCCATTGGCCTGAAACCAATACTACAAATCACTTACCCCACAATATTTTTCAATTTATGTGGGACACAGCTTCAACCCACCCGACTCTCAAGGAAGAAATGTTTTCACAATTCACAATGGTCATTCACTCCATTTGGCTTTGGTGTAACATAATCATTTTCAATGGAGTCAAGTTTTCAATGCAATCCTTCCTCCATACCACCCGACTCACTTGGTCCGAGTGGCACAAACAGTAGTTCCAAACTCCACACTCTGTTAGCAATTCATCGGACCCAACATCCTTGCATCACAATTTAGACAAAGCGGTTTTGTTGATATCTGAAATCGTCAAAATCCCAACCCAATTGTCCTAGATACCTTTCTAGCCCCTCCCTCTGATAGTCAGACTTCTAAACTTCACCTCACGCAATCTCAACTCCAACCCATCGATCACCACAGATTTAACTCAATGTCCAGATGTCCTAATCCTATTTCCTTCATGTTAGCCCCTGACATGTTCACAGTTTCTTATGATGCGAGCTTCTATGCGTCTTCTCAACGGGGTGTTTTCGGTATTTTTGTGGTAGATGCTCAGGGTGAGATTCAAGAGCGGATAGCTGATACTTTTCCTAGTAGGGTACACGGTAATACCATGGCAGAGTGTCTGGCAGTTGAAGCATCTCTTATTCTCATCCAAGCCGCAACTAAAAGACATGTTTTTTGTCAGGGGACTCTGGAGCTTGTCATTATATGTTGCTGACTGAACTAGATGATGATAAGGTTATCACAAGATAGTCATGGACGAACTTTTGTTGGATGTGGTGTCCGATTATCTGTAATATTAAATCTCTCATTATTTTGAATTATGAATGGATATGTAAGTTTATTCATCGGGACTTCAACCGTGGGGCTCGCGAGTTGGCTACTATGGCCGGACAACATTATTGTAATCCGGTTATTTAATTAAAATGCATCATGCTTTATAAAAAATAAAATATAAAAAAGGTCTGACATCATATTGTTCAAATATTATTGAATTCCCCATCTTCCATTTACAATACATCTACCGAAACTCAAACTTTTTTTCTCCTATCACTCTAATAATCTTTTTTTTTTATTCACTATTCAAGACATATGCTCAAACGCAAACCCCTTACATTAACTTAATTTTGTTTTCCTTTTTTAATCTGATTATAAACCCAATCTTTGCTTGTATCTCTTTTAGCCTTACTAGATGAAGGGGAAACGACAAAAGGAAACTGACACATGCAACAAGAGGAGGGTGTAGAACAAAAAAATGTTCGTAGAAAAAAAAATAAGACAATGACATGAGTTTTGATATTGGGAATTTGATTGAATTGGTATGGTCAATTGTATGATAAGACTGAACATATTGTTTTTGTGTTTGATAGTAAATATTTTGAATAGCGAGGTTATTATAATTGTTAGGTTGTTGTATTGCACATAAGGTGTTTGAGAAAATGCATAGGTGATATCCACGTGTCATTAGTGTAAAATAGGGGCATTTAGTCCATTTCTTGTATGAGGGAATGAGTTGTTGATGTTATATTAGATGTAAGATGAAAATAAGAAGTTTACTTATAATGTGTTGCAAGGTTGTAAATAACATTGTATATTGTTAAAACTTTTATTAGTTTGTATATTAATTACTTGGGGACTATCGTATACTTTGAGAGGTGAGATTCTTTATTCTCCCCTCTCTGAATTGTGTTTCCTTCTCCTTTAAAAAAAAAGTTTTTTTGCTTCAACGATGGCAAACAGAACTCTTATCTAACTCACACATGCAACTTCATTTCATTGCAGATAAATGTACATACTATAAACTAAACCTCTATAAAATCATTTAACATACCGGTTGGCCATTTATTCCACTGATAATATCAATTGTTTTACAAATTGAGTTCTCAATATACATTTGCAAATTCAATTTTCAATATAAAATATCAACTTAAAACAATCGCCTCCTAACCTTTTCATCCAAAAAAAGAAAAAAAATTCAATTTTCTCATGTTGAAATAATTCTATTACGTTTCAACATGATATTTGAACTAAATATGAACCAAAAAAATATAAGGAAACAAACAACATTTGTTTAGCTACAAAATCAATTTGACACTTTTAGTTTACGGATGATCAAAATGCTTCAATTTTTTGGGGATATTACAACAATCTCTCCCTAGCATCAATGAAATGACATGTCCATCGTTAAATTACCACGAGTAAGTTTCTACACTAACATTGTTAAGAACCGACACTTGGTTATGAGGTAAAAACTGCCCCTATAATTAATAGACATAACTATGAGATTAGTATATTACAATATTTTATCTATGAATGTAAATTACAAACTAACATATGTATGACACAATCATACATGTCAAAATCGTTACCATTTGGAATATCTGATCAAAATCCTGGCTTGAGATTTAAAACCTTCACAACCCTACAAAATCGAAACATGAATATAAGAATATAAACATTCTTCAAATATTATCCATTTGTTTTACAAAGTTATAATCGACTTGTATATGTCGATTTCAGCTCCATTGTTTGATTTTTTGTTTGCTGACATTTTGAGCTTCGTTATTTATTTATTTTATTTTTATTTTTTCGCAATGTTTTTTCCAATGTACTTGAACTTTTTTTTTTTCCCTTTGATTCCTAACATTGTAAGCAAATTCTTTTTTTCACATTAAAAAAGCAATAGAGATATTGACAAGTCAATGAACTTACTAGGAGATTTAGGTAGCAAAAAAGGAAAATATAGAGAATTGAGAAGTTAAGAAATAATTATTCAAAGGTTTTGGTTTTTCTTTGGGATACAATTATTTTTGTTGTGCACCTAAAAAGAGAAAGAGAACAAAAAAAGAAAGAACTCTAGCTCATTTCAGTTTCTGGACTTAAGAACAAAGGCAAAAAGTTAACAAAAGTGACCCATCATTTATTTGAAGAAATGTAACCCTTGTGAGAGACAAGAAAAATGTTTAATTTCTTTGACAAAATATACATTACATATTGCAATCTCTCTGTTCCCTTCAAGAAAGATATAGTTACATACCATACAATCTTCATCTTAGGCTACTTGGCTTTATTGTCCTTGTTTTTTCGTCTATCATTCTTTGGTGAACGAATATTAGTGATAAATGCAAGAAACGAAAAGCGCAAATTCATTTCTTCAAGTAATAAGGACATCATTCATTACAAACAAGATTTCAATTACAGGTACATACATACTCTGCATTGTATTGTAGATGAAGTTGAAGTAGTGGTGGTAGATCTCACTGAGAATGAGGGGTGAAAAAGTAGGGGACAATGAAGTGTGTTTGAGTGGGTGGCTGTGTGGCTAAACGTTTTTAGCTAGATAGAAGGGAGAAAATTGGCACAAAAGGAAAACTCACCAGTGTCACAGATAGGTTTTCGAGACAATAATGATTGGTGAGTTTAATATTTTTTAATGTACTATTCATTTTCTTATCTCACTGATGATGATGTTATGTTGTTTTTCTGTTAATTTACGAAATAGTTTTGTGGATGTTTTAATTAAGTTTTGTACTTGACCACTATAATAATATTCATAGATTTTGGTCTCTATTAATTTTACGTGTTTGGTGAATAGAAATAGAATACCCCATAGTTCTCTCTTACTCCCAATGCTACATAATGACATAGTTTAGCTAAAATAGAAAGAAGAGACCATAACTCTCTCCTAGTCCCAATGCTAATAATGACCTACGTACTTTAGCTAGAATTGAAATAAGTGACCCCCTAGCTCAATGCTATCATAGTCTCAATGCTACATAATGACCTAGTTTACTTTTTGTAGAGTAAAATAAATTAAGCATTTGCATTTTCAATATCAAAGTAATAATATTTTTTGTATTATAGATAATGTTTCGGTGGTTTGGTTATTCAGTTTTATTGACTTTAAAATTGAAAATCGAACTAAACTTATTGATTTGACATTGTTTAAATCGAATCGAATCAAAACCATAAAAAAATGAACTGAATTTGTCGGTTTTATTCAGTTCGATCGAGTTGATCGGTTATTTGTTCAACCCTAAGGTGAGACTTTCCCTCACACATATAAAGTGATCACCAACCACATCCACAATCGATGTGGGATAAACCTAATAATGTGATATAATTGTAATTTGGAATTTTCATCATTAAAGTCAAAAGAGTCGTGCTCTAGAAAAATTAGGCGGGTCGATCCATTAATTTTCTGGTTGTCAAACTTGTTGTCTGGCTAGTAGTTGGTTGTTGTTGTTCTAAATAGTCTAGCTATTTGCCAAACATGGCTGCATGGAAGAAAAATCTAGAAATTGAAGTTGATGTATAAATATGTACCACAAGTTGTTCTAAATTAGTGAATCGAAGTAAACAAATAATTGCAGAATTTCAACATTTACATGCTTGTTCAATCAAGCTAAAATTATCATATTTAACCACTTACTTCTTTTGCTTCAAA
Organism: Berberis vulgaris; assembly: GCA_963556465.1. NCBI lineage: Eukaryota > Viridiplantae > Streptophyta > Magnoliopsida > Ranunculales > Berberidaceae > Berberis > Berberis vulgaris. The sequence continues at coordinate 77,892,375 of OY747136.1, read as the reverse complement.
TAGTGGTATTAAAGTCACTTTCTCATCTCCCACACAATCAGTCTAATGACTAATAAGTCTCGAGCATAACCACAATTCAAACACCATCAGTTTCAATTATGCACAAAATATGATCCCAATTTTCGATGTTGAAAGCTATGATTCCCGGAGTCTACAAGTGAAGATTTTCTTAATCTCTCAAGACCTTTGGTAGCTTGTAGAAAATGGGTACGAATAACCTGAAACAATGACGGCTCTGACAACTTACAATGAGAATAAAAAGAAAGACACACATATACTTTTCTTCATTCAACAAGGGGTAAGCAAATCAATTTTCCCATAAATTCTAACGGGAAAACAAGTATGAGAAATTTTAAAAAACGATTTTTAGGGTTAACAAAAAATTATCTCCATAAAGTTTTAATCTCAGTAGAGAGATTTCAATAATTTGTTTATTAAAGACAATGAAGCAATTCAAGATTTGTTTTCTCTAGAGTCTCTAGCATCATAAATCATAAATCAAATTAAAAGTTATGGAGATACAATTGAAGATTAAAAAATTGTTGAAAAAATCTTGAGAAGTTTGTCTTGAAAATTTGAACATGTTGTTGCTGTTACTGAAGAATCTAAAGACTTCACCAAGTTATCTATGCTGGAACTAAGGAGTTATCTTGATGCACATGAGAAAATGATGAACACGTTTGCCGAAAAGAAAAATGCCAAAATAAACTTATTCACGATGCTCTTTATGTTTCTGGCCTTGTTTGAAATCTATTAAGTGTTGGGAAACTCATTTAAAATGGATGCAATGTAAACTTTGACAAACCAACAATCTCTCTCTTACACATCGGACCTTTGATCGGCTAACATTTCGACAAATTCCCGATTTGATGTTGTACACCTGGGCGCTAATACCAGTGTTGAGTGGTTTTGGGCATATCTCAACCTCAAAAGCTAGCTAATGAGATGTAAGATAAATTCAACAATCCCCTCCTCATAAATCAGACATTTGGTTAGTTAACCTTGGGCCTTTGGTAGGCTAACCCTTTGACCAATCTCTTCCTTTTAACTATTGTGGGATAAACTAACAACATTTTCTCACACACATCGGCTCTTTGGTCGGCTATTGGGCCAAAATGTTGCACACCTGGACTCTGATACCAGTGTTGGATGATTTTGGGCCTATTTCAACTTCAAAGGCTAGTTTATAAAGTAAGACTTTTCCTCACACTTAGAGAATCTCCAAGGGTAAAAGTTAAATTAGAGTATCAATCATATCTCATTTTAACCAAAAGCTAATTTTAGGAATCTCATATTTGTTCATCACTCCAACCACATTCACACTTTAACTTTTTCATCATTATTTAAATACATCTTCCACTTTTTTTTTATATCAAGTCAATCTCAATTATACAATTATTAATATAAATAATAACAACTACCAAATAATAGTATCTGATGTTGTATAAATTACCACTTATTTATTTTCAAATAGAACGAATAAAATAAAAGACAAATAATTATATTTTTTAAAATCATTTTAAAATTTTTAGTTAATCAATTTTCATCATTTGACTGAAATAAGAAGACAATGTGGTAATTGAATCCTGTAGATGTAAACAAGGTTATTTAAATGTGTGGTCAAAACAAAGATAAATCATGTGGATATAAAAGGTTGTTAAAATGTGTGGTGACAAATAAATATGGTAGCTGGATCGTGTGGTTGTAAACACTAAACACCACTCATAATTTATGATTCCATTTATAAATAAAGGTCATGTAGGTGATCAACCTCACACATTTCTACTTGTTCTTATTGTAAAGTTAAAGATACATATGGATCAATCCAATTTTTCAAAAATAATATGATTATTGAATAGGGTGAATCTGATGATGACTTCCCTTTGATTGCTACAACAATAATGGAGGAAGAAGAATTGACGATGTAATCGAATAGTCAAGTCCGCCATCGTGGTTCCCTTTCTGCATTACCATTTAATCTAAATTTTCATTGGCATCATCTGAAATGAGGCTTATGACTCTATATGGCAAGGGGGCAGGAACTAGCAGTGAATACACTACCATCTATTCCTGAGTTGATGGAAGCTATAGCCTATAGGTGACAGTTACTATTTTATTCAAAATCAATTTTCAAGATCACTGTAAATAGATAGCATTGAAGCAAAACTACAGCTTGAAAATAACTTTTCATCTAATAAAATTTCAGCTTACATTTTAGCTTAGTCAGTCTTCATTTGTACTAGTGTTCTTGCATGTGTGTTGCATCCCACTCTCGTGTTTATAAATACATCATTATTGATTTGAAAAATTAACGGAAAAAACCTATAGGGCCTACTTTTCAACAATTTTGACCATTTAGGTAACATAGTTAATCTATTTGGCTTACTAAATTTATTTTGAACATTCACGACCACTAAAGACTATCTTACTAACCCTGGTCAACAAGAAAAATATAAAGACATTAATACCCTATTGCCACCACTGTTTGAAGATCCAATTCTTCAAGGCCTGGTTTTCTTGGCCTTGATGGGTTTTCACTTGGATTATGAACCAACATGGTTTTGCTCTGAAGAAGAAGATACAAGGGAAGATAACCATTTGATATTTCATTCATGGTGATGTAGTGCCAGTTCACATGGATAAGATTTGGTCCCTTCTTTTCCATTGCTTTTCTTTTTCCTTGTCCCAAATGACATATAAACCAACAATTTGGCTCGTGCAAAGTTCTCTGTTTCAACTTTCAAAGAAATCAAGATTTGTACGAATACGTGATCGCACGGGGTAGAAGTGTCTTTATCTGCTTCTGGTTAACTAGGGTTAGTGTGATAGCCCTTGATGGTCGTGAATGTTGAAAAGGAGGTTTAACAAGCCAATAGATTAATTGTGGTACCTAAATGGTCAAAATTGTAAAAAAGTAGGCCTTACATGTCATTTTCCAAAATATTAACCAATTGAAGTAAGGATGTGTTTGGTTGCATGAATCCTATTCCATGGAATCAGATGAGGGAACTTCTTCAAAGGAAAATTTGATCAAAATGCGGGCGACCACTTATCACCTCGTAGATTTTTAATTAAAGGTGGAAGGTGAACTCCCATGATCTAGACTCATTGCTGCTTATGTTTAGCTCTAAAGTTGATTGGGATGAACCAAGAAAAGACTGATATGTCATACTTGAAAACTATATTTTCCTATTAGTATTAAAAGAATCATCTAGGAATTGCAAATGTGAAACTACAAGCCTATACTAACTCTAGAAACATGTACAAAAGTACCAAACTTCTAAAAGGTTATTGGGCGTGGAAATTCACTCCACTGGATTATAATTCCATAATCTTCTCAAAGATTTTAAGAACCACAATTCAAGCCATACTCCCCCCATGTAATGTTTCTTCTTCATTCAGAATTCCATGAAAAGGAATGCTGAGGAATACAAAATATGGGTTTTCCTCGAAAGTCAATATACCCAAAAAATGAATTAAAAAAATGCTCTCTAGCAACTAGAACCAACTTACCTTGTCTGCAGAATTAAAATCAACCAAATCCCACGAAAGCTTTTGGGAGTCTTGGGTGAGGGTGACCTCTCCAACACGATCCAAGAAAAAATTGGATATGACCATTGTCTCCTCTCTCCATCTCCGTCCATTGTCACAGTCGCCGCCACTGGATGAGATGTTATACCATCTACTACTACTACTTCTTATTTGTTCCTCTCCATTGACCAACAACAATACAATTCAATAATTAAAAAAAAATGAAAAACATAAACTTCGCTGGATCTCACCTGCCCAATAAACAATTTTTTTTCCAGAACAGAAGAGAAGATAGATGTTTGTTACGTCGGGGCAGAGCGGGATCAACAACAACTTGTGGTAATAGTTGTATACCCTCCGTCCCAAAATCTAACTCCCACTCTTACCCAATGTGCCATTATTTCATATTTTTTCAGATATATCCGGATTATTCCAGATTTACCACTTTGACAAATTTCGTGATAGGAATCTATGCTTTGGCTTAGCTTTTTAAAAATAAACCACTAAGGGTGTGTTTGGTTGCATGGAATCCTATACCATGAGAATCCATGAGGGGACCCCTATATTTTAGGCTAAATTGATGTATTAGTCCACATCCATCATTTGATTTTGTGATCAATGGTTGGAATGGAAGTCCCATAAACATGGGAATCTCTCAATTTAGCCTAAAATATAGGGATCCCCTCATGGATTCTCATGGCATAGGATTCCATGCAACCAAACACACCCTAAGTTACTCATATTTTCGATATCGCTCCCTTTGAAAATTTAAATTACCCCTTTATATCTCCTATGTATCTCGACTTTCACTACAAAATATAGAAAGATTGAAAGATGATTCACAAAATTGCAGAGAATCTCCGCCTCGAGCCTCCAGGCTGCAGACCCTCCAACGTTTTTGCGAGTCGCGACCAGACCATACCTTCTCTAGGCGAATCTACTCATCTCAGTCTCTCATTCGACTTCGAGACTTGTTTTGTAATCTATCTTTCCGTCATCCAGTTTAACGTCCCCTGGCATGGTGACATGACATCTCATTTCTCTCCGTGACTCACTGACTCCGATAACTTAGTTATAGATTTTATATTCATTTAATTTAATTATTAACTTACTTACATTAAAATTTAATAATTTTGAGAATTTGGGAGTCTGGGGCAACATTTCATTGATTTCAATTTGCTTGCATTTTTTAATTCAGTCTTCAGATTAGACCTCACATGTCCTGGATTTTTATTTATCAGTGCATTCAGTCTTCGAGTATGAGTTATGTCTCAATTTTCAATTTTCATGAAAATTCAAGTGTGCAATTTCAATAGTTGGAGTCTATCTGGAGAATAATTGAAGTTTGACTATGAATATTAGGATTGTCTATTATATTGTTATAATTGAGGAGTGAAGTAACTCATATAATTCAATATCCAACTCCAATTATAACGACCCTTACCCCTCCACGGGACTATAAGTTGTCACATTTCTCACCTTACACAGTTGGCAACTGATCGATCTCAAAAATCATACCGCAAGTGCATGATTGTTGATGAGTTAAATAACGACAATTACGGGTCAAATCCCACTGAAAGAGCTATAAAATCGAAAAAGCAATCTTCAAATCTAATTTTAAACTTAATCTAGCTAGAAAAAAGTGATTAGTGGAGTGTTTGAAATAAAAACTAATTAAAAATCAAGTGTGGAGATACTTGGGACTTTAAAGTTCACCACCATGGTTAATGACTTCTCTTAAGCTAATCTCAAGATTATACTCTTCCAATCATAATTCATTTTTAGGTAGGTTCTCACCTTACCTAATGATAGAAAATTATATAATGAATTGGTTAGGTAATCAAACCAATTGGATAATTATTTATAAGTATTATTAGCATGATCTAAAAGCATAAATATAATCCATACTTAAATGAAATACCTAATATCTAACAAATCATGTATAATCTTATATTATGATTACACTTAAAGCATTAAAAATGTGGGTTTGTTAGACTCATACATAGTGAAGACATTTTTAATCTGTGATTTTAAGAAAGATGAAAACAATAGCAAGAAATGTATCCGTGATTATGAAAGAATAAAACTTCAATCGATTTCATTAAACATTGACTTCCAAATACATAGATTATGTTAATCACAACATAAGTCTAATTTACATAGAAGAAAATACATTGAGAAATCCTAATTGAGGTCATCTTCCCATGGGGCTCACTTACACCCTAAGAGGTTGTTTAGCCACTCACGGTAAACCTTAGGTTTCTCATGGTGTTAAACATAAATAAAATGGTGCTCAAACCTTATGAATGGAGCTCTGCAATCTACAACTTTCTTCACACTTTTATTCACAAAAATTCATCCGTTTATATAGCATGGAGGTTTCTTATATAATGGAGGATGGCTACCAAGTTAGGTGGCTTTATCATTAAAATGATTTTCATTATCAATTAATCAATAGCCTCCACCATTAATATATTCCCCCAATCAATTAATCAATAGCTTCCATCATCAATATGTCTCCACCATCAATTAATCAATTAATGGCCTCCACCATTAATATGTTAACATATTTTGGTTGAATTTTGACTTTGGAAATGAAATTAGATTTGTGCATATTTAAGGTATTGGATTTTTTTTTTTTTTAATTGGGCTTTGTTTGGCCAACTATGTTCAAAAGTTTTGATGATTTGTGGGCTTGACAAAATCAATGAGCATTGACTTTTGACTTTTCCTCGACTCTTGTAAAATGACACGATAATCATTTTCTCCATGCAATTGTTTCCATTTGGGCATATTTGATGATTAACTCTTGAATTGTTGTATTATACACACAACACACGTAATTAGAGTATTTTATTTATTAATAGGTCATAACAAATATATAATTATGACTTAAAATGTACCATTTATAAGCCTATTAGCAACAACTCTTATACCAATTGCAATATTTCACGCTCGAATGCTTTTATACTAGATGTAATGTCCATTCCCTTTCATGAGACTACGGATGTCACATCTTTCACCTTAGATTTTGATACCAATTATAACAACCTTACCCCTTTCACGAAACTTCGGGATGTCACATTCCCCATTTTAGGATAAAGTCGTCTCAGTTCTGATACTAACTATAACGATCCACTCTTGAACCACCAAAATTATCCTCAGTCAACAACCCCCACAAAGGTGATAGGTTGTAACCAGTAATTGAACCCCTAACCTCTGATACCATCAGCCAGTAGGGGTGTTAATCGATTTGATCGGTTCAAAGTTGGACAAAAACCAAACCGAACCAAACCAAGAACTCGGTTCGGTTTTCACATTTGTCAAATAAATAACCAAACCGATCTGTTCGGTTTCGGTTTGATTTTTTCCTTTTATTCTTTATTTATTTTTCGCCGCTACATACAATCGAGTTGGCTCTAGCACAAAATGAATAAGTCAAAGCTACAAAGAATGAAAATAAGGAAATGAAACTTGGTTTGCAAAATAGGAAAACCCAAAGACAGAGAGAGTACAAATAAAATAAAAGAGAAAGAGAAGGGGAAGCAGTAAAGGAAAACCAAATGTCAGATGAACATAGATAGTTTTAAGGCTCCGACTATTCATTTATAGAGAATTCTTTCAATTTTTTCTTGCCTATTTTCTTGATAATTCCATAAGATTAAATTTTTTTTGTCCTGTCTCTCATATACACAATACTATAACATCATATAAAAAACTATAACCATAATTACATTGTTTGCATCTTAATCTATCTCCACCACACCCATGTGATGATCTGAACAAGACTGAAACCTTCTATGACGATTCATAAGTCTCGTAATTTCATTCTGCTAGAAGTTTTTTTTTATCAAATCGGAAGTGTCGAAGTTGTCGCCATCACCATTGCTGCAAGCAAGCAAGTGAAAAGTTTGGTTTTCTTCAACAAGATTGAGTCAAACTCTGTTTCTTTACCTCAATTTGCAAGTGGTTGGATAGAGATAAATAGAGAGAGATAGTTAAAAAAAAAACATTGAGGGTGGGGACGTGGGGTACATTGGAATGGAGTGAGAATTTAAATAAAAGTGGATTGGTGGGGGATTAAATAAGAGAGAGAGGATTAGGGATTAAAAACAAGATAAGGGAAAATGTTCGGTTCGGTTATTTAGGATGTGTGAAAAACAAAAACCGAAACCGAACCAAACCAATTCGGTTCGGTTTGGTTTTCTAATGTTCAGTTTCAATTTTTCTCGGTTCGAACTTTTTCGGTAATATTTTGATTTGGTTCGGCCGATTCGATCGATTTTCAGTAACCAATTAACACCCCTATCCGCTAGAGCTTTTGTTGTTAAGTTGAGAAAGACTCAGTGTCAAAAGAGTGAAAATCGTTACTTTTGAATCCATACTCAAATGATTATCTACGCGTATGAAGCATAACTTGACACAATCATCACTGGGCATCATCTAAGCACATTTATAACAAGGTGTCACATTAATAATTATATGATGTGAAGATAATAAATAAATACTAAATGAAAATTAAATAAACTCAAAATAATTACCATGGGAACCAAACTCAATACTTTGTAATTTCAGCAAGAGGACCTCGTACTGATAACATTTAATGAACTAGTCTAATGATTCATGTAAAGTAAGAAGATAATGTTGGAAAAATCCAACATGTGTGGACACACATATGCATTTAATGTGTATTGCTCTCTTAAAGTATAGCCTAAATAAATTGTGATCTAATATGATTAATTGAGCTAAGGTATTAAAATGTCACGGGCTTAATGTGTAAATACACTTAAGCAATTTCTAATTTGATGAGGGACCAAATTAGAAATTGGTAAGTTGGAATAATTGATAACCCATCAGTTATAACTTTTGGGTTATGGTCCCCAGTAGAGCGTATGGTTTTGTATCTTCTGCAATTCCCTTCTACAGAGAGATACACAGAAAAACATACGTTATAAACTGAAAGATCAAGACTCATCCCATTCTTGAAGTGCTATCATGAATCAAGGTACGTTTCTGTTTTGTTCTTGTTCTTCTCTTCTCATTGATTCAATATGGAGCATACAATCGTGTCTGTAGAAAATAATCAAATAAATGAGTAACATATAATATTGGGTAATCTTATCTAAATCCCATGTTGTATGTTTTAAATACAAACAAAAGTAATTCAATTGTTCATATGCACGAATTTGGTATTTTGTTACTTAAACCCCAAACAAATCCCATGTATGTTCCACATTTTCATTAGTTAGACTCACTGTAACAACTTCCTCGCTCTACCTGCCAAAAAATAAAATATGAGTTCACACCTCACACTCTAAGTTGTGAAAGCTCTTATTATCTAACTAGTGAAAACCCTTCATTTTTAAATGATGAATCACAAGAATAAAACCCCTAGAATTGGAAATTTATCAAAGAGTTGGAAGAAGACAACCTTAATTTTGGGGATCTTGAAGATTTTCATCTTTCAGACCTTTAAGTTCCAATAAATGATGGTATTATAAATAACTCATTTTCAAGTCAAATTGAAGATGTACATGAAAGTGTTGAAAAAATGATGATGAGATGATCCATTTTGAATACACATCACAGGAAACAATTTAATTTGAAAATTTAACATATAAATGGTTAAATCGTAGATATCAGCTCATCACGAAATTGTGATTGAGTTTTTCTAAAGAACTCACTCACAGACACGAGATGATGATAATCACAAACTTTTGTGGCTAAAATCTTGTTCACAAAAACTATGAAAAAAACTCTCGGACACGGAGTTGCGATAGTATTAATATTGTGAAGGATGAACCCATATTTATACTATCCAAATAAATGGTGTGAGTATAGTTTCACCACCACCATAAACATCACCACTGCAAATAACATCATTATCATTACTACTTTTACTACTACCATTCATTAGTATTGATAAAAACTCAAGTTTCATGAGATTCGACTTCTTAACTATTATATAATAAAATAAAATAGTTTAAATGAGTTTATAAGAAAAATGAAAAGTAATGTATGTAAAGTTAACAAATGGTTCATATCTACATTTTTTATTTCATTTATTCATTTAATGTTATAGACTTATAGCTAGGTAGTTGTCTAAGCATCAACTGCCATTAGCCAAACTCGACCCCAGTAGTGAGACACGATGATCCAGGTGGATCATCCAGTATCATTATTAGTGCACACGAATGATTGTATTACATAGCCTTTTGGTGATCCTCATTTATCTCTCATGTTTAGGTTATAATGTACATGGAGGATTGTACCATATGCATTTTCCGTGGTTCACATTCATCTTATCATTTTCTTTTCAACCTATAAATAGGTACATCATGTTTTCATTTCCAATCAACCAATAAATCAAATTTCAATTGTTTCATTTTCCAGAGCATTGTTTTTCATTTCCTTTAGTTTCTTTTTAGTTATTGGTTAAAAGTGTTTTCTATGAAAAACCTTTGAGTTGTCGGCGAGTTGAGACCATAAACCACAAGAAAAGTTGATTTGTTGTTCTGATACCACTTGATCAAAGGTTTATCGTAGAAAACATTTTTAACTAATAACTAAAGAAAATGAAAGACAATACTCTGAAAAATGAAACAATTGAAACTTGTTTTACTAATTGATTGCAAATGAATACATGAAATACCTATTTATAGGTTGAAAAGAAAATAATAGGACGAATGTCAAATACTAAAATTGCATGTGGTACAATCCTCGTGTGCATAAACTTAAACATGAGAAATCACTGGAGATCACAAAAAACAAATGCAGTACACTCCTCTCTCCATATCTAAACATAGGGGATACATGAGGATCACTGAAAAACTATGTGGCACTATCCTCTATGTATACTAAATAATACTGGATGATCCACTTGAATGACATGACTCATTCCTCTCTAGTGGTGGACTTAAACTAAAGTTTATTTAAAGCAAAACATGTATGATATTGCACCAATTTATCCATACAAAGGGTGTGAGATTTTGACTTACAAAGCCTTGGTATACTTGAAGAGTGGGGCAGCCCATATAAGCTACTATCCAACTTATCACACACATGATGTGTGACTAAACCACCAACACTATGTATGTTGGGTCACCTTGAATGACTTGTCGAAGTGTGTGGAATTGATCATGCTCGATCTTCCAATTCATGAACTATGGGATATCATATTCTCTAGCATTATGACAGAACATTTCCTATATCTGATACCAAGTTGTCACGATCCACTTTGTTCTAGATGTAGGCCTAGGCTAAAACCCACATTGTGGAGCGAAACCTGCATTGTACTGATATAGTCCCTAACTTATACACCAAAAGGGTGTGAGGTTTTAATACAAAGATCAGGTTGAGCCATCCCAATCCTTTTATCGTAAATGGCTAAAAAAAGCCAAGCTATTTTGTTAAAACCTAAGCCCTTGGTCCCGATAAATTCGAACATCGGGTCGAGCTACGGGCCAATGTAAATTTCTTCTTCCTTCAAGAGTCATATTTTAGACCAATTTTTTTTTCATGTCGGGCTACATACCTCAGACCATTTTTTTCATGGCATCATTTTTTCCTGCCAATTTTTTTGGATAAAATTATATCATCAAGTATGTTAGGTCACACTGAACTGCTTGCCTAAGCTGTGGAATTGACTATGCTCAGTCTTCCTTTTCGCGTGACTACAGGATGTCACGTCCCCACCTTAGGACAAAGTTTTCCTAGGCTATGGTACCGACTTTTGCGACCCGTTGTGGGCCTAACATTCTAATCCATGGGACTATGAGATATCACACCCCCAACCTAGGACAGAATCATCCCTAGCTTTGATACCGAGCTGACATAACTCGCGCCGCTCTAGCTGTGGGCTTAGGCGAAGGCCCAAATCTGAGAGTGAACCCCTCATTGTACCGATATTGTCTCCAACTTAGCCATTCAAAGGGTGTGGGGTTTTGTTCCAAAAGGCATCGGTACAATTGAGGAGTGAACTAGCCCATATAAGCTACTATCTAGGCCTTCCCATACATGACGTGAGACTAAACTAGTCCATATAAGCTACTATCCAAGCTATCCCATACATGATGTGAGACTAAACTATCCACCACCACCATATTTGCTGGGTCACCTTGAACGACTTGCCCTAGGCTGTGGGATTGACCATGCCTGACATTCTCATCCACAAAACTACAAGATGTCACATCCCTCCACTTTAGAACAGAGCCCAAGACACTCTAATATACCAACAGTTACGACCCGTTTCGCTCTGTCTGTGAGCCTAGCATTATCATCCATGGGATTATGGGATGTCACATCCCCCACTTTAGGATGGAGCTGGGGCAACTCTAATACCAACTGTCATGACTCGCTTCACACTAGCTGTGGGCCTAGGCTGAAGCCCACCCTTGAGAGTGAAGCTAAATCATAACGATATTGTCGCCAACTTATCCACCCAAAGAGTGTGGGTTTTGCTTCAAAAGTCCTTGGTACAATTGAGGAGTGTACTAGCCCATATAAGCTACTATCTAACTCATCCCACACATGATATTAGACTAAACCCTCAACCACCACTATGTGTGATGGGTCATCTTGAACGGTTTGCCTAAGCTGTGGGATTGACCATGCTCTGCCTTCCCATCTATGGGATTACTGGATGTCACACCCATATCCTTCAAGAGAGATCATTTGGTGTTCAGGAAAAAAAAACACTTATTCTTCATGGTTATTGTAGTTATCTAAAGAGGAGAAAAAAAGAAAAGTTCGGAAAAAAGGGTTGAAAGGACTTACGTATTGGTAGATGCCTCCCTTATTAGCCTTTAACCATTTCATCTCATCTCGAGAACGATGTTTCCATCTTCGTTTGGGTGAAGAGGAATTCGACAAATGAAGTGTTACTAAAAGAGATAAACCACCATAATGTTAGCTTGTCTAAACTCACATTTGCCCAATGTGGGTTTTCTCCCTTGTGAAAGGATAAGTATCACCCTAGAAATCCTAAGTAGGTGGTAAGATTTGATTATGTTGCATCCCAAAGCAAATAAAACTAGGGAACAATCATAAGGCTTACTTGGCATCCTTGGGATCTCGAGTGTACGTCTGTGAGGCTTGGTGGTGTTGCATCCTACTAGTAATCACCAAGGTATTTTCTAAGACTCGCAAAGCAAAAATGTTACTTCATGTCAGTAAGACTTGAGGAGCGCAGCGCAACTAAGGACCTTGTGAGGTTATAGAGCGTTCATTGAGATTGAAATTCTCATTTGAGCATGTAATAGAACTGTCTAACTTGTAGACCCTTTCCATGAGAAAGTAACTGATTGAAGTCAATCGAACTTTGGTTTAGATAAACCTCGTTATATCAATGTTTTTGTACGATTTGATTTCTTCTCCCCTTTAATGGACTTCTACTCTTGTGAGGTTTCGTTCTCATCTGCCAAGACTTAGACCGAATTATGTACCGAGAGAGAGGGGGGACAGAACCAAATTGATGATGCACATAACAGCTCCTTTCCTCTCGAGGAAAACATTATACTGAGATCCGAGGTTGGGAGAAGGAAATTGGCTCTTCCGTCTTGAACAGAAGGGGTCATGGTGGAAGTGGAACTGCTTCTCTTCTCTTCTGTTATTACATGGTAAAAGGTTCCTCCAAAACCTAAAACCCCATTATGTCCTTCTTCTTCCGCATCATCATCTCTCGCCACTTGAGTACTAGTTCACTCCCCAGACTTCCAAAGCTTCAAAGTGTCCCTCAAAGGCGTCGTAAACAAGCTCTTCTTCAAGCCCAACAAGCTCTTACAGATTATCTCTACACCACTAGATGTTTATCATTCATTGTTGCAGAGCACATTAGCAAAAACTCTTTTGTTTCTCTCTCGGATGTCATCTCTCGTGTCGAATTCTGCCCCACAGACTTCACTAAGAACTTCATTAGGTTTCTTAGGTACCACCCAATCAACGAATTTGAGTTCTTCTTTGAAAGTATTGGAATCCCTTTTAAGGAGATTGAAGCCTTTTTGCCTGCTAATGAGTTCTTCTTGTCTGAAGAAGGGAGTATATTGAATGTGGCTCGGGCGCTTTCGTCGTTTGGGTTTCCTTGGAACAAGCTTGGGAAGCTCTACAAGGAACAAATTTCGATTTTTGGTAAGAATCCTACAGCTTTGACTAATAAGCTTTATGGGTTTAAAGCTCTAGGCTTTAATAGTGTTTCCGTTATTGGGATTTGTTTGGCTTTCCCTTTTGTTTTGAGTGATAATGATGAGTTAGTTGGTGAGATTGATGCATTGTTTGATGTTCTCAAAAGGGTATTCCTTGACAATGATTTGAAGAACTATGTGGAAGAGAATGTAGATGTGTCATATGAAATTTGTATGAAAATAAAGATCTTTTATGATTTGAGTTGTGAAAAAGTACAGTTGGGGGAGCTAATGGGCAAGTCTTTGAAAATTTTTGTTGACTACCCGAGAGAAGTTTTGGTGCAAAAGTTAGAATTTTTTGGTAGGTTGAATGCAAGAATGGAGGATGTAGGATTGTTACTTCTTCGGAGTCCTAAAATCTTGAGTTTTGATTTGGAGACCCCAGTCTTTTCGGTGAAGCATTTTTTGAAACATGCTGGGTTGAGTGAGGATGAAATTAATTGTGTTGCTGAGGAGTACCCCTATGTTTGGGGAACGAACAGAATGCGGAATTTATCTCATGTGATGAGAGCTTTGGATCTCCACAATTGGTTCTTTGATAAAATTATCAATGGGGGCCATCATTTACTAGCTAATTTTGATGTTGGAAGTCCTGATGAAAAGTTGGAGAAAGATTTTCAAGATTGCTTGGACCACATCCAAACTATGAAAAAACACTATCATGCAATGAGTAAGTTGGATTTCTTGTTTGGAATTGGTTTCGGGGAAAATCTTGATGCAATAAAGGCTTTGTCGCACTTGCATGGAACAAGGAATGAGTTACAAGAGCGGTTTGATTGCCTGCTTAATGAAGGGATTGAATTCTCCAAGCTTTGTAAGATGGTAAGAGTATGGCCTAGGTTCCTTAACCAGCATCCACACATGCTCAAAGCGAAAGTAAACTTCCTACGCAATGACTTGGGGTGCTCGTTGAGCCATCTTGATATTTTTCCAGGGTACTTGTGTTTTGATCTGGAGAACCGAATCAGACCAAGGTGTAGGATCTATTCATGGATAAAAGAGAATGGCATAACATCAAGAGAGTATTCCCTTGCAAGCATCCTTTGCCCTTCTGAAAAGAAGTTCATAGCTCGCCTTTTTTACATCCACCCAGCTGTTCCAAAATTGTGGTTTGAAACTTTTTCAGCTAAAGGTGAGTGTTATAGTACCATAGCTTCCCTGGTACCTTACTGAATTGTGGTAGCATATCATGTAATGAAAATCATGGGAACAACTCATTTATTCTGTCACAGTTCTCAATTTATAACCTCTGTCCTTATCTTTCGAGTTTTCAGAATTTGGGACTTGACCATTTATGATGACAAGCTATTTCATTTATCTGGTTTGCACATAAATTAAAATTTCTTGAGCGGACATCAAGACCAGGGTGGTGAGCACATTTTATGATCCTCCTAGTCAAACTAGTCATTACACTTCAAGCTTCTTTTACTCGGCGGATCTTCTTCTTGTTGTATACGCATTTCAGCACTGGCTTGGATATTAGCAGCAAATCTCTATCCAAAAGGTATGTTGCGACCTACACCTACTATGGTGTTTGTGTTATCCATATTTGTATATAAAATCCTTTCTTTATGAAATGAGCACTAACTATTGTAATTTCTAAGTACTTGTAGTCGTAGATGGACATTGTTTGTAGATTGTACTTGTTTACCTTTAAATTCCTTTATGATAGCGGCTAGACTCAGAAGAACCAGAAATTTGTGAGGGGACAGGGCATCCACAATCAGACAAAATTGGGTATTTGATCATGTGGTCACATTGGTCAATCTCAAAATTGACCGAATTTATCAAAACTGATAAAGTCTTTCCAAACTTGGAAGGGCTTAATATACTTTTTGGCACTTTCACTCAATTCACCGTACCTATAAGATATGTAGTATCGGCCAATGCCTATGCGGCCATCTGAGACCAATAAGGTCTCGCCTTTACAAGGCAAGTTAGTTTCTTTTGTGGTCTCAGGCGGTCCCCTTGAGACTAATTTTTTTTTAAAGTCAAGGTCAAATGACTTAAATCTTATATTGTAACCTAAAACCCTTCTTATCTCTCCTTTCGATCGACTTCATGCCATCCCACAAAGCATCAGCAGCAACAGAGAAGATGCTGCCAGCATTCAGCAGGTCGTCCGATCTACCCTCTCATCTCTCCTTCATGCCATCCCACAAAACTGTAGCAGCAACACAGAAGATGCTGCCAGCACTCAGCAGGTCGTCCAATCTACCCTCTCATCTCTCCTCTTGATTGAATTCATCCCATCCCACAAAACATCAGCAGCAGAGAAGACAAAACAACAAGATGGATGGAAAAAAAGATATAAGAAGTCTGCCTGGCGCTAGGCATGCCTAGAGCTGGGCGCCCAGGCTTGTCGCCTTACTTTGCCTAGTGCCCCAGGCAAGATAGCCTATAAGAGAGTGCCAATGAGTGATTCTAGTAAACCAGATTAGGACCCATGGTGCATTTTAAGCACATCTCCAGTAATTCATCACCCTTTCTGATCAAGCCACCTCACCCTTGTTCCTAACTTGGTTGCCTAGTATTTTTGGGTGCCAAAGGGATCCACAGTCTGTTAGGCTCCTTCTGTGACGTTTCCTGCCCTCAAGGTGCCCAACTGCTGTTGGCTCAAGATCTGACTATAACTCTCTCCTCCTTTGTTAATTTCCTATCAAATCTGTATGATTTGATCTGGGTTGACTGTGGATGCCCTAAGCATTGATGTCCCTATTGAAGGTTGCTCAAGTTTACTGAAGACTACGCGACATCTTGTTTCTTGCAGGGGGTTGATGAAAAACTGCATTGCTGCCATGATTCTATCTATACAATTTATAATCTCGTCCTTCTAAAATTTCACCCCCAAAAATAATGTTACCCCTGACAAGCTATTAGTTTTTCTACATCTAAATCACTTGATGATCACAACTAGCAACTAAAGAAGTACAAACTCTTCGAAAACTTGCCGTTTTTTTTCACTTCCTTGGTGAGCATGTTAACATCCTCAGTGAGACATATAACAAGTCTTGCGATAATGAGAAGTTGTTAAGTAAAGCACACGACTTGCTCTAGGATGAAATGATGGGTATCTGAATTCAGAATCTATTAAGAACTTCTGCTTCTCATTAAACCAGATGCCCACTTATGCTTCTGAAACAAAACTTTGATAAGAAGTATAAACAAATGGCACCATGGCAAATGGTGTGATACCTGACATTGATTTTCATCATGTGGTTGAAGACATGGATGCCAACAACCTTGAGCATATATCACAGTGCAAGCATGAAGGGATTATTGATAAGACTTTTTCGTTGGTGCAAATGATATAAGAAGTCTGTATGAGATGCCTTAATTTTCCTATTTAATAGTACGAGTAGAGATGAATATTTAATAATGCACTATTAGCAACTTGTTTGTAATGAAGTTCGACTTGATTTTTTATGGAGATACTTATGATTCTCGAGATGTGCATAATATATAAATATATTGTATATATGATCCGTTCACATGAGTATACATATATAGCTCGTGCAAATCTAGAATCATTTGATCTTTTTTTTTTTTTTTTTTTTTTTTTGATTTATAAGATCTAACCCTTGATTTATAAGATCTAACCCTTGAAGAAATCGTTAGGATCATTGGCTAGATCCCTAGATTCATCTTGTGGCATGTACAAAATACATATCATATTGTCAACAGACACTTGTCTCATTGCAATATTGAACCATAGAAACCATCCATGTGTCCTCTATAGTATGACACATTTATAACATGTGTCAACCTGGCACAAGCCAAAGCGACACTTGTTTTTATGGAAGATAACGACTATTTGGCATCACAACTTACTCTCACTCACACCATTTATTACATTTTTTTTAACCTACTCTTTCATACCACCAATTTAAACCACTATTCATTTTTTTTTTCTTCTCACTCTCTCTTCTCAAGAACAAGAACAACAACAAAAGCATGGAAGGAGTAGCGAGGAAGGGGGCGATCAATTGCGAGGGATGGTGAGAGATGACCAGTGACGACGAGAGATAGAGGAGATGAAGTCACAACCACTGTCGCCCCTTTTCGATCTTCTTCTTCTCCTTCCCTCTCCATCTTCTCCTTCCCTCTTCCAGTTCCCCCTCTTATTCTCCCACTGTCTCAGTTCACCCTTTTCTTCTCCCACTCTCTCTTCTTATCGCACAGGTTGTTCCCTTCCCCCTCTCATTTTCTGTTTTATTTTCTCTCACCCTCATGGAGGATCGTGCGAGGGCAAAAAATTTAACTAGGGTTGAACAAAAAATTGACCAAACTGATCAAAACTGAACCGATCGATTCGGTTTAAGTTCGGTTTGGATTCGGTTTTTGATCGGTTTGGTTTGATTTCGGTTTTAAAAAATTCAAAATTGAAGTGGTGGGTTCGGTTTTCGATTTCTATGTGATTTTAACCGACAAAATCTAACTGACCGAATATATATAATAAATAATATAATATGTTTAAAATAGTAGGTCGTTTCGGTTTGAAAATTTTGAAACCGACCAAAGTCTATTTGGTTTACGGTTAAGGTGAAAAATTGAACTGTGGGTTCGATTTTCAACCCTAAATTTAACATTCGCCGTCGCGGAGTCGCTCAAATCTGTCTAGTAAAGAAAACAAGGTATTGTCCTTGACTTTCGACCAACTTTGATGCTCGATTGAGACCGATTCTCAAGCTTATCAAAATATGAAAAATGTAATACTCTGAGTTATCTAATTAACACAATTTGAATCACTAATTTTTTTTTTTAAATGAGCAAGTTATGGTCATTTTACTACAGTCACTGAAAACTATCCAGCAACGACCAAGTTGCAAAGGATCATGTGAATGTAAGTATCCCACTCGCATGATCCTATGCGAGTTTAAGTCTCTCACTCGCATGATCCGCTGCGAGTTTAAGTCTCCCACTCGCATCGTGCAAGTGGCAGACTTACATTCACATGATCATATGCGATTTGGTTGTTGCTGGACAATTTTGAGTGACTGTAGTAAAATGACCATAACTTGCTCGTTTCAAAACATTTTCAGGTGATTCAAATTGTGTTAATTAGATAACTCAGAGTATTACAGTTTTCATGTTTTGATGAACTTGAGAATCAGTCTCAATCGAGTGTCAAAGATGGTCGAAAGTCAGGGACAATACCATGTTTTCTTTACCGGACAGTTTTGAACGACTTTTATAAAATGATTATAACTTACTCATTTCAAAACATTTTCAGGTGATTCAAATTGTGTTCATTAGATCAGAGTAATATATTTTTCGTGTTTTTATGAGCTTGAGAATCGATCTCAATCAAGCGTCAAAGTTGGTCAAAAGTCAGGGACGATACCCTGTTTTTATGTTTTGAATGAGTGAGAGCTAGATTGTTTTGGGAAGAGAGGAGAAGAGGGGAGGCCGACGGTGCGGTCGTCTTTACTGTCCTTCGTAGAAGAAGTTGGGGGAGAGAGAATTTTCGCAGGTTTGAATTTGAAAGGGGAAGTAACGGAGAGACGATGAAGTGATGAACCCTTTTGGGTTAGTCGAATGGAAGTGGAATGGGAGAGATCGGGGGAGAGAGTGACGGTTTAGTTGGGAGGGGAGATAGAGAGTGAGGTTTCGATCGAAGAAAATGGAGTTTTTGATAAAAAAAAAAAAGAAGAAGATGAAGGATCGAAGAAAATAAGAAGAAGTTGGGAGGGGAGAGAAATCTTTCGATGGTTTGAATTTGGGAGGGAAAAATGATTTATGTTTTTTCTTTTATGGGTGGTGTGGAAAAGAAAAAATTAGATGGATGATGTGGGTGAGTGTAACTTGTAGTGCTAAATAGTCACTGCCTTTATGGTATGCTTATCTATATTGGCCTATAGGGCATCAACACCCCATGGCCTTAACCAATAAGAACTAGACAGCTTGATACTGTAGTGTGCCATGTGGCAGTAAATAATTGACAAATTTGTACTCTCAACCCCACCTTGATATTGGATTTATTTTGAAACCCTCGTGAAAATTTGTATATTGTTAGAAACCCCTCTTATGCCATTGAGATTGCAACAAATATAAACTTTAATTCTTTCATTGTTTCAGTGTTCTAAAAATTGATCTAGGCGGCTAGGAGCTGCCCACGCGGACGCCTGGGCGGGTTTTTGAAATTTCATTAAAAAAAAATTATTTCCAGTTAAAAAAAAACTATTTTTTTTAAATAAAATTTGCATATGTATCTTGGCATCGAATTGGAAGTAATTTATATGCTATTATGCTTAAGATAAATAACAGACTGCCTAGGCCCCCGGACGCTAGTCCTTGCTCGCTGCCCGTCTACTGCCTAGCGATTTTTAGAATACTGCATTGTCCTTCCTGTATCCTTCCAATTGCTTTGTAACAAGCGAATGATCTACTTCCAAATGATAAAATAACCTATTTCATCCACATTGTAGATATCCTTCCATTCAAATTGGTCTACTTTAGATCGAATTTTTGGTAGAGTTTTCAATGTTCTCCATGATAATTGAACCACTTTCACTGAATGTAAGCGGAAATTCTAACTTGCGAGGAAACGGGCGAGGGAGAGGGTGCAACCCTCCATCCCCCTCGAGATGTGTGCCTTCGCGCATCTCGAGGGGGGATGGAGGGTTGCACCCCCTCCCTCGCCCGTTTCCTCGCCAGTTAGAAGGGTTCGAATATAAGACTTAATTTCATGTCTTGTTGTTTTACCATATAAAAACTCTTTTGTTTTGGTCTGCATCATTTGTCTAAGTCTTTCTCTTGATATTGGGGAAATCTATAATATAATGTTTTTTCTAACTCAGTATATTTTGTTGATTCTGCCTCTTAACATCGCTATTTTTCATTTCATTTGACTAAGAGTAATGCTACAGTGCCCGGCTGTATGCCAGATGCACTGTAGCACCGTAGATATGCATCGAGATAAGAGTTGTCGCTTATCTCGATGCATATATACGGTGCTACAATGCACCGGGCACTGTAGCCGGGCATACAGCCGGGCACTGTAGAATTTTCCTTTGACTAATACTCTAATGACATTTTCAACAGTGTTTTATATTGTTTGATTGGTCGATGGAGAGCTGATACTTTTCTTGAACCCATTGTTGCAAATTTTTTTAGTAGAAAAATGATGCTCACTTTTATACTCGCATAAAACTCTCCTCATCTCATTGTTAATGTAGATTTTCTTACCATTTCAAATGAGACGCCACGAAGGAACACGATGATATGACTTTGGGTTTCATACATTGCTAACATAGAGAGTGGATCCTAAAAACCCTAGCTCACTTTCCGAAAAAAAAAAAAAAACAAACAAACAAACATAGAGAGTGATTTCAAATGTATATAAATAAATGGGCATTAAGTTCTAAATCACTTTATCTTCTAGTTTTAAAAATAAGTATGTACATGTATATTTAAAATCCTTATATCTTTTTTTTTTAAATGTTCATTAGAAAATTTGACTAGTACATGAATCTACGACTATGACTTTTTATAAGATACATGTACATATTTACTTTTTCAACAAAATTTTCTTTATAAAATTATTCTTTTATTGATAAATAAATAATTCCGCTAAGATAATAATTTTCCTCCATCCTGGGAGTATTCATTTTACTGTATATGCTGATGCAAGGTTTTATAAAATTTTCTTTATAAACATCGCATATCTGAAGCTGGTGAAGCTTTTGGAACCCGAATCCACTCAAGTTTTGAACCTGAATTCATCGCTGGCGTTGCTGCATTTAGATGGTGAGAATAACTAGCATCGTAGTTCTGAGTTTTTGGGGGGTTTTAGAGATCATTCAAGTTGGTCACTGTCAATTTTTATCTCTTACTATGAGTTAGACTTGCAACATAATTTTTTTGTTCAAGTATATTTGTAAATACCAGAATTTGGAGACCCATAGTAAGGCCCAAACAACATTTGAGTGTTTTTTTAAGCTTTCGAATAAATGCAATTTGTTTATAAATAAATGACCTTATAATCATGTTTTAAACAACTTAAGGTGTTCAAAACTATTACATTCATACAAGAAAATAATTTTTATATATTACTAGTGTATCAGCCGTGCTTACGGCATGGCCGCACACTTTCCATGTAATGAGTACATGTGCCTTCGACACTCCACATATTCAGTTATATGTATCGACAATCATTTCTATTTCATCATTTACTCACATCCAAGTTTGATCAGTGTTCGGCAAGCCACCCTGGTCCTTGGGTCGTACCTTTGACACTCCCCAAAAGAATGAGTTCTTTGAGTGAAACATCTTATGTGAAAT
Source organism: Berberis vulgaris (assembly GCA_963556465.1). Classification (NCBI taxonomy): domain Eukaryota; kingdom Viridiplantae; phylum Streptophyta; class Magnoliopsida; order Ranunculales; family Berberidaceae; genus Berberis; species Berberis vulgaris. The sequence continues at coordinate 77,870,383 of OY747136.1, read as the reverse complement.
CATTCTTTTCAAGCCTCCTTGTACCCAAGAGCTCCAAAGGGTTAGGGTCAGGTTCTGCCATCTGCTTTGCTTTGCTTTGATGTTGCGAGAATTGTTCTATTTGTAAGGGGCTTTTTGGGGAAAAAAATACGACATGACACACTTAGGCACCTGCTTCACTATTCCTCCGATGAATTTTTGTTATGAAAGAGATACTTTGGAACATTGTTTTAAGTCATGCTAATGTATGTCTTTATATATGTTATAGCATAGTGGGATTTCAAAATTAGCTTTTCAACTCCTATAACAAAAATGTATTAAAACTTTACATTTTTGAGCATGAGGTTGCTTGACATGCTGTTGGAGGATCCGAGTATACATGTATGCTTGATTGTCTTTAACACAAGGTTTGTATTGACTCTAGATCTCTAGAGTATCTACATTTGTCTTATACTTTTGACCAACGCATTTGTGGTTATGTTTGATCACATTTAATGATCCTCATTTGACCAACATGAATATTTTATTAGCATAAATATGTTTGGCCAACCTTAAACTATCAATGTATGACTCCATACGTTACATTGGAGCATGGGTTAACGACAAACCTCATTCGAATATCAACAACTTGAGGTAATAACAAGCATCGATACAGCTAATTTGGATAAAGATACCCTGACTGGGGTGTTTGAAAATCGATCGTATGATTAGTGGTCCAAAGTAAATGTTTGGCTACTAGGTACCTGTATTATAAAACTGATATGATTATTTAAGTACATAATTTTATATTGTGTGTTTGATAGTAAATGGACATATGAGTAACACTATGTATGGGCATAGACGTTACAACTTGTCTTGATCAATATTACTGCATCATCTCACTATCTAGGTAGTTTATTTTTCTTTTGAAAACTGAAACATTTTTATACTTGCTTTCCTTCCTGATATTTGAAAATCCTAGTTATATATTATTTTTATGATAAGGTACGAGTGGTTTGGCTACTTACTGTGTTTTTCCAAAACTCACCCCAATACCTACATTATTTTTAGATGCAGAATTGCATGACACATCCATTGAAATTGAGGACATCTTAGGAGATTTCGTATATGAGGAATCCATTGTGGACGACAATCCAACTCCCAGTGTTATGTAGAAAGCATTTCATGTCCTAGAGTGGCGTAGAAAGTCTTTTTGGAATGATTGTAATGTAAGCATATATGATATAGAACTTTGATATAGTATTTACACTTCAGTGTGTTTTTGGATTAATGTACCATCTATGACTCGAGAAAATGTATAATAATACAGTCCTTATATTATATATTTTCTCATGAGTGGTTGCTCCGATAATTGTTCATCTTATTAAATTATGTTTTCCTGGATGATACTCTATATGTTTTGGATTTGGGTAAGAATAGACATATCAAAGATTACAAAAATATAAGTTTTGAATCGATGTTCTTAATGAAGCCAAATTTGATCGATAGTTGTTTAATATGTTGCTTGAGTGATGGTGGAGTACCACACATACATTTCGTTAAGGAGAGTTTGAAATATACTCTACACACAATTTTTACATGTTTAATTGCCATTCCATTCCGGATGGGCCCACAAAAAATCGTTCGATGATAAATTCAATCCAAAAGATATTCAAAACTCTTTCCAATTTTCTTGGATGTTGAATACAATACCGATGGCATTAAATTTGGTTGGTATAGGAATATTTTGCAAACCATTGATTTTACTCTTAAAGTAGACCTAAATACTATTTTAATTATCATATTGTCTGAGCATTATTGTGCTTCTTAGTCGTAAGAATATCACATACTTACAAACTAATCCATTAGCACCATGATAGATTTGAAACTATTCACCTTACAACTATGTAGTAAAATCCACTTAGACATTTTCCACGATTTAAAAGTACCAAAGTCAAATATGTAAAGACTAAAGTCAAAGTTATGAATTCACAGTTAAAGCCACGAAGATCGAGTACAAGTCGGAATAAGAAGTCAACCAAGTAAATTCTAGGTTGGTCCAAAAAAAATACAAGTGCACAAGTGTTCCTCTGATACATATCATAGATGGCTTCTAAGTTTGTCATGTGCTACACTTAATAAATGCACAAAATATGGCATGATTTTAATGTCATATTCTTCAAAGTGAGAAAAAGTGTGTTTTGCCTATATGAGATAACAATTCAATTCTCGAGAAGTTTGTAGCAACTATTACTATGGTCGCGTGCAAAAAAAAACACCGCTATTGTCTTGAGATTATCCAAAGCTTCTTCCATGTGGCAAAGGTGAGGAGTTTGGAAAAATATATCTGCTGCCAATCTTTCATATCTCTTACTATGTAATTAAGAAGACAATGAGCTAGATTTTAGTGGGAGTGATCTATTTGGTACGTTTCATTAATAAAAAAGATATATATATAATATCGAGATGAATTTGTACAAAATTCATGGATTTTAAAAAGTTTGAGATGGTTTTAATGACGTCTATGATCAATAAAAACATTACTATTATGGTATTGGTAGCAAAGAAATTAGTTGGGCAGTAAACCATGATCCTTGTTCCTAAGCCAAACCCTAATTATTATATTATTTTATTTAGAAGCTTAAGCGTGAATGAACATTGCCACTTGTATCTCTACTACTATAACGCGAGTTCTCTCGGATAATGAGAGTTCTTTTTTATGAACAATGAATAGTAAAAAGTGTATTCGATTATAACTTTAATTTTTCGTTTTGCCCTCATCCAAATTAAACAATTCTCATCATATCCCGTCATCTCCCTTCCTTTATGTAATCTCTCCTCCTCCCCTCCCTCTCCATTCTCCTCCTTCGACGAAGATCTCAGCTTCCTCCACCCTCCTCCCATAATTATCTATAAATTATAAAAATATCTAATGAGTGTTTAAAAGTTTAATAATAACTTTGACTTATTGTAATAAAAGAAAAAAAGTACTAAATATCACCGCACCTAAAGCACATCCACCCCCTAGTACAAGCAAAGTCATGAATTCAAAGTTAAAGCCACGAAGACTGAGTACAAGTCGGAACAAGAATTCAACCAAGTAAATTCTAGGTCAATCCAAAAAAATACAAATACATAAGAGTTCCTCTGATACATATCGTAGATGGCTTCTAAGTTTGTCACATGCTACACTTAATAAATGCACAAAAATATGGCATGATTGTAATGTCATATTCTGCAAGGCGAGAGAAAAAAAATGTGTTTTGCCCATATGAGATAACAATTCAATTCTTGAGAAGTTTGTAGCAACTATTGCTACGGTGGCGTGCAAAAAAAAAAACCCACTGTCGTCTTGAGATTACCCAAAGCTTCTTCCATGTTGTGGCAAAGGTGAGGAGTTTGGAAAAATGACTCTGCTGTCAATCTTTAGTATCTCTTACTATGTAATTAAGAAGACAATGAGCTAGATTTTAGTTGGAGTGATCTATTTGGTACGTTTTATTAAAAAAAAGGATATATATAATATCGAGATGAATTTGTACAAAATTCATGTATTTTAAAAAGTTTAAGATGATTTTAATGGCGTCCATTGATCAATAAAAACATTACTATTATGGTATTGGTAGCATAGAAATTAGTTGGGCAGTAAACCATGATCCTTGTTCCTTAGCCAAACCCTAATTATTATTTTATTTTATTTAGTAATTAATAAGTAGTAGAAGCTTAAGCGTGAATGAACATCGCCACTTGTATCTCTATTACTGTAACGAGAGTTCTCTTGGATAATGAGAGTTCTTTTGGATGAGCAATGAATAATAAAAAGTTTAGTCGATTATAACTTTCATTTGCCCTCATCCAAATTAAACAATTCTCATCATATCCCATCCTCTCCCTTCCTCTCTGTAATCTCACCTCCTCCCCTCTCTCTCCATTCTCCTCCGACGACAAAGATCTCAGCTTCCTCCCATAATTTATTTTAAGCCCATAATTATCTATAAATTATAAAAATATCTAATGAGTGTTTAAAAATGTAATAATAACTTTGATTTATTATTGAATAATTGTAATAAAATAAAATAAAAAGTATTGAATATCTTCGCACCTATAGCACATCCACCCCCTAGTACAAGCAAAGTCATGAATTTAAAGTTAAAGCCATGAATACTGAGTACAAGTCGGAACAAGAATTCAACCAAGTAAATTCTAGGTTGATCCAAAAAAATACAAGTACATAAGAGTTCCTCTGATACATATCATAGATGGCTTCTAAGTTTGTCACGTGCTACACTTAATAATGCACAAAAATATGGCATGATTGTAATGTCATATTCTGCAAGGTGAGAGAAAAAAATGTGTTTTGCCCATATGAGATAACAATTCAATTCTTGAGAAGTTTGTAGCAACTATTGCTACGGTGGCGTGCAAAAAAAAATACCCACTGTCGTCTTGAGATTACCCAAAGTTTCTTCCATGTTGTGGCAAAGGTGAGGAGTTTGGAAAAATGACTATGCTGCCAATCTTTAGTATCTCTTACTATGTAATTAAGAAGACAATGAGCTAGATTTTAGTGGGAGTGATCTATTTGGTACGTTTTATTAAAAAAAAAGGATATATATAATATCGAGATGAATTTGTACAAAATTCATGTATTTTAAAAAGTTTAAGATGATTTTAATGGCGTCTATTGATCAATAAAAACATTACTATTATGGTATTGGTAGCATAGAAATTAGTTGGGCAGTAAACCATGATCCGTGTTCCTCAACCAAACCCTAATTATTATTTTATTTTATTTAGTAATTAATAAGTAGTAGAAGCTTAAGCATGAATGAACATCGCCACTTGTATCTCTACTACTATAACGAGAGTTCTTTTGGATGAACAATGAATAATAAAAAGTTTAGTCGATTATAACTTTCATTTTTCGTTTTGCCTTCATCCAAATTAAACAATTCTCATCATATCCCGTCCTCTCATTTCCTCTCATTAATCTCACCTCCTCCCCTCTCTCTCCATTCTCCTCCGACAATAACGATCTCAGCTTCCTCCCACAATTTATTTGAAGCCCCTAATTATCTATAAATTATAAAAATATCTAATGAGTGTTTAAAAATTTAATAATAACTTTGATTTATTATTGAATAATTGTAATAAAATAAAATAAAAAATATTGAATATCTTCGCACCTATAGCACATCCACCCCCTAGTACAAGCAAAGTCATGAATTCAAAGTTAAAGCCATGAAGACCGAGTACAAGTCGGAACAAGAATTCAACCAAGTAAATTCTAGGTCGATCCAAAAAAATACAAGTACATAAGAGTTCCTCTGATACATATCATAGATGGCTTCTAAGTTTGTCACGTGCTACACTTAACAAATGCACAAAAATATGGCATGATTGTAATGTCATATTCTGCAAGGCGAGAGAAAAAAAATGTGTTTTGCCCATATGAGATAACAATTCAATTCTTGAGAAGTTTGTAGCAACTATTGCTACGGTGGCGTGCGAAAAAAAAAAACCCACTGTCGTCTTGAGATTACCCAAAGTTTCTTCCATGTTGTGGCAAAGGTGAAGAGTTTGGAAAAATGACTATGCTGCCAATCTTTACTATCTCTTACTATGTAATTAAGAAGACAATGAGCTAGATTTTAGTTGGAGTGATCTATTTGGTACGTTTTATTAAAAAAAAAAGGATATATATATAATATCGAGATGAATTTGTACAAAATTCATGTATTTTAAAAAGTTTAAGATGATTTTAATGGCGTCTATTGATCAATAAAAACATTACTATTATGGTATTGGTAGCATAAAAATTAGTTGGGATGTAAACCATGATCCTTGTTCCTCAGCCAAACCCTAATTATTATTTTTTATTTTATTTAGTAATCAATAAGTAGTAGAAGCTTAAGCGTGAATGAACATCGCCACTTGTATCTATACTACTATAATGAGAGTTCTTTTGGATGAACAATGAATAATAAAACGTTTAGTCGATTATAACTTTCATTTTCCGTTTTGCCCTCATCCAAATTAAACAATTCTCATCATATCCCGTCCTCTCATTTCCTCTCTGTAATCTCACCTCCTCCCCTCTCTCTCTATTCTCCTCCGACGACAAAGATCTTAGCTTCCTCCCATAATTTATTTGAAGCCCCTAATTATCTATAAATTATAAAAATATCTAATGAGTGTTTAAAAATTTAATAATAACTTTGATTTATTATTGAATAATTGTAATAAAATAAAATAAAAAGTATTGAATATCTTCGTACCTATAGCACATCCACCCCCTAGTACAAGCAAAGTCATGAATTCAAAGTTAAAGCCATGAAGACTGAGTACAAGTCGGAACAAGAATTCAACCAAGTAAATTCTAGGTCGATCCAAAAAAAATACAAGTACATAAGAGTTCCTTTGATACATATCATAAATGGCTTCTAAGTTTGTCACGTGCTACACTTAATAAATGCACAAAATATGACATTATTGTAATGCCATATTCTTCAAGGTTAGTGAAAGAAAATATGTTTTGCCTATATGAGATAACAATTCAATTCTCGAAAAGTTTGTAGCAACTATTGCTAAAGTGGCGTGCAAAAAAAATAATAAATCCCACTGTCGTCTTGAGATTATCCAAAGCTTCTTCCATGTTGTGGCAAAGGTGAGGAGTTTGGAAAAATGACTCAACTGCCAATCTTTAGTATCTCTTACTATGTAATTAAGAAGATAATCAACTAGATGCCAATGGTAACATGTTGGATGGTTAAGGCTGTGGTGGTTTACCCCTTGTATCTCTACTATGATAATGAGAGTTCTCTCGGATAAAAATTGTAGTCGACTCTAACTTTCGTTTCTCATTTGCCTGTGTCCAAATTAAACAATTCTCATCATATCCCCATTCTCTTTATTATCCTCATCTTCTCCATCGTCTTTTCCTCCAAACAAATATCTCACCTTCCTCCGCCTTCCCCTCATAATTTATTTGAAGCCTCTAATTATCAATAAATTATAAAAATGTCTAATTATTATTTAGAATCTTAATAATAATTTTTACATATTATTAAATTATTATAATAAAATAAAAAAAATATTGAATATCCGCGCACGTAGAGTGCATCCACCCCTTAATAGTAATATTGGCATTGAACTCCTTAGGTCCGTCTAGGTGCACTCAGCCTTGAGCCTTCTTCTATTAGGCATTAGGACAGTAGATTCACCACTCTCTCTCTCTCTCTCTCTCAGTTAGAGCTAAAAAAAAACCTCACCTCGTCACATAAATAAATACTCTTTTTTCTTCTCATTCTTTTGTTTTGCTGTCTCTCTGTTTCTTCTCCTCTCTTTCAACAAATCTGTGAGGGATTGAACGAAACCCTTTCAATCAATCTCTCTCTAGTTGTTGGTGTTTGAAGCATTGTGTCGAAATCACCACCATTAATGGCGTCTGGTCCTCTGAAATCACAACCATTGCACAACTTCTCTCTGCCGCACTTGAAATGGGGTAAGAATCAGATGAACAACCATCGATGCAGAAAGCCCTCCTCTTCTCCTCCTGGCGATGATCATCATCATCACCATCATCATCGCTCGTCCTACTCCTCCTCCTCTTCTTCCTCCTTCGCCTCTGAACCTGAATCCGACAGTGGTGTTGTTGGTGATGTTGTTGCTGTTACTTCTCCTTCTTATATCGGATCGAAGAAGAAACCCTTTTGTTTCTCCACCTCTGCCTCGCCACCACCACAGCAGCAGCAGACGCAACAGCTTAAGAAGCAACACACAACGAACAATCTCTTCATCCGTTTCCGTAAGAGCTCCTCAAGTAATAAAGGTTATGAATCATCATCGAAGAAGCCACACAAATCTGGTGGAGGAGGATATGAATCATCATCGGCGGTGAACAAACCATGGAATCTGAGGCCAAGGAAGACTCTTCTAAAGCCCAAGCCAAAGCCTTTCAATGAGATCGGCGGAGGAGGAGAAGATACTCACAGTCCCAACAAGAAGAATCCCAAACCCACAGAGGTGGAAGAGAGGCCAGCAGCAGAGAATTATCCACCACCCAAATCTCTTAGATTGAGAGGTTTTGCTGAAGCAGCGGCGGCTCACAATGTTGTCGAGAAGAAGCGCAAGTTTTCTGTCTCACTCTCTCGCGACGAAATTGAGGAAGATTTCTTTGTTTTGACAGGTTTTAAGCCTCCCCGAAGGCCGAAGAAGAGAGCAAAGAACATACAGAAACAACTCGAGGTAACAAAAATAAAAATCAGAATTTTCCTTTTAAATCCCCATCTTTATTGTGGATCCTATTACCCTTTAGTTTCTAATCCTTGCTTGTTTACTTGAATTGTATTTACTCCTTCTTCAGAATCTGTTTCCTGGTTTGTGGTTGACGGAGATTACAGCGGAATCATACAGTGTTCCTGAAGTTCCTTTGAAGGTAATTTCTCTAGTTCTGAATTCTGAATTTTGGGTTTTTTTTTTTTCTTCTATGAATGGGTGATGGGTGAGATTTACTAACTGATCTTGGGTGCTTGATGCAGAGGTAGTAGGTAAGACTGAAAGGTGATTGAGGACTGAACAAAGAGGCTGCTATGATGAGTGAAGGTGTCTGGGAGGTTTTTTCATAGGCTAAAGCATTTCGACATGAAAATCTACATTGGAGGTATAAAATCTGGTATAACCCGCTCTGAAATCTGTATAAAAGGGGAGGAAAGTAGTTGATAGAATGTCTTTCATTTTGAGTCTTTTGATCTTTGAGATGAACAGGTGGGGTTTTCCCATGTTTTTATTTTTCGCAAGTAGTATCAGATGTAAATATGAACAAGTGGGTTTTGATGAATAGGGAGACTATGTTACTTTGATCTTTAATAAGTGGTATTTGGTAGTGTGATTCTATTTTTATTTATTTTACTAGGAAGATTCGTGATTTATTCATGATTGAGAGAATATATCTTGTTTTGTTTGTTCGTTTGTAATCAAGAATGCACTTGATATGCATGGGAATCACCCAGTATGGAGCATTACATCGTTTACTTGGGCTCCGGGTTCTCATTATGAATGCTTGTCAGGCGCTGCAGCCTTATTTATAATCACAGACAATGGAGTGTCACGAATAAAGAGATTACGTTGCTTTGATCTTTAATGCATGGTATCTAGTCGTGTGATTCTATTTTTTACTTGGATTCTTGAATTATTCATGATTGAGTGAATAAGTCTTGTTTTAGTTGTTCGTAATCTAGAATATTATTTATATGCATTGACTGTTATGGTAATGTTTTGTCGTTTTTAATCGGGTACCCGGATCTCAGAAATGAATGCTTGTCAAGCCTATTTTGGATATACTACAATCCCGGACAGTGTGGATTCATGTAGCTACAGTCACCTTATATGATCAAGTGATGAGGTTTGAGATGTATCTGCAGATTATAGTTCATCGCAGATATGTTGATCATGTCCTGCTTTCCCTTATTTGTATTGTTCTATGTTTAATCATGCCGGTCATGATCATTGCCCATCTTTCATCGTATTATATATCTTGGCTGCGTTACTGTTTACTACAAAGCGTGTAAGTGCATTTGGCATGTACCTTCCCCTTTTGGTACTTCGCGTATTTAATTTTCATAACGACTATTGTTACTTCGTGTATAGATTTTCCGTAACGCATAAGCATAAATCCAATTGATGCTCTCTTATTTGTCAGTGTATATATATTTGCTATTTTTTGGCAGGCAATCATCTAGGTTGAATAACTGAACTCCGACACAGTTGGATCAATATATTCGAGAAAGTCTAGAAAGTTTAATTAACTCTTGACGTCCATGAACTCTTATTTATAGTAGTAGTTATTCTCCTATTGTTTTCTCCTTTTTCTGTCAAATTGAGTGTTGTGTCGCTGCTTAATAGTTCGGTTTTGCCTTGAAGTTTTACTCGTCCATGGGAGGATCACATCATTGGCTGTCATTAGGCCTAGGTACCGACATTACTAGGATGATATATTTTTTATTTCAGGAGTCCTCTTCATTTTGTCTTTTCCTTTTACTCGCAGATTGCTGAGCATTGGTGTCAGTGTTTCATCAATTGCCCAAAAGTTCTAATGTCTAAACATTTGTCTAATGAAAAGATTCTATCATAATCTTGGAGAATATATGCTAAGTTTCTCTTTGTATTGTCACCCTTCTTATCATCAATTGCTATGTATGTAAGAAACGTAGACCAAATAGAAACAGAAACAGGTTCTGAACCTTAGGACTCATCAGTCCACTTTCTGTGTTTTGTTCCTAGGTCATTCTTCCATGTCGTGTCATCCAATTGTATGTTCAACTCTCTCTGGAGATTGATTACTTGCTTTATCACTAGAAACCAGGTTTGGTTTAGAACCCATGAGAATGCTCTACATGAGAGCTAATTCTGTACAGCCATGCTAGCATCCTATAAGTGATGCTTACTTGAATTTGAATGCTTATTTCTCCCTGTCTCCATTCTGATTGATTCTCTTCTTCCTTTGCACAAGCGCTTGGATTCTTGCATTTCACGATCCTTCGTTTCAGTCTGCATTGCTTACCATATTTTATATTGGAACACAGAAGATTGAACAACAGCCGTATAGATTATAGTATTTGGATTACTTTTTTTCTCTAGTATTGAATCTTTGTATAAACTTCTGCATTGTTGTGAAAGCCATTCTCAAAAGGTCAACTGTGTATGCAATGAAAATAAAAGCAAGTTCATATCAAGTTCTATTGTTGGAAGGTTTGAGTTTGGTATTTACTATGTGGTTAACACTTGTCTGTTCAGGATTTCGTGCTGTAATTATTCTTGTTGTCTTTATGGTCCTACTCGAAATGGTTTTGGATGAGGCATTATTGATTGACTTGCTATATGCTGTGATGCTGATTAAGATCTTAAACAAAGCTTTTGATCTTTAGCCTGCTAAGTTGAGAAAGTCTTCGAAAGAAATGTTCTTTGCTAATGCATGACCAAGTCTCAGTCCGATGCGTCTCTCACTCTGCCCACCTTACCCCATGGCCCCAGATTTTCTTTTAATTGAGTAAGAAATGCAGAAACCTGAAAGAGAAAGTGACTAGAACACCAGATTATCAAGATACCTACCTAATTGTATTATGTGGGTGTGTGATTGTTCCACATGTATTATGTAAAGTTGAAGCGTGTCTGGTTGTCCAAGCCTAATTGTATCCTTTAACATGCAGGATTCACAAAGATATATGTGTTTGATTTTTGGAAAAATTTTCAATGAAAAAAAAATTTTCTTTTGGAAAAAATTCATTTTTTTAAATTTTTATTTCACCAAGAAAAAAAAATCATATTAGAGAGAACATTGGGTCTCTTGAGAGCTTTTGAGTCGATGAGAGAGTCGTCGATGAGTGAAAAGATCGAACATGGAAAAGTTTTCTAAGGGGGAGTCTAGCGAGAAAATTTTTCACCGCCGGAAAAGTTTTCTTTTTTCATGAAAAGTCAAATGTTGGAAAACTCAATTTTCGGAGAAATTTTGCACTGCCATGTCCTTATTGAGTTATTGTAAATTGGGCTTTGTCGTGTTTGATGGGCCAGTCCATTCATAGATCAGCCCAAGTGCAGCGGATGCTGCCTTTGCTTTCGATTTTCAAGTTGGGGCCTATTGGATGAGCCCATTCTAAACTTTTGCACTTTCAGTTTTTTTTTTTTATCGGCTTTTAAATATTTTAGTTCCATTGAAATTTAGTAGACTTCTATGATCATCGGAGTAAGTCTAGACAGCCTTGTTTGATAGTTTTTTTTTTTTTTTTTTTTTTTGTATTTTTACACTTTTTATTCATTCTCTTTAAAGCACAATTATAAGTACTATCTATAAAAGGGGTAGAAGTGTAAAAAATCCAAAAAGACCAAGAAAAAGTTAGCAAATAAAACTGACTAGAATTGTTGATGATCATCGTCATTGATGTTGGGAAAATTTACGAGTTTTTGAAAACTAAATGTCGAATAGGGATAGCAGCAAAAAACATTGGACTAGCTTTTGCAAAATGAATGGCATTCCCGTGGAAATAAGCTTGTGTTTAGAATTTGTTAGATAATGGTTTGAAAGTAACAAAAGCCTTCAGTCTTTCAGTGTGCAGTATAAGATATATGTGAGTCAAGGATAAATTTCACTTCCAAAGTTGCCTCGAGAGCTCGGTTACATTGACACACTAAAGAGGCAATATCACAAGAAGCTATGAAGGGTGTTTTGACTTTATCAAAGTGGATGAAAACACCTTCTTCTTCTTTTTCTTTTGTTTTTTTTTTTTTTTTTCTTATTGTTTTTAAGCTGAGTGTTAGGGGTGGGCATCCCATCTCTCGAACCGGATCCTGTCTCGATTTTTTTCGGGTTCTTTTGGGATTGATCAACCCATCCCGTTCCGATCTAGAGTGGGATGACCCATTCCATCACAAATTAGATTAGTAAGTTACTTTCAAATCATTAGTATGTTTCAATAAAAAAAAAATCATGTATTTTAGTAATTGCCTTTGGTCATAACTATATCAATTAACCCATTTGAATATTCTTATGTTATACTAATTGCCTTTAGTCATAATAACTTTTGACGTGGAATCTCCTCACAATTTTCTTGTTTTCTTTCAAAGTTTGTTGTTACTTATTTTGTTTCGTTCAAAAGTTTGTTGTAACTTCTTTTGTTTTGTTCCGAAGTTTGTTTCAATTTTGCAGGTAAAAATTAAACAATTCCCGTTCTAGTGAATCTGGTCTAATTCTGGTTCTTACTTGGAATCAGCTGAATCTGCAATGCACAGTGCATGGTACTTTTACATTTCATGAATTATGGAACCATCAAATTTTATGGTGGTGTATTTGAATGAATAAAAATGGTAGTAATGCAACAAGCAGAAGTTGTATAATTAATTTAAGAATCTTCACGGTTGCAAGAAGACTATATGCATAATCCTCACACGACATTCTGAACTAGGATTTGCGAGCCACAACTATAGCTAAGTGAGCTCTGCAATTAGCTAATAGAATTCCTTTTTAAGTCTTGTTAAGCTCCAGGACGATCAAAGCATAGACGACAAAATACTGCGTAGAGATTGCAGTCTCTAACATATAAAAAACACATTTTTCTCAAGAAACCAATTTCTTTGATAATAAATAGTTGCAGTTTTTTTTTTCATAGCTTAAGGCCTTAATTACACAAAAGCAAAAACTATAAAATAATTAGTTAACATAATGATTAAGAAAATCAAAGTTATTAAAACTCTTGAGTTCATCCTATCAAACCAAAGTGTTGGTCCAACATCTCCTATTATAGATATTGCATTGGAGCTTATGGACTCATCACCCATTACTACACTGAGACATATATTACAATACTAAGAAATATGAAGAACATAAGTATGATCTTCAAAAGGTGAGCACAATGGTTGAGATACATTTTGCAATTTAGTACATGTTCATCAGTCCCATCCCAACAGGGACGGAGCCACTAGGGGGCAAGTGACTTGCCCCCACTGACTTTTTTTTTCTCTTTTTTTTCTTTCTATTATGCTCACTTTTGCAATGCTGACGAGTTCGTCCCGCCCCACCCTATCCTCTATTTGTTCTCCCTTCCCGCTCTACCTCTTTCCTCTCTTTTACTCTCTCTCTCTCTGATTATCGCCCCCGCCCCGCCTCGCCTCCTACTCTCTTCATCTCCCTCCCTTTTTGCTTGATTTAGTTCTTTTTCCCACCATCACCATCAACAATCTCAATCTCTCTTTCCTGCTTTGAGGAATAAGAATATTTTTAAAAAAAATGTATTTTCGTATCTCGAGGGTCTAGTGAGATACATGAAAATTTTGATCTATTAATTTTTTCTCAATATACATATTTGTATCTCGAGGTTCATCTATGAGTTATTGTTTGAAAGGCATGAGCCTTTTGACAATCAATGCACGTTGACTGCGAGTCCTGGGGAAGACTGCAATAGTGATTAATGATGGAGTAACCTCTAATATCTATTTATGATAGGTGGAAATTTGCAAATAACCCAAATTTTTTTGTCCACATCTAATTTTACATTTTTTTGCTACTTAACTTTGAGTAAGTCTAGGGAGTCATTTTTTGGTCAGTTTTGTTTTTTTACACTTTTTACCCATTCTCTTTAAAACACAACCACAAAACATCATCCATAAACAGAGTAGAAGTGTCCAAAAAAACCCAAAGTGACCTAAAAATGGCCACCAAACATGGCTCCTTAGAATTGTTGTTTAACTTTATATAGCAATTTAATTTGTCCTCTATATATTTATCTTTTGTGCTCCTACAAAGTAGTTTGTTGGACTAATTAGTTTCCCTATAGGTTAGATTGAATTTTGTTTAGCAATTGGTGTTTTGAATAGTTATTTATGTATTGTTCGAATTAAATTTTTTGTTACAATAATTAATTAATATATTATCATTAATTACTATACTCATCACTTCGCCCCCCTTCAACAAAAATCTTGGCTCCGTCACTGCATCCCAACCCCGTTTGCGATGAGATGAGATCGGGATGAGGTATATCGCGTCCCGGTCCCGAATGAACGGGATGGGATAGGGATAAGGTTCATCATGTCTCATCCCGTCCCATGCCCACCCCTAGTGAGCGTGCTGTTGGTGGCCATCAAACCTAAAACATGGTGGAGTGCAAACCTCCACTGCCATAGCCAACTAACCATACTACCATTGACGAGGAAAACACCTTAGGTGAAGATCACCACACAAATTGGCTATAATAATAATATTACGAGCTTAACGAACCCCTAGTCCTTAAAATTGAGGAGATTCGAGATGGCTAGGTGTGTAAGCGTGCTTGCCTAGCTTAGGAACTGTCTCGAAGGCAATTCTTGCTAGTTTCTAATTGTTGTTGGTAATTTTCGTCATTTAGTCAAACTTGACCTCGAGACTAAATTATCATTTGCAATTTTTTCAATCAAGTAGACTAATGCTCTAAAAGTCACCATGTAATTGTGGTGTGGGTACAAACAACTAAGACTCGAGAGGAATCGAGGGAGCACATACAATGACGTTCGTAGCTTAAATTTTCTAACGTCAAAAGGGAAAATAATAGCCAATGAGATCGAAAATGCTAGGAAACCATGTTTGACAATGAAGGTGACATGGCGTGAACTTGAAAGAATGATAAAATCTTCAAAGTGTATGTGTATCTCGAGGTTGTAAAAAGCCTCCTATGATGATGCCATATCATCCTGATTGCATAACCTAGTTCCTAGCCTCACTCTAATGAGATATCCCATAAATCTCAGCTCCTCCCCTACGGTGACAAACTTCAAGCAAAACACTCTTTGATGTTTTGCTCGGGAAACAACTTCTTTTGCTAAAAGCTAAAAAACTCTATTTGTATAGGAAAAAAAAAGTTGAAGAATTGGAATGTTGGTCTTTGAACAATATATCTTAATTTTGTTTCCCATAATTCATGAAAATGTGGCATAATCTGATTACTTCCAATTGGATTACATTGTCTTTTTACTATCAAGTTCTCAAACATCACAAAAAAAAGGAAAAAAAATAAAAAAAATCAGCGAGATGAATCTTAAAAACCAGTACAGGATTTGGCTTAGAACACCTCTGTTGTTTTCTATTGTAATAATAGAATATTGTATAGAATAAGCTTATTTATCAAAACGAAAATGTTAGGAAACCATGTTTTTACAATCAGGTTTTATAATCATGATGACATGACATGATTTTGAAATAATGATGAAATCTCCTAAGTGTTTATGTGCATCTCGAAGTTATAAAAAAAACTTTTCTAACGATGCTACATCATTCTGATTGCAAAACGTGATTCCCTACCGTCACTCTTACCAAAGTATCAAGTACTGAGAGGGCCCTAAGCCCCTAACTGAAATAGTTTAAAGTGCATGTAGGTAGAAACATCTGATTCTAGTATCTTTGCACTTTGCAGTTTTTACTTAGTTTTTTACTTTTGCACACCTTTATCTCTATATGTATGCTCTGAGTTATGGATTAGAACAAACACTGGTAAAAATTTTAGATACTTCTTTGAAACTTCAAACCAAAGGCAAGGAAGATGGTCATTCATCTTTGCTTGAGTCAAACAATAATGCATGAAGAGGACTTGACAAAGCCAAGCCTTCTTTTCGGCCATTTCATAGCTGTGGCAAGTCTTGTATGTAGACGATATTTTCTATGCTATTCGACGTCATAAGCAATGGTTCCCTTGTAGTTTGTCCTCGAATCTGACCCGTATAATTGTTTATTATTTTTTAAAAAACCCTCCCCACTCTACAGGGATTGGCAGATATCCGCAGCGCCAAGAGATCGATCAATCAATAAACCAACCATTTTGGCAAGTTCAAAGAGGAAAGCCTCCAAACAGTGTCACTCCAGAAAAGTGCCAGTTTAAGCACAGAGGCGAGATCAACTTCTTATGTTTTTATCAACCAAAAGTACATAAACTGACATTCATTACCTGATCTTGGTTTGCAACAGCTATCCATAGAGGAAATTGTCAAAAATCAGCCACCCCTTAACCCAGGCCATCATGTAATCATCCAACAACAGAGCTTTTGAATATAGGGTGGAGGCTGCAAGACAAACCACTAGACCAAAACCTAAAGGTGATTATTAAAATAGAGATAACGTTGTTATAAAACTGAAAAGAATGAAAATTTTACGTTGCCTAAAGATATGAAGTTACAAATCCAAAATAACAGGGTGCTGAAGTAATGCAATGGTTCTCCAAGTATCTCCTTACATATGACATGTTACCATGGAAAATTGGCTTATGAGAATTACATTTTTTTCGACTTTCTTTTTCTATTTTTCCTTTTAGTAGTATGAAAAAGGTTGAAGGCCAGGTCCTAGCGCCATCGCAGAATTGCAGAGCCCCATGTAAGTCCAGCACCAAAACCAGCAGAAGCAATTGTCTGGCCTGATTGCACTTTCCCACTTCTAACCGCTTCATCCAAAGCCAAAGGAATGGATGCTGCACTGGTGTTACCGTAATTAGCCAAATTTGATATGACACGCTCAGATGGGATCTGCAGACGTGTTGCAACTGCATCTAGAATCCTTTGGTTCGCCTGTATTTTTCAAACGGTATGTTATTGTCTTCCATGAGAGTTCGTGTATTTGTGTAATACAAATGAGATTAATTTAGGTAGTGTTTGTTTGCAATGGAAACATTTTCCTAGAAAATCTAGTTATCACTAGAATGCTCATGTAAATCCTAATTCCGGCGATCAACATATGCAAAAATAACTGTTGATCATTTAATATAAAGAAATTCTCTGTTCATTGTGAAAACAAGGTACAATCTTTAGTTGGTTTTTGCATATGCCGATATTAGGATTTGCATTTGAAATCAACTGTTAATCCATGAATTCTCCTAAGAAATTTCTCCTGTACAAATAAATACAGCCTAAAATTCATGAATTCTCCATCCAACTAGTTCCACGTTCGAATCCCGGGCAACCCATATATCACTTAATTAATTTCACAATCTTTCACACTGATGTACTCGGAGAAATTAATAATCTATATGGTTGACACAGGTATAATGTTAGTAAATCACCTGCAATTATATAGATTCTATTAGTAGATAATATGTATGCTTGGGAGTCACCGGTGATTGAATAAACCTAGGTTTTACCAAATTAAAAGAGGCATGAAAGCGAAGGTTATCACAAGGATATACTAGGTTCACAAGAAGGGGACTATAAGGTTTTCATAAAACTCAACATGCAAAGTACCTGATGAAGAAGTAGCCAGTCAATGTCAGAACTTGAAAGGCCTGCCTTTTCCAAAGAAGATTCTATTGAGGTCGGTACACATCGACAAGCAAAGCGGAAGACTTCATTTCCATTCATATGGATGCGAGAGCAAGAAGGAGGCTTTGAAGGGAATTCTACCACAGAACCATTGGATCCAAACTCAACAACCTTCGCTTCATCATGTGTTTCATCTTTGATTGAGGCATTCAAGTGCCTGATTAAACAAGGCATGTGTTCAGGAAAAATTAAAAAGAGACATGATGAACAAAATGAAATACTTTATTACGCAGGCTGAAATAAACCAAAGCAGGTACCTTAGGCCATCTCCATCGCTGTGCAAATCAAAACTGATTAAGCCATCCTCGTTTCCATCACAAGCCTACAAAACAAAACATTCATACTAATTCCTTCAAGAATAAGTTTAAGATATGAAGACTGGAAAATGTGGATGGACACAATAGTCCTTATTTCTTCAAAGAGAAGTTTAGATGCTTAACGACGGAAATTAACTAAGATAGTTTTTCTTTTCATGAGGAACATTACTGCTAAACATGCTCTCTCGTGCCTTAAATGATACAAAAAAGTTTTGCTTTTTAGTATAATTTGAGATCCTGATGGCTAAATACTCCTCTTATATGAGAAAAATGCCAGAAAAGTCAAGGTTGTTAAAGCGTAAATCAAATCAAAAATCGTGTGGGTCATTTGAAAAATCGAATCGGGATTTAAAGTGAACTGTAAGATTCAAGTTGGGATTCAAAACATAACATACAAAATACATATTTAAAGATTTCATTCATCACAACCTATCCAAACATTTTTTACTTGGCCATTCTTTAAGCAATTATAGTTTTGTGTATGTTCACAAGTATATATTTTAAAGTGTACTACATGAAATGTTGGTCCTACTATCTTTAGTTTTATTTATTAACAGTTGGTCCAAGCCTTTTTAGTAAATAACAACAAGGTTTTTTTCTTTTTGTAAGAAATGATCCAAAGCCTTTTGTCCAATATCTCAAAAGCCCAAGAAAAAACTAGTCCACAATGTTTAGGTCCAATATCTCAAAAGCCTAAGATTTTCAACACTTTCTCTCTCTCTGTATAAAGTTCTCTCTGTGTATAAAGTTAGAAGGGAAGACCTTGTTGCCTCCACCAAGAGGGGTTTCTTCTTCAAGCCTCTGTTCTTTCCCCCCTCTTCTTTCTTCATTTACAGTTAGGTTGGGAATTGGGATCAGATGGAAAAAAAGGGACTGATTTCGTGCAGAATCGAGTCTGTGCAACTCAGCAGATTGTACGATTCACGATTTGACTTGAATCGAGTTGTACGATCTGGCTTATTCACGACTTGATGCTGCAATCCGAATCAGATGGGCTGCGATAAAACTTGAGTGGCGAGTCGAATCGTACGATTTTAACAACACCGAGAAAAGTTCATATTTGAGTATTATTGCATGTGCATTGTCACACGTGTTACTTTTGGTATTTATTACTTTTAATTGAACACTAAGATCGATTTTAATAATCGAAGGATACTAACCCTGACAATATTTAGTCCCAGGGTATGAAGTGGAATCAAATGTGATCCCTCTTCAATACATTTGTTCCCTGTGGCCCACCTTTGATCCCTCTTCTATTGGTTTATAGTGGATCAAGACCTTGGATTTTGAGACCCCATCACATTTGATCCCTCTTACAATTAGCTTATAGTGAATGTTCTAAATGTATTAATAATTACACGTTATGATATGGTTGGAATACATGTAACGTCCACCTTGATGCCTTTGGAAATAAGTGAATTAGTAATATAGACTAAATAGACGGATATAAACATCTGGATCTAATTGTATAGTTTATAGATGACAAATCGTTAGTACGTAAGAATTGGTGAACAACGTATAGTCATCTAGCAATTTCGTTAAGGTGATTACAATTTCGTTATGATAACATATAATCTTAATACTTCCAAAATCACATCATATATGTTGTCGCGAGGTGCCAAGGTCCAACACTAGATAGGCGTTGCTGCGGCATAGCCCTTTCTTAGAGGGTAGAGATTTATGTGTGGTCTCCCTGACCTTGATTAATGCATATAGGGCAGGGCCCTTCGAAGAAAAAACTAAGCCTTTAGAGACACGTGGAGCCCTCACAACATATCACAAGAGCGAATTGATAATACCTTACATTATTAATTTTAATTTATGATACAAAATTTACCATTAAAGTGGCCATAAGTAAATGACCATTCATGTATAGGTTAATGAAATGTCTGCACTTGGCATACCATGTAACGATTTTCTCATAATGACTATATTACTTTCAAAACCTAGTTTTTTGATGCAACAATTGGTTGCTTTCCCCTTCCCCGTTTGATAGTTGAAAGATTTTTCATTCCTTTAGAGTGGCATAGACTTCAGGAGCTCTAATAACGTTCAAATGCAACCCAAATCAGATAGCCCGCAGATCAGAACAGTCCTCAATGGGCCCTAATTTCCAATTATTCATTCATCTCCATCCATATCTTATTACAGTCCTATCCCCTCATCACATGTTACTCTCAATTTTGAAGATGGGTTTAAATTGGACTGGGTAGGCTATGGAGTTGGGGGTGATGGTGGTGGTTGAATGGAAGATAGCTTTGGAAAAGAAGTAGTTTTGGTAGTTGTGACGTGATTGCTGGATCCAAGTTTACTGTCATCTTGATGAAATTTAGATCATTGAAAAAAATATGGCATTCTTGTAAGAAAGATGTGAATCAACTCTTGAGGTTATTTGTGTCATTTCAAGAGGGCTTTAACTATGATTAAGCAATTATGACTGCAATGCCTAAGGAAAAAAAAGTAGAACTTATAGGTCATGGTCATTTTCCCATTTTTCTTCATAACTAAATGCACAAAGAAAATCAGATCAAGGAAAAAGTGGTGACATAATAGAAATAAGTATACTATAAGAATAAAATATAAAATCCTTCCATCCTTAATCAAAGGGAATATAACAACCTGCATCATATTACTAATATAGGCATTACTACAAAATCGAAAAATCAAGTACCTGAAGTAATACAGCACCTGCAGCATCACCAAAGAGAATACAAGTACCTCTATCCGTCCAATCAACATACCGAGAAAGGGAATCAGCCCCAATTACAAGAACGTTTTGAAACCCACCTCCTGTTGATTGAATAACTCCAAAACTTGAGCCAAAAATTTATAAATTTGTAAAATAACCAATGTACTGTAGGAATAATCACCTCTTATATGGCAAGCAGCTGAGACTAAACCCAGTATAAAACCACTACACGCAGCTGTAATGTCATAGGCCAAAGGATTTTTTTTACAGCCAAGGGCTTTCTGGATCTGGTATTAGAAATCATCAAAAGTGAGATCTTTCTCAAAATTATATGAGTCCAAGACAATTTTAAATGAATCATGAAACCACATGATTTATAAAGTCGACATATATGGTTGGAGAACATCATCAGTATCCTATTGATTCAATTTGTTATCCGTTCTACTCGTTCAGGTTGCACTTAACTTTGCGAGAAATTTGAAGCCTTTTCTTTTTATAAAATTTGTCCTTTTTCATGTAGCCATGTTTCTATTTACTTTTCTTCTTGTTCTATAATTTAACTATTTTATTAAATGTTGAAAATCTCATAATATGTTGCTCATAAAAACTACATATAATGTAAGAATTGTTAAGAAATGGGGAAACAACAATCTACTTATATTGCAATTCAGGATATTGATGAGATTCACCATTTTAATGAATTCATGAACATATATCTTCTTAAATAAATTAAAAAAAAAAAAAAAACCCTTAATTGAGAATCATGGTCCTAATTCACCTGACTCAGCTCTTATGTTGTAAAAGCCGATGACTAGGCCAGCTGTGGGAGCTAGGCAGCTCCATAAAATACCCTCACTTAGCCTAGCCTGTAAATCCTATTGTCTAAGGCAATGCCAAAGCCTACACCTGGTCCGCCTAGGTGCTCGCCCGTGTGAAAAGTATACAAATAATACCATGATTATTATTAATATTTTTTTTTGGTCAACATTAAGCTTTTTGACTTCACCCAGGCAACTATTTCTCTCCACAACCGAACTAGGTTCGTAAGTTTGTTGAATTAGCTAGTTAGCCTCAGAAGTTAGATACTAAGACATGCTATTATTACTTGATTATCAATTTTTAACTTCTAGTTTTTCTCCTATCAGATTGGATGTTTAAAGTTATGCTTTACAGTTATGTCGTTATTTTGATTGTTGGTTAATGTCTTATGGTTATGGTCATTATGGAGTATTGATGAGAAATTTGGAATGGATCAATGGTATTTTTTTTTTACAGTGTTTAATTACTAAATTTTTTGAATTTATGAAAAAACATCACGGGAAATATATAAATAAACGTTTTAAAAAAAAAATCTCAACCTGTTTGTGCTTGGGTGACAGGTAGGTTACCTGGTCACCCAGAATCCCCCTCCTTTCCTAGTGCCTCATATTACATAGCTCACCTCTACTGTTTCAAGGAAGGATTGGGGGTTTAGGTTTGGGACAATGGATGTGATCTAGGTTAGGTATATTCAATGCAATTCATCCTTATTGTCTATTTTCTTCAAATTTTGCTCTTTTTATCTTAACTCCTCCTTGAGTTTCTAGCTATCCTTGGGGAATTTTCTAGAGGGAATGTTTATTTTATCCTTTGTATTTATTTTCTTTCTATGTTAATGGAATTTATACTTTGTCCAAAAACCTCTCCTTTCCTTACAATTATCTGCCATTATTTCTTCAGTTGGAAGATCATTCAGAAATTATAGTAAAGCAGTGACAGTGCCCTCCAATAGGTCTCTCCAACCTTGTCACACTTATTTCTTTAATGAAAACAAGGAGAACAAAAGGACAGGGGCAACCATCAGCCAACTAATAACAAAACTCAGCTCTTGTGATCTTATGACTGTCACTGATCATTCGCACATCAGTCAGGAGTTGTCTTTGGGGAGAGGTTGACCGCAGAGGTAGTCGCCTCAAAAGTAAGGTGCATGAAATTGTCAGAGGTTTCATGCCTCCACTGATTGGATTGAGCACTTTGGTGCATTCCAAGAATCTCTTCTTCCTTCATGTGGTCTGATCACCATGCCAAACACCCCATTCTGAACTCTTCACCTCTGCCTTTCAGGCTAGAACAGATGTGGTTTGAGGACTGTGATTTCTTCAAAATGGTAGAAAGGAACTGGGAGGAGTTTCAGGTTGTTCAACATCCTGGTTTTGTTATGTGGGAAAAACTAAAACTTCTAAAGAGTTCTTGCAAAGAGTGGAACGACCAACATTTTGAGAAGCTGAATATCCTCATTGAGAATCAACAAAGGATTGGAAAGGATCATTACTGACTTAGACATTATGGAGGAAAACAGTAACTAACTCAAGATGAATGGGAAAACAAAGTTAAAGATAGAAAAGAGTTTGTTCAATTTCTAAAAAGAGACTTCATTTGTTGGAAGAAAAAAGTTGGGATTAATGGGGTAAGCGCGGAAAGATTAGCACCAAGCTTTTCCACATTATTGCCAACCACAAATCAATTATCAACAGCAGTAGGGCCCTCAGGGTGGACAGTAGAGTAGAAACTGAAGACACTGTCATAGCTTCTTTCATTGCCAAGCATTTTGAAGACACGGAAAAAAGAGAAGCAGCCTTGGAGACTCAGCTTCGAGGTCTGGTATTCAAACCCCTTGATCTTCATGACACTAATGAGCTTGACAGAAACATTATTGAGCAGGAGATAATGAGAGCCATGCATGATCTCTTATATAATGTGGCAGCTGGAATGATGGGTATCCTATGGAATTCTTCTCTAAGTGTTGGAATGTGATTAGGGAGAATTTATGGTTGTAATGGAGGAATCAACTCCAACTGCTTCCTTGACTGGAGACTTAACCGCACCCTCATCTCTTTTATTCCCAAAGTCAAAGGTTTAGATATTTCAGACCAATCAATCTTATTTCCTCCATCTCTAAGATCATTTCCAATCTGTTAGCTTTAAGATTGAAGCATTTCATGGCCCATTTGATTTCTCTTTCCAATCTGCAGCTGTTGAAGAAAGACAACTTATGGATGGCTCTAATTGCCAATGAATTAATTGCTTCCAGAGCCTAAGCTAATACCCCTGGGATGGTTTGCAAGCTAGATTTTGCAAAAGCTTTTGATGCCATCAGTTGGGACTTCATTCAGTATCTTATTGGAAAATGTGTTTTGGACCCAAATGGAGAGCTTGGATCAACACTCTGCTCAGCACATCCAACTTCTCTCTAAAAATCAATGGTTGCCCTCAAGGTTTTTCAAAGCTTCGAGGGGTGTTAGGAAAGATGACCCCCTTTCCCCATTGTTATTCTCCCTAGTTGGAGAAGCCCTCACTCAAATGGTCTTTAGAGCTGACACTCTTCATCTTATCAAGGGATTCAAGGTTTCTAATCATAGTACCTCCATTCCCATCCTGCAATATGCAGATGACACCATCCTATTCCTTGACCCATGTCCTGATCAGTTCAGAGCTATTTAGTCAGTGCTCCTTTGGTTTGAGGTAGTTTCAGCTTTAGCAATCAACTTCCACAAATCAACTCTACTCCCTGTTGGAGAAGTTCCAAAATTTCATGTTATGCTTGATATTCTCAAGTGTGTTGAAGGAAAGCTTCCTACTGGATACCTGGGTTTTCCTTCAGGAGCTAAGCACAAGAACATACAAGCTTGGAGTCCATTATAGACAGAATCAAGCTAGGCTTGTGTGGAAAGCTAAATATATTTCCAAGAAGGGAGGGCTACTCTAATTAAAAATACTCTTACCAGTATCCCTGTCTGCATGATGTCAGCTATCCCATGCCCA
The DNA here is from genome assembly GCA_963556465.1 of Berberis vulgaris. Classification (NCBI taxonomy): domain Eukaryota; kingdom Viridiplantae; phylum Streptophyta; class Magnoliopsida; order Ranunculales; family Berberidaceae; genus Berberis; species Berberis vulgaris. Next base: position 77,845,798 of record OY747136.1, on the reverse strand, counting down.
TTTGGAAAATGACATTGAAAAAATTTGCAGAGACTTCTTATGGGGTTCCAATGGTAAAGCCAAGCATCTCCACCTCATCAAATGAGCAGAGTTTGCAAACCTAAGAGCACTGGGGGTCTGGGCATTAGAAGACTGAATCTTTTCAACAAAGCTCTCCTTACTAAATGGTTATGGAGATTTGGAAAGGAAAAAAATTGCTTTCTGGAGATCAGTTATAGCTGATAATATGGGTTGCAGCCTAGAGGTTGGTTCCCCAACATCCCTTCTGGGTCTTATGGTTTCTCTTGAGAGGAAAGCAATTTCAAATCCACAACCTTCATTCAAGAAGAAATCTCTTTTGCTTCCTGGAACATAATTGACTTTTGGGAAACACTTGGCTTGGCAACAAACCTCTCAGATTCAGAATTTCTTTGAAAAGGACATGCCATATCTTTCAATTCTTTGTTAGGGTGGTCAACAGTACAAGCAACTGGGATTTGGCCTTCAGAAGGGGAATTAGGGAACAAAAAAATTCCCCAACTCATGCAGCTCATTGATTTGCTCCCGAGTGTTACCCTCATCATTGGATGATTCGTGCTGGAAGGACAGATCGAGAAAATTCTCAGTTTCAGCTCCAGCTCTTTTATCCTATAGTACTCACTTCCCTTCTCTCTTTGGAAGCAAAATCTTCTAGCTAAAAGGAGTTGCTGCTAAAGTTAATTTCTTTATTTGGTCATTTGAAAACCTCATCAAGCAAGGGCATGCTTGGCCTAACCGATGTGCTTTGAGGGGAAGGGACCCGGAAACAATTGATCACCTTTTTTTCACCTGCCCTTTCACCATCTCCAGGTCCATCTGCTTAGACTCTTCAGCCCCTATCCCCTTGTGTGATTCCTTTCCAGCTTGGGGTGACAATTGGACCAAAGGATGACTGCTCCTTCAAGGGATCCTGGATATGGGTCAGAGTGTTGCTAGCCTCCCTCTAGGTTACTTGGAAAGAAAGAAATAGCATAATCTTCAAAGTTAAGAAAAAAGATGCTCTCTATCAAATCTCTGGTTTGGCATTAGGGTCAACTGTGGGATGTCACCACTGGGTTGGAGTTCCATGTTTGATTTTCATTAGGAAAGTTTATTCAGGTTGTAATCGTTCTTCCCCTGCTTTGTATTTGTGACTTGCTCAGTCATTTTTTTCTCTTATCAATATATTCCTTGTTGTTTGATGGTAAAAAAAAATAGTAGAGGTGCCATTGAGGCATGTGACGCAAAGTCCGGGTGAGGGGTAAGCCCTCACTTTTTCTATCATTTCATTGCAACACAAATAGCCATTCACAATTTCTTAGGATATCCATGAAATTTTGCAACTCAGATTCTTGTAAATTTGCAATCTTGTTATAGTAATTAAAATTAGTCAACCCGTACCTGAGGAGCACTTCCAAAAAGATCTTCTGGAGTAGACGTGCAAAGAAGAATAAGGTCCAAATCATCTGGATCTACTTGGGCCATTTGAAGGGCTTTACTTGCTGCTTCTATAGCTAAGCCCGTCAACTTATCTTTCCCTGCAAAGGAATATGCCAACTAAAAACAAATCAATATAAATAAATATTAGCACACTATGAATTCTCAATGAAAATTTCTCTGTTTGTAACTCTTTTAACTATAATATGGAGAATATGCAATCAAACAGTCTAGGGAAGCCAAAGGATAAACTAGGGTTGGCATTGGGGTGGGTTTTCACGGCTATTTGCCCCGCCTCGCCATGAATGGGACGAATTTGGGTTTGCCTTGGGATTCGGGGATCCAAATTGTATCAATCACGGATTCAGAGTGGATGCAAATTTGGCCATATCGGTCCTGCGGATATTCGTTTAATCGTTTATACATGTGTTATTACTAAATACCCTCAACAAATAATAACCCTAAATCCTAAATTATTTCTCCCTTCTATCGCCTCTCCTCTCCATCAGAGACTCGCAACAACCCCTTGCCTCAGTCGCGCCAGCTCCACGCCTCCACAGGACCACCACCAGTCATCGCTGCCCACCGACACCATCCACTTCTTCAGTTCAGTGTGACAACCCAAACCAAAAAAATCAAATTTGAGTTGGATTTCATCAACCCCTTTGCATTTCATCCAAATTAGACCTCAAAAGGAAAAAAAAAAAAAAAAAAAAAAAAACAGATCCAATGAAGGGAAAGAGACCTGCTTGAAGGAAAAGTGATATTCCCTCTATGAAGGGGGGATCGAACGTCCCCCTTTGTCCCTCTCGCCGGTGCTCGAGTATGCTCTTTGTTTCTCTCGTTTGATCTCTCTCATCCAAAGGAAGATACCATACCTATATAAAAATTGTGCCTTGTGTCTTGGATGGAATGAAATCAAATTCGAACCTACTAAAATGCACAAGATTGAAGTCTCAGAAGCCAATCAATCAGATCACTGTATGCATACAAGGTGAAGTACTCAGATGACTAAACACATGGTCCTAGTCTTAGTTTCCTTCAAGTCCAAAGATGTGTTGTTTGAGTCTGATCAATGAAACAAACATGTTCTCTCTCTCTGATCTCCCTCTCAGTTTCTCTCGTCTGATCTCTTTCTCTTTCCGAGCCAGGGAAGTTGCGACTCCATCTTTCCAAGCCAGCGAAGTTGCGACTCTGTCTCTCTTGTCTGATTTCTCAGTTGGTCTGATTTTGACGGAGATTTCATCACCATTGGTGAGGATTTTTTGGGTTGCAGGTGAAGTGTTTGATCTGGAGAAGGAAGGGGTGTTTGATCTGAAGACAATTAAATTTTTTTTAGCGATTAAATGGGGCAGGGCAGATATTCGTCATCCATGACGGAACGAGTTTTATAAAAATAAAAAAAAACGATTATTCGGGGATCCGTGACCCCTACGAGGCAGGGACGGATTTTCCCAAATCCGCCCTAGTTTGTCTCGTTTCCATCCCTAGGATAAACCCTTAAAGATTGCAGAAACCTCATTGAAGAAGATGCCCTCCACAGATGCCACTGGGCTTGGGTGGTGAGCATGCAAATCTTGACCCGCCCAATTTGGATGTGGATCCATACAACCTTTTTCTTTTGGACAATTGTTAAATGAGGGTCTTTCTCTCAAGTGTGCAAAATGTAAGCTCAAAGAGAACTGGGAAGAATTGGTGGTTAAGCTGAATTAATAGAAATGAACTAGCTTAAAGATGGTCTCAGTGCTTAAGCCCAAGGGAGTTCTTTCAGGACCGCTTAGACCAGTCAATTGGAATAAGTCAGGGGTTGGTCAAACTTTTTCCATGCTTGACGAGTCATGAGTCAACAACGGGCAACATCTAAGGCTCAACTCGCCCATAACTTCTCAACCTATCATTGGTATGGTCAAGCGCCCACTATCAGCTTAGAGATAGACTAAGCGATTAGGATATGTCAGCAAAACTCCATCTCTAGTGAAGAAACATCCTCTAATGAAGACGAGATCCAAGCGCTGAATAGTAGTTTAGAGAGAAGCAGAGCTGAGACAACATTTTGGTGATACCCATTCGCCATCCAGCATTCTAGTGATACCCATTTGCCATCCAAGAGTAAGGATTTGGCTGCTACTACTGGGTGTATCATGTAACAAGCCTGATGACATTAAGTGCAACAAGATGCTCTCCATATGGGAAAGCTGGCATTGGGTGCAACAAACCAAATGTTGAACTTCATCTCCACATGGGGAAGCCGGTGCTGGTGGTTTGCCTACTGATGGTAAGGAACTAACGATGCAGCACTGTGGGTGTTAATGAGAGATCTTTGGACATAAACAAATATCCTCAGTCCAAAGAAGTGGATTTCAAAGGGGAAGTTGTTCTCCATGAAGATCAACTTTCTGTCATGGAATATGAGAGCTCTAGGGAGTTTTGAGGGAAGATCTGAATTAAGAAAACAATCCTGAAGTCCACGCCCTTTTTAGTTAATCTTAACAGGATCCCTAAAGGGGGTTTCCAAAATTTACAAGGGGTATCTGCTAAGAGGCCGCACCCAATTTTTTGTAAAGTAATTATGAATTTACTTCCCCAAAAGCAGATCAGTAAGAGTAGTCATAGTGATGGCATGGGAGCTATCAACAGTATGCATATCCTTAAAATGCAACCGCAAAGTTTGATGGCACTATGAACACTGATACAACTTGTGACAAGAACAAAATAGACAAACTGTGCATTATAAGAATATATCATGTTAGATAGAAAATGTGTCAAATTGGTGTCAGCAAGGGAACCAGTTGTATATTGGTGGGACAATGTTCATCAACGTGAGGTAAAAAACCAATCTAATGTTGGTCAACAATGAAGACGCCTAACAGAAAAATTTGTTCCTAGGCATTATGACCGAGACATGTTCCAACGCCTTCACAATTTAAAACAAGGGTTGAGCCCTATGTTCTTATTTGCAGAAAGTGGAAATCGTTAGATCCATTGCTATATTAATGGTTTGCAGAAACATATCAAAGTTGCATTGAGCTTATCTATAATGGTTCCGATGGTGGTGCAATTTATCACATCCAACAAAGTGAGAAGTTGAAGCAGCACATCCCGGACACATTACTGCTTCCAAGATGGAAGGATGGCTATCCGGTTTTACAGTCAATAAATAAGGTACTTTGATTTCTATTCTCCAATAAGCAGATGCTGATACCCTACTCATGTTGGACTCCGGTCTCCCAGAGTGGTCCAATCCGTATTGTTATGCTTCAAAGTTGCTTCCGGCGTTATTTTCCACAGGTCCACATTGCTACAATTGGTATTGTAGATGATATTGAGCATCTAGCTAGTTTAACTGCAAGGTGGGTACTCTTCCAATTAAGTGCTCGGGTCAGCCATTAGCTATAAGTACAAGGATAAAAGAGCTTGGGAAAGCATTGGACAGGGGTACAAGCAGACTCGCGGTTTGGAAGCGATGTATTAGCATTCCCGTTTTTATGATGTCAACAACAATAATGCCCATCTTTCCATAGCAAATTAATAGAAAGAATTTCGAGAAATTTTCTTCAGGGCTCCAATCTGCAAAAGATGAAATTTCACTTGGTGAGTGAGGACTCAAGTTTGCCAGCCTAAAGATCAAGTCATCAAGGGCCTTTAGGGATCAGACACATTAAGCAATTCAATGATGCCCTTTTGAAGTTGCTTTGGCGGTTCAGAATGGAGCAACAATCTCTTTGGAGATCCATCATTGGTGAGAAATATGGAGTGGCACAAAGAGGATGGTTCGCCAATTCAATCTCTTCTTCCTCATGGTTGCTCGTGGTGGAGAGCATTCCAAAAGACCGAATTTCAAAAACATATATCTTTCAAGTAGGTTTTGGGCAGAGGGTGCCGTTCTGAGAAGATAAATGTGTGTGCTTGACAGCAAGGGCAGAGTTAGTGGACTAATGGATCCACTATTTTGAAGTGTGGGGGCAAAATGGAGTAATGCATGATTTTTAGAGGGGCAATCAGTATAATTAACTAAGTAGACCCCATTATTCATTGGTAAATTAATGAAATTTTCAAAATTAAGGGGGGTGGGGCAATTGCCCCCCTTGTCTCCAAGGTGGCTCTGCCCCTGCTTGACAGACCATTAAAGGTGGTGTTAACTCCTTTGTATGTCATCTACTCATCTCCATTAGGAAAGAAGCTTCGGTGGCAGATTGCTATCACCTTAATTAGTCCTTGGAGGGAGGGAATTGGATCACTGAATGGAAAAGACACTTTAACAAAGGCTGGTTCATTTTAGATAGTTTAACCGACATCAAGCCATTAGATGAGCGAAACCAACTGGAATTGGAATGGGAAGTCTGAGACCTTCACAGTGTGATCTTGTTTTGAACTTCTGAGTAATAATAGCAACAATCAGTAATAAGCGCTGGATAATTTTGTGCAAACATTCCTTCTGAAAAAGCCGTCCTCTCAAAAGGGAAAACTTTCTAGTGTGGTGCATTGGGCCGGGGAAAACTTTAACATTTGATCCGTAAACATCTTGAGGAATAATCATCAGGAACATATACAGTCACTGTGGGCATCAATCTGAGTCCTCTTCCGATGTCATTTCTCAGTGGACATGTGGAATCGAATGAGCGGTGAATAGGGAAAGACAGTCAAGCAGTTCCAAACAACAAAGCAATGGTCTACTTTTAAACCTGTTTTAACAAACTGCCTGCTTTGTTTTACTGATCAAAAAAATAAAATTTGTTTTAACTGAATTAATAAGTACAAGAAATCAAGGTGCTGCTCCTACTAGGAGATTTCGATGAAGATTAGAAGAAAGTTTGAATCATTGAAATCACCAAGATTGTAATACTATTCCAAATATACAAGCAAGTGAACAACATAAAGTAAAGAAGAGGGTACCTGTAAGAATTCGCCGGTTACGAATCCCAGTGCGAACTGATATCCATTCATCAGAAGTCTCGATAATTTTAGAAAGATCGTCATTGGATATCATAAGATTTGGTACTGCTGAGCCACTTCCAATCAGTTTGCACCCTTGATTAAGACGTCTGTGGATGTTATTGACAAATGCAGTGAGAGTCGAAACATATATGAGGTTAAGAATAGCCTAACATCATTAATCTAACTATGCAGTCACATCCAAGGCAATGAAACTTGATACATAAGTCAACACCTTAAAATCACGAAAATGGCAATACATCTTTCAGTTACACAGTCTAATTCGCACACACAAAGAATTGAGTTTTTGGACAATGAGGATTAATGCATATGTAACTCTACATCATAGAGTCTCTAGGCATATCAAGTTCTATTTTAACAGAATTATAAATATCTCCAAATGTAAAGTTTTCTTTTCTTTCTTATAAAGATCTCTTTTGTGCTTTTCGTGCTGCCAATTTAAGCGAAATTAAAACACAGCTTGCTGCATTTTATTTTCATTCAAGATTCTTGGCCCTAATTCCTTGGCCTATTCTACAGCATCTCCAAAATTAGGAGAGATAATCACAGATATAGGGAGCCAACAAACCTGCAGTGATGGAAAATACTGAATTTGTAACAAAAGAACTTGAACACGGGTCAACTTTAAGGTATATTTTCAGAAAGTTGAATTCTTAAGGCTTCCAATTGCTTTTTTCAATTAACTCCTAAATGACGAGAGAAGTCCGGCATATGAGGATTTCATAATGCTGTGATCATGGAGATGAGGGCTTATTTGAGGGTGCTCAAATTTTTAAGGATGCAACTGAATTCAGTGGTTGACATGTAATTCAGCTCAGCTTTCTCAGTGACATGATATTCTTGAAAAGGTTAACGCATTGGATTCACCAGCACTGCCAATTGTCTAGCTCCGACTCAGATGCCAAAATATACTATAATGAAAAGAATGAAACTAAATTAAGCTGCTAGGCTTTCCATTTTCTAGATGCTAAGGACAGGAAGCTCTTAGCAGTTAGCTATTCATAGAGTTTTTTCTATAAGACAACACTGAATAAATAGGAAATAGACAAAGAGTTAGCCCTGATGTGGTCAGGTGTTAAACCTCCAACACCAAGATCAATGATCATTTTTATTTTCTATTTTTAATTTTTAAAATAAGAAAGAAATTCCAATGAAGAGAAAGAAATAAACTAAATGGAGAAGAAAGGCTTCATTGAAAGGAGCACTGAAGCCTTCAGCAACCACAATAAGCACTTGAGAATGGCAACATCAATTATCAAATACAGACTAGGAAAAAAGGTAACATGGTTACTGGATACAATAGCTGACAAAACGAAGAATGTGGAGTGGTTCTTACCATCTGCAAGAAGCAAACCAACTAAGCCCCAACTAAGATGCAGTATAAGACAATATAAGAGATGTACTACTGGTGTGGTAAGATGGGGTTGAAGCAGTTTAGACAATCTTTTATGCTGTAGATGCTCCAGGCTTCGTGAACTTCCCAGGACAAAGTACCAAATTCAATAAGTCTTGTTAACACGTCAATGACCATTGTTACCAAACTCAACAAGTCTTGTTAACGCTTCACTGAACATGGTTGGTTGGTGCACCTTAATTTGTTTCTCCAATTCACTCGCCCACTTAGTTTTCATCTCGTTATCCTTGCCCACCTTTTGTTTCAGTATCTTGGAAGCTACAGATGACCTTTCCACCTTAGGTGTCTCCAGAATTGCACATACTGGTGTGTTGTCTAGTCTGAGTTGTCCCCCTCTAAACTATTAACTAATAAAACCTGATTCATATCCGTAATGCACAAAGCACAGTATCTACATCTAAAAACGTACGATCTTTGTTTCTTTCCACTTCCTCATTTATCTTGTCACATACCTGTGTCTAGTTCTATAGGTCATGTAGGCATGTCATACTGTGCTGCTACAATAAATTCTTTGAATTTCAACACTTCAAATTCCCAAAACCGTCAATAATGCGCCCCTAATAACCAGCAATTTCTTGCCTCAACACATAAAGCCAATCAGATTTTTTATCCTCAAAGTATTATGTGCTGATATGTCCAAATTTCCTTGGTTTTTTCTCAAAAATGTAGAGCATTTATGCATCTCAGGTACGTTAAACAAACCACAAAGGTAAGAATTATTTAGGGATATTTAGACCTTACGTTCCATCAACTGTAGCAATAGAGTATTTAGATCCTCGATTTTGTCCATGTCCTTTGACTATGCTGACTGTCACTAGATCGTTATTTAAATGAACACATTTTAAACGGGGACTTAGTTCTTTGGGTCTTTGACTAAGTCAACTTAGTCAAGGGGTGAAAATGTCATTTAAAATATTGGAAGATGGAAAAAAATTCTGGTCAGTGTGGTCATAGGACCCAGACTCTAACATGGACAATTTTAGAACCTAAACACTTTAATGGTACAAATTATGCAGCCTAAAGTCTAAATATTGCAAGGTATAAAGGGGTGTGTCGACTTCATTAGCCACTTGAGGAGTAATTATAGGATTGGTGATGTAACATGGAAGGTGGAAAAGCTCATGGAGGAATTGGACAAGAGAATGGAAACCCTGAAGTGCCAAAGAAGACCGTAAAAACATGAGATCCAGCAATGAACTATACCAGAATCGATTTTTTTCAACTTCAATCAATCTCACAATATTGAACTATTTCTGAAATTACTACTTTACTGGATATGGATATCTTCTCAAATGTGAGATTGAGCTCCGCCTTCTATACACTCATTAAGTATTGCTTTTCGAACACTTTTGTCCCTACTTTGCATGTTTAAAAGGTTTCCTGTAATGTTTTCCTGGATGTATAATAGCCTGCAGAGGCTCATTTAAGGGAAATGATTGATTGGTGAGTGAAAAATGAGTTGAGGTGAAAGAAAAAAAAGTGAGGATTTTCACTTTGGGACTTAATTTATAGATCTTCTCCAAATGTTTTGAATTCTTTGTTTCTTTGCCTTCTTAATAGAGAAGTATTCTCCTTTAAGAAGCTAAGTGATTTTCGGTTATATATGACCAAGGAAGCACCGACTCTTCGGAAAACTTGTCGTACCCGTGTCCGGTCTGGCATGTATCCGACACCGACACTCACCCGACTCGCCTCTGACACGCATCGGACACATGGTCAATGTGTCGGCAGGTGTCAAACACATGATCAGTGTAATCAACGTGTCGGACACGCCTCCAACGCACCCAAAACTTAGTTAGAATACAATAAAGACTTGACAACCAACTTTATTTTATTTTTTACTTTTAGGTGACGCATATAACCACCTAAGTTGAATGTTGTTAATCAATCTAAAGTGAAAAACTTTCAATTGTGATGCAAGATAAAGAGGGCGATGAAGCATAGAGGTGGTCTATGCTTCTTCTTCTCTCATTTGCTTCTTATCTCCTATACTTCTTCTCTACTCTATTTTTTCTTGCAACAAAGTGTCATCTTTTTCTCCACTTTTTAATACCTTCTTTATGTTTTTTCTTCATTTTTTTCTTTTCCAGCACAACTTGTACTACATTTTCATCTTCATATTTCTTGTTCATTTTTTCTTAAATTATTTCTTTATTAGATTATTGTTTATGTTCATAATTTTTTTTAAAAGGTATGACGTGTTGTCGTGTCCGGTGTCCCCGAGTCCTAGTTTTTGGAAAATTGCCGAGTCGGCGTGTCGTATTCGTGTCAGACACGACACACGTGCCCTTGTCGATGCATCCTTGTATATGACTCAAGGATGAATGTGATCGCTCAATGGGTTCCAAGAGCAGCGCGCTTGGTGGGATTAAGATATTTTTTGTTACGCAGTGTCCCCATTGGTGATAGCAATAGTTTCCTATTTAGCATCTTAGAGCAAGATGCCTTCAAAGGGAGAGGCTTACATTGGAAAACATTCCTATCTACTATTTCTCTTTACCCTTATCTGATGTCCATGGCCAACAAATTGGAGCAAATAAGACTTCTTGTGGGGTAGTACAGAAGGAGGCAAGAGATAGTGCCCTCTGTAGTGGCACTTTGTGGAGGTCCAACATATGAGCGGTAGTGAGCGGCTTCCCAATCATTCGTCTTGGCCTTATGGTTTGAGTTTTTGGAAAGGGATCTCAAATGTTGAGCCTAACTTTTCCTAAGAGGTGGAGCATATTCTTGGTAAAGGAGACCATGTCCGATTTTTGGTGGATAAGTGGGAGGTTGACTTCCCTTGAAATATATGGGTGTTCCAAGTGGCGGGCAATCATGAATGTGCAAGAAAAATTAAAAAATTCACATCAAGTTCGAATTAAACAATGGAAAGTGTGGAGAAAGTGGCCTTTGAAGATAACCACAAATTTCGGAAAATAAAAATAAAATAAAATCAGCGTACTTCATAATGGTAAAAAATAATGAGAAAGTGTAGAACCAAGAGAAGGGCCACAAGACAAGGGCATCACTAAAATGTTTTGAATAAAAATGAACAAAACCTTCATTTTCCTTATTTAAATTGCAAAAGTATGGTTATTGGGCTCGAAACAAGGCTAAAAAAATTTCCTTCACAAAAGTCGTAGAAACAAACTGAGTTGTTGGTTTGGCCAAAATGAGGTCTAACTGGGTGGGAGGAAGACCAAGATGAGGGAGCACAAGCCCACCGATGTCGACGGAGCTGACAGACCCATTTGAGTTTGGTCGTATGTGCATACGATGGTTCTGGCACGGCAGATCAACCCTTGGAGGTGGGGGGGGGGGGGGGGGTAAAAAAGGAGTTGAGAGAAGGCGATGGTGGTGCCGACTTGAGTTGTATGAGTATGGACCTTATGATGGATCCAAGCATCTCCATATTTGTCACTAGTTTTGCTTTAAATAACTTTCCCCATTAATTCAACCATTTTATTGATTCCACAGAGGCCAACAGAACTAGGCCCTAATATCATGTTTCTGAAGTATACACATTAAAAAACAATAATAACCTTTAAGGAATAAATGCTCTCTTCACTATTCAATAGCAAACAGACCTGTCGTAGATAGTTGTAACTTTCAAAGAAACCCTAAACAACTTGCCTGAAGTGGAACTAAACAAGACCCTATGTGCAATCCTATTATGTATTGGATGTTGCACCTACTTTACACCAAGAAGTGGGCCTTAAACAATGACATACATGACAGTAAAATAGTAAAATGGCTACAAAAACTATATATACAAGAAAACCCAATTACCTTTCAAACCAATGCCCTCTTTGCTACCAAGTTTCTCTCAAATCTTTCAATGACAGGGTCCCAAGTTTGCTTAGAAATATAACCCCATAGAAAGATCCAAACTTTATTTAGTAAAAGGCCCTACTCCACAATCAAACTTCTCTATAAGATCTCAAAATTACTCGTATCCTCATAATCATGGATCTTAAGAAAGGTGTATCACCACCCACATGTCAAAGATGAGAAACTGCCATATGCTGCTTAGGTGTCAATTGTTAGCTCTCAAAAACATCTTGCCAAAGGTTGGGACATATTACTCATAATACAAATTAAAATAGATAAAATGTGATCATCTCATTGCCATTAGAGCACTCAACTAACAGTCTGGTTAGCAATTTGTGTTATGCGCTTGAGATAGCAAGGCTCCGAACACTACCATAGCCCATTCTATGGTAAATATAATCTAAAAAAATTCCAAATGGCATTGTCCCTCAAATCAATCTTGAACAATAGCTCAAATTTATATCTCTGTGGGGAATTGTAACCTTGAACAAAGAATCAATAAGAACAACAGCAGAAACAGGTAGTTGTAATTTAGTACTAAATTTTTTATAGTATTTTCAATATAATTAGTTTACACATACTACGCTCATATGAGCAATCACCCATTCGTTACAAAGTCATTAATTCAAAGAAACTGAGCTCAATCCCGTAATTGAACAAAATGCATGGAAATGGTCAAACCAAAATGAGAAAACAAAACCTGGGTATTGGAGATTGGGAAGGGGAAGCAACAGGTTCCTGATGCTTGTCTACTGCACCAACAGCACTGCATCGAAATACCCTTTTAGAAATTCTTTGAAATGAGTAAAACCCAGATCGTGAAAGACAAGAAGATGGGTGATCAAGTCTTCTTCTGAGTGTGGGAACAGAAGGGGATATCAACCCAGTTGCATTAGCCATTTTAAAACTAAAAACTGACGAAGAATCTGCGAGTGTTTGAGTGAGAGAGAGAGAGAGAGAGAGAAGATTAAAATCAGCTCAATAAGATGAAAATGAGAGAAGAAGAAGAAGGTAGTAGTTGAGAAAGGGTACAGAAATAAGTGGTAGTGTGTCGATAGTCGATACAAACAAAGCAGGAGAGGAGAGAAACAAGAAAAATAAGTGATGAAAACAAAGGGTGTGTTTTGGTTTTTCAGATGATTCAGATTCAGATCTGAATTGAATCAGCTAGCTAGTCTGACTAGAGATTAAATTCAGTGATGGGGGACGGACCCAGCCAAGCAGCCCACACCACATAGGCAAATGCGCTCACACAACGGGCAGTACTTTGATACGGCCGGGCCGCATGGCTGCCTTTGTACGCTGTTTGCCGGGTGTCTCTGAAATTTTTAATGAAGGCCATCATCTCTCATGTGCTTGGTTTTTTTTTTTTTTTTTCAGCACTCAGTGGCCAGCTCCAAGGTAGTGGGTTTTTTTTTAAGTGGTTATAAGGTAACTTCTAAGTGGTCAGAACACTGAGCTAACTTCTACTTAGGGGAGTTAGAAGTTTTGAACGAGCTTCTGAATGAATTGTTTGTGAATGAACCACTGATTATAATCTGTAAAATAAAATGGTGTTTGTTTTTAGGTGTTGACTTAAAATTCTTTTACATTTTTGCCCATCACAACTCTCACTGCCCACCACAAACCATCAATATTAACATTTTTCTCCATTTGTTTTCTCTCATCCAAATACCATTGAGATCACTTTCCATCACTACCATCCTATATTCCTTTCCATTCCTCGTACAATCTTCAATAAGAGGAAGATAAATAGGAAAAATATGAGGAAGGCGAAGGGAGGTCAGAGAGGGTGTGGCTACGATGGCGACATTTCTCGCATGATAAAGAGAATGTGAAGAAAATAAATGATGATTGGTATAGGAGAGGGGTAGTAGCAATCATTACAAATTTATTTTGAGATTATTATTGAATGAATTTTTATTAAGCATTCAGTGTTAAGCGATCAGTACCTCCATGGTGTTTACTCCAATCAGAACTAAAAACAATCATTCTTTTTAAAGTGTCTCACTTCTTATTAAGACTTATGAGTCTATTCAGAACCAAAATAATAATAATAATAATAATAATAATAATAATAATAATAATAATAATAATAATAATAATAATAATAATAATTAATAATAATAATAATAATAAGTATTAAACGCCTCCTTGGTGCTTATTACATTATTTTGACATTCAGAGCCTATTAACAACTTCTGATTCTGATCAAAAGTAAAAACAAACACTTGGTCAAAGTGGACCACTTCTAATTCAAAACCAAAGTTCTGATAAGAACGAAAAACAAGTGTTACATTAATGTCTACTTATTATCTATTAACCAAAATACTTTATTTTCTAATTCACCCTTATTATAGAATAACAAAATGGCATTAATTATGTAAGAGATAATGGCATTCATTAAATATTTCAGGGACACGTGGCAAACATCTGAAGGGTGAACACAAAAGGGACACTCGGTGAACATCCAAAAGGAAAGCACAAAATGGACACCCGCTTCTTGTTTTCTCCGAAATGAATATTCAATCAATCATGAATTTCAGAGTGTGAAAAGGTGGAAATCCAATACGAAAATGTTAGGAAACCATGTTTTTTTAACCATGGTGACGTTGCGTGATTTTGAAATAATGATGAAATCCCCAAAGTATTTATGTGTATCTCGAGGTTGTAAAAAAACCTCCTCTAACGATGCCACATCATCCTAGTTATAAAACATGGTTGCAAAACCTGGTTCCCTAGCCTCACTCAATCCAATAATGCCTTTGTTTTCTCCAACCAACTTAAATTTTCTTCTTTTCATTTAGCTCGTTTTACATTGCAATTGTCGCTAAACTACAATGGAATGGAGCAAAGTGTTGGGTATTCCTCAGAATTGGACTCAGTTGTGCAAAACATTTGATCAAGATAGATTAGAGAATCTGTTAAACACATTAGGGAATTAACATAGGCCTGGCAGCAGAGATACTTTGAGCATGTGACTATTAGATTTGGCCATATAATTTTGACTTTGATATACAAGTTTTTTATTAAACATATTTGCTACATAAACAAGCTCAAAAAACATTTGTATGTTACAAGTTTAGCCATACTATGCTCCAAAATTAAAATGTCCAAAACATAAAGAAAAGTGCTAGAGAAATTAATGTAGAATGCTAGTGCTAGCAATGGGTCGGGTCAAACCAGGTGGGTTGGCAGTCTAGTAGGTCATGTTTGAATCTGACCCATTTGCTTATCGTGTTGCCCAGCAAGACCCAAATACGTCCAATTTTAAATGGGCTCACTTTGAGTCCATCATGACCCGTTTGTTTACCAAATTAACCTATAAGATTAAGACTAAATTATATCCAATGTTTTTTTTTAACTCTAATTGCTACAAGAAAGATAACTTTGCTAGGGAATCAGGTTCTGCAACCAAGATGATACGCCATGATTAGATGAGGTTTTATAACCTCGAGATATGCATAAAGACTTTTGAGATTTCATCATTATTCCAAGACTACGCCACGTCACACTGGTTGCAAAAACTTGGTTCCCTAGTATTTTTCCAAAAACATAGCAAATCAAGAAATAATTCACGTAATACCTACTATAGATGCATAATGCCAAAAATATTTTAACAAAATTTTATCTACACTTTCTCTGAAGAGACATTACAACACGAACCCTAAAGTTGGTGGATAATTACAGTTTTTCCCCAAAGTTGAAAAAATTACTTTTACTAAATTGTTTTACCTTTTTGTCACGCCTCGTTCCAGGTGGTCGAGTGGGACCCGCATTCAGAATGTGACGTGATAGCAACAACAAAACTTCAATCCATATGACTTGAAAATAACATCTAGATAATGAAATTACACTATTTACTGAGATGCAACACTAACTCAAACATTATCAGTTTTGATCTAAAAACAAATGGAAGATTTTCCTAATTTACAACTCAAACATTTGCACAAAATATGCATGCCACTGATACAAACCGAGGAAACATAATAGACAAAACCCGACCCCTCTAAAAAACTCTAGATGTACAGTGGACCACCTCTAGCAGAAGACCTGGAAATAAAATCATGAGATGAGTGAGCTATCCACAAGCTCAGTGGGCATTATAAAGTCATACACGAAAAAACGACTAACACAATTTATAATTCAAATTTCAATGCTACAAACATACACATATTGATCATCATTCCGCTTTTAACGTCTGGAATGTGAGACGATGCTATAACATCTACCATTCCACTTTTAACGTCTGAAATGTAAGACGATAATATAACAAATAACAATTCCTCTTTTAACGTCTGGAATGTGAGATGATAACATAACAAATAACCATTCCAAATTTAACGTCTAGAACGTGAGACGACAACATAACAATTTATTCCACAACAAATAAATGAATATTAGTTCTTAAATATATGACATTTATACTCACATTAAACCAACTGATGCCTTACTCAATGTGCACTCTACTCTCTAGGTGTTTGAGATACAGTCGGAACCTTTTTTGAACCTAAATGAAATGACATAGACTCAAACTCAACCTGAATCACACATTTACTTATAGAATATATAAAACTCGTGCTCGTGAAATAAATGAATGCATGGACACGATAAAAAAGTAACCATGTTTCCTTGTGAAGCTCAAAACTCATAGACAACCCCTCCCTTCCTAACATAACCTGAATCATGGGTTCTAGCCACCTTTCATTCTATATGCTATATCTGATACTACACTTTGAATTTCACATTAATTTCAGTTGCGTTCAAAAGTAGACATCACTAGCTTCGAAACCATATATTATATGCTTAAATTGGGTCCCTGTGGAGGGAGATCCATTCAACACAATCCAACACATAATTACTAAAAATTTAGAATAGAACACAGAATATAGGTCTAATTGAAACTGGTGGTGAGACCTGTACCCATTGATATGAAACAGAAAAATACTTCTCATTAAAAGCTTTAAGAAATTGTACCCATGTTACCGTAAGAGGAATTACTGGAGCTAGGGCATCTTCTGGTGGAATAATTAATGACCTCTCAGTGGCCTCCCACCAATGAAGTGTTTCACTAGTAAACATAAAAGTAGCCAACTTCACTTTTTGTTCCTCTCTCACTTCCATGACATCAAATATATGTTTAATCCTCTTTAGCCAATCATCCGCTTCCACTTCCTTGCATGTTCCTATGAATTTAGGTGAATCCATCTTTTTAAATTTTCCAATCAACATGCCTACCTGAGTAGGTGCAACTACTGAGACTGGGGCTCTAGGTGGTGCTACAGGTGCAAATGGTTGGGTACTCTGCAACTCAAATAATCTAGTCTGATTCTCTGCCAACCTTGTTGGTACATCCTCCAACCACCTAATTCGATCATCATTGGGTTCTTTAGAAACTTGTTCCACTTCCATATTAGGAACAAATGATGTTTCGTCATCCATATGCTCAATTCAATCGATTAAGAACTTCTGTCAATAAAATTTGGTAAAACAAATATGCAATTCCATGCAAAACCTGATATCTAGACTAATAGATTCATAAATACTCTAAGGTCCACTTGTACAGCTTGACTCGATCAGTCTACAGAATCTAACACTCTAGCTCTGATAATAAAACTGTCACGCCTCATTCCAGGTGGTTGAGTGGGACCCGCCTCAATAATGTGACTTGATAGCTATAACAAAATTTCAATCTATATGACTAGAAAATAACATTTAGAAAATGAAATTACACTATTTACTGAGATACAACACTAGCTCAAACAACATCAGTTTTGATCAAAAAACAAAGGGAAAATTTCTCTAATGTACAACTCAAATATTTGCACAAAATATACATGCCACTGATACAAACTAATGAAACATAAGACACAAAACTTGACCCCTCTAAAAGGCTCTAGCTGTACAGTGGACCACCTCTAGCTGAAGACCTGAAAATAAAATCATGAGATGAGTGAGCTATCCATAAACTGAGTGAGTATTATAAAGTCACACACGAGAAAACGACAAACACAATTTATAATTCAAATTTCAATGCTACAAACATACACATATTAATCATCATTCCGCTTTTAACGTCTAGAATGTGAGACAATACTATTAACATCTATAATTTCACTTTTTAAAGTCTGGAATGTGAGACGATAATATAACAAATAACCATTCCCCTTTTAACTTATGAAATGTGAGACGACAACATAACAATTTATTCCACAACAAACAAATGAATATTAATTCTCAAATAAATGACGGTTATACTCACATTAAACTAACTGATGCCCTACTCGATGTGCACTCTACTCTCTAGGTGTTTTGAGATGCAGTTGAGGCCTTCTCTAAGTGAGCTACTTGACGAAATTTTCTCGTATAAGTGTGTTCTCGACATGTTCTGTAAAAAAAGATCCATAATCAACCAATTAAACTCGCACGCACACTTAGAACCCGACATGTTGCCAAAACAGTTTACTCGTGGTCGAACTTGTACTCTAAATGAGTTTTGAGATATTTAACAAAGTATGAAATGCATGTTTTCAAAATTCAAATCTCACAGTTTTACCTGATATTCCTATAAAATTCAAGTTAAATAAATTCATAGTTCAGGTTTTTGTGACTTAATTACCTAGTTCAATTTTTTTGCGGTTTAAAGCATCTCCAGTAGGCTCATTCCTGCATTATGTTTTTTTGTTAAACCTCTTTATGTTACCCTTTAATGATTGAGAATTGTTAAAAAATTAGTGTCTTGAGTGTGCATTCTTAAAAAATTTCTACTGACTAGCCAATTATTATTATTGTTGTTGTTGTTGTTGTTATTATTATTACTATTATTATTATTGAACATTAAAGTTCAGGACCATCAAGAATCACTTCAAAGGATATATGTTTCTCGTGATCCACACGTTTAGAACCCAATAATTTGAGTTATCCAACATGACAACTTAACAAAACCTAAGGCAAGCACGGACATTCTACGTGCATCTATCATATGCTCATCAGGCATTGACATTGTCATGTCAATCCTCGAAGTCAGGAGCAAGTTCTTGACAAAGCTCCAACACATGTTTTGCTCGACTTGCCCGTCGAGTAGTTGATTTACATCAACTTGCTACACCCTGACAACGTGCAATGAAGCTTTGGCTCACAAGACATTCATATATAAAGATGTGGCCAAGGAAGAACATCTAGTAAATAACCCTAGACCTAGTAAAAATTGACAAGTTTTAATCGTTATTCAGATCTAAAAATATGGCCGAGGAAGAACATCTTCGAAAAATCCCTAGATCTAGTAACAATTGACAAGTTTTCATCGATTATGGTGATGATTGTTTAGATAACAGTGGTAAATGTAGTGATCATTGTAAAAGTGGTGGTAAGGTTGGTGTTATTGGCGGTGGTGATGACAATGTTGCGAACATAGCTTTTTAGTGTCACAACTCCATGTCCAATAGCATTTCCATAGATATTATGAATAAGGTTTTAGCCATTACAAGTTTAGAACGTTGTGACAATCACAACTCCGTGTCTGAAAGTTCTTTTTATAATTGTTGTGAACAAGATTTTAGCCATCACAACACCGTGATTATCAAAACTCCGCGTACAAAATTTTTCCGTAGTTATCATAAACAAGGATTTTAGCCATCACACTTGTGAGTATCAAAACCATCATAGCATAACCATCATTTTCATAACTATTGTCGCCAGTACCACCACATTCAGAGCTACAACCATCAACCCCACATCACTATCTCACAACCCTTATAACATAACCACCATCACCTTCACAACCATCGACACCACCATAACAACAATATCACCACCATCACTGCAACCACCATAGTATAACCACCTCTCATAGATCATACCACAACAAACACAACCACCATAGTAATCACTGCCATTACTGCCACCACTTACAACCACCATAGTAACCACTACCATTATTGCCACCACTTACAACCACCAACATCAACACTATACCAAATGTAACCAAATACTCATTGAAAACTTACATTGATTTTCTTTAGTTACTACCAAGATATTAAATTTTAAGTAATGCATTGCAAATTACCGTGTGGACAAACTAATTCAAATGTGTTAGTTTGAAAAACACATTATTTTACAGTGTACCTAGCGGTGCCTTTTTTCTAAGGTTTAACAATCAAGCAATGTTTAACATCGTAGTTTTCTTTGATTTACCAAATACCATTGGCCTGTTTACGTGCATCTCGATTTCCATGAAAAATGACATACCATCTCCTCGTTCATATATATATATATATCTATAGTTTAGTCATAGTTGTTCTTACTCTTGGTTCCTTCTCCATCAAATGCTTACTCCCTCCCTAACTGACTTCATATTGAAATGTCACCGTAAATTCGAACACGAAAAGCCTAGGGCTTGAGTTCAAAAACTTTGGGTTTCATTCAATGAACATCTAACATCCTTTTGGGTAATTATTGATGTTTTTCGATAAAACATTTAAAATGGGCTTCAAGCTTTTATTTAACAAATTATGCTTCCTTGCTATAAGGATACTAAAGAAGAAAATAAATGGATAGTTTTCTTTTGCATGTTCTAAAAAGAGACTAGATAGACGGAGGGAAACTAGCTAATCCTTTTTCAATGAATAACCCCTAGATAGTTTTGGCAAAAGTTATGGATGAATTATATCCTCGAGACAAAATTCTGAAATAACAAAGAGGAGTGTTTGATACAACAATAGGGGGAGGACTGAGAGTTCGAGATTGTGGGCATTTTCGAGCTTTAGTAAGTTAGAATGTTGTGGCTTTTTTTTTGGTTATTCATAAAATTTCATCCTTAGCGCCAACTCATAGGAGGTTTCTACAATTGAGAAGTACCAATGTTGGTACTTGGCACACAACTTAAAATAATAATAATAATAATAATAATAATAATAATAATAATAATAATAATAATAATAATAATAATAATAATAATAATAATACGAAGATAATTTCATCTTGAATCCTTGAAGATAATTTCTAAATGGGCTTAAAATAATTTCAGGTTGTCATTAGCATTCGAAGACATATCAAAATTTATTACATCCATAAAAAAAACCTATGCATGTCATGAGCTTATAAGTAAATTTAAATAATCAACAAATAACGATAACAATAATCAACATTATCAAACTAATCCTAAAAACAAAAAAAACAAAAATAAATATGAAATTATAAATATTAGAGTAGAAAAATCTATTTGCGACAATAAAAATAAACAAATATTAGACTAGAAAAATCAATTTGCGACAATAAAAATTAACAAATAACTCTAACCATAATACAGTCGCTTCAAATATAAAGGAAAGAGAAAATCGAACATGATGTTATAAATGTTGGTCCCTCACAACCTTGATTCCAGTTTCCTCCTAACACTCTTTGCACGCGATGACTCTCGCAGTCTCATACCCACCCCTCTCTCACATTTTACCCCCCAAAACCCCCAATTTCAAAAACTATATATATCTCTCTCTCCCTCTCTTTCTAACACTCACATCGACTCGCTCGTCTCCTCTCCTTGAACCCTAAAAATCTGCAATTTCTTCTCAAAACTTCTCTAGATCTCAAAATGAACCCTCGGAGTTAGACAACGTTCCAAGAAGTTCTCTCGCTGTGCCAAGATCGGCCTCAATAGGAAGCTTTTTCGAGTCTCACTCGAAGATGAACAGTGACAGGTAACTCACTTTCAATTCAGGTTTCTCTCGTCTCTCTCTCTCTCTGTTTTCTTGCAATACTATTTAATGGGTTGATAAAATTTCAAGAATCGAACCATGGTCAGGAACTTTTAACTTGTTCTTCATTTTCTGCAATTAGGGTTTTGTAGTCAGTCTTCTTGCTGTGATTCTGATTGAAACAGAGTATCCATTATCATAACTCCGCTTCTTGCATTATCATGAAATTCAAGAAGATAACCTAAATTTGGAATTTCAACAGAAATTCTTCTGTTTTATGATCTTATTCACTTCTGTTATTATAATTCTTTCATCAATTTCATCAATATTTCATTAGTTTAGTTAAATTCTGAGACAACAATCTGTGTGATTAGATTAGATACGAATGCTTTTCTTTCGTTGGTGCTTTATGTTACATCAGATCAGATGTAATTAAGCCTTCTTTGTGTTGTTGGGAAGATGCAGCTTGTCTCAGAATTAAGATATAGGGTTGGAAATCAATATTACTTACCACTGAGGAAAGATTGTCCAAGGTTCAAGTTCTTAGTTGATGGTTTAGTCTTATTGAAACTTAAGATAGTGTTATTGTGGTGAGGTCCTTTATGTTCCCACACGAGCTTCTCTAGTATCATCTGAATTTCTTACATTTTCCAACCAATTTTATCCCCCCACCCTCCCAATTACTTCACTTCTTTCAAATCTGAGATACCCACTTGGTATCTCTCAAATCTAAGTGTTCTAATACATGCCACAGAGATCGAGGTAGCTAAGTGTTCGAATTTTCCTATCGAGAGTGGCAGGTTGTCAAATCTAAATTTTGCTAATTTCGTAAGCCACCAGGTAAACTTTCTATGTGATTGTGAGAGCATTTAAGATTTCTTAGATGTTTCAAATAGCTTATTCAACTGCGCAAGGTGTCACAATTGATGGCTGTGATTTAAGGAGAACATGCCTTTGAATAGTATTGTATTGTTTTGTTTTAGCTTCTCTTCCAGTCTGTATTCAGAGCTTATGTATATGACATGTGGTACCATGCGATGCCTTAAATGACATTTCTCGTTACCATGAGTATAAGTGCTTAAGAATTAGAAAAGTAAAGTGAATTGCGTGAATTGAACTTGTAAATGAAACAACTAAGCCTATACCATATTGGAAACAACTAAGTCTACTGAAATTAACTAAAAAACTTGAAAATGAATCTAAGCTAAATATCGCCATAATATTACTAGGAATAACCACAATAATTATTAAATGTCACCAAAGTCGGAAATATTATTCCGTTGGATGTCACAAACTTATACCACCCTAACTAAAGAATATAATCCTTATTCTCTTATCATGGTGAACATTACTCAACAACACAAAATAGAAGCAAATTAAAATTTTATTGTTAAAACGACGAATTTCAAATGAAGATCTATAATTGTAATGAATGATTCATTGATGTATATGATGTTCTATAATGGAAATCTTTTTCGAATTTTCTTACAAGTATTTTCCATATTCCAGGATGAGGATTTTGTTGCTCAAAAGGATCTTGGATGACCTCCTATTAACGATTCTAAAAAAAAGAATGTGTTGCACGTGAACGTGGAAGTAAGTATTACTTTATCAAATTTTTTTTTAAATTACTTATTTGTTTTAAGTTTGCATTGACCGAAAAGAATTATGCTTCAAACTAAATAATGTATTGTGAATCACACGTCTTGGTGTTTCAGAAATATGTAAATAAGGAACCTGAGAAAGAAGCTTATATTGTAAGCATTCTTCAACTAAAATAAAACCCAAAGATGGAGTAGAAGATGTTGCACAAAAGAGAAAAAAAAAAGAAAAAAAAAGGTTCCAACCCCAAAGAAGGTTATGCTAGGCAAAAATAGAGGTAAGCCTTCCTCGAAATAACTACTACTCAAGTTTCATGACTAGATAGACTCTTAAATGCACCATTTATGTATTTCATAATTCATTATCTTTGCTTAACTTCAGTATGCTAAATTTCATCGAAAACTACTGTCGAGTTTTGGGGAAGACGTTTTTTCATTGTCAAGGGAGGAAATAATATACTGAATATGATATCAAGATCATCCAAAAATTTGATCTATAATGCAAACAGCTTATGGCACGACATGGTGCAATCCATCGGTGTGTACGAAACATCACTTTCAAAGAAAATAATCTGCACAATTTCCTTTAAATTTATAGTGCTATAGGAGTGAAACAATGGCGAGTACACAACTGCTCAAATTCTTGTTGAGGCAAGAACAATACCTAATGAGAATGAGTGTTGTTTCTTTGTTATCCAATATGTCATTTACAATGGTAATTCATTAGAAAGTAGCGGTACTAGTATGATACTCAAATAACTAACCCACTGCGGTCTTTGAGGGATACATTATGGTACAGGCACGTTAGAGTAATTCTGGAATACCCCAAAAATTATTGATCCCTTAGCCTATCGTCAAATAAATGAATGGGTTCCTTTCATCGTTTTCTGATATATGGATGTATGAGGAGAAGATTGAAATAATGGAATTGAGATCAAACTATTACGACACAAACTCAAAAGTGTCAAGGCTAATCATAGAAATGATTTAAGGCATTTTGTGCAATCATTTGAAGATCAGACTCATGTTAAGGCTATTGAATAATGGTGAAGAGGTCAAATCAGACTCATGTTGAAGCTAAACATGGAAATCATTTAAGGGATTTAGGGAATTCATTTGAAGATAAGTGTAAGAATACAATTTTTTATGTGCACCAGGTTTTAAAGTGCATGAAGTGATAATATATTGATGTCTATGGAAATCTTATGGTATCAAGGTTAAACTACCACAAAGTGAGTCCACGACTCTTTAGGCTAAATAGAATAATACTAAAGGCATTTCACAAACTCAGTTGAAATAATTGTTAGTTATGACTCTTCAGGTACACAAAACGTCGTGGTTTGTGGTGAAGAACAATTTATCGAGGTCTATGAAATAATGGTATTGAGGTTAAATCAATAGTGAGTGAATCTCATACTATTTTGAGGCTAGATATGAAAATTAAATTTGGTATTTTTGCGAATTAGTTTATAGACAGGTTCGATTATAGTTCTCGAGGTATGCAATGTATTGTGGTTTGCGGTATAGGCTAGTTTATTGATGTCTGAAATAATGGTATCAATGTTGAATTTCTATTGAGTACATGATTTTGGATGTTAGAGATGAGAATTAATTTAGGTATTTTACGAATTAGTTTAAAGACAAGTGTCTGATTATAGTTCTCACATGTATGCAATGTATTGTGGTTTGAGGTACATGAGAATTTATTGATGTCAATGACAAACTATGAGATAATGGTATGAAGTTTAGATCACCATAATCTGACTGTGTGTCGATGATTTTTATGCTAGAGATAAAAATTATTTTACGCGTTTAACATACTCGTTCAAAGATAAGTGTTTGATTATAGTTCTTGAGATATCCAATTCATCATGGTTTGAGGTATACAAAATTGTGAATTATCACGATATCGAGGTTAAACCATTACAAAGTTAGTTCGTGGTAGTTGTAGTGTTGTTAAGGCCGACGCCCAGGAACGTTTTTTTTTTTTTGGAAGGCGAGCTGGGTTTTTAAGGATTCCATAACCTATCAACTGGGCGACCTATAGGTCAACACCCATTAGAAAGTAACCATGCCGTAGGTGGAATTCGAAGCTATGACGTGGGGGACAAACCCACACAGCCCTATGTTACGATCCTTGTTATGAACCTTCCCCTCCTGGATAGCTCGGATTTTTGGGAGAATTGGTTGGTTCATAACAATTGGTATCAGAGCCAAACCCCACATCCAAGGTTCGAATCCCGGCAGGGGCGTCCTATAGGTTGGATTAAAATAATTTAGCATTATGTATGGGTATAGTGCTAAGTTGTTGAATACTGGTAGCTGAGAGAAGACTCACTGGGCCAGTGTCGATAGAGTGGGCCGACGAGGACGTCGGCTTTGGAAACGTGGGGCAATGTTAGGATCCTTGTTATGGACCTTCCCCTCCTGGACAGCTCGGACTTTTGGGAGAATTGGTTGGTTTATAACACCCTACCACCTAGGCCATAACACCATTGGCGCTTATGAGATCAATGTACCAACTCAGTTTTTAATATTTCGTCGATTTGAGGTTATGATAGTAATATATCAATTTCTATAGAACATTATGAAATAATGGTGTTGAGGTTAAATCACCATGATGTGAACACTAAAAATAATGGTTTGACATTAAAGTTTATCAATGTCTATAACGAACTATCCAATACTTCATGGTTTGAGGGAGAGGATAGTGTATCGATATCCATGAAAAATTGCGAGACAAGTATCGGGGTGCAAACTATTATAAAGTTAGTCTGTGATTGTTGATGGCATATTTGGAAGTTTATGAAGGTACTCTGGAAACCATTAAGAGATGAGCATGCTAATTCAATTTGCGGTTTCATCTTCGATTTTAGGTTATGAATGTAACATTCGATTTCTATAGAATACTGTGAATTAATAAGATCGAGGTTTAATTGCCATAATGTGAGTACGCAATTTTTTAGGCCAAATACGGAAATTACTAATGAAATTTGGAAAACTCATTTTAGGTTAATGTCCGAGTATAGATTTTGAGGTATGTAATGTATCGTGCTTCTAGATAAGAATTTATCATTGTCTACGGAAAACTATGATATAATGAGATAAATGTCAAATCACCATATAGTGATCACACAATTTTTTAGGCTAGACGTATAAGTTATTCTAGGTGTTTTGTGAACTCGTCTATAGGCATGTGTATGGTTAATGTACTTGAAGTATCCAATGCTGTGGTTTGAGAAAGACGATAATGTATCGATGTCTATGGAAATAAACTATTGGAAGTTGTACGAGATGGTTGAGGCTAAATTGGACGTTTCTTTCGACATTTTGGAAATCCATTAAGAGATAAGTGCGCCAATACAGTTTTTGAGGTTATGAAAGTAATGTCCCGATTACTAGAAAACACTATGAACTATGCTATCAAAGTTAAATTAGCACAATGTGTGTATAATTATTGTGGCTAAACATGGAAATCACTAAAGTCTTTTGGCAAGCTATGAGAGTTTATGAAAGTAATGTACCGATGTTAAACTATGTGTGTATAATTATTGGTGCATGAGAGTTTATCGATGTCTAAGGAAAACTATGATGTAATGAAATCTTGGTTAAATCACCACTTAGTGATTACACGATTTTTTTTTCTAGTAAAGAAAGATGTTTAAGGTGTTTCGTGTACTCATCTAAAGGTAGGTGTCAAGTTATAGTTCTCAAGGTATCCAATGCTTTGTGGTTTGTTGGAGTAGATAATGCATCGATGACTATGGAAAAATGCGAGATTTCTATCAAGGTCAATCGACTACAAAGTTAGTCTAAGATCGTTGAGGTTAAATTTGGAAGATTTAAGGTATTTGAGAAACCCTTTAAGAGATAAGTGTACCATGACAATGTTTGAGGTTTATTGTATTTGAGGCTATGAAAGTAATGTATTGATGTTTATCAAAACCTATGAAATAATTTCATAATGGTATGGAGGTTTGATCACCAAAATGTGGGATGACAGGTTTTTTTTGCTAGAGTCGAAAAATATTTTAGGCGTTTAGCATACTCATTTAAGATAAGTGTCTGATTAGAGTTTTCCTATTATCGAATGGATCATGGTTTGAGGTACAATGAGTTTTTCGATGTCTATGGAAAATTTTGAATTATCATGAAAATCAAGGTTAACCATTTTGAAGTATGTAGTAGTTGAGGCCAAATTTGGAAGTTTTTAATGGTATTTTGGAAACCCGCTATGAGATCAGTGTACCAATTCAGCTTTTGATGTTTCATCTTCTATTTAAGGTTATAATGTATCAACGTCTATAGAACGCTATGAAATAATGACGTCGAGGTCAAATCACCATTATGTGAATACATGATTTTGGAGGCTAAACATGGATATTATTAAAGGATTTTGGCAAACCCATTTGAGGATATTGTTCGAGTATAGATCTTGAGGTACACAATGTATAGTGGTTGTACATGATAGTTTATCGATGTCTATCGTAAACTATAATACAGTAACATTTAGGTTAAATTACAACATATTGATTACAAGTTTTTTGCGGCGGGACGTTAAAATTATTTTAGGTGTTCTTTGAACTCGTATAAAGGTAAGTGTCTGGCTAATGTTCTTAAGGTATTCAATGCTTCATGGTTACTGCTAGCAAGGAATCCATTGCTCCATGGTTTGTAGGAAAGGATAGTGTTATTCGATGTCCATGAAAAATTGCTAATAAATATCGAGGGTTTACCATTAGAATGTCTATCCAGGAAAGTTGAGGCTAAATTTGGAAGTTTTTTTTTTCTGTTATTTTGCAAACCTATTAAGAGATAAGTGTACCAATTCTGTTTTGAGGTTTCATCTTGTATTTGTGGTTATGAAAGTGTTGAATCAATTTCCATAGAAAATTGGTGAATTAATAGTGCCGAGGATAAATCACAATAATGTGAGTACATGATTTTGAGGCCAAACATGAAAATTACTAGAAATTTGGCAAACTCATTTTTGGCTATTGTTTGAGTACACAATCTTGAGGAATGCAATGTATCATGGTTTTGGATGCATGATAGTTTATCGATGTCTATGGAAAATTATGATATAATGGGATTGAGGTTAAATCATTACACAATTTTTAACACTAGCCATGAAAATTATTTTAGGTATTTTGTAGACTCGTCTAAAGGTAAGATTTTGGTTATGGTTCTCGAGGTACTAATACTTCGTGGTTAGAGAGAGAGAGCATAGTGTATTGATGTCTATAGAAAAATGCAAGATATCTTGGTATTGAGATTTAACCATTACAAAGTTTTTCAGTGATAGTGTGGCTAAATTTGGAAGTTTTGAGGAATTTGGTAAACCCTTTAAGTGTTAAGTGTACACTGACATATTTTGAGGTTTATTATGAAAGTAATGTCTCGATGCTTATCGAAATATATGAAATAATTTCATAATGGTATGGAGGTTTGATCGCCACAATGTGAGTCGGCGATTTTTTAAGCCTAGAAATGAAATTTTTGTAGGCATTTAGCATACTCATTTAAGGTAAGTCTGATTTTAGTTCTTGAGGTATCCAATGCATCATGGTTTGAGGTATAGTGAGTGTAGTAGTATCTATAGAAGATTGTGAGTTATCGCGATATCAAGGTTAACCCTTTTAAAGTAAGTCCTTGGTAGTTGAGGCTAAACTTTGAAGTTTTTAATGACATTTTGGAAACCCGTAATGTGAAGAATGCACCAATTCAGTTTTTGATGTTTCATCTTCGAATTGAGGTAATGTTTGTAATATATCAATGTCTATATAACAGTATGAAATAATGGTGTCGAGGTTAAATCACCATGATGTGAATACACGATTTTGGCGGCTAAATATGGATATTATTAAAGGAATTTGACAAACTCATTAGAGGATATTATCCGAGTATAGATCTTGATGTACACAATGTATAGTTGTTATAGGTACATGACAGTTTTCGATAGACTGTGATATAATAACATTGAGGTTAAATCACAACATAGTGATTTCAAGATTTTTGAGGCTGCACATTAAAGAGTAATTTTAGGTGTTCTTTGAACTTGCCTAAAGGTAAAAGTCTGGCTACTATTATCGAGATATCCAATGCTTAATGGTTATTGCTATCGAGGAATCCAATGTATCATGGTTTGTAGGAGAGGATAGTGTTTATCAATGTCCATGAAAAATTGCAAATAAGTATCGAAGGTAAACCCTTAGAATGTCAATACATGATAATTGAAGATAAATTTGGAATTTTTTTTGTGTATTTTGGAAACCCATTAAGAGATAAGTGTACCAATTCAGTTTTGAGGTTTCATCTTGGATTCGTGGTTATGAAAGTAATAAATCGACTTCTATAGGAAACTGTGAATTAATTGTATCGAGGATAAATCACCCTAATGCGAGTACACGATTTTTGAGGCCAAACATGGTCTGAGGTACATAACACTTTATTGATGTCTATCGAAAACTATGATATAATAACATCGAGGTTAAATCACATCTTAGTTGTTACAAGATTTTTTAGGCCGGACATTAAAGTTATTTTAGGTGTTATTTGAACTCGTCTAATGGTAAGTGTCCGGGGTACTATTCTCGAGATATCGAATGCTCCATGGTTACTGCTATCGAGGAATCCAAGGCTTTTGGTTTGTAGGAGAGGATAGTGTTTATCGATGTTCGTGAAAAATTGTAAATAAATATTGAGGGCAAACCATTAGATTGTCAATCGATGATAGTTGCGGCTAAATTTGGAATTTTTTAACGTTATTTTGGAAACCCATTAAGATGTAAGTGTACCAATTCAGTTTTGAGGTTTCATCTTGGATTTTTGGTAATGAAAGTATTGAATTTTCTATTGAAAATTGTGAGTAGGCCAAACATGGAAATTACTAATGGAATTTGGCAAAGTCATTTTAGGTTATTGTACGAGTATTGATATTGAAATATGCAATGTTTTATGGTTCTTGGTGCATGACAGTTTATCGATGTCTAAGGAAAACTATGATATAATGAAATTTTGTTTAAATCACCACTTAGTGATTACACGATTTTTTTTTCTAGTCAAGAAAGATGTTTAAGGTGTTTTGTGTACTCATCTAAAGGTAGGTGTCAAGTTATAGTTCTGAAGGTATCCAACGCTTTGTGGTTTGTTGGAATAGATAATGCATCGATGACTATGGAAAAATGCGAGATTTCTATCAAGGTCAATCGACTACAAAGTTAGTCTAAGATCGTTGAGGCTAAATTTGGAAGATTTAAGGTATTTGAAAAACCCTTTAAGAGATAAGTGTACCATGACAATGTTTGAGGTTTATTGTATTTGAGGCTATGAAAGTAATGTATTGATGTTTATCGAAACCTATGAAATAATTTCATAATGGTATGGAGGTTTGATCACCAAAATGTGGGATGATAGGTTTTTTTTGCAAGAGACGAAAAATATTTTAGGCGTTTAGCATACTCATTTAAGATAAGTGTCATATTAAAGTTTTCCTATTATCGAATGGATCATGGTTTGAGGTACAATGAGTTTTTCGATGTCTATGGTAAATTTTGAATTATCATGAAAATCAAGGTTAACCATTTTGAAGTATGTAGTAGTTGAGGCCAAATTTGGAAGTTTTTAATGGTATTTTGGAAACCCGCTATGAGATCAGTGTACCAATTCAGCTTTTGATGTTTCATCTTCTATTTAAGGTTATATTGTATCAACGTCTATAGAACGCTATGAAATAATGACGTCGAGGTCAAATCACCATTATGTGAATACATGATTTTGGAGGCTAAACATGGATATTATTAAAGGATTTTGGCAAACCCATTTGAGGATATTGTTCGAGTATAGATCTTGAGGTACACAATGTATAGTGGTTGTACATGATAGTTTATCGATGTCTATCGAAAACTATAATACAGTAACATTTAGGTTAAATTACAACATATTGATTACAAGATTTTTGCGGCTGGACGTTAAAATTATTTTAGGTGTTCTTTGAACTCGTATAAAGGTAAGTGTCTGGCTAATGTTCTTAAGGTATTCAATGCTTCATGGTTACTGCTAGCAAGGAATCCATTGCTCCATGGTTTGTAGGAAAGGATAGTGTTATTCGATGTCCATGAAAAATTGCTAATAAATATCGAGGGTTTACCATTAGAATGTCTATCCAAGAAAGTTGAGGCTAAATTTGGAAGTTTTTTTTTCTGTTATTTTGCAAACCTATTAAGAGATAAGTGTACCAATTCTGTTTTGAGGTTTCATCTTGTATTTGTGGTTATGAAAGTGTTGAATCAATTTCCATAGAAAATTGGTGAATTAATAGTGCCGAGGATAAATCACAATAATGTGAGTACATGATTTTTGAGGCCAAACATGAAAATTACTAGAAATTTGGCAAACTCATTTTAGGCTATTGTTTGAGTACACAATCTTGAGGAATGCAATGTATCATGGTTTTGGATGCATGATAGTTTATCGATGTCTATGGAAAATTATGATATAATGAGATTGAGGTTAAATCACCATGTTGGGATTGAGGATAAATCATTACACAATTTTTAACAGTAGACATGAAAATTATTTTAGGTATTTTGTAGACTCGTCTAAAGGTAAGATTTTGGTCATGGTTCTCGACGTACTAATACTTGGTTGTTAGAGAGAGAGAGCATAGTGTATTGATGTCTATAGAAAAATGCAAGATATCTTGGTATTTGATTTAACCATTACAAAGTTTTTCAGTGATAGTGTGGCTAAATTTGGAAGTTTTGAGGAATTTGGTAAACCCTTTAAGTGTTAAGTGTACACTGACATATTTTGAGGTTTATTATGAAAGTAATGTCTCGATGCTTATCGAAATATATGAAATAATTTCATAATGGTATGGAGGTTTGATCGCCACAATGTGAGTCGACGATTTTTTAATGCTAGAAATGAAATTTTTGTAGGCATTTAGCATACTCATTTAAGGTAAGTCTGATTTTAGTTCTTGAGGTATCCAATGCATCATGGTTTGAGGTATAGTGAGTGTAGTAGTATCTATAGAAGATTGTGAGTTATCGCGATATCTAGGTTAACCCTTTTAAAGTATGTCCTTGGTAGTTGAGGCTAAACTTTGAAGTTTCTAATGACATTTTGGAAACCCGTAATGAGATGAATGCACCAATTCAGTTTTTGATGTTTCATCTTCGAATTGAGGTAATGTTTGTAATATATCAATGTCTATATAACAGTATGAAATAATGGTGTCGAGGTTAAATCACCATGATGTGAATACACGATTTTGGAGGCTAAATATGGATATTATTAAAGGAATTTGACAAACTCATTAGACGATATTATCCGAGTATAGATCTTGATGTACACAATGTATAGTTGTTATAGGTACATGACAGTTTTCGATAGACTGTGATATAATAACATTGAGGTTAAATCACAACATAGTGATTTCAAGATTTTTGAGGCTGCACATTAAAGTTATTTTAGGTGTTCTTTGAACTTGCGTAAAGGTAAAAGTCTGGCTACTATTATCGAGATATCCAATGCTTAATGGTTATTGCTATCGAGGAATCCAATGTATCATGGTTTGTAGGAGAGGATAGTGTTTATCAATGTCCATGAAAAATTGCAAATAAGTATCGAAGGTAAACCATTAGAATGTCAATACATGATAGTTGAAGATAAATTTGGAAGTTTTTTTGTGTATTTTGGAAGCCCATTAAGAGATAAGTATACCAATTCAGTTTTGAGGTTTCATCTTGGATTCGTGGTTATGAAAGTAATAAATCGACTTCTATAGGAAACTGTGAATTAATTGTATCGAGGATAAATCACCCTAATGCGAGTACACGATTTTTGAGGCCAAACATGGTCTGAGGTACATAACACTTTATTGATGTCTATCGAAAACTATGATATAATAACATCGAGGTTAAATCACATCTTAGTTGTTACAAGATTTTTTAGGCCGGACATTAAAGTTATTTTAGGTGTTATTTGAACTCGTCTAATGGTAAGTGTCCGGGTACTATTCTCGAGATATCGAATGCTCCATGGTTACTGCTATCGAGGAATCCAAGGCTTCTGGTTTGTAGGAGAGGATAGTGTTTATCGATGTTCGTGAAAAATTGTAAATAAATAGAGGGTAAACCATTAGATTGTCAATCGATGATAGTTGCGGATAAATTTGGAATTTTTTAACGTTATTTTGGAAACCCATTAAGATGTAAGTGTACCAATTCAGTTTTGAGGTTTCATCTTGGATTTTTGGTAATGAAAGTATTGAATTTTCTATAGAAAATTGTGAGTTCATGGTATCGAGGATAAATCGTCATAATGTGAGTGCACGATTTTTTAGGCCAAACATGGAAATTACTAATGGAATTTGGCAAAGTCATTTTAGGTTATTGTACGAGTATTGATATTGAAATATGCAATGTTTTGTGGTTCTTGGTGCATGAGAGTTTATCGATGTTTAAGGAAAACTATGATATAATGAAATTTTGTTTAAATCACCACTTAGTGATTACACGATTTTTTTTTCTAGTCAAGAAAGATGTTTAAGGTGTTTTGTGTACTCATCTAAAGGTTTGTGTCAAGTTATAGTTCTGAAGGTATCCAACGCTTTGTGGTTTGTTGGAGTAGATAATGCATCGATGACTATGGAAAAATGCGAGATTTCTATCAAGGTCAATCGACTACAAAGTTAGTCTAAGATCGTTGAGGCTAAATTTGGAAGATTTAAGGTATTTGAAAAACCCTTTAAGAGATAAGTGTACCATGACAATGTTTGAGGTTTATTGTATTTGAGGCTATGAAAGTAATGTATTGATGTTTATCGAAACCTATGAAATAATTTCATAATGGTATGGAGGTTTGATCACCAAAATGTGGGATGACAGGTTTTTTTTGCTAGAGACGAAAAATATTTTAGGCGTTTAGCATACTCATTTAAGATAAGTGTCTGATTAAAGTTTTCCTATTATCGAATGGATCATGGTTTGAGGTACAATGAGTTTTTCGATGTCTATGGTAAATTTTGAATTATCATGAAAATCAAGGTTAACCATTTTGAAGTATGTAGTAGTTGAGGCCAAATTTGGAGGTTTTTAATGGTATTTTGGAAACCCGCTATGAAATCAGTGTACCAATTCAGCTTTTGATGTTTCATCTTCTATTTAAGGTTATATTGTATCAACGTCTATAGAACGCTATGAAATAATGACGTCGAGGTCAAATCACCATTATGTGAATACATGATTTTGGAGGCTAAACATGGATATTATTAAAGGATTTTGGCAAACCCATTTGAGGATATTGTTCGAGTATAGATCTTGAGGTACACAATGTATAGTGGTTGTACATGATAGTTTATCGATGTCTATCGTAAACTATAATACAGTAACATTTAGGTTAAATTACAACATATTGATTACAAGATTTTTGCGGCTGGACGATAAAATTATTTTAGGTGTTCTTTGAACTCGTATAAAGGTAAGTGTCTGGCTAATGTTCTTAAGGTATTCA
Source organism: Berberis vulgaris (assembly GCA_963556465.1). Lineage (NCBI taxonomy): Eukaryota > Viridiplantae > Streptophyta > Magnoliopsida > Ranunculales > Berberidaceae > Berberis > Berberis vulgaris. The sequence continues at coordinate 77,811,371 of OY747136.1, read as the reverse complement.
ATGCTTCATGGTTACTGCTATCAAGGAATCCATTGCTCCATGGTTTGTAGGAAAGGATAGTGTTATTCGATGTCCATGAAAAATTGCTAATAAATATCGAGGGTTTACCATTAGAATGTCTATCCAGGAAAGTTGAGGCTAAATTTGGAAGTTTTTTTTTCTGTTATTTTGCAAACCTATTAAGAGATAAGTGTACCAATTCTGTTTTGAGGTTTCATCTTGTATTTGTGGTTATGAAAGTGTTGAATCAATTTCCATAGAAAATTGGTGAATTAATAGTGCCGAGGATAAATCACAATAATGTGAGTACATGATTTTTGAGGTCAAATATGAAAATTACTAGAAATTTGGCAAACTCATTTTAGGCTATTGTTTGAGTACACAATCTTGAGGAATGCAATGTATCATGGTTTTGGATGCATGATAGTTTATCGATGTCTATGGAAAATTATGATATAATGAGATTGAGGTTAAATCACCATGTTGGGATTGAGGATAAATCATTACACAATTTTTAACACTAGACATGAAAATTATTTTAGGTATTTTGTAGACTCGTCTAAAGGTAAGATTTTGGTCATGGTTCTCGACGTACTAATACTTCGTGGTTAGAGAGAGAGCACAGTGTATTGATGTCTATAGAAAAATGCAAGATATCTTGGTATTTGATTTAACCATTACAAAGTTTTTCAGTGATAGTGTGGCTAAATTTGGAAGTTTTGAGGAATTTGGTAAACCCTTTAAGTGTTAAGTGTACACTGACATATTTTGAGGTTTATTATGAAAGTAATGTCTCGATGCTTATCGAAATATATGAAATAATTTCATAATGGTATGGAGGTTTGATCGCCACAATGTGAGTCGACGATTTTTTAATGCTAGAAATGAAATTTTTGTAGGCATTTAGCATACTCATTTAAGGTAAGTCTGATTTTAGTTCTTGCGGTATCCAATGCATCATGGTTTGAGGTATAGTGAGTGTAGTAGTATCTATAGAAGATTGTGAGTTATAGCGATATCAAGGTTAACCCTTTTAAAGTATGTCCTTGGTAGTTGAGGCTAAACTTTGAAGTTTCTCATGACATTTTGGAAACCCGTAATGAGATGAATGCACCAATTCAGTTTTTGATGTTTCATCTTCGAATTGAGGTAATGTTTGTAATATATCAATGTCTATATAACAGTATGAAATAATGGTGTCGAGGTTAAATCACCATGATGTGAATACACAATTTTGGAGGCTAAATATGGATATTATTAAAGGAATTTGACAAACTCATTAGAGGATATTTTCCGAGTATAGATCTTGATGTACACAATGTATAGTTGTTATAGGTACATGACAGTTTTCGATAGACTGTGATATAATAACATTGAGGTTAAATCACAACATAGTGATTTCAAGATTTTTGAGGCTGCACATTAAAGTTATTTTAGGTGTTCTTTGAACTTGCCTAAAGGTAAAAGTCTGGCTACTATTATCGAGATATCCAATGCTTAATGGTTATTGCTATCGAGGAATCCAATGTATCATGGTTTGTAGGAGAGGATAGTGTTTATCAATGTCCATGAAAAATTGCAAATAAGTATCGAAGGTAAACCATTAGAATGTCAATACATGATAGTTGAAGATAAATTTGGAAGTTTTTTTGTGTATTTTGGAAGCCCATTAAGAGATAAGTGTACCAATTTAGTTTTGAGGTTTCATCTTGGATTCGTGGTTATGAAAGTAATAAATCGACTTCTATAGGAAACTGTGAATTAATTGTATCGAGGATAAATCACCCTAATGCGAGTACACGATTTTTGAGGCCAAACATGGTTTGAGGTACATAACACTTTATTGATGTCTATCGAAAACTATGATATAATAACATCGAGGTTAAATCACATCTTAGTTGTTACAAGATTTTTTAGGCCGGACATTAAAGTTATTTTAGGTGTTATTTGAACTCGTCTAATGGTAAGTGTCCGGGGTACTATTCTCGAGATATCGAATGCTCCATGGTTACTGCTATCGAGGAATCCAAGGCTTCTGGTTTGTAGGAGAGGATAGTGTTTATCGATGTTCGTGAAAAATTGTAAATAAATATTGAGGGTAAACCATTAGATTGTCAATCGATGATAGTTGCGGCTAAATTTGGAATTTTTTAACGTTATTTTGGAAACCCATTAAGATGTAAGTGTACCAATTCAGTTTTGAGGTTTCATCTTGGATTTTTGGTAATGAAAGTATTGAATTTTCTATATAAAATTGTGAGTTCATGGTATCGAGGATAAATCGTCATAATGTGAGTGCACGATTTTTTAGGCCAAACATGGAAATTACTAATGGAATTTGGCAAAGTCATTTTAGGTTATTGTACGAGTATTGATATTGAAATATGCAATGTTTTGTGGTTCTTGTTGCATGAGAGTTTATCGATGTTTAAGGAAAACTATGATATAATGAAATTTTGTTTAAATCACCACTTAGTGATTACACGATTTTTTTTTCTAGTCAAGAAAGATGTTTAAGGTGTTTTGTGTACTCATCTAAAGGTTTGTGTCAAGTTATAGTTCTGAAGGTATCCAACGCTTTGTGGTTTTATGGAGTAGATAATGCATCGATGACTATGGAAAAATGCGAGATTTCTATCAAGGTCAATCGACTACAAAGTTAGTCTAAGATCGTTGAGGCTAAATTTGGAAGATTTAAGGTATTTGAAAAACCCTTTAAGAGATAAGTGTACCATGACAATGTTTGAGGTTTATTGTATTTGAGGCTATGAAAGTAATGTATTGATGTTTATCGAAACCTATGAAATAATTTCATAATGGTATGGAGGTTTAATCACCAAAATGTGGGATGACAGGTTTTTTTTGCTAGAGACGAAAAGTATTTTAGGCGTTTAGCATACTCATTTAAGATAAGTGTCTGATTAAAGTTTTCCTATTATCGAATGGATCATGGTTTGAGGTACAATGAGTTTTTCGATGTCTATGGTAAATTTTGAATTATCATGAAAATCAAGGTTAACCATTTTGAAGTATGTAGTAGTTGAGGCCAAATTTGGAAGTTTTTAATGGTATTTTGGAAACCCGCTATGAAATCAGTGTACCAATTCAGCTTTTGATGTTTCATCTTCTATTTAAGGTTATATTGTATCAACGTCTATAGAACGCTATGAAATAATGACGTCGAGGTCAAATCACCATTATGTGAATACATGATTTTGGAGGCTAAACATGGATATTATTAAAGGATTTTGGCAAACCCATTTGAGGATATTGTTCGAGTATAGATCTTGAGGTACACAATGTATAGTGGTTGTACATGATAGTTTATCGATGTCTATCGAAAACATGATAGTTTATCGATGTCTATCGAAAACTATAATACAGTAACATTTAGGTTAAATTACAACATATTGATTACAAGATTTTTGCGGCTGGACGTTAAAATTATTTTAGGTGTTCTTTGAACTCGTATAAAGGTAAGTGTCTGGCTAATGTTCTTAAGGTATTCAATGCTTCATGGTTACTGCTAGCAAGGAATCCATTGCTCCATGGTTTGTAGGAAAGGATAGTGTTATTCGATGTCCATGAAAAATTGCTAATAAATATCGAGGGTTTACCATTAGAATGTCTATCCAGGAAAGTTGAGGCTAAATTTGGAAGTTTTTTTTTCTGTTATTTTGCAAACCTATTAAGAGATAAGTGTACCAATTCTGTTTTGAGGTTTCATCTTGTATTTGTGGTTATGAAAGTGTTGAATCAATTTCCATAGAAAATTGGTGAATTAATAGTGCCGAGGATAAATCACAATAATGTGAGTACATGATTTTTGAGGCCAAACATGAAAATTACTAGAAATTTGGCAAACTCATTTTAGGCTATTGTTTGAGTACACAATCTTGAGGAATGCAATGTATCATTGTTTTGGATGCATGATAGTTTATCGATGTCTATGGAAAATTATGATATAATGGGATTGAGGTTAAATCACCATGTTGGGATTGAGGTTAAATCATTACACAATTTTTAACACTAGACATGAAAATTATTTTAGGTATTTTGTAGACTCGTCTAAAGGTAAGATTTTGGTTATGGTTCTCGACGTACAAATACTTCGTGGTCAGAGAGAGAGAGCATAGTGTATTGATGTCTATAGAAAAATGCAAGATATCTTGGTATTGAGATTTAACCATTACAAAGTTTTTCAGTGATAGTGTGGCTAAATTTGGAAGTTTTGAGGAATTTGGTAAACCCTTTAAGTGTTAAGTGTACACTGACATATTTTGAGGTTTATTATGAAAGTAATGTCTCGATGCTTATCGAAATATATGAAATAATTTCATAATGGTATGGAGGTTTGATCGCCACAATGTGAGTCGGCGATTTTTTAATGCTAGAAATGAAATTTTTGTAGGCATTTAGCATACTCATTTAAGGTAAGTCTGATTTTAGTTCTTGAGGTATCTAATGCATCGTGGTTTGATGTATAGTGGGTGTAGTAGTATCTATAGAAGATTGTGAGTTATCGCGATATCAAGGTTAACCCTTTTAAAGCAAGTCCTTGGTAGTTGAGGCTAAACTTTGAAGTTTTTAATGACATTTTGGAAACCCGTAATGAGATGAATGCACCAATTCAGTTTTTGATGTTTCATCTTCGAATTGAGGTAATGTTTGTAATATATCAATGTCTATATAACAGTATGAAATAATGGTGTCGAGGTTAAATCACCATGATGTGAATACACGATTTTGGAGGCTAAATATGGATATTATTAAAGGAATTTGACAAACTCATTAAAGGATATTATCCGAGTATAGATCTTGATGTACACAATGTATAGTTGTTATAGGTACATGACAGTTTTCGATAGATTGTGATATAATAACATTGAGGTTAAATCACAACGTAGTGATTTCAAGATTTTTGAGGCTGCACATTAAAGTTATTTTAGGTGTTCTTTGAACTTGCCTAAAGGTAAAAGTCTGGCTACTATTATCGAGATATCCAATGCTTAATGGTTATTGCTATCGAGGAATCCAATGTATCATGGTTTGTAGGAGAGGATAGTGTTTATCAATGTCCATGAAAAATTGCAAATAAGTATCGAAGGTAAACCATTAGAATGTCAATACATGATAGTTGAAGATAAATTTGGAATTTTTTTTTTGTATTTTGGAAACCCATTAAGAGATAAGTGTACCAATTCAGTTTTGAGGTTTCATCTTGGATTCGTGGTTATGAAAGTAATAAATCGACTTTTATAGGAAACTGTGAATTAATTGTATCGAGGATAAATCACCCAAATGCGATTATACGATTTTTGAGGCCAAACATGGTTTGAGGTACATAACACTTTATTGATGTCTATCGAAAACTATGATATAATAACATCGAGGTTAAATCACATCTTAGTTGTTACAAGATTTTTTAGGCCGGACATTAAAGTTATTTTAGGTGTTATTTGAACTCGTCTAATGGTAAGTGTCCGGGGTACTATTCTCGAGATATCGAATGCTCCATGGTTACTGCTATCGAGGAATCCAAGGCTTCTGGTTTGTAGGAGAGGATAGTGTTTATCGATGTTCATGAAAAATTGTAAATAAATATTGAGGGTAAACCATTAGATTGTCAATCGATGATAGTTGCGGCTAAATTTGGAATTTTTTAACGTTATTTTGGAAACCCATTAAGATGTAAGTGTACCAATTCAGTTTTGAGGTTTATCTTGGATTTTTGGTAATGAAAGTATTGAATTTTCTATAGAAAATTGTGAGTTCATGGTATCGAGGATAAAACGTCATAATGTGAGTGCACGATTTTTTAGGCCAAACATGGAAATTATTAATGGAATTTGGCAAAGTCATTTTAGGTTATTGTACGAGTATTGATCTTGAAATATGCAATGTTTTGGGGTTCTTGGTGCATGAGAGTTTATCGATGTCTAAGGAAAACTATGATATAATGAAATTTTGTTTAAATCACCACTTAGTGATTACACGATTTTTTTTTTCTAGTCAAGAAAGATGTTTAAGGTGTTTTGTGTACTCATCTAAAGGTAGGTGTCAAGTTATAGTTCTGAAGGTATCCAACGCTTTGTGGTTTGTTGGAGTAGATAATGCATCGATGACTATGGAAAAATGCGAGATTTCTATCAAGGTCATTCGACTACAAAGTTAGTCTAAGATCGTTGAGGCTAAATTTGGAAGATTTAAGGTATTTTAAAAACCCTTTAAGAGATAAGTGTACCATGACAATGTTTGAGGTTTATTGTATTTGAGGCTATGAAAGTAATGTATTGATGTTTATCGAAACCTATGAAATAATTTCATAATGGTATGGAGGTTTGATCACCAAAATGTGGGATGACAGGTTTTTTTTGCTAGAGACGAAAAATATTTTAGGCGTTTAGCATACTCATTTAAGATAAGTGTCTGATTAAAGTTTTCCTATTATCGAATGGATCATGGTTTGAGGTACAATGAGTTTTTCGATGTCTGGAAAATTTTGAATTATCATGAAAATCAAGGTTAACCATTTTGAAGTATGTAGTAGTTGAGGCCAAATTTGGAAGTTTTTAATGGTATTTTGGAAACCCGCTATGAGATTAGTGTACCAATTCAGCTTTTGATGTTTCATCTTCTATTTAAGGTTATATTGTATCAACGTCTATGGAACGCTATGAAATAATGATGTCGAGGTCAAATCACCATTATGTGAATACATGATTTTGGAGGCTAAACATGGATATTATTAAAGGATTTTGGCAAACCCTTTTGAGGATATTGTTGGAGTATAGATCTTGAGGTACACAATGTATAGTGGTTGTACATAATAGTTTATCGATATCTATCGAAAACAATAATACAGTAACATTTAGGTTAAATTACTACATATTGATTACAAGATTTTTGCGGCTGGACGTTAAAATTATTTTAGGTGTTCTTTGAACTCATATAAAGGTAAGTGTCTGGCTACTGTTCTTAAGGTATTCAATGCTTCATGGTTACTGCTAGCAAGGAATCCATTGCTCCATGGTTTGTAGGAAAGGATAGTGTTATTCGATGTCCATGAAAAATTGCCAATAAATATCGAGGGTTTACCATTAGAATGTCTATCCAGGAAAGTTGAGGCTAAATTTGGAAGTTTTTTTTTCTGTTATTTTGCAAACCTATTAAGAGATAAGTGTACCAATTCTGTTTTGAGGTTTCATCTTGTATTTGTGGTTATGAAAGTGTGGAATCAATTTCCATAGAAAATTGGTGAATTAATAGTGCCGAGGATAAATCACAATAATGTGAGTACATGATTTTTGAGGCCAAACATGAAAAATACTAGAAATTTGGCAAACTCATTTTAGGCTATTGTTTGAGTACACAATCTTGAGGAATGCAATGTATCATGGTTTTGGATGCATGATAGTTTATCGATGTCTATGGAAAATTATGATATAATGGGATTGAGGTTAAATCACCATGTTGGGATTGAGGTTAAATCATTACACAATTTTTAACACTAGACATGAAAATTATTTTAGGTATTTTGTAGACTCGTCTAAAGGTAAGATTTTGGTTATGGTTCTCGACGTACAAATACTTCGTGGTCAGAGAGAGAGAGCATAGTGTATTGATGTCTATAGAAAAATGCAAGATATCTTGGTATTGAGATTTAACCATTACAAAGTTTTTCAGTGATAGTGTGGCTAAATTTGGAAGTTTTGAGGAATTTGGTAAACCCTTTAAGTGTTAAGTGTACACTGACATATTTTGAGGTTTATTATGAAAGTAATGTCTCGATGCTTATCGAAATATATGAAATAATTTCATAATGGTATGGAGGTTTGATCGCCACAATGTGAGTCGGCGATTTTTTAATGCTAGAAATGAAATTTTTGTAGGCATTTAGCATACTCATTTAAGGTAAGTCTGATTTTAGTTCTTGAGGTATCTAATGCATCGTGGTTTGATGTATAGTGGGTGTAGTAGTATCTATAGAAGATTGTGAGTTATCGCGATATCAAGGTTAACCCTTTTAAAGCAAGTCCTTGGTAGTTGAGGCTAAACTTTGAAGTTTTTAATGACATTTTGGAAACCCGTAATGAGATGAATGCACCAATTCAGTTTTTGATGTTTCATCTTCGAATTGAGGTAATGTTTGTAATATATCAATGTCTATATAACAGTATGAAATAATGGTGTCGAGGTTAAATCACCATGATGTGAATACACGATTTTGGAGGCTAAATATGGATATTATTAAAGGAATTTGACAAACTCATTAAAGGATATTATCCGAGTATAGATCTTGATGTACACAATGTATAGTTGTTATAGGTACATGACAGTTTTCGATAGATTGTGATATAATAACATTGAGGTTAAATCACAACGTAGTGATTTCAAGATTTTTGAGGCTGCACATTAAAGTTATTTTAGGTGTTCTTTGAACTTGCCTAAAGGTAAAAGTCTGGCTACTATTATCGAGATATCCAATGCTTAATGGTTATTGCTATCGAGGAATCCAATGTATCATGGTTTGTAGGAGAGGATAGTGTTTATCAATGTCCATGAAAAATTGCAAATAAGTATCGAAGGTAAACCATTAGAATGTCAATACATGATAGTTGAAGATAAATTTGGAATTTTTTTTTTGTATTTTGGAAACCCATTAAGAGATAAGTGTACCAATTCAGTTTTGAGGTTTCATCTTGGATTCGTGGTTATGAAAGTAATAAATCGACTTTTATAGGAAACTGTGAATTAATTGTATCGAGGATAAATCACCCAAATGCGATTATACGATTTTTGAGGCCAAACATGGTTACAGGTACATAACACTTTATTGATTTCTATCGAAAACTATGATATAATAACATCGAGGTTAAATCACATCTTAGTTGTTACAAGATTTTTTAGGCCGGACATTAAAGTTATTTTAGGTGTTATTTGAACTCGTCTAATGGTAAGTGTTCGGGTACTATTCTCGAGATATCGAATGCTCCATGGTTACTGCTATCGAGGAATCCAAGGCTTCTGGTTTGTAGGAGAGGATAGTGTTTATCGATGTTCGTGAAAAATTGTAAATAAATATTGAGGGTAAACCATTAGATTGTCAATCGATGATAGTTGCGGCTAAATTTGGAATTTTTTAACGTTATTTTGGAAACCCATTAAGATGTAAGTGTACCAATTCAGTTTTGAGGTTTCATCTTGGATTTTTGGTAAAGAAAATATTGAATTTTCTATAGAAAATTGTGAGTTCATGGTATCGAGGATAAATCGTCATAATGTGAGTGCACGATTTTTTAGGCCAAACATGGAAATTATTAATGGAATTTGGCAAAGTCATTTTAGGTTATTGTACGAGTATTGATCTTGAAATATGCAATGTTTTGGGGTTCTTGGTGCATGAGAGTTTATCGATGTCTAAGGAAAACTATGATATAATGAAATTTTGTTTAAATCACCACTTAGTGATTACACGATTTTTTTTTTCTAGTCAAGAAAGATGTTTAAGGTGTTTTGTGTACTCATCTAAAGGTAAGTGTCAAGTTATAGTTCTGAAGGTATCCAACGCTTTGTGGTTTGTTGGAGTAGATAATGCATCGATGACTATGGAAAAATGCGAGATTTCTATCAAGGTCATTCGACTACAAAGTTAGTCTAAGATCGTTGAGGCTAAATTTGGAAGATTTAAGGTATTTGAAAAACCCTTTAAGAGATAAGTGTACCATGACAATGTTTGAGGTTTATTGTATTTGAGGCTATGAAAGTAATGTATTGATGTTTATCGAAACCTATGAAATAATTTCATAATGGTATGGAGGTTTGATCACCAAAATGTGGGATGACAGGTTTTTTTTGCTAGAGACGAAAAATATTTTAGGCGTTTAGCATACTCATTTAAGATAAGTGTCTGATTAAAGTTTTCCTATTATCGAATGGATCATGGTTTGAGGTACAATGAGTTTTTCGATGTCTGGAAAATTTTGAATTATCATGAAAATCAAGGTTAACCATTTTGAAGTATGTAGTAGTTGAGGCCAAATTTGGAAGTTTTTAATGGTATTTTGGAAACCCGCTATGAGATTAGTGTACCAATTCAGCTTTTGATGTTTCATCTTCTATTTAAGGTTATATTGTATCAACGTCTATGGAACGCTATGAAATAATGATGTCGAGGTCAAATCACCATTATGTGAATACATGATTTTGGAGGCTAAACATGGATATTATTAAAGGATTTTGGCAAACCCTTTTGAGGATATTGTTGGAGTATAGATCTTGAGGTACACAATGTATAGTGGTTGTACATAATAGTTTATCGATATCTATCGAAAACAATAATACAGTAACATTTAGGTTAAATTACAACATATTGATTACAAGATTTTTGCGGCTGGACGTTAAAATTATTTTAGGTGTTCTTTGAACTCATATAAAGGTAAGTGTCTGGCTACTGTTCTTAAGGTATTCAATGCTTCATGGTTACTGCTAGCAAGGAATCCATTGCTCCATGGTTTGTAGGAAAGGATAGTGTTATTCGATGTCCATGAAAAATTGCCAATAAATATCGAGGGTTTACCATTAGAATGTCTATCCAGGAAAGTTGAGGCTAAATTTGGAAGTTTTTTTTTCTGTTATTTTGCAAACCTATTAAGAGATAAGTGTACCAATTCTGTTTTGAGGTTTCATCTTGTATTTGTGGTTATGAAAGTGTGGAATCAATTTCCATAGAAAATTGGTGAATTAATAGTGCCGAGGATAAATCACAATAATGTGAGTACATGATTTTTGAGGCCAAACATGAAAAATACTAGAAATTTGGCAAACTCATTTTAGGCTATTGTTTGAGTACACAATCTTGAGGAATGCAATGTATCATGGTTTTGGATGCATGATAGTTTATCGATGTCTATGGAAAATTATGATATAATGGGATTGAGGTTAAATCACCATGTTGGGATTGAGGTTAAATCATTACACAATTTTTAACACTAGACATGAAAATTATTTTAGGTATTTTGTAGACTCGTCTAAAGGTAAGATTTTGGTTATGGTTCTCGACGTACAAATACTTCGTGGTCAGAGAGAGAGAGCATAGTGTATTGATGTCTATAGAAAAATGCAAGATATCTTGGTATTGAGATTTAACCATTACAAAGTTTTTCAGTGATAGTGTGGCTAAATTTGGAAGTTTTGAGGAATTTGGTAAACCCTTTAAGTGTTAAGTGTACACTGACATATTTTGAGGTTTATTATGAAAGTAATGTCTCGATGCTTATCGAAATATATGAAATAATTTCATAATGGTATGGAGGTTTGATCGCCACAATGTGAGTCGGCGATTTTTTAATGCTAGAAATGAAATTTTTGTAGGCATTTAGCATACTCATTTAAGGTAAGTCTGATTTTAGTTCTTGAGGTATCCAATGCATCATGGTTTGAGGTATAGTGAGTGTAGTAGTATCTATAGAAGATTGTGAGTTATCGCGATATCAAGGTTAACCTTTTAAAGTAAGTCCTTGGTAGTTGAGGCTAAACTTTGAAGTTTTTAATGACATTTTGGAAACCCGTAATGAGATGAATGCACCAATTCAGTTTTTGATGTTTCATCTTCGAATTGAGGTAATGTTTGTAATATATCAATGTCTATATAACAGTATGAAATAATGGTGTCGAGGTTAAATCACCATGGTGTGAATACATGATTTGGAGGCTAAATATGGATATTATTAAAGGAATTTGACAAACTCATTAGAGGATATTATCCGAGTATAGATCTTGATGTACACAATGTATAGTTGTTATAGGTACATGACAGTTTTCGATAGACTGTGATATAATAACATTGAGGTTAAATCACAACATAGTGATTTCAAGATTTTTGAGGCTGCACATTAAAGAGTTATTTTAGGTGTTCTTTGAACTTGCCTAAAGGTAAAAGTCTGGCTACTATTATCGAGATATCCAATGCTTAATGGTTATTGCTATCGAGGAATCCAATGTATCATGGTTTGTAGGAGAGGATAGTGTTTATCAATGTCCATGAAAAATTGCAAATAAGTATCGAAGGTAAACCATTAGAATGTCAATACATGATAGTTGAAGATAAATTTGGAATTTTTTTTTTTTGTATTTTGGAAACCCATTAAGAGATAAGTGTACCAATTCAGTTTTGAGGTTTCATCTTGGATTCTTGGTTATGAAAGTAATAAATCGACTTCTATAGGAAACTGTGAATTAATTGTATCGAGGATAAATCACCCTAATGCGAGTACACGATTTTTGAGGCCAAACATGGTTTGAGGTACATAACACTTTATTGATGTCTATCGAAAACTATGATATAATAACATCGAGGTTAAATCACATCTTAGTTGTTACAAGATTTTTTAGGCCGGACATTAAAGTTATTTTAGGTATTATTTGAACTCGTCTAATGGTAAGTGTCCGGGTACTATTCTCGAGATATCGAATGCTCCATGGTTACTGCTATCGAGGAATCCAAGGCTTCTGGTTTGTAGGAGAGGATAGTGTTTATCGATGTTCGTGAAAAATTGTAAATAAATATTGAGGGTAAACCATTAGATTGTCAATCGATGATAGTTGCGGCAAAATTTGGAACTTTTTAACGTTATTTTGGAAACCCATTAAGATGTAAGTGTAGCAATTCAGTTTTGAGGTTCATCTTGAATTTTTGGTTATGAAAGTATTGAATTTTCTATAGAAAATTGCGACTTCATGGTATCGAGGATAAATCGTCATAATGTGAGTGCACGATTTTTTAGGCCAAACATGGAAATTACTAATGGAATTTGGCAAAGTCATTTTAGGTTATTGTACGAGTATTGATATTGAAATATGCAATGTTTTGTGGTTCTTGGTGCATGAGAGTTTATCGATGTCTAAGGAAAACTATGATATAATGAAATTTTGTTTAAATCACCACTTAGTGATTACACAATTTTTTTTTCTAGTCAAGAAAGATGTTTAAGGTGTTTTGTGTACTCATCTAAAGGTAGGTGTCAAGTTATAGTTCTGAAGGTATCCAACGCTTTGTGGTTTGTTGGAGTAGATAATGCATTGATGACTATGGAAAATGCGAGATTTCTATCAAGGTCAATCTACTACAATGTTAGTCTAAGATTGTTGAGGCTAAATTTGGAAGATTTAAGGTATTTGAGAAACCCTTTAAGAGATAAGTGTACCATGACAATGTTTGAGGTTTATTGTATTTGAGGCTATGGAAGTAATGTATTGATGTTTATCGAAACCTATGAAATAATTTCATAATGGTATGGAGGTTTGATCACCAAAATGTGGGATGACAGGTTTTTTTTGCTAGAGACGAAAAATATTTTAGGCGTTTAGCATACTCATTTAAGATAAGTGTCTGATTAAAGTTTTCCTATTATCGAATGGATCATGGTTTGAGGTACAATGAGTTTTTCGATGTCTGGAAAATTTTGAATTATCATGAAAATCAAGGTTAACCATTTTGAAGTATGTAGTAGTTGAGGCCAAATTTGGAAGTTTTTAATGGTATTTTGGAAACCCGCTATGAGATTAGTGTACCAATTCAGCTTTTGATGTTTCATCTTCTATTTAAGGTTATATTGTATCAACGTCTATGGAACGCTATGAAATAATGATGTCGAGGTCAAATCACCATTATGTGAATACATGATTTTGGAGGCTAAACATGGATATTATTAAAGGATTTTGGCAAACCCTTTTGAGGATATTGTTGGAGTATAGATCTTGAGGTACACAATGTATAGTGGTTGTACATAATAGTTTATCGATATCTATCGAAAACAATAATACAGTAACATTTAGGTTAAATTACAACATATTGATTACAAGATTTTTGCGGCTGGACGTTAAAATTATTTTAGGTGTTCTTTGAACTCATATAAAGGTAAGTGTCTGGCTACTGTTCTTAAGGTATTCAATGCTTCATGGTTACTGCTAGCAAGGAATCCATTGCTCCATGGTTTGTAGGAAAGGATAGTGTTATTCGATGTCCATGAAAAATTGCCAATAAATATCGAGGGTTTACCATTAGAATGTCTATCCAGGAAAGTTGAGGCTAAATTTGGAAGTTTTTTTTTCTGTTATTTTGCAAACCTATTAAGAGATAAGTGTACCAATTCTGTTTTGAGGTTTCATCTTGTATTTGTGGTTATGAAAGTGTGGAATCAATTTCCATAGAAAATTGGTGAATTAATAGTGCCGAGGATAAATCACAATAATGTGAGTACATGATTTTTGAGGCCAAACATGAAAAATACTAGAAATTTGGCAAACTCATTTTAGGCTATTGTTTGAGTACACAATCTTGAGGAATGCAATGTATCATGGTTTTGGATGCATGATAGTTTATCGATGTCTATGGAAAATTATGATATAATGGGATTGAGGTTAAATCACCATGTTGGGATTGAGGTTAAATCATTACACAATTTTTAACACTAGACATGAAAATTATTTTAGGTATTTTGTAGACTCGTCTAAAGGTAAGATTTTGGTTATGGTTCTCGACGTACAAATACTTCGTGGTCAGAGAGAGAGAGCATAGTGTATTGATGTCTATAGAAAAATGCAAGATATCTTGGTATTGAGATTTAACCATTACAAAGTTTTTCAGTGATAGTGTGGCTAAATTTGGAAGTTTTGAGGAATTTGGTAAACCCTTTAAGTGTTAAGTGTACACTGACATATTTTGAGGTTTATTATGAAAGTAATGTCTCGATGCTTATCGAAATATATGAAATAATTTCATAATGGTATGGAGGTTTGATCGCCACAATGTGAGTCGGCGATTTTTTAATGCTAGAAATGAAATTTTTGTAGGCATTTAGCATACTCATTTAAGGTAAGTCTGATTTTAGTTCTTGAGGTATCCAATGCATCATGGTTTGAGGTATAGTGAGTGTAGTAGTATCTATAGAAGATTGTGAGTTATCGCGATATCAAGGTTAACCTTTTAAAGTAAGTCCTTGGTAGTTGAGGCTAAACTTTGAAGTTTTTAATGACATTTTGGAAACCCGTAATGAGATGAATGCACCAATTCAGTTTTTGATGTTTCATCTTCGAATTGAGGTAATGTTTGTAATATATCAATGTCTATATAACAGTATGAAATAATGGTGTCGAGGTTAAATCACCATGATGTGAATACACAATTTTGGAGGCTAAATATGGATATTATTAAAGGAATTTGACAAACTCATGAGGGGATATTATCCGAGTATAGATCTTGATGTACACAATGTATAGTTGTTATAGGTACATGACAGTTTTCGATAGACTGTGATATAATAACATTGAGGTTAAATCACTACATAGTGATTTCAAGATTTTTGAGGCTGCACATTAAAGTTATTTTAGGTGTTCTTTGAACTTGCCTAAAGGTAAAAGTCTGGCTACTATTCTCGAGATATCCAATGCTTAATTGTTATTGCTATCGAGGAATCCAATGTATCATGGTTTGTAGGAGAGGATAGTGTTTATCAATGTCAATGAAAAATTGCAAATAAGTATCGAAGGTAAACCATTAGAATGTCAATACATGATAGTTGAAGATAAATTTGGAAGTTTTTTTTGTATTTTGGAAACCCATTAAGAGATAAGTGTCCCAATTCAGTTTTGAGGTTTCATCTTGGATTCGTGGTTATGAAAGTAATAAATCGACTTCTATAGGAAACTGTGAATTAATTGTATCGAGGATAAATCACCCTAATGCGAGTACAAGATTTTTTGGGCCAAACATGGTTTGAGGTACATAATACTTTATTGATGTCTATCGAAAACTATGATATAATAACATCGAGGTTAAAGTAAGTCTGTTGTAGTTGAGGCTAAATTTGGGAGTTTTTTAAGAGATAAGTATACCATTACATGTTTTGAGGTTCATCGTGCATTTTAGGTTAGAAATTTGGGAATTAATTTTATCGATGCTATTTGAGGCCTTCTTTGAACTCGTCTAAAGGTAAGTTTCTAGTTATAGTTCTCCAAGTGTCCAATTCTTCATGGTTTGAGGGTGAATATTTTGTATCAATGCCTATTGAAAATTCGTGGTATCTTGGTATCGAGGTTAAATTATTACAAAGTTACTCCATGATAGTTGAGGCCAAAATTTGAATTTTTATATGTTAATTTGGAAATCCATTATGAGATAAGTGTACCTATTCAGTTTTGAGGTTTCATCTTGGAATTTTGGTTATGAAAGTAATGTATCCATTTTTATAGGAAACCGTGAATTAATAGTATAGAAGATAAATCACCATAATGTGAGTATACGATTTTTGAGGCCAGACATGGAAATTACTTATGGAATTCGACAAACTCATTTTTGGTTAGTTTTTCGAGTATATATCTCGAGATATGCAATGTATCGTGGTTCTAGGTACATTAGAGTATATCGATGTCTAAGGAAAACTGTGAGATAATGAGATCTAAGATAAATCACCACCTAGTGATTACACGATTTTTTATTATAGACAAGAAAGTTGTTTCAGGTGTGGGAGAAGACAATGTATTAATGTCAATGAAAAAATGCGAGATATCTTGGTATCGAGGTTAAGCCACTACAAAGTTATTCTAGGATTGTTGAAGCTAAATTTGAAAGTTTTTAACGCATTTGTGTTATCCTTTTAAGAGATAAGTATACCATTACTGTGTTTGAGGTTCATTGGATTTGACGCTATGAAAGTAATGTATCGATGCTTATCGAAACATGAAATAATTTCATGATAGTATGGAGGTTTGATCACCATAATGTGAGTCGATGTTTTTTATGCTCGAGATGAAAATTATTTTAGGTGTTTAGCATACTCATGTAAAGATAAGTGTCACAGTTCTCGTGTTATTCAATGCGTCATGGTTTGAGGTATAGTGAGTGTATCCATTAAGAGATAAGTGTACCATTACATATTTTGAAGTTCACTGTGGATTTGAAGTTAGAAATTTGTGAATTAATATTATCGATGCTTTTTTAGGCATCTTGGAACTCGTCTAAAGGTAAGTTTTTGGTTATAGTTAACGAGGTATCAAGTGCTTCATGATTTGAGGGTGAAGTTTTGTATCGATGTCTATGAAAAATGCGTGATATCTTAGTATCGAGGTCAAACCATTACAAAGTTACTTCGTGATAGTTGAGGCTAAATTCAAAGTTTTTATGGCATTTTGAAAACCCATTATGAGATAAGTGTATCAATGTCTACATAATACTATGAAATAATGGTATCAAGGTTAAATCACCATAATGCGAATTACTAAACGAATTTAGTAAACTCATTTTAGTATATTTGTCTAAGTATAGATCTTGAGGTATGCATGGTATCTTAGTTCTAAGTACACGAGCGTTTATCAAAGTCTAGAAAATGATCATCATCATCATCATCATCATCAAAGCCCATTCCCGAGATTTTCGGGGTCGGCTACATGAATTTTGGTTCTCCAAGCAATGCGATCTTCCCACATTTCCTCACCTAATCCAAGCTCAATGATATCTTCATTCACCGTCTTCATCCAAGTTTTCAACGGTCTTCCCCTCCGTCTATACCCTCCATTAACTTGCCAATCTAAACATTTTCTAATTGGCGCCGTGTTTGGTCTCCTTCGCACATGACCAAACCAAGTTAAACGTCTTTCTCTAATTTTTTCCTCTATGGGCGCTACACCTAAGTATCTCCTAATTCTTTCATTTCTAATTTTATCCTTACGAGTTTTACCACACATCCACCTTAACATACGCATTTCTGCTACTGCCATCCTATGCGTATGTTGTCCCGTAGTAGCCCAACATTCTGAACCGTATAGCATGACTGGTCGAACAATTGTCTTATAGCATTTCCCTTTTAGCCTTGCAGGCATCCTTCTATCGCACAATACTCCTGACGCCATTCGCCATTTCAACCAACCAGCTTTAATCCTGTGGTCTACATCTGCTCCAATAGCCCCATTCTTTTGAATTATAGACCCTAGATATCGAAAAGCCTCACACTCCGGGACCTCGACACCTTCGATCTCAACTGCATTACTTCTCCCTCTTGGTTCACACCCAAAGTTGCACACTAGATACTCCGTCTTCGAATGACTAATTCTAAAACCTTTACTCTCTAAAGCCTCCTGCCACTTAACTAATTTCTGACCTAAACCTGCACTAGTCTCATCCATCAAGACAATATCATCTGCAAATAACATGCACCAAGGTACATCTTCTTGCAGATGTCTCGTCAACTCATCCATGACCAAAGCAAAGAGATATGGACTTAACGCCGACCCTTGATGTAGTCCTACTGTCACTGGAAATTCACTAGACATCCCACCTACTGAGCGAACGCTTGTTACAACCCCTTCATACATATCCTTAATGATATCGACATAACATTGAGACACTTTCTTCCTTTCAAGCACCCACCAAATTAACTCCCTGGGGACCCGATCATATGCTTTCTCCAGATCAATAAAAACCATATGCAAACTCTTACGTGCCTCTCGATATTTTTCTACAGTTTGCCTAAGCAGGAAGATGGCCTCCGTAGTAGACCTACCTGGCATAAATCCAAATTGATTCTCCGAAATCGTGGTGAAACTCCGAAGTCTTTGCTCTATAACTCTCTCCCAAAGTTTCATCGTATGACTCATAAGCTTTATCCCTCTATAATTCGAGCAATCCTGAATATCCCCTTTGTTCTTATAAATTGGTACCACAATGCTATGCCTCCATGAATCTGGCATTTTTCTAGTTTCCAAAATCCTATTAAAGAGCTTAGTTAGCCATTGAATCCCAACTTCTCCCAGACATTTCCACGCTTCAATTGGTATATCATCCGGTCCAACGGCCTTCCCTGTCTTCATTCTTTTTAAAGCTTCTCTCACTTCCGTGGCACTAACTCTGCGATGGAACTCGCGATCCCTCCCTTCCTGTGAAGCATGTCCCTCCAAGTTCAACTCCCCTACATGTGTTCCATTGAGTAGGTTCCAAAAATAATCCTTCCATCTATCTAAAATAGCTTTATCCTGCATTAAGACTCTTCCATCCTCATGCTTAACACACTTAACATGACTCAAGTCCCTAGTTTTTCGTTCTCTAGCCTTCGCTATCTTGAAAATATCTTTCTCCCCTTCCTTCGTACCTAGCCTATTATAAAGAGCATCATACGCTCTCTTCTTAGCTTCCCCTACTGCTCTACTACTCAACTTCTTAGCCTGCTTATAAAGCTCATAAGACTCTAGGCACCTATCTTTTTGCCACGCCTTAAAGCATCTTTTCTTTTCCGCAATGGTTTGTTGCACATCCGCGTTCCACCACCATGTCTCCTTATCATAGAAACATCCTCTTTTGGCCTGTCCTAACTCTTCCTTCGCACATCTTCTTATTCGGTTTGCCAAATGTTCAAAAAGATCCGCGCTACTAGTCCTATCATTTTGTTCTAGATGCTCCCCGCCCTCTGAAACTGACTGGCCACCCAAAATCCTCTTTCGAAATCTTTGGCATACATCTCCCTGTAAGGTCCACCACTTAATTCTCGGTCTAACCTGTTCTATAGCAATCCGACCCCTACTCTTAAGACAAAAATCGAGAACTAACAGCCTATGTTGGGATGTCAGACACTCTCCTGGTATAACCTTACAATTTTTACACCTACCTAAATCGTATCTCTTCACAAGAAAATAATCAATTTGACTTCTATTATGCCCACTCGCAAAGGTCACCAAGTGATCTTCCCTCTTCTTATAAAAAGTATTTACGATCCCAAAATCCCGAGCTAAAGCAAAATCTAAAATAGAAATTCCCGCAGTGTTTCGATCCCCAAAGCCTTGACCTCCATGTACCCTCTCATACCCAACTCTATTCTTACCGACATGGCCATTCAAATCCCCGCCTAGGAAGACCCTATCGGAAGAGGGAATTCCAAGAACTAACTCCTCTAAAGAGTCCCAAAAATCCTTCTTAGTCTCCTCGTCCAAACCCACTTGGGGTGCATACACGCTAATAACATGTATTATCTCTAGTTCTAAAGCTAATTTAATACTTATGATTCTATCCCCAAACCTCCTAACGTCGACTACTGCATCCTTAAAAACTTTATCTACCACTATTCCCACCCCGTTCCTAGTGCCATCTTTACCAGAATAGAAGAGTTTGAACCCTCCTCCTAACTCTTTAGCCTTGTTCCCCTTCCATTTTGTCTCTTGAAGACACACTATGTTTACTTTCCTCCTACGCATGACATCCACTAATTCTATCGTCTTTCCCGTCAAGGTTCCTATGTTCCAAGAGGCTAATCGAATCATCCTATCTCTAGCTCTAACCTGGACTAGCTTCTTTACTCGCCCCCGTCCAGAAAGGTGCGAGAACCCTTGCCTATTTAACACTACAGCCGGGCGCCGCTGCAGCGCGCCTTGCTCATTTGTCACTACACCCGAGCGTAGGTGCAGCGCGTCGCTTATAGCGGGGGACGCCCTATCCTTCTGCATTAATCCTTCTGCATTAATCCTTCTGCATTAATCACTAGAAAATGATGATACATGAAAATCATGTAATCACTTTGTGAACTCTTTTACTGGTAAGTGTCAAGTTGTAGTTTTCGAGGTATCCAATGCTTGGTGGTTTGAGGTAGAGGAGAATGTATTAATGTGTATGGAAAACAATGAAATAATGGTATCAAGGTTATATTCCCATTGAGTCTACAATGTTTTCGGCTAGACATTGAAATTTGTGTACATGCTTTGCGAACTCGTCTAAAGGTAAATGTCCGGTTATAGTTCTTGAGGCATCCATTGCTTCGTGATATGAGAGACTGGATAGTGTATCGATGTTTAAGGAAAAATGTGTGATATCTTGGTATCGAGGTTAAACCATTACAAAGTTAGTCCATATAATTCTAACTTTAAATTTGGAAGAGATATGTGTACCATTTTAGTGTTTGAAGTTCATTGCATTTGAGGCTTAGAAATGAATGCTTTTCGAAAACTTTGAAATAATTTCATAATTGCGTGGAGGTTAGATCACCATATTTTGAATTGACTGTTTTTTGTATGCTATAGATGAAATTATTTTAGGGTTTACCATGCTCATTTAAAGATAAGTGTCTGATTATAGTTCTGAGGTATAGTGAATTTAACAGTGTCTATAGGAAATATTGAATATCACGATATCAATGTTAAGTCATTATTAGTCTGTCGTAGTTGAAGCGGAATTTGGAAGTTAAGGATTTTTAGGTACTATTAAGAAAAAGTGTTCCAGTACATGCTTTGAAATTCATCATGGATTTGAGATTATAATAGTGATGAATTATGAATTAATATTATCGTGGTTATTTTAGGTGTTCTTTCAACTTGTCTAAAAGTGTTTGATTATAGTTTTTGAGGTGTCTAATGCTTCTTGGTTTGAGGAGGATAGTGTACCGATGTCTATGGAAAACAATGAAACAATGGTATCAAGATTATATTCCCATTCAGTGCACAATTTTTAGCTAGACATTGAAAATATTGATAGTCGGCAAACTTGTCTAAATGTCAAGTTATAGTTCTCGTGGTATCCAATGCTTCATGATTTGAGAGAGAGGATAGTGTATCGATGTCTATGGAAAAATGCATGAAATCTTGGTATCGAAGTTAAACCATTACAAAGTTATTCTGTGACATTTTTTTAAAGAGATAAGTGCACTAATTTATATATTGAGGTTTCGTGTTTGATAGTTGAGGGTGAGGATAATATATCGATGTCTATGGAGAATTTTGTGAGAGGTATTGAGGTTAAACCATTACAAAATGAGTGTGTGATAGTTTAGGGCATTTTTTAAATCCATTAAGAGATAGTTCTACCATTACATCTTTTGAGGTTCATTATGGATTTGCGGTTATGCAAGTAATGAACAGATGTTTATAGAAAACTATGAAATAATAGTATGAAGGTTACATCTCTATAAAGTGAATCTACGATTTTTTAGGGTAGACATGAAAATTATTATAGTTGCTTGCTAACTCGTCTAAAGGTAAATGTGTGATTATTGTTGTCTAGGTATGCAATGTATGGTGGTTTGAGGTGCGGGGGAGTGTATCCATGTCTTTCGAAAACAATGAAATAATGGTATTGAGGTTATATTTTCATTATGTGAGTTCACATATTTTTGGCTAGACAATAAAATTATTGATGTTTTACGAACTTGTCTAAAGGTAAATGTCTAGTTATAGTTCTCGAGGAATCCAACGCTTCATGGTTTGAGAGAGGATTGTGTATCGATGTCTATGGAAAAATGCATGATATCTTGGTATCGAAGTTAAACCATTACAAAGTTAGTCTGTGATAGTTGAGGCTAAATTAGATGTTTTTCATGACATTTTGGAAACCCATTAAGAGATATTTGCATTAATTATATTGAGGTTTCATGTTTGGATTTGAGGAGATGAAAGTAACGTATCGATGATCATAAAACACATATCGAGGTTAAATCATTATACTGCGAATGCATGATTTTGAGGTTAAAAATGAAAGTACTAAAGGAATTTGGCAAATTTATTTGAGGATAATTGTCCGATTATAGATCTTTAGGTATGTATCGGGATTCTAGGTACACGAGAGTTTATTATTGTCTATGGAAAGTTATGATATAATGAGATCGGGGTTAAATCACCACATAGTTATTACACAAATTTTTATCCATGAAAGTTGTTTATGTCAATGGAAAATTGTGAGATAGGTATCAAGGTAACTATTAGAAGTTAGTACGTGATGGTTGAGGCTAAATTAGATATTGGAAGCCCATTAGGAGATAAGTGTACAAATTTAGTTGTTGAAGTTTTAATGTTTGGATTTAAGGTTATGAAAGAACCCTATAAAATAATGGGTATTGTGGTTAAATCACCACAATGTGAGTGTATAATTATAGAGACTAAACATGGAAATCACTCAAGGATTTTATCTAACTCATTTGATGATTATTGTCCTTGTATACTTTTTGAGGCATGCAATGTTATGTGGTTCTATGTACATGTGAGTCGATCATTTTTTGTGCTTGAGATGAAAATTATTTTAGGCGTTTAGTAAACTCGTTTAAAGATAAGTGTCCGATTATAGTTCTCGAGGTATCCAATGCATCATGGTTTGAGATATATAAAAATGCGAATTATCATGATATCGATGTCAAACCATTATAAAGTTAGTCTGTGGGAGTTGAGGCTAAATTTGAAAGTTTTTAAGGCATTTTGGAAAACCCACTAAGAGATAAATGTACTATTACATGCTTTGAGGTTCATGAAAGTTAAGGACTCAATTTCTTTAGGAAATTGTTAATTAATATTATCGAGGTTATTTTTGGTTTTTTTGAACTCGTCTAAAAGTAGGTGTGTGGTTATGGTTCTCGAGGTATCCAATGCTTCGTGGTTTGAGGGTATCCAGGTTAAACCATTACAAAGTGAGTGTGTGATTATTGAAGCTAAATTTTAAAAATATCGAGGCTTTTGTTAAACCCATTAAAAGATTTTTGTACCAATACATTTTTTGAGGTTCATCATGGAGTTGTGGTTATGTAAGTAATTAATAAATGTTTAATGTGAAGGTTAGATCTCTATAAAGTTGATCTACGATTATTTAGGCTAGACCTGAAAATTATTATAGTTGTTTGCAAACTCGTCTAAAGGTAAGTATGTGATTATTATTGTCGAAGTATGGAATGTATGGTTGTTTGAAGTAGAGGAGTGTATCGAATTCTTTTGGAAAACAAGAAAATAATGCTATCAAGTTATATCCCATTAAGCGAGTCTACAAATTTTGAGGCTTGACATTAAATTATTGTAGATGTTTTGCAAACTCGTCTAAATGTAGATTTTGAGGTATGCAATTTATCTTGGTTCTATGTACATGACAGTTCATTGATATCTAAGGAAAATTATGATATAATGAGATCGAGGTTAAATCACTATATAGTGATTACACGATTATGACGCTAGACATGAAACTTATATGTAGGTTTGAAAGAGTGCGTAATGTATCGATCTTTATGGAAAAAATGCATAATATTTTGGTATCAAGGTTAAACCATTACAAAATTAGTCCGTGGTAGTTGTGTAGGGTTGAAAACCGAACAAACGATTTGGTTTTTTGAAGAAACTGCAAACCGAACCGAAATTTCGATTTCAAAATTTTCAAAACAAAAACCGAGCCGAACCGCATGATTCGGTTTCGTCGATTTCAAAATTGTTGAACATGAAGGTTTCATCACTTTGTCGATTTTCGATTTGGCTTTCTCACTCGCTTTGCCTTTGCTCCCGATGAAGACTGATCTTTCACTCTTAGAAGAGTTCATCAAAGAGGAGAAGAACAATAGCAACATGAACAACTTTCAACTAGATCTTGATTTCACGCGTTCTCCACTCATCAGATCCAAACCCTTGCCAAAACCTCACGAGTTCAACAATTTCATAACTCTTCAATCTCTCTTTCATGATTTCAAAATTTTCATGATTTCTTCACTTTGAATCACTATTTCTAGGGTAGAGAAGAAGACACTAACAATGTTAGGTTTGGTGAAAGATCGATTGAGATGTGAAATTTTTTAGTCTTAAGCTTTGGAATTGTTTACACCACCCTGTGGGCTCCATGCAAAGAAGTGTATGTTGCCGCACCTTGAAACAAACAAAAAATACATTGGGCACCTTTCTCATTTATGGCCCCTTCCAACAATCCACTATAGTCAAATAAATTTCACCTCTTTCCAACTACCTTAATAGTAAAAAAGTTGCAATTTCACATACTACCCTAAATTAATTTTTTGAAGAACCAAAAGTCCGAAGGTACCCAAAATTAATTTTTTACATATCACTATTGGTGTAAGACAATGAAGTTTTATTGGGAGTATAACCTGGAGAGGACAATGGAGAGACAAATAAAGAAAAGGATGTGTTACGTCATATCATATACTTTGTATTGTACTTGAGGGAGAGAGAGAGTAAAGTAAGGGAGAAAGTAAAGGGGGAGTAATTGCAAAAAGTAAAATAAGAGAGAGAGATAATAAAGTAAGCATATTATATTGCTTTATTAGTCACTCCGGTTCGGTTTTATCGGTTAAAATAACTATAGATCTGAAAACCGAATTTATAACATCGGTTTCAAATTTTCACAAACCGAACCGAAACCGATTCTAAACAGAATCGATCGATTTTTTGTTCAACTTTATAGTTGAGGCTAAATTTCGACATATTTTATGTTGTTTTGGAAACACATTATGAGATAAGTGTACCAATTTAGATTTTGATGTTTCATCTTTGATTTGAGGTTGTGATAGTAATGTATCAATGTCTGTAGAACACTATGAAATAATGGTATCGAGGTTAAATCACCATAATGTGGATCATTGTAATTAAGGCGGAGGCGAGGTGGACGGACGGACGGACCTGAAAACGCCTGAGGCGAGGCGGACGCCTCAGTGTAGTGATGCATTCTTAACATTTTTTAAAGATTTTTTAATAATAAATTAAAACATATCAATGTAGTAGTAATAGTATACATCATCATTTTGATAAGTATTATAAGCAAATATGTACAAAAAGTGGCACAATTACCTAAAATCTAAATGAAAATATAATCAAGTTGTATAGCATAGCGAAAAGATGCACTGCATAAGTGTCAAGTAACTTTCAAATATTCACTTAATTATTAAAAATCAATAATCTTCAAAGAATAACAATTTGAGAATATTGAGCATTTGTTAGAAGACATTGTTGGAATGGTTGGTAAAAATCTACAAGTATGATCACTATTGGTATTCCAAAAGCATAAAAATCATTGAACTGTGCAATGAAAAATCAAGATTGATGTTGATCACAAACTGATCAAAACATAATATGTGTTCTCCAAAAAATAATGAAAACTTAAAAACATTTTATCTTGTTTTTACCGAATTGATCAAATACTACACCAAGAAACATAAAAACTTATTATAGAGTTGGTTGCAACCTCTTTTTGCTGCAAATGGGCCTACTGCAACCATTTTTTGGGGCTGAGGCGGTGAGGCAATCGAGACGGCTAAGGCGGGGCGAGGCGAACGCCTCATTTCACTGCACTGCATTGTCTCACTTTGAGGCTCTATTGGATTTTTTTACGACATTTGAAAACCCATTAAGAAATAGTGTACCAATTCAGTCATTGAGGTTTCATCTTGGATTTTAGGTTATGAAAGTAATGAGTCAATTTTAGGTTTCAGTCATTGAGGTTTCATTAGGTTAAATCACCACAATTGATGATAATTGTCCGTGTATAGATTTTGAGGTATGCAATGTTATGCGGTTTTATGTGAATGAGAGTTTATCGATGCCTATGGAAAACTATGATATAATAAGATCGAGGTGAAATTTGGAAGTTATTAAAGGTATTTTGGAAACCCTCCTGCCTATGCATCAATCAAGTTCTCTCATTTGGTGTGCGATTCTTGGATGGTTTGCATGCATTAGTGTTATAGAACATCAAGTTTTTTTTCTTCTCAGAATTAGGTTCATGTGATGAATGATTGTTTTTGTTACAGTGTGTGTATATAGCTGTCAATTAGGTTAATTGTAGAGATCCTAAATTGATATAGTTTCCTAGAATAGCCTCAATAGTTTGTATATATTGAAGTTTGAAGTTTGGTTCTCACTGCAGTTCGAACTCCCAGGCCACCGATCTATCTTTCGAGGCACCGGTCAAAGACCGTCCGACCTTCCCAGCAACAGATCGACTCTCACAGGCGTCGATCTCTCTTCCCAGGCGTCGTTCGAAGCCGTCCGACCTTCCTAGCCACATATCGACTCTCACAGGCGTCTTTCGATCCTCCTAGTTTACAGTTTTTAAGTTTTGGCACGTTATGTTTGGTCTTGTTTATATATATATATATATATTTTTAAATGATTTGGCTGTGATATCTAATTTTCTTATCAAGGGGATTTAATGGAATGAACAAATACTAATAAGTGGTTGATAGTTAATACACCTAATAATCAAAATTATAGGATTTGAAAAATTGTCAAAGGTAAATTGACTCGCCTCACCCCAGTTGATCTATTCTAAGGCCATCATTTATCTATGTTATATTATTTAGTGTTATATGTATTAGTTTCAGTTTGACAATCTAATGAAGTTTTAACATTTTAGGATTATAGGAAAAGCGTGTCTGGTTGCAGGGTTGGAAAAGCAAATTTTTATCTGGAATATTGGCACAGGAAAGATTTTCTTAAGGGTGAGCTAGTATTAGGGAAAAGGGATGATTCGACATTGTTTGCAGCCAAATCCCTTGAAACTTATCTTATTGTTTGCATTGGCAATTCATTGACAGGTCACTTGCACTTTCAATGTTTGTTTTACATTTTAATTTCATTAATTCATTGCCTAGTCAGGCAGGCAAATTGTGGGTTGGAAGATTTTATTTATTTATTTATTTTTCCTGATAGCTTGGATTAGGTGAGGATATGTGGGAAGATCGCATTGCTTGGAAAACCAAAATCCATGTAGCCGACCCTGAAAATCTCGGGAATGGGCTTTGATGATGATGATGATGATTTTTCCTGATAGTAAAAAAGGATTATCTCTGTATGCCACTCGTCTCTTTTTATTCTCTGCTTATCTCTCTTTCGTTGTTCTTTAATTCACTTTTTAAACCATTCATTGATGACGAGAAAAACCCATCTTACTTGATTTTGTTGGGTTAGGGGTGGATGAGGATAGGGATTCGTTAGGATGCTTGTTTGGTTGTATGGTCTGACATTGAAGGTTTAGCAACTTGGAATATTTTTTTATTTTTTATTTTTTTTTAGCAACTGAGAAATAACTAGCTGTATTTGATATGCTTTTGAATAGAATGATAACAACTAGTAAATCCTTAGGCCTCATTTAGGAAGAGCTAAAACAATAACAGCCAGTTTCTTCATAGTTTATAATATTATAGACTCTATTTGGTCATTATTGAGCTTAGACATATGAGTGATTCAGAAAAGTGAACGAAAGATCGCTTCTTCAAATGTTTGTTAAGTGAGTTCCATAAAATCTAAAAAGGTATTGACAGGGGATAAGCTCTTCCAGATGGGATCTTCATTAGAGCTTTTGGATGGACTCACTATTTCTATTTTGTCTAAAGTGGCTCATGTAATATGTTTTTTGTTGCTCCGCTTTTAAGTTTTGATGGGGGTTTTAGTCAGGCATTAGAGATTCAGAGAAGATGAATAATCAGAGTGAAAGTCAGAGGGCTTGTCATTTTTGTTGGTGAATAATGGGCTATAGTAAGTGCTCAACAGAAGTAAGTCCTATTGGTGTGACTTTCAATTGTGTACTGTGTTGTTCACAGTTGACTGTTTTCTTGTGAAATGGAAGTCAAGGTACAAGCCCATCAATCCAAGTAGTAGAATCTATTTCTTGAATGGACGGTAACCTCTCTTCTAGTCATTTCATTTTTTTATAATATCTCATGTTCTGTTGATCCAAAAAAATAAAAATAAAAATGGACAATAACTTAGCAGATGTGATTGTTCAAGGGGTGAAAAGAATGGTATTACCAGGATTATAAGTTGCCCTTTTGTTGCTTAGGTAAGAGCAAATTTCCCATTAGTTGCTTTAAACTCACCATCTTTTCAAAAAAGAGCAAGCAAACGAGGGTTCAGTGGGCTTGCTCGAAAGAATTTGTGGGTTTGAAGAGGAATCAATGTAGGAAAGGAGCTTTACAGCTAGCTGTAGAGTATTTAAGTCAAGCCTAGCTTAGTCAAGATGCATGTTGATGAGGGGAATTAGCACGACAAATCCACTTACAAGAGCTTGAATTCCTCTTCCTATCATGCACCCACAAGATTCACTAAATTGGTGAGACATCATTTCAAGATTTGGATGAGGAAGAGGATTGCCTTAATCGACAGACACGAAAAAAGTTGCTGTCATAGTTCCTTATAGTAAGCTTAGGAGATTACTTGTATGTAAACTAGGCAATACACTTGGGCTATAGTTGAAGATGAGAACAACTACAGGTATAAAGACCATACTTATTGGGACAGGCAATTCTACGTGATGAGTAGTAGAGTTGTAATTTGATACTATCTTCTCAGTAGTGCTTCTCTAGGAATAACACCCAAGTACTAGGAAAAAGTATGTTTTCCACCTATGTAATTATCTGGGGTTTCTTATTGCTTTTGCAAGAGATTCACATTATTTTTTTGAATCATCACTCTTCTCCCAGAAATGCTGTTGTCAACGTTATCAAACAAAAAAGAGTGGTTGGAGGTAGATAGTCTAGGTTAATGATACCTTATTAAATCACTGATTATCACCCTCAACTTCAGATTACCAGGGACTCAAAAGGAAACTGCTTATACCTCATTCATACACATTATAAAGAATTTTGTGGAATCTATGAGTTAAATGTTGGCAACTTTACACCCTTCATTCCAGTTGGGCTTCAGAACTGTAAGTTGCCAAGGCTAGATGGTTTCTCCTCCCTGATAGAGTGGTGTGCAACTAGGACAGTTTTATGCTCAGAACTTTAGAACATTTGTACTTTTGTGAATCTTTGGCATGCCTAAATTTCCAGTTATCTAGCATATATCAAGGTCGCGGTCTACGATATGGGTGGAGTGGACTTCTAGTCTCAATAGTCCCCCTCAGCGCAATGGCTGGAAAATACCTCAGCCATTGTGCTGGGCGAGAATCGAACCTCTGACCTTTTCGAACCAAAGCTCTGATAGCATATATCAAGGTTGGGGTCTACAGTACGGGTGGAGTGGAGTGGTCTTCTAGTCTCAATAGTCTCCGACTCAATGCAGTTTGAATTTGTTGATTGTGTCATTTTAATGTCCAAGATTATGTTGAATAGGTTATCTTTGATTTGAAAATTTTAATTAGTTTAGGTTTTGTATTTAGAGATGTTGAAAGCTAAAATTTATAAAGCTTTTAACTGTGAAAAACGGAAAATTATGAGGGGCCTAAACCAGCGTTCTAATGTAAATTGAGCACTCAAGAGGGCTTCTAATTTCATGGACCGGATATTGAATCAAACATACACAACAAGAGATGTTTGATTCCTATTTAGATTATGGTCATTAAGGTGATAAAACATACTTGATAGAAAATTCTTAAACGTCAAGCTGCAAGTTAATCATAATGTCACATTCTTCAACTTTTGTAGTAATAGAATGATATCTGTGTATGCTCAAAGTTCATCTTCAAAATCATTGAAGAAATCTGAATTGGCATGATCTTGCTCTTTGTCAGGTTCACGATGGTTGATGGACATTTCACCTGATGCATTTTTCTTCAGAAAAAAAAATACAATTGAATAGAGAACTTGCGCTTTCATTGAACTTTCATATCTAGTACAACACTAACTCGTGTAGAATTACTATACCTTCAAGCTCTATGGGATTGTTGGCTCTCTTCTTTTTTCTCTGTGCCTATCTGTAGATTAAGCAAATAAAGACACAGAACCTGTTGAGAATAAGATATAGATATTCATACGACAAAAAACATGCAACAATCATGCATGAATTATCACTTGTATCTATTGATTTTTCAATATGACACCATATAGATATTCATTCCTTTTGTTCTTCACAACCATAAGTGGACATGGTTAGATGTTCCTCCCTGTGCAACAAGGATGCATAGTTTTTATGCTCTTAATTTGGTACAATCATTTTTATTTCGGATTTTGTCTGTGAATTGTAGAATACTTGCAATTGTGTTATATCTGTCATGCTTAAATTTCCAGTTGCTAACTTTGTAGTTTGTCTCTGACTAGGCACATTTTGAAAACCCTCTGAATAACTAGAGCATTTTCTGGATTCTGGAAAACCCTCCAAGCACTAAACCTGGATTTATTAGCCCAAACCTTCAGATAATCATGCCATCTTCTGGTTCATCGTTGGCAAGTTTTGGTTTTTTGCCAACCCTGAGCTGTGATTCAATTGTCGGCTCTCATTCAGGGACTTTTTAACTGGCATAATTTTTATTCTCTGAGACACTAGTTTGAGTGTCCGTTGAGCCTTCATCTTCTCCTTTCTCAATTTTTGGTATCTCGATCTTATCAATGTTTTTACAATCAGGAAATGGGCAATACCACCTTGCTCCATTTCTCACCTCGAGTTCTAACAGAGTAGCATGATGTCGATAGAACTCCATTGTTTTGTTTTTGGAAAGTAATATCATTTTTCCACTGATAGCTAAAGGCTCTTAACAAACTATGAATGAATTGAGACAATAATATTTGCATGCATGAGCCTGCAGTTTGATTCTCTCTAATTCAACAAATAATATATTTTCCCTTAGAAAATTATTTTTTGTAAAATTTCCAGCTAATCAAACCATATAGTTTCTGAAATTTGGATCTAAGCATTGAGAATAAATGGGGCGTGACGATGAAACAGGGGAGAGTGGGCATGATTCATCATTTAAGCTCAACTGGAAAGGAAATTTTAGAGATTTGGTCCTAATTAAAAAATATTTAGTAAACTAAACTCCGTTTTTGAATAACCCACCCTCACAATATTCCTCCCTGCCAACATTCCTATAAATTGACAAGGATAAAAAAAGGCAGCGACTACTCCACACTAGGGGTGGGCATTTCATCCCACGATCCCGAACCCATCCCAGAGATCCATCCTGTCTCCGATTTTTTTGGGTTCTTTTGGGATTGATCAAACTCATCCCGATCCCGTCTCATCCCAATCTAGAGTGGGATGGGATCGGAATTTTCAATCTCGCCTATCATGCCCGTCCCGTCCCGAATTTATTTATTTAATATTTATTATTATTAATTTTAATCAAAATACTCTTCTAAATTAAAGTTTAGGATGTATTGAAATTAAATCAATGTAAGATGAAATTCTATATGAAATCTAAATGAATTGAACCATTAATTCTAAATGAAATTTAATTTTTATTTGCCTTCCAAAAAAAGTTTAATATTTATTTATTTAATATCTATTATTATTTATGATATAAGTTATGTGTATATAAATTTGACATTATTGGTGTGTGAATAATGTGAGATAAAATTCTTTTTGTTATTTTTTATTGGAGGACTATTTAGTACGTGTTTATCCCGTCCCATCCCGATCCTGTTTGAGATAGGACGAGGTCAGGATGAGGTCTATCTTGTCCCGTCCTGATCTCGAATGAACATGATGAAATAGGGATGGGTCTATCTCGTCCTGTGCCCACCCCTACTCCACTCCATCATTTCCTCTTTCTCACACCATTTTACTCTCCCACACTACCTACTTTTTTTCTCACACTACCTATATAAACAAAAAACCAACATTTTTCTCCTTACCATTCAAACGAAACTTCATTCCTCTCTCCACCATTCGAATCTCTTTCCTCTTTTCACATTCAAATCTTTTGTAAATCTCTCTCCCACATTTAAATCTCTTGCAAATCGAAATCAATCTATTACCTCTCTCTCGAAAATCTCTTCCCCCTCCCTCAAAATCGAAACCCT
The DNA here is from genome assembly GCA_963556465.1 of Berberis vulgaris. NCBI lineage: Eukaryota > Viridiplantae > Streptophyta > Magnoliopsida > Ranunculales > Berberidaceae > Berberis > Berberis vulgaris. The sequence continues at coordinate 77,778,912 of OY747136.1, read as the reverse complement.
TAAAAATAGAACCCAAATCGCAACCTCCCCAAAAAAATTCAAATCTTAGGGAAATTTTAGAAATATTTTCAATTACAAAAACAAAATAAACTTTAGAAAAAATTTCAGAAATCACAAAAAAATGTTATTTGCCTGAGACAATGCGAGGTTTTTGCAAAATCTCGCATTGATCTGGGCGACAGTAAAACAATTTGCTAAAATTTCCTTTTCGCTCGGAACTCTGCGAGTTTTGTCAAAACATAATTTTCTCATTTCAAAACATTAATAAGAAAATTTCAAACAGATTTGCGCGACTTTAGTAAAATGGCCATAATTTGCTCATTTCAAAACATTTTCATTTTCAAGTGATTCGGTTTCAATTGAGGGTTTAAATTGGGCGAAAGTTACCCTATTTTGCGTTTTTTTTCGTTTTGAGTTTGGATTTCTCTGTTAAGTTATGCATATTTATTGGTGATGTGAGTAAGTAAAAAAAAAAAAAAAAAAACAGAAAAAAAACTCAATGGTGGTGTGACAATACCTAGAAGAGGAAGTTAAATTTTCTGAAGGTGACAATGCGCACAGCCCCTAAACTACTCTAACAAGCTCAGTTGCAATGTTCGAAGATCGCCAAATCTCACTACATATGTTAGATATTTCCAATTGGAGGAGCAATGATAACTACAGTGTTTTCTAGCAAAAGCTTTCAAGAATTGAAACTGGACCTATAAGGCGAAACCTACATACAATCATGCCAATGGAGGCATAGTTATTTAGATCACTGAACAATTACTTCGTAGACATACACTTGGTAATCAAGTTTCAAAAAAAAAAAAACCTCCAAGTCTACTATACATTATATGTTTTTCTGTTGCGATTCGAGGTTACTGAAATTGCACTAATCATGAAATAACTACACAGTCCAAACAAGTTAACAAAACCTCTCTTGCACTACTGAACGATAATTAAAGCATCCCAAAACCGTAATACTTCGTATTCATATAAATTGACAATGGTGAAGTTTGTTTTTCACCATCCCATGTTATCTGAAATTTACGAAAAATCACTCAAAAATCTCCATGAATATAAGCTGAGTTATATTAGTGAATCCATCAAGCATCAAGTTTTCGTTGCATTATGAAAAACAAAAAAAATTCCCATAATAGCTAAAAAAAAAAAAACAGAATATGATGATGAAACAAGTTGCAAAGATCACACTTACAAGGCCTTCCAAAAAAAAAAGATCACACTTACAATGATCTCCAGTCTCCCATCTAGACCATATAACGTCAGTTATTCTTAGGAACAATATCCATGTGGATTTCGTCTTGATTTTTGGAATGCCCAAAATACACTCCCAACTCTATTATATTTACAAAAAAAAAATTAATAGTTAATATTGGCAGGGGTATTTTTGTCATTTTAAACCCTTTAAAATTCAGATTATTTATGATAAAAAACTTGCCCCTCTTAAATATTATTAATTATACCTTAGCCTCGCTCTAACATCATTTATTCGAAACCCTTAATTATTTGTAAATTATACATAGGCCTTTAAAATTATAAATCATTATTTTGTTTAGAATTTCAATAATAATTTTTACTTATTATTGAAAGGTTGTAATAAAATAAAATAAGTAATGAATATTCGCACACGTAGAGCGCATCGACACCCTAGTTGCTTTCCATAATTAAAATGTCCAGAAACATAAAAAAGGTACTAGAGAAATGAAAGTAGACTGCCCATGCTAGCAATGGGTCGGGTCAGACCAAGTGGGTTGGCAGTCTAGTAGGTCACACTCAAATCTGACCCATTTGCTTATCGTGTTGCCTAGCAAAACCCGAATATGACCAACTTTAAATGGGCTCGCTCCCTGTCCATCATGACCCGTTTGTTACCAAATTAACATAAAGATTAAGACTAAATTATATCCAATGATATTTGCCTCTGATTGCTACAAGAAAGAGAACTTTGCTAGGGAAATAGACTTTGCAACCAATATGATGTGTCATGATTAGAGGAGGTTTTATAACCTCGAGATATGCATAAACACATTGGAGATTTCACCATTCTTTCAAAATCACGCCACGTCACCTTGTTTGCAAAAACCTGGTTCCCTAGTATTTCTGCAAGAACATAGCACATCAAGAAATAATTAATATTGTAGATTTAAATTGGTGGACCACTAAACCGTGTATGAACATTGATAATAATCGACCTTTTAGACTTTATCTTTAGAGAAAAAAGAGAAGAAAAGTTATTGTCTATGTCAACTCCTTATTTGAAGAAAATATGAAAGCCGAATTAATTAATGTAACCTTAGTCTCTTTGGTTTAGTCAAAGATTTTTCATTTTGATCTTTTGTATTGTCACAAACCTTGATGCCCATTTTGTGTTTGATTCAATTGATTTAGAGTTTGAATATTAAAAACACTGAGTTGACTCATTGATTTATGTGATGTATTAACTGGGGACTAGGTTTAGTCAAAATAACATGGAACAATAAATCCAATAAATTTATGACCAAAATTCTTAGATTTCAAACATTCGGGCCTAACAAATTTTCCTATCCAGTAAATTTTGTGAGCTTTCGGCTGGGCCCAACTTTGTTTACAAATCAATAAATTTACAAATTTGGCCCTCACCCACTATTTAAAAGTCTGGGATGGGCTGGATAGTTGTACCTTAATAATGAAACACAACCTGGACTTAGTTTGATTATAATGTGGTTTGAGTTTAGCTTGATTAAAATGATTTGAAATTTATATGGGAAGTATTCATTATTTTAGAAAATATATTGGGTATTTGTATGGTTATTGCGTATGTGTATTTGTATTTGTATTATTCGCTTATGACTCGAATTTTATTGTCATGCAAATAAGCTTATTAAGGAATATGAATTTTCTTTATTGGATGGACTTGAACGTCATTTTGTTAAAAACATTTGTTATTGAAAATGTTAATTTCCCAAAAGAATAGGTTACTATTGTGGTTGGTTTGTTTATGGTAGACAAAGTGTCCATGTAAAAGAGTTTTGAGAATAAGTTAGTTTTTGTGCTCTTTTCCTCAACTTCGAAAAAAATGAAAAAATGTGTTTTTGTATACATACTTGTTTGTATACGTGATATATAATTTTGATATGTAGTCTTGCTTGCATATCGGGTACGCCGTTCCATGTGAGTTGGTAGTATGTGTAGTGTTTTGGAAATACTTGCCTTGGATCGAACTTCGGGTGAGATGATATGTTCATCGATGTGGAACTCCACTTGGAACATGTACGCTCCGAGTGTTTCAAAGGCAAGGGAGACACACTTGGGTGAGGTGTGTTTTCCACAGGGGAAGAGTGCGATTGTGGAAAATAAGCGGTGTTTTTGTGTATATGCATGGTTGCCTTGAGGGAAGAAACTAAATGCTCATTCGATTATTGAATGAGAACGAAATGTCTTCCTTAAGGTAAATATGTTTGTTGTGAGTATTTTATAATATGATTTCCTTGAAAAAAGAAACTAAATGTTCATTCAATCATTGAATGAGAACTATATGTCTTCCTTAAGGAAAATAAATGTTTGGCTGTTAATATTTTAATGATGATGTATTAGGGTTATGAGTTGTACTTTGTTGAAAGTAAATTGCTCACATACGTATTGAAATATTTGTTAAAATAATATTCTTGATGAATACTAATAAATTTAGAAATTTCATCAATTTGGTTCCAACCGTTTCGTGTAGGATGGTAAGTCTACTAACATTTCTGCAGGTCAGACTTACCATAGTCAACCTTCACATTGTAAGTATTGGTAAAATAAATATTTACTTTGGGTACGATATAACTTATTAGTATGACATGTTTGCCTCGTTGAGGAACTACATATTTTTGAGTTATTGCTTCATTTTGTATATAATATATGAAACTTATTTGATTTGATAGAGTTGAAGATTACTCATACCAACTACCTCGCTGACCCAAGTAAGTTTATGCTTCTTAGATACGCTTTTATTGGAACATAGTCATTCAGTTTTTCCTCAGGTTATAGCGGTTTAGGGCTGCGTCTTTGGCGGTTTATTTTATGGAGCGGTCATCTCCAAAAAGTACCTAGTTAGAATTTTGTCTATGTTAATTTTGTTTAATGTTTCTGTTGTTAAATTTTCACGTCTCAAGTTTTGGGGAAGTGGATTATCCTAATCCTACGTGGATATAAGGATTTTCATTTCCTCGAAAATTGGGGCATGACACTTGTGGAAAGACTTGGAGGATATAGGTGAATCGTGTTCCCTGTCCTGGATGGTATATAATGACTTTAACGTCATATTTTTGCATATGAAAAAATGGGGGAAACGTCCCGTATCTGAATGCCATGGTAGAGTTTGGTTCATGTTTATCTACAAGCGAGTTGATAGATTGTGGGTTTAAGGGTCTAAAGTACACGTGGTGCAACAATAGAGGTTATCTCGAGCGTGTGATAGGGTTTTGGTGAATTCTTTATGAACAATCACTTTTCCTCTGGTTCAAATTGAGCATTTGCTTCGCATCTGTTCGGATCATACGCCCTTGGTGATCATGTTGCCTTCGTCTCCCAGGTCAGGTATGTCTTCGTTTACATTCAAGAGAATGTGGTTACTAAATGAAGATTTTGCTGGTTTTGTTGCTAACTCCTGGAATGCAAAAGTATATGCTTTTGATGCCTTGGACAGACTGGATGCTAAAATAAAAAGGTTACTAGCTGATTTAAAAAATGGAATAGGGATGTCTTAGGAAATGTTTTCACAAATTTGAGGAGGATAAAAAAGGAGTTGAATACGTTGGAAAGTTTTATCATTGGATACACAGGTTACCCAGGTGATGATTAGCTATAACAAATATGAAGTGGAATATAAAAAAAATTTGTTGCAGGAGGAAATTTATTGGAAGTAAAAATCTGGAGAAAAAAAATCAAGAAAGGAGAAACGTGGACCAAATATTTTTTTGCTTAGTGAAAATAAAGCAAAAAAGAAAGTTGATGTCTTAGATTGCGCTCCCGGATGGTATAGTTGTGTCAGATCAAAAGAAAATTTTGGAAGAAGCAAACATGTACTTTCATCACTTGCTTTCATCCCAAGGGATTAGGCAAGATTATTCTTTATTAGATTGCACTTTAGTTGTATTACGGGAGAGGAAAATGAAGATTTTGTGAAATTGCATTATTTAAATGAAGTTAAAGAAGCAAAGTTTAGCATCCCTCAAGATAGTACCCCTGGCCCAGATGGGTTCGCTGCCATTTTTTTCAGGTTTGTTTGGACACAGTCAAAACAAATATATTTGGGAACCAACCAGAAGTTTCGTGACAAGAAGATCATTGCCTGGTGCCTTTACAATGAACATCATAGCGCTAATCTCGAAGGTTGAATCCCCAGTGCGCTTTAGGGATTTCTGCCCCATTAACTTGTGCAGCGTGGTGTACAAGATCTTCAACAAGATTTTGTGTAACCAAATGGCCTTGGTCTTACTAGAGTTGATGTCTCAGGAACAAGGAGATTTTGTGAAATGGTGTCTTATTATAGAAAATATTGAATTGGCGCAAGAACTAACTCGAGATATTGGGAAAAAAACATTTAAGGGAAACGTCGTATTGAAACTAGACATGGAAAAAGTGTATGATAGGGTGGAGTGGGGCTTTTTATTTGCAGTATTGAGAAAATTAGGCTTCAATAACATGTTATGCTTGCTTATTTCCAATTGTATTACTAAATGTGGCTTTTCAGCTTTGTTTCAGAAAGTTCATGAATGCTATTTTAGATCTTCTAGAGGGCTCAGGCAAGGTGATCATTTACCCCCTTTTTTTATTTGTTATTGCTGCTGAAGTATTGAACAAAGGCTTAACTAAGGCATTTTCTGAGGGCTAGATTGGCTACTTCTACACTCCAACGAGATGCAACCTTATAACTCATTTGTTGTATGCAAATGACATTTTGATTTTTCTAAATGGGAGAAAAGCTTTGGTTCAAGGGTGCGTGAATTTTCTGAAAAATATTGTGAGATATCAGGGCAGAAGATTAATGAAGGGAAACGTTCCTTTTGTGGCTGCAAAGAATTCGCCTATGGATAGAGTGGAATTGATTAAATTGCTCACAGGCTTTGTGAAGAAAACACCCCCTTTCAAATATTTGGGAGTTCTCATTTATGAGGGTAAAGGAAAAATTATTTTATTTGGAGAGATTGTGAAAAAAGTGGAGAGTGTGATTGCTAGATGAAAAGGAAATTTGCTAACACTTGGAGGTAAGTTGGTTTTAATCCGTCATGTGCTTAATTCCATGCCCATTTACACCCTAGCTGCTACTAGTATACCTTTAAAAGTTATTGATAATATCTGGGGTCTGATTTTTAGTTTCTTTTGGGGGGATATGGAAGGAAGATGTAAGAAATAATGGGTGACTTGGGAGAATATAAGTTACCCTCGCCATGAAGAGGGCTGAATGTTGGGGACTTAAGGGTGGTTCTGTGTGCTTTTAGGGTGTGTTTGGTTGCATAGAATTTCATGCCATGGGAATCAATGAGAAGACCCTTACATTTTAGGTTAAACTCTACATTCACCATTTGACCACCATTTGATTTTGTGATTAATGGTGAGAATAAAAGTCTTATGGACATGGGAATTCCACTTATTGGTCCCCCAAGGCATGTGATTCTCATGTTCATAGGACTTTCATTCTCACCATTGATCACCAAATCAAATGGTGGATGTGGATGTGGAGTGATACATCAATTTAGCCTAAAATGTAGGGATCCCCTCATAAATTTTCATGACATAGGATTCCATGCAACCAAACACACCCTTAAATTGAAATCTCTATGAAATTTAATTCAATCTAGGTCCCGGTGGGTGGTTTTTATGAGAAGAAAATACGCCATTGTTTCCTGTCCTTAGACAGTGTATAAGGTGAAAAAAGAAGCTTCAAAGTTCTTTAAATAGATGATGCTGCAATGAATTATTTTATTAGCTAATACATCCTGGTTGGTGGATAAAGGAGTAGATATTAATTTTTATAGGGAAAATTGGAGTGGCTTAGGTGTATACAATCATGATAGCAATTTGGGAGAAGAGTGGCATTCTCTTTATGACGTGGTCAATGGCAATTTTGTTGGGTTAGATGTCAGTGTCAGAAACTCAGTAAGGGAAGACTACAGGTTGTGCTACAATCAGGATAGTGACCTGAGAGGAGAGTGGCCTCTCCCCCGTGGACGATGTCAAATTGATGTATTCAATATGTCATTGCTGATCTCAAACCTACAAAAATAAATAACAATTAATCAGGGATTATCATTGTGGTGGCTGAAGACACTCTAATGCTTAAATCAGGTAACGGTGCAAGAAAGAATGAAACTAGATGTAATTAGCACTACACCAAAATAGATAATTAGTAACATCAATATTTTTTCAATTTGATAGAAAATTCGTGATTTGAGCCTCAGATTCTTTATGTGCTTTGAAAAATTGAAAGTTTGGAGGAAAATTGTGTTTTAGAGATAATGTGTGGATTTGTGTAAAGGTTAGGTTAATGAGATGAGTTTTGTGTTATGTGACAGACAGTGTGAACAAAATGAATTGAAGTATTTGAGGTGGAAACCATCGCATTTAGGGAGAAATCAGTATTGGCATAATAGATTAAAGAATATTAGGAGGAAAAAGGTAGCCCAAGTGGAAGTTAATGTGGAAGAGAGAGAGAAGTATCTGTTTTGAGTGTAGATGTTCTGGATCGTGATGAGATTACAGAGCAATTGGAATTGGGAGATGTTCCAAAAGCTTGCGCCAAGGTGAGTTTATAAGTACTATTTGCATGGGCTCAGCCAGCATGCTGAAAATTGGTGCTAAAGAGTTGTACACATCTGTAATCCTAGCTTGACCTCTTCATTTTTCCTTATTTCATGCAAAATACTAATTTATGTTTATCATAATTAGAGTTCAACCATACCTTATATGATCCTAGTGGACTTTTAAGGTATTATCCCTAGGTTAGTGGTACATAAGCATATTCATAACATGATCATTCGCACAATTTAAGCTTAATGATGCAAATTGCAATGGCTTAGTTGGTTGTTTATTTAAATTGAACAAGAAACTACATGCAAGCATGTTTCCTTCCTATTTCTCAACCGGAAGACCTCCCCCATTAAGGATTTGAGATTGGGTGTTTTAGTTCAGATTTGGGCCTAATAACAACAACAGGATGTAGGTAATAGAGGGTGTAACTGCTTGCATACAATCCATGCAGTAGTTACAAGCTGGCGATACTGGTATTTTCATGCCCCTTACAATCCATGAATAATATGGCATATCCTATTTTAATGAAAAATAAAAGTATTATGTACATATTTGTGGATCTGTGTGGGAGGATGAGTACTTTCTTAACCTTTACCTGAAACAGTTGTAGTTTTGTATAACACCCCTGGCTCCTGATTGATGATTTAATCATTTGATTGTGTTGAGAGGGGTTGTCATTTTATACTGACATTGGAGAATCATGTTAGCAGTTGATGGTGGGTCAGTTCTGTCCATAGAGTAAACTCTCCTTGTTTGCACTTCCTGTAATATGGAGTTTACTTTTTCATGAAGTTAGATGAAGAACTCTTCTTGTTTGCAGTTCCTATATTGCTAAATACTAATCATGTTATGGAAGTTATGCATTGTAATTTTGTTGGCTTTTCATTTCTATTACACATGTAAGAATCTTAATGCCACAATTGTAATACGCTTCTCCTGTGCATCCCGAAGAACATCTTTTACAGATGATAAAGTGCTAGAGAGCTTCTCCATGTCATCCTCAATTCTCAAATTAGACCAAACTCCTTTTGGATTAAGGAGTTGACATTCTCAATGACTAGATTCAGGACTGTATCAACCATCTTATCTCTTTCTTCCCTGGTTGTGATCAAGGCTTTCTGAGTGGAGAAGGACTGATTTTGTGGTTATGGGATTCAGTAAAACCACTACTTGTCCTTCAAAAGCAAGAAGCCCACTCTCTATAGATGTACTAATCTAACTTCAATAATAGCACCCACAGTTGAACAAGAAAGGGAATGTGGATATATGGGAATTATACACAATGTGAATGTGGAATTTCAATTGGTTTTCTTGTGAAAGGTTTTCTTCAATTGGTTGTGTTACTCTGCTCAATAACAACAATTAGTGATAATTTCATTGTTATGGTTCATGGCCTTGTTTCTATGCAGACATTTACTTCTAGTTATAAAAGTGCATTGATGATGTTTCGACATGTTAGGTTCCATTGACTAGAATTTAATGCAGGATTGTTCTGTTGGATACTGTCGTTTCCTTCTCACGCGTGAATAAGGTTCGACTATGATCAGATTCAAAATCGGATGCTTTGAAGCTAGAGATGTCAACACAACTAAGTCACAGATGGAAATGCCATGCGAACCCATGTTTTAATCGGGCCATTAGTAGATTGGAAAAGGATCAGAGTGGCAGCCATTTTTCTTTTCTTAGCAGTGGCCTCCCCAGTTGTTGACACATCGGACATTGTGTGTTCTTATGTTTGAGGACAATTTCCAGGGTGTTTCCAATATGGAATTATCGAGAGCATGGAATATTTTTTTAGTTTTCTTAGTTGTTACTGTTAGCATACTAATGATGTACTTTACTTGATATATTTTTTTAAATATTGATCCAATATGAAAAACGATGTTGTAATTGATTGCAACTATTTCACTTTGTAATGGTCGCAAGATTATTTTAATTTGGATATTAAATATTTGAGTTTTATGATCTCATTAGATGTCATTCATTTGTTGGTATTTTTTATTTTATTTAATTAAAAACAAATAAAATTTTATATATTGATTTTTGTAAAAAAAAAAAAAAAAAAATTGCAACACGTCGATGTGTTGCTAATATTTGAACATTGTAACATACTATAGTTCCAGTAGCAACATTGGACAACTGTTACGAAAATTGAAAGTTGTAACACGTCGAGGTGTTACTAATATTTGTTATGCCATAATTTGCAAGACTTTTATGGTGCTACAAAAAATTCTAGGAACAAAGCTAGTGTGTTACAAATTGTCATTTATGGTGTAGTGTAACAAATTGTATGCATAGCTCTTTTCTTCCTTTTTTCTACCTTAAGTAGTGAGTGTTCCCTCCACAACTATCTTTGGTATCGAGGGTGTGATGGAGGAAGGAGATATCGCCCAGAATTTTACCTGTATATGATTGAGTCTTTTAGACATTTGGTTCTATTTAGTACCCAATGCTTGATTAGGGTAAGAGCTAATTTGTGTGAGTGGATTTGGGGCCCATGCATGCCCCAAAACCCGCGCCTCTTAGGTTCGAGCATTTGGCTTACGGGCTAAACAACAGTTTATGAATGGGTCTGCTGGGACCGCGCTGAAGTCTTTATTGTAGTAGGGCTGACCCATGCCACGTATACGGTTGTGATTGGGTGATTGTTCGATGTGTCATCATATAATATATTGAAATGGATAAATGTTTTGTTGTTTTTGTAAACCATGTGACAAGTGGTTTGATTTTTGTTTTAAGGGTAATCCGTAATTTATTTTTATGTTTAGTAATTTAGTGACCCATTTAGGAAGTGTAGAAGACACGACCCAAGAACCAATGTGACATGCCAAAACACATCGACTACTCCACACCACCAAATGCACTGTCTCACACCACCATGAACATTGTTTTTTTCAATTTTTTTTTTCTACTAACCAACACCACCATTAAATAGGCTTTTATTCTCTCATGTTTCTCTTTTCTCCATCTCCTCTCCCTTTTCTCTTCTTCAAGGAAGAACACCACCTGCCCCACCCGCCACCGGTTGCACCACCCTTTCCTTGCCTTCATTATCCCCCCTCCTCTCATCTCTTCTCATGCACAACCCCCTCCACTCTTCACCTTACTTAGCAAAACAACCTAGCTGTCGTCACTCATTCAAATTATAAAAATAGGGTAACTTTCGGCCAATTGATACGCTCAATTGAGACCGATTCTAAACTCATCAAAACATAAAATTGTAGTACTCTGAGTTACCTAATAAACATAATTTGAATCAGTTGAAAATGTTGTGAAATGAGCAAGTTAAGGTCATTTTATTAAAGTCATGCAAATCTGCCCCAAAAAGAAAATGGGGTAGTGTCACTGAGTTTCGGCCCGCTTATACACTTGACTGAGACCGATTCTCAAGCTCATTAAAACACGAAAAATGTATTACTTTGCGTTATCTAATAAACACAATTTGAATCACTTGAAAATGTTTTGAAATAAGCAAGTTATGATCATTTTACTAAAGTCGCGCAAATCTGTCTTGCAATGAAAATGGGTAGTGTCCCTAACTTTCGGCCAACTTATACTTTTCTATTGAACACGATTCTCAAGATCATCAAACATAATAATTGTAATGCTCTGAGTCACTAATGAACAAATTTGAATCATTTGAAAATGTTTTCAAATGATCTTGAGAATCGGGCTCAATAGATAATATAAATTGGCCAAAATTTTGGGACACTACCCCATTTTCATTGCGAGACAGATTTGCGCGATTTTAGTGAAATGGCCATAACTTGTAAAATGACCATAACTTATTCATTTCAAAACATTTTTCAGTGATTCAAATTGTGTTTATTAGATAACGCAGAGTACTACATTTTTTCATATTTTTATGAGATTGAGAATTTGTCTCAATCGAGCATATAAGTTTTCCAAAAGTCAGAGACACTACCCCATTTTTTTATGAGAGATTTGCATGACTTTAGTGAAATGACCATAACTTTCTCATTTCCTAACATTTTTAATTGATTCAAATTGTGTTTATTAGGTAACTCAGAATACTACAATTTTTATGTTTTGATGATCTTGAGAATCGGTCTCAATTGAGCGCATCAGTTGGCTAAAATCAAGGACAATACTTTTTTGGACAGTTTTGAGTGAGTTTAGTCAGATAACCATAAGTTGCTCAATTCACAACTTTTTAATTCATTTAAATTGTGTTGATTGGATGACTAAGAATAGTACAATTTTTAAGTTTTGATGAGCTTGAGAATCGGTCTCAATTGAGAGTTTAAATTAAACCAAAGTCAGAGATAATATCTTGTTTTCAACGACAAAAAGGGTGAGAAAATTGCGGGGTGGTGGTGGTGCTTGATTGAGAAAATAGGGAAAAAGATGGTAGTGGCAGGGTGGTGGTGATTATAGCAAGGTGATGGTGGTGTCTGATGGAGAAGAGAGGGAGGGAGGAGAATAAGGGAAGAAAATAAGAATGAGGGAGGAGAGATAAAATTTTAAATTTTAAGTATTTATTGGTGGTATGGGACAGTACTTTAGGTGGTGTGAAATAGTCGCTTCCAACGCATAATGATGTTTGCATGACTTTCTCCTCCTTTCCTCGTGCAACACGTGCTTTGTACAATTGAACTCCTATCATAAAATATCGCTGATTCTAGGGGGCGTTGGGGAAGGAGCGAGGAAGGCCCACCACCGCCCATCCTCCTCGAGATGTTGTTCTCGAGTGCATCTCGAGGAGGATGGCGGTGGTGGGCCTCCCTCACGCCTTCCCCCTCGCTCCCTAGAAGGGCTCCATAAAATATTGAATGCCGCGTATGCTCAATTTGAAGAAGGAGCCCTTCTAGGCAGCGAGGAAACGGGCGAGGGGGGTGCAACCACTCATCCCCCTCGAGATTCGTGAAGGCGCGCATCTTGAGGGGGATGAAGGGTCACACCCCCTCGCCAGTTCCCTCGCCATTTAGAAAAAGCGTTGAAGAAGAAATTCGTTTATTTGAGCCCTTCTCTCTGTCGAGGAAATGGGCGAGGGAGATGGGTGTAACCACCCATCCCCCTCGAGATGAGCGTTTCCCTCGCCCATTTCCTCAACACTTAGAATTTTTGCATTTATTTAGTTAGAAATTATAATGGCCCCATTACCAAACCAACACGATACCTCATCCAAATATGTATATTTTTATATACCAAATGAAATGCTCCCTCAACAAAAGTGTAAGCTCTGTGATACCTGGCATGAGAATGAAGCCTCAACAGATTAAGATGGTGACACTGAGTGAAATGATGACATCTCTTTATACTAATCTTATAACCAGGGTGAAGACATCTCATAGTGTAAGTGAGCTATCTATAACCAGGGTGAAGACATCTCTTTATACTAATCTTAAGCATGATAATATAAATTAGAATGAATTGACCAACATAACATTCCTAAGTGAAGAAAAGTGACTAGGAGTCTAGGAACAACATTTGAAGAATAAATTTACTAACATAGCATTCATAAATGATTTTTTTTCGTGTTCATTTTCATTGTAAGATAGATTTGCGTGACTTTAGTAAAATGATCATAACTTGCTCATTTCAAAACATTTTCAACTGATTCAAATTGTGTTTATTAGATAAATCATGGTACTACAACTTTTGTGTTTTAATGAGCTTGAAAATCGGTCTCAATTAAGGGTTTAAATTGGTCGAAAGTTACTCTATTTTGCATTTTTCGCTTTGAGTTTGGGTTTCTCTGTTATATTAAGTTATGCATATTTATTGGTGGTGTGTGAAAGTAAAAAAAAAAAAAAAAAAAAAAAAAAAAAAAAAAAAAAAAAACCTCAATGATGGTGTGAAAAAGAGGATACGATGGTGTGGAGTAATTACGTATGGTAATTGTTCCAAATGCCTACAGGCATTATATGAGTTTGTCTAAGCAACCAAGTTTTAAAGTCATTATTTATAAAAGGGGTAGAAGTGTAAAAATTCCAAAATCTAAATAAAAGGTGGCTATAAAGCGTGACTGCCTAGAATTGTGAGCATTATTAATTTTGTTTAGGATTGTTAAGTTTTTATGTTTATAATTTTACATATGCATCTTGGCATTAAATTGGATGTAATTGATAAGGTATTATGCTTAGTTTTTGTAAATTATTAAAGTTATAATACAAAACCTAAAACTACCTAGACGCCTGCTCGCCACCCATCCATCGCCTAGATATATGTGTGTGTGTTCAAATTTTATGTTTCCCTTCAATGGAGTACGGTATATGCCACCGGGTGCTCTCTACCACCCATTCAATGTACATTTTCAACTAGGGGTGGGCACGGGACGGGATGGGACGAGATATACCCATCCCTATCCCATCCCGTTCATACGGAATCGGGATGGGACGGGACGGGATCAGCGTGCCAATCTTCTTCAATCTGAACTTGTAGTTCTTGTTCTGAACCAGAACATGGTTTGTGATGAGTGTATTTGCTTCCCGGCTATTTGGTTTTATCTAAAATTTGAACCTTTTACACAATTCATGTGATTGCTCTTGGAAAATCTCCAATTCATGTGGTAACATACTACAATGATCCATGTCTTTAAGTTACTCTGTCATTACCCACAGTCTTACATGCAGTTTGGATATTATTTAAGTAGCTGGTTTAGTTATTCAGACATGCTAAAGTTTATAACTTGTTTGAACAATCCCCATATGCAATCTCTTAGTTTGGTGCGAGACTGCTTTTTGGCTCAAAGGCTCTATTCATCTTTATGATTATTTCTGCTTCATGTTGCATTACTAAAATTTTTGTAATCCCTAGATCACACTTTTGAATATATGTAATTCATATTCTCTGAATCCTAAGAGGAGCCATTTGGATGAAATCCTGCATGCCCTTTATTCTTTTATATAATTTCTGTTGTACTCAGATTCATATAATGCACAAATTCAGTAGAGACCTGGATCAATGCCATTGCCTTAGCCGCCCTTGACATACAATCATACATCTGTGGTTCTCATGCGAATGTATTCCTTGCATAGGAGTAAACACATTTGTCTGAATGAGATGAGAAAGAGGCCTTCACCATGTATTCCTTGCATAGGAGCAAATTTGATAAGTTTTAAAATAAATAATTAAATAAAAATATTAATAATTAATATTAATAAATTAGTTCGGGACGGGACGGGATTGGCGGGATTGAAAATCTTCATCCCATCCCATCCCATTCTAGATCGGGACGGGACGGAATCGGGATGAAAATTTTCAATCCCATTAAGACCCGAAAAAATCGGGACGGAACGGAACGGGATCGGGACGGGAACGGGATCGCGGGATGGGATGCCCACCCCTATTTTCAACATCTTGTGATTGAGTGGAAGAAATGGAAAAAGAAATGTTTCGTGATGTTTGCACTGTTATCCCTCTCTTTTTTTCCCCTTCATTTCTTTTACAGAACTGAATGTAAAAATCAAAAGTTTTAGCAATGGCGGCCATGCCTTGTGCTGTTTTATTGTAGAATTTAGGAGTATAAGAAAATTTTCAAGTCTGATAAACATCAAGCAGACTATGAACATGATCATCCCATGCACAAAAGATTGGTTCTGATTCATTCACACCTATAAGTGTCAACTACCAACAACCAAACTTGTTGGTTCACTTCTATTTCAAAAATTTTAATTGTCGAGGGAAATGGCGAGGAAAACAGTGAGGGATCCCATAGGGTTGGGGGAGCTGTCCATTTCTCCGAGATGCACACTTAAAACCTTGGGATGTGTGCGTTGAAAAGTTAAGCACACATCCCAAGGGGATGGATGGCTCTCCCCAACCCCTACCCCACCACCCCTCAACCCTGTGGGGTCCCTCACTGTTTTCCTCGACACTTAGACGGTTCCTTCTATTTAGTTTCCATTTTGAGTGTTGCTTTTGCTGCAGAAGGTTCTGCGTGAAAACTGCACTTTTTAGTTAGGTTATCTGTATATTGAACTTGTGAAACGTGTCAACTAAGCAATTGTGTGAGGCTGTGAGTTGACTGGGAAAACATGTTTATCCCGAGTAGAGTTTCATTGGTTACGCAAGTTCCTTCTCCTTTTATGCAAGTTATGTGACCGCATCATCTTTCCATTTATCTTGAAAATCGGTCTCAATTAAGGGTTTAAATTGGTCGAAAGTTACTCTATTTTGTATTTTTCGTTTTGAGTTTGAGTTTCTCTGTTATGTTAAGTTATGCATATTTATTGGTGGTGTGTGAAAGTTTAAAAAAAAAAAAAAAAAAAAAAAAAAAAAACTCAATGATGGTGTGAGAAAGAGGATACAGTAGTGTGAAATAGTCGCTGCCTATATATAATTATAAACTATGGTGAACATGCACTTTACGTATGGTAATTGTTCCAAATGCCTACAGACATTATATGAGTTTGTCTAAACAACCAAATTTTAAAGTCATTATTTATAAAAGGGGTAGAAGTGTAAAAAACTCAAAATCTAAGTAAAATATAGCTATAAAGCGTGACTGCCTAAAATTATAGCCATTATATATTCCATATAAGAGTAAATTTTGAGTCAGGTATATAAATTTATGTATTTTTTTCTTCTTGGGAAGTGAAATGCATTTGTCAGTGTTTACGTCATTAGTATCATAAACCTAACACAACAGCCCATCGTAATCAAACACAAATGAAGTTAATAGGACCCTCACCCTTCCTTACCCACTCCCATATACACTATAAAATATTATAATTCCACTTGCGTAACCCTTTATAATTCCACTTGCGTAACCCTTTTATAAAATACTTGCATAAACCCTTTTATATATAGTAGTCTCTGATCAATTCAACAACTCTTTACTATCCCCAACAAAGCTAAAACCTGATTACACCTGCAAGTGAACACAATATATTTCCATGTTGAGCTCCCTCAATCCCCCTTGTGAAAAGCCTGAAGAAGAGCATCCACAGAAAGCCTTTGGATGGGCAGCTAGAGATACCTCTGGTTTCCTCTCTCCCTATAAGTTTTCCAGAAGGTGTTGTTATATATACTTCCCTAATAGTTTATTTTCAACAAGTCATATATATATATGATTGATCGATGTGCAAGGTTTTATATATAAGTTAAGTTTTTTTTTTTTTCTTAAAAAAGGGCCAATGGGGAGAAGGATATCACTTTGAAGGTGCTTTTCTGTGGGATTTGTCATTCAGATCTTCATGGCATTAAGAATGAATGGGGCAATGCTTACTATCCTATGGTTCCTGGGTACTCACTCTCTCACATCCTTCTTCAAGTCATTATTAGAAAACTTCTTACATTAATTTGCTCATCCTTCTAATAAACTACCTACTCAACTTATTTATTAAACTCAAATATAATTTAACTCTGTTTTTGTTATAATTAATGTTGAATAAAATATTATTTTTTGAAATGTGTATAATTTGCTATGAAATTCAACAGTGAATAGAAAATTCATTTATAATATCTATAGTTTTTTTTTTCTTTTAATAAAACAATTTCATTAGTTACTTAAATCAAACCTTCTCCTTATGATTGAATTGCATTTTACTATGTTAAATTTATGATTTTGTTTTTTTTTTAGTTTGACACTCATTAGTTTATGCTTAATTTAATTTGTCGATTTTAAAAATTACTCGAGTCTAATCCTCATATTAACACTGACTATTTAGTTGACTAGTCAAGTTGAATTTGAGAACAAAAATACCTCAACTATAAATGTCATGTGCGAGGCACACGACACTTCCTGAAACTCATCTAAGGATCAAAATTCTTATACAAATCTCAATACAATAAAATAGTTAACACAAAACTTAAAACTATCTTCTTCCCCTGATCCCTCAAATTTTTTTTTTCTTCTGAACTCTTTCATGATGCATGCCATGATCAGCCATCCCACTTGCCATTCTCCGCCCTTCACCAAAACCAAGGATTTGTGATTTTGTTTTTCGAGGTAAATTTGATACATTGATTTAAAAAAATAATTCGTTATGTATAGAAAAAACGTAAAAATTTCAGTTTTTTTTTAAGTTATCAATATAATTTAAGCACTTTAAACTCTTTACATACTATATAAAGGAACCCGTCTAACTGTCGAGGAAACCAGCGAGGGACCCCACAGGGGGGGAGAGAGCCGTTCATCTCCCCCGAGATGCACGCTTGAATTTTCAACGCACAAATCCCGAATATTCAAGCGCGCATCCCGGGGGGATGGACGGCTCTCACCCCCCCCCCCCCCCCCCCCCCCCTGTGGGGTCCCTCGCTGGTTTCCTCGACAATTAGAATTTTTCATATAAAGAGTCCCACTAGACTTATAATGTCATACAAACTACATATTGCTTAAGAATCACCTATATAAAAAATTTTAATACTAAACTAAGGTTATAATAGGTTAAAATATATGGAACTTGAGATTGACAGATGAAATAAATAAATATTTCGAATTTCGAAAGAATTTTTGGTAACTCGAAAAAAAGAAATATTTCGTGAAATTTTGACATTTTTTTGGAGAAATCACATTCCTTGACCAAAACCCCACCACCTTCAACTAAAATCGGATCACCCGGTGGATCATTCAACTCCAAAGTTGAACAACTATTGCAAAAAAACAAACACAGGTGTTAAAACTACCAATTCCAAGCCTATTACTTTCATTGATGAATTCTCATCAAACTTTAACGCAAAACACAACCATCCTCCTCCCACAAACTCCCACCTTAAACCACTCTCTCCCCACCACCGCCGCTGCCACCCCCACCACAACCACCACCAAAAATAACCAATTAAGCTTGAATAGTCACTGTTATTGACAATGTTAGTAAGAGGGTTAGTATGAATTAGTTTTTAAAATGGGCCAAACTCAATTAGGGATAAACTAATGAGTGGTAAACTAAAAAAAATCCCTTAAATTTAATACCTTTAATTTATTTTCAAAAAAAAGAAGAAAAGAGTTGTTGTGATTAATTTTGTAAAATATAACCTTACCTAGTCTCTATTAAGTTTTGGTTAATAGCAATTATTAGACAGGAACAATAATATATTTATATTATTATATTGCAACAAAATCTACATCATTTATTTTTTAGGATTTAGGTAATGATCTTGTTGAGACTTGTCAACCCACTAATACTGAAATTAGGTGCTTGGAGTAATCAACTTAAAGAAAACACGAATCAAGAAACAAGTTTCTTCTTTTCATTCAAAGTTGGAATGTATGTTTAATTTGTTCACTAAATCATTGATAATGGGAGATTGGTTCTATCAGTGTTTTTATGTTAGATATACCTCAATGATACTAAAAAACAGTAGAGTTATAGAATCATTTGATCAGAACTAAATTAAGAGTGTGTTTGGTTGCATGAAATTCAATGTGTCACGGAAATTAATGAAGGGACCCTTATAATTTAGGCTAATTTGAGATATAACTCTACATGCACTATTTAATTTTGTTATCAATGGTGGGAGTAAAAGCCTCGTGAACATGAGAATCACATGCCTTGGGGGACCAAGGAGTGAGATTCTCATGTTCATGGGACTTTCATTCCCACTATTGATCACAAAATCAAATGGTGGTCAAATAATGGATGTGGAGTGATATATCAATTTAACCTAAAATATAGGGATCCCCTCATGAATTCCCATGACATAGGATTCCATGCAACCAAACACACCCTAATTGTATTTCAATTCAAGTCACCAGAAAATAAATTAAAAATAACCAAAAATAATCATAGCTATTTGCTGGCCTTATAATATTGCATCCTACGAATGGGTACTGGGGCCTCTCGTAAATGCAAAAATGCTTAATTAAATTGTATTTTTTGCATTAATACATTTACTACTAAAAGCTTGTTTCTCTTAAGCATTGAGCTCCAAATTTTTGCTTAATTAATAAATGGCTTTTACGATATTTTTTCAATTTTAACTCTAAAATATACAGTAACCTCACTTTATTATGTCATTAAGGGTATAATTAACAACTTCTAAGTCCTACTGCAGACACACATCACACTTTAATAAGGCATTTAATAAAATTTCATGAAACCGACCGCATTTTAAGCATAATTTGATATTTCTGCTATCTAATAATTAATACAAAATATCAAAAAAAATTATTAGCAGAATCACATTTCTTAGAAAACCATCTATCCATAGTGGCATGTTTCTTTCTGGTTGTCCTGATCTTGAACTGTATACCTTAGTGAACCTTATGATCTACAATATGGGGGGGATTTGAAAGGTCAAGGGAAAACTACATGAGTGAAGGTCACATAATTTATCTTTGTTAGACAAATAGGGGTCATCATCCATATCTTCTTCGGTTTCCTCTTCATGATGGTCTTGTGATGATGCAATTGTTATGAGATCTTATCTGGTTTTTCCTCATGGGCAATTTTTCTCCTCCTTTGGATTTAAGAGGGCATTATAGATATTTGGTGATGAATTGGAAGCTGATCAATGGCAGTTGCAAGTTCTTGTTCTATTGCTTGTTCTCTGGACTCTCTTCAATTTGTTGATTTTCCTCATCAGAGACACGTGTGTGCTTAAAGCAATTGGCTATTGGTTGTTGGAAATGTTGTTCCAAGCTGCTTTAGCCCGTTTCATGGTTGTTCATTGATGAAGACTTTCTAAACCTAGAAGTAGTGGCATAATTTTTTTAAATAGGTGTTCTACAAATTAATAACCTCCGTTAATTAATAAATTATTGTGCAATGGGTTGTATTAATTTAGAGAGATCATACTGTAGTTGGTATGAATCCTGTTAAGCCATTTTGTTATTAGGACACATTAAGCTTGCAAAGTTAGTCTACAGGAACCAATAATCATGTTATACCGGAGGTGCATAACTCACCAAACATCAATCAGCTTCCAAGTTAGTCTATAGGAACCAATAATCATGTTATACATAGGTCCATAACTCACCAAAATTGTTTGTTCCGAAAATCTGCATTGATAATCCATAACATGTTATTTGTGTAGGCATGAGATTGTAGGTATTGTAACTGAAGTAGGAAGCAAGGTAACAAAATTCAAGGTTGGAGACAAAGCTGGTGTTGGGTGCATGGTTGGATCTTGTGGAACATGTGATAGCTGCAAACAAGATTTGGAAAACTATTGCCCCAAATCAATACAAACCTACAATGCAGACTACCATGATGGAACACGAACTTATGGAGGATATTCCAATACTGTAGTTGTTGAAGAACACTTTGCTATAAGTATTCCAGATAACCTACCTTTAGATGGGGTTGCGCCCTTGTTATGTGCTGGGGTTACTGTCTACAGTCCGTTGAAATATTATGATCTCAGCAAACCTGGGATCCATCTGGGTGTAGTTGGACTTGGTGGCTTGGGGCATGTGGCTGTTAAATTCGCTAAGGCAATGGGAGTTAAGGTTACAGTGATTAGCACTTCTGCTAATAAGAAGAAGGAAGCAATTGAACAACATGGAGCTGATGCCTTTTTGGTTAGTCGTGATCCTGAGGAAATGCAGGTAAAATAAATCTACTCAAATCGGAGACCAAAAACCATTTTTTTTAATTAAAATTATATTTTTAACAGCTAGACTATTGTGGTTAAGCATTTGTGAGTAGACTTATTCCTATATTGTTATTTGATTAGGCTGCAATGGCCACCATGGATGGTATTATTGATACAATCTCTGCTGTTCACCCTTTGCCTCCATTGCTTGGTCTATTGAAGACGAATGGAAAGTTGGTTATGTTGGGGGCGCCGGAAAAGCCTTTAGAGCTACCCGTCTTCCATCTCATTTTGGGTATGTACTAATTAATATACTCTCAAACCAACTACTATCTGTGGTTATCATTAATAACTTATTAGTTTTATGTTGAAACAAAAGAGAGAATTTGAACATTGGACAAGAATTTTTTTTTTAATTTGAAATCCTTATTTCTTTAATTGCTAATAAGCGACCTTAACCCTAAATATGTTTGTTTAGGAAGGAAAATGGTAGCAGGAAGCGGTATTGGGGGGATCAAAGAGACACAAGAAATGATAAATTTTGCAGCGAAGCACAATATTACAGCAGATATTGAGATTATTACAATGAACTATGTGAACACTGCTATGGAGCGACTTGCCAAAGGTGAGGTTAAGTATCGATTTGTCATTGATGTGGCAAATACTCTGACTCCTTAATCAAACATGTAATCTTTCACATACTTTTACTGAATACAGTCGTCATGGATGGTGGAGTGCATGCATGTAATTATGTTCCTTAATAAAAGTTAGTGAACAACATTGTATTCAAAATAATTGACAATTTAGGCACATTTAATTTGTTATGAATTACATGTTTTCATGATTAAGAACCTTGTGAAATTCACGTCTTATACATTTCATGTATGTGCTATTTTTCTACAAAAGTCATTCAATGACCTTGGCTCATTAAAAGAAATTAATTCAAGTCTTTGCAATGTTACTTGCAAGAAAATTTCCAAAGCTTTTGGGAAATAGGTTCAAAACCCTTTTTCATAGTATCATCTTACCTTTTCAGAGAGCCTTTAAGTAGGGCTATATTGGTGATAATACTGTATAGCACATAAAAAATTTCCATCAATTCAAAAGACTGCCAAAAAAAAAAAAAATGAAAAAAGAGAGAGGATGGGTTGCCTTCAAACTGTATACCAGTAAAGCACATGATGATAGGGTAGAATGGAATTTTCTTGTGCTCATTATTCAAACAGAAAGTCTAACTGTCGAGGAAATGGGCCAGGAAACCAGCGAGGGAATGGTTTGACCGTTCATTTCCCTCGAGATGCGCAGCAACACCCTCGAGATGAACAGCAGCGCGCGTATCAAAGGAGATGAGTGGTCACACCAACCCCCTTCGCCGGTTTCCTCGCCCATTTCCTCGACAGTTAGCCTTTCTCTTATTCAAATATGATGGTTGGATTAAATTGATATAAAATGTAGGTCAACACATTTACCAAGTTCTTATGAATGGTTCATTCACCCTACAATAGGTTCTCTCCATCTATTTGATTGCGTTAAGGTGATTCACTTTTTCCTTTTCCTTTTATCTTGGTCTTTGAAGGTCTATCTAGGATGTTTTTATAAGCTGAAAATGATAAAACTCTTGAATGGATCTAAACCCCGTAGACTGTAGTCCTCATGAATTGACTTTGTGAGATTTGGGGGTTGCCAATACCAACAATTTTCTACCAACCAAAGCACAAAAATATTTTAACAAAATTTTGTCTACACCGTCTCCGAAGAGTCATTACACTATGAACCATAAGGTTGGTGGATAATTACAATTTCTCCTCCAAAGTCGAAAAATTACTTTTACTAAACTGCGTTACCATTTTTACCTTCCTATAAACCCAACTTTATCCATATTAAATTTCAAACCACATTTACATTTCTCCGTTCGACCAATTAGATAAATTCCTACAATGGGTAAAACACATGTAAAAACACACATTTTTTCTAATAAAATTCGAATTAAATAAATTTCATAGTTCAGGTTTTTGTGACTTAATTACCTAGTACAAAATTGTTGCGGTTGAAAGCATCTCCAGTAGGTTCATTCCCGCATTTTGTCTTTGTTAAACCTTATTATGTTACCCTTTAATGATTGAAATTGTTGAAAATTTAATGTCTTGAGTGTGCATTCTTAAACAATCTTTACAAACTAACCAATTATTATTATTATTATTATTATTATTATTATTATTATTATTATTATTATTACTATTATTATTATTATTGAACATTGAAGTTCAGGACCATCAGGAATCGCTTCAAATGCCATATGTTTCTCATGATCCATATGTTCAGAACCCAATAGCTTGAGTTCTCCAACATGACAACTTAACAAAGCCCAAGGCAAGCACGAGCATTCTTCGTGCATCCATCATATGCTCATTAGTCGACATTGACATAGTTATGCCAAACCTCAAAGTCAGGAGCAAGTTCCTGACGAAGATCCAACACATGTTTTGCTCGACGCATCGGTCGAGTAGTTGATTTACATCAACTTGCTACACCTTGACAACGTGCAAGGAAGCTTTGGCTCACAAGACATTCAGATATAAAGATGTCCTCAATGAAGAACATCTAGTAAATAACCCTAGACCTAGTAAAAATTGACAGGTATTGATTGATTATTCAGTTCTAAAGGTGTGGCCAAGGAAGAACATCTTGGAAAAATCCCTAGATCTAATAACAAAAGACAAGTTTTCATCGATTATGATGATGATTGTCTAGATAATGGTGGTAAATGTAGTGATCACTGTAAAAGTAGTGGCGAGGATAGTGTTATTGGCGGTGGTGGTGTTCATGGTAGTGGTGATGACGTTGTTGCAAACATAGCTTTTTAGTGCCACAACTCCATGTCCAATAGCATTTTCATACATATTATGAACAAGGTTTTAGCCATTACAATGTTGTAACAATCACAACTCCGTATCACAAAGTATTTGAATAATTGTTGTGAACAAGATTTTAGCCATCACAACACCATGATTATCAAGACTCTGCGTACGAAATTTTTTTCCTAGTAATCATAAACAAGGATTTTAGCCATCACACCTTGTATCAAAACCACCATCGCTTTCATAACTATTGTCACCAGTACCACCACCACCTTCACAGCTACAACCATCAACCCTACAACACCATACCACAACCCTTATAGCATAACCACCATCACCTTCACAACCATCGACTCCACCTCCATAGCAACCATATCACCACCACCATCACTGCAACCACCGTAGCATAACCACCTCAATAACCCCACTCATAGATCATACCATAGCTGACAATCACCATAGTAACCATTACCATTACTCCTACCACTTACAACCACCATAGTAACCACTACCATTACTACTACCACTACCATTACTGCTACCACTTATACCAAATGTAACCAAAATACTCATTGAAAACTTGCATTGATTTTTCTTTATTTACTACCAAGAGATTGACTTTTAAGCAATGCATTGAAAATTATTGCTTGACAAACTAATTCAAATGTGTTAATTTGCAAAATACATTATTTTACAGTGTACCAAGCGAAACCTTTTTTTTTTCAAAGGTTTAACAAGAAGTGGTGTAAAACATGGTAGTTTTCTATAACTTACCAAATACCATGGGCCTCTTTACGTGCATCTCAATTTCCATGAAAAATGACATACTATGTCCTCGTATATATATATAGTTTAGTTTAGTTTAGTCGTTGTTGTTCTTACTCTCGATTCCTCCTCCATCAAATGCTTACTCCCTCCCTAACTGACTTCATGTTGAGTCATAGTAAATTCAAACAAAAAAATCCTAGGGTTTGAATTCAACAACTTTGGGTTTCATTCAATGAACATCTAACATCCTTTCGGATAATTATTGATGTTTTTCGACAAAACATTTAAAATGGTCTTCAAGCTTTTATTGAACAAATTATGCTTCTTTGCAATAAGGATACTAAAGAAGAAAATAGATGGATAGCTTTCTTTTGCAGGTTCTAAAAGGAGACTAGATTGAAGGAGGAAAACTAGTTAATCCCTTTTCAATGAATAACCAATAGATAGTTTTGGCAAAAGATCGAAGTTATGGATGAATTATATCCTCGGGACAAATTTTTGAAAGAACAAAGACAGGTGTTTGATGCAGCAATAGGGGAAGGATTGAGAGTTCGAGATTGTGGGCATTTTCAAGCTTTAGTGAATGTTGTGGCTCTTCTTGGTTATTCATAAAATTTCATCCTCAGCGCCAATTCATAGGAGGTTTCTACAATTAAGAAGTATCAACGTTGGTCACTTGGCACACAACTTAAATAATAATAATAATAATAATAATAATAATAATAATAACTAATAACTAATACGACCGGACAAAACTGACAAAGTCCGATTCTGTTGACCATATGAGCCCTCTTGATCACAAGGTTGTATCCAAAATTTTGGTCTTCATGTCACCTCTTTCTATAAACAAAGGGAGAGACGGTGCAAGTAAATAAGATAAACAGAATGCAAGTAAAGGATTCTTTCTTTTCTTTTTCCTTTTAAAGGTGAACCAAAATTCTTGATAATGCATAACCAAAAGTAGTTGATCCTCTCAAAATGTGGCTGAAGCTTCAGTTCATCTTGAATCCTTGAAGATAATTTCCATAGGCACAAGTTTTCAACTTTCATATGTGAAAAAACATAATAAAATAAAATAAATTTATGTTGCTCGTCACACTGGATTCTTCTGCCCCCTGGAACTGGAAGTAATTTCATGTCAAACAAATTGCCATGGCATCGTCATATACAATGAGAGTGATGGCAATAACTTGCAATAAACAACAATCTGAAACTTGATACCTCCACTCCCAAAATCTAAATTCTTATTTCATGTTGAAACTGTTAACATTTGGTGAGAACGAATAAACATTCATGATCTTGGACTGTCACCATTGTGTTCGCTGTTCCAGATCTATACTTAGCATGGGCCACTATAATCACCATTGGATCAGCTGGACTTGTCATTGTCCGATTTCTTCAAGCTTTTTAACCACTTGCTTGACATGTGGTCGCAAAGGTGGGGAAGGGGAACAACAAGCCATAGCGAGTTGAACAAACTTGAGTAAACGCTCTTCTGTAACTGGGTTTTGATGGGTACTTTGTTCAAGGAGTATATCAGGATGAAACAAATCTGTGATTCTATGGCCAATTATAGCTTCTCGAACTGAATCAGATAGATATAGATCATGACTTGGCGATGTCTTCTTGTTAACAGGTGCCTTCCCTGTAATTAATTCTAGTAAGATGACCCCAAGATTGTAGATATCACTCTCTTTACTTGCATCCCTCATCTTGATCAACTCTGGGGCTTTATATCCCTGAGAAGCAGAAGCTTCAAGCAGTTCTTGCCCAGTAGTCGGATTCAAGAGTAGATGAAGACCGAAATCTGACACGTACGGCTGGTAATTCCCATCCAATAATATATTTCTCGACTTAAGATTCCCATGGATAATGGGTTTCTGCAGTCCAGTGTGTAGATATTCCATCGCCCTTGCAATACCTACAGAGATCCTAAAAATGACATCCCATTTGCACAAAGAGCGATTTCCTTCTGTCAGAAAAGAAAATATCACTCTGTTTAATATACTTCAGATGCTTATCACTCAATTCAAAGTCCATAGTTGCAAAATTGATTAAAAGAATGACAATGGACATAATTCTTCAAAACACGATAACACATAATAAATATATGAATGAACCAGCTAAAACATTTTCACAGAGAGAGATTAAAGAGGCACAATCACAATGTTGATGATCTTGATTACAAAAGAGATTCAGGTAATAATAATAATCAGTATTTTTCATAGGCACTAATTCCAGATAAGTGAATATACAAGAAACTTTTTTTGAATTTATCTTCACAAATAAAGGACTTGCTAAAATGATCAAGTATTATCTGGATACAAACGCTGTGCTCATTTTGCAGGAGATGGTATAACTGAAAATGCTTTCCGGGAAACACTGATCTTATTGCTGTTTGGTGCAAGGAAATAATGGAAATCAGAGGAAATGTTGGTTAAGGTATTTTAGTAGATAATGAGAGTTTAAGACATGAAGCTTAAATTTCAGTTCTAGACCTGCAAGTGAATTAGATAATTTGTTCATACATGAATACTCTCACATGGAGTTCAAAGGCACATGGGCTAACATATTAAATGATTACGATTAATCAGATGAACTTCATGACAGTAAAATGGTGTTAAATGCCATAAGCTTAAGCTAAAAGAGAGAGTGGATCTAGCATATATCAAGGGTCAGGGTCAATGGAATGGCGGAGTGGACTTCTAGTCTTAATAATATTCCTTAGCACAAGGGCTACAAAATGCTTTAGCGATTGTGCAGGGCAAGAATCAAAGCTCTAATACCATGTGAAGTTGCCATCATCTACTCTACAAACTTAAGCTGATAGAAATAGCGAATCAAGCATTATTAAGGGTCAGTGTCCACGGAATGGGTAGAATAGACTTCTAGTCTCAATAGATGGAACTTAGAGGAGTAAAACAAAGTTTTGAAAGCATCTGGAGTGATTCTGATATCTAGCATGCACTGAAGTTTCATAGACATGAAAATTGGATTGCCTTAGAAGGTAATTAAGTAGAGTAACTTTTGGAATTTATTTTATGGGATTACACTCAAAGACATGCCTCTAAGCACGGGAATCAAGAACTAGTGGCACATGGCATTAAAAGTCCAAGATATGTGAAGTTGAACAGCAAAGTATGAATTAGAGCGTTGAAGGTAAGATAATAGTGTTAGAGACACGGGGATTGGACTGGTATGTATAATCAAACACATTAATTTTGGCTTGGAAATCAGCATAGACAAATAAAGGTGAGGATGAGAAATTAGAAATAGATAGCTTGTTGTAAACTAACATTGAAGGTTGTCATGAGTATGATTTCTAGACATATAGAGCTGGTATTCGTTTGTACTTTTCAATATGATGTCAGTTCAGTTCAAACAGAGGATTGTAGTTTTTTTTTTTTTTTTTTGTTTTTTTTTTGGAAATTTAAACCTTTTGTAAGTCGAAGAAAAGTAGCACAAACACATGAGATTCTAAAGACATGGGAAACACATTTTAACATGCTGACAGCTCTATAGCGTGTGGGCTAGAATTGAGTAACAAAGGCAAGTGAATTGCAAATGTTACAGATATGAGTTCAGAAGCGTTTTCAAAGGTATCGCTGGAAATTGCAAAATCTAATATATATAGATATCAACAATCACGTCTTATGATTGACAACAAAGGATGAAAGCATGATTTATGCCCAGCTAAACATCAAGAAAAAGAAATTGAGGATAAACTATATCATGGTATATTGACTGACAACAGAAATGAATTTGAACATAAGAAATGTGAATCTATGAACCAAATTCAAGCTGCTCATTGAAGTTATAATTCAACTCTATTTCTTCATACCTAAATCCATTCACATTTAGAACATAAAAGAAAATACAGGGGCAGTCTCTAAACAATCCGAAGGCAAGAAAATTAACAAAATTAAACCAGAAATACCAATTTATTCAGTCATGATTGCTATCTTGAAATTGCATTTATAGAACTCTGTAGTAATAAAATGAAGATTTAGTAAAATTACCTCGAAGAAACTGGGCGAGATTACCGCGATTGAAGTAGGGATAAACGAGAAGCTTTTCCCCTTTAGCCCCAGTATAAAAAGCCTGAAGAGGCACCAAATTAGAATGTCTAATATAGCCCAGCATCTGGATAACAATCATAATGTCCTTGCTGCTACCAGTAGTACAAGCTGGTCGAAGAAACCTCAGCAATGCAATAGTATTAGTCCTCTCAAAGCAAGCTTTATAAAGAGTTCCATAGCTAGATTTCCCAATAACTTCTCCAGGTGCATCTAAGATATCTTGAATAGTGAGATCATCACAGCCTTGGAAACTCACTAAATCTTCTTTCTCCAATTCATCTACTACTACTACTGCCACAGATTGTTCTTGTTTTTGTTCGAATTTTTCAAGATCTTTAGAATTATCTTGGGTTACTACTTTTTTCTTAAAGCAGAAGTAGATCAAACATATTATGATGATGAAACAAATTGCAAATATCACACTTACAATGATCTTAACTCCCCCATTGCTTTCCATAATAATAAAAAAAAGTTAAAAGAGGAAATCAATCAAGAAGAATGAATGAACATAATCAACTTAATTGAAGATCAAACAAGCTGAAATGAGAGAGAGAATTAAGAACCCATCTTACTTGAAGAAGTAGAAGAAGAGAGATCTGAAACTTGGGTTTTTAGATCCAAGTAAAGAATCATTATGAGTTTAGATTGACTGGAATGGGTTGTCAGAGAAATTCTTGGGAAATAGAAACTTGGGTTTTGGTATAAACACAACAGAGGAAAGCTGAAGAAGAAGAAGAGATAGAAGATTCTGTGTGTGAAAAAGGCAGAATATATTCTAACCAAGGATTGTGATTTCGTTTTTCGAGTTAATTTCGTTCTCCTGATTTTAAGAAATGTTTGGTGGAATATTATGATAGTAAAGAAACAGTATTATTGGAAGATTATGGCACGTAGTAGAGCATGATTGGTGGGGGTATTGGTGTGTACTTGATCCGGATGCCTTGTGGGTCCCACGTCCACTTTAAAACAGCAGTGAGGAAAGTTAATTTGATATTTTAATTTTAAGAAATATTTTATTTTATGAAAAAAAAAAAAAAACAACAACAACAACCATCATCGTAATTTCAAATTTAACAATATAAGTTTTGTATATAAAGATTGGAATATTTTTTTTGGATAGAACTCAAAAAGGAAATAATTCAAATTTCGAAAGATATTTCGATAACTCTGATGTGACTGAGTACGATGACCCAAATGTACATTGATTGAAAAAAATGTGATTGTGACAAAACTTGAATTTGCTCATTATGGTTCTGTCAATGTTTAGAGAAAGAGATGTATGAACCATGACCACATCCGCATGGGATCTTGGGGTGTTGAGGGGTGCTCAGCAAAGTCCAACGTCCAAGGGAAGGAAACCCTACCATGTGAGGAATTATTAACTGCGACTTGCCATGCTCACTTTGTTTTTATTTCCGTATCTACATTGATTGATCGAGGACTCGTAACTTAAATTTTTTATATTTTCTTCCAATATTTTGTTGTTTAATTAGCCGATGGTGAAGTTATTATCTTTCAATCGACATTGTTTTATTTTATTGTGTTTATTGTCAGTTTTAAGGCTTAGAAATCCAAGTTTTGCAAGCATGTTTTGTGAGATACCACAATACATCTAATTAAAACAAGAAAATTTTTAGAGAGTTTGGTAAGGAAATATTTATTTGTGCTTGGGAGAGTGGTCTGCACCGATCGGACCAACTCTACGCCTCTTCAACTTCTCCAAATTTATGGAGAGAAAGGTAGAATTGTCCGATCACGTGCGTACTACCCTTCCAAACACAAATCAGTGCTCTCGGACCAAGCTCAGTAGAAACTTTGTTAAAATATGGAATGTGATTTCTCGAGATTTCACAAAATATTTCTTATTTTGAAGTTATTGAAATCTCTTTCGAAATCCGAAATAAATATTTTAATCTCCGTATATTTTAACATGCTATAATGTTATTTTTAGTATCAATAATTTGTTACGTGAGTGATTCTTATATAATATATAGTCTTTATTATGACACTACGAGTCATGTGAAACTTTTTATGTAATATTTAATAGTTTAAAATGCATAACTTATATTGTTAAATTGGAAATCACAACCAAAATCTTTACTTTTTTTTCTATACATAACGAAATGTTTTACGAAATATTTCTTAAAATCGAGACCGAAATCAAATCGAAAAACGAAATCACAATCCTTAGTTAAAACATTGCAACTAGAGATATGCACAAGTAAGTGGATATAGGGTGATCTAGATGTTTGGAGATAACATACAAGGTTAATTAGTTAACATCTGGTGGGTGACCCATACCAATCTGCCAAGACTTTTCTTAATACTTTGTTAGAATATAACACTCGTATGATGACCTACCTCCAACAACAAGTTCATGACCAAATTGTCTGTTGTGGGGGTGTTTGTTTTCCCTGTAATTAGATTTCTTCTAAGCGTCTGTTTGGTTGCACAGAAAATAGACATGAAAATTGAAACCGTTTTCGTGAATTCGATTTTAAAGCCTCCATCTCGGACTTGGAGAAAAGAAAGAAATATTTTAATCTTCATATATTTTAATATGCTATAATGTATTTTAGTATCAAAAGTTTATTATATGAATGATTCTTATTTAATATGTATCACACGACTACAAGTCATGTGATACTTTTTTATGTAGTATTTAAGAGTTTAAAATGCATAATTTCCATTGTTAAATTTGAAATCAAAATCAAAATTTTTACGTTCTTTTTACACAAAACAAAATATTTCTTAAAATAGCGGGGGGGGGGGGGGGGGTCGAAATCACAATCCTTGATCAGAAATGAGGTGCTTCTATGTTCTAATTAGAGGGGAAACACAAGCCTCGATGTGGATTTGGACGAAAGAAAGAAGAGGGAGAAAAAAATAAAAAGTAGCGCGTAAAGTTGTAAACTCGAGAATAATCTTTGAACATTTTAATACCAAATCATGAATGCTCATAATTTGCAATTCAATATTATAAACTTACATACTCTGATTCACACAATTCAAGCCAGTCCAAGAAAGCTCAAGGATAAAATTCTGGGAAACTTTTTTTAGCTGCAGCTTCTGCACCATTTTCACTGTATTCCACTTCATAATGTCAAGATAACAAAGAATGTAGTCTGGCAGGAAGCAAATAAAGAGTGGATACCTGCAAATCCCTTGCATGGCTCTGTAATGAGCAAACAATGGTCAGACAGTTAAATGCATCCTTCAGGTTATTTGCTCCAAGATCTAAGTTTTTGCGAGGAATCTGATTTAATTGAAGTCTTTTGGACTGTACAGAAGAAGAAAAAAAAAAGTCCCATATGTTCGAATTTATTTAACATTTGTTTTTCTTTTTTCAATGAGTTTTGCCCCTCAGGGTATGTAGTACATAGAATTTGGGAGCTTGAACGAGCGGTTAGAATTGGAGCTACCAAGCAAGTCACTCCATTGATCTCCCGAATTCCCAACAATTTTATATCCCTCTTGCACCATCTCACTCCTTTTCTCTGACTTGTACGTAACTGCAGATTTTTCATGATCCTCAAAGGCTCTGCATAGGTAAGAAGACAAATGATGAGAAAGATTCTAATCCGGCTCGATATAATGCAATACTACTATTTCAGAAAGAAAAATAATAAGGATGAGATTAAATATAAACTCGGGATTTGGTAAAAAGATTGGAAAGCAGAGATATTTTTTTAGTGATCGCCCATCAATTTTTTTCTTTTCTTTTCTTATTTATGTTTTATTTTATACATTCCAAATCATCTACACCTCAGTGGAGGGTGCAAAATCAGATGCCAGTAACTTAGCTACAAATGTTTAAACCTGCACAAAAAATCTTGAAACATGGTGGGCTAAAGATGAAAGAAATTTCTTGTATAGCAGGACAGCACCCTATATACTCAAGTGAGGGTACAAACAATCTCAACTCTTTTGCTATGGCTTGTAAGCAATAGAAACATTAAGCAATAGAAACATTTACAGTTTTACACCTAAACTCTCAAACAATTTTTATACTAAATACTCTTAGAGACCTATAAAATGCGGCACATGCAAAGTATTTTGACATTTGAACGACATTACTCCAAGGAAGAAATTGTTGAAGATGGCTGAAAAAGTGCCTCAGATAAACATGCTCATAGAGCCCCCAACACCTGAATAATTAAATGGCGGAAATGTGGCGCTTAGTTTCTCTTGTTGCTTCTCTCTAGCTTTGTGTATGATTGGGCTCAATTTGGGTAGTATGTGATAAGTGCAAAAGCCCCAAACCAGAAGTTAATTTAGAACCCTGTTTTTCTAATAGTCGAGTGAAGAAACTGTTTGAGTAGCTAATTAATCTGCAACTCGGGCAATTAAGGCCAATATAATCAGCAGCTTGACTGATTAGTTGCCAATTTAATTGGTCCAAGTACACTCAAACGAATTTTCGTAAAATCGGATCGCTTGGAGTCTAAGCGTTGATCATTACTAATCAACAATTTGATAATCCAGTCTATGACAAGACCACGGCAACTGTGGAAGAAGTAAAAGATCATCTTTATTTTTCCTAAGGTAGAAGTTATTGATGCCAATGAAAGAATTTACAATGGTGGCAACCTTAAAATGCTATCCAAAATTAACAAGTTCGAATCGGCATAGAAACTCAAAAAAAAAAACCCTTGAAAGATGGGTAATGAGGCACCCAAGTCCACAGTATGATTAGTATCTCTGCTTTATCACCGTCTCCAAGTTAGAAACATTATTCAAAAACATGTTTTGTTCTTAGCTAATCGCCCAACATATTGCAAATGGAACCAACGTCCATAATTTATTTCCTTCGGGAGTAAGGTAACTCAGTTTCTTTCAAATATCCACAAGTCCTCCATGGATTATAGTATTACCCAAGACAAGCCAAATAAATTGACAACATACCTCCAAACCACACTAAACCACTTTGCAGTGAAGAAGATGTTTCGTATTCTAAGAGCATGATTCACATAAAGAGGAGTTTGCATCAATATCTATACCTCAGTGCATGATCTCAACCTTGGATGAAATCTTGTCGCATGCCACAATCCAGATAGAGAATGAAACCATGGGTGGGACCCTATTCCTCCAAACTAGTTTGATCCGAAATTTACATGAGCTCTAATGAGAAACTGATCGATACATTTTATAGAAGAATACACAAGCCAGAAAGCTTGCCCTTATCTTCTTTCCAGTTGCAGTTGTCCTTTTGTTCCCCCAAACCATTCCTTCCAACATACAGCAATTCAACAAACTCGACCAACTCTCCCCTATAAACAGCACATCCATGAAGATGGAAGTTCATTGCACCACCGTACTTTCTACCATAGTCCTCCATTGGAACCTTCAGGAACGTATCCATGAAAGACTCATCCCCAAAGCATACAACATACCAAAATTTTTTACTTCGTCACTTCTCTCAAGTCTCAACTACAACACTACAGCCGGAATAAACTTATCTCTGTAATTGGATATTGTCTTTGAAATACTAATACTATAAGATATCGTTGTCTAGAACCCAATTGGAACTCGATGGTTGTATTTAATTTTATTACCATTTTCTACAAAGCTATCCCTTTATATACCATATCCACACAACCACTAATAGAATAAGGAGTTGTTTATCAAAAACAATCAAATTTCAAGATTTCCCACTTCTTTTGAGAAACATACTAATTCTAATTCCCGACTCCAAGCATGAAATCCTCTGTCTCCTCACCGCCACACCCTATGATGTCAAGGGCGCGAAGTGCGGCGAGGCGCTAAGGAGGTCTCATAGCTCCTCGGGGAGCGCCTCATACAACAAAAACCTTGCTGGAGAAAAAACATATTTGTAGTATTTTTACACTTTCTAAAGGGATTTTTTAAGTTCCTAATTCATTCAAGTATCCCCCTCAATACAAAACATCGACAAGAGATGACTGGAAAGTCAAGAAACATATAACAAATAATGCATGTCATACCCCTAAGTAAATAGAGATTAGAGAAGATTGAAGTACAATTTTAGGCTAATTCACATGCATTGACATTAATGGATCTGTACACGATAGTCTATAAACATTAGTAAATCGGGCCAACCCAAGTAAAGTTGAAAACCTAGAACTAAAAGTTGACAAATTCATTATTATAAAGCTTAAAGATATTAACTTAAATATATACATTAATTTCTTATTTAGATGCAAACAATTTTTTGGATTCATAATAGAGTAAATTAACATTTTCAAAGGACATCATTACTAACTCACTTGACATTTCTTGTCTAATATTCAATCTTAATTAAGATTTTATTAACTTAAACCTATGTATTATGAAAGTTGTAAGCGGTGGGTAAATAGTTGACAAAACATAACAGATAATAATAATAATAATAATAAAATATTAATGGCATATTTTAAAAGAAGATTAAAATTCTTTAACAAAAAAGTAAACAAAGGAAAAAAATGAATTAAAAAATAGATTTTCTTCCGATTGTTCATTTTGTCATGATTTGTCCACCCAAAATAAAAGAGTTGATAAAATAATAAATAACTTTTATAATGGTTTATTTCTTAAAATAAAGTTAAATTCTAATAAAAATGTGCATTTAACATTTTGTGATTACATAACTTTATGTTTATTGAAAAAAAATTATCAACAAATGGTTTAAAGTGAATGGATTTAGATCGAGTTGGTGATGTTGCAACACTAAAGTATTGAAAATAGGGATGCCTTCAATAATGAAATTTTCATATGGATAACTATGTGGAATAGGCTCCTATCCAAGTTTGAGCTGGCTCATAGGGATATGGATGTGTTATGAACCAACCAATTCTCCCAAAAGCCCGAGCTGTCCAGGAGGGGAAGGTCCATAACAAGGATCGTAACATTGCCCCACGTTTCCAAAGCCGACGTCCTCGTCGGCCCACTCTATCGACACTGGCCCAGTGAGCCTTCTCTCAGCTACCAGTATTCAACAACTTAGCACTATGCCCATACATAATGCTAAATTATTTTAATCCAGCCTATAGGTCACCCCTGCCGGGATTCGAACCTTGGATGTGGGGTTTAGCTCTGATACCAACTGTTATGAACCAACCAATTCTCCCAAAAGTCCGAGCTGTCCAGGAGGGGAAGGTCCATAACAATGATCGTAACAGGATGTTGAGGTGGGATGTAGCTTTTATGAATTATATCCAAAAAGTTCAGTTTATTTTCTTGGTCAGGTCAATAGAGTGTGGATGAATTTCTTACGACTATTAGTGTGAGTTGGGTAATGCATGGTTCCATAGAGACATTTCTAAGAAGTTAGAAGACTCTGAATCATCTCTCCAAAAGGGAAGGTGTTATGCAAGCTAATTCCTTTTGCAATGTCTTCGACAATGTGGAAAGAACGGAATAACATAATTTTCAGCCATAAGACATTGGATATTGACTTGGTGATCATGGAGGTGTTAGTTACTCTTTAGGGTTGGGTATCTCACCTTCCATATTTCAACATGCTATTGTATTGGGGCCTAAATGCTTTTCAATTGCTGTCTTGTTTCCACATTACATTCATGAATAAATTTTACTCTAAAAACAAAAATGTTGCAACAATAAGGTGAACCACTTTTGTCCCATTTTATTTTTACAACATCTTCTACTTTTTCATGATTTTGCCACCTTTTATTTTTTTTTTTTTTTTAGGTAGAGAAGAATCTAATTTTGTAAAAGGAACTAGGCCAATATGCCCTAAAATCCAACAAGAAGGTACTACACCCCAAAATGGAAGTCCTATAAGTTTTCCATTTACCAGACAAATAGTTCTTCAAATGCTTCCTTGTTTAGAATGCTTGAGAGATACACTTTGCATATCTTTACATAGCCTAGCCTTGAAACCTCCTATGCATGTGTTCCTTTTCATAAAAAATCATAATTCAAAACCTCTTTAAAATGTCCTTCAAGTATTTGAAAATGAGCTTTCAAGCTTGCAAAGTGGTTTCATAAAATGGGCTTTGAAAAACCATGTAAATGAAAGTTTCAAAACATTTAAAAAAATTAAATTAAATTTGTTTTTGACATTTTTGGTTATAAATTCAACTCAATTATATAACATGATATAAATAGTGGATGTTTAAGAACCACTTCATTTAAATATTAAACTTAATGATAGTTAGTGTTGTCGAAATTCAACAATATCATTTTTCAATAAAAGTTTGACTTTATTTTGATGGTTTTGGATAAAAGGATGTTGGCCCTTTGATCAAAGCTTCATTTTACTTGGGTTTATAGGTTCATTATCATAAATTGAAAATATTTACACATTATAGCAAGTTTATTTGAAATATATATAAACATATAGAGAGAGAGGCAACACGCGAAGTACAAATGTGAACACACAAGTTAATAGGGTTGGCAAGTTTTCCCAAAGATTGGAGGACCCGGGCCACCCCACCCCTCATGGGATAGATTTGGAGGATGCCTATCGGGGTTTGGGGAGAATTCGAGAGAGTATGTAATCCGGAAACATGGGGAGGACTTGAACGGGGCTAGGGGTGAGGATTCTTCCATGGGGATCTGGTGGTATATGTAATATTTTACATACAGGCTACTAGCAAGCTAGCATAGCATAAGCACAACGTAGCTCTTTGGATGGAACACACAAGTTAATAAAGCTTCCACCCTTTACTTGCTTTCCTCACTAGATATTGTGGGACTAAAACCAATGTGAACACGAGATAATAAATTGTGAACTTCACTTCTTTCTTTAGTTAGGAGATGTGGGACTAGACACCTATGTTGAATAAACTTAGCAAACAAAACATAGCGCCACATCGGTTAGGAAAGAAAAGTATTCATTGGTCAATGTTGAACGGCTAAGACTTTCAATGAGCTCAATGTTGACTCATACGCATGATGCACTTGCAGATCCAAGGAAAGAGGCTCCAATTCTAGTGCACTTAGACTTTAATTTTGTCCCAACGTCCAACGAAAAAGGTTATGATTCTTTAGAAATGTTAGCCCCACATTGTTTATGTGAACCCAACAAAGGTTCTCAGTTCTTAAACCAGGGAAAGAGGTTCATTATTTAAAAATGTTAGACCCATATTGTCTATGAGGACAAAGGTACTCAGTTATTTAATATACAAAGCCTTAAGTTAAAATTAATCCCACGACGTATGGTGTTCCCAATTCTTTAAAAATACAAACCCTTCAGGTTTAAGGATTTGAAAGCAGAACACCCATAATTGACGGGATGGGGATGAATTTTAATTTGAAAAAATTATCTGGTTGTGGGGGGTATTAGGAGGTGTTAAATATATGCCGCCGGCAGGAACGGATTTGGTGAAATCTGCCCCGTTGCATCCCTAGTCGTCAATATCCTTTTGTTCCTTTCTAGCCACACAATCCAAGCAATAGCATAAGGTCTAAAAGACCGAAAAACTCTTCTTTCTCCCTATTGAAGCGCAACACTTGTACTCATGGAGCAAACCCAGAATGGTCCTCAAGGAGCGCCAAGGCACAATCCCGGTCATGTGCAATGTGGATTATTGCTTCAAGCAAGTACTTCATAACTCTCATCACAAGGCTAACTAAAATTGAAATTCATGAAACATAAGAAAAATATTGAAATTCATGAATTTTGTTATACATGATAAAATTTACAAGTGCTACTAAGAAAAATAAGGATATCATATGAACTTTAGAAATTCTACCTTAAAGCACCTAACCGTGACACCTATCCAGTTCCTAACTAAAATTTATCAATTATATCAAGATGAGTATGTCTTTAACAATTTCTGAGTATACTAAAATAAAGATGTAATTTTAGAACTAAATAGATGATTTAACAGTGGCAATAAGATACTCTTCTATCCAAGTGAATTTTATATTGGAATAACAGAAAATTCATTTTCTTTTTGCTTTCTTGACAATCCAAAAGAATGCTATGTATCAATAATCAAGCTTTTGCAGTGAGATGTTTTTTAATAATGTTATCTGACTTGAGAAACCTTACTAAAATTAGCAATTTGTATAACCCACTAGACAAAGACTCTGAAACACAGACACTGCTTAAACACGACCTGGATAAATGTTGGACATGTTGTGAACATGTCTGGAAAGTTTGACTCAATCAAACATATTGTGGACACATATGAGACACGTTTCAGCTATTTTAACATTTTTTGTTGTGGTGCAAATAACTTATGTGCACCCCATCCCTCTTATGTTTCCAACTTTCCATTGATCTTCTCCAATCCCTAGCCATATAGCAATAGAAATGAGCTAATATTTTAGAGAAACCACAACAAACAATGAAGGTTGGACATGGCTAGTACAGTAGACTATGTAACTGAAAGATTGAAGTATTTTGAAGGATAAACAAATGAATATTAATGCCAATATGGTACAATTTTGGTTTACGAATTTTTGATAACTTTTGAGTTATCTAATGTCTTTGTTTGATTTGTTTTTTAACCATTGACCATTTTACTTACATTCTTGGATCCATTAAGCATTTTATAAAATATAATTAAAGTATTTAACTGCCGTGTCTATGTCCAGGTTTTACGAGATTCCTCATGTCTATGTTTCCGGGACAAAGGAATACAAATACCATTTTACATCATCAGAAAAGACAGTCTGGATCAATACCTTAAAATCAGCTTGTCCCAATCACGAAATCCTGCAGTTTTCAGATTCTCCACTGTAACACCTCTCTGTCTCTCGCTCCTTCCAGTCAATAAGAAGACCTTATAACCCAGTCCTAAGACTTGTTTATACAGATCCAAACTGGATGCTATAGCAGGGGCCTCACCTCTTTCAACCCATTTATCAAACTCAAGGCTATCAAAAACCTCCAAACTGCAAGTTTCAATCAAAACCATATCAAAATCACTTTTCTCTTTTCCCCTCAAAAACTGTAATTTCAACTAGAATAAAGAAACGATTCAATGAGAACCAAAATTTTCAAATTCTCAACCTCAATAAATTCACCTCCTATCAGATTAAAAAATAATAATAATAATTTAAAGGAAAAACAAAATCAACCACACCATCTAAATCTA
Organism: Berberis vulgaris; assembly: GCA_963556465.1. Lineage (NCBI taxonomy): Eukaryota > Viridiplantae > Streptophyta > Magnoliopsida > Ranunculales > Berberidaceae > Berberis > Berberis vulgaris. The sequence continues at coordinate 77,738,964 of OY747136.1, read as the reverse complement.
ATTGATATCAAACCCTAAATTCCTTCAATGTTCTGTGGAATTCCACGAGGACTTGGCTAAAACAGGCAAAACTGCCTGATCTAAAACGAATGATAGTCACAAGATGTGCTGAAAATTAAAACCTTGGCTGGCTGATTTACAAATACTCATAGTAGATAAGAATCAACCCTGAAACTCCATTATTTGTGAATGATTTAAATACATTGGATATGGTTTACCGCATAGGTTTTCATGGGAGAATGAAGTATTACTTTAAGAGTTCTATTTAAGTTTCAGGCCTTCATCTTTAGTATTTAATGTTCAATTTGAACTATAAAGCATGCAGTTCCAGTAGTTTTACAAAATAAACCCTTAGATGACAGCTATTGCTACTCTTTAATTCCCATGTAAATTTTTTTTAGGAAAGAGTTTGCATATGGGGATGTTTGCTTGTATTAATGCCTCTACTTAAAGGTTAACACAAACACACACAATTTTGCCAATTGAACCTATTTTTTTAAAACATAAAATTTTGTTTTGGAGAGGTCAAAAATGGAAATGGAGGTTCTTGAAGAAGCTGCGTAAAGCTGTTCAAGATCGAACTTGTATGCAACACAAACTCTATAAATTGTTGCCATGCTAGTTCTTTAATGAAACCCTGTACTTAAATATCTAAACATTCGTACTATTTTCAGCCAAACATTCCTGGCCCAAAAACTGCAAAGAATCATCGCACCATTTGATGGTGTTCTGGGGTGGCCGGCGGAAGAATTAACATTCATTTTAGATTACAATTCAGTTTTAAGGCTTGAGTATATCATATTGAGTTTCAATATTATTGCACAGAATAAAAATAACAAAAAATTGCACAAGCGAAAAATTTAGAAATAAGCTCACCCATAGCCATGATCAACATAATAAGGAAGATTGGATAAAAGGGTTTCGTCAATGTCGAAAATCCAAGCATCCTTTCCATCATCACCCAATTTCACATTCTTGGCATAAATCTCAGCCTGTTTAGAAACCATGTCAATATCCGACCCATAACCCTTTCCCATCATATAATCCTTAACATAACCAGCACATTCGGCTGGAATGGTCTTCCATGGGCTCAAATTATTAGCCTCACCAGCAACCCTCCAACTATCACATTGTATTCGGAGCTCATCTTTTGATTCCTCTAACCGGATCAATTCTGGGTATTCAAGTATCAATGGTCTGGGTAAGATATGTGACTCCACCTTCTCGTAAGCAACCACATTGGAATACAAACAAGATAAAACTATTAAAAAAAACCCAAAATTGATCATGGCAGCGGAAATGGAATGAAAGAAGGATTGGGTTAGTCAATTTCAAAGAAAGGGTGTTTGAGAGAATAAGGGTGATCCAGAAAGAAAGAAACCCTGGAAACAGTTTTCCCTCTTTCTGGTGTTTGGGTCTGGGGGGGAAGGGAGAGAAAAAGCACGAAGGAGGACAAAATGGAAAAGAGGGAATGTTGGTATTTGTAATGATGGGCTGATGTGAGAGTTTAACCAAAAAAAAAAAGAAGCAAAACCATGGCATTGCTGGTCTTCCCTTCCGTTGAATTAATTGTCCATCATTCTAAGTCTATGCAAGGATTGTGATTTTGTTTTTCGAGGTAATTTTAGCCGGTTGATTTTAAGAAATATTTTGTTGTATATAGAAAAAATGTAAAATTTTTAATTATAATTTTGAAGCTATCATTTTCGATATAAGTTGGGCATTTTAAACTCTTATAAATTACATAAAAAAATATCACGAGAATCGTAATGTCATACAAACTACATATTGCATAAGAATCACTTATATAACCAAATTTTAATATTAAACTAAAATTATAGCTGATTAAAATGTACCGACATTGAGATTGACCAAATGATAAAAAAAAATTTGACTTAGAAAGAAATTTCGGTAATTAAAAAATATATAAATATCCGATGAAATTTCAACACGTTTTGAGAAATCACATTCTTTGACTTTATGACATTTGTAATATTGACTTAATGTATTTTCCTTAATTAGAAAAGATTATGTTAAATGAAAAATATTGTTACCATTATTATACTGTAAAAATCTAATATTTTGGGACACTTTAGATAATGTTGATTTAATATCTAAACCAACACCTAGACAAATTTTACAAGGCAGCGATTGAAGGACGCCACCAATTCTGCTGAATACATCACCATTGCCATACTTTCTAAAGACCGAAGAATATTACCAATATTAAATAAAATAAACCCTTCCACCTCTCTTCTCTTCCCTCCCTTTCATCTCCATCAAGCACTATCGCCGCCACCGTTGGCTGCAACCGCCTCTCCCCTCCATTGTCGGTCGCACCGGGCCACTGCCCGGACATCCCTCCCGACCCCTGCAACATCCCTCCACCCCCACTGCTTCTTCTCTTATTATCTTCTCTGTTTTCTTCTTCATCTTCTATGTTTTTTTTCTTTTTATTATCTCTTCCTTTATTTTTTTCATTTTCTCTCATCCTCTCTAATTTTCTTCTAATAATCTTTCTTTTTTTTATTCTCCTCTGTTATTCATCTTCTGATTTTTCTCCCACGCCCTCGTAGAGGTGCCCCACTCACAAGAATCCCCGTGAGGGCAAAAAAATATGTCCCTTGCGGAGGCTCATGCGAATGGGAACCCACACTCGCACAAACCTTTGTATTTTGGGGTTCTCCACTCGCAGGAGCTTTCACGAGGGACACATTTTTTGCCCTCGTAGAGGTTTTTGCCAGTGAAAAAACAGGGGAGAAAAATAGGAGAGGAGACAAAAAGGAAGACATGGGAGGAGGAGAAAATAAGAAAAAAATAGAGAATATGATAAGCAAAAAAAGAATAGAGGATAAGAAAAAAAAACAGAGAAGAGAAGAAAAAAATTATAAGAAGATAGGAGAAGTTAAAAAAACAAAGAAGATAAGAATAGAACATATGAAAAAAAAATAGGAAGAAGAACAGAGAAGAAAAAAACTCAAAGAAGAAGAAGAGGAACAAAGGAGAACATGAAAAAAGGAGCGGTGTTGCGGCCGGTAGTGGATGGGAGTGTGGTGGTGCGACCAACGGTGGTAGGATGATGGTGCGGCCGGAGGTGGCAAGGCGAGGTGATGGTGGGGCGGGTGGGCTGGGGTCGCTCCTGTGAAGAAATGAGATAATGTGGATAAGGGAAGGTGAGAGGTGGTGGTGTCCTTCAGTAGATCAAAAAAAAGTGGGGGTGGTGTTGTCCATTAGTCATTGCCTTCTTATAATCCAGTCCTTATTTTCAAAAACCAAGAATTTGTCCCTTTATCTTCACAACCACCAACATCCCAAATACATTTATCAAGCTAGGTCCTATGTCATCAGGCTGCCACCATCAAACCTCAATTTAGGCACCCTGAGTTTGACTACGTTTCTGATTCGATTATTCGATTTGGCACCTTGAGTTTTCTCAGTTGCACTTGAATGATCTAACAATCACACATTTTACAATCACTTAATGTTCAACCTATATTGATTTTATAAATTCAGCCATGCTTGTTTTTGGTCTAATGCAAACGATCTATCTCCTGTTGAAAATGTGTTACTCTTCCACTGCATAGCCCTAGGTATCATTGAAGTGGCTAGGGGAAATAAAAGTTTGTTTGTGAATTAGATTAAAAAAAAATTTATTATTGGTTTAATTTATAAACCAATATACACTGAGAGTTAAAGCGAAAATATATAAACGTGCGATCAAATTATTAAGTCGTACATATTTCCTTGCAAATGGTCGAAGAGATTAAGTCATTCAAGTGCGACAAAAAAACTCAACCAAAAAGCGTCAACTCAAACGAACATATCAGAAACGTCAATTAAAGTCAAAATAAACTAATGACATTAGTCATCTTCTGAAGACCAAAGTCAACTTCTATAACCCTTTCTCATCATATAATCCTTAATATAACCAGCACATTCGGCCGGAATGGTCTTCCATGGGTTCAAATTATTTGCCTCACCAACAACCCTCAAACTATCACATTGTATTTGGAGCTCGTTTTTTTATTCATCTAACCGGATCAAATCTAGGTATTCAAGTATCAATGGTCTGGGTAAGATATGCGACTCGGCCTTCTCGTAAGCGACCACATTGGAATACAAACAAAATAAAACTATTAAAAAAAACCCAAAATTGATCATGGCAGCGGAAATGGAATGAAAGAAGGATTGGGTTATTCAATTTCAAAGAAATGGTGTTTGAGAGAATGAGGGTAGGAGGGATGGGATGGGATGCGTTTCTTGATCCAGAAAGAAAGAAACACTAGAAACAATAGTTTTCCCTCTTTCTGGTTTTTGGGTTTGGGGGGAAAAGGAGAGAGAGAACACCAAGGAGAAAATAGAAACAGGGAATGTTGGTATTTGTAATGTTAGAGTAAACCAAATAAAGCAAAAAACCATGGCATGGCTGGTCTGTATGTCCATTGAACTACTTGTCCAACATTCTAATTTTATGACACATGTGATATTGAGTTAATGTATTTTCCTTAATTAGAATGATTATGTTAAACAAAAAATATTTTTACCATTATTATACTTAAAAATCTAATCTTTTGGGATACTTAGATAATGTTGATTTAATATCTAAACCAGCTCCTTGATAATTTTTATAAGGTAGTGATTAAATGACACCAAGGATACCACCATCTTTCTGAAGTTCACCACCAATATAAATAATAATAAAAACATTATCACCTATTTCCTTCTCTTCTCCATCAAGTACCATCACCGTCACCATCGGCTGCAACCACCTCTCCCTTCCACTGTCAGCCTCACCGGGATGCCACCGGACATCTCTCCCAACCCCTGCGACGTCCCTCCAACCCTCGCCTGCTTCTTTACTCCTTTTCTTCTCTATTTTCTTCTTATTCTAATCTATTTTTCTTCTATTAACTATTCTGTTTTTTTTTTTTTTTCTTGTCTCTTTTTCTTCTTCTCATCTTTTTTTTTTATTCTCCTCTCTTCTTCTTCTCATCCTATCTTGTTCTCCTCTGTCTTCATCAACATCTTTTTCTAATTTTTCTCCACTATTTTTCTCATTCGCCCTCACGGAGGTTCCCCACTTGCAAGAACCTTTACTGGGGCAAAACATTTTGTCCCTTGCAGAGGCTCCTACGAATGAGAACCCGCACTCACACAAACCTCTGCATGTGAGGGTTCTCCACTCACAGGAGCGTCCACGAGGATGAAGGAGAAAAACAGGGGAAAAGAAAAGAGAAGTGGAAAATAGGAAGAGAGAGGAGGAGAAAGAGAAGAATACGAAAAAAAAAAATAGAGAAGGGGGGAGGACAAAAATAGAGGAGAAGAAAAAAAAAAGATAAAAAGAGAATATAGGAAAAGAATAAGAAAAAAAGAATAGGATGAAAAACAAGCAAAAATATGAGGAACACAAATAATAAGAAGAACAACAAAGGGGAAGGGGAAGAAATGAGCAGTGGTGCGGCCGGTGATGCAACCAACGGTGGAAGGGCGTGATGATGCAGCTGAAGGTGGTAGGGTGGGGTTGCTCCTATGAAGAGATGAGAAAATGTGGAGAAGGGAATGTGAGGGGTGGTGGTGTCTTTCAGCAGATAAATAAAAAGTGGCTTGGTGTGTCCTTAATTCACTGCCTTTTTATAATCCAATCCTTATTTTCAAAAACCAAGAATTGAATCCTTTATCTTCACAACCATCACCATTCAAAATACATTTATCAAGCTAGGTCTCGTGTCATCGGGTGACCACCATCAAACCCCAATTTAGGCACCCTAAGTTTGAGTGTGCTTCTGATTCAATTATTCGATTTGGCGCCCTTGGTTGTGTCTTCTTAGTTGCACTTGAATGATCTAACGGTCACACATTTTACATTATCACTTAATGTTTAACCTATATTAGTTTTATAAATTAAACCATGCTTGTTTTTGTTCTAATGCACAAATTACACTTTCAAACTATCTGTCTCAAACCCATTTTCCTGTTGAAAATGTGTTGCTCTTCCACTGCATATCCCTAGGTTTCATTGACATGGCTAGGGGAAATACAAGTTTGTTTGTGAATTAGATAAAAAATTAATTATTGGTTTAATTTATAAAACTAATATAGATTGAGACTTAGAGCGAAAATGTATAAATGTGCGATCAAATTATTAAGTCATACATATTGCCTTACAAATGGTCGAAGATATTAAATCATTCAAGTGCGACCAAAAAGCGTCAACTTAAACGAATATATCGGAAACGTCAATCAAAGTCAAAATAAACTAAAGACCTTAGTCAACTTCTAAATACCAAAGTCAAAGATAAAAAGGACAACCAATTGATGTCAACGTGTAAGAAAACTAAAGTCAAATAAGTTTGACTATAATAGTGGTGAAGAGAATACTAGCCAAAAGTGGCACATGGATTTGCTAAATTCAAATTTAAGTTGACGTTTATTAATATAAGGTTCGGGGATCCTACAAACCCCAGCTCACTTTCCAAACAATTTTTTTTTTCAAATTTAAGTGCCAAAAGAATTTGGGCATAATCAAAATCTCAAATATGTGCAACTATGTGTCGTGCATTTACACATGTTAAAGTTTGACTACTAATCAAATTGACCTTGTTTTATGAGCAAATAGTGTAAGGGGACAAGGTGAGATAGTGAGATTTAGAGAGAAGTAAACATAGTGTAATAGTTCATTTTCTTACAGTGAAATATTTTAAGGGTTGCCCATGGAGTATGGTTTTTATTGAACCACGTTATAACTTGGTAGTGTTATTTTGTTTATGTAGATTCTTATTTTGTTTGGAGAAATTCTAGGTGTCGAGGAAACCAGCGAGGAAATGAGCGAGGGGAGGGAGGTGGCGGGGTGGGAACCGTTCACCTCCCTCAGGATGCGTGCCATCCTGAGGGAGGTGAACGGTTCCCACCCCGCCACCTCCCTCCCCTCGCTCATTTCCTCGCTGGTTTCCTCGACACCTAGAATTACTCTTTTGTTTGTGTTGGTTGTAGTCATTCGTCAATCCATTGAGGAAAGGGACTTGGCTTGCATCTAAGTGCAAAGATGTGTTTGTGATTGTATTGATTATAAATCACGACACTATGACTATATGCCTTGTGACTGCTCCGACTGAATACTTCAAGAGAGAAAAATGTATGATATATGGTCAACTATGGCTATCCAGAATTGGCCTACAAATAAGAGATCATCTCGTTTGTTCAAAGATGAAATTGAAATTTTTATAAACTTGAAGGAGACATTGAAGAACATTTTGAGAGTGATTCAAGCAATAAAAATGGCAAGTTTTCTCTCCAAGTCCGAGATAATCGACACCATCTCTCTCCAACTCTATATCGTATCTTTATGAGTGTGCTTAATAGAAAGAGAGTTCCTAGGGTTTAATTTGTGAACATTAGAACAAACAATTTCTTTGTTTGAGATCTATATCGTATAAAAAACAACTTCTTTATTTTTCATCCCTAACCGTCATAGTTGTAAGGTGAAAAATGCCACTTTTAAATGAATGAAATTTTGAGCTCAAGCCTTCTTTAATCCGTCTATTTGAGAGAAACGGTTGGAAAGTAAAAAAAAATAAAGTGTCTTGTATCACTTGTTAAAGTCTATTGTGGACTGGTTTGACCTTGCGAAGTTGTGATTATAGTTATTAGGCTTGAACAAAAAACTAAGCAAATCGATGAAACTGACCAACCGAGCCGAACTTATGATTTCGATTCGGTTTTGACTTTTCAAAAACTGAATTTTTCAGTTCGGCTCATTGTTCATTTGTTCATATACAATTGGTTTGTACTCGTAAATTTAAAGAATTGTGAGGGTGTTTTCGAAAAACCAAATTCTTGACAAATTTAAGCACAAACACTGTTCATTGAACAATATTTGTCAAATTTTACAGTTTGTACTTTATTTTAGTCTCTCATGCATAAATAAAATATATTTTAAATTACTTTATATTACACCATTTCCTAGAACTGGGGTTGATGAGAATAATATTTCTTTGCTACAAGTTGTCGATGTAATTTCTTTGCTACAAGTTGTCGATGTAATCATCTCCTTACTTGAGAATACCAACCAAATTCTAAAGACTTTCTCATTGGGTGTGGTTTTCTTGGTTTACAAGACTCTTTTTCAGGGCGTAAATGCTCTAAGTGAGGACACGTAACAAGGTAGACCTACGTCAAGTTTTCTAGTTTTCTAGTGAGGACACGTAACAAGGTAGACCTACGCTGTCATCTCTGAGTAAATGACCCACAAAGAACTCTGCTGTTTTAGATATAGAAGAAAATGGGCTTAAAAGCTTCTTCTATGAAGGAACGATAAGAAGGAGAAGGACCAGAAACGAGTAGTGTTGATAATCAGTGAAACGATTCAAGGGTTTCTATCAAAGAGGAAATCATGGGTATGGGTAGTTTCAAAACCCCAAATTTGAAGACATATCGACGAAGAACAAGAATTCAAAACATCCCAGAAGAGCTCATTCAAGACATCCTCTCAAGGTTGCCACTCAACTCTGTTTTTGAATGCAAGAATGTTTGCAAACTCTGGTTTTTTCTCATAAAACAATCTCGTTTTGCTAAGATGCATTACAATTACTACTTGACACATACATCATCATCATCTCAAAATCAAAACCCCACTAACATTATCCTTCATCCTTGCTCTCTAACCTCATCTTCTTTTCATTACATACCCAATATCGATCGATGTGATAGAGTAATTAAACTCAGTAAACCCTTTATGCCATCATCTCCAATCCAAGATTTCTTGGTAGTGGATTCTGTCAATGGGTTACTTTGCTTGTTGGGTTCTAAGAATAACAACTTTGTGATATGTAATCCAGTGAATGGGGATCGCTTTGAGCTACCTTCCACACCGGCGTTATTGAGAAGGATTGAAATTTTAGTTGGGTTTGGGTATAGTCCAAATACTAATGAGTACAAAGTGGTTCTTGCAGAAAATGAACATCATGGAAATCTCAATGTGACTTGCATTGTCAATGTAATTACAGTAGGAAGAAATTCTTGGAGGAGCATTCAAACTAGCACGAGGAATATAAATCGTATCAATGGTAATACTTCTGGTTGCTTTTTTAATGGGTATTTGCATTGGTTAACATTTGGAGCCTTCCATATTGTTAGTCATATGCTGTTGTTCGATGTTGAAAAGGAAAATTTTGCAAGAGTCCCAATTCCTAATATGATAAAAGCAGCTCATTATGATGTTGATTTGGGGGTGTTGGGAAGCAACCTTATCTTGGTTGGTTATACTAAAATCGATTTAAGAGTTTGGGTATTGAAGGATTATAATGTGAAGAGGTCTTGGAGTCTTGAATTTGTGATTGCATTTCCAGAGCCTAGCATGCGGACATTTTTTATGGGAATGCAAAATAATGGCAATATTGTACTACTTCGTGATTTTGAAGAGCTCTATTCTTATGACCCCAAAAGTGGAACACTTGAAGAGCTTCGAGGGGATGGATTTCCACGGTGTTTTAGAGCAGTTTCTCATGCGGGAGTCCTTGTTAAACTCAAGGATGTCATTGCCATGGAGACAGACTACACAACAATGTGACAATCTAGTCATCTCGATCTGTGACTCTTTGTAGGTATGTTATCATACATCTGCTAATCACTTCGTATTTTGATTAGTTAGTGCTAATTTTCGTACTTTTTCTATCTTACATGGTAAGAAGAGTCTTAGAGATATTATTGGATAATATATAATCTGAGTGTGCCTTAGGAATTCATCATCCTGCTTCCATATATTAATATGTCATTTCATTAAGCAATATCAAATATATGTGTTATTCGTCTCCAAGCTACATGGATAGCTTAGTTATTGTTTGGTCATAAGTATCATCCTTTATACGGTGGCCGTATTCGCCAACCATTGCAGCATTTTGTTGACTAAAATTGGCCAATCACGGTGTCATTTTGTTGACTAAAATTGGCCTTTTTTTTCATCCCAAAGGGTGAACGTTCATATTGGAGCCAGACCACGTATGCCCACACGGTCAATGCGTTCAAATTTATACATAGATCTTGAGGGAATGAGGGAATATGTGGCACATGGCGTCATTCACTACTTTGTTTTACTCATGAATTCACTATCAATTGTGAGGATCAGGACACGAGCAAAAGGCTCCAGTTCATTCTCCTTTTGATATTCTTACTTTGTTTACTAATCTTAGGCCTTATTCTATTTATCTCTCTCACAAATTTTCCACACAAAGAAAGAAGAATCAACGTTTGTCTTAGTTGAAACATTCGGACAACACCTTTCCATAATATTCTTTTCTCGCTAATAACCTTTCCATTTAATTCATTCATCAAATTCTAATTCGTGTATTAGAAGTTGGTAGGATCAGGGGCCATTGGTTTTTGCCACTAATTTTTTCAATAACAGTTAACCGTTGGTTTTGAAAGAATGAAAGAGTGAATATTTAAAAGTTGTCACTACCATTTGGGAGCATCAGTAAATATTTAAAAGTTGTCACTACCATTTGGGAGCATCGAAATGGTTTTAGCCGACAAAGAACAAATCCTGCAAAAAAGGAATTCTAAGTTTTTTTTTTCACTTTCTTTTCCAGTAGAAACACCATGATTGTTGATTTTGAAGCTCTTGAGATGATGTTTATACTTGATGCAACGAAGCTAGAGATGAATCTCTTGTCTAAGTTTCATTGAATAACCCCAATTTTGCAAACGAAATGCAAGAGAAAAAACTAAAGAAAAACAGATAAAACAAAAAGGCTTCTCTAACAGATTATGAGACAATGCCCCCTTAGTCTAATAATTTAGAACGACATTTGATCTACATAAGATGATTTCCCTTCCCTGCTTTCTCAACCCAAACTAATGGCATAAATTCCGATTTCGTCTGAAGAGACCCACTTACTCCATAGCATCAGAGATGAAGTTCTGAACCCGCTATATTTCCCAATTGTTTGAGACAAAGTTGAACTTTTGATCCTGGAATTGTAGAAGTAGGTATTTAAAGACCGCAATCACGAGCCTATTTTAGTAGAAACCAAAATCTAAGCAATCATAAGAAGGAAGTCATGATCATGAAGTAGAAGAATTTAAAACAGGTATACTTGGAAAAAAAAAACACTTGGTTTGCTTTTTTATTCCTAGAGTTTTGTTCTTATCGGCTAAAACGTTTAAAGATCACAAACTTGAAATTACAATAATTATATCTATACACCGTTACAGTTTTTAGAATCCAACAATTAACAATTAGTAATGGCAAAAATGCTGAACAAAACAAATTAGTAATGGCAAAATTCGATGGCCCTGGATCCTGAGCCTTAGAAGTTATGACATTCTAAGTGTGCATAAAGACAGCAAACTAAATAAGAGAAAAATATATCTGTGCTAAGTATACAATGCTATTTCTTCTTTTGTAACTCAACATGAGAAATTGGTCTGCCCAACACACCAAAATTAGAGTTGAAGGTCGAGAGTTTTTGTTAATACTAATAGTTGGAAATCCTAACTGCAATATATGGAAATGCTCATTTAGCAGTAAGATAGTTGGAGTTGAAGAACAAGACTGTACTAGTACATTGATTTTTATTTTATTTTGACAGAAAAAAGAGTGTATTTAGGACATGATTCTGACATACGTCTTTCGAAATCCCCGATTTCCCATTCTTTATTTCTTTCAAACTCTTCCTTGTTAAACTCCTCACTTTCTTCAACTTCTTTAGAACATCTTTCCATTGGACAGAGGTGAAGAACCTTCAGACAAATTAGAACTGTAGATTCCAGATTCAAATGTCCTAGAGATGAATCTTAAGGAGAGAAATTGGATGAGTCTTGTCACTTGTGACTCTCTAAAGGAGTTTTCGTTATTTCCACAAAAGCTTGAATCTGAAAGACTTCTGCTAATGCATTAGTTTCGTCCACTGTACATTTCAAATGAGCATCTTCATAGAGAAAGAAAAAAAGGCACCTTGAAGAGGTCTTTTAATTTATTGGAAAACACAGAACCATATGCATTAATAAAGGAAGAAAACAATACAAGAAGAGGATTGAGCAACTCACAGCTCTCAAACTATACAGATACAATGGAGAGAAAAAAGAAAGAGAAAAAGGACATCCCCTGTCCAAACTAGATTAAGCTAAATTTTTGAAATTCGAAACCCAATTGAACTCCAACTGAGAGAATGAAGTCTCTTTTAGGTTATGCCATGTCACTCGAGTCACTACCAATTGCCAAGCATATGCTTTGATGTGGCGGCGATTGTCCCTAACAGATAAATTTAGACCAAATTATTGCCATAAACAGATAAGTTTAAAATCTAGCCCACTTGAGTCGACAGTCTGTGATTAGCCCATTGAGTGCACCACTGAATAAGATTATCCCCATGGGGGATGGTCCCTCCACATTCAGTTGCAATGAAAGATCATAATTGCAACAAGAAGCGGCATTAAGAAGAAGAAAAAAAACAGGTGTGAGAATACGACCATGGTGCAAGGGTCTAGAAGAAGTTGGTCCTAGGAGGGCTATTATTCAGCCACAACCATTTCTTGAGAGGATCAGAGATAGAGACTTGCTGGACCTGTGGAGTAATTTCTGTGAACTTTAAACAGCTCTCAACTGATAAGACGTTTTTATCTGCCCGCTTCTTCTGGATTAGGATGGACCTCCTCTAACAGCCCAATGAGTGTAATTTTCAACTCTCCTCCCAATCATGAGTAACTCTTCGGAAGAACGGCATCCAGCCGACATTATCACCATGAGTTATTTACAGACACCCCCCACCTTCTTGACTGTAATAAATGTCTTGGAACCGGTTCTTTAAAAGACTTCTTGGCAATCCACTTATCAGCCCAGAAATCATCTCATTCGATGTGTAGCTGAAATTTGGTATTATGATTCATTATAGTATGCCATAAAGCGTGACCATAAGGATGGACTTTTCAGTTTACCAACCGCATTGGGACATATCATATTTTTCATTGATGATTCTTTCCCAAAGGGCTTAATCCTCACAGCCAAATCTTTAGAACCATTTAACTAGCAATCCTCGAGTCTTCTAATCCAAAAATCCATTTTATGGAAAGAAAACTACGTACATCCTACTTGATGAGATGATATTTATGGAAGGAGGAGGTGGTTTCTCGCAAGTACTGTAGTTAAGGCGGGGCGGACGGGCTTGAAAAAGCGTGAGGCGGTCTTAACATTTAAAAAATAATATTATAATAAATTGACACATCAGCATAGTAGTACACATTATCATTTTGATAAGTATCATAAACAAATATGTACACAAAGTGACACAACTACCTAGAATCGAAATGGAAATATAATAAAGTAGTATAGCATAGCGAAAAGATGCACTACATAAGTGTCAAGTAACTTGCAAACATCCACTAAATTATAAAAAATCAATAATCCTGAAAGAATAAAAACTTGAGAATATTGAGCATTTGTTGAAAGAAATTGTTGGAATGGTTAATCCACAAGTATGATCACTATTGTTATTTCAAAAGCATAAAAATATTATACCGAGTAACATAAAATCCTATTGTAGAGTGATTTGTAACATCTTTTTGCTGCACTTGGGTTGTAAATGGACTGCAATTGGGCTGTCTGCAACCATTTTTGGGCAGGGGCGGTTGATGCGGTGAGGCAGTTCGAAGCGGACGCCTCATTTCACCGCACCGCATTGCCTCACTTTGAGGTGGAATTCTGTAAAAACGCTTTGAGGCGCGCCTAGGCTGTCGCCTTGACACTGCTCGCAAGAAGTCGCTCATTAGTCTCTCAATATCTTTTACTACTAAAACTAGAATTGTGTTGATGGATAGGAGAAATACCGGAACACTGGCCATAGTACTTTTGATGAGAGTTGATTGCCCTTCTTCGACAAGAACTTTCCCTTCCAAACAACTAGCGAAACTAGTGTCTTTCTAGAATTGAATCTCATAGCGATCTATCCTTGTAGTAAGCTAATGGAAAATGAAGTTGTTCTAAGAAGAGTGTTAATCCAACTACGCATTTTGGTTTCTACAAATGGACCATGAATTTGGTGTCTACTTGGAACAACATTGGATCCCAAGGGAGAGACTTAATCCTTTTTAACTGCTATGTGATGAGCGCCTACAGGTTACCTCCTTCTAAGGGATCTTAGGGACAGTTGATATAAGATTAATGAAGCCTGAGATCAGACCATGGTATTAGCTCTGTTACACTTGGGAAACTAAGGTAATCAATGTAGAACTAGTCTACCAAATGCGTTTGAGCTGAAATCATGAACCACTGAGAGGAAATCAGACTTTCAGAAACTCCCAACATGTAACAAAGAACTCTTTAGGAAACCCATCGATCCCAGGAGAAACATCTTAGGCAAATGGTTTAGAAAGGAAAAATAGTTGTTCAAAATTCAAATGCAAGGTTGTTTTGCACTCTGGCTGAGTAAGAAGATTTGTTTTGCATCTCAAGAACGAGAGGTGCTGGAGAGATACGTAGTGGCATGGGTTTTCATTTTTTTATTTTGAAAGACTATTTACCTACTCTTTGATTTTGCCATCAACCAGGCATCTAGAGAGGCTACAAAACCCGTCTTCACAAAACTAGTCCCGAGAAAACAGTAAAAAAAGTGAGGGTGAGATGAGAAAGTGGATTGGAAAAGAGAAAAAAATGAGGTTGAAGACCTCGAGTCTCAGGTCTTCTTTCAAAATTGTGGAAATAACATTATTAAGGAAAATGCGAGGAATGTTTGCCATGGAAAATTTAAAAAGACTAGTCTTTGTTACTCAACCTTTTCCTGCCGTTTCTCTTGACCACCTTTTTGTTTTTGATGGATTACCCTTGACTCCTGTTTGTTCGTTTGTCTGTTTTGTTTTGTTTTGTTTTTTTTTTTTTTTTTGTGGGGTGGGGGGTAAGCCTGTCTTTACTGCTAGTTGCTAGGTTCCTGCAACCAGGTCTTCGATCACCAATTCTTCTCTAATTTACTGGATCAGTTGATAGATCTTTCTGTCTCTATTCTTTCGAGTTTCTGATTTGATGCTTTCTCTGTAGCTACATCTATTACTCCTAAGTAACTAGCTATTTCATAGATAGTAATTTTTCTCCCTGCAGAGTTGGTGGCAGGCAAAGAATCAGTTATGGAATGGTGCAAGGGCTGGCTTGTTGGCGATTCCAATCCCCAACTTTTTTTGTAATGTACTTGCTTAGTAGGCTTGAGCAGTATATTTTTCTATGCATCTTTTGGAGCCTGCACTACACAGTCATCACTTGTATATATAACACTTGCTTAATAGGCTTAAGCAGTATATGATGTCTCTTGTGATGATATGATTCGTGCATGGTCTTTTTTTTCTTGTTTGCGATTCCAAGACTTTCCTTATCCTATGCACTATCTTATGCGACTGGATGGAACAATATATTGCCATTTTTGTTGCCCATATGAAAAGATACAAATAACTAGACGATTTTACTAGTTTCGGCATGAAGTTTCTCTGTGGTCACCATTGAGTGAGGATTTTCCTTTGGTTGCTAGTGAGGGCTGTACAGAGATTGCTGTTTTAGTTATTGATAACAGATGTGAGGGAACAACCAGCAGAGCCTCTGGGAGGCTCTGAAGGTGAAAGATACATGTTACTAGTTGGATTAGGGCTAATGGAACTCTAATTTCTCGTCGTCAATTGAATTATAATCACAATTCATTCTTTATCTGATATCAGTTGTAGATTGTAATCTACGATTCATTAGCAGCTCTCGCTGTGGTTGTCAATCTTTCACCTAAGACAGAAGAAATCAACATCTGTTCTTGTAAATTTGGGTTTAGTAACTTGAGTTCCATATCACATACTGAGCAATCTCATGGACATGTTTTTGGCATGGGGTGTGGATGAGTTAACCATAATATTTCAAACAACTTTGTTTGATGTTTTGTGAGTATACAGACACTGATGCTGAGGATGTTTGAGGAAATATTGTCCAAACAAATACACATCTAAGGTGAAAGAATTTTTCTATGAAAATATTTTAGAAAGCTTTCACACTTTGAGCTATAAAGTTATATCAAAGGGTTTCCACACCGTACCACTTATCAAAGCGTTCGACATAGCTTTGTGAGTATGTAAGAACCAAGCAAACAACATTTGATTACAATTGACTCCTTGTTCTGAAAATGAAGGTCTACCATCATTCATAAACCCCAAAATAAGAAATACATAATTATTTCAAATGGGTTTCTTTGGGCCCTTTTTCTGCGCTTGTTATTAAGCAATTCTAAGTGTTAATTTGTTCAACTAAAAGATTATTTTTTGAAAAATAAGGGATGTAGAAAAATAAGGGATGTAGAACACTTTGCAAAGGTTTAAAACACTTGCAGAGTCTGATAACTACATTAGAGGGATCCTTGGATGATTGATTTCCCTGATAAGACTCTTTTGTGGAATTGTAGCACTATGAACGCTATCTCGATGAATACACTATCAACGAAGTTCATGGTTATTGGACGGAGGACAACAGTACCGCTGTACTGGTAACACTTCGCTTAATAGTATGGCATAGGATTCTAGTTACTTATCATAACCTCAATTATATGAATCTAACCATAGTCATCAGTAAATGTGCTCACCAGTAAAACTAATCTGCCATGGCAAACAATCATTTCTTCCATAACTCAGCCAAATTTGCCAATGCTCTAATGGATGATCCGCCCGGACTCATTGCTTCCTTTGCTTCTTCATTCAATTTCACTACGCGATCTCTGATTGTTTTCCCTTCATCAGACTCCATCAGCTCTCTTACCCTTTTCTCCACCTCGTTAGCCAACACAAATCCATCTCCATTCTCCTTCATTGGCAATGCAAGCTTCAGTTCCTCCACCAAAATTACCCTATTTATCCTCTGTTCCGCATATAATGGCCACGCCACCATTGGTATACCTGCACACACTGCTTCCAATACTGAGTTCCATCCACAGTGAGTGACGAAACCGCCTACTGATTCACGGCTCAGCACTTCCACTTGTGGTGCCCATGACTTCACAACTAGACCCCTGTCCTTAGTCCGATCCAAAAAACCATCCGGTAGCAAAGCATCTAGATCCGGATCCTGTGATGGTAGAAAGCGTTTACTTTCATCCGTTGTGGGTGGACTGCGCACCACCCACAGAAACCTCTGACCACTCTTTTCTATGCCAGTCGCAATTTCTTTCAATTGTGACTGGCTAAACAATCCCATACTCCCAAAACATAAAAACACAACACTTCTTGGTGGTTGCAAATCAAGCCATTCTAAGCATGACCTATCACCACCACCACTTCGATCATCAGATGCAATAAGTGGTCCAATGCAATAAACAGGCGGTGTTGGTGCATCTGGAACACACAAACCATCTGATACAGCTTTAAGTGCCCGTGGCTCAAGTGACTCAAAAGCATTCACAATGATTCCTCGAGCTTTGGGAAGGTGGATCGCAGAGTCAAGAAAGCATTCATATGCCTTATCAGTACGATCAAGCATTGGTTTAACCATATCAGTAGATGGTACTAAGGGCACTCCAGGGAAATCAAGAAGCATATTTAGGTCTTTGAAGCTCTTTGTGGTGTTTTTGTGTATAGTAGGGAAGTGTAGAAAGACAGATAGAAACGAAACTCCTGAAGTGACAAAGGAGAAAACTGGGATGTTGAGTTGATTTGCAACTTCCATAGATGCATGGCAGAAAAAATCTATTATGAAGGTGGTGGTGGTGGAAGTGGAGGAGATGATTTGGAGGGCTTGGTGTACATGTGGATTGTTTAGGCGGGAGAGTTCGAATATCAGTGTTTCATGGTGTGGAGAGGTGGTGGTGATGGCGGAGAGAGGGATGGTAGGCAGGTGGTGGAAAGTGATGTGTGGGCTAGTTTTAGAGACATGGTTGAGGTATGGGGCAGTGGAGCCGGTGTTGTAAGGCGCAGTGGTTATGAGGATGGTTATGGAGAAGGACGGGTGGTGTTTCGTTATGAGTTTGCCTAGCTCCACCATGGAAACTATGTGACCCATGCCAGGAGATGGATATAGAACAACCATATGTTTCACTTTCTCCATTGCCTCTATGCCTGGAAGGTTGGTTTTGGAGGGATAACAAGTACTGTGGTAACAATGGAAGATGAGTCTTGATTGATTCAATCTTACAAATAGAAAATGTCCCAATAATAATCTTGAGTCAAGGTTAGATAAAGTGTCAGTATCACACGGTCCTTTTCCATTTGAATTCTATTACATCATTTTTATTTCACACGTGAAGTTGATTTTGATCTCTATTTTACAAACGAGTAATACTACAGTGCACCACCAGGCACCAAAACCGGGCAAGATCCCGGTGCACTTAAGAAATCCCGTTTACAAAATGACATATATTGTTTCAAAATTTTCTTAAATAAATAAGATGTCATTGTCATATACTATATTGTAAGTTATAATTATATAAAGTGAAGATCGGGAAGATAAATATTAGTACATTCATTAAATAACTAGGCTGGATCCAACATTAGTAGTTTAGGGCTTTACTTTTGTAATTGGAATTAGGTTTTTCTAATTCAAGTAGGATTAGAGTTAGGCTTGCTTGAGAGTCGAGTTATGATTAATTATAAAAGGGGGATCCTATTGATGGTTCTTCAGAATTGAATAGAAAGCCACTTATGGCATTGAAAGGGACTACTTGAAGGACCATTTGAGTTAAAGCTTTCTCACAAGCAAGAATAACATCGGAGCCAGAGGGTCTCATTGATGCTCCACAGAAAGCTTTAAAAAATTTAACTGGGCGTCCAATTAAGTTAATGGAAAATGAAGTTGTTCTAAGAAGAGTGTTAATCCAACTACACATTTTGGTTTCTACAAATGGACCATGAATTTGGTGCCTACTTGGATCCCAAGAGAAAGACTTAATCCTTTTTAACTGCTATGTGATGAGCGGCTACAGGTTACCTCCTTCTAAGGGATCTTAGGGACAGTTGATATAAGATTAATGAGGCCTGAGATCAGACCATGGTATTAGCTCTGTTACACTTTGGAAACTAAGGTAATCAATGTAGAACTAGTCCACCAAATGCGTTTGAGGTGAAATCATGAACCACTTAAGAGGAAATCAGATCACTTTCAGAAACTCCCAACATGTAACAAAGAACTCTTTAGGAAATCCATCGATCCCAGGAGAAACATCTTAGGTAAGCTATTCATAGCTCAAATGGGTTTTCATTTTTTTTTATTTTGAAAGACTATTTACCTACTCTTTGATTTTGCCATCAACCAGGCATCTAGAGAGGCTAAAAAACCCGTCTTCACAAAACTAGTCCCGAAAAAACAGTAAAAAAAGTGAGGGTGAGATGAGAAAGTGGATTGGAAAAGAGAAAAAAATGAGGTTGAAGACCTTGAGTCTCAGGTCTTCTTTCAAAATTGTGGAAATAACATTATTAAGGAAAATGCGAGGAATGTTTGCCATGGAAAATTTAAAAAGACTAGTCATTGTTACTCAACCTTTTCCCGCCGTTTCTCTTGACCACCTTTTTGTTTTTGATCGATTACCCTTGACTCCTGTTTGTTCGTTTGTCTGTTTTTTTTTGTGGGGTGGGGGGTTCGATCACCCGTTCTTCTCCAATTTGCTGGATCAGTTGATAGATCTTTCTGTCTCTATTCTTTCGAGTTTCTGATTTGATACTTTCTCTGTAGCTACATCTATTACTCCCAAGTAACTAGCTATTTCATAGATAGTAATTTTTCTCCCTGCAGAGTTGGTGGCAGGCAAAGAATCAGTTATGGAATGGTGCAAGGGCTGGCTTGTTGGCGATTCCAATCCCCAACTTTTTTTGTAATGTAAACACTTGCGTAGTAGGCTTGAGCAGTATATTTTTCTATGCATCTTTTGGAGCCTGCACCACACAGTCATCACTTGTATATATAACACTTGCTTGGTAGGCTTTAGCAGTATATGCTCTCTTTTGGGTCCTAAACAGTCGGCACTTGTGTATATAACACTTGCTTAATAGGCTTAAGCAGTATATGATGTCTCTTGTATTGACATGATTCGTGCATGGTCTTTTTTTTCTTGTTTGCGATTCCAAGACTTTCCTTATCCTATGCACTATCTTATGCTACTGGATGGAACAATATATTGCCATTTTTGTTGCCCATATGAAAAGATACAAATAACTAGACGATTCTAATAGTTTCGGCATGAAGTTTCTCTGTGGTCACCATTGAGTGGGGATTTTCCTTTGGTTGCTAGTGAGGGCTGTACAGAGATTGCTGTTTTAGTTATTGATAACAGATGTGAGGGAACAACCAGCAGAAGCTCTCTGGGAGGCTCTGAAGGTGAAAGATACATGTTACTAGTTGGATTAGAGCTAATGGAACTCTGATTTCTCGTCGTCAATTGAATTATAATCACAATTCATTATTTATCTGATATCAATTGTAGATTGTAATCTACAATTCATTAGCAGCTCTCGCTGTGGTTGTCAATCTTTCACCTAAGACAGAAGAAATCAACATCTATTCTTGTAAATTTGGGTTTAGTAACTTGAGTTCCATATCACATACTGAGCAATCTCATGGTCATGTTTTTGGCATGGGGTGTGGATGAGTTAACCATAATATTTCAAACAACTTTGTTTGATGTTTCTTTGATGTTTTGTGAGTATACAGACACTGATGCCTAGGATGTTTGAGGAAATATTGTCCAAACAAATACACATCTAAGGTGAAAGAATTTTTCTATGAAAATATTGTAGAAAGCTTTCACACTTTATGAGCTATAAAGTTATATCTAAGGGTTTTCACACCATACCACTTATCAAAGTGTTCGACGTAGCTTTGTGAGGATGTAAGAACCAAGCAAACAACATTTGATTACAATTGACATAGCTTGTTCTGAAAATGAAGTTCTACCATCATTGATAAACCCCAAAATAAGAAATACATAATTATTTCAAATGGGTTTCATTGGGCCCTTTTTTCTGCGCTTGTTATTAAGCATTCTAAGTGTTAATTTGTTCAACTAAAAGATTATTTTTTGAAAAATAAGGGATGTAGAACATTGCTAAACGAGGGATGTAGAAAAATAAGTGCTCATCATAACCTCAATTATATGAATCTAACCATAGTCATCAGTAAATGTGCTCACCAGTAAAACTAATCTGCCATGGCAAACAATCATTTCTTCCATAACTCAGCCAAATTTGCCAATGCTCTAATGGATGATCCGCCCGGACTCATTGCTTCCTTTGCTTCTTCATTCAATTTCACTACGCGATCTCTGATTTCTTTCCCTTCATCAGACTCCATCAGCTCTCTTACCCTTTTCTCCACCTCGTTAGCCAACACAAATCCATCTCCATTCTCCTTCATTGGCAATGCAAGCTTCAGTTCCTCCACCAAAATTACCCTATTTATCCTCTGTTCTGCATATAATGGCCACGCCACCATTGGTATACCTGCACACACTGCTTCCAATACTGAGTTCCATCCACAGTGAGTGACGAAACCGCCTACTGATTCACGGCTCAGCACTTCCACTTGTGGTGCCCATGACTTCACAACTAGACCCCTGTCCTTAGTCCGATCCAAAAAACCATCCGGTAGCAAAGCATCTAGATCCGGATCCTGTGATGGTAGAAAGCGTTTGCTTTCATCCGTTGTGGGTGGACTACGCACCACCCACAGAAACCTCTGACCACTCTTTTCTATGCCAGTCGCAATTTCTTTCAATTGCGACTGGCTAAACAATCCCAAACTCCCAAAACATAAAAACACAACACTTCTTGGTGGTTGCAAATCAAGCCATTCTAAGCATGACCTATTACCACCACCACTTCGATCATCAGATGCAATCAGTGGTCCAATGCAATAAACAGGCGGTGTTGGTGCATCTGGAACACACAAACCATCTGATACAGCTTTAAGTGCCCGTGGCTCAAGTGACTCAAAAGCATTCACAATGATTCCTTGAGCTTTGGGAAGGTGGATAGCAGAGTCAAGAAAGCCTTCATACGCCTTATCGGTACGATCAAGCATTGGTTTAACCATATCAGTAGATAGTACTGGGGGCACTCCAGGGAAATCAAGAAGCATATTTAGGTCTTTGAAGCTCTTAGTGGTGTTTTTGTGTATAGTAGGGAAGTGTAGAAAGATGGATAGAAACGAAACTCCTGAAGTGAAAAAGTAGAAAACTGGGATGTTGAGTTGATTTGCAACTTCCATTGATGCCTGGCAGAACATATCTATTATGAAGGTGGTGGTGGTGGAAGTGGAGGAGATGGTTTGGAGGGCTTGGTGTACATGTGGATTGTTTAGGCGGAGGAGTTCGAATGTCAGTGTTTCATGGTGTGGAGAGGTGGTGGTGATGGCGGAGAGAGGGATGGTAGGCAGGTGGTGGAAAGTGATGTGTGGGCTAGTTTTAGAGACATGGTTGAGATATGGGGCAGTGGAGCCGGTGTTGTAAGGTGGGGTGGTTATGAGGATGGTTATGGAGAAGGACGGGTAGTGTTTCGTTATGAGTTTGCCTAGCTCCACCATGGAAACTATGTGACCCATGCCCGGAGATGGATATAGAACAACCATATGTTTCACTTTCTCCATTGCCTCTATGCCTGGAAGGTTGGTTTTGGAGGGATAACAAGTACTGTGGTAACAATGGAAGATGAGTCTTGATTGATTCAATCTTACCTGTTAGGAAGATGAGCATATAAAGTGAAGATCAGGAAGAAATGCAGTATATGGAGCTGAAAAAGATAGACTTGGTAGTCGAAATTGATAAAACACTTTGAGGTTAGATAAGGTGTTAAGTTTTTTTTTTTTTTAAATGCAAGCTCAGGTTCTGAGGATCCCTAACAAATAGAAAATGTCCGAATAATAATCTTGACCACACAGAGTCAAGGTTAGATAAGGTGTCAGTATCACATGGTCCTTTTCCATTTGAATTCTATTACATCATTTTTATTTCACACGTGAAGTTGATTTTGATCTGGAAATATACTTGTTTTTATCCCATCCCACCATCACAAACACCCTTTATCCCTTTTCCCACATTTTGATTTTTCTTGTAAAAAGGATAAAAATAGGAGGACCCTTTGTCCATTTTCCCACATTTTGTGGGAACCTGAAAATAAGGTTTTGTTCATTGGAGGGAAGGGTAGTTATAGATGTACAGATAAGGTGAAGACCGGGAAGAAATGCAATATCTGGAGCTGAAAAAGATAGATAAGACTTGTTGGTAGTTGAAATTGATAAAAACACTTTAGGGTAGATAAGGTATGACTGATGGTTGGTGGGCATTGCTCATTTCATTGTCCTTTTCCATTTGAATTCCTATTACATCATTTTCCTGTCGAACTTTTTCTTTTATGTTTAAGAATATACTCGAAGAATATTATGTAATTGTATATACAACAAGAAAAAGATGCAAAGAAATTACCAAAGTTTTATTTATTTACTTTTATTAACAGTGATCTCTTTAAGTCAATTCCTCGATCAATAATTCCCAGGGAAACCTTTAGTCAAGGGGTGGCACTGGTGAACATTTCCAATCCACCAATTCAGAATCTCAGCATTGCAGAAAGAGCCTTACCATAAAATACAGTTTTTTTATTGCAACAATATATACAAGGTTACAGACTCAACTCAGATTTCCTTCCTTTCCTCTTCTTTAAGTTAAAGAAAAAGAAGAAAACAGGGGGAAAAAGGAAGCTCAAGGGAAAAGGCCAATGCCACATCAGACGGATATCATCACCAACATCAAATAGACAATGGGATGATACTTCGGCCAATTTCCATCCCCTAGCTCAAAAACATGAAGAAAAAGACTTGCCATTTGCCCATCTCATATAAAAATAAAACCACAACGACATATGAGAAAGTGATATCCACACCAAATAGGCGTGGATGTTTATGGTCAATAGACATGGATGTCCACACCAAGTCCTCCCAACTTATCAGCTCCCACAGAGCAGCTGCTACCCCTTCCCAGCTTCTCCCCTGACATCTTATGTCGTGCATATATGAAACGTAGTCCAAGGCCTGATAGCCTAGCTAACACTGCTTGACTAGCAAACTGAACTCTATAAACAATACTCACTTCTGCACATATCTCATTTCCCACAATGTCGGACTCATGGCTCCCATCATATCCATCAAGGTCTGCTTCTGTAATTAGTACAACTGAGCTTTCATCAAATGCTGCAATATCTTGTCTGGTACATGAATCTGGAGTTTTGAAAATGAAATGAGTAGAATCCACTCCTTTCACAACCAGCTCTGAGTTGTTATTGAAGGCTTCAACATTATTTGGAGTATGAGAAATTAGGCTATGCAAAGACACTCCATCTGCTGTGCTTAGTGTAATACTCGGTTGACTGGATCTTGTTGTGCTCTTCACCCTAAGAGAGTAGAACTCTTCAACAGCCTGCAAGACCGGAACACAATACAAGCACTTTTAGAAAATGAAGAACAGTGCTATTACTGGAAGAAAAAATACGGAAATTGACACAAGTACGGAACTGTGCTATTGATCGCTCCAAGGACACACATCTTCAAATCTAATCTCAAATTGCACCCCACACAATCCCAATCCTTGATTGCCTTTTCAAAATAGCCCCTATCGTTCCTCCACGCATTTACCTCCCCTCCGTCTCCTATACTCCATTCCCAGCATTGTTGAAGTTCCCTCCAACGCAAATTAATTTTATTTTCAAACACATTTCAATAACCATGTCCTCAAAGAAATTTTAATTTCATTTCCTTTTTTTTTTTTTTTTTTTTCTTTTGATAAACTTAAGTGGGAGAGGTTTGTTTTATATTTTCGCTAATGTGTTTTAATACATCAATATTTACATGTTCAGACAATCATACTTGATATTACCGGATGGAAAAAATACATTCATAAATTTCACAAAATCATGCATGATCTATTGATTGGATATGGGTGGCAAAGTAGATTCATACATTTCATCTAAACGAAAGCACAGTTATGACAAATACGATAGTAAGTCTCATCAATACAGTACATATATATCTTACAATCTACCGATATAACATGATGCAGAGTGTATCGTCACTTGTACAAGTGACATGAATGAATGGATGGATGATAACCAATAACTTGCTAATATGCGTTATACAAGTCTCTTGAATAAGTCTTATTTATGACTTTTAGATGCTTATATATATAGCACCGTACCTTACGATACACAATAGTTTATAATACATGTATCACAAATTTAGGTTTCCAATATGCAATACGATAAATGTTTTAAGGGGGACAGTTTGAGTACAGGATGGATAATTTTGGTATCTAAAATTTACCAAGTGGGGTTTTATAGTGAGAATCACCTGTGCGGTTATTTTAAGCACTCATTAGGACTCTTTAGAGATTTTGTGGTGCAACAAGGAAACCTCATAAGTCTTTGGGCATTTTGCATGCACGCCCCCATGCCTTTAAAACCATTTTCTAGAAATGTGATCTTAACCATGTCATTGAGATGCATGCTTTAAGACACAATAAGTCAGACTTAGGGACAGATATGTAGAGATATATTGATTAGATTCTTATAACTGAGTAGCAATACTCAAGCATCCTAGGTAGGAGCACAAGAAGTAAAAAGACAATAAATCTGACTTAAGACAAGATAAGCAGTGATCCATCAATGGCATGGTTTGCACCCTGATTCACTATTAGATTTTGTAACAACGATGTCCTTAACATTATCACTTCAGGCCTTATATATGGAGCTGGCTTGACATGGACTGGCACAGATCATAGCATTTCTTAACTGTAAAATCGTACAATGTGCATGTTATAGATATTCTGTGTTGTCAATAACATAAAGATATAATTGTACTGAATAAATAAAGATATATTGCACTGATTTGAATGATATCACTAAATTGCTACATTATAACCAAAAAAATTGCTTATAGATATACTTGAGCCTATTTACCTAAATAGGTGGGATACTGATAGATTAACTCTTCATAAAGTGGATCCGCTGGAAAGGTTTTTTTAAGATTAATATTTACATTCAAAAGTTGTATAAGGTGGAAAAGAATGAGTTACTTTAGTCTTTAACACCGCTTGGCATATACAGTACAGTAGAGATGTAGAAACTAGAAAAGGCAGAAACTAGATGAGTTTTGAAGCCAGTATACCTGACGCTGGGCAGGGGCTAAAAGCACTCTTGGTCTAATTGATTTCACATATTCGTATGCAGCATCAGGTGTCATCTGTCTGTGTTGGACCTGTATACAAACACAGCAGATGAAGTTAGTTCATATATTCTGGCTTGGCTGTTATTAAAAGGCAAAATACATTCAACTGTGATACATACAAGATAACAGAGGACAATAGTTGTACTGCGACCCCGTCCAGCCTTACAGTGCACATAAGTTGTTTTGCCACATGATGTGTTCTCTTTACAAAGTTAAAAATGGAATAACATACGCAATTAGAAAAGGATCAAAATAAAATTAAAGAGAGAGAGAGATGTAAACTCATTGAAACCCTTGAATCTCCAAAGCAAAACGCAGAAGTAGTCTTCTTAACTATCTCTATAAAAGTTGAGCGAGCTACTCACTATTGATGAAATCTACAGCTTGGCATATATCAGAATATGATGGAGCAAATAGATAATCTCTGGTAGGTATCACCAAGTGCTCGATGTCGTGTGCCTACAGATAATAAAGAAACGGATAAGTGAAAATTGACTAAGAAAACATGGAACACAACCAATATCACTTTTCCTTTATCACTAATGACGATAACAAATAAATAAGAATATAAATGACATTTCAAATGCATTCCATGTATGTCTCTCCTGGCCTTCACATGACACCCATTTCAGTTAGAAACCTGATATGAAAAGGAATATGTAAAACGAAAAATACTCACATGGTACAATGACGTGGGAACCAAAGTCTCATAAGCCTCATTCAAAGTGACGACCCCGCAGACACCAAGTTGTTTCAAGCGAGGAACATCAGTTGGAAATGGAACTGCACCTAACAATACAAACTGAATAATTGGTGTATTAGTAATATGGCTACGCTGATTGCATATCTCAATTAAAAATAAAATTCCCTAGGCATCATAATGAGTAAGAAGACAGTGTGACGATAGTACAGCATCGTCATCTCAGGAAATGCTAAAACAAGAATGGACACAAGAAACAAGGCCATAGCTTCTTAAAAAAATGACAGATAAGATATAACTGTAAAAGGACAGAGAAAAGAGAAAAGCAAACATATTCAAGGAATCTGTTCTCTACTTCTCTCACACCAAATAGATTTTTATTTGAAAAGGAATTGGTGAGTGACAATTCAAAGTACCACAACTAGAACTACATGACTCGCACTACATAGAGAAAGTGTTCAAACCTAAACTCAAAACACCGCCTAATCCATGCTCAATGGTTCACACAATAGTTATGTTCAACCAATTCCTTACTACAATAGTAAGTGCATGCGCCTATAGTTTTAATTTCAATCTTTTCGATAAGTTGGCAATTTAACATGGTATCAGATCATTGGTTCCTCAGAGGTTCAATTCTTGCTCAGCACAGTTGTTGGGGTTTTTCCAGCCATTGTGCTGAGGGAGAGTATTGAGATTAGAAGCCACTCCACCCATTCCGTAGACCCCTACCCTAGATATGCTCTATCTACAAGCTTAAGCTTTCCGTAAACCCCTAGTTATGCTCTCTCTACAAGCTTAAGCTTTTAGAAAAATTCACAATTTCACTCCTGTTCTCAAGCTAGCTCTTCTTCTTTTTTTCCTTTTTTGTAAAGGCAAACGCGCGCCGGTGGGTATATAACCCAAGATGGGGGGTGTTAAACCACCACAGACTTGACCATCCAACCAGTCTACCATTGGCAGCTTCTTCTTCTATCAAACTGATCTTCAATTCTATAATTACAAGAATATGGTTTCTAATATATGCAAGAAAAATGTATCCAACAAAAACGAACACAAACTCTTTATAATAATAAAAGGAAGAAACTAAGTAAAAACAGAATTTAAAAAAAAAAAAAAAGAATAGGCAAGAAAGTTACCTGATCAACTTCATCCCACCAACGAAACTCGGATTGAATCTTATTGCGAACGACATTATAGAGAAGTGTTGGGTAGAAAAGAAGGCGAGCCCCCGCTCCCACCAAAGCCATCTTTGCGTGCAAAACAACAATCTCCTTCCGAATACAGTTTCCAACTAATTGATCTAATTCCTTTTTCTCTCCTCCACTATCCACCACTCCCTCCTCCTCCCCTTTCAATTCTTCAATATACATGCCTCCTCCTCCCAATTTACTCCAAAAAAAACCCTAATCTTCTTTCGAAACCTAATCCAATCTCTTCAAATACACAAAAACTCTTAGAGGTATTCTACAATAAACAGATCTGTTGATCTTATACATAAAATTCTGATTTCAAAGCATTAGAGAAACCAATTTGATCGGAAAAAAAAAAAACTTCAAAGGAGGTCTACAAGCGATGCGAAGAGAGGCGGTAAAACCAATGGCGAGAGAGAAGCAAAAAGGAATACTGAAGTCATCTCACCTGCAAGTAATCGATGCGATGCGATGCGATGCGATAGATTCTTGTTGTTGTTGTTGTTGAATTGGATCGAATCAAAAGCAAAACCCTAATAATAATTTTTCTCTTTTGTTCAAGTTACCAATGTCGCAAGTAAAAGTTTCTTGAAATGAACAGGAGCAGTCGGTACCTCCACAACAACTCCGTGTCTCTATCTCACCTGGCTCCTACAACAAAGACAAAACTTCAAATAGAAAAATAATAATTAAATTTAAGGACATCCAATCACCCGATTATGTCTCATCCCGTCCCGATTTTTTTTTGGGTCATATTAGGATTGATCAATCACATCCCGATTCCGCCCTGTCCCGATCTAGGATGGGATGAAATCAGGATAGAGATTTTCAATCCTGCCCATCTCGTCTTGTTCCGAATTGATTTTTTTAATATTTAATATGGCTATGTAATATGAAAATGAAGGTGCTGATAGCGCTGACGATGCCTATATGAGGATTTTAAAGTCAATAGGAATGAAAACCTTGTGCATGATGACATGCGGAAGAGCTTTGATGAAGATACACTTTGAAACCTTGTGCATGATGACATGGGGAGGAGCTTTGATGAAGACACTTGACTTTGATGAATTTGAAAACTCATTGAGCAAAATGTCCAGTATTCTCCCAAAAGCTTATACTGCTTGTGGAAAATTTAATCTGCCAATAATTCAGAGTGACAGTGATTTTTGATCCAGAAAAAAGATCTGGACTATATAGAAACTGTAGGATGGTGGTTTTATCAGATTCTGTATCAGTCATAATTATTTTGTAATCTTAGTTTTTTTTTTTTCCTTCTATAGATGTGATTTCTCTCGTGTTTCAGTGTATATATTATTTAAGGTTGTGGACCTGCCTATTAGTGCTCGTTAACATTGAGACTATTATTTCATAATTTTGACATCTAAATATATTATTTTGACATCTGAATCTATATGTGAGAGTTTTGTGGAAACACTATCCAAACTGTATGCCTGCCTATAGAAGATGATAGCAAGAGGTCACTTTCCAAACTTAAGTTAGCAAGAGGTCATTATCCAAACTTAAGTTATTTTTATTTTGCATATTGGTGACTTGATTACGTTTTGTATAATGTATTTAACATTGGTCATCAGATTAACATGGCTATTTTATTTTTTGTTTTACTCGTTAACATGGATATTTTATTCTCAGAGAGCTTCTATGTGCTAGTCTAAACGTAATATATATAAGACTACTGAGGAGGGGAATTTGCTTCTAAAACATTAGCAACGAATACATGCTCATCTTGTCTCGTCCCGAAACCGTTTGGGAGGGTAGGAGGTTGGGATGAGGTTTATTTGTCCCGTTCCCGAACAAACAGGGTGGGATAGGGATGAGGTACATCCCATCCCGTGCCCACCCCGAGAGAGAGGAGCGATGACGAAATCGAGGTCGAGATCTTGATCGGACTGGGTTGAATCCTATAAAGGCTCCAACTCTTATTCTTCAATTTCGTCTTCAATTTTGATTTGAGGGAATAAAGAGAATATGTGAGGGGTACTTTGCGGGTGCCCCGGGATGGAAAGGGAAGAGAGAAGTGAAGAGAAGAAGATGCAAAGAAGAAGGTGTTGGAAAAAGAAGAAATGTTGGAAGAATAAGGGTGGTGGTGTGGGTTAGCAGGTAAAAAAAAATTGGCTTGATGGTGTGGGACAGTAGAACTTGTGGTGTTAAAAAGTCGCTGCCAAATGTAAATGGGGAAACATTCAAATAAGTTGTATTATTTTGGGGAATCATTGGAAAAAACCCATTTTGCTCATTCTCTCACCTCCTTCAAAAAACACTAAAACCATCAACGTATTTGACTCAAATAAAATGCACTATTTCATGCGCAGAGAATTATCTAACAAAAAATTGTCCTCTGAAAAATATGACATTAAAGTTTTTCAAATAAAAATCTATCAAAGTTTTTAAAGGAAAAACATGCTTGAAGAGAAAACCCATAAGAAAAGCAATTTCATAATCTTTTTCATTCTTTCTAAGTTTATGATACTCAATAAAATCTAACATAAACTAATTAACTTAAACCTCCAAAACTGTGTGCAATTGTTATTTGGTTTTGGAATTGGATTCATTAGTATTTCTTTTGTTGATTTCATTTGAAAAGAAACCCTGAAAACCAATTTGCAGAGTTGTGAGCTATAATAGTGGGAAGGAGGAGTTAGTTTTTTTTTTAAAGCTAAATAATGAAATATTTAAGAGACATTAATATCCAAAAATCTCTCCAACAAATTTTTATTATTGAACTCATTAATGCCACATGCCATGTTTCCTTCTTTTTTTTGATGAAGCATAATGCATATAATAGATATTAAACCAGGTTACATAGTTGTCTACCAACACTAGAAGCCAAGGCGTGTGCTTCCTGGTTAAGTTCCATGGGGATAAAATTACAGTACCAACTAGAAATACCTAAAAGCAATGACTGAATACTGCATACAATGGGTCGCCACATCCACCTAGAGTCTGACTGTCGGCTTCCCATCGCAGAATGCAAAAGCGAGTGGCGAGTTCCAGAGTTTCGCAGAAGCAACCCGGTTGGCCAGTGGTGTGCCTGAATAAGCAAAAGGGCGGCTTCAGCAGCAAATCATTCGACCATATATAGTACTATCTGTAACTCGGGCTAGGATTGTGTTTGCCAATCTAACACGTACCCTCCCAACAACATCCATCGCAAAGACACCAAAAGCTCCCTGCTGAGAAGATGCAAAGAAACATGCATCATAGGTAACCAAGATCATATCATGGGAGAGAGTGGTGGGTAGGGGTCTGGACAAGGAGTTGAGTTTGTGACTCCTGATAGCATTAAGTTGTAGGGGAATAGTTTGAAGTCTTAGAACTTGTTTTTGAGGTGGTGGTTCAAGAGTTGGGTCACTAGTAGAAAGGTGGCTCGTAGTGTATGAGGGGAGGGGGCACATGTGGCTGTTTGGAGGACGTGATGAAGGGTTATGGGTTGAATTTCCTAATTGGTGGTTGGAGGGCAGCTGAACCATTGGTTTTTTTATGCTAACCATGTGTGGTTGGGGCCCAGAATCCAAAGATCCTTGATAGAAGATATAACATTAGAGTTATCAGGTAACGGAAAGCAGTCGGTCAGAAAGAAATCTAGTTTAACACAACAATCTTTCCATAAATCAATCTCATTACCAGATCAGACCTGCCAAATGAGGTGTCTTCTCATTTTATTGAGTGCAGTAATATTGCCTCTCTAAGCAAAAGATGCGATGTTCGGTGTTTTAGAGAGTTGAAAAAGGTGTTTGTTACAGAAGTAAATTGCCTTGAGTTGCACATTGCAGGGATTAAGCGGTTGCGCAATTGCACGCCAAATGTTCTTGGCTTTTAAGGCCAGATTATTGATTCGGGCCGATGGGATGTTGAGACCTCCCAAATGCCGCGGGAAGGCAATTTTGTCTCATGTACAAAGGTGTTTGGATTCGCCTTCCTCCGTAGCATTCCACCAAAAAATTTGGGCCAGGGAGTCAACTTGGGTGGTGACCGATGATGGCAAGAGGAAAGTTTGCATGTTGTACACTCTGATGGAGTGTATAACTGCTTTAATCATTACTGTCCTTCCTGCTTGAGAAAGAACCTTAGCTTTCCATGAGGATAACTTGTGATTAATTTTATCAACTAGAAATTGAAAGTCAGAGGCTTTCTTCTTTGAAAGAATCAGGGGAGAACCCAGATACTTGTCTTTCGAGTTATAAAGCTTAGACCCAAGTATTATATTGATCATTTTGGCATGCTTGGGGTGAACATTAGAGCTATAGAACACCGAGGACTTGTCATAATTGACAGCTTGACCCGAGGACTTGCAATAATCAACCAAAAGATCTTTGACTGAATGAGCTTCTACAAGCGACGCTTTGCAGAAGAGCAGAAGGTCATTAGCATAGAGTATGTGGCTGATGGATGGAAAAAGTCTGTGGAGTTTGATCCTTTTGAGGATCTCGTTGGCCTCTGCTCGAGCCAGTAATCGGGAGAGAGCTTCCGCTACAAGGGTGAAGAGATAAGGAGATAGAGGGTCTCCTTGACAGATACCTCTCGTGGGTTTGATTGGGTCAAGTGGTGAACCATTAAGAAGTACCCGCAGAGATGAAGTTGAAATGCATTGCTCGATCATTTTGATCCATCCTTTATGAAAACCTAATTGTTGAAGGATAAGGAGGAGAAAAGGCCATTCAACACGGTCGTAAGCTTTCGACATGTCAATTTTGATAGTCATCCATCCTTGCTTTTTCTTTCGGCTATGTTTCACCTGAAAGAATGTCTCATGTGCCAAGTTGACATTATTCGAGATGGA
Source organism: Berberis vulgaris (assembly GCA_963556465.1). Taxonomy (NCBI): domain Eukaryota; kingdom Viridiplantae; phylum Streptophyta; class Magnoliopsida; order Ranunculales; family Berberidaceae; genus Berberis; species Berberis vulgaris. The sequence goes on along the minus strand of OY747136.1, from coordinate 77,706,082 downwards.
CCGGCCTTTGAGAAAGGCTCCCTAATTCGGGGAACTGATAATGTCGAGCAGAGGTTTTAAACGATTAGCAAAATTTTTGAGATGACTTTGTAAATGACATTGCATGGACCAATCACGTGGAATTTGTCCGGAGTTGTGGGGTTGGATACTTTGGGAATCAGGGCTAAAAAAGTTTCATTTAGTTTGGGGTCTAAAGACCGAGAAGTGAAAAAGTTGGTGGCCACCTCAATAACATCTTTTTTATTATGTCCCAATAGTGCTAAAAAAAGAATACATGAAATCCATCAGGACCCGGGGCTTTGTGACAGCCAATTCCAAAGATAGTTGATCGAATTTCCTCCTCGTCAGGGGTCTTAAGGAGTAAATCATTATCCATATCCGAGACAATGGGGCAAAATAAGGATAAAATATTTTGATTAGTGTTCGGATAGGATGACTTGAAAATCTCATCAAAGTAACCATGAAGAATATGGCCAATTGAAGCGCAAGATAATAGCCAGTTATTCGCCGAATCGCATAGGCACAAAATCTGATTCCTTTTACGATGAAGCAGAGAAGAAAGATGGAAGAATCGAGTATTTTTGTTGCCATCTTGAAGCCAAGATTCTCCCGATTTGTTACGCCAAAAAAGTTCTTCTCTGTAATAGAGTTCAGAGAGACGATTTTCCAAGACCGAGATGGTGGAGGCATTAGCAATGGAAGGGGGAATTCTGAAGTTGTCCAACTCAGCTAGGGTGTCCTTAATTTTTTTATCAACATTACGGAAGGCAGTTTTGTTCCACCTAGTGAGTTGAAAGCTGAGTTTTTTAGTTTTCAAAGTGAATTCTTTTGCAGGGTTAGGAGTAGAGTTAGTAAGATGGTGGGATTCTCAGGAAGTTCGTCACATGGCAACAGCGGGGATCTCTGATCCACATGTGAAAGAAATGGAATGGTTTAGCACTAGAGTCTTGGGTGGATAGTAATTGCAAGGATAATGCTCTATGGTCAGAAGTAGAAATGTGTATTGATCTAGCCAAAACTGAGAGAAAAGAAGCCATCCATTCTGTAGACACAAGGATACGATCAAGTTTTGATTTTATACCATGAATGTCCCATCTTTTGTTGTGCCATGTAAATTTAGATCCATTGATTGGGAATCAATAAGGTTGTGTGAGCCCATAAAGTGTCTGAGGAGTTGCACATTGGAACCAATAACTTTCCTTCCTCCTATTTTATCATCCTGAGACGCAATAGCGTTGAGATCTCCAATAACCAAAGTAGGGGTATCTATTAAGGAACACATGCTAGAAAGAATGTCCCAAAAAGGTGAGCGGAGATTCGGATTCGGTTCTCTGTAGGTAAAAATAATAGACCAAGTGTTTGGAGAATATAAGTCATCTACTGTACAATAAAAGAAATATTCACAAGAAGAAATAATATTTAATTGTGTACATTCTTTCCAAAACAAAGCAAGACCACCTGAAAGACCGCTAGCTGGCACCGAAGCTCCATGTCTGTAACCAAGTCGCTTGCGTATGGGTTCCATAGTAACTGAAGATGTTTTGTTTCAGAGAGAAATATAATATTAGGATTGGACTGTCCGGAGAGGGCCTTCAGGGATCTGAATGTGCAGGGCGACACTATGCCCCTTGCATTCCAACTGAGGATCATGGTAACTTGGGCGACCCTATTGCGGCGTTGTCATAAAACCACCATCTTGAATACTGTCAATCTTATGCTTCCCTTTCCGAGATCTCGGCCAAGTAGCCTTACTATTAGAACCAGTAGCTTTACCTTTTTAGTTAATTAAAAAAAATTGGGGGGTTTTTTAGATTTTTTTAATGAATTTTCATTATTTTTAATTATAGAAACTAGTCCTTGACATTTTTTTTTAACCTTCTAGCGCATTTGATTCTTTACCATATAAATGAGGTTATAATATATTTCAAGATAAGAAAAAAATAAAATTGCTAACATTACGTTTCTGGTTTTGCATAAATGGAAAAAATTATCAAAATTAAGAAAATAGTAATAAATACACAGTTCAAATGTAATATACTAAAAAATGCGAGAACAATTTTACAAAACTTATACTTACAAAATAATGACATTTTTAATTTCAATAGTTTGAGAAGCAACATATAATTTGAATAGTTGGACGAGTTTCATTTAATTATTTAGAAGAGCTTTTGTTTAAATACTTTAGAAATATGACCTCAAGTCCCTCATTTGCAATATGCACTGTGAAGGTTAACTTACTATTTTTTTTTCCAATTCAAGGTTCTCACACTACACGTGCCTGGACATGTTTTGCATTGTGCAATTTTATTTTATTTTTAATTTTATAGCTTTCAACCACTCTGTTTGAGCTGAAATTTTCAGAAAATTTGAGATTTACATAAAAATAATGTGTTCAAATTTTTTGCTCATATTGACATGTGCCTCTGGATATGCATTACATGGGATAAAGAGGATTTCTCTATTAACATCATGAAAGTAAGCGATGGCCCACCTTGGACACGACACAGGCTGGCCAGGACCCCCATTGTCCAATACCATCCGAAATTTTGGTCCTTAGACACTCACAAAAACCGTTTATCAAGATATTTAATTGTATGGACTAAAACATATCTCGAGAAAGACATCGAAACGAGCTTAAATTTTAACACGTTGTTTCTGTTGGAAACTGTAATTTTGCTGAATATTTCACCTCAAACGGAATTCAGACAAATTGAAAAATGTTTTTTGTTAGTTTGCTAGGAATTCGAAACACGAAATTATCCTTTTGGTAACTATGGAAAATCTTGGGAGTGGGTATTGATTTGAATTGTAAAACACTGACAAAAGATTCAGATTTTCAATGAAAAACTCTTTTGAGTACCTTACAGTTGGGTCCAATCCAGCCTCATGGTGGGTATTCAAATTTCAAATGGCCACTCAATGAGATAAGTTTCAACCTTTTCTGTTTATGCCGAAGTTGCTTTCTTCAACTTTTGAATTTGTCCACACTTAATGAGATAATGTTGCAAATGATGCAACTTTTCTTTTCTACTTTCAAGTTTCCAGACTCAAACAATGCACAAGCAGTTTAGTAGATTTTGCCAACTGTAGTGTTTGTCACATCAACCTATCTTTAGGTTTTTGAATTATATGACTATACAGAATTTCTAGGGGGCTAGGGAACTCGCTCCCTCTCCCTCGCGCGTTCCCTCGCTCCCTAGAAAGACTCATGATTATATGTAGTGTTTGTCACAGTGAACAAGAAAGATAGTCCTTGAATGAGTGGAATCCCGGCTTGTCAACACAGTCCACAGATTTAGAACAAGGCTCAATTATTAGCTAAAGGAAGTTTTAGAAAATCAGAAATATAGTTTAATTAAAGGTCTTCAAACTGTCTGCTAGAAGAGATTTTGGTTGCTTGAAATGATATCACAGGTATATAATTCGAACCCTGCCGATGACACTTCAAGCGAGAAGGATTAAGGAACTAAAAAAATAAATGAAAACCATGACTAATCGGCATTGATAAATTGAGTGTTCAAAACAAAGTATATGTCAAACAATCTCAAAGCTACAGGGGAAAAAAAAAGTCTAATTCCTTTTAAAAGGCTTTATGTGAATTCAATTGTTTTTTTTTTCAAGTTATTAGGTTGAGTGAGTGTGTTTACTTAATGGATTATTGGCGTAATTAACTAGTTAAGAACAATTTGCATAAACAACGAACCACATTTGTCACTAGGGGATTTGACGTCACTTCCACCACACAATATGGGTTTTTATTACAAATACTGTCGTGCCACCATAACTCCTCACATCTACATTTTCTCCCTTTCTCCCGAATTTCCCTTTGGATATGTTTGATAGCCCAAAATTTGTTTTGTATAAGGACTAGACAAACTTCTTTATGTCTATGGTAATTTACGATATAATATACTCGAAATTCGAAAATGTTTGTTGTCATGGATATATTGGTAATTTCAATGTTACAAACTTAATCTTAAATTAGATTGTATATGAGTTTGAAAGTCATTTTTTATTATTTTTTAATAACAACTTTTCTTGTAATATTTTCATGCTTATTCATAAGAAAAAAAATTTCTTAGAGACGAGGTAGGAAAAAATAACCAGGAAAGTCAAGTGATTTCGAAAAACTTTTTTCCTACTTATGTGGTTAATTAAACACTGAAAAATAAAATTTTACTTGAAAAATGATTTTTCAACCAAATTTTACAAGCTATCAAACATACCCAAAATTCTTCTCTCACTCTCTTAAAAGCTCCCTATTTATTTATCTTTCGTTTCAAGGATTCAGAACCAAAGAAAAAGTTGGTATAATATTTTCCAATGGCTCATCCAGCCAATAAGAAATAATAAGCCAGAAGTCCTTGCACTAATCTAACTCACATTATCATTTTTACATTTAAAATCTCTCAAACAATACCACCAAAGATGATCTAGACTACCTGACTCCTACAGTCTCCTATATATCTCTGTCTTCCAGATGGAACTCTTTAAATACATCACAAAAAATTGTGCAACTCTTTTTTTTTTTTTTTTTGGTAAGAGACTTAGCATATATATTAAGTAAACTACATAGAGTATGTCCGACATGGAAGCTAAGAACTAAGCTTCGCAATTTAGATCCCTATAAATAAAATTACATGACCAGTGCGGTAAATTAAGCAAAAAAGTCATAATACTATTTAATGGGTCGTCATATCCGACGTAGATCCGCGTGTTCATCCCCCAAGTCAGAGTGCAAAAGGGAGTGAAGAGTGCCAGAGTCCCCTAGAATCAGCCTTGTCGATCAATTTTGTGCTTGGCCATAGTACTATCAGGCCAGGTATCCTAACAGCAAGGGTGGCACGGATCCTACCAAAAGTGTCCACAACAACCACTCCAAAAGCTCCCTGCCTTATCCCGATCAATCACATCCCGACCTGTCCCGATCTAGAGTGTGATGGAATCAGGATAGAGATTTTCAGCCTACCCATCTCGTCCTGTCCCAAACTGATTTTTTCAATATTTAATATGACTATGTAATATGAAGATGAAGATGCTAGTAGCGATGACGATGCCTATGAGGATTTTGAAGTCAATAGGAATGAAAACCTTGTGCATGATGACATGGGGAGGAGCTTTGATGAAGACACACTTGACTTGGATGAATTTGAAAACTCATTGAGCAAAATGTCCAGTATTCCCCCAAAAGCTTATATTGCTTGTGGAAAATTAAATCTGCCAATAATTCAGGGTGATGGTGATTTTCAATCCCAAAGAAAGATCGAGACTATATAGAAAATGTAGGATGGTGGTTTTATCAAGTTGTTTTGTATCAGTCTTAATTATTTTGTAATCTTAATTTTTTTCTTCTTCTATAAATGTGATTTCTCTCATGTTTCAGTGTATATATTATTTAAGGTTATGGACCTGCCTATCAGTGCTCGTTAACATTGAGACTCTTAATTCATAATTTTGACATCTAAATATATTATTTTGACATCTGAATCTATATGTGAGAGTTTTGTGGAAACACTATCCAAACTGTATGTCTGCATGTATCAGGGCAATAGAAGATGATAGCAAGAGGTCACTATCCAAACTTAAGTTATTTTTATTTTGCATATTGGTGGCTTGATTATGTTTTGTATAATGTATTTAACATTTATCATCAGATTGACATGGCTATTTTATTTGTTGTTTTATTCGTTGACATGTATATTTTATTCTCAGAGAGCTTCTATGTGCTAGTCTAAAGGTAATATATATAAGACTATTTGAGAAGGGAATTTGCTTCTAAAACATTAGCAACGAATACATGTTCATCATGTCTCGTCCCAAACCCGTTTGGGAGGGGAGGAGGTTGGGAAGAGGTTTATTCCATCTTGTTCCCGAACAAACGGGATGGGATAGGGATGAGGACCATCCCGTCCCGTGCCCACCCGGAGAGAGGAGCGACGACGAAATCGAGGTCAAGATCTTGATCGGACTGGGTTGAATCCTGTAAAGGCTCCAACTCTTATTCTTCAATTTCGTCTTCAATTTTGATTTGAGAGAATAAAGAGAATATGTGAGGGGTACTTTACGAGTGCCCCCGGATGGAAAGGGAAGAGAGAAGTGAAGAGAAGAATATGCTAAGAAGAAGAAGGTGTTGGAAAAAGAAGAAATGTTGGAAGAATAAGGGTTGTGGTGTGGGTTAGCAGGTAAAAACAAATTGGCTTGATGGCGTGGGACAGTAGAAACCTGTGGTGTTAAAAAGTTACTGCCAAATGCAAATGGGGAAACATTCAAATAAGTTGTAGTATTTTGGAGAATCATTGGAAAACCCCATTTCTCTCAATCTCTCACCTCCTTCAAAAAACAATAAACCATCAACTTATTTGACTCAAATAAAACGCATTATTTCATGCGTAGAGAATTATCTAACAAAAATTTGTCCTCTGAAAAATCTGCCATTAAAGTTTTTCAAATAAAAATCTTACAAAGTTTTCCAAGGAAAAACATGTTTGAAGAGAAAACCCATAAGAAAAGCAACATCATAATCTTTTTCCTTCTTCATAAGTTTATGATACTCAATAAAATCTAACATAAACTAATTAACTTAATCCTCAAAAACTGTGTGCAATTGTTATTTGGTTTTGGAGTTTGATTCATTAGTATTTCTTTTGTTGATTTCAATTGAAAAGAAACCCTGAAAACCAATTTGCAGAGTTGTGAGCTGTAACAGTGGGAAGGAGGAGTTAGTCATTTTTTAAAGCTAAATAATGAAATATTGAAGAGACATTCATCATCATCATCATCATCATCATCAAAGCCCATTCCCGAGATTTTAAGAGACATTAATCTCCAAAAATCTCTCCAACAAATTCTTATTATTTGAACTCATTAATGCCACATGCATGTTTTTTTTTTATGAAGCATAATGCATATAATACATATTAAACAAGGTTACATAGTTGTTTACCAGCACTAGAATCAAGGCGTGTGCTTCCTGGTTAAGTTCCCTAGGGATAAAATTACAGTACCAACTAGAAAGACCTGATAGCAAAGACTGAATACTACACACAATGGGTCGCCACATCCACCTAGAGTCTGACTGTCGGCTTCCAGTCACAGAATGCAAAAGCGAGTGGAAAGTTCCAGTCTCAAATAAACAACCCGGTTGGCCAGTGGTGTGCCTGAATAAGCAAAAGGGCGGCTTCAACAGCAAAACATTCAACCATAGTATTATCTGTAACTTGGGCTGGGATTGTGTCTGCTAGTCTAGCACGTTCCCTCCCAACAACATCCACCGCAAAAACACCAAAAGCTCCCTGCTGAGAAGATGCAAAAAAATAGGCATCATAGGTAACTAAGATCATATCAGGGGAGAGAGTGGTGGGTAGGGGTCTGGACAAGGAGTTGAGTATGTAACTCCTAATAGCATTAAGTTGCAGGTGAATGGTTTGAAGTCTTAGAACTTGTTCTTGAGGTGGTGGTTCAAGAGTTGGGTTGCTAGTAGAAAGGTGGCTCGTCGTGTGTGAGGGGAGGGGGGCGCAAGTGGTTGCTTGGAGGACGTGATGAAGGGTTGTGGGTTGAATTTCCTAATTGGTGGTTGGAGGGCAGCTGAACCATTGGTTTTTTTATGCTAACCATGTGTGGTTGGTGAGTTGGACAAACTGTGGGATGGAGAATTTCAATTTTTGAAAAACAATAGGGTTGCGGGTTAGCTAGATAGAGTGAACAATAGCCATAAATCGAGAGAGCATTTCCTCTCTGGCCTAAGGGTGTGCCCCGATGTTTCCCAGAAAAATATGAGAAAATCATTGGTAGTTTGCCCAAGGTGATTGGTGTCGGTCCAATTGATAGAGAGGGGGGAAATGAGCCAGAGTCTGTGTATTATTGGGCATAGAAAAAACAGATGTTCGATATCCTTCATATGATTATGACAGAAAACACAACAATTATCCACCGGAACATGAATACAGATCAAATTGGACATAGTTGGCAATAAGCTGCTATAAACTTTCCAAAGTAAGAAAATAGCCGTAGCCGGAGCCTTAATTCTCCATAATTCTCTCAAGATTTTGGGATTGAGTTGTTGGGTTGAGGGCCCAGACGTAGAAGTTTTTAGGTTGGAAAACAAAGGCTTTAGTAGCACTTTTGACTGAGAACATACCTCGTTTGTCAAAGTTCCAGATAAGGGTGTCTGGTAAGGTGGAAGGGCGAATGACAATGTCAAAAATGTCTTTGACCACCGGTTGAGGAAAAAGGGATGAGACGAGTTCATCGTTCCAATGAGGCCTGAGGTCAATGCCCAGAATCCAGAGATCCTTGATGAAAGATATAGCATTAGAGTTATCAGGTAACGGTGAGCAGTTGGTCAGAAGGAAATCTGGTTTAACCCAACAATCCTTCAATAAATTAATCTCATTACCAGATCGGACCTGCCAAATGAGGTGCTTACTCATTTTATTGAGTGCAGTAATATTGCCTCTCCAAACAAAAGATGCGATGTTCGGTGCTTTAAAGAGTTGAAAAAGGCTTTTGTTACTGAAGTAAATTTCCTTGAGTTGCATTGCAGATATTAAGCGGTTGCGCAATTGCATGCCGGATGTTCTTGGCTTTTAAGGCCAGATTCTTGACTCGGACCGGTGGGATGTTGAGGCCTCCCAAATGCCACGGAAGGGCAATTTTGTCCCATGTACAAAGGTGTTTGGATTTGCCTTCCTCCGTAGCATTCCACCAAAAATTTCGGGCCAGGGAGTCGACTTGGGTGGTGACCGATGATGGCAAGAGAAAAGTTTGCATATTGTACACTGGGATGGAGTGTCTAACTGCTTTAATCATTATTGTCCTCCATGCTTAAGAAAAAACCTTAGCTTTCCATGAGGATAACTTGTGATTAATTGTATCAACCAGAAATTGAAAGTCAGAGGCTTTATTCTTTGAAAGAAGCAAGGGAGAACCTAGATACTTGTCTTTCGAGTTATAAAGCTTAGACCCAAGTATTCTATTGATCATTTTGGCATGCTTGGGGTGAACATTGGAGCAATAGAACACTGGCGATTTGTCATAATTGATAGTTTGACCCGAGGACTCGCAATAATCAGCCGAAAAATATTTGACTGAATGAGCTTCTGCAAGCGACGCTCTGCAGAAGAGCAGAAGGTCATCAACATAGATTAGGTGGTTGATGGAGGGAGAAAGTCTGCGGAGTTTGATCCCTTTAAGGGTCTCGTTGGCCTCTGCTCGAGCCAGTAATCGGGAGAGAGCTTCCACTACAAGGATGAAGAGATAAGGAGATAGAGGGTCTCCTTGACAGATACCTATTGTGGGTTTGATTGGGTCAAGTGGTGAATCATTAAGAAGTACCCGCAGATATGAAGTTGAAATGCATTGCTCGATCATTTTGATCCATCCTTCATGAAAACCCAATTGTTGAAGAATAAGGACAAGAAAAGGCCATTCAACACGGTCGTAAGCTTTTGACATGTCAATTTTGATAGTCATCCATCATTTCTTTTTCATTCGGCTATGTTTCATCTGAAAGAAGGCCTCATGTGCCAAGTTGACATTATCCAAGATGGACCAGCCTTTGAGAAAGACTCCTTCATTTGGGGAAATGATATTGTCGAGCAGAGGTTTTAAACAATTAGCCAAAAATTTTGAGATGACCTTGTAAATGACATTGCATAAACCAATCAGACGATATTTGTCCGGAGTTGTGGGGTTGGATACTTTGGGAATTAGGGCTAAAAAAGTTTCATTTAGCTTGGGGTCTAAAGACCGGGAAGTGAAAAAGTTGGTGACCACCTCAATAACATTTTTTTTTATTATTATGTCCCAATAGTGCTAAAAAAAATAATGCGTGAAATCCATCAGGACCCGGGGCTTTGTGACTGCCCATTCCAAAGATAGTTGACAGAATTTCCTCATCGCCAGGGGTCTTAAGGAGTAAATCATTATCCATATCCAAGACAACAGGGCAGAATAAGGATAAAATGTCTTGATTAGGGTTCGGATAGGATGACTTGAAAATCTCATCAAAGTAACCATGAAGAATATGGCCAATTGAAGCGCAGGAAGATTGCCAGTTATTCGCCGAATCGCGGAGGCACAAAATCCGATTCCTTTTACGACGAAGTAGAGAAGAAAGATGGAAGAATCGAGTATTTTTGTTGCCATCTTGAAGCCAAAATTCTCCCGATTTGTTACGCTAAAAAAATTCTTCTCTGTAATAGAGTTCAGAGAGGTGATCTTCCAAGACCGAGATGGCGAAGGCATTAGCAGTGGAAGTGGGGAATTCTGAAGTTTGTCCTACTCAGCTAGGGTATACTTAATTGATCAATATTGCGGAAGACAGTTTTGTTCCACCTAGTGAGTTTAAAGTTGAGTTTTTTAGTTTTCGAAGTGAACTCTTTTGCAGGGTTAGGAGTAGAGTTAGTAAGATGGCGGGATTCCCAGGAAGTTTGTACCACATGGTGACAGCAGGGATTTCCGATCCACATGTGAAAGAAACGAAACGATTTAGCACCAGAGTCTTGGGTGGACAGTAATTGCAAGGATAAGGCTCTATGGTCGGAAGTAGAAGTATGTATTATCTAGCCAAAGTTGAGGGGAAAGAAGCCATCCATTCTGTAAACACAAGGATACGATCAAGTTTTGATTTGATACCATGAATGTCCTGTATTTTGTTGTGCCATGTAAATTTAGATCCATTGATTGGGAAATCAATAGGGTTGTGTGAGCCCATAAAGTGTCTGAGGTGTTGCACATTGGAACCTGTAACTTTCCTTCCTCCTATTTTATCATCCTGAGACACAATAGCGTTGAGATCTCCAATAACCAAAGTAGGGTTATCCATTAAGGAACACATGCTAGAGAGAGCGTCCCAAAAAGGTGAGCGGAAATCTGGATTCGGTTCTCCGTAGGTAAAACTAATAGACCAAGTGTTTGGAGAATAGAAGTCATGTACTGTACAATAAAAAAAATATTTACAAAAATAAATAATATTTAATCGTGTACCTTCTTTCCAAAACAAAGCAAGACCACCTAAAAGACCGCTAGCTGGCACCGAAGCTCCATGTTTGTAACCAAGTCGCCTGCGTATGCGTTCCGTAGTAGCTGAAGATGTTTTTGTTTCAGAGAGAAATATAATGTTTGAACTGTTCGGAGAGGGTCTTCAAGGATCTGAATGTGTAGGGCGATCCTATGCCCCTTGCATTCCAACTGAGGATCATGGTAACTTGGGCGACCTTATTGCGGCATTGTCATATAAAACCACCATCCTAAATACTGTCAATCTTATGCTTCCCTTTCCGAAATCTCGGCCAAGTAGCCTTACTATTATAACCAATAGCTTTACCTTTTTAGTTAATTAAAAAAAATTGGGGGGTTTTTAAGATTTTTTTAATGAATTTTCATTATTTTTAATTATAGAAACTAGTCCTTGACATTTTTTTAACCTTCTAACGCGTTTGATTCTTTACCATATAAATGAGGTTATAATATATTTCAAGATAAGAACAAATAAAATTGCTAACATTACGTTTTTGGTTTTGCATAAATGGAAAAAATGATCAAAATTAAGAAAATAGTAATAAATACACAGTGCAAATGTAATATACTAAAAAATGCGAGAACAACTTTACAAAACTTTATACTTACAAAATAATGACATTTTTAATTTCAATAATTTGAGAAATTTTGAACAGTTGGACGAGATTCATTTAATTATTTAGAAGAGCTTTTGTTTAAATACTTTAGAAATATGACCTCAAGTCCCTCATTTGCAATATGCATTCTGAAGGTTAACTTACTATTTTTTTTTCCAATTTAAGGCTCTCACACTGCACATGCCTTGACATGTTTTGCATTGTGCAAATTTTTTTTTTTTTTAAATTTTATAGCCTTATACTACTCCGATTGAGCTGAAATTTTTAGAAAATTTTGAGATTTACATAAAAAATAATGTGTTCAAAGTTTTTGCTCATTTTGACATGTGCCTCTAGATACACATTACATGGGATAAAGTGGATTTCTTTATTAACATCATGAAAGCAAGCGATGGCCCACCTTGGACACGACGCAGGCTGGCGACGACCTCCATTGTCCAATACCACCCGAAATTGTGGTCCTTAGACACTTACAAAGACCGTTTATCAAGATATTTAATTGTATGGACTAAAACATATCTCAAGAAATACATCGAAACGAGCTAAAAATTTAACACGTTGTTTTTGTTGGAATCTGTAAGTTTGCTGAATATTTCAACTCAAACGGAATTCAGACAAATTGAAAAACTTTTTTTTGTTCGTTTGCTAGGAATCCGAAACATGAAATTATCCTTTTGGTAACTATGGAAAATCTTGGGAGTGGGTATTGATTTGAATTGTAAAACACTGATAAAAGATTCAGATTTTCAATGAAAAACTCTTTTGAGTACCTTACAGTTAGGTCCAATCCAACCTCATGGTGGGTATTTAAATTTCAAATGGCCACTCAATGAGATAAGTTTCAACCTTTTCTGTTTATGTCAAAGTTGCTTTCTTCAACTTTTGAATTTGTCCACACTTAATGAGATAATGTTGCAAATGATGCAACTTTTCTTTTCTACCTTCAAGTTTCCAGACTCAAACAATGCATACAACAAGCAGTTTAGTAGATTTGGCCGACTGTAGTGTTTGTCACATCAACCTATCTTTAGGTTTTTGAATTATTATATGCAGTGTTTGTCACAGTGAACAAGAAAGATAGTTCATGGATGAGTGGAATCCCGGCTTGTCGACACAGTCCACAGATTTAGAACAAGGCTCAATTATTAGCTAAAAGAAGTTTTAGAAAGTCAGAAATATAGTTTAATTAAAGGTCTTCAAACCCTCTGCTAGAAGAGATTTTGGTTGTCACAGGTCTAAAATTCGAACCCTGCCGACGACATTAAGAGCGAAAAGGGTTAAGTAACTAGAAAAATAAATGAAAGCCATAACTAGTCAGCATTGATAAATTGAGTGTTCAAAACAAAGTATATGTCAAACAATCTCAAAGCTACAGGGGAAAAAAAAAAGTCTAATTCCTTTTAAAAGGCTTTATGTGAATTCAACTGTTTGTTTTTTTTTTTTTTTTTTCAAGTTATTAGGTTGAGTGAGTGTGTTTACTTAGGGGAGTGTATTGTATCTGGATTTTGTGGAAAATTTAATAAATTCCATGAATTCTGAAAATTCAAGTGTATTCAATTTGGATTTTAAAAAGTCCACAAAAGTCTAGGGGTATTCAATCAGGATTTTAAAAAGTCTTTCTGAAATCCACAAAGTCTAGGGGTATTCAATATGGATTTGAGAAAATCCACAAAAGTTTTAGGGTATTCAAAATATCATTCATATTTATGGATTTGAAAAATCATGGATTCTCATGAACTTTGTAGTGTTAGGTATAAATAACAATGTTCAATAGTTTGTCAGCCTCCATATCAAAGATTTCAACGTGAAAAAAAGTCTCCCAAAGTTCATAGTTGCATCGTTGATGATTTTGGGTTAGGGTTTGTCAATTAAACTGAATAAGACTTCCATATTGCACAGAGGTCAATCCTTATCCTCGAAACGCCCGAGCTTTCAAGGTGAAAAGGGAACCTTTTGGGCCACCCCCTCTCCCTTAACCTATTTGTGGTGAGCACTTTGATTGAAAAATTTCAAATGGCCATGAGTTAACTTGATGACTCTCACAAACTGGAAGTAACTGAAGAAGATCTGTAATTGGTAATATGACTTCTCATCTTCATCTGAGATATTTCGGACTTCCAACCCACTAATGGATAATAGGGACCCAGAGAGGAGATATATCATCAACCTATTCTGTCTTCTTGTCAAATTCGCATGAGCACAAGTGGGGAGGGGTTGTGGAATCTTCTGTCATTTCTCCTTTAGAACTCAATACCTCCACCTCTATTTCAATTTTCTTTATTTTCATTTCTGGGTGATTTATAACAAGAGTACTACAGTGTATTCAAGTGATCAATCTTTCTCTAGATAAATCATACAAATTTGATATCCACTCACTGAGAATAACTCACTTTCAAAGAAAGTTGTGTACTACCTTCAACAGAATAGCCTATATCCTATTGTTACTTTCTTGTTATGTTAACAGTTACAATGGTTGTTTACACTTTGCTCCAACTCAGTTACATATAATCAGCGCGATAGTGCTTTAACAAAGTCATTACATTCTAAGAAATGTAAACATATTTCTAGGGGTTTATACAATTTCTTTTTAATGTAACTATATAGCTAATTTCATATTTATTATGCATTACTCATATTTTTTTGCAAAATTTCCCCAACGCCCTTACATTGCATTTATCTTATGTATATCGGCCCAACATGTATACCATCATCTCACATGCCCTTGTAAGGGAAATTTAAATAATGGCCAAAATCTGAAACCTTATAGAGCAGAAATAGAAGATACTAGTCATGGAGGCAGCCAACGAATTTTCCATGTTTCCTTCCATCAACCTCTTGAGAGTCTATAAATCCGGAAGTTGTGTTAGGGTTTAGAATGATAATGAAGAAAGTGACCATGATCATGAAGGAGAAGAATGATCATAATACAATTTTATGGACGTTTACTTCTTATTTTAAAGATGCTAATTAACGACCTTTTCTTTTTCTAATTTTTTTAGCACATGTATATCTCACTTTTGTTAATTATATGCGGACGTTTTTTTGTTTCATATCTATTTACCAACTTCTTTTTTTATCTTGCAAATAATTAGAAATCTGTAAAAGTCGTTCATACAAAGTCCGTGGATTTTCATAAATCTCTAGAAAGTCTGTAGCAAAAGTCTATGGATTTAAGAAATCAGCAGAAGTCCGTGGACAATTTAAAGAGTCTGTGGACAATTTAAGAGTCCGTGGACTTTTCAAATTATTTATCAATTCCATAAGAATCCATATACAATACACCCCCCTTAATGGATTATTGGCGTAATTAACTAGTTAAGAACAATTTGCATAAACAACGAACCACATTTGTCACTAGGGGATTTGACGTCACACCCGCCACACAATATGGGTTTTTATTACAAATACTGCCGTGCCACCATAACTCCTCATCCTCACATCTACATTTTCTCCCTTTCTCCCAAATTTCCCTTTGGATATGTTTGATAGCCCAAAAAATTGTTTTGTATAAGGACTAGACAAACTTTTTTATGTCTAGGGTAATTTACCATATAATATACTCGAATTTCGAAAATATTTGTTGTCATGGATATATTGGTAATTTCAATATTACAAACTTAATCTTAAATTAGATTGTATATGAGTTTAAAAGTTATTTTTAATAACAACTTTTCTTGTAATATTTTCATGCTTATTCGAAAAACAATTTTCTTAGAGAGGAGATAGGAAAAAATAACCAGGAAAGTCATGTGATTCCGAAAAACTCTTTTCCTACTTATGTGGTTAATTAAACACTGAAAAATAAAATTTTACTTGAAAAATGATTTTTCAGCAAAATTTTACAAGCTATCAAACATGCCCAAAAATTTTCTCTCACTCTCTTAAAAGCTCCCTATTTATTTCTAAATAGTTTCAAGAATTCAGAACCCAAGAAAAAGTTGGTATAATATTTTCCAATGGCTCACCCAGCCAATAAGAAGTAATAAGCCAAAAGTCCTTGCACTAATCTAACTCACATTATCATTTTTCAATTTTTCTAGAGAGCCAGGCAAGCCCAATACCATCCATCATCCTAGAGATCTCAAACAATACCACCAAAGATGATCTAGACTACCTGACTCCTACAGTCTCCTATATATCTCTGTCTTCCAAATGGAACTCTTTAAATACATCACAAATAATTGTGCAACTCTTTTTTTTTGTAAGAGACTTAGCATATATATTAAGTAAAAATACATAGAGTATGTTCTGCATTAGAAGCTAACAAATGAGCTTCGCAATTTAGATCCCTAGGAATAAAATTACATGACCAGTGCGGCAAATTAAGCAAAAAAGTCTTAATACTATATATAATGGGTCGCCATATCCAACGTAGATCCGCGTGTTCATCTCATAAGTCAGAGTACAAAAGGGAGTGAAGAGTGCCAGAGTCCCCTAGAATCAGCCTTGTCAGCCAATTTTGTGCTTGGATCAGTAGCATAATAGCTTCAACAGCAAAACACTCGGCCATAGTACTATCAAAGACTCGGCCAGGTATCCTATCAACAAGGGTGGCACGGATCCTACCAAAAGTGTCCACAGCAACCACTCCAAAAGCTCATTGTTGTGTGGAGGCAAAGAAACAAGCGTCATAAGTCACCAAAATCGTCTCAAAAGAAAGCTCAGCGGGGAATGTCCTAGCATTCCTGTAAAGTGTGTTAACATGGTGATTTCTAACTACCATAATTTCTTCATGGATTAACTTAATTCGGGCTGTTTGGTCAGACAACATCGATGATGTTTGCACAGGAGGGTGCTGACCAAGGTAAACTAGGTTGGGGGGTTTGGCCAAGGTGGCCATTTCGAGCACATGGTGTAGAGAGGAGGGGGTGGGAGAGTTACAAGGATCCCTGAGGGGTGGGCTGAACCACTGTTTATACCAATCCGTCCAGGTGCGGTTGACTGTCTGGGTAAACATCGGGATAGAGAGTTTTCCTTTCCGAAAAATAATATTATTCCTGGACTACCAAATTGAGAGAATGACAACAGTGAACTGGGAGAGTATCTCTCCCCGAGCCTGAGGTCTGACAGTAGCAGAAGCCCAAATAAAGTTGAGAGCAGTGTGAGTAGCGTTGTTGTGACGATTGGCACTGCTCCAGTTAATTAGAAGGGGGAAGAGAAGCCATAACCCCTGGACAATGGGATAAAGAAAGAAGAGACGCGACGTGTCCTCTTTTTGATGTTGACAAAAGACACGCCGACCTTCAATGCATATGAATTCGTGTGAGATTGGACATGGTGGGTAGAATGTCCTAAGAAACTTTCCAAAGCAAGAGCACTGCATTTGCTGGGGCTTTGATGCGCCATAAATCCCGAAGGATTTTAGTCTGGAGTTGACCAACAAACTGATTTGAGGAGGATGGTTCCAAATCCTTAGATAGGAAAGCTTTAGTCGCACTTTTTACCGAGAAATATCCTCTTTTATCAAAAGCTCAGACGAGCTTATCTGGTGCACTTGATGGCCGTATTGTAATGTCCAAGATATCTTTAACCATCGGGGACAGAAAAAGAGTATTGATAAAGTTAACATTCTAAGAAAAGACCTGTGGCATTTTCATTTTGGTCAAGCCAAAGGTCTCATACAAAATGTACGGAGGCAATATCAGCTTGCGAAGGGCAGTAGTCGGCCAGGAGTAAGTTTGGTTTTCCCCAGCATTCTCTCCAAAGATGTGTCTCTTTCCCCGAGTGGAGTTGCCAAACAAGATACTCTTGCATCCTTTCAAGAGCTGCGAGGTTGCCTCTCCATGCGAAGGATGCAATTGTCGGTGTCTTTGATAGTTTAGAGAAACTTATATTGCGAAAGAATATTGCTTTAAGTTGCTCATTACCCGGAGTGTTGGTTTTGTCGATCAGGTTCCAGATACATTTAGCTTTCAGCGCAAGATTTCTATTCCTAGCCCTAAGAATATTCAACCCACCAAGCTGTCGCGGGAGAGTGATTATATGCCAAGTACAAATATGTTTTGTCTTACTTATCTCAGTTCACTGCCACCAGAAATTCCTTGCAAGATTATCTATTTGGGTGGTGATCGTGCGAGGGAGGAGGTACGTTTGCATGGTATGCACCGTAATTGAGTGTATAACGACTTTGATCATCACTGTTCGACCTGCCTGTGATAACACTTTGGCTTTCCAAGAAGAAAGCTTAGCTTTGATTTTGTCAATCAGGAAGTGGAAATCAGATGCCTTTTTCTTGAAAAGTAGCAATGGAGTGTTAAGATATTTCTCTTTCGGATTGTACAGCCTAGACCCCAAAATTTTGTTAATCATCTTTCTATGTCGATGATGGACATTTGAGCTATAATAAACAGAAGACTTGTCTAAATCTAACTACAAAATATTTCAATCAATTCTTCCAATATATCTCTTTATTGGAAGAGATATTGGGTTCCATTTTAGGTACTCTGATTTCCATAAGGTAGATTTTAGGATTAATATGTATCGTCCCAAGTATATATCCATACACGATGTAGTCGACTATCTCGCATCCTCATGGATTGAGTGTGCCTACTTCAGGTTCTTGATGAGCCATAGTCAAGTACCTTTGAGATTTTTAAAACAGTAAGACTAGCGAATGCAGTGCATCTTGGGTGAATCCGGCTGCATGTTGCAACACAACCTTCTAATGATCTTTAGTGACTCTTCACCAAGAAGAAAAAGGGAAAAGAATACTTCTTGTTCTAACAAATTCTTATTCAATTAAACAATAATTTTTGTTTTCAAACAATTAGAAATAAACTAATTAAAATACTTCTAAAAGAGTCCTAATTTGATGTAGGACTCAAAACTATCCTAAACTGCTCAAAATATGACATAACTTCTAGAGACTTGAAAACTGCCATTATTTCTAAATCCGAAAACTACGTCAAAATAAATACTTTTCACCTAAAATTATTCTAAACAATCACAACATTATTTGGAAGTGGAGTGGGCTATTGCCAAACTCTGTGTTTTGCAAGTTAATAATGAACCCAGATCTTGAATTTTCAAGTGTGGAGGCCTGCGCGACTCTCCGTGCAACCTATTCAATTAATTTCCTTGGTCAATTCATGAGTCAACCATGTAAACCCCATCTCCAAGCCGCTTTACAAGTTCATTATTTGAAGAATTTCCTAGACAAGGACTTTTCATGCATGCTAATGGTTATCTGAATTTGAAGATATTTGGCGATTGATTGGGCAAGTTGCCATGTTCCTAGCTCGTCGTTCAAGGTTTGGTTACTTCACCATATTAGGCGATTCTCCAATTTTTTGAAAAACAAAATTAGGTTACCGGTTCTTCGTTCATTGACCAAGGTCACATATCACACAATGGCTTCAGGCACTTGTGAGATTAGTAGGCTGCATTACCCACTTAAATACTTGGGTGTACCACCTTTGATGCCTGCAATCACATTTCCTGTGATGATCAAACCGCCCTGCACCTGCTGCAAATCTCATCTTCTTTAACATACCAAACACATCGAAATTGATTACCATTTCATGCATGATAAAATTCAAGATGGTACGTTCCAACTTCCCATAACTCACCAAATTGAAGATCTTTTCACTAAAATCTTGGGCAACGTTCAGTTTCATGTACTTATCTATTTGTTATAACAACTCAGGCAGAAACCTATGTTCATAGCCAAGCTTATCAATGGGGTGGCTAACTATGGGTCGTAATTCCTTTAATCTTGGGATTTCACTTCTTATAGAGCTCTAGAGCTCTATTTAAACCCTCATACAATCAATGAAATACACACAATACCAGGACTTGATAATATTAACTAGTAACTAGGCTTTAATGATTTGCTTGTTCAATGAATGATTTGTGATTGGAATACTTTTACAGAAGAAAATTTTACACACTTCAATGAAAAACTAGACCTTTGAATCAAAACCTTAAAAACAACTTTCCTCAATAGAAATTCAACTGAAACAACTGATTAGATTTTGAGGATACTGTAAAACAAATCCTAACAGGATACTAAATGCCATCACAACCCTAGTAAAATATTTTAAACACAAACGCTCAAGGAATATGAGAACTGAAATCAGGGTGCTTAATATGAAATTCCTAATAATTTAGCAGCCTCTTTGATATAAATAAATAAAAGAAATAATAATAAAAAATATAAACAAATTAAACATTATCGACCAAAGCCTCGAAAGTTTTGGAATTTTCTTTTAAAGGACACTTTATGATCTTTACAATAAATTCCCTAGTTCAAGCCCAGGCCCAAGAGAGTTGGCAAGCTACAAAGGGAGGAGATAGTCCCACATCGCCTGAGTGTGGAAGGGGGATGTGCTACTTATGTGCGAGGTTGGATCCCCATAGTAACAACGCGTTTTAAAGCCGTGCGGGCCAGTTGGGCCCAGAGCGGACAATATTGTTACTGTGCGGATCGGATCGCTACAGAATGGTATCAGAGCCTGACCCAGCCGGAAGTGTGTCGACGTGGACGGACCTGAGGGTTGAAGCCCAATAGGCCCAGGCCCAAGAGGGTTGGCAAGCTACAAAGGGGTGAGATAGTCTCACATCACCTGGGTGTGGAAGGGGATGTGCTACTTATGTGCGAGGTTGGATCCCCATAGTAACAACGCGTTTTAAAGTCGTGCGGGCCGATTGGACCCAGAGTGGACAATATTGTTACTGTGCGGATCGGGTCTTCGGTTGCATAATAATATTTCCTATTTATCCTCAATAATTTCATTTTTTATATATGTGTATCTCCATTATAAAACCTTGAAGATATGGTTTTATATAGGCATGACAATTTGGCCCGACTTGATGGATACCCACACAGACCCCACAGACCCGACTCTAATGGTTCGGGTTTAGAATTGAACCGACTCAATTCCGATTTGGGTTTGGTTCCCAATGTGCGCAACTGGACCCAAACTGAGAGCCGAATATTATACACAATTGTGCATAATATTGTGAGATTTTGTCCCACATCATCTAAAGAAACCAGAATATGAGATGTTACTATTGAAAAATACATGGTTTTCTATTTATTTTAATCCCACATTGAGTAGGAAATAAAAAATTTCTACTTCTATAAAAGGATTAAAAAAAAATCCTAAAAGTTGCAAACTCGTGGGCTGCCTAAAGTTTAAGTGGTTTTAGTAGAAACTGCGAGTAAAACCGAACCGGACTCGAGGAATGTTCGGTTAGGTTTTGGATCTGGCAGCCCCGAACCGAACCCACTCTATTGCCATGCCTAGTTTTATATGAAAAGTTCCAGCCACCATATTATCAAATCTGATCCTCCAATTAATCTAATTAAAAATCAGGTTTAGAAACTCAATTTGAAGGTGAATGATCTCATTCTTCACTTAACACCATAACTTTGAAAATGAGGTTACACTAGACTGGCTCAATTTAGATGATTTGCAATCAGTGTGGTTCTTAGATGCATACTTAATTTACTTTCCACACATGTACAGACACATCCATGGCGGAGTATACTTACTTTGCAATTTCTATTAGTAGGTAACGTGTTTGAGCAACATTGAGTTCCTAGGTCCCAAAAGTATCAACAAAAGATTGTTCGTAAGAAAGAAATATAAACACAAGTAGCACTAGTCACTTGATCCAATTGCCGAGACATGGCAAATCTCCACGTCAAAGCGTTATGTTTTGACCAGAACCAGATGATGGTAGAAAAGACGAAAATTACTGACAATTCGGTAACTACAAAAGTTACTGCATAGTCAAACCATTGCCATGATGCATGTAAATTTTATATGTTGTTGAAGTGTTGAGTAGCTCTTCCAGTTGCAAATTGTATCAAGGTTTATTTGAATTATATGATCAGCGAAGGAATTTGATTTGTGTATTGGTTACATAACAAGCAACCAATCAATTCGTTACTTCTTTATGCTGAAAATGTTTCTTAATGTTTACTAAGTGATAGGATTGAACAAAAAACCAACCAAATCGATTAAACCGACCGAACCGATCAAAATCAAATCGATTGGTCGGTTTAAATTCGATTTGGTTCGGTTTCGGTTTTAAAAAAGTCAAAATCGAAGTGGTCGATTCGATTTTCAGTTTCTATGTGATTTTAACCGACCGAATATATATAATAGATAATATATATTTTATATAAAAATAATATAATATGTTTTAAATAATCGGTCGGTTCGGTTTTATTTCAGTTTTAGTCGGTTCAGTTTGGTTACGGTTTGCATAAATTAGAATCGATTCGGTTTGGTTTGAAAATTTTGAAACCGACCGAAGTCTGTTCGGTTTTCAATCCTACAAGGTGATTTACACATAGAACTCAACTGACTTTGAAGAAAAAAAAAAAAAAAGGACTTTGAAGTACTTAACATTGAACTTCAGCTAAGCTTCACTACCAAAATGATGAGGTTACTGGCTTACTGCATTTACTATAATCATGTTATTTCAGAGTGTTCTACCACAATTGAAATTTCTATATCGTAATAGAGGAATACTTAAAGACAGATTTTGGGCATCATATTGCGTTGCTTAACTTTTTATCGTCAGACCATTCAAGATGCAACTACCATCTGGGCATACACAGCATACACACCAGTATATATAAAAATAAAATGGACCATGTAAACGATATAAAACTTGCACAAGCTAGTAGCTGAAAAGTTGAGACCGTATAAGCAGACACGTGCTTTTAAAAGATGGTGTGTTTCAAGTAAAACAGATAAACGATACAGTAGATAAAATCCATGCGATTACACTAGTAAAAGGAGAAACAAGAACTTTCTTGTGTAATCGAATGGTTACACAGATGATAAACCATGCATATGCCCTAGCTATGACACAACTTTAACTTTGAAAAACTTTTATGCCCAAGAGAAATTAAATAAAAGTAATAACATTGTAATTGTAACAAGAAAATCTTCTTGTTTAAATTCATGAAAGAGAAGAATCTCTGTTACCTCGAAGAGTTTTGAGTGCTATGCTGCCCAGTTGATCTCTTGATGGATTCAATCCTCTGAAGTCTGATCTGCTCCCGGAACTTAGCTATAAACTCATCAGCCTTCTTATCAACTTCATGTTCATCAGGCCCTGCATCTCCAAAGCTGTTGGAATCAGCTTCCTCAGTCGTTGGGTTGAAACGAGTATCATCATCCTCATTACTTGTGTATTCCTCGGATTCTAATATGACCTTCTTGCCAACTTTTTTCTTCTTCTGATTCTTGTAGTACGCAGAGAAAGATGGTTTTGATTTTGGTATAGGGGGTGGACTTTCATAACTTTCCTCAGTGATAAATTGATTAAATCCCCCAGTCCTTCTGCTTGGTTTTTCCATCAACACAGCGTCAACTTCCTTGGATACAGCATCAACTTCGTTGGATCTTCTGTCAGACTTTCCATCAACTTGATCTCGAACTTCCTGGGATTTCCGCACATCTGCAACTGGTTCACTCCTTCTAATTGTTCTAACAGAGGATACAGCATCAACTTCGTTGGATCTTCTGTCAGACTTTCCATCAACTTGATCTCGAACTTCCTGGGATTTCCGCACATCTGCAACTGGTTCACTCCTTCTAATTGTTCTAACAGACCTTCCCATTGACGAACTTTCAACTCGTGTTCTAGGCCTTTCTTCAGTCATCAAAGAATCAATCCCTGAATCTCTTCTCCTCATCAAATCCTCCTTATCACTATAACTCCTGTTGAAGTCTTTCAATTCATCCTTAAATTCACTCTTCAAGTGCTTCTTTTCAGACGGAAGCTCACTATCAAAAGAATTAGAGTTCAATGTCTTACGGTATTTTTTTGTACTGATGCAAGTTGCAGGGGCTGACAGCGGTGGAGCTGGAGGGGGAGAAGACTTTTGAGCACTCTTCTTCTTCCCTGAATCCTCAATGCTTTTCGTTCGCAATTCTGGCGAGAGAGAAGGAGAAGGAGAGAGCTTTTTTGGTGAAGGAGAAGTTGAATTAGACTCTGAAGGGAGTCCCATTGGTGAAAAAGTCCTTAACTTAGGGCGATCAACTTCGGATTCCTCAACGGAGGGAGGGAGAGAATACATGGGAGGAGTATCAACACCACTTCCTTCCTTAAATTCCATCCTTCCCGACCTTGAACGCCAGGGAATTGGCGACGGGAGGACGACATTCTCATTCAATTTCTCCTCTAAATCCAAAGGATCTAAAACTCCAAATTCCTTATCTACAATTCTACTAGAATTAGCATTAGAACCACCATTTTTCACACCTGAGGCAGATCTACTGAGCGAAACCGGGGATTTCGTAACAGACTCACTAACATTTGGATCAGATACAGATGATTTCAAGCTTCTAATAGGAAGAAACAAGGGTTTGTTAGTACTATTGCTAATGACACCACTCTGTTCATCAAGAACAGAGCTTTCTTTTGCAACAACAACATCAGGTTCGCCCCGAACATACTTAGAATTCCAAGTTTCAACCTTATGATCATCAAACCCAAATGGGGTATCCATTTCATCATCAAAAACTGAAGAAACTTGAAAAATTCTGTACATGTAATTTTGGGTTGTATCAATTTTCACATGGTTTTCTTTCTCACTTTCGACATTTCGCCAACTAAACAAACCATAAGAAACAGCAATACCCACAAAAAGAAGATGAACAAGTTCCCAAATTCTAGTGAATATAGTTTGATTGACAAAGTCAGGAGCTTGAGTTGGAAAAAGTGGAAGAACAGCTAGAACAAAACCAACAGTAAGAAGTTTGTAGAGGAAATGTGAATAAAACTTACTTGTTTTGTTGGGTTGATTTTGTGGGATTGGTGGAGCTACCACCTCTGAAACTAGCCGTTGGGGTGGGATTTCTAGCCGTTGGTTATAAAACTCTGTGTCTGACATTGAAGGGAAAGAGAGAAAGAGAAGCTCCTGCCTTTGGGTTGCAGAGATTGAATGAAAGATTGATAGACAGGGGAAGAAGAAGAGATGCAGAAGACTTTGAGACTAAGGAAATGAAAAGAAAAGAGGAAAGTTTGGGAAGAGACCAGAGAGCAAATTTCTAGCTTTGTGCTTTGGATCTTTTTTCCTCATTTTTGGAGACAAATTACTTGAATAACCTTGCTTTTACACACAGATTGAGAGAAAAATTGCTTATTCAACAAGAGATACCAACAAAGTTGTTAGAGATGTCGGCTCGACTTAAGCTTCGTAGATTTAGTCTTGCATCATATTATCCGAAGTTAATAAAGGATTGGACATGTATTCATTAGCGAGTTGAATTCAATTCGTAAAAATCTCAAATCTTAGATGTATCGAGTGTATAAGTTGAGAATAATATCATTGCTTAAAAACATATCTATCGGCAGCTTGATGTGATCATATTTGTTACACAGGGCCAAACTATTTTTTAGTTTCTCTCTAACAACCTTGCTTTTAAAGTTACCACATGGTAATGCTTTAGATGCACTTCAATAACCATGATAGTTTACTCATGACTCATAATTTCTTGTCAATTTACCTACAGAAGAAACATTTGTCTTTCCATGCAAGTGTGAATACTTTCCCCATTTAAGTCTTGAAAATCATGTCATGTTTCTTTGGCACAAATGATTGTGCTTTGGAGATATCATGTATCATTCATATGTTGTCAAACTCATTATTTTCTCTATACATTCTCTCTTCATTACCAACAAAGCTAACCACCATTTACAGTTTTGAAAAAAGACTATTGATCCATCTTAAGCTTATTTGCAAATATACATCTACGAAGGGGCGGACCTACTAAGGGGCGAGGGGGCTCTCATCTTTTAAAATAACTTTATTATATATTTAATCTTTCGGAGAATCAATTTGGATTTATGTCGGGTAGGTCTATTACGGAGGTCATCTTCCTGCTTAGGCAAACTATAGAAAAATACCGAGAGGCACGTAAGAGTTTGCATATGGTTTTTATTGATCTGGAGAAAGCATATGATGGGGTCCCCAGGAAATTAATTTGGTGGGTGCTTGAAAGGAAGAAAATGTCTCAATGTTATGTCGATATCATTAAGGATATGTATGAAGGGGCTGTAACAAGTGTTCGCGCAGTAGGTGGGATGTCCAGTAAATTTTCAGTGTCAGTAGGACTACATTAAGGGTCGACGTTAAGTCCATATCTCTTTGCTTTGGTCATGGATGAGTTAACGAGACATCTGCAAGAAGATGTACCTTGGTGCATGTTATTTGCAGATGATATTGTCTTAATTGATGAAACTAGTGCAGGTTTAGGTCAGAAATTAGATAGATGACAGACGACTTTAGAGAGTAAAGGTTTTAGAATTAGTTGTTTGAAGATGGAGTATCTAGTGTACAACTTTGGTTGTGAACCACGAGGGAAAAGTAATGCAATTGAGATCGAATGTGTAGAGGTCTCAAAGTGTGAGGCTTTTCAATATCTAGGATCTATAATTCAAAAGAATGAGGCTATTGAAAAAGATGTAGACCATAGAATTAAAGCTGGTTGGTTGAAATGGAGAATGACGTCAGGAGTATTATGCGATAGAAGGATGCCTGCAAGGCTAAAAGGGAAATGCTATAAGATAATTGTTCGACCAGCCATGTTATACGGTTCAGAATGTTGGGCTACTACAGGACAACATACGCATAGAATGGCAGTAGCAGAAATGTGTATGTTAAGGTGGATGTGTGGTAAAACTCGTAAGGATAAAATTAGAAATGAAAGAATTAATAGATACTTAAATGTAGCGTCCATAGAGGACAAAATTAGATAACGACGTTTGACTTGGTTTGGTTATGTGCGAAGGAGACCAAACACGACGCCAATTAGAAAATGTCTAGATTGGCAAGTTACTGGAGGGTATAGACGGAGGGGACGACCGTTGAAAACTTGATGAAGGTGATGAATGAAGATATCATTGAGCTTAGATTAGGCGAGAATATGTGGGATTACCACACTGCTTGGAGAACCAAAATTCATGTAGCCGACTCCGAAAATATCGGGAATGAGCTTTGATGATGATTTAACCTTTAAAAAAATTAATTTTATAATGTATAATACAATATGTAAATTGTTCATTCAAATGGTTTTACATCTTTTGCTTGGGGTAGTGGTTGGAAGTTTGTAAATTTTTATAAACAACCCGAATTCGATACGCATCGAGCGCATATTTTTTTATGGTTATTGATAATTACTATTTTTATTATTGTTACTCCCCTAATTTTTTATTTTCAATACAATTTTATGGTAATTGCAAACATTAAAAAATTTGTTTAATTTAATAAAAAATTATTTTTGGTCCTCTCGGAGTGTATGATTTCTTTGTCTATACAATTTTGTCATTGTGACATTTCCTTACTTTTTTGTTTTCAACGTAATTTTATATTTAATTGCAAACATTAAAGCAATGAATTCCTTGTTCACAAGTGGCGTAAAACCTCCAACCAAAAAAATATTTGAAATTAATATCTAAAATAATAACTAAAGGATTCAATGAAAATATATGCCACTAGCCAACTCGTACAAAATTTGAGCCTCATATAAATATTTTTCGATGAAATTGTATTAGGATCTTATTATGTTGGTAAATTTCCAAAAAAAATTTAGCTTCAATCAGATATTTATCCTAATTATTTTGTGATTTTAGTTATATATTCTAGTTATTACGCTCATTTGCTCCTTGTTAAGGTTATTGATATTGTGACATTATTTTGACTTAAAATTAGATTACACTTAATTCAATTTGGTATATGCAATGTATTTTTATAGTTGTATTTTTTTTATTTTACTACCTCGAGTAGAAATTTTTTTTTGTTTGCCATTTCGCCCTCTCTTAACTAAAATTTTGGGTCCGCCACTGTCTACGACAACCTTCCTCACATGATCTAGCTAGCTCTAGTGACGCGGTTTCAATAGAAATATATTATCCAACTACGTACATATTCAAACTAAAAAAAATGTGGTACAAGTAGTTGCGTGGATGCGACTATGATTCTCCATCCATGCCCTTTTGCCCCCGCGCACCGCATCTTTTTCCTTACCTTTTGCTTTTTCATGAAATTTTCTAAGTGATAGTTTGCTTGAGAAGAACGCTTTCATGAAATTTCATTTAGAAGTTTTTTATGCTCTACATGCTCTCTCTAGTATATCCTCCATCTGTTTTTCTTTGTCTTTCGATTCCTTAGCAAACCCTAATCTAATCTTTCTTTCACAGCACTTCATGCATGCATGCCTTGTCATGAATGACTCACTTTTTTGTAGATTTACTTGGACATTATGGGGGGTCTAAATGTACCATCTATGTACGTTAATTGTGGGTTTGCTTTTTTTCAAGTTTTGGTTTACTTTATAACCTCTCCCATTGAATTTGAGTAAGTTTATCTGTAAAAATGAAATAAATTGGTCCAAAAGTGTTTAAGCTGATTCATATTTGTCCATAACATTGCTTTCTTGATTGAACAAAGAGCAAAAGCATAAGATAATGTTAGACAGTGTCACAGTAGTGAAGTGAGGATTACGAGGCCATTATGCTCATTCACCTTTTAGGCCCACCGCCCAAGCGTTGAGAACTTCAAAATGCATAAAGCAAAAGTGTGAATCCACTATTAATAATAAGTCCAAAGGAAGAGACAAACCTACACTTTGGACGGTTGGTATCTTACTCTATACCCGTAATTTAAGGGTTTTTTTTTTTTTTTTTCAACAATCCTCATAATCCTATCAACCCAGCTCCAACTAGGGCAAAAAAATGGGTCAGATTTGGTATGGAGACACAGGTATTCGGATTCGAATCCGAATTATTTGATATAGGTTTGTATTCGGATTTGAGCGAATCATAAAACTTGGTATCATTTATGGGAGAAATGGTTAGCCATATCTGACCTGGATCAACTCATTTTACTTTAATCGGATCGGATTGGCTTAATAAACCTCATACCTTATCTTTTGAGCATACTTTTAGTTATCGGGTGAGATTCGGGGACAAAATTTTTTTACAAAGAAAGTTACACGCACCTACTTTACCCACCAAGAAATTTCAGAATGAGTTGATTTGTGGCGATGATCTCTTTACCTTGTAGATCATCTCGCGAAAAGTAGCAAGTTTTAAAATTTTCTAACACCATCAGATGCAGTCATCAAGTTCACGGTGAAATTCAATGGTTGAAAATTCTTTACCTTGTATAGCATGTTTTGGAACTCCAAACGAGTTCATTTTTTTTCTAATAGTGATCTTTATAGTTAAGAGATCATCTCACAAGATATCAACGTATTCTAGAATTTTTAGGTGGGTGAAGTAGGCCCATGTGATTTTCTTTATAAAAAATCTTTGTGAGATCCTACTTGATTAGTCGCAATACTTTTCAATTAAAAAAGAAAATAGGTTGCTTACTTTAAAGAAAAGAAATATTGAAAATAAAAGTGTAAGCATAATTCTTAAAACAAAAAAGTAGAGCATTGTAGTCCATGAAATTAACATAGAATTAAAACTCAAATGAGAATTTAACTACATCAACCAAGGTGTGAATATGTGAGATAACAACAATAAGCCCTTGTTTTAACACCTTAAAAACATTAACGAAAAAGTTTTTGTATGCGTAATTACCATTATGTCCTTATTCTTTTGTAAAATTCATAATGATTTTTGAAAGCTACATATTATTTTAAAAAAATTAATATATACGGATTCCGTCTGGGCTAAAATCTAAAATTTTGGATTTGAGTCAGAAAACCCATAAACCCAGGTAGAGTATAGGCTTGGACGTATTAAGGCAAATGGATTTGATTTAAATGGGGCTTCTTCATTTGTTGATTTGAGAACCTTACTAAGCTTGAGATGACATGAAGTTGTTGGTTACAAGGTTTTTGAATTATAGATGAGATAGTTGTTTGCTTGTAACTACTATTGAGTCTATAAATATGACTGAAAAATCATTTATAACATTTAGAACGACACCTCTAAAAAAATTCAATTAAAAAATCGAATATGATTTTATCTTTTTCAACTTTTTACGTTCCTGTAATTGACACCCAAGCAATTTATCTTTCAAGGTTTGCATTTTCATTCATTTACAATTTCTGCGTTGAAATTATTCACAATGTTATATTTCAATGATTTTCATCTTTTTCAGAAGTTTTCAACTTAGTGTACGTGAATGAAAAGTCATTTTAGTTGAGGCATTAAAACTCATAGTCTGACTCTTGGAAGTCAAATTCCTATTGGAATTTCACTTAAATAAATTTATGGTATACCCTATTCAAATATATTTCGAGTGATTATTTCATAAAACAATTTTTTAGCACACTCGGTGGGACATTTTCTATATTGTTTTGATCGTTAACTATGGTTGGGACAAGACGAATGAATATGGATCCAGAGAAACAAAAAACTTTATGAAGAAAAGGCGTTTTCGTCGTGCTATGTGATTATTAAAATTTATTATTGGATTAAGTGTCTGGCAAAAAATTTTATTCCTAAGATAAAGGAAACAAATGGAGCATTGCTCAGCAGGTTGGGCATAAATGAAAAGATTGTAAAAATGTCCCCTCCTTGGGTGCTTTTTTGGGCTTTCCCTCCTACAGGATGGTATGTGCTAAATGTTGATGGGTCTTGTGTGGAGAATACTACAACTGACGGATTTGTTATTAGAAATGCAAATTTGTAGCAGCTAGTCAGTGTTTTTTTGGTGAAGGATCAAATAACTCTGCAGAGACGAGGGCCTTGTTTGAGGGTTTAAAATTTTGTATTGACCTGGGAATTCGAAATTGTGTGATTCAAACGGATTCTATGTTGGTTAAACGATGGATATGCCAAGAAGCTAGTATTCACTGGTTTCTTAGCAATTGGTGGAGGGAGATTAGAGATATGAGTAAGGCATTGACGTGGTACTGTATACACGTGTTAAAGGAGACTAATTCAGTGGTGGATGCATTGGCTAGATTGGCGCAAGTGGAGCTATTGTCTAGAACTTATTCCTGGGATGTGTTGCCTAAAAGAATAAGGTCCTTAATTATTCTTGATAAGAATAAGACGGCGTATATGTACGGCTCTCGAATGCTAAATGAACATGTTAACGAAATATCATATGGATTGGGAGTGGATTTGTTGCGAAGAACTTATATTGTTTTATGGTTTTTGTTGTTTGGAGTTTGCTAGATATGAGCTCAAGTGGAAGATTAAAGTGGTCTGGTGCTGGTCGGTGTTGTTAAGGATGCCACGGTATTGCTATGGATGCCACTTTGCAAAAGGGTATTCTATCTGCATGTGCCTTTTTGCAATTTGTTTTTTTCTGCAGGATGGCTTAGACAGGAATAAATATACTCTACATGTGGTCATAAATTACATGGAACATGTTGGTTGCGGCATGGTCCGGGTGTTTGCTGTGTCGTCAACGCAGTTTTGGATCAGCATTGTGCAAATTGAGGAGTAGATGTTGTCTTTGCGAAGAAATGGTGCAGAATTTCTTTGACAGAGTCTCCGCATTTGTGTCTGTTTTCAGTTCGTAAGTTTGGAAAGCAGAGTGTTCTCTGCTGTGAAGCTTTTTCAGGACGGTGTGGAGCTAGCTGGATTGCTGGAACAAAGTGCAAACTGTTGCAAAACAGAGTGCTCTCTGCTGCAAAACAGAGTGTTCTCTGCTTCCTGCTGCTGCTGTTCTGACAGTGCGTGCTCGTAGGTGATTTGCAATTTTGCAAATTGACAATGGCGCTAATCTGATGCTAGTGAGACTTAGAGAATGGTTGACGCATTATGTTCATTTAGTGCTAGCATGTTTTTAGCTATACAATATGAAGTTGAATGTGTATGAATTTGGAGAGCTTTTTCTATTGATTTTAATGATGTATTTTCATTGGTTTCATTCTCGGGTAAATTTGTCATGTACCCCCGACATGTGTAACAAAATTTTTTCATAGTAATAAAAGTCTGGCATCCCATAGTTGCCCCTCCCCACTGGAGGTTTATTTCAAAAAAAAAAATAATAATAATGCAACTACTCTACCAAAGAGTACCATATAAGTGATGTTTGACAACAATGAAAACCAAAACTCATTGCTTGTTCCAAACATAAGGAATAATATTGGCTACATTTGGAACGAAGAAAAATGTTCATAGATGTGAAACTAGGAGGGACTGCGCAAAAAAAAAAAAATTGTATGCATAGTTAAATCTAGTTTTTTATCATCTTGGGGATATATATGATGTGTGACAATGAGAAAAATGGTAACTTCACTGAACCAAATACTGGATCAATCGACTATGCCATTGACCAACACTCAAATCACCCAAGACACTGGTCACGACAGCTAATGCAAGAGAAAATACCAATATTTATATGATTCCAACATCTACACCATTGAATATTAATGATCAGGTTGGTAGGCAGAATGAGAGTTTTTACATGCCCGTAGCCACAACCTACATGTCAGTTTGCAACTCCATGCATTTAACAAACAAATGAGTTTTAAACACAATTTATCCCAGTGTAGTCAAAGCGAACTAGTTTTGGCCAAAGCTAAATAGAAAGTGAGAAAAAAAAACGTTTTTGAATATTATTTTTTTGGTTTTTACAGTATTTTTGATCCATCGATGAATGAAATGAAATTTTAATCATTAATATTGATGCGTCCAAAAATCGTCCTCCTGTGAG
The DNA here is from genome assembly GCA_963556465.1 of Berberis vulgaris. NCBI lineage: Eukaryota > Viridiplantae > Streptophyta > Magnoliopsida > Ranunculales > Berberidaceae > Berberis > Berberis vulgaris. Next base: position 77,673,850 of record OY747136.1, on the reverse strand, counting down.
TGACCTGCAAAACAATTGTTAGACTGCCAAGGACCACATTTTTGGTGGTCGAAGGCACTTCGATGCTTAAGTCAGTAACTCTGTTGTAAGAATGATATAAATCTTGACAAACTCAGTTAAATTTGTATACATTTGTCGAATGTTCTCTTTACCTTTTATTATGGTCGTAGTTAACTCTTGGCGTGACTTAAGCATGTGATGCGCAACGAAATGAGATGTTTTTGTAACACTCTCCTCCTTAATGAAGATGTGTTTTTGGAGGCGTAAGTCCCTCCACGACTCTTTCTTGGTGCAATGTTCTTCTTCTTTATGAGAGAATGCGTATCGGGCCTGGACTTAGGCTCTGATTTGTCTTGGTTCGGATTCGGGTCTGGTTTACGTCTCCTTAGTGGTGGGCCTAGTCTGGGCTTCTATAATTGCCCTCATTCTTTCAGGGCTTTATGAGTTGGCCCAATAGACCGGGCGCTGTATTCTTGTGATGGGTCTTCATGCCACGTGTATGACCGTGATAGTCGATCTATTTTGATTTATCATTAGCTACTCCCCCCTTAGTTAGTGGGTATGGTTACATATCCACTAACTGTGTGATGGTTAGTATTTTGATTGTGTTTTGGCACTGAACTTGATGTTTAATAACTTTTAGTCGTCTGTTCGTTTTCGTGTACATTTTAGTTCGCCATTATGTCTTGTATGTCTCTCCGTGAGCAGTCTCTTCGTTTCCCAGTTATTTAAAAGGTGTTGTGGCTACTTTTCTCCTTTATTTACCTTTGTTGTTAGTGTTATTTCTTTTATTTTATTGCCTTTTTTCCCGTTCCTTCTTCCCTGTTTACGATGCCTGCTGGTGACATGTCAGTCGGTGATCAACTTTCTACTTGTGAGGCTCATTTTTCTCCAAACAAAGCTTCTCAAGCTACCCTGGATAGTGTCCGTTCCAGCTATGCTTTGCCTGACAACCTTGAAATCATTTTTCCTTGTGAAAACGACATTCCTTATTGCCTGAGGAAATGATATATTTCACTTTATCCTCGCATGTTCTACGCCGGTCTTCGGTTTCTAGTTTCGGAGTTGGTCTGGTCAATCTTGACTTATTGGGTATTTTTCCTACTCAAATGGATCCGAATGGCTAGAGGGTTATGGTTGCCACGTATGTTAGGGGCCATTATTTTGTGTATCTATTTAACCCCTCGAATCTTGCACTATTTGGGGGGGTTCAGCATGAGGCCCAACCATACATGTTTCCTGTGCGTGTTTTGGTAACCTTAATGACAACATTAGGAGTCAGTCGTGGGATTGGTTTTATGTGACTGTCGACTTTGGCTACTTCAATTTGCGGGGTCTTCCGATAGTAAGGTCTTTCTGAGTTCCTCTTAAGCACTAGAATATGAAATTGATTGTTGAGGAGCAGATTATTAGTGAACACTTCTTGGAGCTTTCGGTAGTTCCATTGGACTCCTATCTTACTGATGATAAGGTGAGGCGCAGTGGTCTATATGTCATGAATGAGATCGAAAGGGCTTCGTTGACTGAAAGGCGGGCTACGGAGATTGTTGCCCATGCTGTCGGTGATGAAGTTGGCATTGATTGGAAAGTGAGCTTTGATGTTACGAATCTCAATGCTCATGTCCGTGGTGCTGCTGGTCCTTCTAGAAAGAGGAAAGTAGTGAGGCATGTTCGTCCGTTGAAGAGGTAGTTTTTTTCTTCTGATCACGTGCCGAAGAAGAAATGGCTTATTGACTATATGGGTCACACCTCCCTTTATTCAACTTCTGCTGATAGTGATCCTTTGAGGGAAAGTTGTTGCTCTCTGCAGGAGGCGAAAGAGATGAAGTTGGTTCTAGAGAAGAGTGAAAAAGATATTGTTCGTCCTCTAGATGATGGTGAAAAAAAGTTTTTTTTTCTGCTTATGGTGGCCTTGACATTGTCAAGTGCTCCGATGAGAATTCTCGATCTTTGAATGACAAGATGCTCCAATCGATTGTTGTTCAATCTAAAGAGCTTCACAATTGAGATCGGGTTCCCGAGTTACAATCTTGTCCTCCTCCTTCCCCTCTTGTTGATGGAGGGATGGAGGTTCCTCCTTCCTCAGCTTACTTGAGTTCTTCTGCTGCTATTCGTTCCATTTCAGCTGGATAATGAGAAGGTGATGGAGGTTCTCCTGTCGTTCCTTCGTCTTTCCCGACCATGGGTGGTGGCGGCTCCTCCATACTACCCGATCCTCGCGTTCTTTATTCGCGGGTTAGTTGGAAGGAACCTACTCCTGACGAGATTCAGGTTAAATCGGATGGAAAATTTTGCTGGTTCTCTTGTCTTGGCGTGTAAGATGGTGCATGTAAGCTGATAAATGAATGGCACATACGGTCGGTGGTGAGGCCCTCAATGTCCTTGCTGAACCCGAACCTTCATCTTGAAAATGGAGTTAGGCTTATAATGGAGAGGATGACTCATCTCTCCTATGCAGGAATGATGGGCTTGAGTCATCAGATCAATCACAATCTTATGGTTTCTTTGGAGAGGAAGTTTTCCGTGTTGCTACTGGTATTTTCTCATGTTCTTTATCAGTATGACTCATTAAAAGCGTGATGCTTTGAATGAACCAAGGCGGTTGAAGTTGCTCGGGCGTCGTTGGCCTAGGTGGAGGGTGCACAGGATTGATCTGTGGCTATGCTTGAATCCCTGAGAGCTGACCTAGAAGGCATACGCACATGTTTGCACGATGTGGAGAAAAAACTTTCCTCTGAGAAGGCGTTTCGTGATGAGGCCGCGCGGGTCATGATCGAACATTCTAACAATTGCGATGTTGTTGAGAAAAGGGTGAAGCAATTGTTGTCTTCGCTTGACAAGGCCAAGGCTGATTCCTCTATGATGATCATTATTGCCGAGGGCCAACTTATCGCTGTAAAAAGTGAGCTTGCTTCTGTTAAGGATAGACTCCATGTTATCGAGATGGTAGACTGGCAACGCATTGTTGATGGTCGGACTGAGCTTTTGGATTATATCGAGGGTCTTGGTGTTGACTCTTCTCAGTATCATCATCTTGTTTATCAAACTTTCGAGGACGTGGAAGGTGCCACTGAAGATCCTCCGCGTGTCCCAATGGCTGAAGAACCACCCCCTCATCTTAAAAGAGTCCCCATTGTTGATCTGGCTCCTGCAGGTGGTATTGTTGAGGATGTTATAGATTTTTCCCCTTAGTCTTCCATTGCTACTTTTGAATGTAATCGAACGGATTTCGAATGATAAGAATTAGCTCATTTATCGACTTTGTTCATCTGTTGTTGTCTTGATAATTTGTATTTGATGTTCCCCAAATATGTCTGTAGCAACCTTTCAGTGATTTGATTTTTCCTATGCTTTAGTTCGCATGTCTTGATCTTGTGTTTATTGTCTCTGAATTTTTGTGGAAAGTTGTTTTGTTTGCTTATCTTCTCCTTTGTTGAATTATCTGCCTGATCTCTTACTTTGCTAACTCGTCGTGATGCGAAGTTGTTTTGTTCAATTGACTCGTTCGTTCAATTTGTTTTGTTTGTGCAACACTTTAGTTGTCCTGAAGTAATTTTACCTAGTTAACTCGTTCTTTCAACCTTTACTTCATCAATTCGACATCTCAATTGATGTTAGTTTGACTCGAGCATCCAACTCTTACTTCGTTGGTGCGACTCTAGTTGACTCAAAATCATTTCATTTAGTTGACTCGTTCATCCAACTTTTACTTCGTTAACTCGACACCTCGGTCGATTCGAAGTTTTTGTTTTTAGTTTGACTCGAGTGTCCAACTTTTGCTTCGTTTTGTGTGACACTCTAGTCGACTCGAAGTCATTTTATTTAGTTGACTCGTTCGTCCAACTTTTACTTTGTTAACTCGATACCTTGGTCGATTCGAAGTTTACGTTTATAGTTTGACTCGGGTGTCCAACTTTTGTTTCGTTTTGTGCAACACTCTAGTCGACTCGAAGTCATTTCATTTAGTTGACTCATTCGTCCAACTTTTACTTTGTTAACTCGACACTTCGATCGGTTCGAAGTTTCTGATTTTAGTTTGACTTCGGTGTCCAACTTTTGTTTCATTTTGTGCGATACTGTCACGCCCCAATTTTTAGACAACATAAATTAATAGATTATTCAGAAACCAATGCACGACAGGAACAATTTAGATGGTACAATCATGAGGCAATAAATAAAATAATAACCTTAAAAATTTTCATCTCAAAATGAGGTCAACAATTATCATACTTAAGCCACAAAATAAATCATAAAAGGAAACATTACTCAATCCCCAAATAAATTTTCGACTCAAAATCCGAGCATTAATAACTAATCCCTACATCTGACCTAAGAAAAACAATAAACTCAATATCTAACAAAACGCGTCGAATCTTCAGCTATCGCCACGCAGCTAATACCACATTAGCGCTCCAACTAACCCTGATAAGTCTCTACGGCTACGCTTATTAAGAACGCACCCAAATTTGTAAAACAATACAAAATTTGGGTCAGTATATTAATACTGGTGCGAGCAAACATACAACTTAACACACGACTACACAATTAAATATCATTTAAGTACTATGCATTTCACTTTAAGGAAGACAGGTAGTTCTCTTTCGAATATCGAATGAGCTGTTAGTTTATTCCTTCAAGGCTAACCTAATACATGCTAAAATAATCCATGTACATTTTCATGTTATGATAAATTCAAGGTTTTCTTTATTTCCCTAGTTTTTAGTTTTTTTTCCACAATCGCACTCTCCTCCTGTGCCGAACACACCTCACCCAAGTGTGCCTCCCTTGCCATCGAAGCCACTCGGAGCGTGCATGACCCAAGTGGGGTGTCACATTGAGTGTCATGTCATCTCACCCGAAGTTCGATACCTGACAAGTATTTCTTAAATACTACACGTACTACCAAACTCACATGGAACGGCGAACCCGAAATGCAAGCAAGTCTGCATACCCAAAATTATATCACACGTATACAAGCAAACCTGTATACAATTTTTTTCGGAGTTGTGGAAAAAAACATTACGAAATATTTATTAACATGTCTAATGCTTATCAAGTTTCAGAAATTTAAACAATTGCTTTCTCCTAAAACAAGTAACAATAACGTCACAGGCTCATTTCGAGAACCATACACCATCCATAATTTATTTTGAATAAATAAACTAAATTATAGGAGATCCTTATATAGATAATGTTATGATATTAAGTTATAAATATAACCAAACATGATGGGTAATTTTTTTTCTTGGGCCTCCCTACTATAAGAGACAATTTCCAAGGCTTTGGACTATTTAGGCACTTAAAAAAAATTTTCTAACCAAACTACAGAAAGAAAAAAAAAATCAACTGAAAATTTAAATAAGTTAAAACGCACATTTTATTAGTTGACCAAGATCATTCAATTAGCAAACCCAAAACAAATCAGCTCATAGATTGTTACAACACTACAGCTCTGTTTGGAAACAATTGGGTATAATCCATTTGATTGATTTATGACTCCTTTAAACACTTATGATTAGAATAAGGACACCATTCAATGAGCTATATGGAAATGTAAGGTCTTCTCTTACCTTTTTGTGAATAAAATAGTTTTGTACTAGACAAATAAGTACCAAATAATCAATTAGGAATTGGGTTGTGACCGTCAGAACTTTAGTTATTAATCTATTCTATTTTAGCGTCCCTTTTGGCAGGGAGCTACAATCTAAAATCTATCATCCATCTTGACTTACGGTTCAATGCTCTCTCTACCTCTCCCTCTCTCTTTAGTTTCTACCAAATAACCCAAACTTCTAACCATAAAGATACATTCAACATATACTTTCGTTACTTACTGACAATATCAATCCACCCAAACTCCACAATATTGATTTATAATACTTTCTTATGATGCATGTGTTGTTTTACGTACAAGAGATTTCTATACACTATTTATTTAGGACTTGTAACAAGTGCATCATAAATTATAATATTGAAACAACAACAATTATAAAAAAAAAAAAAAAAAAAATAGAGATGGAGGAGTAATCAAAATCACAAGTGGAGTATATAATAAAATTTAACTCACTATTTTGTTGAAAATCACAAAGTTGAAGCAAACTTTTCTTCTTTGCTCATTTTCTTCTACGTAACTTTCTTTTTCTCTGTGTGTGTATCCAAAGAGAGAAGGTGGTTAGGTTTCTTTTAAAATAGTTTTTTTATTAGGGTTTTACTAGCTTTGGCTAAACACCCCCACCACTTCTCTTTTACCCACTACCAATCTAATCTTAGATTCCAAATTGACATCATAAAGTATATAAATATTTGTAAATATTACTAATTACTAAGATAGTAACATTATATTAGCAAGTAATTAGGTAGGGTATTACAGTAACTCTAGTCGACTCTAAGTCATTTCATTTAGTTGACTCATTCGTCAAACTTTTACTTCGTTAACTCGATGCTTCGGTCGATTCGAAGTTTTAGTTTGACTCGGGTGTCCAACTCTTACTTTTTTGGTTGATCATACCAGAAGTTTACTGTGAATACCTGACTTGCGTCCTGATTCCTTTTGGGCCTTTTGCGCTTTGTGCTATGAAGCTATTTTGCTTTTGTGAGATGTCGATTCCAAAAATGAAACTTTATTGATTCTTCGACCATTTTAGCAGTCATTCTCCTGGAATGGCTTTGTTACATTATGGAGCGTTTCTTCTTTTATTCCTGCGTTGTTAATGTCTATCTTCGTGTCTCTGTTATTCCCTTTAATTTATGACCTTATTTGCTTGGGTCCTTATTGCTCCTCATTTGGCATTGCTTGTTAGTGTTTGATGGAGTTTGTTAGTTCCTTTATAAGTGACTTTTGCCGGAGTTGTCTCTGTTGCTAAGGTCTTCAGAGCGTTGGTCTTTCGACTTCGATATAGGTCTGTTCGGGTGGGAGGTGTTTCTTTCCCAGGGTAGATGCAGTGTAAAACATATATCAATTCCCTTGACCGTTCCTTTGATCCCGTGGCTGTAGCGTCCGCCTTTTCTTTACCTTTGAACTATTTTTCTGATATGCCGACAAACTCGTTCAGTCGTTCTCTCTGGATCCAATGCTTGATTTCTTCTTTCAACTTGTAGCAGTCCTCGGTATCACGTATGTGATCCTTGTGGAAAGAACAGTACCTGTTATTGTCTCATCCTTCCAAGTCTCCTTTCATATTGGTTGGCCAGTTGAAATTCTCCCAGTTTGATATGTGTTTTAAGATGTTGGTTCGGCTTGCTTTTAGGGTTGTGTATGGTTTATACTTTTTCCTCATTATGCTAGTTATTCACTCATGGTTGGATCGTGTCGATTATGATTTCCTGGATTCCTGCTGGTTGGGCTCTGTGTGTCTGTTATTTCGATGTTTCTTTAAATGGCTGATGTCCTCCCGTGATATGTGCATTCTTTCATCCTGTCTTTCTCGATTGGTTTTCCCTCTCTTGCTCATTTTTTTTCCTTGTAGCTTTCATTTCTTCGAGGGAATATGTTTCTGTGCTATTTTCAACAGGATCGCAATGCCTTTTGAAAGTTCCAAGTTGAGGGCATCGAAGAATGTGTCTCTCTTCAACCTGACGATGAAATGTTCAGTGGTTGTGTCGTCGCTGCATCCATCAATCATAGTTAACTCATCGGTGAAGCGAGTAACATACTCTCGTATTGTTTCTTCTGGCTTCTGTCAGATGCACAGAAAGTAGTGGAGTCATTTCCTCATCCGCTGGCTCCCGATGAATCTGGTAATGAAAGCAATGGCTAAGGCCTAAAAAAAATTTATTGTCCTCGGTGGCAGGTTATTGAACCAGTTCATTGCTGTGGATGAGGCTGGTTGGGAACGTTATGCACAGGATAGACTTTGTGGTTTCTTTTAAAGCCATTATGTGGTGAAAATGTCTTAGGTGATCGGTTGGGTCGGTGATATCATCATACACTTCGAACTTTGGCGGAGTGAATTTCTTTGGCATTGCTTTCTTCATGAGTTTGTAAGAGAATGGTGACTTGGCCAACTCGTATAGTACATTGAGGTCCGTGACTCAAAAAATTGGCATGCGTCTCAGGTTTGACGTACAACATCTTTTACCTTCTCTATCTTCTTTCTTTCTGCAACTCTTCTCTCTGCCAGCAGGAATTCTACCGCCACTTCTAATCGACCAACCACCACCAACAATCGACCTTGCTACTAGCCCTGACCAAGCCTCCCCACGTTGAGATAGTCGACTTTCCACCCCGGCAACCCTAATCGTCCAACCACCACCAACAATCGGCCTCGCTACTAGCCCTGATTCCCCATGTTGAACCAATTGACTTCCCACCTTCGCCACCACAATTGTCTAGCAACCGACGTCACCACCACCATAATCAAGCTCACCACCACCACTAAACCAACCTTGAAAAAGAATGAAAGGGGAGTTGGACTAGGTTTGTACGAAAAGGAGCTTGACAACTTGTTCACCAAAAAACAAAGCACTCATTTCAACCCCACTGACCATCTTTTTCAATCGTTCCACTCTAATCAGTTTCTCTAAAATTGAAACTTTGGGGTTCTTTATCAGAGATGATTGATCTATCATTGACTCTAATTTGCTCAGAAACAACTCTAATTTTTATCATGGACTTTAATTCCATATACAGAGAGCTAACCATCATGGAGTTGGATCTAGTGAAGAGTGGGCAAGGCCTAGTGGCGGTGAAGAGTGTTGCAAGTGAAATCTTTTTGAGATTTTTGTGGAATGTAATTGCATACTAAGAATCAAGAAGCAGCAAAGTGGTGGTGGGTTCGATTTAGAGGATTAAAATTCCATTGGGGAAGTATTTTCTTCAAGCAACACTATTGGGTGAGTATTTCTTTACTTTTTTGTTACTCAGTTTGATTGCTGGTTCAAGTTGTTTAATCTTTATGGAGTTTTGTTTTTTTTTTTGGTGGCGAAAAAGAGCCATCAACCTCAAAGAAGAAGAGGTTCAGAGATGTGTTCATTATACTTCAGATGTCAATTGTTCTTCACAACCTTCAATCTTCAGAAAGATAAGCCATGGATGATCCAATTGTCTAATGTTGTTTGTCCATCTTTAGCTACCAAGGTTGAAGAAAACCAAGTTCCTGAAGGTCTAAGATAAAAAGAATGAGCATGGGGCCAAAAGTTTTGACTTTAAATGGAGGTATTTTTAGTTCACGTGAGTTACACGTGATTCTTGCCGAAGGATACTTTTGACATTTCAAACGTTTAGATGTTTTCCGTTAGTTAAATAAATGGGTTGACTTAACAGTCAATACTTAAAATGAGGGTCTGACTGGATTTCGAGAATTAATAGGGGCTAAGGAAGAATACACAAGAACTATGAGGCCAAAGTAAATAACCCTTTAGTGTCTAAACTCCCTCAGTATTCACCACGACACGGTATACGTCTTATTGTCGGGGCGACATAACATACGTGGTGGAAGGGATCCAAAGAACGGGGGCAGGGGTGCGTATATCAATACTTCAATCATCAGACTCAAGAGTGGTCGCTGAGTCGTTCGTTCTCAGCTCTCTCTCATTTTTTTGGGGGGTCTAAACTCTAAACTCTCTCGTTTTGTTTATATGATTCTCCCTAATTTTGTACAGTTCGATATCTTCAACTTCAAGCAATTAGGTAACATCTTCTCATCTCCTTATCAGATTTCATTTTGATTAAATTTTAATTTTTTTCAGTTACTTTATGTTATCATCAACCCCTTCTCTGTGATTAGTTGGTATAAGGCATTGATGATGTGATTGTGTATACCATTTGTTTTAGTTTTAGATTGAACAATGACAATGTTGATTGATACTCATGGAAAAGGAAAGTTGGTATCAATGTTAGCTTTGTGGGAAGCAAAACTAATTAGTTTTGCTGGGAATAAGTTGTTGTGCAAGTTCAATGCAAAATACCTAATTCCATAAACATTTGATCACATAGCATGGTCGTTGGATCAATGCTGCATGGTTTGCCCGTGACAGATTTTAAATATTACCATTTCCTTTGGATGTTCTCCGGTCCAGAACACTGGTATGAGAATAAATTTGGAAAAGGGACAATTAGGAAGACCTTTAGATTGATTCATATTAGAAAGAAATACAAGGGGAAGGAAGTGACCTAACTCCCCGAAGCGAGCTCTATAACATCACTAGGAAACTCAGGCATCCTGACTAGGTAGGTACTCTGGTGTGATCCGCAGTCATCTACAAGCTCACTTCCTAGTGTGATATAAAAAAAAATGAGAGTAGATATTAGGGAAAGAATACTTAAGGGGTTATTACTCAAAGGTAATGGAGTGCAGAGGATGTTCTTTAAGCATCATTATAACCTTCCAATGTGCCCATCTATTGGAGAACCAGTCTTGGGAGAAGCCTCATTGTTGGATTCACAGCCTTTGCAAGAAAAAGTTGAAGTCATCCATTCCATCTGCTGGCGTAAGAGTTGCTCCTCCGCTGCCAGTTTCTGAGCTGCTAATCATGTTTGATATTCTCATTACTGATGATTGATTGTGGTGGTCTCGTTAGGGTTCTCTATGTTAGTGTTGTTTCATGAGTTGTATTCTCATTTTTGCTGTTTTTTTTTTGGTTCTTTGAGTAGCTCGCTCTCTTGTACTCCATTTCCCCTATTTTCTAATGAAAATGTGTTATTCCTTTTTAAAAAAAAGCCTGGGGAGAAGCACCATACTTGCCTGCACAAGGCATTAGTTTCTACCCTAAATCTCTAAATGAGCCTTGTTGGATTCGTTTTCACCTTCCTCATTCCAAGACCTTCAAACTTTTTTGTTGGCAGGGCTTGTTTTACTTAAACAAGTGAAATTTATTTGAAGTGGGAAAGGAACCCCAAAGAAAATTTCTATTTGAGAGGCAACATAGTTGGGAACAACCCAAAAGAGACATCATATGCTGTGCAGTTAAAACGATGTTATAACGCCGATATAACTCTAATATAATGCTTAACGGGGGTGAGTCGTTACGTTATGACATTATCACGTTATATTATCATAGCTCTGAGATAACGGTGTTATATGGCCGTTATTGAGATAAAGTTATTTTTCAATAACATCGTTTTAACGTTTTGTTCTAATACATTAAAAAAATTACCCATTTCATTCTCAATCGAACCAAAATTCTAGACTCATAGGAAAGAAAAAGGATAAGAGCTCGCCGTCGCCAATCGACAGAGAACTAAGCCTTGCCGTATGACAGAGAACGAGAGAAGGGAAAAAGACGAAGAGTCAATTGCACTCTCTGTTGCGATCTGACTCTCATACGAAGGGAAGATGTTTTTATTAAAAAAAAAAATTTGTTTTTGAATTTAATGTTATGAACATGATTTACTCTTTTGACTCTATAATAAATTAATACTTTGTGGGGTATTAAAAATATGTTTAAAAAACTATTCCGTTATATCTTTATATATCCCGTTATAGCTTATAACGCTCTTGGGTCGTTATGTGTCCGTTATCCGTTTTAATTGCATAGATCATATGAATGGTTGCTGGCCGAAATATGTCTTATTCCATGTACTAAGCTTTTGTTCCATTCTTTCAACTATGTTATCCCAAACCCTGATATTCTTATATTTAGAGCCTAGAGGTATCCACGATAGTTGCAAGGAAAAGAGCCCTTGATGCACCTAAGCAACTTTCCCATTCATCAAACTGAGGGAATTCACTAATGCTCCAATAGCAAACAGTTGGGACTCTTCCAAATTCACCTTTAGACCAGATACCACTTCACATCAAAGGAGAATGTTTATGACAACCATGACTTCATCTTGAGATGCATCATATTTACATTATCATCTGCATACTAAGGATGGGAACAAAAGAAGAATCATCAGAAATATGGAACCCATAAATCAACCCCAATTGATGAGCTCTAGAGATCAACCCAGACCTTCAGCTGCCATAGAAAAGAGGGGGGAGAGAGGGTCTCCTTGCCTCACACCTTTAGTAGATTTGTAGTATCCAATAAGAATGTCATTGAAAGATATAGAAAAGGGGCAGTCAGAAGAAGAGCGTGGATCCAAGCCCTCCATTTAGGTCCAAAACCAAACGCCATCATAGGACCAAGAGACAAAGTCAAAAGCTTTGTATGAGTCTTCCTTTATAATGAGGCTATTTATATCCTGCCTTATCCTGGAGTGTAGGATCTCATTAGCAATTAAAATTTCAGTGGAAAGGACAGATGATTTGAGGAAGATCAAGGTTGAGTCTGGAAGATAGCAATTTAGAGATAATTTTGTAAACTGTAAACTAAGGCAATATTTAGAGATAATTTTGTAAACTGTAAACTAAGGCAATAGGCTAATGTGTCGAAACTCCTCAACTAGAGTTGCATCTTTTCCATTTGGCACCAAAATGGAGTTAAGTCTCCAGTCTAGGAGTTGCCTATCATTGAAATCCTCTACCACATCCACAAACTCTACTTTCATTGCATTCTAACACTTAAGAAATAGGTGAAACCCATCAATCCCTGGCCACATCAATGCTGAAGTTGTTGCATTACGAACTGGAAGCTTCCAGACTCTCTGGTAGGAGAGGTGGCCTCCAAGAGTGCTTTTCAGAGTAGAAATTACTATAGAATTGAATAATATAATTTGAAATTTCAACCTACTCATGAACGGACAAGCTGGAGATGTGGTTGAAACTTCTACAGTGCCAAGTTTATGAAACAGTTATGAGCAATATAATCCATACTCCTCTCCATTTCCTGCTCACCATTAAAAAGACAGCAAAGAGAATGAGATAACACCTTCCTTTAACAAAAGCTCCTAGGTGAGTAGATCATGTTAATAGCCTTCCACATGTGAAAGTAATATTTCGGGGTTCCTTGATTGTTCCTTCACTTGATAAAAAATAACCAAAACTTGAATTGATAAAGTTGAATAAACAATAACCAAAACTTGAATAGATAAAGTTCCTTCACTTGATAAAAAATTCATTTAAACTTCAAAACTGATTTGTAACCTATTTAAGCAAAACAAAGCAAAACCCTATTAAAATCTTAAACTTGTTGGACTCCTACTTGGGCTTCCATTGGACCGATCAATTGTTAAATAATTAAAATAAATAAATAATACGAATAAACCATCATTCCCCCTAATTCAAAAAAGATCATCCTCAAGCTTAGCAATTGTCAGCTAAGCCATCAACGACCAAGGAAATATGTTCATGCACCTCATGACCTGTGGTGTCATCTTGAGGAGGTGAAACATCAACAACCAACAACTTATCATCTCCATCTGCTATAAGGGTAATCTTCTTATCCTTCAAGCAATCTCGATGAAGATGACAAACTTCTCCACATCTGAAATATTTGAAATTAGTATTGTAAGCAACAATACGTGCAATTAGTTTTGCAGGTGTGGTAGAGACCAAAGTTGTCTGAGATGTATTGAAGTAGTCAAATGTACTGTGAATGTGCTTCAACCTTCTTAGTATACTACTCTACTCTGCCATGGTAGTAATCGGAATTATATCCAAAGCCTCATGTATAGGTTGTGAAAAGTCATGTAAATACATGTCAACTTTTTGATGTTCAGATTCATTCATCTCCAACCTACTGCACAAAAGACGAAATGCCTCAATGTAATTCAGAAGCGGTAGACTTGCCCTGTGCAAGTTTATGCAACCTACCAAGCAAATCTATTTTTGGGGGATGAAAGCACGTTGTAATAAAAAAAAATTCATTTTTAGCCAAGTTTGAACTTGTGTCTTCCCCAACAACTGTATCTCTATGCTTAAATCTCTCCACCAATTTGATGCGATACCCTATAAATTTGTTGCAACTAATCACACAACTTTTATACCTTGTAGAGAAATCTTTCAAAACCTTGTCCATTTGGTCAACTCAATCAACAAAAACATCAGTGTCACCAGGGCCAAAATAAGTTGGAAAGTCTAATTTAACATCTCCATGTTGTACACGTTCCAAGCAACGAACAAAATGATGTAAAGTCGTAGGTAAAACATTAAAATTATTCTCACCTCCATAATTATCATGATGGACTCGTCCCCTTTGATTGGGAGGACGAAAATTGGCTCGTTGCGGTGGTTCATAAAATCCATATTGTAGGCATAAGCTTTGTCCTGTGTTGGTGAGTAAGCTGATCATTAGAATCTGAAGAATCTAAATAATGTGGTGGGCATAGGTATTTCGGCGGTGACACATAGCTTCATAATCACTTGAAGTTGAATCAACTAAATGCAGTGATAACTTGTTTTCTATAACAGAACCCACGATAAGAATCTACAAGTTCTTCGGAGGATGAACCGGAGTAATGAATTACAGTTGAAAGACGAGGCGTTGGATGCAGGGATGGAAGTTGATTAGGCTGGGGAGGTTTGTGATCAGTCCTATGACGAAGGAGGGTCGGTGGACGCATTGCCTGCTGCTGCCCGAGCAGTGGTTGTTGCCGCAAAGAGTGGCGGCGACGATGGGTGATGACTTTGCGTGTTCCTGGTCCAATCCGAGTAAGTCCATGTCCTCTCTCACCTTTGTTTTTCTTCTCTTTGATATTAATCTCTTCATCCCTGCTTCCCCTTCATTCTCTTCCTTGGGTTTGGGTGGGTTAGGGTTTCGTTATTTTTCTTTGTAATTCTCTAACGAACAATTTGTTGGGAATTTTGCGCACGTGATTTGCAAAATACGTTTCTCTACTATCCCTAGACCTTAGGGACTTCGAATTAATCGAAAATATTAGGGTTGTTCTCCACAATCAGCCATTTTTCTTCCGATCCATTTTTCTTCCGATCCTCTTCGTAAAGAGTTTTGTTGCGAACTACCGAATTTGGGTATTGTTCTTCCAAATCAGTAACGTGGGTTTTCATGACCTCACGACGTGACAGTTTGTGGATAGCCTGAATATCTGACTCTGAAAGGTCAAATTCATCTTCCTCACCTTCGTAGTCATCAAACAAAGGCACATTTCCCCAATCAATAGCAGTAGGGTTCACCTTATCTTCTTTAGACGAATATGAAAATATCCATCTTGTTGTCCAGCCTCACAACACAATTTTTCACGGATAGCTTCAGGTTTTTGATGAACCAAGACAACAATCAACTGATCCGAGATGTTCGCAAAGGCTTTCTTCATTCACTCCATCCTTGCATTGCTAACTCTAGTTCCCTTAGGTGGTATCCTTGTTCAAAGAGTTTACTGCTCTAATGCCAAATGATAGGTTTAACAGCGGGAGCCGGGAGCCATAAACATATAACCAAAAACTTGAGGGACAAAGTTCCTTCACTATGATAATAATTCTTTTAAACTTCAAAACTGACTACAAAGTTGATTTATGATCTATTTAAGCAAAACCCTAATAACACCCTAAACTTGTTGGACTCTTATTTGGGCTTACATTGGACCGGCCCAATTATTAAATAATTAAAATAAATAAATAATACTAATATAACATCATCCCACACTGTTGTTTTCCATAAATCTTCTCTTCTAGTTCCCATAAGGTCCTTGTATGCTCGCTGAATGCTAAATATGCCTGTTGGAGAGTTAACCCAGACAATCCTGTCATTTCTTGTAGAAACAGTCTTGATCTTTTTAATTTACTGCCACAGTCTTCCACAATTCAGGGAATTGCCAACCCTCTCTTCTTGTGAATTTGTTGACCCCTATTGTTTATATTGATCCCTGTGTATTGCATTTTGGTGTATGTCCGTTTTTTTTAAAAGTCCCACATCATTCCAAGGGTTTGTCTAGAAACAAATATTCTTCCCATTGCCTACAATGTGTCTCATGTTGAGAAGGCGGTCATCCCTCCATGTTAGAATGTTTCTCCATAACCAAGAAGAATGCATAGGGATAGGCATAGTCCAGAAGCAATTTTGTATTGTATTACCACGTCCACTTCACTCATAACAAGTATTCTTCCCATCGCCTATTGTTTATTAATTCCTCTATTTATTCATTTTGGGTTTTGGGTGTCGCACTGATTAATTTTTTTATTTTTTATTTTTAT
Organism: Berberis vulgaris; assembly: GCA_963556465.1. NCBI lineage: Eukaryota > Viridiplantae > Streptophyta > Magnoliopsida > Ranunculales > Berberidaceae > Berberis > Berberis vulgaris. The sequence goes on along the minus strand of OY747136.1, from coordinate 77,657,879 downwards.
TTTTTATTTAAATTTAAATTTGAGTTGGTACTTTCGTTTCCACAGGTTATAACATAGCGAGCAGGATCGGCAATGTTGTGAACCCAGCTAAAACTACTTGTGTGTCTTGCATTTTCCTTTCACTCTCACTTACCCTCATCACCTCTTCCCTTCTCTCCTCACTATCTCTAGAAAGGTTATCTCCTTATCTCCTCTCCCTTTTCCCCTTAATTGAGTTTTTTCTTATCCCGTCACTAGAAATACCAATTTTCCCTCCTCTTTCACCTTCATTCACTCTCCTCCCTTCGTTACTTTTTTCTTTGGCGAGCGCCAGATACATCCATCTCTCCTTCCTCCCTTCACCAACCCTTTCATTTCCTAGTCCTTCTCACTCTCTCACTGCTCATTCAGTCTTTACTTCACTCAGTATCATAGAAGTAAAAGAAATTCATCAAGTTAAGTGAGAGGAAGGAGGAGGTGGGGGAGAAATGGCAGGGCGAGAGGGGTTTGTGGAGGCAGACAACACAGAAGCCATCATCACAAGAATTGAACACAAATCTCGGAAGATCGAAAGTTTACTTAAACAGTACGAATCACTCACTACTACTACTACTAAGTACCTAATTTTATCGACTTAAATCTCCAATTTCTAATTCTGTAGGTCGAAGCCAGTTGAGGCTCTGAAAACAGCTCTCGAAGGATCACCTCCGAAAACTAAAGATGAACGATGCAAGGTTAAGTTTTCCAGCACTCTAAATCCCAATTGTTTGTGTTTGGATTTCCTTTTCGTTGAATGTGGGGTTTGGGTTCTTTTATTAGAACAGTCTGCGAACTGGATAGTGGTGCATCGAGCTATGATGGCTATTAAAGATGTTGATGGGTTGTTCTCTTCACTGGATCTTGAGTACTACGACATCCTCATGAAGTAAGCTGTTTTTCTTGTCTAGATTTCTGTTAATTTGTTTATATTTCTTGTCTAAACTTCTATTAATTTGTTTATGATGGTGAAATGGGATTAGAAGTGCTTATTCTTCACTTTTTCTTTTTCTTTATTGTTTGGTGTTCTTTTTCATTGGAGGTATATCTGTTTCAGTGTCTTGTTTGATGGAACAATAAATGTGCAAGTGGATATCTAAAAGTTTGAGCGTGTACTTCTATCCAAAATTTTTTTTGTGTATAATTCCTTCCATTGAAATAGAGCAAAGGGAAATGGGTAGGAGGAGAGCGCAAAAATGAAAGAGATGAGGTTGAAGACGACATTCCAATTGCCATTTGTGTAGGAAACATACACATTGCCACCTCCTCCCCTTTCCAAGTAATTTAATTTCGATATGTTATCAGAAATTTGAGAGTTCAATTCTATATCTTGTCAAAAATCTTGAGGTTGATATGATCATATTCTTGGTACCAGACATACCAATATTCAGACATGGTATGATTATCAGATTGTGTATGCATTGGAAATCAATGTACAGAAGCGCAGAGAGAAAGGAAGGTTTTTGTAGAAGTTCCTTCCATATGCGTTGTGCTGGATGGCGTGGAACGAAAGGAACAATGGGGTTTTGGGCAATTTGGTTTTAGATTTGGGTGCATTGATGGTAGATGTGGTTGGGTATCACATAGAGTAATCAATAATGCTTTTACCATTCGTTGTAACAGAAGAAGGAAAAAGGAGCATAGAGAATGATATGTGAATATATGGAGAGACGTAACAAATCGATTAATCACATCCCACTCTTTATTAACTACCGCCACAAAACTATAAGAAAATTTCCCCTCCAGTTGGAGCATACATACCCATCAACACGCCTGCTTGGAACACATATCAACAAATGATGCCCTCTAAAGCTGCTAGTCCTATTTACCTCCTTTCTCTTTGCACAATCCCCCTTTCTATTGCTAAGAGAATGGAAAAGATTATGAGGGACTTCCTATGGGTGTCTAACAATGAGAAAAAGTTGTTCATTTACTGTTGGCTTGGAATAAAGGTTGTGTCTAACGACAAGGGTAGCCTGGGTAATGGAAAAATTAAAGCTTTCAATGAAGCTTTGTTCAGCAAGTGGTTGTGGAGCTTTGAAAAGGAGAAGGTTGCCCTTTGAAGACAAATCATTATTGATAAATATGGTGGGAAGCTTCAGCAACAGGCACAAATCACCAAATACACCTTAGTTAGGGTATTTGGAAAATATTCATCAGCTCAACCCCTACTTTCTATGCCCAGACTTCTCTAAAGTTGGGAAAAGGTGATTCCATGCTTTTGGGAGGAAATGGTGTGGGTTTGGGAGCCTAAACTCCTTATTTCCCAGTCTATTTAGAATATGCAGCAGAAAGAATGGATCTATGGCAGATTTCTAGGATTGAAACATATCAACAAGGATGGAAATTCCACTTTAGAAGGGATTTCAATGAATGGGAAACGGAGGACTTGGGGAATCTGTTATCCATCATTCAAGAGCAACATATTTCTCCTGAAGATGATAGCTTATTGTTGGGAGTTAAGAAGCGAGGCATCTCTGTCAGGAGAAGTTTGAAATTATCAACAATGCATTTGTCCATGAGCATGAACACCCCTTCATTGCTGAGTAATGGAAGAAGATATGGGTGAAGTATTGCTCTCCCAAGATCAATTTCTTCCTTTGGACAGTTATTCAAGGAAAAATTCTCATTTTTGACAACTTAAATAGAAAAAAAGGCATTTGAATCCCCAATCACCGTGTGTTATGTAACCAAGCAGGGGAATCCATGGATCACATTCTCCTTAGTTGCCCTTATGCCTAGAAGGCGTGGATGACATTTCTTAATGGGAAACATATGAACATCTCAAGAATGGGAAAATGAATGTAGAAGAGGAATCCACTTTGTCTCATGGGCATTATGGAAGGATAGAAATATAAGAACCTTGCTTTTTTTAAGAGAAAGAGCTCAACATGAAGATTGTTCATTGTTTCATTACTCTGAAGGAACACATTTAGCTTTGGGGATCCGCTGACAAGATCATTGAGGATTTTACTGAGAATTGTTCTTTTGATAGGTTTATGTTTGGTTGGGTCTCATGCTCTTGCAGCGCTTTTTGTTTTCATCTTATTTGTATGATGAATTTCTGACTCAGCTTTTTCTTCTCTGATCGATAAAATTTGGTGTTTGTTTGACTTTAAAAAAAGTTGTTTGGTCAAAATGTCGAGAGCTGAAGGAATGATGGTCTGCTTGTTCATCAGAACACCACAAATGAAGTACCAGTCAACCTATGCTTAGTACTCTCCCGGAATACAAAGTTATTTACAATAAGGTAGCAATTTGAGATAGGGGACTACAACATCCATGTAAAGGGAACCATTCTCATATTGTATCAGTTGTATGAGCTATAGCACAATAGTCAGTTTCAGCATCTGTTTTGGGTACAGAGGGCCATAGGTTCGAATCCTGTCACCTTGATGTGACGCTGAAGCAGCAGGCTTCGGCTAATAAAAAAAGAAAAGAAAAAAGAGAGATTAGATATAGGGGTAAAATGAGTTGTGTTACTAGATTGGTCCAATTTATGATTTAGAATCTCATATCGACTCTTAAAAGATTATAGTCTTTCTTTTTCCTAGTTTTGTATAAAAAGGATGAGAGTGGGACTATGCTTACTGGGGAAGTTAACATCAAAAGACAGGCTGAACTCAACTTTCTTAATCTAGTGGGCACGGCTAGCAGAGTGGAGGGCCTCTTTCAGCTGGCGCTGCTTCTTTCTGATGCACACAGAGAATCACTCATTTAGGAGGTTACAGCAAAAAAGGTTGAGCAGGTGGTTTTGAATATGGACCCTGACAAGGCACCTGGGCCCGACGGGTTCAATGCTTATTTCTTTCAGTCTTGCTGGGACATTGTTAAAGAATATCCCGCAAAAGCCGTTACCAATTTCTTTAAGAAAGGGAAGTTGCTCTTTCTGGTAAATATTCCACTTTTATTGTTCTCTTTCCCCAAGCCCAAGCTGCTGATAACCAACAATATCAATGTCTTATGAGGACTGATACAATCTCAGAATGTCGCCCGTTTGTGATATTGTTAAACATGAATCGTTGCATCCCAATGAGATTGTCGAGGATAAATCGATTGACAACACCGTCATGTCACCATGAGATAAATCAAGTGGCTAGCCAATTGTCAATAACAGCCAGGATCTCAGCGTATAACTTCCATTACATCAGCTTCACAATGAGTTCCCCATGAATATTGATAGGTTTGCAACAAAGTAAAGCAATTTTTGACAAAAGATCCAAGGCACACGTCATCCGAGACAAACTAATACCTTCCTTGGAACAAGCAACTTCTGTCCCAAGAAAATAAAAATCAAAAAAAACCAAAAGGCCAAAATCTTGTATATGAAATTGTCAGGTGAGATGAACACCTTCAAATCAGCAACACTAGCTTTATCCCTACGGACACACAAATTATCATCCATGTAAACTAGAGCTATGAGGCATGATACCCTCGGATGAAAGACCTAAGGACAAACATGGAGTGATCTGAAAGAGGGTGTTGAAGTCAAAATTGAATTACTAGGTGTTGAAGTCAAGATCTAAATTTGTCAAACCAAGCATGAGGATCGCGATTGATATCGATCATGCAAGCGAGAATTGATTGAAGCACCAATGCTAAAAAATCTTCCATACTGGAAGAACAAGAAGCCGAAAGCTTAATTTCAATTAATCACTATAAAATTGAATTCAAATCTCATTTCTAATCATTATAAATAAAATAAATACCAGCATAAAACTCTCCTAAACTTGCTAAAACTACATAAACTTGACCCCTAAAGTACTATATTCAAAATAAGACATTTTTCCAGTACTCAAAATAACTAAAATTTTAATATTACTTGATATAAAATAAAACATTTTAATATTCCTAAAACTATGAATTTTACTAAAATACTAATTATGTTTTCTTTGCTCATGCATCAGATTGCTTCACCCCATAGATGCCCTTTCCAATTTTCATACTAGATCCTTTTGCCTGAGACGCTAATACACGTAGGAGCATTGATCTGTATGCACCTCCTATGGTAAGATGTCATGAAGGAAAGTATTTTCAATATTTAGCTAAGAAAGTGGCCAATCGTAACTCACAAATACACTATGAAAAATCCAAACGGAGTTCAAAAGAGCAATATGAGAATTGGCAGCATCGGAGTAAACCCAGCTTTCAAACACTCGACTAATCCATCTGGCTGTGATTCACTGTATACATACATAGCAAGTTTCCAGCGAGGTAATAACAAGGCACGTTCATGTCTTCGGAACAACCACATTAGACTTGGTAACAACGCAAATTGATAGACTCTGATAATTACAAGAGATTGACTACTTTCACGTTGGGGAGATGGATGACGGCCATCAGCCGCCTATTTTGGGACGTACACGTCAAATCGCAAGGTTCTAGCACCATCAAGGGGATGCCAAAGTTTGCAATTATGAACTATACTAAAAATAGCCATTTTTTGTTCTAGCGTAATTTTGTATAAAGATAAAATAATCTAGACTATTAAACTCAAGAAGGTCCCCAAACATTGGTATGCACAAAATCAAAAGTATATGAACAAGATCATTATGACGATGAAATGTACTTCTAGCAAGCCTCACATCAAGAACAAACATTGGACTTACACTTGGAATTAGGCTACACAGCTTTGGTAAAAAAAAAAAAAAAGGGATGGCCATGCAAATATGTGATTGCAATGGGGTTATGGAACGCATGTCCGAAACCAATCATTACCCTAAAAAGCATAATTAGGATTGAATGTCACTGAGCTCTGGAAGGGGTTGAAGTAACGAAGCAGATGACCATGTTAAGTCCTTGGTGGAGCGGCGCAGATCAAGAATAGGGTGAATTGAACCGTCAGCTATAATTTATTGAACTTTAAGGGTAACAAATTGGAAAAGTGGGAGGAGTTACTAGCAATATGCGCATTCGCTCCTGAGTCAATGACACAAGAGGAGGAAGAAAACCTAACAACCATACATGTTTTACCTGTCCTTGCAAGAGTAGTGGTAGATATAGTACCCTAAAAAAATCTTTTGCAAAAGTTGCACCACCACAATCTTCTATGGTAGAAACGAGGGCAGATGACTCTTTGTTGTGCGTACTTGTGGCCGATGTTCTTGCCGCCTATCCAAAACTTGGAAGCTTTTTGCTGGCCAAAATTTGATTCGAAAACACTATGATTTGATTTTAAAGCATCGAGGGGAGCTTTCCCTCCTAAAATTATGGTAAGAATATGCCAATCCACCCCCTAATATACAAATCAATATGTTTTCTTGCATTGCATATATATGTGTATATATATATATAACAAAAATAAAAACAAAACAAAACAAAAATAAATGTTGCATCTTTGTCGAAGGGAGTCACCCTTCAACTTCTAAACATAGTTTTTCTTCCAACTGCGACCTTTTTTCTTTACTCTGTTTTGTATTCGTTTCTCAAAGAAATTTGATTATTTTTATTTGTATTTTCTTATTTTTGCTTTGTGTTCATGTTATTGACCACACTTGAATGGTTGTATTATAACATCGACTAGTATAGGATCGATTAGTGATCTCGGATTGTAGTATAAATTGAGTTTTGGACTCGGAGTAAGTGTAAGCACCTTGGACACTCCTAGAATTGTCAGAAGCATGATTCGGTTATGTGAGTCATGGTTGTGGTGCTATGGGTTAAGCCTTGTGGGCTCAATGTGTTGACATACCCGTAGATCACCATTGTCCATTGCAAATACCTTTATGAATTTTGAAATAACCAGTGAGGGTGGCATTAATAAAGATTGGGAAGAGCTTGTAGACAAGTAAATATAAATACATCTTCTCCAAGCAACACATAGCAATCTCAACCTACATGATAGTACGCTTTCTCAAAATCAATTTTACACGATAAATCTAGATCAAACATTGTGTTATGTCTATGCATCTCCGCATTTAACTCATAATTCCCATTATGGTTATCCTTATTTTTATCTTTTTATATAAACCAAGGTAGTCAAAAAGAGTTGAAGCGAAGGCAAAGGGAGGACCCCTCTTACTGCTTTAAGCGAAAAGTGAGCGAGTGCTTTACATAAGAATCTGCCTTATCAGGCAATGAGCTCGACACCTCAATTAAGAGGATTTTTTGTGCCAATGGTGTTACGGTCGAGTGGTTAGGGCTGTGTGGGTTTATCCCCCACATCCTAGGTTCAAGACCCGCCGGCGGCATGGTTACTTTCTTATGGTGTTGACCTGTAGGTCGCACCTTGTTGATAGGTGATGGAATCCTATAAAAACCCAGCTCGCTTTCCAAAAAAAAAAAAAAAAAAGAGGATTTTTTGTGAAGACGTTTGAAATATATTGTAAGATAAATTTCAAAGAACTAAACGCTAGTAAGTATAGGAATTGAAATGCAAACCTTGAAAGATAAATTGCTGGAAATGTAAATGATAGGAATTGAAAGACTGAAAAAGTTGAAAAAAAAAATTTAATAAAATAAAAATTGATTGGATTTCGAATTGAATCGTTTTTTTTAGAGGTGTCTTTCTAGTTTGTAAAATGGAGTTTGGGTTCTATTTATAGATCCAAGGTGGTTACAAAAACTCACATTCAAAATTCGCATAACTACATGTTACACTAACCACTTATTTTATGCAAATGGTAATAGCAATAACTAATTTTGTACAATAATTACTTTGGTGGAAATAACTAACTTGGTGTCACATCTAATGAACTTTAATTGGATATTGGATTTGTTTATCATAACCCATTTATTTATCATAGCCCAATTCGTACAAGTTGGATCTTTCATTGGCTACTTTGACATCATAACCTAATTTATTTGGGCACGATCTTTCATTATAACCCAACTAGTTGACCTATTTGGAAATGCAATCCATGCACGCACCCCTGCGTTCTTTGGATCGTGGGTATTCATTGCTCTAATTAGTGAGATCATGCATTTTTCTTTGTTCCCACTATTGACGACACTAATTGGACATGAATATTGTTTAGCCATAACTTTCTCAATGTAACACTGAATTTGCCCTGTTTTTTGTGTCGTCGTTTTGATATATTATATGCATGATTTGGAGATTTGAGCAGAAAGTTACATGTCTTGGAAAACTGTCAAATTGTTTGAAAAAAATTCATCCTCCCATGGTAGTTGTTTACTTACTCATGTCCAAAGAATCGACATTTCCATCAAGGAACAACACAAGCAAATGGTGTTCATGAATGCAACTTCATAAATTGTACAAAGTATTCCGTCTCGAGTGCTCAGTAAAAACAATCCAAATTAGATTTTCGTACACATCTTCAACAATATACTGACTTGCATTAATGGAAATGGGATCAATTTCATTCATCGAAGTAACTTCAACCTCGACTTTGGATAGAGTTTGCATGATTTCTCAATCATCATCAAATTTTGGCGGTAACGAATAATCAACATCCATTTTTGGGGTATGTTATCCCTTGAGGCATTAGTTCTTCTGATTTCTCCGCATGGTCTTGCGGCTTTAAAGAACAATGAGCTATTTCTTGTTTTCCTTCTAGTAGAGTTTCATATCTAGAAACTTAAGAATTAAATCTCTAGAAACAATTCCATTAAACTTCTTCATTAGCATAAACTCTAGGCAATTTGTAGCCAATTTAACATATTCAGGTTATGGCAAATTAACTCTTTTTTTTTTTTTGCCTTTATAAACCTATTAACTCTGTAGATCCAGAGTTATATTAAGAAAGTTATGCCCGGAAACAATGTTGTCAATTGGTGTCTTCAATAGCGGGAACAATAAAATATGCATGATTACACTCGTTAGATCATTAAGTACCCACGATCCAAAGAGTGGGGGTACGTTTCGATTGGATTTGAAAATTTTCAAATGGGTCAACTAATGAAACCCAATGGCCAATGGACACAAATTGGGTTATGATACCTAAATGAAACCCAATGGCCAATGAAAGATCCAACTTGTATGAATTGCGTTATGACAATCAAACAAGCCTGATATCCAATCGAAGACCATTAACTTAGTGTAATCCAGTAGTTATTTGCACCAAAGTAATTATTGCCATGTGCTTAAATAAGTCGTTAGTGTAATCCAATAGTTATGGGAATTTGAATGTATGTGGGTAATTTTTGGAATTTGAATGTTAGGTTAGTTCTTGTAATCACCTTGGATCTATAAATAGAACCTAAACTTAACTGTACAAATCAAAAAAACAATTCTCAACTAAAACTTCAATTCAATTATCATGTCTTTTTCATTTATTTCAGTTCAACACTTCTAATTCTTGCAATTTACTTTTTTTTGGCACCTTTCAATTCCTTTAGCTTTATGCAATTTACTTTTCAATGCAATTTCACATTCCTTTGCCTTTTTTTATTCCTATGCAATTTTATATTTCGTTGAAAAAGTGGCATTAAACTCACTGCGTGATGTGAAAAGTCAAATTCCATTTGGGATTTTGCTTACATGAATCCCTAGCACACCCTTTGAGAATACAATTTCACATCGAACATCTCTACATAATCAAACATAGGAAATCCAATAGCACTTATTGCAATTGATCACTATACCTTCCTTGAACATTTGTTGGATCATTTATTTGATAAGAACCATTTTCCATGAATGTAACCAATACTTTTCTACCCTTCTATAGAATAGCTTCAACATTCATTCGTCTCGTTTCCAACACGCCTCATGATCAGAACAATTCAAAAAGTGTCTCATCAGGTTCGCCAAAAAAATGTTTGGTGTGAAACTGATCACTCTAAAAGTATTCTCAACGGGTGTGCAGGGGATTTGTGTAAACAAAATCCCAAGAGGAATAGGAATCTAACTTCTCGGATCCGACAATTAAATTCCCATCTCCCTTGTTTCTCCATCATTCTCTCAACTATAAGCATTGTTGTGCCTCCTTTTCTCTTTCCACTTAATTTTATTAAAACTATTTCCCTCCACATTCTCTACTTCCCTCCACTTCGTCATTCACTCTATTTCCCTTCTCTTTCTCCTTTCTCATTACTGAAACTCCATATCTTTTTCCTCTTTCTACTTTAATATACTTTCTCCCGCCCTCCAAAAAACTATAACAATCAGCCACATCCTCCAAATCCTTGAACAATGAGTTGCAGGCCATCCAACATGCTAGGTTTGACGCTAGAATTTTAGACTTGTTTATTTTGCTTGCAATTGCTGGATTGTTGGCATCGGTTGGTGTAGTTTTTAAATAGGATAGAGAGGATAGTAGAAAGAAGAGAGAGAGTTCAGGGAGAAAATGGAGATGATGATAGAGAGCTTTGAGAGGAGGGACAAAGGGAGGGCATGTAAAAGCTCGGCGAGGGTCATAAAGTGATTGCTTGTGGAGTAAGGTGTGTTGTGCATCTTAGAGTATCAAGCCAATGGCATGACAGCTCAACGGTTAGAGCTTGGCGGATGGTACCACTAGGTCTTGGGTTCAAACCCAACTTGCGGCATCTTTAATGGGTTCTGGGATCCTATAAAAACCCTATCTTAGAGTATCCACAATAGGAGGTTGTGAGATGTAGATAGGGCACCCTTCTGACAGCCAGAGAGCCCTACCTCCACGTTCCGTCCCAAAACACCCTCGATGACACTTCAAGCCTGTCTGGTGCGCTCAAGCCTCTCTATAGAGAGGGATGAGGACTGCTTTATCCAACCTTTCGCAACCAATGAAAAGTCGCACGACCTTTTATCAGCGAGGCAACCCATATAATGGCCTAGTGGATAAGGTATTTACCTTTGTGGCCGGAGGTCATTGGTTCATATCATTTTTATTTATTTTTTTCAATTGGTTTGAGACTCGTCTCAAATGTAAATTTTTTGTAAGTAACAAAAGCATGGAACCGGGATTTCAAAGTAAGCCTCGGAGATCTATTTGAACTAAGAACGAAAAAAAAAAAATACATAGTACATGGATTTCTCTCCACCATGGCATAGAAAATGGTAACTATTAAATTACTCCATTCTAGCGAAATAGAGCATGGATTTCCTTTACCCAATGATAGTGATCGAGTGTCAAAGTAAAGAGATTAGAATAGTCCTTGGTTTTTGTTATAAACTTATCGTGGTTATTGCCCTTACATTTCAAGGGAAATATGAGATGTTAGGTGCAATTTACCCTTTCGATATTGTATTTGAGACATTTTATTTTTCAAAAGGTTTAGAGGTCCTTAAAATCCTGCTTGCTTTCCTAAAACAAAAAATAAGTATATATTTTCAGTTACTACTCAGCCTATCATTTGTCGCGCAACTTATGATTAGTATCATAAAACAATTTCCTCCCTTCTTCATTGCGATTATTTGGCACAGGTGTAATTGGGCAGTTCTCCATAGGACTGCCTGGCTTGCCATGTAGGCGAAAGTAATATTAAACAATTCCAGAGAGGGGTGATCGATCACTCTCTTATTGTGGATGCTGTTTTTTGTTTTGTTTTCATCAGTGGTGCGCAAGGTTGAGTCACTTTGCACCTGCTTAATGGAAGAGTCACCCCACTTCTTTCTTGGAAGTTGGTTACTTCTTATCATGGTGCATGTCATGCATGAATCAGATGTTAGATAAAGAAATTATGTGCATCAATGTTAGATTAATGAATATGTGGCTGCGATGGTCATACATTAGCAAATTGGGAGTAGCCCCAGTTCTTGCCAGAGTGGATGCTAGAGTGCTGATATTATTTGGATTTTGGGATGTTCTATTCTACTGGAGCTTTTGACGCAGACAATCTGGAAAAATAAAGGCAAGAACAAATCATAGATACATCACTCTTTTTTTCTTTTCTTTTTTACCTATTTGATGAAAATTAGCACAGCTTGTACAAGCTTTGTCGTGGTTATCCCCTTCAATTGCCTTGATCTACCCATGTTTGTGGGACTGGCATGGAAATTTGTGTTGTGCTAAGAACTTACAGTTATTTTTTTTAAATAATTTATGAAAGGTGTGGCTGATATGATAGCTAAAGCTATATATTTACTGTCTTTAGCTTCATTGAAAAATGATACTATAGTGTGACGAAATCATGTTCGCACCATTACAGGTATTTGTACCGAGGTTTGGCTACTGGGGACCGCCCAACATGTGACCAATGTCTCCGAATTCATGAAAGATTGACAGAGAGAGCTGGTTTGGGGTGCATTCTACGCTGCCTCACCGATACGGTCAACACAGTTTAATCTCCTACAATGTGTTCTTGCAGTAGCAGATATGTGATCATTTGCCATTGCCTATTTCTTCTATGTTAACCGATGTTATAGCTGATCATTATGTACCTATCAAGAAAGACTTGCAAATTAGGAAAACACGTAACTTACTGCGTCATGCAAATTGTTTTTGTTTTGGCTAAAAGCTCTGGTATATATAGCTGCCGAAGTATGAATTAAATAAGCAGAGATGATGAGTCCACCAAACTCTGCATGGCTGAAGAGTAAGTTTCTGTGTAATATTGTTGTTGAGGGGAACATTGAAGGAGAACTCTCCAAACTACCTCGTGAGTTGAGCATAACTTTTATTCATTTAACATACCTTCGTACCTATATGACACCAGACAATTGAAAGGATTTTATGAGGTAACTTTGCAGATGCGAAAGGATAATGAATATTCGCCATTCAAGGAATTCACCAAGAGATAAGAGTATGAAAGGGTGTTTATCTCGCCACTCAAATGAATAGAGATAGTGAATTAGGAAGAACACTCTTCATACGGACTAGCTTATATAGGAATCATTCCTCCATGTATAGGTGCATCCTTAATTAATACTAATACCTAATTAATACTTATACTTGTATTAAATAGGAATCAAACTTAGAACCATACATGATACATGTACCTAGATTAAATATAAATTACTTAAAATTAAATAAGTTGAATGTACCAACCAAGTTCAATGAATCAAACCCCAAACTCATTTACCAATGGAAGTTCATATGGATGGACTAGATTCGGTGTCATACATTTCCGTTTTGCGTGAACTAGTCTCTGAGTTCTCTGTGCACTTTTATTTGCTTCTACAGGCCCTAGAATGATCTTTGCACCATCATTCTCAAAAGAATAGGTGCTTTTGAAGCCATCATGGAGGACTCTTCGATCATACTGCTACGATCTTTCAAGCAGCAGATGACAGGCGTCCATAGACACAACGTCGCACCATACTCCATCTTTATAAGTCTTTCCAATGGAAAACTGAAATAAACTTCTTTTGTCAACTCATTTCCTCTTCGTAGCCAATAAAGCTTGTATGGTTGTGGGTGTTTTTCAGTCTTCAGATTCAGTTTTTCCACCATGGTTGTAGCAACTACGTTTTCGCAGCTCTTCCTATCGATGATGACATCACAAACTCTTCCATGGGCGATACACCTTATATGGAAAATATAGTTTCACTGCGGATCACCTTCCTCTACTGGAGTTGACTTCAAACTATGGCGAATGACTCGACTTGTTCCTTTGTCACCATAAGTAATCTCTTCATCGTACTTCGGATCTCCATCTTCATGGAAAAACTCAACTTCACTAGGTTTTTCTTCCACCTCCTCAATAAGTGAGACTATTTTTCGATTATGGCACTCTAAAGCGATGTGACCCAACCCTTGGCATTTAAAGCATCAGACTGCAGTTGAACGGCTAGAACTAGTTGTTGCATTTGGTTTTTGAAATGACCTTGACACAACATCAGACTTCGTACTGTTTGCGAAGTAGAAGTTCCTTTTGCAACACTGGTAGTGTTAGAAAAAACACCGTTCCACTGCCCTTTTTGTTCCACGATCTACTTCCAGTGTTGCGGTCTTCCTTCAATTGTCTTTCCACATTCAAAGAAAGCTTCACCACATCATTGAAGGTCCAATATTGTTGTAACTGAACTGTGTTGCAAATGTCACTTCGCAGGCCTCCCAAGTAGCGTGCAATAGTGTGTTATTCTAGTTCATCAAGATCACAAAGCATTATGAGATTCTCAAATTCTGTATTGAACTCCTCTACAGATAAGTCTCTTTGCTTGAAATTATGAACCTTCAAGAAAGAGTCTTGAAGATAATGATGTGGCATAAACTTTTCTTCAGTTCTTTCTTCATCTTGTCCCAAGTCTTGATTTGCTTCTTTCATTTGCGAATTCTTTGTTTCTTCAAATGTATGCGAAGCATGTCTTTTTAGGTTAATAGCCACTAACTTCACCTTATGTTCCTCCGCAATTTCTTTGAAGTAAAAAACCCGCTCCTTGTATGAAGCCAATCAATAAATTCTTCGGCTTGCATTTTTCCTTCAAATTCTAGAATGTCCATTTTGATGTGTGGAACTCGGTGTTGATAATGATGATTTCTTCATCGACACCTCAGATACTTATCTTCACTGGAGTCACGGTCACGTGCTTGATAAAAAGGATTAACATCTTCCTCTTCCGAAGATTCTTCTTCAAAATCATGATGGGACTCTTCCTACTCCCGAGCTTCAACACGAGCAAATCATTCTTGAAGTTGTTGCACTTGCCTTCTTAATTCTTCCACCTCAATATCGCAAAGATCCCTTTCACGTACTGGAGGTTCTTCATTATGGTGTACACCACGTCGAATTTGCAATCTGAATTGTCATTTCATTCATAGGGACTAGCTTATATAGAAATCATGGAACATCTCTCCATGAATAGGTTCATCCATAATTAATATTAATACATGTATTCAAACTTAGAGCCATACATGTACCTAGATTAAATATAAAATGACTCAAAATTTAAATAAGTTAAATGTACCAAGTTCAATGAATCAAACCCCAAACTCATTTACTAATGGAAGTTCATATGGACGAACTAGATCCAGTGAATCTATCTTGAGCCATTAAGAAAGTAGGTTATTGAAATGGAGAACAGTTGTTTTCGCAACAGTTTTCGAAAATAACCCTGAGGTTAGTCATCATAGGCAATCGTCTCATGAGAGACGTCAAAAGATAACTTATATACAAATGAATTTCAAATATTTAGAATAACGATTAATTTGTGAATTTGTTAAAGCTGACTAGGGTGTTGATGCGCTCTACGTGTGCGAATATTAAGTATTAATTTTATTTAAAAAAATAATAAGTACAAAGTGAAGTTTTGGGTAATTTGGCTAAAAAATTTAAATTGGCTAACAAAATATTTTACTAATGTTGAGACATTAGTTAAAGAAATTACACGTGCCAATTTTGCTAGTTTGCCTAAATCATATCGGGTCAAATAAATTATGATAGGGCTTAGATACAATTAAACAAAATTTGAGAGATGTTGGTTTTGATTGTAAGAAGTTCGACATGTGGAGGGCAAAGTGGAAAATCTAAAAGATAAATGTAAGCCCCTATTTATAGCTTATAGTTAATTGGGGTTCAAATAAATTATGTTATGGGCTAAGGTATAATTAAGCAATGTTTGAGAGGGAACTAGTTTGCTTGTAAATAACCTGAATTTTGGAGGTCACAATGATTAAAAAAAATGTAATAGTGTTTTTCATTGAAAAGACACAAACACCCATTATACTTGTTCATCTACCTATTCAATTTGCATGTAAATATTAAAAAATGCGAAGAGCATTGTTAGAAATCTAAAATATAAAAAAATAAAAAAAAATAAAAAAAAAAAAAAGTCACAAGCATGTTAGGTATAAATTTGTATTGGGTTAATTGCAATTTCCCCCTTATAATAAATGTCATATTCAGTTTTGCCCCCAATTAACATTCATATTGCACTTTTCCCCTAAGACTAATAGTCAACATGCCTTGACCTTCTGTTGTCAAAGCAAATTATCAAAATACCCCTAAGAAATCAAAGGCTCATATTGAATCTTTCGTATCTCGAACATCTCATCTCGAGGAAAATCCTAAGGCCCAACTGAAATCATAATCGTATCTCGAGGAAAATCAAACAGTTGATTTTAAAAAATCTTTCATCTAAAAGAACTCATCTCGAAGAAAATCTAACGTTCCAAATTTAATCGTACACGTATCTCTAGGTAAATCTAACGGTCCAAATTTAATTATGCACACGTTTCGAGAAAAAACTAACGGTTCGGCACACATCTCGAGGCAAAACTGACGAGGAATATCTGATAGTCCAACACACACCTCGAGGAGTATGTCACACACCTCGAGAAAAATCTAAAGTTTGAACAATTTTTATTTAATTTTGCCCCCCCGAGGAAAAGGAAGGAGGAAGAATGAGGAAGTGGAGGAATAAAGAATGAAGCCATAACTTTATTATAGGGGTTGTGAAACAGAGGAGGGAGGAAGTGGAGGAATGAGGAAGATGAGGGAGGATGAAGGGGGAGGTGGTGGCGAGGCTGCGAGATGGTGGAAGAAGAAAATGAGGGAAGGGGAGGAGGAAGATAATCAAAATTTTCTTGATCATCTCTTAGGTTTGTTCTGTTTCGGGGGGCAAAATTAAATTCAAATTTATTTATGAAGTTAAGTTATTGCTAGTAATTTATTATATAGGGGCATTTTATTCAAACTTCATATATTTCTCGAGATGTGTGTGTGAGCAAATTTGAACCATCAAATTTCTTCGAGATGCGTGTTGAATCATTAGATTTTCTCAAGATGCGTGATGGAACGTTAGATTTCCTCGAGATGTGTGTTAAATTGTTAGATCTTCGTCGAGATGAGTTATTTAAGATGAAAGATTTTTAAAATCAACTGTTGGATTTTTCTCGAGATACAATTTCAATTGGGTCTTAGGATTTTTCTTGAAATGAGATGTTCGAGAAATGAAAGATTCAATCTCAACCTTTGATTTCTTATGGGTATTTTGGTAATATGTTTTGAAAACAGACTGACGGTCAAGGCATGCTGACTGTTAGTCTTAAGGGGAAAGTGTAATATGAATATTAATTGAGGGCAATGATGAATATGACATATATTATAGGGAGAAAATTGCAATTAACCCATTTGCATTTTATCTTTTGTAGGGTTTTAGCGGTTCCAATGCTCCCACGTTGGAAGAAGAGAAATTTGCCATGTGGAAGATTCGTGATTTAAAATTTTGATTTTTGTAAATACTCTTGACATATTTTTGTTTCACTAAACACTCTAACAAGAAGAAATGTAAGAATGAGAAGAGGTGAGAGGCATATTCAAAAATCTAAATGATTGACAAATTTGTGTAAGCACGTTTTAAGTGTTCATGGAATAATGAATCTCAATTTTCATTACAAAAGTAAGATTCCTCTTAAGTTCATTCATGGGAATGCTGGCACAATGCATATTATCATTCCATGGTAAAAAAAACAAAAAAAACCAACTAAAATTCGCCTTCAAATGTTAGAAATGGGTTGACTTCATGCTTACATTACATGATTGTAGGTTTATTTAGATGAGACTGTACCTTGAGCTGAACTAAATTTCTATAAATACAACCATATATTATCTATCTTATAAATCAGTTAGGTATTTCATTATTGATATGGAAATGGAAATAAAAGATAGCTAAGATTGAAAGTTGGAAAATATGTTGAAGGTTGATATTATTTTTTACAATGACATGTTTGTAAATATAAAATATGTAGAAAGACAAAGAAAATGAAAAAATTGTGAAAAAGTAAGTGAAATGTACATGTGACAGGAAGATAAAATTTTGATTTTTTTTTCAAAATTAAAATTGTCATAATCCTTTACTTGGTTATCGAATTTTAGTAAACTTGGTATCATTGAAATATATTTTTAAAGATTTTGCCAATGAAACCATTGATCAAGACAAGCGCAAAAAATTTAAAAGTATATTTTTTATTATTAAAAACGTCTAATGCATTTCACGTCGTTAATATTTTTCAAATAAATGAGACGAGCCGACCATACCAGAAAATAAAAAATGAGATGGACATCATAATGCACATTTAAACAAAAACCCTAACCTCCATGTTTTAGCAAAATTCAAAGTCTGGGAGATAGCACACTCTTGGCATGTAAGATTTTTTTCCCAACTGATTCAAATTTTACTTTAGAAAAAGATTTGCACTTAAAAAATGATTGAGGGTGAAAGTGTGGATAGGGGTGAGGTGTTCAGTATATGATATTTAGAAGAAAAAATGTATGTGGAGCGCCAATGGCATAGGAAATACCCTAATCTATCTTACAAATCAGCTATGTGTTTCACTATTCATAAAGAATTTGAGATAAAAGATGGCTAAGACTGAAAGTTGGGGAAAATATTGAGGGTTGAAATTCATTATCATGATGATGAGTTTGTAAATATAAAACATGTATAATGGCAAAGAAAATGAAAATTTGGTGGAATGTACATATGGTGAAGAGATAAGTTTTTTTTTCTCAAAATTAAAATTGTGATAATTACTACTTGGTTGTCGGATTTTGATAAACTTGATACTGTTATAATGCATTTTTGAAGTATTTTTCAATGAAATCAATGATTAATACAAACACTAAAAAAATTTAAATTAATATTTTGTTTTATTTTATTTTTTAAATATAATGCAATTGACGTCGTTAGTATCAGGAAAAAAAATTGGCATCTTAATGAAGATTTCAACAAAAATCATTAAATTCATGTTTTGGCGAACTTAAAGTTAGAGGGGAGAACTCACTCTCGGCGTTTGAAATTTTTTCTCCTAATTTATTTAAATTTTGACCGAGTATAACCCTAAAGTTTATAGTATATAGTGTTATCTTATAACATGTTTGCTTTTCAAAACTGACTGAGAGCGAAAGTGGGATGGTGGCAAGGGTGTTCAGTACATGATATTTAGCAAAAAAGAAAATGTATATGGAGTGCCAATGGTACGGGAAACATCTAGTTGATTTGTGAAACCCTAGTCTATTTTACAAATCAACTAGATGTTTCACTATTCATAAGGAAATTGAGATAAAAGATGACTAAGATTGAAACTTGGAAAATATATTGAAAATTGATATTCACTTCTTATAATGACGTGTTTTTAAATATAAAACATGTGAAAGGACAAAGAAAATTAAAAAATTTTGAAAATTTTAGTGGAATATACATGTGGTAGGGAGAGAAAACTTTGTATTTTTCTCAAAATTAAAATTGTCATAACTATTTACTTGGTTATCGAATTTTAGTAACTTGGTATTGTTGAAATGTATTTTTAAATATATTTTCAATGAAACCAATGATCAATACAAACGCTCTTAAAAGTATATATTTTGTTATTAAAAAAAATTCTAATGCATTTCACGTCTTAGTATTTCTCATATTTTTCAAAGAAATTAAACGAGCCGATCATACCAGGAAAAAAAATGAGATAGACATCATAATGTACATTTAATAAAATTCCGAACTTCATATTTTGACGAATTCAAAGTTTGGGTGAAAACTTATTCTCAACATTTGAAAATTTTCCCAACTGATTCAAATCTCGACTAAATATAATATTAAAGTTTATAGTATATATTTTTACCTTACAATAGGCTTGCACTTCAAAACTGATTGAAGGTGAAAGTGGTGATGGTGGTGGGGATATTCAGTACATGTATTTAGCTAAAAAAATGTATGTGGAGTGCCAACGGCACGTGAAATATATAGTCTATTTTACAAACCAGCTAGGGGTTTTACTATTAATATGGGCATTGGAGATTTTTTTTTTTTTTAAATGGGATTAAAAATTGGGGAAGGTGTTGAGGGTTGAAATTCATTCTCTATAGTAGAGCATGTTTGAAAATATAAAGTATGTAGAAGGCAAAATAAATAGAACATAAAACTTAAAATGGGTGTGTAGAATGTACATGTGGCGAAGAGAAAAAGTTTGTGTTTTATTTTTTAAAACTATTTACTTAGTTATAGAATTTTGCTTAACTTGGCAAGATGTATACTCTCGAAGAATAAAATACGACTAATTCAAGTGTGCCCACACTCATGGAGTCCACTGAGGTCACTAAAACAAGATGAACCAAAAAAATAGACTGCTACAAGTTGCATCATCAATTTTTTTGTGCAATGTGTTGGAAAACCAAAAATCTAGAGAACCAGCCCAGCCTATTACCTAGGGGTGGGCACGGGACGGGATGGGACGAGATATACCCATCCCTATCCCATCCCGTTCATACGGGATCGGGACGGGATGGGAAAAACCCCATCCCGACTTCGTCCCATCCCAAATGGGTTCGGGACGGGACGGGACGGGATCAACGTGCTAATCATATATAATTTATTTTGGGACGACAATTGTGATGGTTATGATTTGATCATAGCTAATGGTCTAATTTAATGGATTCAAATCCAAGTTCCCACTTAAATTCGTTCACAAACACAACAAGATCAGCAAAACAAGTGACAATACTGTTTATTTGGAAAGTACCATTTATAGGTATTTCAGTCGAGATGCTTGAACAAGTATACACATTTTCTTTTGCTAAATAAAAAAAAGACACTAATTAAATCAGATTACATACATGCTACACAATACTATAGAAGGCATAGGTGTAACAGTTGACACTTATGCCTTTTACTTTACACATACTAAGAAAGCATTAGTATTATAAGGTTACTATATGGTATATCCTAATGATTGACACTTACCAAGAACTTCGCACAATTCCACAATTCTAAAATAAATAATTAAATAAAAATATTAATAATTAATATTAATAAATTAGTTCGGGACGGGACGGGATTGGCGGGATTGAAAATCTTCATCCCATCCCATCCCATTCTAGATCGGGACAGGACGGGATCGGGATGAAATTATTCAATCCCATTAAGATCCGGAAAAATCGAGATGCTGGTAATGGGCCAATAATAAAAATCTCGAACTTTATATTTTGACGAATTCAAAGTTTGGGTGAAAACTTATTCTTGACATTTGAAAATTTTCCCAAACTGATTCAAATCTTGACTAAATCTAACATTAAAGTTTATAGTATATATTTTTACCTTACAATAGGCTTGCACTTCAAAATTGATTGAAGGTGAAAGTGGTGATGGTGGTAGGGATATTCAGTACATGTATTTAGCTAAAACAATGTATGTGGAGTGCTAACGGCACGTGAAATATATAGTCTATTTTACAAATTAGCTAGGGGTTTTACTATTAATATGGGCATCGGATATTTTTTATTTTTATTTTTTAAAATGGGATTAAAAATTGGGGAATGTGTTGAGAATTGAGATTCATTTTCTACAGTAGCGTGTTTGAAAATATAAAGTATGTAGAAGGCAAAATAAATGGAACATAAAACTTAAAATGAGTGTGTAGAATGTACATGTGGTGAAGAGAAAAAGTTTGTGTTTTATTGTTCTAAACTATTTACTTAGTTATAGAATTACGGTGAACTTGGCAAGATGTATACTCTCGAAGAAGAAAATACGACTAATTCTAGTGTGCCCACACTCACGGAGTCCACCGAGGTCACTAAAACAAGATGAACCCAAAAAATAGAGTGCTACAAGTTGCATCATCAATTTTTTTTGTGCAATGTGTTGGAAAACCAAAAATCTAGAGAGCCAGGCCCGCGCTAGGCCAGCCCATTACCATCCATCATTCTAGAGATGCTGGTAATGGGCCCATCTTACCAGCATCTCTAGGATGATGGATGGTATTGTGCTGCCCTAACGCAGGCTTGGCTCTCTAGACTTGCTCGCTGGAAAATTAGAGTTGCCCAAGTACTGTAACACTGGATGATCTCAATTCTTAGAAATTTCTCAAGACAGATGGCCAGGCTATACTTTAAAAGCAATCAAATTCTTTATAATTAATCAGATTTCTCTTATCATTAAGAAAAGATCCAATAAGGTCTTGGAGCATGATAGTTAGATCATCAAAGCTATTAGTTACTTGATCAAATGTATTAAACTTGAGTCTAGACAGTCAGGGCAACTGACCATTTTTTTCAGGGTTGGGCACTTTTACATTTTTATCCATTATCTTTAAATCACAACCACAAACATCAGTTATAGAATGGTAGAAGTATAAAAAATCCCTACCCTGACAAAAAAATAATTGGTAGCCCTTACTCTTTAGAATTGGGGATTAAACTTAATAGTATTATGTCTTGGTTGGCATTACAAGTTGGACCCATGAGATCCTCTGATATTTCTATCCACCAGCAACTTAAATATTGTTAAACTCATTGACCATTAAGATCAGCACCAATTATTCAACATTTGCATTTTGGATCGCAGACTAATCAATAAATTATTGAGAGAAGAACATTATATTCAAAGTAATTGTAGTTCCCAATCAGGATGGTTGGAACAAAATATTTTTTACAATCAAAACCAAAATTTTGACAAAGGAATGATCAGACACGAGTGACCATAAAAAAACAACTAATAAAATCATCTTACCATCATGTGCACTTCCAATATGTTTAATCGAACCATACTTCTATCTAGTACTTAATTTAATTATTAGTACCATACCCTAATCAAAGAAAACATGTTTTCCTCGAAGTATCCCAATATTTGAGAATTTAAGCCTAAAATGTCCAAAATATCCTAAGAACACATTCACTCCTCAGCCTGGCTCTTGTGTTTGGGGAAGGTTCAAGATGTGAGTGTCAACTCTCTCAACTCTACCCCTCTTTCCATGGGTTTGGAAAAGATGAATTGAGGGGTAAATTTGACACTCATGTACATGACACCTATTTCCAAGTACTAATCAGTGCGCTCTCTCGGGTGTGTAGAAAGGTTCGTATGAGGGTGTTATGGTCTTACCAATAATGTTTATACCCTCACATGTGCAAACCAAAATACAGATTAAGCATCGATTAACATAAAAATCAGACTTTAAGTCACATGGATAACCAGCTAAGCTAAAAAGCTAATCACATGGGCCAGTTTAAGTGGGCCCTCGGCCCAACTTGGCGCACGATAAGCCAGGTAAAGCTAGATTACACCCCTCGTGCACACTACATCCCTCCTATTGGTATCCTCGTCAACCCACGTGATCAAATGCTCCGTAATCCACGGCTCATATCAGAGTCAGCCAAATGATCGTACGTCTTAGAAAAGAGTTGCAGAGGTTCTACTTGATGTACCATAAGGCAGCGAAATTTTTAAATATAATAAAATGTTTGAGATTTTGACCAGATCCAAACTTTTGACCGCATGTGCACGTGTGTGTACAAGTGGATACACGTGCGCCCCGCTGTTGTCTCTGTGGTTTTATCTGGTAATCCAGGTAGGATCCACATGAGTGGAAGGGACAAGTGGGAGGAAGGTGTTGGTCAAATTACGAAAATGCCCTTCGCTACTTTGTATGATTGAAACTATGAGAAAGATGACGATGATACACGATTATATGAAATGATGGGGAGGACCATTACTCAGGCGTGAGTGAGAGGTTCATATAATTCATACCCGAATGTTGATCAGTGCGAGGGGACGATTTTGAGTGGATAAAAGTTGTGATATTACATCGAGATCGATTTCAACATCAACCAATGAAAGTGACATTTCTTCGCGCAATCATACTAGATATTATGGAGTTTCAAATTATGCCAAAATAGTTTATATCCAATCCAGAATCAAGATTCTGCCCAAAAAATTCACAATTTAAAAAAGTTACATATTATTACTATAGAAAGAGACTGACCCATCCCGAACCGTGCCCACCCTTAAAAGAAGTTTGGGCAAGTAGAATTTGACCTCCCATTCCATAGCACCCGCCCAATAATTTTTCTTCACGAGAGTGAGGGGTGGGGTGGGGTGGGGTGGGGTGGAGGAGATTGAGAGAGGGTGGTGACTCATTATCCGGATAAAAAGGACAAAGGTTGGATTGGGAAATAAAAGTGGGGCCTAAGTCGCGTGCTGTTCACATGGGAGGGTGAGTCTCGTACGATAGCGAAGACAGGCTCATAATTGGCGTGAGAGGGAACACGTGGGACAGCTATCACGCACTCGTGGGGCACACTTAATCATCACCCAACATCTTGCCGGATATCCTCTATATTATTAAATGATAAAATATCCCCCCCTCACTTGAGTTGTCTGTTTAGTTATTTGCTTATTTAAATCCCAACCAACTAATCTTTCTTTATTTGACTATATTACCCCTTGTGTTAAGGTTTTCATTTTTAATTCTATACCTAATCATGTCTAATGTCAAAAATTTACCAAATACACTAGTTTAATCAATCAATAATTAGAAATTAATTATTTTACGGGATAGCAAGTGGAGCCTTAGTAAAGAAATTAGCAAAGAATTTGTCTATTACGCAGAGAGTTGGGGTTTTGCTCCACTATAAGCTAATTTCTGAATGTGTCCAAATACTAGATTGTCGATGTAGTAGACTTGACCATCCTATGAAAACCTATTTTATCTAATTATCGACTGACAAAATCCATGATTCTAGGGTGACAAGTCAAATTCCTAATTAGATGGTGAGGCATCTCTACATGGCTATTACAATTAGATTAGGCAAAAGCCATGAGTCTAGGTTGGTGATAAGTGGAATTCTCGATGAAATTACGATGGCAGATTAGTCATTGAAACACCCAATTAAGTGATAACAAAACAGTAGGGTTGTTTTGGTAAAATGAGGACAGCACAATAAGAGAGTAACAAAACCATTTAAAGACATCACAATAAGAGAGCAATGATGAAATGTGTGTTTGGCCATTAAAAGTAAGTAGGAAAAGATGGCTTTTTAGGTTGTAAATTATGAAGAGGAGGACCACGAAGGATTGGGAAAGGAAGTGGGGACCAAATTGCATGAAAACCCTGAAGAAAAGGACTAAAAAGTAATAAGAAGAAATGGGTCATGGGTCATGGTTCATGGTTCATGCTCATGATGATGATGATGATGGTAGGTCCAATGATTGTAGCGAGTGCGTGTCGGTCAAATAGGGGACAATGTGATACGCACGGCCTTTGTTTTGGGACCATTTCTCACATCCTTTATCTCGCTTCCACGTGTCAAGCAGGACATGTTGGTGCACGTGACGTGAATACGGGATTTTGGCGCATAGCAAGGATTTCCTCTTGCCATATCACCTCCCATCCACGTGACCTCCACTCTCCTTTGTTCCCTCCCTCCTCTTTGCTTCATCGTGTATGTCTTTATTTCCTAGGTCCTACAACTCTCTCTTTCATTCCTTTTTTCATCCCCTCAACTTTTAACTGAAAAGACCAACCCCACGTAATGAGTACAAATAATTGAAGAACCATTCTTAAGAGCGGGCTCCTAGCGTCAGATTCACGTCGGAGATCCTCAATAACAGATAAAGATGAAAAATAGAAGTCGAAGAGATTAATAAAAAAAAAATTGAAGAACAGATAAAGAATAATAAACGAAGAAAATAGAATGATGGAGGGTCTTGAGCTCTTTTGGCACAATTTTGATGTGAGGCTCTTAACAATTGTTGATAAATTTAATGAACGCATCTCTACAAATTATCTACACCACCCACATATATACATTACATTACAATTGTTTTTCCAACATAATTATTTGTAGTAGTATTTTTTTTTTTTTTTTTTGTTCAAACACGAAGATGTTAATTAATGAAAGAAAGGAAAACAAAATACAAAGAAAAAACATTCTTATATCAAGGAATGCCAAGACACTATGAAAGTGTCAAAACCCAAAGTGTTTACAAGACACTATGAAAGTAGTATTAGAAAATCAGATTTTACAACAAGAGTGACGTGATGTGATCTTAAAAGAATCATGAAATTTCAAAGTGTTTATATTTATCTCGAGGTTGTAAAAAAAAACTCTTCTAATCATGGAATGAGTTTTCGTGAAGTCTCACTGAAATTTTTTTTTTTTTTAATTACGAAAAGAAAAAAGGCAAAGTATAAATTTACATTATTTCGAGGTTTTTTTTCGAAAAAAATTGAGTTTTTTCATAAATTCAATTTTTTCGCCAAAAATACAAAACTTAGTGACTAAACTTTCATTTTTTTGGAAAGCTTATTCGACAAATTTTGGAATTTTTTTCGTAAATTCAAGTTTTTCTAATTATCATTTCTTCTAATTATTTATTGATTTTTTAAACAACCCCCTGATTTTCTAATTATATTTTGATTTCATGTTTGTATCATTTATTGGTATTAAGGCTTCATTTAATGTATTTATTAGATTTATTTACTTGCATTTTTTCACATATTTTATATACCCTCAAAATGCATTATGTATCTAGAAATTATACGTTTTTTTTTTACAAGACAAAATATTTCTTAAAATCAGAAGACCGAATTAATTCGAAAAGTGAAATCACAATCCGTACTTCTAATGATGTCACATCATCCTGATTGTAGAACCTAATTTCCCAGCCTCACTCAATTGTTGTTTTTAGCTGCTAGTTAAAAATTTCCAATAGCTCAACGTCAAATATGCTTAGCTTTTTTGCCTATTTAAATTGAAGCAAAATCAAAACCCAATTTTGATTTGCGAGTTTAGAATGGAATGTAATCACTTCTTACAATATTAACTCAAACGACATTATCAGAAAAAAGGCAAAAAAAGGGATTTCTATCTTTATAGTGGGTTTTTTTACGAGCATTGGAGAAAAGGAGAAATTGATACCAATAAAAACTCATTCTAACCAATTGGTAAGTAGACTTGTGACGGACAAAATCACAGTTCAAGATTCTAACCCTAGCATTTGGGATGGGAAGGGTTACTTGAAAAAAAAAAAAAAAACCATTCTGATTTTGTTCTTCTAGTCAACAGTCAACTCGCAGAAACCGCATGGTTTGTTTTAAAATTGAAAAAAAACTGAAACAGTGTTTTAACCATGGTTAAGTAACTTTAACCATAGTTAAGTTAAGGATGGGGTATGGTGTTACCTGGGTCCTCCTCATAAAGATATGATTGAGATATAAATTGGCGCCCTGACACACAACTAGTGATGATTGAATGCCATAATAATTTCTTTATATCTCTCTCTACTCTATAAAGCTCATATCCTTCCTTCCTTCCCATCCTCATCTTCCTTCTTGCTTTTTTTTTTTTCTCAAAGAGAAAGAAAGAGAGACAGATTTTTCATCAATCAACCAACCCTAAAAAAGTAAAGTTGTCAAGAAGAAAGTGTAAAGAAGATGATTGGGAAAGACGATTTAGGTTTGAGTTTGAGCTTGAATTGCAGAGCTAATGATGAAGAGGAGGAGATTCGACGACATTCGTTACAGTTGAATCTCTTGCCTCCTTCTCTTTCTTCTTCTTCTTCTTCTTCTCAGTTTATGAATCACAAATGGACCGAAGCTCTAACATCCGTTGCAGGTAATCATTCGAGCAAGTTAATTACATTTTCACTTTACTTTTTATCAGATCAAAAGAAGATTTTAAAATTGCATGATCTGGTATTAAAATTTTTGGGGGTTTTTGTGACGAAAATGTGTAATAAAAAGGAAATTTTATCGGATTCAATAGATCTGTGATTCGAATACTAGAGATCTGATATATGATTTTTGAAAAATTATAGATCGGAACTTGGAAACTTACAGAGGAGGAGGAGGAGAGATGAGATCGTTACTGAGAGGAATTGATGTGAACCGAATTCCACAAACAACAACTATAGATTGTGAAGAAGAAGCAGGTGTTTCATCTCCAAAGAGCACAGTATCGAGTGTTAGCGGAAAGAGAAGTGAGAGAGAGGCGAACTGTGGCGAAGACAATGAGATCGAAAGAGCTTCGTCTCGTGGAATGAGTGATGATGAAGATGGAGATACATCGAGGAAGAAACTCAGACTTTCCAAAGATCAATCTGCCATTCTTGAAGAAAGCTTCAAAGAACACAACACTCTTAACCCTGTAAGTTGTAAATCGTCTATTAATGTGGTTGTTTGAGGTGGAGAAGGGTATTTTTTGGTAATTTGGTAACTAACAATGTTTGTTCTGTTTGTATCATCAGAAACAAAAGCTGGCTTTGGCTAAACGGCTCAATCTCAGGCCCAGACAAGTTGAAGTTTGGTTCCAGAACAGGAGGGCAAGGTGAGATAATTTTCTCTTTGGTTAAGGATAGTTCAGGAATTGAAAAAGTAATTCAACTGAGTCAACTTGAAAACTCGGCCGAGTCAATTTGAGTTGGCTTACATTTTCTTTGAGTCAACTTGCGATCCCACCAGGATTTAACATCAAATTACTGTTTTATCCCTTTTGTGTTAGTAAATTGAATTTGCTTTACTAATGAAAGATTATCCAAATAAATTGTAGGACAAAATTGAAGCAAACAGAAGTTGATTGTGAGTTCCTGAAGAGATGTTGTGAGAACCTAACAGAGGAGAATAGGAGGCTACAAAAGGAGGTTCAAGAATTAAGGGCACTCAAATTGTCTCCACAGTTTTACATGCATATGACACCACCAACAACCCTCACCATGTGTCCATCATGTGAAAGGGTGGCTGTTTCAGCCACCAATAATACCTCCGTGACCTCGGTCACTCCTACTTCACTGGGTGCGGCTGAGGTCCATCGCACCCATTTAATGGGTGTGCATAACCACCATCACAACCACAACCACAACCATTGTGCTTTGTCCATAAACCCTTGGGCAACAACCCCAGTTAATCATCATCGACAATTCGATGCAGTTCACCCGAGATCGTGATTTGGGCATTTTGGTAATTTGAGTTAGACCAAGTTCATTGTTGTCTCTTTGTAAGAAGGTTCAATCTTAAGAAAAGATGGGAAGGAGGATGAGTTTGATATGGTTGTTAGGATATGGTGTTCAGTAGTCAGTCGCCTTCTATTTTTTTCTTATGTGGCGTTGTCTTCTTATGTTTGGTAGTGTCGTACGTTTGAACTTCTTTCATTGTGAAGATGATAGAGAGAGAGTAGAGAAATAGAGAGGAGTGTAACCTTGTTCGTGTAAAGTTTATTAATCTAATCAAAGATTAAGGTTAATTAATGTTGTTTAATTCAAATCAAATTCTGTATGAGTGTTATGTCAAATCATTTTGCGGCTTTGATTATTATTAAAAGCAACGATTGAAAGAAAGGATATGGTGGTGGGGGCAATCTCTTGGAGTTTATGGCCACAACAAATTATGTTACTAAATTTTATGAATATATGCATCCAAAAGTTTTGGATGCCGAGTGTACCTATGGTTTTTGTGAACTTGGTTGGTAATTTGAGTGAGTAGTAACTTTTGTATTTCAAGTCAGGAGCATCTTCAATTGCTTTTATATAAGGAGCTTCTTGTCAAGATGACAACATTTAGCCAGTGAAGAATGAAAAATCATGTTTTAAAGGACTTCCCATGAGAGACACCTATTCAAGGTGGCATGGGGAGCTTCAAAGGAGTTTCACTTTACTGGTTAAAGAGCAATTCTAGCTGGTTTGGGAAACCAGCGAGGTTTCACTGCCTGGGGGGCGAAAATACATTTTTGCCCCCCTCTTTAAAACACACCCCCAGACAGTGAAACCTCGCTGGTTTCCCAAGCCAGCTAGAATTTCTCCTAGTTAAATGTAGCTAGCCTTTTTTCTCCATAAAATTTGTGTTTATTATTTTATTTTGAGAGCTTCACTTACTTTTACATTTCAAACTAATTTTAAATTATGAATCCTAGGCACTTTAAAGATGAGGAAATGAATATAGATATAGGACCCTAAGTCCCTCATTTGCACTAATATGCATTGTGCGGGACAACTTGCTATTTTTTCAAATAACCCTAAAACTACACATGCTTTGCATTGTGCAAAATACATTTTTAACTTTTAGTCTTTCACCGTTGAAATGAAATTTTGAGAAAAATTAAATATCAACATCAGAAACAATGTATCAAAGTTTCAGCTCATTTCGATATTAAATAACATCAGAAACAATGTATCAAAGTTTCAACTCATTTCGATACGCATGCCTTGATATCCGTGAGAGTAAGAAACATTTTCTATAAATATCACAAAGCAGGTGAGAACCCACCTTGGACGCGACACAAGCCGGCCGACAGGCCGGCTAACGCCCATTTTCTGAGCTGGTGGTCCTTAAACCTCATAAAAATTGTTTACTAAGATATTTAATAGCAATGACTTAATGTGTGTCTTGAAGAACGGTGTCAAAATGGTCGAAATTTTACACATTGTTTCTATTGGTATTATGCAATTTTCTTGAAAAGTTCATCTCGAACAAAGCTCATAGATGCCCGAAATGTAAAATTATGAAAGAGTGTCCTACTATGTATGAATTAGGAGTTTGAGATGCTCCAAGCCCAATCCCAATCCCAATACAAAGTTAAGGAGTGGATTTGGGCGGTCTCTTGGAGAATAAGTGCAAAAAAACTTAGAGAGTAAGCAAGGAGCTCCTTAGTTTGTATTATTTTACAAAATTTAGATAGCCTCATGGGGAGGAAGTTGGAGCATGATTTTTCATCCTCCACTAGCTAAATGTTGCCAATTAGAAGGCTGTTGAAAATGCTCTATGGCATACAAAAATTACCATTGGGTAGTAACTTTAGTAATTGAGTGATACTTCGGTCATATGATTGTAACTTTATATGTATTGAATGGTAAGTTGATATACATTGGGTGTTAACTTTTTGACGATTTTTCGTACATCCAAATTTGTGTATGTATCGAAGAATTGCTCGAATTTTTGTTGTTGAGTTGTGTTGGCTTGTTGTGTGCATTGTTCTTCTATTTTGAAGAAGAAAAAAGGCTTCGAGTTTTCAGCTATATAATTACTCCCTATTGATTTGACTATCATTTAGTAGTATGCTTGTTTTTTTTTGTTAACTTTAGTTTTGTTGTTTTCTTGAATTTCTGTTTACACTGAGAAAGTGAATTGTATGCTGTCGAAAACTGAAGACAACTACCACATTTTCATGAGTTTGAAAATAGAGGGGTTATTTACATGTTGGGTATGTATAATTTATGCGTAATTTATATTGGATATGAAATTGGGTCTTGACCATTTATTCAATGACATTGACTAGGGCCAGACGTGCCACATTCAATAAAAACCCAAATGTAAAAAACACTTGTAATAGACTAAGAACAATTGGTAGAAAGCACTTGTAATAGACAAATAACAAAAGAAATAAAATTGAAGCAAATAGAGTTGAATTGATATTGAAAACCCTAAATGGGTTGAATTACATGAAAGTTCACTAATAATTAACCAATTATTGGGCCATAATTAACTACTCTAGAATTCACCACTAATTTAATTTGCTTAAACATCCAGCCAACAATTGATATTGTGTTCATCTCAAAATGTGACATTACCACCCTCTGGAAACAATTCTTGTCCTGAAGGATTAAAATTTGAAAATGCGGCTTGTATAGAAGGCAAATCATCCCATGTTGCACCATCTTTTTCCAGGAGATCGACTATTGTATCAAGACCTAAGTTTAATACTTTGTTGTTACTAGGGGGCATAGGAAGTCGCTTTGCTGATCCAATAAAGGCAGAGAAGGAACAATATTATGGTGTGTTTAAATGTGTTTTTTTTTTTAAGCTGGGAAACATGGAAGGTTGGATTTGTGACCTTTGTGGCAACCTGAGTGTGTAGGCTACTTTACCCACCTTGTCTTCTCTTTAGAAAGGTCTGAAAGCTTGAAATTTTTCCCAAGTGCAACAGAGTACATGTATGGTTGGAGCATGAGATATACCCAGTCACCGATTCGAAAGTTTCTTTCTAATTCTATTATCATCAGCATATAATTTCATACGAGCTTGGGCATACTATAGCATATCTTTCAGTGTGTTGAGAATGTCTACCCTTTGTTGGATGTAGGTCTGTACTTCAGTGATGGTGTGGTTAGAAATATGGGGCATAGCTTAAAAAAGGGGGTATAACAATAAAAAGTCATGAAGGGGGTTATGTTGATGCTTGTATGGTAGGAGGTGTTGAACCAAAATACAGCAAGATAGAGCCATTGTGCCCATTGGGAAGGTTTGATACTAATCATGCATCATAAGTGTAGGATTCAACACAAACATTCACCCTCCAAGTTTGACCATTGGATTTCGGGTGGTACGCAAACTCATTGCTAAGTTAGTGCCGACGAAGTGGAAAAGGTCCTGTCAAAATATTGAGTTCTGTCAGAGACAATGGAAGTGGATAAACCATATATGGAACTTATGTACATCTTGTAGGAAAGCTTGAGCTGTAATGGCAGAGGCGGTGAAAAGGTGTGAAAGAATTACCAAATGCTTGATTTTAGTTAGGGGTCGTCCATGACGAGAATGACTAATTTATGATGAGAGATAGGCAAACCTTCTACGAAATCCATCGACACATGCTGCCTAGCATGGTCTAGAATAGTTAATGGCTATATGCAAGGAAGCACAGACTCTTTGAAAACTTATCGTATCTGTGTCCGACACGTATCCGACACACGCCACTCGCTCGACAAGCCTTCGGCACGTGTTGGACACTTGGTCAATGTGTCGGCAGGTGTCGGACACTTAGTTAACGTGTCGATAGGTGTCAGACACATGTCAATGTGGTCAACATGTCGGACACGCCTCCGACACACCCGAAACTTGGTCAGGACACAGTCAAGACTCGAAAACCAACTTTGTTTTATTTTTTACTTTTAGATGTTTGCAAATAACCACGTAATATAATTATTGTTGATCCATCTGAAGTGAATGACTATTTCAATTGCGATTAAAGACAAATAAGGCAAAAAATCACTAAAACATAGAGTAGTCGATGTTTCTTCTTAATCTTTGCTTCTTATTTTTCTCTCATTTGCTTCTTATCTCATCTACTTCTTCTCTATTATACTTTTTCTCTACTTAAATTTTTTTTTTCTTGTAACAGTGTCATCTTCTTCAAGACACTCTAGGAAAGTATTTTATTAGATTATTATTTATATTTATATGACTTATTAAAAATAGTATGACGTGTCCCCGAGTCCTAATTTTTTGAAAATTGTCGAGTCAGCGTGTCATGTCCGTATCCGTGCATCCTTGGCTATATGAGACCCCCATAAGCAAAGTTTCCTTTATGCCTTTGACAAAAATCACAGAACACGATGAATTGCATGATCTGTTTTTTAAGCCCAGGCTAGTATAAATATTGTTTGACTTTCTAATGGCAAGCAACCATTCCATAAAATCCTCCTATTGTTGAGCAGTGCAAAGCTTCAATCAATTGAGATTTTAATTGAGTTGTGACCCAAATATATTCAGTTGTGATATTTGAGTACGCCCCGTTCGAAAGTGAAATCATTGGAAAAAGATTGGAATATAAGAAGTTGAGAAATGAGAGATTGAGCGAGTCACTATCATAGCTATTGGAGACCTCATTTGTTCATAGTGGCACGACTTGAGAATTGCAAAGTAAGATGATTCAACAACCGTGACCCTTTTTTAGAAGGTTATCAACAACAATTATTTCGCATCTGATCTCATGGTCAAACCAATCAATTTTGCTAACCAGCTTTTAGTGGTAACTTTTTGGCTGAGGAAATATTTGATGCTTGATGATCTATATGAATAAGAAATTTGTTTCCCAAAGATACCTTGTAATAACCAATACAATTGCTAGGAGTTATTTCTCATTAAGTAGAGTAACCAAGGAACTTTGGACCCAAGGACTTGCTAAAAAAAATGCAATAGGTTAGCCTTTTTGCATCAATACTGAAAATGAATTTGCAAATTATGCCAAAACTAATGTAAACATATAAGGTAAAGTTATAAACCTTATATCGAGTATTGGGATTTTAAGTCTTCTACTTTTTATAAACCATTTTAAGATTGTCCAACTCATGAGGGCCAATGTCAAGGACAAAAAAATCAAATTCAACTCATGAAGCCAAAGTTAAAGATACGAATACCAAGTTAGAGCCAAAGCAAGAAATCAAACAAGTCAACCCAAGTCAAAGGGGACTTTGAGTCAAAGAAGGATTCTTCACAAATCGGTCCAAAACTTGATATGCAAATTCAAATTTTGAATTTGGAGACGAAGGCAGGTAAAGACAAAGGAGATTTGCCCATGTGTTAAATGGACAAGTCTATGTGACAAAGTACTTTGCCCATTATGACTAAGGAATCTCTTCAATTTTAAAAAGAGATCATATGTCACTCCCACTTAGTGCACCTCTGGTCTCGTTGTGCCCCGCACAAGTGGAGCATGTTGTCCATGTACTTAATTCTTTCCGGCTATTTCACCCTAGGGATTGTGCATAGTTGAATGTAGATAGGGGTGGGCAAGGGACGGGATGGACCTCATCCCTATACCATCCCATGTTGTTCGTTTGGGATTGGAACGGGATAGACCTCATCCCATCCCAAATGGGTTCGAGACGAGAAGGGATCAACATTCAAGCAAAGATGAGCTTTGTTCATGATGCACCTTGACGTATACATTGCAGAAGTAGCTACCATTGATGGGCAATACATGATTACATGTTGCTACTTGTTCACGTAGTTCATCAATGCAAGTTTTGCCAAGAAATAAGTCATATGATCCCTCTCCTGATCAGATATCGTTGCCTTTATAAAGCATGCAAGGAACACAGTGTGTGGAGACAATAATGGTCCATTTGAGTTGGCCCAAAATCAATTTCTCCATCACCAATATTTGTCCTCGAGTATTCGCCCTGTCGGATATGCACACGAAGTCATTAACTTCTGGTGCCCAAATCTCTTAATACTTAGAAGCTAGGAACATGGCACTGACGCCTACTGGCTGCAATTCCCTCATTGGGATAGTCTTCATCAAAGGATAATAAGCCAAGATGAAGTTTATAATTACCTGAACCAGATAAGTAGTGCAACATGGAAGTTATTGTTCCATTTACAATACAACATGGAAGGATAATAAAAGTTACAACATGGAAGGATAATAACTTGAACATAGTAAAGTTATTGCTCCATTTACATTAGCTAGTTAGTCACTTGTTTATCTCATTGATGATTGATCGTAACCAAGCTTGTTGTTTATCTCATTGATGATCGATCTTAACCAAGCTTCATATGTTCCTCCTCATTGAATCTACAGTTAAAATTGCAAATTTTTTTCTAGATATTTATTTACTGGTGATTCTAATACAGTTGCCATTACAAAATTAAACGCTTGATGTGAGTGAAATTTGTTGATGCATCGGAAAAGAAAACAAACGAAATTTCTGGAGAAGATCTAAGGGTGTGTTTAGTTGCATGAAATCCTATGCCATGAAAATTCATGAGGGGACCCCTATATTTTAGGCTAATTTGAGGTATCCCTCCATATCCACCATTTGTTTTTGTGATCAATAGTGGGAATGAAAGTCTCATGAACATGGGAATCACATGCCTTGGGATGAGACTTAATTCCCACCATCAATCACAAAATCAAATAGTGGATGTGGAGTGATACATCAATTTAGCCTAAAATGTAGGGATCTTCTCATAAATTCTCATGACATAGGATTCCATGCAACCAAACACACCCTAAAAATTGAAACCACCAAATTGAGATCTGGCCTGTAAAAATCGACTGATTTGTGCAAACAGATAACTAAAAGAAACCACCAAATCTGCTTAGGGCATAGAATAAGTTCGAATGAGAGGCCGTATGAGTGATCGTCAACGAGCTAAAAATTCTTGTTTTTTAACCTTTCTTCTTCGTTTTCGATTACGAGATTCTGATTTCTTGATTCAAGACCTCGTTTTGGGACTCTAAGCATTGAATCCTCTGGGCGAGAGTGTTAATTTGTTCAATCTTGGAAGAGATTTCTAACTCGAGAAAGGGAACTATTTTTGCAGACTCTTTGAAGAGTTTGAACTGAAGAAGCTCGGTTTGGAGACGAGATTCGTGGCCCCGGAGCTCTTTGACTTGTCGTAGAAGTTCATGAGTGAGATCAGGAGAGCAAAGCTGGATCTAGGCCGAGGATTTTGGGAATTAGACACCAAAGGAGAATGAGAATGAGGCTGAATCAGTTCTTGTTCTTGACTTTTCTTCTCTTCTTCTCAGGAACCCTAGATGGCAGGCTAAATGCTTCAGCATTTCAGCCTCCACTCCAGTCTCCAGTAACTCCAATTCTGCAGTATGAGTAATGCTACGTGCCTGGTGCAATCAGGTACCATATATCTGCATCGAGATAAGAGACAATTCCTATTTCGATGCAAATCTACGATTCAGGCACAACACTAGGCATAAGGCCGGTGCACTTAGAAAAGGCCCTGCAGTATTGAAACACAAATAGAGACAATAGTGAATACTGAATAGAGATCGTATCAAGATATGTGTGTAAGTAAGAGACTAAGAAAGACATGTTGAGTCATTGAGATGTTGAATTGCTATCTCTACTAGTGATGTTATGTAGGAATAAATTTTTTTTTTAATAATAAATATAAAAAAAATAGTTCGGGACGGTACATGATTGGTGGGATTGAAAGTCTTTATCTTGATCTCATCCCACTCTAGATCAGAGTGAGACATGATGGAGATGGGATTGATCAATCCCAATAAGAGTCGAGAAAAATTGGGATAAGATGGGACGAGATTGGGATTGGGATTGGGATCGCGAGTTGGG
This sequence comes from Berberis vulgaris, assembly GCA_963556465.1. NCBI lineage: Eukaryota > Viridiplantae > Streptophyta > Magnoliopsida > Ranunculales > Berberidaceae > Berberis > Berberis vulgaris. The sequence goes on along the minus strand of OY747136.1, from coordinate 77,621,530 downwards.
ATGCCCACCCCTATATTGCACCCACAATTGTCCCTCACATTTACTCCCAATGAGCACCTGATAACCACTCTCAAATATTTTCAAATTCTAAATCCCCATTACTTCCCACTTGCTTTTGAGCCAGAGTTAGTGGTAGGAAATTACATTCACGTCTAGCCCTTTCTCATCTCTTGTTCTTCCATCTCCTTTATAGACGAAGATCGGTCAAAACTTTAGTTTCTCACAACAACTCTCTTTATTTTCTCTTTTGTTCTCCCCATGTTGAAATAAAGTAATCCATCATTCTTATTTCCCAAATTTTATTTTTCCTAATAGATTTGAGAATGGGTTGCCGCAAGTCCAAACATTACAGATCAAAGGCACAAAAGGAGATCATCACTCGTCCAGACTTTGAATCCAAGCATCAACCCTTAGGAATCAATACCACCATCTCCATGAATTGGGTTCTCAACAAAACCCTATAATTCAGTCATTTGATAGATTTGAAAGCCATCTACCTAACCCTAGGTCAGCTGGAGGTCGAGATGCCCATGCCACCCACCTCATTTGATGTGAGAGTTATATCCTTTTACAACATCACTATAGGCTAGGGTATAAAAACCTTCTGGAGATTGATTGATAAATATATAAATGAGACATTTTATGCCCCTAAACATACAAATTCTATATCAAAATATTTTATAAAAATCTCTCATTTCGTGTATTTTCTAGAAATTCGACTTTAATCATCAAATTCGACACAAAGTTGCCGAATACGGCTAAACTCAAGCACTAGGAAGCCCCCTAGAAGTTCACTTGCATTGTCAAAACTCAATGATTTTCAAGCCCATGTCCATGAAGGCAATCCAACAAAGCATCATTAATTGCGGATTTCAAGGAAGTCAACATGAAGATTTGAACTCAACATGAAGATTTGAACTTCCAGATGACTAACATAACCAATGAATCTCTACACAATCCCCAAAGTGTTATGTCAGATGTCACCCTCTAATCTCACTTTATTTTACCTCACTTCTTTTGCCAAGAGCATCTCCAATGGGCGTTTCTTTGAATTACTACTCGAGTCTACCATTGAGCATGTACCAAAGATATAGTGAAAACTCACCCAATAGGCATTTTTGCTCTATCTTTGGGTTGCTCAACGATATAGACATTCAATGTCGAATGCCCATAGTAAAGGAATTTTTTTCTGACATGACTCTCTTTGTAAGAACGCATGCACATAGTAAGAGCATGGAATTTATTTGTCCTTTAGCAACCAGAACATGATCATTCATCTGATTTGAATCTCAAATTGTAACCGATGGATGGGAACGACTATTTATTCTTCTTATTTTATTACTTTTACTTATTCATGTGGGCCACAAGGAATTTTCAAACTTACTTTAGCAACCACTGAAATAATGCATGTTGGGGTGCCAAAATCTATCTTCATTCTACCGAAGTGTCACATAGGTAAAAAATATTATTAACAATAGTTTAGCAACCATTGTGCCCATTTCTTAAATAAAGCCTAAAGCCTATTGTAGATGTTCTAAAGTAACATCAAAACCACTTTCCCTCATCTGACTCCACCTCCATATGCACATTTTTCCATTTTCATCATTCACCATTCCCCAAACTGTTTTCAAGCCCATGTGCTTGCTAAAAAAATGTAAACCACTCTATTGCCCAAAACAACGCCAGCACTTTATCCATATATTAGCCTCATCCCATTTCACTCTAAATACCCTGATGTTTGGAAGTACTTCATCACACTTTAGAAGAGAAAGAAGTTAGAGATTGAGAACTTTAGAGCTTATAGGTCTTAGTTTTAGTTTTGGTAGTTTTACTTTATGTTCACGTTTATCACCATGCATGAGTGATCTAGAGTATACTATGTGTGGCTAAACTCCACGTTAGGGTATGGGAAAGCCCCCTGGAAGCATAACCCCTTCTAGGCCCATTTAGGATGGTTGTTTTCTCATCTCGTGAATTTAGAACTAGTGTAATATTAACTTTGTTGATTGACTTTGGTTTGATCTCATTTATGAAGATGTTAGAAGCGTTCTCTTTTATTAGTATGGATACATCACTTGTTTTTATTTTCGTCATTACCAAGTTAAAACTATAGTGATTTGAATTAAGGATTCACTCAATTATTTCTCTTTCATTTTAGTTCTGAAATTCAAAAAATAAAATAAAAAAGGGGAATATCTTCAGTTTTTGTGACTCGGGTTAGACTTTAATTTTTTATTGAACGACATTACTTATTGTTTTAACAAGCCATTTATTCAGTGATTATGATTTTCTTGGTCTAAGACTCCCAAGCCACTTAACCTATATTATCATGGGTTTTGAGGTTACTGACTTGCAAGTCAAGCATGATGTTTGAATGTCAACATATGAAAATTTAGATCTTTAATATATCATTTCAATATGGATTCTTTGGATACTTTAATACTATGTTTGTATCCTTATATTAGAAGATCTATTTGGCTTGATGTTTAAGTGTTTAAAAGTTATATTTCCACCCTAAGATGAGTTGAAGATGGGTTGAGAATCTATCTTAAGGTATACTCATGAGTGTTTTTTTTTTTTTTTGAATTGGTAGCCTTGTACAAAATTGTATTGGAATGTGAAGCTATTTTTATTGTCTTTGGCATTAAAAAGTACATGCCTATCCATTGATGGTGATAAAACCTTATTTGTTAATCATTCATCTCCAACCTTCCTCAAAAGCACAAGGGTCAAGAAAAACATAATTGAGTTATTTGTAGGTTAACAACAAAATGTTAATATGACAGACTTCAAATTGGTTCCAAGGGTGAACAATGCATGGGTAGGTTAAAAGGCTCAATCTAGGCAATTAATTACTTTTCTTCATTTTCCAAGAATAACATAGTTTTTGTGCCTTGGGTGAACTTCAGAATGTACTCTAAAGGTATGATTCAACTTTGGTTTTATTATCGGTTTCTGACAAAAACATGAAATGTATTGAGATCATGCAATAAGATAATGTTGGACTCAAGATATTCAGAATTAGCGTATAACCCTCATAAAGAAGAAAAACCAAAACTCTCACAGGTTTCAAGTCTCCACTAGTGTTCTCATGTTCACTAGATAACTAATCCAGTTTTTCAACTTTAAATAAGAATATCGAAGCTAAAACACAACTCTCACTGCAAACTCTTAGAAAATGCTAACTTATGAGTAGTACAAACTATTGTCTAATGTGCGCAAACTACCAAGTTTCAAAGTTTCAAATCCTACACTCAAAAGCCTTTCCAACTAGATTTACGGAACCTAATTTCATCATGGATAAGTACTCGGTTTATGAAAACCAAATTTTTTTAATGACTCAATGTTTGGACAATCCATTTTCAAATGAGACAAGTTTTGAAGTATCTCCCCAAAACCTAAATCAAACATTATCCTCAATGTTCTAAAATAAGACACCATATGTCAAGTATAAACTAAAGCGAAACAATAACAATGGAGCAAAGGAGTAAAGGGTAGAGATCTCCATAAGTTTATTTGATGCTCAAATAAATGTTGACATATCATAAAACACAGGCAATACATAATTTGTAGGATTAGCCAAGACATTCAAATAAAATAAAATAAAAAACATAGAAATGGTATATACAATGAATGAGTACAAAGGACAATTAAGTTTAGTAGCCAGGGTCTTCCAGAAGGATCTCCTCAATTTCTGGGTTACGAAGCTCTAAAAAGAGCTTGAGACGTTGTCTGTTAACTTGGAAGCTAATGTCATCTTTTGTGTTCTCAGCTCTGATGGCACCCCACGGGGTAGCAATTTTGTCAGTAAAAGATCCTGACAAACGGGTCATTGAGATCAATACCCCACACATCAAAGAGTTCCACAATCAAGATTGAAGTTAGATGTATCTCTTGTTGACATTTTACACAAGCTTGACAATACATATGGGCATCTCGAAAAAGTGTGGGCTAATAAAAATCACATTGCAAGACTTTTGCAGCAGTCGTTTTTGCGGTAAAATGGCCTCCATAGGCCTGATCATGGCAAAATGCCAAACATCTCTCTAATCCAACTCAGGGATGCATTTACAAATGATGATCTGAATAGTATTTGAAAATATATTAATCATCCTAGGAAAATACTTATCATGGATAGAAATTTGAACTTGTCACGCCTAGACCAATACTCTGGAATTTTCTTTGTAATAATATAATTCACACTGTCAGTATACCAAGGTGGTTGTAATTGGACATGAGTGATCATCATTAACTGCTCATTAGGGAAGTTTTCTATTATGTATAGTGACTATTTCTTCGACTCCACAATCATCCTGGATAAGTGGTCAGCGACCATACTTGTTGTTCCTTTCTTGTCTCGAATCTCAAGATCAAACGAAATTTTGCATCATTTTTAGACAAAAATGTACTTTAAAGTTGCATGATCAGTGTACACAATCACTTTGGATCAATCGAAAATCTTACTCGCATAATGGAACACGTGGGAACGTTTGTCTATTTGCCGCCCCAACTAAGTGCATATAGAATAGTCAGACGCATCACATATTATCTCAAAAGGAACACTCCAATCATGAGGATGAATAATGGGTGTTGAGGTGATCAATTCAGACTTTAACCGCTCAAATGCCTTAAGGCATTAATCATTAAATCGAACAAGGCTTCATTGGACAAAAGTGCACACAAGGGCCTCGCAATTTCGCCAAAATTTTTGATGAATCGATGATATAAACGAGCATGTCCTTAAAAGGATTTGATTTCTTTGAAAGTTCTTAGAGTTGGTAGACTAGCTATGTTGTTAACTCTGGCTTTATCTACTTCAATACATCTTTCTGAAATAATGTGACATAACACAGTGCCTTGTAAAGTACATGATTTTTCTCCTTAAATCTTTCTAACACAAAGGTTAGATGATTCAAACATTGATCAAAGCTAGAACCGGAGACAAATAAGTCATTTATGAATACTTCTAAAATCTTTTTACCATATTGGAGAAAATACTCAACATACATCTCTGAAATGTTGCGGGTGGATTGCACAAGTAAATGTGGTTTTGTCTTGATCTTCTTGGGCAATTAAAATTTTGTTGTAGCCAGAGTAACCATTAAGAAAACAATAATAGTCATGAATGGCTTACCGCTCTAACATTTCTCAATGAAGGGAAGAGGAAAATGGTCTTTCCTAGTGATCGACTTTAGCTTCCGATAGTCAATACATACTTGCTATCTGGTTTGGACATGAGTAGGCACCAACTCATCAATGTCATTTTTATAACTGTGATACCAGTTTCTTGGGGAACTATCTGAACGGGGCTATCTCATTGACTATCTGAGATTGAGTATATAATACCTACATCGAAGACTTTAATCACCTCTCCTCTCACAACTTCTTTCATCGTAGGATTTAGTATTTATTGTGGTTTTCTAGAGGTTTTCGCATCCTCTTTGAGATGGATCTTATGCATCACAACAGAAAGATTTATTCCCTTTATATCTGCAATAGACCAACCAATGGCCTCTTTGTGTTTTTGAAGCACTTGCACCAATTTATCTTATCGTTCCATATCAAGATCAATGAAAATGATTATAAGCAAGGTGCCAAATTCTCCCAAGAATGTGTATTTCAAGGTGTTAGGCAAGTGCTCAAGTTCGGCTCAAATATGGAGGGTATTATATGTGTGCTCTCATTAGGCAAAGGTTCAACCTTTGATTTCCTTGTGCTAGTGTCAAGGAAATGCATAGAGTCAATTAGAGAATTGACTTCTCTAATGGCACTATCATCATCAAGATCAATTCTAAAATAAGTTAAATTCATCAAGTGGATCCCTATAGAATTCATTCAAAAATGACTTTTGAACAAGAGTTTTTTATGAGATTGGCTTCTTCGCTTTCTTCCTCATCGGATGGTTGTTGCTGTTATAGAAAACATTGTGTTCAGCTGTCATATTTTCGAATGACAACTTCATGATACCATTTCTACAATGGATAATGGCATTCGAAATTGCTAAGAGTGGACAGCCTGAGATGACAAGGATTTGGTTCCTAACATTTGTGACTGGATCAATGTCTAACGCCACGAAATCTAATGGAAAATATAACTTATCAAATTGTACAAAGTCATCTTCAATGATTCCTCTTGGAGCCTTGTTGACCTATCAACTAACTAGAGAGTGAAGGAAGTTGGTTTTAACTCCCCCAAACCTAGAGCTTTGTATACTGAAAAATGCAATAGATTAACACTAGCTCCTAAATCTAGCAAAGTATGTTTGATCTCATATATTCTCACTTATTCTCAAAGCAATGGTTGGACAACTAGGTCTTTGTACTTCACACAGTACGTTGTTGGATGTAGGATGAGGCTTGTTCTGCTAGAAAGGCTTGCCTAGAAACATTGGTTTTCCTTTTCACATTACACGGATCTTTGAGAAACTTGGAAAATATTTGCTTGATGGCCTCTAAGAAAGGTATGTTGATGTTCACTTGTTTGAACACTTCTAAGATGTCAGAATTCAAATGACCTTTTCTTAGTGGTAAAAGTCTCTCAGGGTACACAACTTTTGGACAAAAGGGCTCTATTGGTTGTGGTTATTGGCTTTACTTAGGAATTGTGTTCCTAATTGGTGGACTCTTAGACACTTGGGACTCTTTTCTTTTCTTGAGACTGAATTGGTTCAATCTCTTTAGATAACTCAATCTTATTGTTAACTTGTTTACCACTCCTTAGAGTTGTAGTGGACTTTTTTTCCTCATGTTGGAGATCTTGGTTTGAACAAGTTCTTATTTCAAACTGGCATTTAGGATGTTGTTGAGGTGGTTGTGATACAACTTATCCCTTGGGATTTGGTATTGGCTGGTTAGGAAGCTTACCCTTCTATTTGTCGCAAATAATGGTTGTTATCTGACTCATTTGTTTTTTTAATTTCATTATGGCTTAAGGCTGAAAACCGAACCGACTTAGGTCGGTTTTAAAATTTTCAAACCGAAACTGAACCGACCATTAACAAAACCGATCCGAAACCTAACCGATTCTAATTTATGCAAACCGTAACTGAACCGAACCGACTAAAATCAAACCAAAACCGAAATAAAACCGAATCGACCGACTATTTTAAACATATTTTATTATTTATATATAAAACATATATTATTTATTATATATATTTGGTCGGTTCGGTTTGGTCGGTTAAAATCACATAGAAACCGAAAACCGAACCGACCACTTCGATTTTGAATTTTTTAAAACCGAAACCGATCCAAACTGGTTCGGTTTGATCGGTTTTTTGTTCAGCCCTATTATGGCTTGAGCAGCCATGTTTTGGGCTTGAATCATTTGTTGCAATATTTCTTCCAAGGATGACTTGTTTTGTTGCGGCGCAACAAATTAACTATTCTGGTGAGGCACATTCGTGAATTGTCGTGTGTGAGAGTGAAATTGGATCAGTCCCCTATAGAATCGATGTTCTCCATAACTTGAGGTGGATCTTGCCTCCATGAAAAATTGGGATGCTTTTTCCAACCCGAATTGTATGTTTCGCTCAAAGGGTTCGCTCTTTTATAAGCTTTGATGGCCTGGACGTGTTCTTCCCTAGTAGATTTTTTCTGGATAAAATATGGGACATGAATGAGATGTATGTGTCGATTGCGTGCAAATGGTGCAAGGAACTGTGTTAGGTTCATTGCTTTAAACCTTTATGACTGAATGAATAGTTTGTCTTCTCGTGTTTTCTAGCTGGGCTTGGAGACCTATCTCTTCCTTTACCTCATAAAGACCTACCTTGGTTGTAGAGATTTTATCTCTTATATTCGCGAAATCCCACTGTTGATAGTTCTCTGACAATTTCTCAGATATTAACTCAAACACTGCATCATCACTCAAATTAAAAAAGTTTCCTCCATTCATTGATCAAGTTCACCAAAGCTCCTCTCCAACTGTCCTTTCGCACAAACCCAAATAGAATACACCTTATTCGAGTGAGTAGTGATCTTGAAAAACAGAGCTATTAAATCAAAAACTCCAAAAATTCAAGTTTGGTAAAACAATGCGCTACTGAAAATTTCCAGAACTAATATACCAACTTTGAAAACTCATGTACATTTCAATACTTGATGAAATTCAAATCCAAAAATTTCCTTGAATTCGTAACAAACCAAAGTTTTCTCATAAAATATCTAAAAAATCATTTAGCGGTCAGAAAATTTCAAAAAGATGAAGTTAACTAAAAATAACACGATGTCTGGGTTGCGTAGATGTGATGAAATTCAAATTATGTTTCAACGAGTATCCAAATTGAACTCCAAAAGATGATCTAGAACTAGACTAGATGTAGAACAATATCCAATCAAGTCAAGGGCAAAACAGAATTTGAAATTCACAGTAAAGCTTTCCAAACATCCGGCAACAACAGTCCAAATTTCAGCACATATATTCCAAGTTCAAAATTTTGTTTCTCACTAACCGTTAATCCAATGAACAAATGGAAAGTTGTTAGTGAAATCTAAGATCATGTATATTTATGCAAACATGAAAATTGAAAAAAAAAATTATAACAGAAGTTAGACACTCTAAAAATGCAAATATGAATATGCATCAGAGTTTTCAGACTACAAGATATTATGCAAATGCACACAAACTATGAAAACGAACCTAAATTAACTAGTGATAAACATTCAAAATTGATTTTAAAACTCATTTTTCATCGCTTTCCCCGATAACAACACAAAAAACTTGATCGATCTCAAATCATATCGCAAACGCGCTATTATCTATTGAGTTGGATAACGACAAATACGGGTCGAATCCCACAAGAAGAGTTATTAAATTGAAAACCTAATTTTCAAATCTATTTTTAAACTTAACCTAATTAGAAAAGAAGTGATTGGTGAAGTGTTTGAACTAAAGATAACACGAAATGCTAAGCAAACGAGTTAAAACTAAGTGTGGAGATACTTAGAGCTTTAGATATCACCACCGTGGACTGACGACTCTCTTAGGCTGATCTCAAGTTTATGTTCTTCCAAATCTTAACTCATCCTTAGGTAGTTCTCACATCACTTAAGGATGAAAATTATTGCAATGAAGTTCGCATACTCAAACCAAATGGATAATTAATTCTAAGCTTATATGCATGATCTAAAAACATAAAAAGGAATCATGTATGAACCTTATACATGTATAAATCTTATACTATGATTATACTTAAAGCAATAAAATGTGGCTTTGTTAGACTCATACATAGTGAAGACATCTTTAATCTTATGACTTTTAGAAAGATGAAAGTAAAAACAAGAAATGTATCCATGATGATAAAAACACAACTTCAGTTAATTTCATTAAAAAATAACTCCCAAATACATATATTATGTTAATCACAACATGCGTCTAATAAACAAAGAAGAAAATAAATTAAGAGAACCTAATCGAGGTTGTCCTCCCTTAGGGGTCATTTAGAACCTAAGAGAGTGTAGTCACTCATGGTAAACCTTAGGTTTCTCATGGTGATAAACATAAATACATGGTACTAAACCTTACAGATAAAAAACTCAAATCTCTACAACTTTTTTCACAATGTAATTCACAACTTTTGGATGATCTTTGCATGGAATGAGGTGCCTTTATATAATCATGGTATGCCAGTAAGGTGGGTGACAATATGTATGGCTAATTAGCCTCAAGTTTTGACCAAATGTAAGAAATCTATTGTGAATGCATAATATGCATAGTAATTTTAGAGGTTTTGTCAGAAAATTGTGGTAACAGATATGAAATGGACATTGACAATGTTCATTTGGTGGTTTGTCACTTTGTTGTTGAACTTATGTGTTTGCTATAAATGGTAAAATATTTTTGTTAAAATCAAAATTCAATGGTTGAATTTTGATTTGGTAATGAAAAATGGATTTAGACCATTAAGATATTGGGCTCTATTTGGTCAAAATGGGTTGGAAAGCCTTGATGGCTCGTGGGATTGAAATATCCACGATCCTTGACTTTTGACTTTGACCTTTCCTTGATTTTTGTAAGATTATGAGATGATCACTTTTTCATGTTATTATGTCTATTTTATATATTTGTTGATTAGCATTCAAATTCCTACATTATACATAAAATAAACATAATGAAAACATTTTATTTAACTGGACATTACGAATATAAATTAGGGGCTTAGAATGTACCATTTATAAGCCTATCAGTCATCCATGATTTTGGCTTTTCCTCATTCACGTTTACAAGCCTAAGAAAATTTTCCATGAAAAACTCAAGAAACATGGCTACCTTCATCAGTGGATGAAATTTTTTATCACTTGTTCTCTCATCTTAACTATTTTCATGTTTTCCATGGAAAAAAAGGAATTAAACATTTTGGTGGGAGGGGTAAGGATGGGGGACCTAATGCAGTGACATACAATGTCCATTCAATTTTAAAAAGACTCGAACACAAAAAAAAAATCATCTAAGCCATAAGTATGACATGAAAGCTTTGGTTTTTTATCTAATGGTTTGGAGCCAGTGTTTGTGTTAAAATAAATTCAGTTTTTTAAAAAAAAAAAAAAAAATTGCCACTCTTGAATGATGCACTAATTTAAAACAATTGGATTACCATGCATCCAAACATGTCTCAGTTTTTCAATAAAGAATTGTGAAGAATATCTCTATATAATAATTTCCTAAATTAACAAAGATAATACTTTATATATACATAGATATATATGACTGTGTAAAAATTAAAAGATATGAACATTTCTTACCACATTCCGTCACTTAATTGTAATCAATCCTAATCCACAAAATAAACAACCAACATTCACAATTTGTTCACTATAGCAAAAGCATGGAATGCCAGCATATGATGCTACAATCACTTAATTAGTAATATGTATAATGCATAAGATTCAATAAATAAACGCCAATGGCATGACAGCTCAACGATTAGATCTTGGCGGATGGTACCACTAGGTCATGGGTTCAAACCCAGCTTGCGACATCTTTATGGGTTCTGTGATCCTATAAAAACTCCGCTTGCCTTTCAAAAAATAAAAAATAAGATTCAATAAATAAAGAATATATCGAAAGAGAAAAAATAAATCTTACCACAAAATTGACTTAATTTTAATCATTATCCCGAGATCTTTAAGAACCAAAAACAAAAAACATCAACATAAATAACAAAAACAAATTAAATGTGCATACTTTTTTTTGATAAAGTAAATGTTTCAATATGAATGCTACCTACATCAACACTATCATATTGTTCAAACTCATCCATTGACTCATGAAAATAGATTCAGATTGATGGAGAGTGAAGCTAACGTTGGGCACAAATGAGGGCTTCAAAGATATTAACAGAGAAAGGACTGCGAAATAGATAAAGTATGCTACCTCCCATGCTAAGGGCAGTCTCAGAGGCAACTGAAGATACATGAATCACTAAAAGATCTCGTGCCATAATGGAAATATTTGGTATCTAGTTGAAATGAGATAATCAGACTTAAGAAATTTTGAATTAGCATATTGCATAAAAATTAAAAAAGACTACAAGGCTCGCGGGTTTATGTCTCTCCATTAGTATTCTTCAACTTCTCTAAATAACTAAGCCATACTTTTCAACTTTAAAATAAACATCCAAGGTAAAACACAAACCTTGGTGTAACCTAGCATGAAACGACTAATGCTCTTGGTGTAACCTAGCATGAAATGACTAATCCAAGGTAAAACACAACTCTTGGTGTAACCTAGCATAAATAGGTACCATCCACTCTATTGATGTCGGGGCCTCATGCTCGTCGAGGTTGTTGTGGGTGCCCTTGAAACGTCATTTTCAAACGCCTTTCGGTCCAGCCTCAACCTTCCTACTTCATACCTTATCAAGTTAGTACTTCTTATGTCCCTATTTTACTGGGCCATCTCCTTTTTATCTTGTGTTTATTCACATGTTTAATTTACGATTTTGGCCTTGCGACCCCCACTCCCTATCGAATTAGTGTCACTAGGGTTGGTCCATGATTTTAGTGTCTGCGATGTCTAGATAACTAGATAAGAGGCCAAAACATTATGATGGCTTATTTACATCTTTCATTTTCTCCCAAATACCTTGTCACTGGGTACATTAGCATTTTAAGGTTTTCAAATGGTACGTGGTTGGTTTTGTGTATGACAACTCAACTAGAGTGTCGTTTGGCATGGTTGTGCTCCTACATTAGTCTCTTCCTTCCTATAGTTTTGATAGTTTTGTTAGGGGTAAGTCATGGGAGATTGCAAGATTCAAAGCCTTCCAATGGGTTCATTCTAGAGATCAGTAGCCGTGTTGTTTCCTCTTATCACCTGTCGATTTTATTAGTTGTATGCACCGTCATTTAAAAAAGTATGGAGATATCGTGTAAAGTCTCGTCGTCATCACTTGCTGATTGAGGCGAGCGGTCTCGAACACGTCTTGAAGGTCTATTGTTGATTTTGCACATCTTCCCTCCTCTATTCACTCACCCCGTTCTTCTTCCTCTCTCATTCAATTGATCATCATCTCATTATAATTTTTCAGCTCGCTAACTCACCTACTTATAAACACGTTACGACATCCGTGATTGAAGTTCATGGGACCTCACTTGTCTTTTACCACGTGGGAGTACATTTTGAAGGCTAATATTTATTTATTATTGTTATTACTAATATTTTTATTATAGAATTTTATTATTTAATATTTAAGTTGGGATTTACTCTTTTCAGGGTTTTTAACCAGTCCATTGGAACCCCTAGGAAATCACTCTTTGCACCTCATCAAAATGTTTGTGTTACCCTCGTAGTACAAGGTGAGGAAGACAGAGGTGCACCAGCTGATAAATGCTTCCACGAGGGTTTCACAGAGACCCTTCTCAAACCCCTCTCTCCAAATCCATCTCTGGAAACCTTATTCGCCCAAACCCATCTCTCCAAATCCCTCTCTGGAAACTAGGGTTTTACAGAGACCTTGAACAAGGTCGGATTTCAGGTACGAGCTACATCTAATCAGCTTTATAAACTTTTATGTGAATTGATGAATTAGTATTCAGAAATTTAGTCGCTTTACTTTTAGATTTGTTGTTTACTTATCAATCAGTTTGTTTGCGTTGTTATGTGAAATTGTGGAAAATTAGGGTTGTAGAGATTGTAAGATTTGATTGATTCTTTGGAAATATTATGAGTCGGAGGGTTAGGAGGAAAGGGGTGCAATCTAGAGACAAGGAAAAGGTGGATTTAAGGAGTTATTTGGAAATTGGTGGCGGAAGTTCGAGTGTAGAGAGGAAAGGAGAAGTTGATTGGACAAGCTTGCCTGATGATACAGTGGTTCAGTTGTTTTCTTATCTGAATTATCGAGACCGTGCTAGCTTGTCATCCACTTGTAAGACTTGGAGGGTTTTGGGTGCGTCTTCTTGTCTGTGGAGCTCGTTGGATCTTCGTGCACATAAATGTGATGCAGCCATTGCAACTTCGCTTGCTTCTCGGTGTGCTAAGCTTCAGAAACTTAGGTTTCGTGGAGCTGAATCAGCGAATGCGATCATGAATCTCCAAGCTAGGAATTTGCGTGAGATCAATGGAGATTTCTGTAGGGAGATTAGTGATGCAACCCTCTCTGTGTTGGCAGCACGACACGAGGCACTTGAGAGTATCCAACTTGGGCCAGATTTTTGTGAGAGGATCAGTAGTGATGCTATAAAAGCAATTGCACTTTGTTGCCCTAAGTTGAAGAAGCTGCGTCTCTCTGGAGTCCGAGACGTGAATGGTGATGCCATTAATGCTTTGGCTAAGAACTGTCAAAATTTGGTGGAGATTGGACTCATGGATTGTTTGAATGTTGATGAATTGGCACTGGGGACTGTACTATCTGTTCGTTTTATTTCGTTTGCGGGCACAAGAAACATGAAGTGGAATTCAACTTCACAGCTTTGGAACTCATTGCCTAACTTGGTTGGTGTGGATGTTTCATGTACTGATATCACCACGGCTGCTGTTTCCAGACTGTTATCATCATCAAAAAGCTTGAAGGTGTTGTGTGCACTTAACTGCCCTATTCTTGAAGAAGGAGGTAATAATTCTGCTTGTAAATATAAAGGTAAGTCGTTACTTACCCTTTTCAATGACATCTTTAAAGAAGTAGCTTCTTTATCTGTCGATACTACAAAGAATGAGAGGAATGTATTTTCGGACTGGAGGAATTCCAAGAATGGTGATAGGAACGTGAATGAGATCATGAATTGGCTTGAATGGAGTCTGTCACATTCACTTTTACGTATTGCTGAAGGCACTCCACAGGGATTGGATAATTTCTGGCTAAGCCAGGGTGCTGCACTGTTGCTCAGTTTGATGCAAAGCTCACAGGAGGATGTCCAAGAAAGAGCAGCTACAGGACTTGCAACTTTTGTTGTCATTGACGATGAAAATGCTACAGTTGACTGTGGAAGGGCAGAGGCAGTCATGCGTGATGGTGGAATTCGTCTCCTTTTGAACCTTGCAAGATCTTGTCGTGAGGGGCTTCAGTCTGAAGCAGCCAAGGTAGGACTCCTTATCTGCACTCAACACAATTTTGAATTGGTGTCATGGTGGTTAGTTTTACTGTTTTGAACTGTTGAGTTGTGCAGGCTATAGCAAACTTGTCTGTGAATGCGAAAGTTGCGAAAGCTGTGGCAGAAGAAGGAGGAATTAATATCCTCGCTGATCTGGCAAGGTCAATGAATAGATTGGTCGCTGAAGAGGCTGCAGGAGGTCTATGGAATCTTTCTGTTGGAGAAGAGCACAAGGTTGTGCCAGTTGTAGCTTGCTAGTGTTTTCCAAGCCATATGTCTATAATTTAAAGTTTCTTTTCAGGGTGCCATTGCCGAAGCAGGCGGAATAAAAGCTTTGGTTGATCTGATTTTCAAGTGGCCCTCTGGTGGTGATGGAGTTCTTGTATGTGCGCTTTGCGTTTTTGTATTGTATGTGCTTTTTTTTTTTTGTGAAAGTTACGAGGTATATAGTGAATCCTTACATGTATTGATGCCAGGAACGTGCTGCTGGCGCGCTTGCAAATTTGGCAGCTGATGATAAATGCAGTATGGAGGTTGCTGTGGCTGGCGGAGTTCATGCTTTAGTGATGCTTGCTCGGTCATGCAAGTTTGAGGGAGTACAAGAACAGGTACTACTACTCTCTGCTGGGTTTTGATCAGCTGTATTTATTTGTGATATGTTGTGACATTACCTATGGTATACAGTTGATAGAAGTTGATAATATCAGCTACTGATTTTCTTTTTCTTGCAATGTTTTCTCTTGCAATGTCCATTTGTTTTTGTTCTTTCTGATGCTGTTCAAATTTTCAATTTTTCACTATAGTTGGATGCATATAATTTCTTATTATGTACATAAGAATTATATTAGTTTGAAAGTACGAGCTTATATTATAAGCAACAAAATAAAGGTTATTCCATGTTTTGAGTGTGATTTCGCATTCCAATGCACTCCTAAGGTCTTGGGAGTGCAATATGACCAAATGGTTATTCTTTTCAAAATTTACACGATCTCAATATGTTATGCATTCTTCTCGTTTGCATGGCCATGGAGAATCAAGTCTTGCAGAGAGAGTATGTATTGGGATGTGAGGACTTCAGTTCCCAAAAAGAAACGTGTGTCGGACATGGATTGATTGGATGCTTTGAAACCTGGATACACATTGGACACTCTATGCTTAGAAAACTAAAAAACTATTTCACATATCCATTGAAGGTTTCAATTCTTTATAAATGTTGCAAGTACTTTTATGGCAAGTTAGTAATACATATATACCAGTACCATGACTAATAAAATAAAGTTTGTAGTTGAAAAAACAAATGGTAATGTTCAAGTGTGTTCTGTATTGGACTTTTTTAGTCTGTGCCTGACACCTCGTATCCGTCTCAATGTTGTCACTACATAAATGTATTTTGATTGGATGCTCTGTCATCCATACTCCTGGCTTATCCACTGATTTTTTAGAGTTTGACCTCGTTATTGATGCATCATATTTTTGTGGTAATGATTAATTTATTGCATCTATATCCATGACATAATGTGTGAGTTTCTGCATACTCTATATTGTCTCTTTCTTTATGTTATATCTTTACCTAGTAGATGGATAATTTTTCCTGGTGGTTTTTTGTTCATATGGATGATGCATGACATTGTGTACTAATTCACAATTGAATTGAGCTCATTTACTCCCGGGGATAGGGTTTTTAACAATTTACACCCTAAAAGAATTAATTTCAGACCCACCCATGTATTACATGGAATCCCAAATTAATCCCTAAAAAACGCTTATAACATGTTCTTTTCTTAGGGTGTAGAATTTGAATCTCTACACCTGTGGATAGACAATCTTGGCCCTTCACAATTTATTATGTGCATCGATAGTAATTTCTACATCCGCTTGTTACTGATTCTCATTATATGATGCAGGCTGCTCGTGCTTTAGCTAACTTGGCTGCTCATGGGGATAGCAATAGCAATAATGCTGCTGTTGGGCAAGAGACGGGTGCTCTTGAGGCATTAGTGCAACTTACAACATCTAACCATGAAGGTGTCAGGTGAGCTTATTGTACTTCTAGAATCATGATTCTCGGGTAACCAAATGTTGCAACCCTTTGAAATCCTGCACTACCCTTTTGATTTTCTTTGCTGATTGTTTTGTTGCCTCCACATGTCATTCAGGCAAGAAGCTGCTGGTGCTTTGTGGAATTTATCGTTTGATGACAGAAATCGTGAAGCAATTGCTGCTGCTGGTGGTGTTGAGTCCTTGGTATGTCTGATTTACTCTTATTTTTCATGGTTTCTACATGAAACTTTTCTTTACGACTTTCGAAGTTGTTTATTTTTAGGGACTTATGATATTAGCTTCCCTGATCATGGTTTGTGTCACACTTTGTTTTTTCTTGGACATCTCCCAAACTTTAGCTCCAGAAGAAAACTATGGACTTCAGGACCATCTGACTAGAAATATCTATAGAATTGCACTAGGTTTTTGCTTCGGGTTGAGGTAAGTAATAACTAGGGTTTTGTCATGAGAAAAAGGTGGTGCTTATATGGGTATCTAATTTTGAGTAGGGTGTTCAGTGTTCACCAGCAGATAAATTATAAATGTGTGGATTATGTAGGAGGCTGTGAAGAGGTGGCATTGTGCTTGACAGAGGATACTACAACTATGAGCAGAGCCTATTGATTAGAGAGTGCTCTCGACACCCTTTGGGTAGCGGTGGTTGCAGATGTGGATGAGTGGACGGAGTATTTGAGGACATGGTGGCCAACACATAGGAGGGTTCTCCGACCAACTCAATGACTGACTGAAAATGAAGGAGGCAGAGGAGCTTTGGAGAATTCACGTTAGCATCAGCGAGCAGGATGTAGTGCATGGGGAGAAAGCCGCAACATTGGTACAAGCCTCATAGGACCGGGATGCGATAGGCAAAGGTGATTAGGGGTGGGCATCCCATCCCGCAATCCCATTCCCGTCGCGATTTTTCTGGGTCTTAATGGGATTGAATAATTTCATCCCGATCCCGTCTCGTCCCGATCTAGAATGGGATGGGATGGGATGAAGATTTTCAATCCTGCCAATCCCGTCCCATCCCGAACTAATTTTTCAATATTTATTATTAATATTTATTATTTATTTATTTATTTATTTTAGGATTGTAATATTTGGATGCCCATACAAATTCCCTGATGCATATAACATTTTAGCGTCTAAAATTCTCAATGTCGTTAGGCTATCAACTCATATTTGAAGACCAATTTGTTTAATTGTATTTAACTAGGGTACATTCGATTTCATTGAAAACTTTGGATACTCAACCTATAATACAATTTAATGGGTTCCTAGTATCATCTCATTTGCAAGGATAGATATGCATGAAAATTAAACTCTATGAGAGATTCCAATGACAGCTTCATGTGCTTATTATGGCATAGGTTACATTATGTTTAATTGATTGCATTTTGGTTTATTATTTCATTTTCAGCATGGTTATGTGAACATGCAATTTGCTGAAGATCTATTTTAGTTATTGAAATTGCATGGTCAATTTGAAACACGCTGATCCCGTCTCGTCCCGAACCTGTGTGGGATGGGACGAGGTCGGGATGGGGTTTATCTCATCCAGTCCCGATCCCATATGAACGGGATAGATAGACCCATCCCGTCCCATCCCGTCCCGTGCCCATCCCTAAAGGTGATGGTATGCAGCGGAATCTCAAGTCATGTTTCATGACTTTGCGTGTGATGGATGGTGAAGGAAAGGAGGCTGGCCTCTCAATGTCTATTAAAATTCTATCTAGTTTAAGCCGATTAGGAGAGGAATCCTCAAGTCATGTTTCATGACTTTGCGTGTGATGGATGGTGAAGAAAAGGAGGCTGGCCTCACAATGTCTATTGGAATTTTATCTAGTTCAAGTTGATGAGGAGAAAAATAAAAAGGGTGGGGTGGGGGGGGGGGGGTGTCAATAGGGATCAATGTTTTAAAAAGTGATTGATGGGTACACATCATTGCGTACAGGATGCACAGTCTCAGACACGACCCGGCGACTCAATTTTCCAAAAACTAGGACCTGGCGACACGTCAAATCTTATTTTTATTTTTATAACACAAACAATAATCAATAGTTCAATAACATAAAACATCTAGATGCATAATAAATTGATACATAACTCAAAAGTATCAAATTTAAATTCTCAAACATAAGAACATCAACAAAAAGGGACTTTAGACTACTATTGCCATTCTATATGTCTTGACCATCAACCGGTTGATCAACCGTCACACTCCCATCGTTAAGTAGCCACCTTCTAATTCATGTTCATAAAGAGAAAGATTGACAATCTCAAGTATGCCACTTAAAATCCAACAAAACAAGTGCATCTCCTCTGATATCTCACATCCTTGTTTCAACTTTGTTGTTCTGTTGTTTTCTTCTTGACAAAAGACGAAGATTAGAATGCACATATACCAAATCTTCAGCTCGTTGTGGGATCATTTGATTCATTTTTAATGAGTTGATGTTATTATACATACCTCTCACAAAAGAAAGACGAACAAGGTTGCCCGAGCAACTTCAAAGCCAAAGCTTGGAGTAACGGTGCAGGAGAACCATGAGGAACCCATTGAACGTTTGGTTCTAAGTATGCTCTATTTCCTAAAGAATCACTTTCTCCAAACTCTATCAACCTCGCTGATAACTTAGTATAATCTGTAATAACCTTTTTTCTTTCCTTGATATTAGGAAAGTATCTCAAGCATTTTTCCTCATCTTTGAAATCTCACCATCACGGTGTAGGGAAACATGATTATGAGCCCCTTCAATCCATTCTCTGCAATCACAAATTAATACTATAAACCTACCCCAAAAGTTCTAAACTTATAGAATAAAAACAATGTAAATCTTTAGTTACCTTGGATTCAAGGAACGTGCTAAACAATGTAGTGGTGTTTAGCTTTTCCTATCGACCAACCAATATATGATGCACCACTAAAGTCTAGCTCCACATCATCTACCTTTCCTTTATGGCGATAAATAATTTCCTTCACTTTTTCAATTATAGCATCCCACATCTCATACACCAAGTGAAGACAAGGCTCTTATGCATCAGCCCTCCCTAACCATGTATACATATACTTTGTGAAATGAAGTATATAGTCCACTCTGTCGCACCACAAGTCATCCAATAACTTCAATTTAACAAATGGTGCTTTGTCAACATCTTCTCCATAGGAATCTCAGCGATCACCAATCACTAGGCTACTTTTAATGTCTTTCAACCTTGTGAGCATAATTATGCTTGAAGAAAAGTGGGTCTGTGCAATGAAAAACAACTTCAAGTTCGAATGCTTATTGAACATGTGCAATCTCATGGAATGGTTCATGATAAAGTTCTTGATATGCACGTAATCCTCAACAATATCAATAATCCAACTATACTCATTGTAGGTCTTTTAATTTGAAAGCAAGTTTTTTGAAACACATATGTTCTTCAAGACTTCAAGGCAAGATTGAGAGTGTGGATTACACAAGGTATCCAAAACACTTAGGGTATTGGCTCAACAAGTAAACCTGCAACCTTGCTAATTAATAAGATTGAAAGCATCCTTTGAGCATCGGTCCACCCATCACAAACAATGGTTGCTCCTATGGTCATCCATGTGAACTTTATTGCTTCCAACAACCTCTGAATGTTACCGGTTTCTTTTTTAAGCAAAGCCGTCCTCAATGCATTGTACCCAGTTGGCTTGTAACCACTAATGGACTTAGCTTTATTTGATGAAAATGTGAAGGCGTCCTGATAATACAAGTTCTTTGCAAGATTGAAGGGCAATGCAGCTAAGTAGAACATTCTTGCAATCAAAGCATCAAACTCTTGTTGATCATTAAGATTGAAAACATTCACAATTGGATAATTTGTTGCTATCATTTTCCTTGAACCATCAATTGGAATGGATAGACTAACACCACTACTTGAACTCGGGCAACTACCTTGACTTGAGGCCGTTGAAGGAGGTAAAGGAACTTTTTGAATGCGGGCATTTTCGACTCTCAATGCAGCTTCTTCAACAATCTTTTGCAACTCCCTATACTGTTGGGAAGATATTGTCTCAAATAGCTATCCCACGACTTTTTTCTTTCAACAAGTAGTTTTTTAATCTAGTATGGGATCCTGTATATTTATTTTGACAAAATTACACCGCCACTTAAGATTTACTCCACCCTCATTTGATTTTCTTATTCTTGTGACCAAAATTTTACGACAAATATTATCGTGACATACCTCCAAAGAGGAACATTATCATCTCCACTCATTTGGCCTAAAACTTGACGAAAAATATTCTCGCGAGTACCTCCAAAAAGGAGCATTATTATCTCCACTCATTTGGCCTAAAACTTTACGATAAAACAAAAAACAAAAAAGGTTTAAAAAAGAAAGAGGACAACTTTGCTTAAAAAAGAAAGAGGTAACATTCAAAGGTTGTTAGAGGGACATGGATA
Source organism: Berberis vulgaris (assembly GCA_963556465.1). Lineage (NCBI taxonomy): Eukaryota > Viridiplantae > Streptophyta > Magnoliopsida > Ranunculales > Berberidaceae > Berberis > Berberis vulgaris. Next base: position 77,600,523 of record OY747136.1, on the reverse strand, counting down.
ACTAAAAAGCAGCCATTGTTTGTGATCGGTGGAACGATGCTCAAAGAAAGCCTCTTATTAATTTCATACTGATTAACAAGGGCGGTCCAATTTTTTGAAGGCTGTGAATTGTGAGAGTTCAAAGAAATACTTAATTATCGGTTTGATCAAGGAAGTCATTAACGAGGTTGGGACTAATAATGTGGTCAAAGTCATAACCGACAATGCTCAAACTTGCAAGGTTGCGGGTTTTACTTGTTGAGAGCCAGTACCCTCCAAGTGTTTTGGACAATTTGTGTAATCCACACTCTCAATCTTGCCTTTGAAGAGCATATTTGGTCCAGAGAACTCGTTTTCAAATGAAAATGCCTACCCTCCAAGTGTTTTGGACAAAATAGACTATACCTAGAACCAAACGTTACGTTTGGTGGGTTTCTCATGGTTCCTCTGCAATGTTACTCCAAGTTTTGGCTTTGAAGTTGCTCGGGCAACCTTGTTCTTCCTCATGTTGTGAGATGAATTGGAATACCTATAACAACATCCACTCATTAACGAGCTGAAGATTTGGTATATGTGCATTCTAGTTTTCGTTTTTTGTCAAGAAGAAAACAAGAGTACAAAGAAGTTGAGTCAAAGATGTGGGATATTGGAGGAGATGCACTTGATTCATTGGATATAGATATTGTTGGCATACTTGAGATTACCATTCTTTCTCTTGATGAACGTGATTTTTGTTCATCAAGAGGCTGAGCTACTTAACGATGGGAGTGTGACGATTGATCAGCCAGTTGATGGTCAAGACATATAGAATGGCAATTATAGAAATCTAAGTCATTTTTTTGTTGATGTTCCTTTTGTTGAGACTGTATGTTGATACTTTTGAGTATGTGTGAGACTATCAATTTATTATGTTTGACCAAATGAATTGTGAAATTGGAGGATTTTTGCATCCTGTGTGCGGAGGGGAGTGAGTGAGAAATAGTTTATTTGTGGGGTGCGACTTTCCTAGACATGTGGGATCACTTAAACTCCTTTGGAATTACAGGACATATCCCGTCTTTCTTGTCAATGTTATCAAATTTTGAAAGGACAAAGCACCACAAATAGAATAGGAGAGTTCAATTCAGATATGTCCTTATGTAATGTCTTGGGCGTTGTGCTTAGAAAGGAATATATATAATATAAGCATGACCCAACCTATATCATTTACAAACTTGACATTGCATTGAGAAAGTCACACAACAAAAAAGAGCAAATTACACACCTGAATAAGAGAACTAGTTTAATTCTTAATACAAAACCCTAATCAAGTTAAAAGGAGCGAAGGTCATCGTCCTTAAAAATCCCCAAGAACTACTCCATAGCGAGATTCAAACTTGAACCAGACCTTTGTTTTTACTATAAAGAACTCTAGCATTCTTTACCTTCTAGGTTGCAAATGGAATCTCTCCCATAAGGACTTTCTTCTACCATCGATACTGGTCTGCAATCAACCACGCTCGTAGGGTGTGGGGTTTTTTTTTTTTTTTTTCTTCATTTCAAAGCAAGTAACTAACAATTGGCTACAATAGATATGAAACCTTAAACATATCCAAAGCTCGAACCATGGTCTGTGATACTATTCAACACCAGGTAAAAGCTGAATTTAAAAGGTTTCGGTGATCGATGAGTGCAAATCTACACTTGTGAATCTTCATTCAGACAACTGCCTAAGTGTGCGGGACACGACCAACAAGCACTGGCATTATCTTTCACCATTGTGCCATTCTAGCCAACCATCCTCCCCCTCATTGAGATTGGGGGTCTCAGACCCATACCTAGGATTGGAAATGAATAATTGAGTTCTGCTTTTTGCAGCAACCTTGAAATGTAACACCCTACTTAACCATTCAATGTGAGGAGGAGCTAGGGACATCTAATATTAGTCCCACATTAGTGGGGTCAACTTTGGTAAAGATCCATAATGTGATGACTTGTAACTAACAGTTGCCTTTCTTGTTAAACTCCCAAACCTTAGATTGGGGACTATTAAGTGATGACTTCTATCTAATGTTAAAATCCCAAACTTCCATGAGTTGGTTAAATTAAGAACGGGTTCAATCTTCAACTCGAGACGTGTTGGATAGTAGGAGCGTGGATTGCATTAGGGAGTTTCAAATTTTGAGATTATCTTTAAAAAGTTTCCTAATCCACAGTGGACTGCCTTGGAGGGATGGAAATATCAAGTTTATGCTAAGGTAAGGAAGGGGTGATAACATGCGGGGCCCTTTATTCCATACACTTCTATGCGGGGCATTTGGCTGTTGGACTTCAAAAGGGTGGCCTCGTGCATGGAGAATTGGATCGTGTTTGCTAGTTTAACTTAGCAGTCTAAGGGAGTTCGCCATGAGCTCATTAATATCATTTATGAGTAACCAAGTCACATTTTGTTTTGGATTATTTTCATCGCGGCTTTGGTTACTTGTGAGTTCTCTTTCATGCCTCTGTACTTTTTTTCTTCTTCTTTAATTATCTTGTTTTGCCTTGGTAAAAAAAAAAAGAAAAAGGGAAAAAGAAGCTGGTAATGCACGCTGAGCTTATTATGACAGTTACTTTTTCTGTTACTTGGATTCTATAGTTCTTTTCTTCAAGTAAAGTTTATCAGGATCCAATTGGAAAGGACAAATGATTGTTTATTATGATACATAATTTTTATTTTAATGGAAGATGATGGTTAAATATTTTTGGAAGTTTCTTTTATGATTCCTGTTTATTTATTTGTTATTGAAGTATTACTCACTTTGGTGGAGGAAATTTTTTGGATTTACTTGATAGTTTTGTAGTAGTTTTCTATTCTCTTTTCATGTTTTGAGATGTTGCCACTGAAATTGAGACTGCACTTGGAATACATGCCAAAGCTTTACCCTCAATTTTCCATTCAGGTTGCTCTTGCACAAACGTGCTCAAATGCATCCCCAGGGCTTCAAGAAAGGGCTGCAGGTGCTTTGTGGGGTTTGTCAGTGTCAGAAGCTAATAGGTAAACTCATGATTTTTGTTAATTTGTTTATCATGTGGGAACCACCACTTTGTGCTCTTAGGTGTTATTTGTGAATAACCCTCCCTCACTTTCCCAAAAAACAGGTGTTGTTTTTTATTGAACTCAACATTTTGTTCGGTAGTACACTTTCCCACTTTATTGTCTCGTCTCAACTTTCATGGCTCAAACACAGTGCAATTTTGACACTCGGTAAAACTAGGCAACAATTATACTCAACGGAATTTTCTTACTGGACATAAGTCCCTTACATATCCTCTTCCGTCTTCCCCCATATAAGATAAACTGGCTTATACATGATACAAACATATAGTTGTAGATAATCCATTAGACCCAAAGCAAAGAGAGAGAATAAAAAATTACTACAAAGATGAAGCCTAGGGAGCCCAATAACCTTGAATGTGGAAGAAAATATTTGTTAGGCAGGCATGATAAACAAGTGAGGGATTGGGTGGTTTGGTGTATATCTAGAATTTGTTTCACACCGGACGAGGAGCAGGTTCTTTCCGTAGTGAATTTTTTTTAGCAGGCTGGAGCACGCCACCCTATGGATTCAAGAAATAGCATATTCAAAGAGAATATACACTCGTACGAGCAAGAGGAGTTTGGAAGAGTTATATTTATTACTAGCATCCCACAATCAACTCCTTTTCTTGTCCCTCACTAGTTTTAAAATCAGCTAGTTTTAAAATCAGGTTAGTATGGCTCTATTCTCGCTATCTATGTAGGGTAGCGACCTCACTATCTCATCTCTCTCTCTTCTCCCTTTATCTCTCTTTTTCCTCCCTATTTCTTTCTTCTCTCACTTACCTTGGAAGCTGAGATACCATCTACTCAATGGAAGAAAATGAGAAGAAGAAATAGTTCAAGTAGAGGATTTCACAGCTTCTCTTGCCACCTCTTCTTCTTTTCCTAGTTGAAGCTCAATGTTTGTGTACCTCGGGCAGTATTGAGTAGAAAATTTGCAGAGACTTCCTTAAGGGATAGAGGGTTGCAAGCCAAAAGCCATTGGTCGTTTGGGCACTCAAAGGTTCATACAATGTAACCAAGCCAATCTATCCAAATGGACAAAGAGATTTGGTAAGGAAGGGATGTGGACATTCAGTCAGGAAGAAGGCACTTTGTGGAAGACAATTCTTCATGACAGAGGTTGGTTCAGCAATATTAGCTATGCCCATACGGCTCTGCTTGGTTGAGAGCTATTATGAATTTCAAGATTCAATTTGAGTTAGAGGCCTCCCATGCACCGGGAAATGCAAGCAAAAATAAGCTTTTGGGAGGATGCTCATTCCTTGAAGGATCAGTTTAAATCTATTTTTGATGTATCCCCAATGAAGCATGGTACAGTGGCCAAGTTTTATGGAGATGGAAGGAAAGTAGGATACACATGAAATTGGAATCTAGCACTGAGAAGAGGCATTAGAGACTCTTGAACTTTCTAGTCTTGTTCAGGTGTTTGAAGTGTTGCACTTTGTGAAAGAGAGTATTTTTTTATTATTATTATTATTTTCTTTTATATCGCCTTGAGATGATGGGTTGAAGATCTTTGTTAAAGATGGTACCGTAAAACAAGTCAATTTTTCGTCCAGTACATGCTTGACATATTAGCTAATGATACATGAGTATCTTCCTTTAGGAGCTTATTGATTTAAGGAAACTTTTCTATTTTTTGATGGGGTTTCTTAATCAATTAGGACTAGGACAAAGAAAGTTTCCTTGTTGGACAAGAGTTTCTTGACCGATTAGGCCAAGGAAAGTTTCCTATTTGAATTAGGTTTCCTTATTTGATTAAGACAAGGAAAGTTTCCCTAATCAATTAGGAAAGTAGGATAAGGAAGGTTTTCTATTTTGGATGGGGTTCCTTGTCAATTAGGACAAAAAAAATCCCTATAAATATAAGTTTGGAATTGTATTGTTATTTCAAGGCTAGAGATGTAGATTCAGAACTTGTTAAGCAGAGCTCTCAAGCACAACAAGAACAACAAAGAGAGTCTCAAGAGAGTTGTTCTTGAGAAAAAGGGAGAGCTTGTTAAGCAGCCTTGAGAGTATGTTCTCAAGAGAGAATTGTAATCTTTGCTAGTTAATAAGATAGTAAAAGGTTGGATTCTCAAGAGAGTTGTTCTTAAGAGATTGTAATCCTTGTTCTAGTACTATCGTGAAAAGATTGAACAAAATCTAATTGTATGTCTTCTTTTTTATTATTATTTTTGCATAGTTTCTGAGTTGTTGCGTATCAGGTGATCACTCTGAAACTTGTTCTCTGAACACTTGCTACCCTTCCCCCCTTTGGTCACAACTCATTTTGGATCAAACAAAGTTGCCCCAGAGTGAACTTCCTTATGTGGTTGATTGGGCATGATAGGCTTCAAACAATAAGACAACGCATCTAGAAGGGAAATGATAATCTCCATTAGATGTTTATGTGGAACGGAGGAAACAATTGATCATCATTTATTCCGCTACAACTTCCCCAACCAGATTTGGAGAGCTACTTGTAAATAAGCTAATACTCCAACCCCTATATTCCAGTATTACTTGCAGATGGCTTCCAAATAGCACAAGAGTGGATGTTTCATGAAAGGTCTCTAGGGATGGCAACGGGGCAGATTTGGGCATATTCGTCCCTACCTCCCTAGGGATCGCAGATCTTCAAATCTGCTCTGATTAACTGAGTATTTAAAAAATAAATCCCCGCTCAGTCATGGATGGCGGATATCCACCTCGCCCCGATTAACCGTTTATTATTTGCGATTTTCCTAATGGATAACTGAACCCCATCTCACCCCACAAAACTTAGAGAGTATGGTGAAGATAAAATCAGAGATTTGAAACACACAAGTTAGGAGTTTGAAGAGATTGTGGAAGAATTGTAAGTACACAAGCTAATCTCTATAGTAGTTAGGGCATAATCATCTTTTATAAACTCCCTCTCATCAAATCTTCCTCAAGTTAGTACAATTTACAGATGAGCCCTCTAATTGAACTCTTTTTCTTCTCTTCTCTTACTTTCTTGGCCAACTGTTTTAACTTGATTTTGATTATGTACTGACAAGTTCTGCAATTTAATATCACAATGAATAAGCCCATTTTGATGAATCCTTTTCAGGCCCTTAAGAATTGATCTTGTATAGAACTTAACCACGGAATTCTGCCATTGAACCACCGACTTCTTCACTAACAACGTTAAATTACCTCTCGAAGCGAACTCAAAAAGCAAGTTGTAATACCTAGGGGTGGGCACGGGACGGGATGGGACGAGATAGACCCATCCCGTTCAAACGGGATCAGGACGGGACGGGATCAGTGTGCTCTCATTTTTTTTACAAATTACTGCTTACCCAAGACCCAATTTACTTAGTTGAAAAGAGGCAAAGACAATTCGTAGAACTACACATAAATGATAGCCGTAGATTGAGTATGCAACATCATAATAAACTATTATAAATGATAGCTGAAATTCACTCTGTAATTAAGATTTCTGCAGAGTTTTGAATGACTAAGAGGTGGACAGTATAATGGCAATGGTGGACCTGCTCTACTATTTCGAATAGTGAACAAAATGATAAGTAGATTTTGGATGCTAAGAAGAATGTTTCATTATTGCTTTAAAAAAAAATAGTCATTAAATTCATTGTCTTGACACGAAATAAAACTCTCCAATGTAGTTAGCAATCCCATTTTGAGTTTTAAAGAGTTTGCAATTAAATAATTCATTTAGAATTCTATAAATAAACCAATATCAAGTAGTTGCAGATATAGACTAATATCAATTACACTGATTTCAACTAAATTCAATTTTCTTCAATTACACTAATATTGCAATTTTAAAATAAATAAATATTAATAATAAATATTAGCTCGGGACGGGACGGGATTGGCGGGATTGAAAATCTTCATCGCATCCCATCCCATCCCATTCTAGATCGGGACGGGACAGGATCGGGATGGAATTATTCAATCCCATTAAGACCCGAAAAAATCGGGACGAGACGGGACGGGAACGGGATCGCGGGATGGGATGCCCACCCCTAGTAATACCTCTCACCACCTTCAAGAGTGTGACTATCACTGAACATCGAAGAATTTCAGGATAATCTGAGAATTGGGTGAATATCTGCTTTTCTTGTTAAAGCAAATCTGAGTGAGAACTTGAAGAGGATTTTATTGCCACCAATGGAGGCAATTGAGTGAAACCTCTTCTTGGGGTTGCTAGATACTGAACTGAAACTCTCTTGATCGATCTTTTCCTGCTAACCCATTTCATGAGCTCAATCGATCGATCAGTTGAGTTGTTGTTTGTTCTTGTTTTCTTGTTCGCTTGGCACAGAAGAAAGAAGAGAAAGAGAGGAACACTTGAGTAGTAGGGTTTTTATGGTACAAGGGTATTTTAGTAAATAACCTATATAATCAGATATCCATGTGGTGGTTCCGTCCCAAATCCTTGATGGATAAACTTTTCATCCCTGAAACTGCCTCGAAATCCATTAAGGCAAACCCAAATCCGCTCCATTCGGGGCAGGGCGGGGCAGACTGTAAATTCGCTCCATTGCGAACCCTAAAGGTATATGGTTGTGGAGAAGAGTTTTGTTTGCAAGCATTTCGGTGATATGGAAGGAGAAAAAATGATAAAATTTTTAGGAATAGGAGGAAAAATTACCTTGCCTTGTGTGATGAGATCAACGCTCTTGTTTAGTTCTGGGGTCATACTGGTGCATCTTACATAACGTTGCATTTCACATATACATGCTTGAGTAGGAGAATTTGTTTACTTGTAATTGGCTATGCTCTGTTGCTTCTTTGTGTCACACCAGGTCTCTTCCTCTTGTAATGATATTCGTTTCTTTTGCTGATTAAAAAAAATCGTTGTTGAAGACCTTCTGTAGAAGCTAAAACTTGCCAGTCGATAGCTCCAACACCTGCTCTAAAAAACGTCAAGTTTTCTCCAACTTAGCCTAATAAGACCTCTCATAGCACTTCGAAAAGCATCTCTTCCCATCTCATTTCTTCCACCTTTCTTGTAGAGTTTAAATAATGCTTCTTTGTCCATTCAAGTTGTTTGACCCATATGATGATTCCACTTTCTTCCTAAAAAGCAGCTGTAGATCAAAGCCAAACTAAGGTATTCCATCATCTCTCCCAATCTCAACAAACATTTCAAAAATTTACCAAATCCAACATTGAAATCCTTCAGAGATCAATCCTTAGGAAGATCTACCCATCCATTCAAGGAAGGTCCTTTCAGAGATGAATTGGAGAAAAAAATTTACTACCCTCCTTACACAGACATGGATACTAGAAGCTTTGTTTTCCTAGAAAACCAAAGGTCGATCCACTCTCTCACTTGGAAAAATATGCTCACGTAGTTAGCAAAAAAGAGAAAAGTACATGCAGAGCCGGGTTACAGTTATTGCAAGGAAACTAAAAGGAGTAAAAAATACTTTTGCATAGTTAAAAACCTGATTATTTGCCAAATTGGTACTAATGTAGCTAGTAGAGTTTTGGCGGATGGTATTACAAGTAGGGGTGTTAATTGATCCATGTAAACTGACTGAATTAACCAAACCAAGCCACAAAAATTCGAAACCGAACAAAAATCGAAACCAAATTGCCAAAACCAAACTGAATCGGGTTACTTCGGTTCAGTTTCAATTTGAGTTTTTTCAACTCTGAATAAATCGAACCAAACCGTATCAATTTTTTATTTGTTTTTTAACTCCCAGTCCCACCACAAACAGTTCAATTCCCAATCCCCACCACCCCTATTTAATTCCCAAATCCCAACCCCACCAACTCAATTCCCAACCCACCCACCCTCATTTAATTTCCACCTACCCTATTTAGTTCAGCTACGGTGAATATATAGATATTAGATCCAACTAGAAAAGTAGAGAGGTCTAACATGGATATCATAGATATAGGTGAGTCTGGTGTGCTAAGATCCATTATTGACAATATTGTAAATGAGCTTTGTTTCGAGAACATCAGCTATTACAAAGGTAGTGGGTACCTCTCCGACGCCGTCCTCGGTGTTGCCAAGGGTTTCGTAGAGGGATCAAATCGGCCAAGAAAGGTGACTCTTTGAAGCTCATGCTAAATCGGGTCTTGAATTTCGACAGCCAAACTGGGCGGAAGTTTGGGAACTCGTTGGGCACTGTGTGTCTGAGCCTTTTTTTTTGTTAAACTAATTTTCTTTGCATTAGCACTATTGGGGGTTTTGTCAAATTGTATGCTCGTTCGAGCTTGTTTAATCAGAATGCCATAATGCTAATCTCTTTTATCATAATAGAAAAAATGGTATAATCTTGGTTTTTTTTTTTGGATAATATAATCTTGTTGAGGTTCAATTTTTATTTGAAATTTGTATGTGTGAAAAGGTTTTATCTTTGTGTTTAGGTCTAGCTGTATAGTAATGACAATGCATAATTGTTTCAGTAAGAAGAAGAAAGAAGATGGAAAAAATAGAAAATAAAAAGGAAAAATTGAAACAAACGGAAACCGAACCAAATTAGTTGGTTCGGTTACGTGTTTCTGTTTGAAAAATCAGAAAACCAAACCGAATCCCAAGTTTGGTTCGGTTCGGTTCGGTTTGGTTTTGATCCAATTTCAAACTGATTGAACCGATTAACACCTCTAATCACAAGTCCATGGTTTGACCTTGCGGAAGGCAGATTCAACAAAAACTTGCTCGCCCTTAAAAAACTAATTCTTTTGTTATGAAATATGAGAGGATCGAGTTTACATTTCTCTTACATTCTTGATTTTAGGGAGTCTCTCTTACGAGCCGCCTCTAGAGTTTGTAGCTAAAATGGAACTGTAGCTAAAATGGAACAGTGGAATAAAATTAGGTTTCTAAAGACATCGAATTATATGGAATTCCTCACGCCTGACATGGCTACTTTACTTACGTGGAAGACTCTTGGTAAAGAAGGTTACAATGCTTCTAAGAAAAACATTGTTGTAGGAAGGTGTATTGTCTTTACGGATGTGGTGGGGTTCATTTGAGAAGGTTTGAGATTTTATTTATCTATTTATAATAATAATAATATATTATTATTATTATTATTATTGTTGTTGTTATCGTTGTTTTTGGAAATTCTAATAGAGTTGAGGTTTGTCATTAACTTGGACGACTCTACAATGGAACGCTGAAATCTCCTTAGCATATGTAGAGGTCATCTTTGCCCATACCTATAAATTTCAGTTCGATGAAATTGTTGTATTTAAAACACTTGTGGATGACTCAATCAGTTGTCTTTGTCCACACATTTCTTTCTGTCTTGAACCAACTGCGGAACAAATTAGGATTGTTCAATTAGATCTTTGGTTTGAAATTGTGCAACTACATCAGTTACAGTAGGACTACTTCTTGTCGTTTAGGAGGATAACTAGGGTAAATTAGTGGATATCCTAAATATTAGAGAAGGTAAGTATCCTTCTAAAATACTTCGGCATGCCATTAGGAGCCAAATACAAAAACTGACGAGTCTAGGAAATACATCTCCAATGTTGGGAGAGCCGATCCCTTTAAAAGTACTTTAGCAATAGCAAGTGTACTTGTCTTCATGATGTGTATGCCTTGCGTAATTGTCATAGCTCCATTGGCAATGATATTGAGAGGATTTGTAGATATTTTTCAATTTTTTTTTGTGGCTAACGTAGATATTTTCATTTATTTATTTATTTTGTGGGGAACAGATGGTACTTCGAAAAACTATCGCCTTGTCAAATAGCTAGATGCGTTCGGGCCAGGTGGCCTAGGCTTTAGAAGAAGACTTGAACATTTCAACCAAGACCTTTTCTCTAACATCAGTTGCCCAACATGATTTTCTATATTGTTTAGGCAATTACATTTGGGATTGTTTGATAATCCGGAAAATTTGGTTGAAAAATCAATTTTCAGGTAAAATAACATTTTCCAGTGTTTGATTAACCACATAAGTCGAAAAACAGTTTTCGGATCCACTTGATTTTCCTTTATTTTCCAAATTATATTTTCAGACCTCCTCTCCCGAGAAAACTATTTTCCGAGTAAGCATGGAAAATATTATAAAAAAAAATTCTTAACCTCACATACAACAAAACATGATTTAAGACTTAGTTTGTAATAATGAAATTGCTAATATACCCATGCCAACAAATATTTCTGAGTATGATTTTTCTGGAATAGAAAAATCATTTTCATATTAAAGTACTTTTCCTTGGTCCTTTTTCCCAGAAAACTCATTTTCCCTAGAAAACAATTGTCTGGGCTATCAAACACACCCTTGGTGATAAAGCGAATGATTGAGATGGGATGATAAATGTGGACAATTCCCAGTCCAAAGCAGTCTTACCAAGTAGTTCAATTACAAGTATATCTGCTACTCAAACCTTCCTCCTTCACCTTTTGGAAACATTTTTTCTTTTTTTTACTAATAGAAGTGCCTCAAAAAGCGAATTTCCTTGTTCAGGCCATGGTCATGGAAAGATTCTGAGTTGTTGTTGAGACATGCGCCTAAGGAGAAAGTCTTTGCAACCAAAGTGAGCCGAGGAGCATGTGCCAGCACTACTAATTGAGTGCCAGCACTGGACAGCTGAAACAAAAGAGGATTTATCATCCCCAACAGATGCAGTATGTGTGGAGTTGAAGAGGAATCCATTGACCACTTCATATTTTTTGTATGCCAAGGCTTTTGCTTAATTTCCTATTGGAGTGAATTTATTTCAGTGGGTTTCCAATTAGGTGGTTATTCAGTTAAGGGCCAGTGGCGGTAGAATAGAGTGTTTGGCAGGGCTGTGGATGATACGGAAAATGGAAAACATCAGGATTTTCAGATGGCAAAAAGTCACACTGACATTTGCAAAGATATCAAAGCATTTGGTGTGGCACTCGGCAAGCTCTGGGGCATAATTCACAATATCACTTGGGAGTGTTTTTAATTTTAATCCTGTTCTTTTGTTTGGCTGATTTAAAAAAAAAACTGTGGATTTTAGAACATTAAACTAACTACTAAGCTTCTAGCTCAATTTTGAGTTGCTCAATGACACTGTCATAGGATAGGTCTTAGTATCTTTAGTTTTGTCCTTTTGGCATTAATCTCGTATTTAAAAAAATATTGAAACTGCAACTAATAGCCATCAAATTCCATCTTTGCCATGTTTTATTTTTTTCTTAGCATTATAAACTTGTGTGGTATAATCATTCTTTTTGGGAAACTTTACAAATTGATACATTCCTCCCCTTCATGTAGCATTGCTATTGGACGAGGAGGCGGCGTTGCACCTCTGATTGCACTGGCTCGCTCAGAAGCCGAAGTGAGTATTGCACCTCATTTATTTCTCAGTTTTCACTTTTGTTTTTCTCTTCAATGTGGGAATGGTATGGATGATTAATTTAATGATAGAAATAACAAAAAATATTAAATAAAGTTGAAACAGGAAGAAGCATTTTGTTGGACTTGTATAACAATTCAAAATCTAGAAGTTTGTAATCATACTTGAATCTTGTCTAGATGCATTCTAGATATGCATGTACACGTCTGGTACATGTGATGCTATATTTATAAGCGGATCTAGATGTTGGGTATTTTTTTTCCAAAGTTAAGTTCTGATGACGGTTGAATAATTTCTGTTGTTTTTGGATCTCGTCTAGAAATCGCCTATGCGGTTGTAGTGACGTGAAGGGATCCGCAAGGGGATAGTGACTTGAGGGGACCAAACGGGTGCTGGTGGTGACAAAAGAATGTGATCTTCTACATGTAGTGACATAATAAATATGAGAAATACAAAACCCTCCTCCGATGGGAAAATGGAACTGGAAACACCTCATCCTGGTGGTTTTCTGGGTTGTGTGGAAAGAAAGAAAGAAACTCCCACATCTTCGGTGGCCAAAAAAATGACCCCAACACTCTATGGAATGTGGTGAAGGTCATGTCTATTCAATGGGCTATTGTTTGGAAAAAAGCTATGGACAAACATTTTACAACCATGTTCCTGGACAGGGCAAAACTTAACTTGGAGATTTAATCCGTTGTTTTTCTTGTTTTCTTTTTGGGTTTTCCCTGCTTGTATTTTGCTTTGTATCCTTTTGAGTTTCTCGCTTATCTGTTCCCTTCAGGGTTTTGTTTTTCTTTCCATCAATATGATCGTTTTGCAAAAAAAAAAAAGGATGTTTTCGGAGGTCGATCATGCTTGTTGCTCCTCCTTTTACTATTTTTCTGTTTTATTTGGAGGGTAAGAAGATGCCCCCCATGTTTTTGTAATATATTTTTGTTTTGCTTGGAGGGTAAGAAGATGTCCCCTATCTTTTCTTTTAATCAGCAAAGCAAACCATATACTGAGAAAGTCACAAGGGAAGGAAAACAAGAACAACTCAATTACAAGAGAAACTGACTCTCCCACTCAAACATGCAAGTATGAAAGGGATTTTATGCAACACGCCTCAAATATTACCCCTGGACCTAATGAGAGCTTTGAGTTAAGTGCATATAGCAAGAAACTCTTTCTTCCTATTTTTGATGATTCTCATTCCTTTCTTTCCAAATCACCCAAATACCAGCAAATAAGACTCTTTTCCACAAGCATGGACCCTTAGTGGACACCCATTTATGTGTCAATTCACAGCCATCTGCAAGAAACTCTAAGCCATAGGGGTGGGAGTATTGGCCCAAATTTGCTCGGAAAAAGTGCAACAAAAAACGAGATGGTCAACTTATTCCTCTTCACTTTATCAAAGGTTGTATCTATTGGGGATGAGCTTGCCTCTTTTAGAGAGATTATGAACTCATCTTGCCTCTTTTTGAGAGATTATCAACTGTTTGCAAATGTCCATGGCCAATAAGCCAAACAAGGAAGTTAATTCTAGGGGTTAGTCTTTTGAGCCAGAAGGAATTGTGGCCAAAAGGAAAAGGATAACAGGAGCTCAGAGTATAAGTTTGAGAGTGGCTAAAAATGCATGTCCTGAACTGAAAAGCTCGTCCCATCTCCAAGAGCCAAGCTGAGATGAAGGAATGAGCTGAAGGAGTGGGGAATTTCAGTCTCTCTAATGGCTCTATCTTTTATATTGTTCCCGTTTATATCAATATATAGCATGAAGTGGTGATGAAGCTGAGAAGTCCATCGTTCTTCAGTTTACTTCTATATTGGTATAAATTTTGTTTCTTTACCATCACATGCCTCTTTGATCTTATCTTGTGTTGTGCCCATTACTCATGAAGGTTTATTAATGGTATAGAGGCCTAAGATGAGAATCCACCCACCTCCCTCAACACGACAACAATGACAGTTTTCACAACAAATGCAACATTTCTCAAAATATCTATGATACATGACAATGCTTTTTATAGCTACCCCTCCATAAGTCCTTCAACGTGCTTTACCTCATCTTGTTGGATCCAAGTCCTAATCTCATGCATGGTTGGAGGCTTGAAACTTGGCTAAAATAGAAATTTCCTCACACATAATAGTGATGGTATTTAGCTTGTATATTATTATAGTAGGTGGGTTAGTTTAGAATTATAAGTATTAGTAATATTGTAATTGAGCCTGTTTAATAACAAGCCATAATAGTTAGGGCATTGGTTTCCAATTAGGTTTAGGTTAATTAGCTTGCCAATTAAGTTATGCATATTATAAATAAGGCAAGGGATTGTTCCTTGGTTCTTCAGTTTGGATTGTAACTTAAACGGGTTTTGTGCATGAATAAACTAGGGTTTAGTTTTCTTTCGTTCAGATTTTGATTAATCTGTTTACATGATTTATCTGCGGCGCCTAATCTATAAATTGGTGTCATATCAAGAATGCTCCGGGAGGTTTTGACGAGTGTTTTGAACCACACATGAACAAGGTAAAGAGAACGAGAACAGAATGGGGAGAGGAAGTAAAAGCGATGATGTCCCGCCAACTCAGAACAGAGATGGAGGTCGACCAGAAGGCACCTTCCCCATTGCAGGGTGATGGGGGTGTTGTTTCGTTGCTTCTGTCGCATTGTTTTGCAATATTGATTTTCTGAGTTTGTCTTTCAGCTTCTTCCTCTCTTTCTCGCAAAGCTTCGGATGATGATGTTGCTTGGCGGGAACACAATATTTTTTACACTCGATGCAGTTGTAGGGAGAAGATTTGTAGCATGATTATTGATTGAGGATATGGTGAGAACTTGGTGTCCAAATTAATGGTGGATGCCTTAGGGTTAAAAAAGGAAACCCTTTATGCGCCTTCTGCAGTAGGATGGATCCAACTAAGAAGGCGAGAGCGACCGCGAAATGCTTAGTTTATTTCTCTATTGGGCAGTATAAGAATCTGATTTGGTGTACTGTTATCCTGATGAATATTTGTCATTTGCTGTTAGGAGCATTGTGGCATTTTCAGCGATGATCGATTTATGATGGATATATGAACACTTGTAGTTTCTGTAAATGTTGAAGAACACAAATTTATACTACAGTCGCTTCGTCCTACACCTGTGAAACCGTTAGCCTATGGGGTTGATATGGGAGTAGAACAAGTGCAGACCTCTACAGGTTGTAGTACAGGAAATCCTTGATATGTATGCGCTTGGTACAGTCACTTCACCATTTCAGTTACCAGATCTTTCCATTCCATTTCGTATGCAGAAACTTCTTGCCACATTTAGAGATGTTTGTACTGAGGGCGGCGGGTCTTTGCTTCCATGTCGTTGTCCAATGCCCCTTCGACATTTATGCGGGTAATGACCCACATTCTACAACTTTTTATTAACAAATTTGTCGTCATTGATGACATCATTGTCTTTAGTCGCGTAGAGGACGAACACTTACAGCATGTTCGGCCTATTTTAGATGTTCTAAGAGACCATAAATTTTTTCGAAGAAATGTGCTTTTATGGTCTCTTCGGTGACCTTTTTGGGTTATGTGGTGTCAGGAGGTGGGAGGTGGGAGGTGGGAGGTGGGACGTCTGTTGATCAATTTAAGGTAGCTGCTATTTGAGATTGGCCTGTACCCACACGTTCTTTTTAGGTACTCATTTTTCATGGGTTGGTTAATTTTTATTGGCGCTTTATTGAGGGTTTTAGCTCCACCTCATGTGACAGATCGTGTGGATAGCATTATGGAGAGATCTGATGTTAATCCTTTTGACAATGTACCCAACCGATTTTTGGTTCAATGTAAGGGCCGGCCTGCTTCCAACAACTCGTGGATTTTTTTCAGCTTTTGTCTTCTATGGATCCGGATCTGTTGACTGCATATGTGCGCGCAAACTCGAGATCAAGTTCTTTGCAACCGGGGGAGGATGATGGTATTTTTTAACATGTGGGTTAGTTTAGCAATATTAATATTAGTAATATTGTAATTGACCCTATTTAGTAACAACCTATAGCAGTTAGGGCATTAGTTTCCAATTAAGTTTAGATTAATTAGCTTACCAAATAAGTTAGGAATATTATAAATAAGGCAAGGGATTGTTCGTTGTTCTTCAATTTGGGTCGTAACTTAAAGAAAACTAAGGTTTCGTTTTCTTTCGTTCAGATCTTGGTTAATTTGTTTATATGATCTTTTTTTTTGGAAAGCGTTATATGATGTGCGAGTCTATATGATAGATTAGGCGTAGCGGATAACATCTAATCTATCATATAGACTCGCACATCTTTTGTTTTCAACATTTTTTGTTTGTGTTGTGCACATTCGGATTTGGTTTGCTACTCATAATAGCATCCGTGGTACCTCTTAAACTTGGCACCTTTTAAACTTGGCAGACAAATTTGATCTTCTTCATAATGCTCATGATCACCAACTGAAGAACCCTTTGTTGATTGTTAAGTGCATTCAATCACTTCAACTTCACGAGCATCATAGAATCTGGGCCAAGGGACATCTCGATGTGTCCCCACCTAATGATTCTTCATCTCGATACATAAATCATCATCATCATCATCAAAGCCCATTCCCGAGATTTTCGGGGTCGGCTACATGAATTTTGGTTCTCCAAGCAATGCGATCTTCCCACATTTCCTCACCTAATCCAAGCTCAATGATATCTTCATTCACCGTCTTCATCCAAGTTTTCAACGGTCGTCCCCTCCGTCTACACCCTCCATTAACTTGCCAATCTAAACATTTTCTAATTGGCGCCGTGCTCGGTCTCCTCCGCACATGACCAAACCAAGTTAAACGTCTTTCTCTAATTTTTTTCCTCTATGGGCGCTACACCTAAGTATCTCCTAATTCTTTCATTTCTAATCTTATCCTTACGAGTTTTACCACACATCCACCTTAACATACGCATTTCTGCTACTGCCATCCTATGCGTATGTTGTCCCGTAGTAGCCCAACATTCTGAACCATATAGCATGGCTGGTCGAACAATTGTCTTATAGCATTTCCCTTTTAGCCTTGCAGGCATCCTTCTATCGCACAATACTCCTGACGCCATTCGCCATTTCAACCAACCAGCTTTAATCCTGTGGTCTACATCTGCTCCAATAGCCCCATTCTTTTGAATTATAGACCCTAGATATCGAAAAGCCTCACACTCTGGGACCTCGACACATTCGATCTCAATTGCATGACTTCTCCCTCTTGGTTCACACCCAAAGTTGCACACTAGATACTCCGTCTTCGAACGGCTAATTCTAAAACCTTTACTCTCTAAAGCCTCCTGCCACTTAACTAATTTCTGACCTAAACCTGCACTAGTCTCATCCATTAAGACAATATCATCTGCAAATAACATGCACCAAGGTACATCTTCTTGCAGATGTCTCGTCAACTCATCCATGACCAAAGCAAAGAGATATGGACTTAACGCCGACCCTTGATGTAGTCCTACTGTCACTGGAAATTCACTAGACATCCCACCTACTGAGCGAACACTTGTTACAACCCCTTCATACATATCCTTAATGATATCGACATAACATTGAGACACTTTCTTCCTTTCAAGCACCCACCAAATTAACTCCCTGGGGACCCTATCATATGCTTTCTCCAGATCAATAAAAACCATATGCAAACTCTTACGTGCCTCTCGATATTTTTCTACAGTTTGCCTAAGCAGGAAGATGGCCTCCGTAGTAGACCTACCTGGCATAAATCCAAATTGATTCTCCGAAATCGTGGTTAAACTCCTAAGTCTTTGTTCTATAACCCTCTCCCAAAGTTTCATCGTATGACTCATAAGCTTTATCCCTCTATAGTTCGAGCAATTCTGGATATCCCCTTTGTTCTTATAAATTGGTACCACAATGCTATGCCTCCATGAATCTGGCATTTTTCTAGTTTCCAAAATCCTATTAAATAGCTTAGTTAGCCATTGAATCCCAACTTCTCCCAGACATTTCCATGCTTCAATTGGTATATCATCCGGTCCAACGGCCTTCCCTGTCTTCATTCTTTTTAAAGCTTCTCTCACTTCTGTGGCACTAACTCTGCGATGGAACACGCGATCTCTCCCTTCCTGTGAAGCATACCCCTCCAAGTTTAACTCCCCTACATGTGTTCCATTGAGTAGGTTCCAAAAGTAATCCTTCCATCTATCTAAAATAGCTTTATCCTGCATTAAGACTCTTCCATCCTCATGCTTAACACACTTAACATGACTCAAGTCCCTAGTTTTTCGTTCTCTAGCCTTCGCTATCTTGAAAATATCCTTCTCCCCTTCCTTCGTACCTAGCCTATTATAAAGAGCATCATACGCTCTCTTCTTAGCTTCCCCTACTGCTCTACTACTCAACTTCTTAGCCTGCTTATAAAGCTCATAGGACTCTAGGCACCTATCTTTTTGCCACGCCTTAAAGCATTTTTTCTTTTCCGCAATGGTTTGTTGCACATCCGCGTTCCACCACCATGTCTCCTTACCATAGAAACCTCCTCTTTTGGCCTGTCCTAACTCTTCCTTCGCACATCTTCTTATTCGGTTTGCCAAATGTTCGAAAAGATCCGCGCTACTAGTCTTATCCTTTGGTTCTAGATTCTCCCCACCCTCTGAAACTGACTGGCCACCCAAAATCCTCTTTCGAAATCTTTGGCACACATCTCCCTGTAAGGTCCACCACTTAATTCTCGGTCTAACCTGTTCTATAGCAATACGACCCCTACTCTTAAGACAAAAATCGAGAACTAACAGCCTATGTTGGGATGTCAGACACTCTCCTGGTATAACCTTACAATTTTTACACCTACCTAAATCGTGTCTCTTCACAAGAAAATAATCAATTTGACTTCTATTATGCCCACTCGCAAAGGTCACCAAGTGATCTGCCCTCTTCTTATAAAAAGTATTTACGATCCCAAAATCTTGAGCTAAAGCAAAATCTAGAATAGAAATCCCCGCAGTGTTTCGATCCCCAAAGCCTTGACCTCCATGTACCCTCTCATACCCAACTCTATCCTTACCGACATGGCCATTCAAATCCCCGCCTAGGAAAACCCTATCGGAAGAGGGAATTCCAAAAACTAACTCCTCTAAAGAGTCCCAAAAATCCTTCTTAGTCTCCTCGTCCAAACCCACTTGGGGTGCATACACACTAATAACATGCACTATCTCTAGTTCTAAAGCTAATTTAATACTTATGATTCTATCCCCAAACCTCCTAACGTCGACTACTGCATCTTTAAAAACTTTATCTACCACTATTCCCACCCCGTTCCTAGTGCCATCTTTACCAGAATAGAAGAGTTTGAACCCTCCTCCTAAATCTTTAGCCTTGTTCCCCTTCCATTTTGTCTCTTGAAGACAAACTATGTTTACTTTCCTCCTACGCATGACATCCACTAATTCTATTGTCTTTCCCGTCAAGGTTCCTATGTTCCAAGAGGCTAATCTAATCATTCTATCTCTAGCTCTAACCTGGACTAGCTTCTTTACTCGCCCCCGTCCAGAAAGGTGCGAGAACCCTTGCCTATTTAACACTACAGCCGGGCGCCGCTGCAGCGCGCCTTGCTCATTTGTCACTACACCCGAGCGTAGGTGCAGCGCGTCGCTTATAGCGGGGGACGCCCTATCCTTCTGCATTAATCTTTTTGAACCAATATCCATGAAAAGGGATGTGATGGGTTTTTTACGGTTGGCTATCACAAGCCTAACACCAACCCTCCTCCTTTATCCGGGCTTGGGACCGGCCGTTGCAACGGGCGGAGTTAACCAAATATCACAATGGTAAAGAGTCATTAACCAAATATCACAATGGTTTAATTATTTCATAGTGACTGTGAAGTAGATAATCATTAGCCGTATCATCTTGTTATTTGCAACCATACAGTACCATTACAAAACTACGAGCATCTCAACTTTCAAATATGTGTATGTACATTATGAACTATAAAGTGAGCAACAAGATTTGCATGTGTATATAGTGATAAGCATGTTAGTAACCTAAAAATCAACCCGAAATCAAGCTTGGCCTTAGACAACAAGTTACAGTCCTTCGAAATTCAAACCCAAATATCCAATGGCAGCCCTTGTCGATTTGAAAGGCTGGGAGGGGTGCAATGGGTTCTGCCCATCTTCGATTGAAAAGGAAGGCAAAAACAGTGTACATGATTGTAGTGGATGTCTTCAGTAGTTCAGCAAGTCGATTGAGTAAGATGGATTAGGTCCATCTTCGATTGAAGAGAAGAACATGATGAAAATAACGACCACTTCTCCCAGGCGTTGATTTGATTCCGGTACTGAAAGTTGAAACTGTTTTAGTTGAATCAATTCAAAAGATTCGCCTCTCTTCATGGGTTAGGGCTGGGAAAAAACCCCCACTAAAGTAGGGGCTTTTATATGTCGGCTAGAAAAAGGAGAAAAAAAGTTGAGCTTATAAAGAGCTTACATTTCAAATCATATGAAAAGTACGTTATGGCCTTATGATAGCACAGTATCAAGGGCGCATTTGTACATGAATTGGGTGTGTTTTGCCTCAACGTGTCTCAAGGCCATACGCTTCCCACATTTTTAGAACCATGCTCAGAACATATAGATATATTGTGACATTGGGGCAGATGCAACATTGTTTGAATGTCTCTTATAAATCCTCCAAATTTTTTTAAAAAAATCAGCTTAAATAAAAGTTAATAACCGAAAAAAAAACTAAAGTAGTGCTTTTATATTACATTAAAAAAACACAAAAAAAAAAGAATAAAAGTTTGTAATTAAAAAAAAATTGAAAAGTATATCTTTATTTGAGTGTGTTTGAAACGTTTTCCTGGTTTCTTTACAGGATGTTCACGAAACAGCTGCAGGTGCACTTTGGAATCTTGCTTTTAATCCAGGTAATGCTCTTCGTATAGTGGAGGAAGGAGGAGTTCCTGCTCTTGTTGATCTTTGTTCTTCATCAGTATCAAAAATGGCACGCTTCATGGCCGCACTGGCTTTAGCTTACATGTTTGATGGGAGGTATGTGGTGACATTGATTCTTTTCTGACTTGACTGAGCTTGGCTAACGGAGATGTCTATGATACTTGTCTGTTGATGTTATTTTGTTGTATTGACTGGTGGTTTCTCATGGTCCATGGATAGAATGAAGGAATGACTAATGTTGATTCTACTAGGCCTATAGAATTTTCCGCATTGGTTGCTTATTGAGTTTGTCTTATTTCAGTGTGTTAGGTTATAAGCTGTGGTAGTTTGCCCTTGGCAGTACTAGTCATGAATTTGCAAAAAGTCTATCTTGTTCGGTTAGGTTAGGTTTAGCAAAAAAAAAAGAGTTTTTTAAAGAGGAGGGACCTGCGGGCGCGGGGGGTGGGCGAGGGAGGAGGTGGCATGAAGCTTGATTTAAGCATCTAGGGATACACATCATATCAAAAAATGTGTAACCCTCTGTAGATACAAGGAGAAAGCCTTGAATCTTAAAGCCACTTAGCCTCGAGTAAAGTCTCCTAGCATGAGCCCCTTGTGATTTTTAAAACATTGAGTCATAGGATAATCAACCTCAATTTGCTTGGTGCAATTATGGAACACTGGATTTTAAAATAGCTGCTTGATTGTGACATTACATTTTAATTGGAGAAGACACCTCAGCGCCCATGGGTAAGTATTGAACAAACCATAACATCTCTGCCGTAGTGTCCGTCATCACTTCACACGCTTCTCTCCACTCGAAACAGCAATATTCTATGAAAGGATAGTATCAATTTGCTTGGTGCACTTATCATTACAACTATAAGGTGACTCGGAGTTCCAACCTTTGAGCACCACCTGGCCATTTAGAACAACCAAAAGTCAGATTTTCACTTGGAAAATCACCCTGCGTACACCCTGCATCAATCTTGCATGCTAACACCCTAGATCATTTGTGAATGTTTGTTACAGATCAGTCTGAAATGTCGAATTTTCTAAATAAGTCAATATTGTGATTGATTGGACCCGTTTTTGTTTGGCACCCGCCTGTTACTTTATGACATGGGTGTAAAGGGGTTATGGGTGATTAGTTTTCGCTTAGTTGTAATTTGGTTGAATTTGGAGGAAATGTTGAATTGAGCCTCTCTTTTTTGTTCCTTTTGTGTGTAAACTTTGAGATTTTAAGCTAAGTTTACTTTATGGTTTAATATGGTAGATTCGATTTCCTTCTAAGAAGAAGCAAGGTGGAAATTCAAGGAAACATAGGTTTCACTTGCTTCTCCTCTATCTTATTTTCAAAGGTAATTTAAATCTCATATTGTTCCATTTTTCATTAGATCTTTGTTTATTGGATATCTATTTCACCATTTTTAATCAATAAAAGCAGGGATTTCATTAGAGATCAAAAGGAGGGAAACATGATACAAGCAGCTAGTGACTGAGTTGGTCCGCTAGCAAACAACCAACCAACTGAAAGCAAACCCCCAAAAAATTTTAAGTAAAAGATGCTATCCCAACTAAAGATACACAAAGATTGGTCACTAGTGAACCCCCAAGTGATTCCCATTGCCAAACTAAGACTTGATTGAGTTTGTGAGTGAGGTACATCTTTTGATTTTCCTTTGAAAATTCTGCCATATGACCCAAATGGTAGCTAGCAAGACTTTGTCCCAGAGCCAATTCCCATTCACTGTGAGGTCATTCCTTTTCGAGGCTATCCCCATTGGAACAAATTGAAAGCAATAGGAGGTCGGCAGGTAGCTTCATTGTAAACAGGGGACCAAAGGCTTCTAGTGAAGGGGTGGGAAAATAAAATATTCTCAATAGATTCTGAGTGTTGCTGACATAAAGCTCACCTGTTAGGTATGATCAAACCTTTGCTAGCTTGGTGATCCACTGTTGGGATCTTGCCTTGACCTATTGCCCAGACAAAGTTCTCATTTCCAAAGAATCTTGTGGCCAAAAGGAGAGGAGAAGGGCACAAAATTTGTCACTGCATAATTGTGGGTTAAATCTTTAGGTGAGTAAAAAATGATGACTTGTCATTCCATTTCCACATGTCTTCCTTGTCAATCAATTGAGTTTCTTGTATGACTTCCAGGAGCAGGAGTAAGGTAGGTAGCTCTTCATCTTTCACACCTCTTCATCATGTAAACCTCCAGATCCATCTCTGAGCTTCTTAGATGGACCAGCCAACCCCTCAATTTATCAATTCCTTTTTTTTAATCAATGAAACAGTCTCAATAAAAGGGAGAGATTATGAGCGTAGAGGTCTGGTCCGAAAATTATTGCTTCGTGCCCCAGACAACCTAGCATATATTGCAGATATGTTCATACATTTTTAACACTACTCTCAACTCGTGAGGAAAGGGGAGAGGTCTGGTTCGAAAACTATTGCGATGGTTCTTGAAGTTTCAGCCACTCTGGATTTGAACTCAGCCATCAGCCATCAGCCACCAGCATATCTTCCAATCTTGATCTTTATTCATGCTTGGAATCTGACATTCTGACTTGCTGCTTGAAGATGGACTTCTAGAGTGGACAGATCCATGTTAAATGCAAAAATTCCACAAGTGTGTCAAATTTGGTTATAGTCATAAGCTATATCTTCGATTATGGCAATATTTAGAAAGTTTCATTGAACTGGCTCAAAACTAATATGATTCTGAACTTCTGCCAGAGAGCCTTCTGTCTTCTCGATGTTTAGTTTTGGGAAATAATAAGTACCTATTCTGTGGTTTGTTAGTTTAGTCGGTTTTTTGTGAGTTTTTATGATCACTGCAAACTTGAGTCCTCTCTTTCTATAGGGTTACATGTCTATGATATTCAAGCAATGAAAAGTTTGTTTGTGTTGTCTGCTGAAACCTGAAATGTTCAGTTATGTGGTTTTAATTGATTACATTCTACAAGCTTAACTTTGTGCTTATCTTTTGTAGAATGGATGAAGTTGCACTAGTAGGGAGTTCATCAGAAGGTACTTCAAAGACTATAAGCTTAGATGGCGCAAGAAGGATGGCCTTGAGACATATAGAAGCTTTTGTGCTTACGTTTTCTGATCCCCGGTCTTTCTCTGTGGCTGCTGCGTCGTCAGCTGGTGCATCCTTGGCACATGTAGCAGAGGCAGCACGAATACAAGAAGCAGGGCATCTGAGATGCAGGTTTATATTTCTGTAATTTTTCCTATTATTTTGTTGTCATATAAGAAAATTAAATATTGTATACTTCTTGGTCTAGTAAACAATTGTCCTTTGCCAATGCCTGCTAGCTTTAATACGATGATTTTTTTTTTTTTGCTGATAAAAAGCATGGTCCTACATGGTTGGGTGTAATTTAGTAGCCAAATGAAACTAATTGGAGGATTAGCAAACTTTTGTAATTAAGTAGGTAATTCCAATAAGGGTTAATTAAAAATCAGTTTATGGGACTGTATTGCTGATAACAAAATCTTCTGAAAGACGATAAAGGGTGGCAAACATGGCAAGTGAGTTATATTGCTGATATATGTCACAGCTTGTATATTTTTGTTGTTGACTACTTTATAAGTTTTGATTCTTGTATTCTAATCCGTGTATGCCCTCTGTTTCTTATTTTTCTAAAGTGGAGCTGAGATTGGGAGATTTCTTGCCATGCTACGGAATCAATCATCTATACTCAAGGCATGTGCCGCATTTGCTCTTCTCCAGGTACATGGTCTGTTTTGAACCTTTCATGCCGTAACTTTCCAATCCCAGTATTTCTGTCTGATTAATTTAGCCAAGTGATGGAAATCTTCTAACAAGGAACTGTTTTGGCAGTTCACTGTCCCAGGTGGCAGGCATGCAATGCATCACGCGCGGCTGATGCAAAAATCTGGAGCTGCTAGGGTACTACGTGCCTCTGCAGCATCATCCATCGCACCCGTGGAAGCCAAAATATTTGCGAAAATCGTACTACGTAATCTCGAGCATCATAACCAGGAACCTTCTTCTATTTGAAAGTGTTCAATGATGTTGAAATTTCCTACCCACAAAGGTTTGTTTTCATCGATGATCTTATGGAAGTCAGCTCAAGTGTCGTGGAATGTCTGTGCTCCATGTGGACAATTTCTCCAAGGAACTGAATCATGGGTTACATAAAATTTTCTCCATTGCACTGAGCTGCCCAATGTCGAGAATCTTGAGACGAGGGTGATAAAGCTCTATTCAATTAATTGTCAGGTAAATGTGTTTGATCTGGGTGTGATAATCTTTATTTTTACTTCTCAATAATTTGTTCTTTCTTAATATGTACATTGAACTTTTGCGAGGATGGGTAAAGGGGGAAGGTAGTGAAAGAGTTCAGTGAACTTTTGCATACTTTTGCATGTGTAAGGTTGTGACTGTAACTGTGGTAAAGAATTTGAACTATTTACGACGTAATATGTTTGATAGAGAACTTTGTCTTTCTGCGAAAGTAATTGCCTTTGTATCTGTTTCGTTATAAGTTTGAGTAAATATGAGCTGCCTATTGCATGTGTAAGGTCGTCACTGAGGTTGCCTTCCTTTGGCTGTCAGTAACTGGTTGCAGGATGAATGAAAGAGGAGTTGATAGCAAAAAATTGAAAGGAAGAGACAATTTGAAAGCTCACACTAAACGTTGAAGAAAAAAGATATGAAAAATGTCTCAAAACAAAAACCCTAACTTGGAAAACTGTAAATGCAACTAGGCTTGACTGGTAATCTTTATACCAACCTCTAATTTTTTTTTTTTTTTAAAAGATTGATTTATTTTATTTTTCATTTGTTGGTTCAAATCGTGTCCGTTTGCACCATGGATTGATTTCATGTAGAATACGAAACAAAAACAACGATGAATCAAGATCCATTTGTTAAAAAAATTCTTCCATTTTATGTTTCTTCTTCCTCGTAACCAATTTGGTTAGCTTAGAATACCAAATTTGGACTGCTAGAGAAGTGGGATCACCACAGACAGGTGATAAACTTTTCAATAATGGATTTTGGATAGCTTTAACCCTTCTAGGTTCCTCAAAAGTCTTCGTCTTCCTTGGTGCCTCTCTTCATCTTGTGGATTTGGATTGTTTGAAAACTTTAGAGCATTCTATTGTAAGAGGGTCATATGTTGTCATGTAGTTTTCGATCATAAACACATTTGAAAACTTTATGAGATATCTCATTAAATTAAACCACAACAATCGAGATATCTCATGTATCATCTTTTCCTATAATCACTGGTACATAATACTTTTATTTTTCAGTGAATCCACATTTCTCTCTGTTGAAATGGTTATAGAAACATTGGTTTTAAAACTTTAATTGTAGCATCAAACATGTAAAAAAAAAAAAAAAAATCCTCAAAAAATGAACAACGGCAATTTAAAAATGCACCACACCTAATCCAAATGTTATCCTAGAAATAGACTCCCCTATTCTAGAGCAAAGAAGCAAATCTAATTAGTATTTAGTAAGAGTTATTATAGGACATTGAGGCTGAATGCATCAGACATTTTGAAGAGGTTTTTGCTGAAGACCAGGGAGCCTATGATTCAGGTGTCATTGATGGCCTTCATGCTGAAAGAATCATAACTGACTCAGAGGCTCTGGAGCTGAACCAGGAGGTGTCCAGGAATGAAATCATAGAAGTTCTATCCTCAATAGGATCTGATAAGGCACCTGGCCCGGATGGCTTCTCTTCCCTGTTCTTCAAAACAGGTTGGAGGGTCATAGGGAATGATTTTACAAAGGCAGTGACAAACTTCTTCAGAAGTAAAAAACTCCTTGGAGAGGTAAATGCGACGTACATAACTTGATTCCTAAGGTTACTAATGCGTCTTATCTGGGTGATTTCAGACCGATATCTTGTTGTAATGTCTTGTACAAATGCATCACCAAGATCTTGACAAACAGGATGAAGAAAGTGGTGCATAGATTGGTAAGGTTGGACCAGTCTGCTTTCATCAGAGGCAGGTATATACATGATAATGTGATGCTAGCCCATGAACTGGTTAGAAATTATCACCGTAACACGGGAGCTCCTAGATGTGCAGCCAAGATAGATCTAAGGAAAGCATATGACACGGTTAGATGGGAAGCAATTGAACATGTTAGGAAAAAAATGAACTTTCCTGGTCAGTTCATTGAATGGGTGAAGGTATGCATAACAACTCCTAGATTTTCGATATCTATCAATGGTTCGCCTAAAGGGTTCATAAGGGCCAAAAGAGGCCTGCGCCAAGGGTGTCCCATGTCACCCTACTTGTTTGTCCTGGTTATGGAAATTTTGCATTTACTTCTAAAAGGGAAGGTGGAGGAAGGAGAATACATGTTACATCCTAAATGCAATAATCCACAGATCACCCACCTTTCCTTTGCAGATGACCTCATTGCCTTCTTCCATAGTAGCATCCAGTCTACAACTGCTCTAAGAGTAATCTTTTTGCTGTTGGGGTCCCTAATGAGGAGCTAGAATTGATAACTAGGTGCCTGGCCTTCAAACTGGAGACTCTTCAAGTGAAATATCTGGGACTACCACTGATTTCTTCTCGCCTGGACTACAATCAATGTTTACCACTGATAGATAGAATCCGTAAAAGAGTACAATCCTGGAAAAATAGGACTCTCATATGCAGGTCGTCTAACTCTGATCAAGGCTGTTTTGAACAGCCTACACGTGTATTGGACCTCTTGCTTTGTCCTACCTTCAAGTGTTCGAGAGGATATCACAATAATCATTCGAAACTTCCTATGGTCAGGCTTTAATGAGTACACTAAAACTCCTATGGTTAACTGGACCCAAGTGTGCCGCACTTACAATGAAGGCGGTCTAGGGGTGAGGTGTATTGAGACTTCAAACAAAGCCGCAATGTTGAGACATGTATGGAACATTGTCTCCAACAAGAATAATCTATGGGTACAGTGGACAAAAAGCAATCTAATCAAAGGCAAACATTTCTGGACCATGGATATTTCTGGTGACTCATCATGGTGTTGGCGCAAAATTCTTCAATCCAGGGAGCAAGCATCCTCACTGATTGTTCATTCAATTGGTGATGGCAAAGACACCCTTTTGTGGAAGGACCCATGGCACCCATTAGGCATTCTTCTTCACAGATTCCCCCAACATCTGACATACCACACAACGCTCCACCGCAATGCTAAAGTAAGTGCCCTTATTACAGACAACAACTGGAAAACTAGGTTGCAAGGACGACCAAATTTAGCTGATATATGTGCAGAACTTGATTCAATGGAAATAGATAACAATTACCAGGATGAAGTTATCTAGATGGGGGGTCATGAAGGTGAGTTTACTAACCGGAGTGCTTACTACTCACTGCGACAGAGAATGCAGGCTGTTTCGTGGTCCAAACTTATGTGGTTCACAGGCAGGATACCCAGACACAACTTCATTACATGGCTAGTAATTGAAGAATTGGAGAGTTATAGACTGCTCACTGTGTCCTCTCTGTGGTGATGCAGCTGAGTGTGAAAAGCACCTATTTTTCAGGTGTAGGTACTCAAGCTTTGTCTGGTCACGTATTCTCACCCACCTAGGCTATAGACATCAGCCAATGGATTGGGAAGCAGAATGGAGATGGTGCGAACAACACTTCACTGGTGCATCACCTAACTCGATGTTGAAAAAGTTGGCCTTGAATGCAACCATTTATCACCTATGGACAGAAAGGAATTGCGGGGTGTTCCAGTTTCAGTTCAAAGTTGTTGCTGACCTGGTACCAAAGATCATTGAAGATGTCCGATTGCGAGTCCTTGTCCTGGATCAGCAAGTGGAAGACACGGCTGATAACAGGGCGCTCTTTGACAGATGGCGAATTGGAGCCCAGTTTCAGCTACGCAGAAGCACTCTGCATGCATGGCAATGACCTGATGTTGGTTGGTTCAAGCTCAATACCGACGGTTCACTCCAGGGTAATAAAGGAGGCTACGGTGCGGTCATCAGGGATCACGAGGGACAGGTGGTGGCAGTAGCAGCAAGGTCTCGACTAGCGCAGACTGTCATCCTGCATGAGTTACAGAGAATTGAGCTAGGACTTAAACTAGCACATCGACATGGCATTCAGCGGGTGGTCTTGTGCATGGACTCAAGTAATGCATTGAAGTACATTTCTACCAAAAAAGCTCCACCTTGGGAAGCAGTTCACACAACTAGACGCATCAAGGAGGAAATGAGAAAATTTGCAGAATGCCGAGTAATGCATGAAGTACGGGAAACGAACCAAGTAGCAGATAAACTGGCTAGCCTTCTACCAAATCATGAGTTTGTGGAGATCACTCCTAGTTCCTTTGCGGGGGACATTAGGAAGATTTTTTTTTGATGATGCTAGAGGTAGAAAATACACACGAATGTAACTGCGATTTATTTTGTCTTCCTTCTTTTTTCAGTGGTCTGGGGAGCCCATTAAACCCCCACGCTTGCTTTTCAAAAAAAATAAAAAATAAAAATAAAAAAAATAATTATGAATAAAGCTATATTAGTACGTATCTTAAGAGTTGATTTCAACAAGGGAAAATGAGGTGGAGATAGAAGCAAGGACAACCACATAGCTAAACTCGAGGACGAGTTTGTTTCAAGCCCAGAGTATAATGCAGGAGCATAAGTAAAACCTAATTAGTATTTAGTAAGAGTCACAATTATTTTCTTTAAATATTGGTATCTTAGGAATTATTTTGAGTATAAAAATATTAGAGAAGTGTCATTTATTGATTATAGTACCTTAGAGGTCAAGTTTAGGTGGTTGTAGCAAGTTTGTAAGAGTTTTTAGGCAAGTTTGTTTTATAAATAAGGTTGAAAACTAGATTTATAGTTAGTTTTGTTGGTTATTCAATAAAAGATTTAAGCTTGAATAGATTTGTCTATGTAGAGTTCGTCTATCTTTTATTACTTCAATTAATTAATACATTCATAAGCAAAGAGATAACTTAAGTGTAGACGTTATTACAAAAATATTCCTTCGATAATTCTATCTAAATCACCTTTCGTCAAAAGCAACAACTCTACCAATTTTTTTTTTTTTTTTTCCTATAGGAAGATCCATGTAAAGCAATATTCTATCGGTAACAGTGAAGAACCCATTTTTTATTTGTTTATCTACCAATTAGTGTGTTTATGGATTTGTATGTTGACATTTGGCGTAGTTTTTTATTTTGATTGGTTAAAAGAAATGGGTTCTCATGTGTTTTGGCACAGAAATATACTATTTCAAGCAAAAATCAAGACATTAAATATCAAAGGTTATTTAACTTTTGCTCCCCTATTACAAATCGAAAATGCTAGGAAACCATATTTTTGTAACCAGGTTTTGTAACCATGGTAATGTGGCAAGATCTTGAAAGAATTATGAAATTCCCAAAGTGTTTATGTGTATCTCAATGTTGTAAAAAAACTCCTCTAACGATGCCACATCATCCTGGTTATAAAACATGGTTACAAAACCTGATTCCCTAGCCTCACTCATTACAAATAGTTTAGTGTTTAGACTCCAACTTTGTCCAGTATTGTTTTTAACTCCAATTTAGATTATGGTTAAACAATAACCTTGACCAATATGGCAAAAAAGACAACCCAGCACTTGCCCTATTTCTAATTCAAAAGTTCACATTTCCCCTTCTAATATAAAAATTAAGCAAATTTCCACAAATGCCACGAGATTTGAAAACATATCATGAGGTATATATTACTTGTAAAAAAATTATATTTTCAAATAAATGGGTAAATTTAAAACATGGGTCTCGAGGCAAATTAAGGTTTTAGATTAACAAAATGATTTTTAGCTTGCACGCATGTCAAGGTAAATTAAACTAACCAAATTAAAAACAAAATTGTTTAAGACATTGGTCTTTTGATAAACAAAAACTCTTTCAAAAGTGAAATGAAGGGTTCGTACAAAAATATAGAACACACATCTTAAGGAAAAATAAATGGTTTAGATAATAAAAAAAAATTGAGTCATTAAATTTTTAACATGCAGCCCAGGCATTTCATGCTAAATTTTAATGTCATTCACTTTCCTCGAGATTTCTATTATAATATACACGCCATTTTTCTCGATATGCATGTGGGATTTTAAAACACTACTTATTTTATGTGAAATACTTTATTTTAATTTGGTCTATTTATTTTATATTGATATGTGTGTTTTCCTCGAGATTGGTGTTGTGATGTTGGGATGGAGGGAGGGTGGAAAGGAGGGGAAATACCTCTGATTTTTCCTAAACTAATGCATTTTTGCCCTTATTTTCATCGTGTTTTTCAGACTCAGCAAGAAACATACTTTTGAAGTTTGAATAAGGGGATTTTCTAAATGTGAAGTTGATAATTGGTCATGAAGTTTTTTTTGGCAAGCATCAACATCCCATTCTTTATCATTGTTTAGTCTTCACTATTTGAAAAATCCATGGCGAGAAAATTTCAACATTTAGACTATTCTCTCATTATCTCAAGGGGTGGACCTCATAACTATCACATTCCGTTCATTTGAGATCGAGCTCGTCCCATCTCAAATAGATTCGGGATGGGACGGGTCGGGAAGCAGGGGCAGATCTACTAAGGGGTGAGGGGGACAGTTGTCCTCCTCAACTTTCAAAATATTTTTAGTAAATACTTAGCTTTACAAAAAATTAATTATATAATGTATAATACAATATGAAAATTGTTTATTCAACTATTTCAATATGTCATTGTTGGTGTAGTGGTTGGAAGTTTAATATTTTTAGTAAACAACCAGAGTTCGATATTGTTGTGGCTCACCTTTTATTTATTTATTTATTTATTTATTTTCAATGCAATTTTATTAGTAATTGCTAACATTAAAAAATTATTTAGTTTAATAAAAACTTATTTTCGGTTTTTTGGTGCGTATGATTTTTTTATGGCTATTGACAATTATTATTTCAATCATTGTGACTTCCCCTACTTTTTTGCTTTCAATGCAGTTTTATATGTAATTGCAAATATTTAAAAAAAAATTGAATTATTTTTTCACAAGTGGTATAAAACCTCCAAAAACAATATTTGAAATTAATATCTAAAAATTATATAGTTATTATTCAATAAAAATATTTATCATTAGCCAACTCATACAAAATTTGAGGCTCACATAAACTAATTTTTTCTATGAAATTGTATTAGGATCTTATTATGTTTGCAAAATTCAGATTTTTTAAGCTTCAACTAGATACTTATCCTATTTATTTTGTGAGTTTAGTTATATATTTTTGTTATTAAGTTAATTTTCCTTTGCAAAGGTTATCGATATTGTGACCTTATTTTGGCTTAAAATCGGATTACACTTTCAATTTTGTATATGCAATATACTTTTTAATTGTATTTTTATTAGTTACTAGCTCGGGTAGAAAATATTTTTTTTTCTCCGCTCTTGATAACTACTATTATCAATTAATTAATAATTATTTGTCATTTCGCCCCCTGGACTAAAATCCTGGGCCCGCCACTAACGGGAAGAGCATGTAAAATACTCTAACCTTAATTTAGAGTACCACTTTCATCTAGTCCACTCATTCTGTATCAAGATTCATGTTTTATTAGATTTCTAAAGCAATGTTGAGTGTTCTAGCTACTTGAGCAAGTGTTTATCCAAACAGAGAATATAATGAATATGTGAAAGTGACAGACTTATTCAAATGATCTATTTATTAAAAAAAATTGGTTTCACCATCTTCATGCATCCATAGTGAAAAAGAACACGATATAAAAGGTGAAAATTGCTAATGTAAAAAGATGGAAAATGTGTTTATATGTCCTATCATTAAATTAGTAGAATACAAGAATATGTTACTTGATATAGTTATGACCAAAGGCAGTTATTATAGTACATGAAATTTTTTTATTGAATAATACTAATGATTTGAGAGTAACATACTAACCTAATTTCGAGATGGGACGGGATGGGCAGGATTAAAAATTAAAAATCTTCATCCGATCTCATCCCACTCCAAATTGGGACGAGATGGGATTGACAAGGGTTTAATCAATCCCAAAAGGACACGAAAAATTTCGGGCGAGATGGGACGCCCACCCCCTAATTGTCTTTATCTACAATTGAACATTTTTAATAAAAAATTTAGATGCAAGATTTGATTAATTATTTTTGATATTTTGATTTCTATATTAAGAGATTTTGAGAATCGAAAGAAACATGGTTGAGGAAGAAGATGAAGGGAGATATGAGTTTCTAGCTTGAAAAGATTTGAAGCTTTACAGAAGAAAAATCTCAAAACAAAAGAAAATTTTCACACAAATCTTAGCACAGTAGTATTACTGTGCAAGATTGATACCTAAACGCAGACCTTGTTTTTGTGCAAATAACAAATACATACATATACATTTAGATATTTTAGAAAAAAAAAGTCCCAAACATTGATATTATTATGCAAATATTTTCTCAATTTCGTAGGTTAGTGTTGTACTTTGATCAAATATAGATGGTGCTTGCGTCACACAGTTTCACATGTCGTGTCTTTGAGACAAACTTTACTTCACTCACCCCACTCTCAAGATTTTCTCTAATGCACTCCATTAATATAATATGTCCAGTGGTTTCCTTGAAATAATATGTACATGCCTAAATCATGAAGAAATGAGATTGACAACCTATTTAACTG
The DNA here is from genome assembly GCA_963556465.1 of Berberis vulgaris. NCBI lineage: Eukaryota > Viridiplantae > Streptophyta > Magnoliopsida > Ranunculales > Berberidaceae > Berberis > Berberis vulgaris. The sequence goes on along the minus strand of OY747136.1, from coordinate 77,566,616 downwards.
GTGGTGGTACCTAGTAAAGTGAGACATTCTTGTTTGGTGGTAGTACTGTGCGGGATTGTCAAGTGCACATAGCAGGTTCCATCTGACCATGAAGTTCACACTAAATAAAAACTCTAACATCTCCCTCCCTTCATCCTCTCACTATCTTTGTTACTTTTTCTTGAACCCTAAAAAACACAAAAATTTCCCCAATTTTGAGTCCCTCAACTACAAATCATGACTAAGAAATCAATTATGGATATGCCAGACGTCCCACTGAACAACTTCCATTGGGACTAAACAGAAAGAAGAGGAATTCAAAGAAAAACTTAAAAATAAAAATAAAGACCCTTCTGATTTGAAAAACCTCTTGCAACTTCTTTTTTACTATAAATGATGGAAAGATTTGATGATTTTTTTGATGTTTTGATTTTTATATTAAGAGATTTTTAGAATCAGAAGAAACGTTGTTGAGGAAGAAGATGAAGAGATATATGAGTTTCTGGCTTGAAGAGATTGGAAACTTTGCAGAAGAAAAATCTCAAAACAAACGAAAAAATTCACGTCAATCTTAACACATACCTTGATATCTATGCAAGGTTGATATCTAAACGCATACCTTGTTATTGAGCCAATACCAAACACAACATGTGCGTATGGATATTTTAGAAAAAAAATGTCTCGAACGTGATATTATTATGCAAAGATTCTTCTCAATTTCGTAGGTTAGTGTTGTACTTTGATCAAATATAGAATGTGTTACAATTTTACATCATGTTTTTTGAGACAAACTTTACTTCACTACCTCACTATCAAGATTCTCTCTGGTGCACTCCCCAAGTGGGTCACTAAATTATTAAATATGAAAACAAATTATTGTTTACCAAAACACTGATTAATTATTTTTTTCATTATCATCAATCTACTATTATAATTTATTTATACGTATCATCATTATAATATACTACTTTCATCTTCTCTTTGTTGGACCTTTGCTCCCTATCAATTTGACTCTTTTAACTACACCAGCTTAATAAAATACGTTATTTTTAGAGGATAAAAATATATTTACTTTGATTTAATAAGATGATCAAACTCAAAAATTTGATTGCTATTGAATATTTGTCTTCATTGGGGCCTAATTTATAGGCTTGTAGGCCAAAATTTTATAAATTTTACCCCTATGTAAGATTAGGTTAAACTGACTTTATAAAAAATGAGCATTATTGAAAAACCAAATTCTTAAAAGGACGAGAATTTAACAATTTGGTGAATGAGGATGAGACGGCCATTTTTGAGATTTGGGTAAAGCCAATATCGTAAGTTATCGAGGGAAATTGATCAATACCTTGAAATTAAAAGTGGGGTTTATAAAAACTCTCTTGAAAGGCCTGAAAAATGGAAGCTTTGAAAGAATAGTAGGTGGAGGCGAAGGAAGAAGAGGAGGAAGAAAGGAGCATAGATTCTCCCCAATTCTTCCCCTCCTCTAAATAAAAACCCTAAACCCTAACTCCTCCATCTTCTTCCCCTCCTCCTTATCTCGCAGTCTGTTACTTCCTTTTTCTTTAAACCCTTAAAAAAAACACATAATTCTCCCCAATTTTGAGTCATCAACTACAAATCATGGGTAAGAAATCAGCTATGGAGATGCCAGACATCCCAATGGGACAACTCCCACCTCACCTCGAACTTCAAAGAAGTCGAGTTCATTGCGCTTCAGACGCTCCAACACACGTATGTTATCATTCACACCAACTCGTCATTTCAAATTTCGACTTCAAAATTACTTTTTGTTGTTGTTGAATTTGGTATAGTTCGTTTATGAAAATTCACTATAGCGTTGTGCTTGTAGACTGAAAGCGTACAATACTCAGGTGCATACGCTTCGATGGGTGTGGATAATAGTGTACGTTTGGACCAATTTGTGAAGAATTTCAAAGTTGAAGTGATTAAGCTCACTGAAGATGTAATGGAGTTCGATATGATTGGTATTGATCCATCTTTAGCCAATGCATTCAGGAGGATTCTCATCGCAGAGGTTTGTTCTTCAACTTGAAAAAAGGATTAATTTTTCTTTTTCCAATTCAGATAAAATGATTTTGGTAGAGTTTTGTTTGTAATTTGGTAAAGTACGGATTTTTATGAGTGTTGAAGCTTCACAGTGAGCTAATTTTGTTAACCAAACCAAGAAAAGAAGAAAAATATGTGCCCAAATCTGATTGCTTTTGGAAGAGGAAACTTGGTTGTTCTAATCGGTTATCTAATCTCTAAGTAGAGCTCTTACTAGAACTTTGGGGAAAACAAAATTAATTTGGAACCATCAAGATTGGCAGCCACATTGACAGCAAGGGAAGAAAGGGCCGTGTTCATTTCTTCTTATGAAATGTCAAGCTCAAGTTGCAACGCTTGATCAACTCAGATGGCAGAGAAAGCCACCCATCCAGCTTAGGCCTCCATTACTCGGTTTCTGCAAGCAGTTGCTTATAATATTGGATAGTGTTGTTGCCTTTTGACTTTTTATTTATTTATTGGATATTTGTTATTGGACTATAACTATTGATGCTCTGAAGTTCATGTTATTACTAGTTTTTGTGAAATTAACTTGTGAAGTGATGTATATATAGAGCTTAGAAAAATTCCTACTAAAAGGTTGCCCAAGATGTTAGACGACGCCTAGGCGAGTTAGGCCCCTAGGCCACCTATTGCATGTTTTTCACTTGTCAGTTTCGTTTTTGTGTTGTTGGATTAACAACCCCTTTTCTAATCTTTTTAGCCACTTCTCTTGTGCAGGTCCCCACACTGGCAATTGAAAAGGTTCTAATTGCCAACAATACATCATTGGTTCAAGACGAAGTTCTTTCCCACAGATTGGGCCTCATTCCAATCAAAGCTGATCCCAGGCTGTTCGAGTATATGTCAGGTTTGTTTCAAATGGATCACTCACAAACTATGTCGATATTATTATGTTTTTATTTCTCAGCTTCTATATATGCACTAAACCAATTTTATTTCTCAGCTTATTTATATGCACTAAACCAAAAAATATTCTCTTGGTAGAAAATGATGCCCCAAACGAAAAGAACACAATTGTTTTCAAGTTGCATTCTAAATGCGAAAGAGGCCAGCCCCGTATTTCAGGTACTATTCTGAACAACTACATTGCTTGGAGCTTATTTTGTTCTATAAAATTTATTTTTTCACTACTTGCTTTCTTCTTCCCTCCTCCCCTTCTTTTCACTTTACTACTTATGGTGTGCTATCCCTTTTACAGTGAAATCAGATGAATTAGAATGGCTACCAAAAGGGAGTGGGTTTGAATTGGAAACAGGGGACCACACTTCTGCTAAATCAGACCCAAGTTCTGTACGAAAAACCTATACATCATTTAGTTGCAGCCAGAACTCCTTGCCGCAATTCGTTAACAATCCGATTGCTCCTGTGCACCCAGATATTATTCTTGCGAGGCTCGGCCCTGGCCAGGTAATCTCATCTCTAATTTTCAGTTTATTTTGTTATGACCAACAAATGATTCATATGATTTTATCTCTCAATTTGGAATGATCTCTATGCTTCGCCGGGCATAAAGATAGACATTTGAAGTACTCTATTGTAAAAAGCAAGATCAGTTGGAAATGTAAGATGATTAGGTTGATAACACTACTGAAATTTAACTTTTGTTAGTACCAAATCTGTGTCTTCTCCCTTTTCGACGGATCCTTTTCCGTCCATCTTCATTCTGATGCACATGAACCCTCCTGGTTCGCCTCGCCGCTATTCCCTCCCTTCTGGTTGTTCTCCTTGTTCTATTTGTGTATGGTTTGATAATGGTAAACACGCAGCTGTATTAAAAATGTAAAGCATGTAAATAACTTTATTCAAATCAAACTGAAGAAAGTTTACTATTACTATTTTTTTTTCTTTATTAGTAAATCAAAAGTAGTGTATTATGAATAAAAATGGGGATTAGAAAAAGAACTGACCCACCAAAGAAAATACATTAGGAGGTGCTACTGAGAACAATGCTCTCCCAACTAAACATACAAGAAAAAGATTGTCTTTGAATACACCCCATGTGCTACCCCATAACTATAGATGCATTTTAGCATCTATTAACAAGGCATCAACTGATTTATCATTATGACCACTTCTTTGTAAAGCGTTGTATTCTATTATTATTTATCTTTGTTTGCAGGAAATTGAACTTGAGGCTCATGCTGTAAAGGGCCATGGTAAAACTCATGCTAAGTGGTCTCCGGTTGCTACAGCATGGTATAGAATGCTTCCTGAGGTGATAAAGATTTTAATATGTCTTATGTTATTCTCTCATTTTCTATTTTAACTGGTCAAAGGAAGAATACATTAAATAAAATCACACACGAGTTGCTGTTACCTGCTCTCAAATTTGTAATAAGCAATCCTTTTTGCATTATCCCATTTGAGAGAGCTGAAATGCAAGTTCTGTTTATCTATTTATTTTAAATAGGTGGTGTTATTGCAAGAAATTGAAAATGAGCAGGCACAGGAGCTGGTTGATAAATGCCCTGTTAAGGTATTTGACATTGAAGATATTGGGAATGGTATGTGATCTCCTCCTGGAGTGAGAAACTGTTTCTTATGTCCACAACTGTTTCTGTTTCAATTTTTTTCATGGTGTCTTGTGTCCACCTCGTATCTAATATTAAATTTTTTTTTTGGTTACTGCGATATGTTTCTCTAAATGGAGGCTTTGGGAAATCCTGACCAGTACAAGACCATGTCTTTCAGTTTTGGTTTCATCTCTCTTTGAATGTTTATTCCTATTAAGCAGGTAAAAAGAGGGCTACTGTAGCCAGACCGAGAAATTGCACACTTTGCAGGGAATGTATTCGAGGGAAAGACTGGGACAAACGTGTGGCTCTAAGACGTGTCAAAGATCACTTCATCTGTAAGTAACACATGATTGATGGGCCAATTACTCGAGAAAATATCTCAAGAATGACTTAATTTACATATCAACTTACACTGACACACAATTTACTATGCCATTTGCTGATAGCATGTGTGGATTAATGTGTAAGTGGGCCTTGTAGATTTTTTGTGCTGTCAGGTAGACTACGCAAGTATCCAACTTCTCTAGTAATCCATGGTGGACACAGACCATATGGGTTCAAATTGTTATCATCTTGATTATTTATGATATGAAGTCCTGACGGACCTAGGGCTCTATCCCTTATAAATTTTGAATAGGGTACTGTGTACCGATTAACAATACATTAGCGAGTTTGATTGATGAAATTTAATCAACCGAGCGAATTGGAACAATAAGTTTAACAAACCAAATTCGTTGAGGAGAAGAATACTTGGGTGGACGTCGTTGCCTTCGTCTATCGTTCTGAGCATCAATGAGAGCCACCTAAAAAATTATGGAATGGCGGGGAGCAATGGAGAAAACAGGAAAAAAATGACGGAGAGAACGTGATGGAAGAGTCATGGAAAAAGAGCAACGAAGAGAGAGGACAATGGATGTGGAAGATATTGGGTATGAAGTAAAGGTGGAAGTTATTGGGTTTTCAATTTAATTTAATAATGCGCAGGTCTTTCAAAACACCTATAAGCTTCCAACTAACTGTATCACTATTAAAATTAAGTTATTCTCCTTTAGACTTCCAAGTAACTATTTGGTAATTTGACTCCATAAATGCATATTATATTTACAACTGTTGACCATCCACATTTTCATATATTATCTAATTTTTATATTATACAAATACACATATATACAATAAAACCTCTCTATTGTAATCATGTATTACTTGATGAGGTATAGTTACAAAAAATATTGACTTACTTATCCTTAATGAATCTTGTATGGATACCAATGTTCTAAAAATCGTCATAGGCGGCTGGGAACCACCTGAATTAAGGAGTAGTCGGAGCCAAAAGTTGGCCAGGGGCCTAGGTGGCCTGGGCCGGTTTTTGCATACAGAGGTGAGGAAGAAAAAGAAAAGATCGAAGCAACGATTGAAAAGGAGATCGTAGCAACGATCGAAAAGGAGATCGCAACCAACGAAACCCAACCACCATCGCCACCAATTTTCGTCGGAGAAGAAGAGATCCACCATCACCAGCCAGAGATTCGCCACCTCCTCTCGACTCAACCTCTTCTTATTAACTCCACCTCTTCCTATCGACTCCACCTCCATGTCCACCTTAAATCAGACCACCATTCACCGCCACCCACCATCATCGGAGAGACGAGCACCTAGTCTTGAATAACTAGTAATACATGTAGTACGTGTGGTTAGAAAGATACGTAAAGATTCGCATCTTGAAAGTTTACCATTTTGCATTGCTCTATTTAATGCTTTTTTCATTAAGTAAATTCTATAAATCATTGTCCAGGAGTAATATTTCATTTCTATCTAAAATTTTGTTGTGAAAATGGATAAATATTTTTAGTTTTATCGACCGGCAAGTTTTCAAGAAGGGACCTAAAAACTTATAACTTATTACAATGAGGAGGTTTCTATTTATAGCTGGCCAAACTGGGACTGCAAATATTTTTTATGGAGGTTATTCCTAATATAGAGTATCACAGAGGTTTGACTGTAAAATAAATATCACACCGAACTAAAATTATACACGAATACTAACTCAAAATACCATACGACTATACCTACCCCTTCGAATTCCCATACCATAGAAAACAACATACCCCGTATTTGTTACCGTTCCACGTGCCCTCTCATATCCTGTACCAAGTAACTATGGTTTGGAAATGTGCATGTTTGAATCCAAATGTGTGTGAATCTTTATAAAAACCTCGAGGGGCTCCATTTATATTAACCAAGAAGGATGAGGACACAAGAATCACAATTATCCAATTGCACATCGTTTCTCCTTAAAACCAAATCATTAAACATGTAATTAATGAAAGACAAACTCACCAAGTCCAAAGCCTTTGATTTTGCATAATAATCCTGGTTCACCAGTATGGCGAGTCAATGATTCTCTTAGGGGTCCATCTATTGATAGATGGCCATGCACTCCTGATGAGGATCCGCCATCTTATTCATGGGGCTAGCTACCCCCAACAACTGATCAAAACCTTCAATACCTTCTAGAAACTAACTACGCCTAAATCAGTGTGTTTGTTATTAGCTTCTGAAATCATTAGTTATAGTTTTCTCATAATGTAAGCCTCTTGTTTATGCCAATGAGTAAATGATTTACTTGGTAGTGGGTGCTACATGTATCAAGAGGAGGTTTATTCAATACCCTTGATTTGAATCATTAAAGTGGTTGTGCAGCCAAATCAAGAGGAAGAGAAGTTTACTGGCCAATCAATGTGAGATATTATAAATCTCATTAGTTAGATTTGCTTACAAAGTTTTGAAAGTTCACACCAGAAGTATATGATTCATTTAGAAACCAGCAGAATTAAATCTATGTGATTGGTTCAAAGAAAACTATTCTCAAGAAAATTTGCCAAAAGTAAGAAGAGAGAGGAAGAAAGATGCGAGGATGAAGAACATGAACTATGATGTCTATCCTTTTGGTATTTTACAAAATTTTGAAAGATGTTTACTTGAGGTGGAGCCAAAAAAAAAAAAACCAAACACATGGTTATCTTCAACCTCAAGGTGGAGAACTTTTTCCCACTCGCTTTCCAATCTCTTCTCATTTTTCGTAGTTTTCCCATGGAAATTTTTGCTTAAAACCAAACACACCCTAAAAAGCAAATAGTATCTTGGGTTCTCGTCACTTTTTGTAGGAAATAGAAAATAGTTTATATTAGGAATTATACCAGATGCGTATTGTTGTTACTTGTTAGAGAGATAAGCTTGACTTTGGCATTGAAAGTTGTTAGATGTAATCCATGAACTATTGTATGCACTATGCAGTAATATTTGTAGTTAGTAATTAACTAAGGAATCACTCTCTGTTTTTGCTGATTTCGGGAGATATTGTGACTGTTCTATATGTATGCAGAAATATTTGTCTTTCTTTGATCTTTAAAGAGTATAAATATAGAAATTCTATTTTCAGGGAGATGCAATTCTGACCCAATGTAAAATTGCCTCTGTAGTTACCATTGAATCTACTGGAGCATTGCCTCCAGAGGTGCTATTTACTGAAGCTGTAAAGATCCTGGAAGATAAGTGTGAGCGGGTGATCTCTGAGCTTTCATGATAGTTTACTTCAAAAGGAGGTTGGTTTCATAATTAATTTAATCGAGTATTTCATATTGAATATCTATATCCATAATTTAGCTGAAAACTGTAGACTTCCATGTTCTGAAGTCGTCGCCAGAAGGTTCTTCATGAAATAGTCATCAGCTGAGACATGAAGATTCATCTAAAATTTGATTCCTCCTTTTTTTTTGAGAAAAAAAATGCATGGCTAATGAATCTTGGTATTTTAGATTATATATGTCCAAAAACCTTTACCCAACAATTCCCTACTCAAGTCTCCATTTTTACTTATAAGATTCGAAACTTCATAATTTTTTTAGTGAGGTTATCATATTGCCATCAAATATCAAGGCGTTCCGAAATTGGGAGCCCCACGAAAAATTGTTCTTGAGTTGAAGCATTACAAGTTGTTTGTCTATTAAAATGTTGGTTGTAATGTCGTACTTGTTGTCATTATAAAATTTCCAAAGGGTTGGAGGTGGGGCAATCTATATAGGGAGGTTATGATCCTCACCAGAAATTTCCTTATGGGTCTCTATGTTCCAATTGTTACAGAAACTAATAGTTTGTGTTTGATCAAATACAATGTATGTATAATGTATATTATGCAAAGAGTTTTGAGTTTGTAGGGAGTTGATTAAAAAAGTAAAGCATGGTATAATACTTGTTAAGACACTTTTTAGGGTTAATTGCTCTTTTCTTCTGTAATAAGTAGGTGTTTGACAAATGCCCCCTATAAAGATTTATAATTGAGTCTCACCCTAGGACTTCAGGTCTCCGTCCCGTTAACTGTGAGAGCACGAGCTGTTTCGAAAATGTTAATTTTGATGATTGACTAGATCCATGAAATTGAAAGATTCATATCTTAATCAACTGCTATTAGGTATCTCGAGGCGAAATCAGTTGTCCAACATGTAAGATAAAATTTATATTCCGTACTTGCGGAAATCTCCCTCAACTGACCACCTCCAACTGAAACAACCTACACCTCCATCTTCCCACCCAAAACCTCCCCACCTCCAACTAAACCCACCTGACCCGCCCCACTGAAACCACCAACACCACCATCTGCCCTGAAACCACCCAACCAGTCCAACACCATAACACTTTTTTTTAAACCTCCAGTCGAGCAGGGCCTTACAGTGAGGGGGAAAAAAATACATAATACATGGTGGGGACTAGAGCCTGACCCCCTATTTGGGTGGAATTTGGGGCACGGTGAAGGATGTTACCTTCCATATTGTGATGTGTGATTGGCCAAAGTGTTTGAGCTCTAAGATGGTACATGTATCATCCTTTGCAAGCCTTCTCACTTGAACTTGCGTTATTTTCATGAGTTAATACACGGCCTTTGGTTTTATTTATCAAAAAATAATAATAATAAAAACAATGTAGGGTTCTCATGACGTAAATACCACATCCTGACAAGCCCTCCCTTTTGTTTGCCTGGCTCCTTTAGTTACTAGGATCCCCTGGCATGATTGGGTTTGAGCTAGAAAACATTGCTTAGTCCTCTATCATTGAAGTTATCTTTTATTGATATAATATACCGGAGTATATAATGTTCACTTGTATTTTTGTTTATTTATTTGTTGTTATTTTGTTAGTAAAACAGGGAGCAAACTTAATTATAATCAAAAGAAATAAAACAGTGAGAGGGGGCTCACTGATCCCAGATACAAGAGAATTCATGAGACCCCTTGGGAATTTAACAAAAGTACCCACCCAAACTACATTCACTCATGAAATATCCAGCTGACCAGAGGATATTTTCTTCCCTCAAATGCCCTCTTATTACATTCTTGCCAAATTCTCCTAAACATTGCATGAACCACCCTACCTCAGATCCATTTGAATCTAGGATCAGTATTTTCAAAATTATCTTTATAATTCCATTGTAAATTAAATTCCTTCCCATGATTCACCCAATAAAATTGGCATTCTTTGAACGTTCCAAGGCATCAAGCATGGAATGACGTACTTTGAGAACATAGCTAACACTTGTGGGACAGCTTGAAGAAACATTTTGGATACATTGCACATGCTCAATAATTGTGTTATCTCTTGTGCTACTAGCCTATTTTGGATAAGTATGTCTTCCTGAGACAACTATAGGCTTATTGATGAGAAGGGTTTGCAGCAACCGAGTTCCTAATCATTGTTCCGTAGTTACTGTTTTTGACACAAATAGATCTAGCCTTAGTAGTCGAGATCACACAATCAATTTTCTTTGAAAATTGAGTCCCACCCTTAAAAGTTTTGCATCTAAGACTTAAAAGAAAATAATAGCATCTAGTTATTGTTGTGTAAAATCTTATCTGTAGTTCCTGTCATGCCCTTGTCCACTAAAAAAACTCATGGTATTACCTTTTTCTTTCTATTAATATGAATAAGTAAAAATCCTTGTGTGTGCTTCATGGGGCAAAAATAAATTAACATGTTCCCTAGAGAAAACTTAGTAGCAATTTATTCAGTTGGCAAACACAATTATTTATTAATTAGTTATGCTGTTTTTCGTGGCATTAGATAATAAATGCATGTTTTCATTAAAAAAAATAAAAAATAAGAGATGGTAAAACCTACAATAAATGGGAGCGACAAAAAGGGATTTTGGACTTGAGTACACAAAAGTTATTCTTAAGCCTTGCTTGGATCCCGGAAAATCTACCGCAAAATGCAAATAATTTCCAAAAATTGTAACTTCGTGTGCTAGCAAATTTTGATTGAAAATCAATTTTCTAAAATCTTTCATTTTAGTTTAGAATTTATACAAATTGAGTCCACCTAGTGCTGAAAACAATTTGTGATGGTGATAGTTCTTCTGGCCCTTATGGCAGTAGTGGTGGTGGTAGTACTTGTTGTGGTAATGGTGATGATGATGGCAGTAGTGGTGGTGATGGTGGGCAGTGGTGGTTGTTGTCCAGTGTTGGTGATAATGACGTTGATGGTGGTTGCTGCTAGTTTTGATGGTGGTTGTCCTGGAGATGATGATGTTGATAGTGGTGGTGTTGCTAGCCATGGTGTTGGTTGTGGTGGTGGGAGTTGTGATGGTGGAGATGGCGATGATTATCATGGTGATGGTGATTGTAATATGATTAAGATGGCGGTGTTGGATAGAAAAAGTATTGGCAAATTTCCTTAAAAAATTATTTGCCTTTGCAGTAGATTTGCCACAAACCAAGCCCGCCTTTGTAAAAATTTCACATTGCTGTCTTTGGTTGCAAAAAATCTGGAACAAATCATGCACAATAACACTCCTCTAGTAGTGGTAGTTTGCACATGCTCTCTGTTCACATCTTTGGTAACAGCATTGTTGATCATAATTTTCTTTGCAATTTTCTCTCAATGCTTTTAGGTTTAAAAGGATGCTTATACAAAGTCAAAAGTGAATTTAATTCAACTTTATTGATCTATTGGTTGGATGTTTCAGATTTATTGACCAGCCCAGAAGGAGATTGGATGAAGTATACACTTCGAGCGGTCAGCAGAGTATACTAAAAATTTAGCCACGTTACATAGAATTTTCCAGGTGAAAAGGGTTTTCATCTTTTCCATGTTCAAAATCGCATGAGCTAGTTAAATATCACATTTATTTGAGTGATTTTACATCTGTAAACGATTACTCTATTAAGTTATATAATGTCGTTAAATATCATGAACAAGTATACTTTATGTAGTCTTTCTGAAGTTGCATTCTAATTGTTCCAATTCTTGAAGAGAAAGCAACTTTATTGAGCTAAACCAAGATTCATGGGCTTGTCTAATTGGCGAGCATCTCGAGGGGGATGGAGGGTTCCACCCCCCTCCCTCGCCCGTTTCCTCGCCAATTAGAATTCCCGGGGATGGAGGGTTCCACCCCCCTCCCTCGCCCGTTTCCTCACTGGTTTCCTCGCCAGTTAGACAAACTGAAGATTCATAGATGCAGGTGTCTGCTGTACCATTTGACCGAGTTTTCTTTCTGTTAAGATAACATTTGAAGTGTTCCATGATGTACCATCCATTTAGACCATTGGATGGATAGGATGTCACTTTGGTCACTCAACTTTATTGATAAAGTCTATATCTTAGGACGGCTTTTCAGCGGCCACATGGCTTCTTACGGTCTGGTTAATTTGAATCAGCCTATTTGCCCCATTACCTTGTCTTACTATCACCACCAGTCTTGTACTTTTTTGTTTTTTAATTTTTATTTATTTCAAAAAAAGTTAGGTAGCATATTGTCACGAGCCATCTCTAAAAATATCCCTCACCAAGGCAACAAGGCATCCAAGGCATCATATGGACACTGGCAGTAGGCCCGCAAAGGCCCGATGGTGCAGCAAGCTTTTCGAGATGCCTCCGGAAGGTTCTAGAGTGCTCTTGGACCCTCTAGCTTAGCTTTCTCTAGAGTGTTCTAGCATGGATGAGTCTAGAACACCCTTGTATAAATTTGTAGTATTTTCTAGAAGCCTCCTTGTAATTTCTGGTTCCTTTGGAGGTGGGAACTTTCTAGATGCATAGAGAATACTCCTTTGAAGGAGGATTGTGGAAGGTTCTAGGCTAGAAGCCTCTAGGACTTTAAGGGCCTATAAATAGGCCTTGGCATTCATTTGTAGAGATTATAGATTAAACACTTGTACAACTCTCTCAAGCAATACAAAGCATTCTTTCAAAAGCCCAAACACTTGTGCCTTAGCATTTTCCTCACTTAAGCTTTCGAAGCATCACTTAGCATTAGCCAAGCATCGAAGTGCCTTGACTAGTTAGTCCGACGGGAGTGTGACGCTAGTAGGCAGCGTGTTAGCCAAGGGAAAAAGGTCAGCACGTGACACGTGGTATCAGAGCAGTGACGATCGTAGGGGCGGTCTTGCTGAAGTTGCGTTGTGCTAGCTGCTGTGTGTACGAAGGATAGGTGCAGAGCAATCTGATAATGTCGGGAAACAAAGAGAGTGCTGTTGGAGGGTCCGTGGTTGAGGAGACTGGAAGAAAGACTAGTCGGACCAGCATGCTTGAGGATCGTATGGCCAAGGTGGAGCTGACCGTGGGCGATCTCCAGGACAGCGTTGGGGAGATGGAACAGAAGGTTGAGTCCTTCAATGGGACGTTGGCTAACGTCACTATGGATATCGAGCAACTTGATAGCCGCGTCCATGACCTTGAGCTTGGCACTGTGGAAGCCAAGGACGAGACTCAACTTCTCGTCAACCAAGTTGCGGATGCCATGCGCAACGAGATGGGCCAGCTCAAGGACACGCTGATGGGGCAGCTCCAAGCCATCCGGGAGCAGGTTGAGTCCTTGCAATCGGACGTCAACCTATGCAAGGCGGCTGTGGCAGGTAGTGCTACTGTACGAGAGGGACCAAGGATGAAGGTGCCTGAGCCGCCAAGGTACCATGGGAAGCGCGATGCTAGGGAGCTCGACAACTTCCTATGGAGTGTTGAAAAATATTTCAACGCGATGCGCTTGGACGACGATGAGTCCAAGATCACCACCGTCACCATGTACTTGGGTGATGATGCCATCCTTTGGTGGAGGAGGCGTGAGTTGGATATCAAGAAGGGTCTTTGCTCGCTTAAGACTTGGGACGAGTTCAAGGCGGATTTCAAGCGGCAATTCTATCCGGAGAATGCGGAGGAAGTTGCTATGAAGAGGCTGCGTGGACTGAAGCATACGGGGTCAATCAAAGAGTATGTCAAGCAGTTCACTTCTCTTATGCTTGAAGTCTCGGACATGCCGGAGAAGACTCAACTCATCTACTTCATGGATGGACTACAACGATGGGCTGAGCAAGAGTTAAAGAGACGCAATGTTCAATCACTTGCGGAGGCCATCGCAGTTGCCGAATCCTTGTTCGAATACAAGGCTGATTCGAAAAGCCACAAGGGCGACAGCAAGAGTGGCGGCGGTAACAAGGGAAAAGGTGGGGGAGCAAAACCCACTGAAAGAAGCAGCAGTAGCAGCGGCAGCAAGCAGTTCGAGAGGAAGGACAAAGCCAAGCAGTCCTTCTCGGATAGCAAGGTGAAAAACCGCGACTGCTTCTTGTGCGGAGGGCCGCACTGGGCTAGGGAGTGCCCACAGCGACAGAAGCTCAATGCGATGATCGCTGGCAAGAGTGGATCGTCCGGGGAATCATCGGGGGACGAGGCGCAAATGGGGACTTTGCGCTTGCTAAGCAGCGTCAAGGCTACGGTGAAGCAAAGCAACGTGGCTAAGGTAAGTACGCTGCCCCGTTCGAAGAAATCCGTTCTCTTGTTTGTGGAAGCCAAGGTAAATGGCAAGGCTTCAAAGGCACTCGTCGACACGGGTGCAACGCACAACTTTGTTGCTTTGAAGGAGGCAACAAGGCTGGGCGTGCAGTACACCAAGGAGCCAGGCACCTTGAAGACCGTCAACACAGCACCGGTGCCTATCCATGGTGTAGCACGAGGCGTCTCCCTTCATTTGGGCGAATGGAAGGGGACGGTGGACCTGACTGTCGTCACGATGGACGACTTCTCATTGGTGCTGGGCATGGACTTCATGGATACGGTGAAGCCATAGACATTAGAAAGGGACGGGTCGATGACTATTGCAAAGGATCGAGAAGCATGCTCTGTCCCTGTCACTCGGGAAATCGTGGAGGCCAAGATGTTGTCAGCCATTCAAGTGAAGAAAGGCGTGCAAAAAGGGCAAGCAACATTTGTGGCCACGATGATCGAAGATGGGCCTCAACCCAGCGAGGTTCCGAAGGAGGTAGCTGCGGTTTTGAAAGAGTACGAAGATGTCATGCCTCCAGAGCTACCCAAGAGACTTCCTCCAAGAAGGGAAGTCGATCATATGATCGAGCTGGAGCCAGGGGCTAGGCCTCCAGCCATGGCGCCTTATCGGATGGCACCGCCAGAGTTGGAAGAGCTACGCAAGCAACTCAAGGAGCTGCTGGACGCAGGGTTCATTCGGCCATCCAAGGCCCCATTCGGTGCACCAGTATTGTTCCAACGCAAGCACGACGGGTCCTTGCGTATGTGCATCGATTATCGAGCACTTAACAAAGTAACCATCAAGAACAAGTATCCAATTCCTTTGGTTGCCGATCTTTTCGATAGGCTCGGTAAAGCCAGGTACTTTTCTAAACTTGATCTCCGATCGGGGTATTGGCAAGTGCGCATAGCCAAAGGAGATGAGCCAAAGACGGCATGCGTCACTCGCTATGGGTCTTATGAGTTCTTGGTGATGCCTTTTGGTCTCACCAATGCCCCGGCTACTTTCTGCACTTCAATGAACAGAATCTTTAGGCCTTTCTTGGATAAATTTGTAGTCGTCTATCTCGACGATATCGTCGTGTATAGCGACAACTTGGAAGAACATGTGCATCACTTGCGACAGGTTTTCCAAGCATTGCGGGAGAGCGAGCTGTACGTGAAATTGGAGAAGTGCTCGTTCGCCCAAGACGAGGTGTCTTTCTTGGGGCACCGCATCAAGGCTGGAAAGATCATGATGGAACGGGACAAAGTACAGGCCATCAATGAATGGGAGCCACCCAAGAACGTTTCGGAGCTACGTTCTTTCCTTGGGCTGGCCAATTATTATCGGAGATTCATTTTGAGCTACTCGGCGAGAGCAGCCCCACTGACCGACTTGCTGAAGAAGAAGGTGCAGTGGCATTGGAGTGAGAAATGCCAAGAAGCGTTCGATGATTTGAAGAAGGCAGTCACCGAGGAACCTGTCTTGGCCTTGCCCGATTATGCTAAGTCGTTCGAACTTCACACCGATGCATCAGACTTTGCCATCGGAGGGGTGCTTATGCAAGAGGGGCATCCCATAGCCTATGAGTCTCGCAAGCTCAATGATACCGAGAGACGGTATCCAGTGCATGACAAGGAGATGACAGCCATCATTCATTGCTTGCGGACTTGGAGGCACTATTTGCTTGGGAGTCGGTTTACCATCATGACCGACAATGTGGCTACGAGTTATTTTCAAAATCAGAAGAAGATCAGCCCCAAGCAAGCTCGGTGGCAAGATTTCTTAGCGGAGTTCGATTATGTCATGGAGTACAAGCCGGGCAAAGTTAATGTTGTTGCTGATGCTCTCAGCCGAAAGGCCATGCTCGCTAGCGCAAGCAGCGCCGCTAGCAACCTTCTTGATCGGATCAAGGAGGGGACTTCTCAAGACCCCTTGGCCAAGGGACTCATGGAGATGGCCAAAGAAGGGAAGACTCGACGGTTTTGGGTAGAGGATGGGGTGCTCTACACCGTCGGTCGTCGCATTTATGTGCCTAAGTGGGATAATCTTAGGCGAGACATCATGAAGGAGTGCCACGATTCAATGTGGGCTGGCCATCCGGGGATGCAGCGGACATTGGCACTCTTGGAGGTGAACTACTATTGGCCTCATATGCGGGACGATATCGAGGCCTATGTGAAGACTTGTCTTGTGTGCCAACAAGACAAGATAGAGCAACGTGTACCGGCAGGACTATTGCAGCCTTTGCCGATTCCAGAAAGGCCATGGGAGAGTGTATCAATGGATTTCATATCAGCCTTGCCCAAGTCTGATGGGTATGGCTCTATTATGGTGGTGGTCGATCGCTTTTCCAAGTATGGGACTTTCATACCTGCCCCACGCGATTGCACGGCCGAGCAAGTCGCCAAGTTGTTCTTTCAGCATGTGGTGAAGTATTGGGGCTTGCCTCGGAGCATCATAAGTGATCGGGACCCAAGGTTCACAGCAAAATTCTGGACGGAGTTATTCAAGCTCTTGGGTTCGGGTCTACACTTCTCAACAAGCTTTCACCCGCAAAGCGATGGGCAAACAGAGAGGGTGAATGCCTTGTTGGAGTTATACTTGAGGCACTTTGTGGGTGCCAACCAGAAGAATTGGGCCAGGTTGATGGATGTGGCTCAATTCTCATTCAACTTGCAGCGGTCCGAATCAACGCAACAAAGTCCGTTCGAGATCGTCATGGGCCAGCAGCCCTTGACTCCACAAGCCGTTGCGTCGGGCTACACGGGTAGCAGCCCCGCTGCGTATAAGCTTGCACGAGGGTGGCATGAGCAGCTTGATATAACGAAGGCGTACTTGGACAAGGCGTCTAAGAAGATGAAGAAGTGGGCAGACAAGCATAGACGCCCTCTCGAGTTCCAAGTGGGCGACATGGTCATGGTCAAGTTGCTGCCACAACAGTTCAAGGTCTTCCGCTCGGTGCACAAAGGACTAGTGCGGAAGTACGAGGGGCCATTTCCCGTCCTACGGAAGGTCGGGAGAGTTTCTTACAAGCTTGAGTTGTCGCCCAAACTCAAGATTCATCCGGTGTTCCATGTGAGCATGCTCAAGCCCTACCATGGTGATAAAGAAGATCCAACGAGGGGCGAGTCACATCGGGCACCAACCGCGGTCGTGACTTCCTTTGATCGAAAGATCGAGAGCATCGAGGCAAAGAGGCTCATCCGACGGAGGGGTGTGCCAAGCTATAATGAGTATCTCATTCGATGGAAGGGACTACCGAACAGTGAGGCCTCATGGGAGAAAGAGGGCGACCTATGGCAATTCCAGGGCAAGATCGCGGAGTTCGAGGCACGGCCTTGACGGGGTCGTCAAGGACTTGGGTGGGGGAGAATGTCACGAGCCATCTCTAAAAATATCCCTCACCAAGGCAACAAGGCATCCAAGGCATCATATGGACACTGGCAGTAGGCCCGCAAAGGCCTGATGGTGCAGCAAGCTTTTCGAGATGCCTCCGGAAGGTTCTAGAGTGCTCTTGGACCCTCTAGCTTAGCTTTCTCTAGAGTGTTCTAGCATGGATGAGTCTAGAACACCCTTGTATAAATTTGTAGTATTTTCTAGAAGCCTCCTTGTAATTTCTGGTTCCTTTGGAGGTGGGAACTTTCTAGATGCATAGAGAATACTCCTTTGAAGGAGGATTGTGGAAGGTTCTAGGCTAGAAGCCTCTAGGACTTTAAGGGCCTATAAATAGGCCTTGGCATTCATTTGTAGAGATTATAGATCAAACACTTGTACAACTCTCTCAAGCAATACAAAGCATTCTTTCAAAAGCCCAAACACTTGTGCCTTAGCATTTTCCTCACTTAAGCTTTCGAAGCATCACTTAGCATTAGCCAAGCATCGAAGTGCCTTGACTAGTTAGTCCGACGGGAGTGTGACGCTAGTAGGCAGCGTGTTAGCCAAGGGAAAAAGGTCAGCACGTGACAATATGTTATCTTGGGTTCAAAACAATTGAAGAATCTAAATGGCACAAGTAAAGTAACGTTTAAAATAATGTCTAATAATCGAAATAAAATGTTAAAAGTCAACTAAAGTTAATGTCACATAGAAAAAAAAAAAAAAAAAAACTAACCTCTCCTACGCCTCCTCCTACTACTCTTAGGTATTGGAGACTCAAATAGGGATGGCAGTGGGGCGGATTTTCACGGATATCCGTTCCACCCAAATTGTTTAGAGCGGATTTGGGTTTACCTTAATAGATTTCGGGGCGGATTTGGGGATTCAAAGTACATTCGTCACAAATTCAGGGTGGATACGGATTTAACCATATCCGCTATGCGGATTTTTGCCCCGCTGACTAATTTATTATAGTTTAAACAATAATTTAACTTTCATTTTCCATGATTTGACTTTTTCATATGACTCCACCCATGTGACTCTTATCACTATCAGAGCATGAATTAGGTGATTTTTTTGTCTTTCTTTTTTTCCAAGAATTTTGCTTTGTTTTTTGTGTCTTTCTTTTCCCAAGAATTTTGCTTTGTGAAAAAGAAATAAAGAAAGAGTAAGAGTGAAGAGTAAGAAATTATGAAAAGACTGAAATAGAAAAGAAGTTCACACTTCATTTTCCTGCAGTTCACAACACTTTTTTTTTTTTTTTTTTTTTTTTTTGAAAGGCAAGCCGGTGTTTGATAGGATAGAACCAAATGAAAAGTCGATTCTTTCTTATGTACCCTCTAGCCAAAGCCATCAAAGAAGGCTCGATAATCCCATCACGAAGTCGAAGAACCAAATGAAGAGTTGATTCTTTCTGGATGTTCTAGTCAGCGAGAGTATGACCATCTTCAAGCTACTTACCAGCAAAGATCTACCTCTGCTGGTTAGGTGAAATTTTTTCTTGGATCTTAGCCTTGACATTGTTGATCGTA
Organism: Berberis vulgaris; assembly: GCA_963556465.1. Lineage (NCBI taxonomy): Eukaryota > Viridiplantae > Streptophyta > Magnoliopsida > Ranunculales > Berberidaceae > Berberis > Berberis vulgaris. Next base: position 77,547,354 of record OY747136.1, on the reverse strand, counting down.
TCAGACTCGACTTCGAGGGTGATTGTCTTCCCTGTTAGGGTTTTCACGTAGATCTGTATCTTTATCCTATTTGTTTTTCTCTTCTCCGCTAATAAAAAAAAAGAGGCTACAATCTCTCCCTTCATCGAATCCTTTTCACTTGATCAAACTTTGCTTGTAAAGAATAAGAATATGGTCAAATCGAGATCTGATTTGGTTGTTGTTGGGGTTTCTGTTGAAAATGTGAAGATAAAGTTTTTGGGGTTTTTTTTAAATAGATCTTTGGAGCGGGGCGGATATCCGCCAATCCGTTCGGGGCGGGGATGATATTAAAAAAATGTCTAAACAGATATTCGTGGCGGATTGGGGGATCCGCAATCTCCAGTGGGGGGGGGGGGATGGACTTGCCCAAATCCGCCTCGTTGCCATCCCTAGACTCAAAAGCCCTTATGGTGTTCAACTCTCTCGTGAAACTTTCAATCTCTTCCTCTAGCACTTGTGTTTGAGTCGCAATGTCTGACTTTCCTGCCTTTCTCCAAACAACCATTGATAGTAATCTTGAGAAGTGTGGAATGAATGCCTCGTGCAATGGTTGACCCGAAGCGAATTCATATAGCGCACGCAAAGTAGATTGCATGAAATGGTAATTGACATTTTAGTAACAAAATCATTAAATATTAAAACAAAATAAATCTTTAAATATCTTACCAAATCAAGTATATCGATCTTTGGGTTTATTACTGTGGGTGGTCTCAGGTATAGAAGCAATTGATATTGAGTCCCTGCGAACTTACCATTCGAAAAGTCCATTGGTCGTCCATATTACTAAACTGAAGAGGAGGAACTACCTCATTCTCGTGTGGCTCAAATGTCAAGTTTGCATGTGTTGCAATCATAGCATCGTCTCAAATCGCGATAGCTGTATATAATCTATGCTAGCTCTCTTGTATGTCTGATTCACCTGCCTAGACGATGGTGCCACTGAAGAATAAAAAATTTAGTTTGTGTACAAAATGGAATATATTAAAAGTTCAAGGGTACAAATGATGACTAAAAATAAAAACATACTTGTCCCACAAACCTGATAGTTAAGCTCCTCATGTTGAAAACCAATACTGCTTGGCCACCCATTCACTTGGTAATGTTCAATCTCTTCAATGGGATTTTGGTTTTTTTCTTTGATAACATGGGATGCAGTGGAGGTTCTGACACAACTTGTGTACCTATGATCTGCATCCAACACCTTTTCCCCAAATAACATGCTCGTACTCCCGGTGAGTAAAACATCACTGCAGAAGAAGGCTGATTAACTGGGGTCTTGACATTCTCGTACATGGGATGTTTCACGTTACTCAATATCATCTCCAATATAGTCGCCCATGGTCGCCAAACAATTGTATCAACTATCTTCATCTTTTAAGGCTACCTAGAGTTGTGCACATTGCCCCAACTTCATGATATCGATGTGCTCGATTATCCTCAATGTTACATTGCATTATAGGCACGTCATGGTGATCATGGGTTTCAAAACCAGATTGCACATACACATGTACTCGTATCATTAACAATGTACACAGAAAAAGAATGAAACTGTATTACTAAAATAAAACATGTGATACCTGAAACACTATCGTGCATCAAAAAATGTTGGACTTCGAACTTGATGCCTCATCAAGTTCTTTATAGAAGTGAGCCATGATCCCACTAGTCCAATCAATCCGACGAAATTTCTCCAATTTATCTAGAGGCAGAAATGGTGTCATCCATCCCAATCGAATGAAGTTACAGTTGTTGTTAAAAGATAATCACCAAGATATAAAACATAGAAATGCGACAATATGTCCCCATAATTCTACATTAAGAAGTCCGGTGACATCCCTTCCCTCGATCGAGTCTATAAATATTCTCCTAAAGTACACATAAACAATGTTTTACCCATTGATTTCATCATTAGTCACTCCATAAAGTAAAATTTTACACACTTTTTATCCAATTCTACACTCACATCAAATGGAATGGGCACTCATTTCCTAATCGGAATCCCAACCTTGAAAAATGAAAATTATGGGTACTACGCCACCACCTCTCAGTCAATGCAATGTCAATGCCTCTATCATGCCAATGAACCATATTATCAAGAAAATGACCAACAGGGATAAATATACTTATTTGTTTAAACCTTTGAAATCCATGTAATCATCTATTTTTGCTACTTAGAAACTACAACAGTTCCACAATGAAATTTTTAATAAAATCTATAAACTTATCAAGGTTAAATGAAATTACTAATAATATCATGCTTATATATATGTTTATTATAATATCATGTTAATTAATACAAATTTAAAATGAATAAAATATTTTTTTGGTCAATACTCTCTTATGTGATATGTGCACCGGTTTCTACTCCTGTCAGTGGGACAGGTATACTCGCTCAAATTCTTGCGGTGGAGGAGGTACTTCTTCATGTTCGATTGCAGTGTCTTCTTCGATAACTATGTCTTCCTCTTTGAGTGCAACATCTTCCTCTTCCATTGCCACATCTTTCTTTACATGGTTCATCGGTGGTGATGACCCTTATCCACCATCACCTTGAGATCTGCATTGAAAATTAGATTTATGAATAAACCCCCTAATTTGGCATTTTAATCATAAAAAACTTCTGATTTTGATAGGGATAAGAAAATGGGCGAAAAATGAGTGAAATTGAGGAAGAAAATGGGGTTTATAGGGCTGCAAAGCTTTGGGTTTCGAGGGTTCTCGCGCATGGGAAAAAGATAATAAAGAGGGAAGAAGGGAGTTTGTGGGCTTTTTAAGTTCAAAGTACATTCGGATTTTGAAAGTCGTCTTCCCATTTTTATCCATTTTTTGCACAATGACGTTGGGCTATTTTGCATGAATAAGAATATAAATGGATAAGTTTAAGGCAACGACTATTTCACACCACCTAAAGTACTATCCCACACCACTATATCAACTTTTTCTCTCCCACACCACCACTTCTTTCCCACACACACCACCAATAAAAGCTCAAATTTTAAAAATTTCTCTCTCCTCCCTCTCTTCATCTTCTTCTTCTCCCTTTCTCTCTTCTCCATCAGACACCACCATCACTCTGCCATCATCACCACCACCCCTTCATTGCCATTTCTCTCCCTCCCGCCACCGCCACCTTTCACCATCAAGCACCACCACCACCACCACCACCACCACCCCGCCACCTCTCTCACCCTCTTTGTCTCTGAAAATAGGGTATTATCCCTGACTTTTAATGAATTAAAACTGATTCTCGAGCTCATCAAAACATAAAAATTGTACTACTCTTAGTCATCTAATCAACACAATTTAATGAATTAAAAACGTTGTGAATTGAACAACTTATGGTCATTTTACTAAACTCACTCAAAACTGTAAAAAAAAAAGGTATCGTCCCTGATTTCGGCCAATTGATGCGCTCAATTGAGACCGATTCTCAAGATCATCAAAACATAACAATTGTAGTACTTTAAGTTACCTAATAAACACAATTTAAATAAATTGAAAATGTTAGGAAATGAGCAAGTTAAAGTCATTTTCCTAAAGTCACGCAAATCTGTTTCGCAAAGAAAACGGGTAGCGTCTCTGAGTTTCGGCCAACATATACGCTTGATTGAGAGCGATTCTCAAGCTCATCAAAACACATAAAATATAGTACTCTGATTTATCTAATATACACAATTTGAATCACTTGAAAATGTTTTGAAATGAGCAAGTTATGGTCATTTTACTAAAGTAGCGCAAATTTGTCTCGCAATGAAAACGAGGTAGTGTCCATAACTTTCGGTCAACTATACTCTCTATTGAGACCGATTCTCAAGATCATCAAAACACAAAAAATGTACTCTGAGCTATCTAATGAACAAATTTTGAATCGCTTGAAAATGTTTTGAAATGAGAAAGTTATGACAATTTTATGAAAAACACTCAAACTGTCTAGAAAAAAAGTTTGTTTTCACCCATTCGCATTGGGCAATGCGAGGAGTCTCAAATTTGCCCAAACCTATATGAATTAAAGTCTCTAAATCGCTCAGATCTATGCAAATGTGAGATTTCTACTCGCGTGGACAAAACAATTTGGAGAACTGAAAGGGAGATAAGGGAATAAGAAAGTTATTTCGGCAAATATAGGACTAATAAACATAAATCAATAAATTAAATGATTATTTATCCAAACTTTCGATGCACCCAAAAATTGGGTCCTTATTTTGAACTAATAATTGCAACTGTTTCAAAATTTCATTAATCATTTATAATTTTATTTGAATGTCATACACACAACTTTATTTAGTTTCAGTTGAAATGAAATTCCTATTAGAAGTAGAGTGTTACAAACAATTTTTTCTATAATTTTATATCATTTTCCAATATGAAACTTTAAAATCCGATGACTAAACGTGAATCTATCTACACTTGTTGTACTTATGCTTGTTCTTCTCTTAAGTACTTGTCTTTGACGTTGCAGAATCAAACATGCAAAACTTGCAAAAAATTAGGGGAAAATATTTAATTTAACAAAAACATGATTATAATGTAATATAAATTACATATTACATAAGAATCACTTATATAAGAAAAATTTTGATACTAAATAAAGGTTATAACGGGTTAAAATGTACAAAATAAAAAAATATTTATAATTTAAAATTTAAAATTCAAGGAATCACAATCCTTGACCATACCCAAAAAAACTTGGATTGAGGGAGGCACATGTGCACTATGAGTAGGACTCCCTCATGTTCATCAATTACAGCCGTGAAAGCAATCTAACGATTCTCCTCTCTCTCTCTCTCTCCACACATTAAATTACAAATTAAGACACACATCACTTATCTATCTCTCTATCCACCAAATTATTACAAATTAAATCACATTTTTCACTTATTTTTTTCACAAAAATCTACACAATTCAACACATATCTCGAGAAAATTCAAATGGTCCAAATTTAATAGAACACACATCTCTAAGTAAATCTAACGGTTCAAATGTAATATTACAATAATCTCGAGAAAATACAATGTGCCAAATTTAATGGAACACACATATCAAGGTAAATCTAACGGCTCACCTTTAATAGTACAAACATCTCGGTCCAAATTTAATAGTACATACATGTCAAATTTAATTAAGTAATAGATGGTTCAACACTATTGAACCATCACTATTAATTTAATAGTGTTGAACCATCTATTTTTTCTTGAGATGCGTGCAAAACTGTTAGATTTTTGCGAAGTACGAGCTGAATCATATATTTTTTCTCGAGATGAGTGCATAATTACTTAGAGATGCATGTTTTATTAAATTTGGACCATTTGATTTTTTTTAAATGTGTGTTGAATTGTGTAGATTTTGGTGAAAAAAATAAGTGAAAAATGTGGTTTAATTTGTAATAATTTAGTAGAGTGAGAGAGAGATAAGTGATTTGTGATTTAATTTGTAATAATTCAGTGGAGAGACAGGGAGATAAGTGATGTGTATTTTAATTTGTAATTTAATTTAATTTGTAATTTAACGTGTGGAGAGAGAGACTGTGATTTAATTTGTAATTTAATAGAGAGAGAGGAGAACCGTAAAACAATCTAATAGTTGGAATTGATGCAAATGAGGGGGTTCTGTGCATAGTACATATGAGTCATCTTCAATCCGAAAAGGAAAAACATAATGACGAGGAAACGGGTGAGGGGTGGGTGTGATCGCTCATCCCCCTCAAGATACGCAACTTCATCAATCTCGAGGGGATGAGTGGTAATACCCACCCCCTCGCCCGTTTCCTCGCCATTGGACTAATCCGAAAAAGTTCCTCCTGTAATTCATGACAAAAATATCAATAGAGGAATTCTAGGTGTCGAAGAAACCAGCGAGGAAATGAGCGAGGGGAGGGAGGTGGCGGGATGGGGACCGTCCACCTCCCTCGGGATGTGTGCCGTCTTTTTCGACGCGCGCATCCCGAGGGAGGTGGACGGTCCCCATCCCGCCACCTCCCTCCCCTCGCTCATTTCCTCGCCATGTAGAACTTCTCATATCAATATCTTTTTGGGAATGTCCTAATCCATAGGAAAATTCTAGGGGTCGAGGGAGGGAACGAGGGAGGGAGCGAGGGATGGGTGAAAGCCACCCATCCGCCTCGAGATGAGCATCATCACACATCTCAAATTTGATGCGCTCATCTCGAGGCGGATGGGTGGTTACCACCCATCCCTCGCCCCCTTTCCCTCGCTCCTGTAGCAAAGCTCTAATCCATAACAACAGGTGGCAGGTGGGTATAAGAGTTGGTGTCAGATGATATTTGAGCACAACATCATCCATCCATTAACAAAAAATCTAGAGAGCCAGGCCCGCACAGTCAAGCCCGCTCCAGGTCAACTCAATACCATCCATCATTTTAGAGATGCTGAAAATGGCTCAATCTTTAGATTAGTGAATGGTATTGGGCTAGCCTGACGCGGCCTTTACTGTGCGGGCCTACAAATGACCTTCCCCTCCACATCTCACATCACCGAAAAGAACCGACACGCTTTCTTTATTTCATCTCTTTTCTCTTCTTTAATCTAACAATTAACCAACCAAACCCACATACATACAACCCTCCAAATCTCCTCTTTCTCTCTCTCGCTTTGTGTGTGAATCAACCAACCAACGAGCCTTCTCGTGTTCGCTAACCAAGATAGATTTCAGAAAGTGTTTTACGATTTATCTATCGATCTGTTTAGATTTCGTATTTTGTGTTATTTAATCGCAAATGCAGAGACGGAGAGAGAGAAAGAGAGATAACTGAGTGAGAAAGGAAGGAAGAAAGAAAGCATGGATTGCACTCACCACCAAGACCTACACAACAACGACAAGGACAACAACAGTGTTTGTTCTGAATCTGTTGATGGAGGTCGAGATGTGTGGAGTTGTAAGGATTCTACTTCACCACCACCTGATCATCTTGTTGTTATGGTTAATGGAATTCTTGGAAGGTAGGTCGGTCGATCGGTCATTGGCTTTGCTTGATCTAATTGTGATTTTGATGAGATTAGGGTTTAATTGTGTAATTTTGCAGTACGGCTGATTGGAAGTTTGGAGCAGAGCAATTTGTTAGAATGCTGTCTGACAAAGTTATTGTTCATTGTAAGAAAAATCATGACCCAAACTTTTCGCTTTTTAATTGAATTAACCCCGAAATTTTGTGTGACGCCAAGCCAATTTTTTGTGAGAGAGAGATTTAGTGGATTAGTGGAGCAACTACTCCAACTCAAAGATCCCAAGCACCATAATTGTTCCTGCTTTTCATCTTATCAAGTTTCTTGACATGATATGCAGGTAGTGAACGCAATGTTTTTAAGCTGACATTAGATGGTGTGGATGTTATGGGTGAAAGATTGGCTGAAGAGGTAAGCTAGGACTGCATTTAAGTGAGATGTTATCATTTTGAATGAATGCCGAATCTGTTGGCAATGTCATGTAGTTTTAGATATGTCTATGAATGGGTAATTATCTAATAAAAAGGTTTAAATTATAGGTCAAAGAAGTTATTGAGCGAAAACCGGAATTAAGGAAAGTTTCGTTTGTTGCACATTCTATGGGAGGACTTGTGGCAAGATATGCAATTGGAAGACTCTATAGACCACCTAGTAAAGATAATATAGTAGATACATTGGACGATACCTCTGGTGGAGATTCAAGAGGTACAATATGCGGTCTTGAACCAATAAATTTTATTACTGTTGCCACTCCTCACCTTGGTTCAAGAGGCAACAAGCAGGTATCCTTCTCTTCTTCTATCTACCACAGGTGGTTTATGGTAATAATTTGGCACACAGTTCATTGTTGCAGATTTTATGATGACACTACATTTTTGGCAGTCACTTGAAATGGCCAATTTAATATTCTAAACAGTTAATTAATTATGTTCGATGCATGTTGGTTCGCCTTTTACATAGTAGTTTTTAGTTTACATAATAAAATAAATTGGTCTTTTACTCGATTATGGTTTTCGACTTCTCGGGAAGAATAAAAATTGATAGTCCCAGGAACATTGAGGCTGTCTACAGGAGCATGATAATCATTGTTAAGTTGAAAGTTGAAAGTGCCTAATATGAGAGTAATGTTACTAATATGGGATGTATAAGAGAAATACTATTGTCAAGAGTAGTAGTTACCATTGTAAGGGGCCCGAGATGCTACAGACTTTACAAGTTATCTGGTGTGTGGCTCCAGTATCCTGGTATCAAGGATCTGTCTCTGCTTTTACAAAGGCTGATGAGACTGCCCCAGTGTCGAGGGCAGGGGAGAGCCAAATGAGTTTACCGAAGGGCGCCCGAAGCACCACTAGATTGGTGGTATTCTAACTACGCTGTTTGATGTCTTCTATTGGTATATTTAAAATAACCATCGTACATAAATACCACACCGGATTAAAATCCTACATGATTTGCAACCCCAAATAGTTTCTGACTTTGCCTACCCCTTCAACTTTTGTATCATGAAATCAACGTACCCCGAATTTGTTCCCATTTCACGTACCCTCTTGTTCCTCGTACTAAGTAACTATGATGCAAATCTCTAGAAGAAGAGTGCCATTGAAAGTAAGGTTAATGTGTATACCTTGTGGACTGAGGGAGGTTGGGAGAGGCTTATGACCAGTTGCGATTGGTTTGGTTGTGTTTTGAATGTTGCATTCCTCTAGCAATGAAATTGAGAAAATAAAGTATTTTACATATATATGGCATTTTCTTCAAGCAAAAGAAGTTCTCAAAATATTTGATCGTTAACAAGGAAGGTTGCAATACAGGGTCCAAGAGGTGTTCGAGCTTGTCATATGCAAGATTTTTGTTGTATGTAATTAGTTTTCAACTTGTCCGGAGTCGAATTTTTAAGAGGAGCAGCCTGATGTTGGAGATTTACGGATGTTTTCTTTTAGAAAGTAAGAGTTCAATGATAATATATTAGGAAGTTTGTTTATTCTAGGAGTCCTTATTTATCTTAGGGTAGGAATTAGGCAATTTTTATTTTAAGTAGGAATTGAAAAAAAGAATTACCATATAGGAGTCTTATTTGGTCTATAAATTGGTACTTTAGAGAGTTGAATAAAGTTGAGTTCATTTTGTAGGAATTTTGCAGTCTCTTTGTGACTTGTGATTTGCATCAGCATGCATGACTTCTCAATTGTGGTTGATCGATTTGCCTTTCCATGATGTGGATTTTACTTGTTCTAATAATCATGTGGTTCTAATTTCACGAAACTTGATAGGTGTAATAGTGAGAGGGTAGATTGTTGTGGTCGTGGATCCTCTTACTAGATGGGGTTTGGTTACACTCCTGTTCTCTTGGAGGCGTGTGTGAATTTTACAAAGAAAGTTCGAGTCAAGTTTCGTGGTGGTCGGTTGCAGGATAAGGAGTTGCTAGAGACATAAAAAAATGGTGGTTAGACTATGAGGGATGGATATGCTAGTTCCAGGTTTTGGTACAAACTCAGGCAAATTAGATCCAAGATGAATGAGTGGTTTAAGTACAATGTTGACTCTTATCGATGGGATTGCAGGGAGGAGAATGCATCAGTGGTGGACTGGTGGTTGAATCTATGGCAGCCATAATGATAGAAGTTGAGAAACTTTCAAGGGAACTGAATTTGGAAGGTGGTAGCAACACTAGGTTGTTCACGTTTTACTTCTGTTGAGAAGGGAAATGAATTGTTTGTCAAGGAAAAATATATATGTAATCTTGGTGGATGATCAAAGTGGGATTCAAAATCACATTATTATTTCTTTAGCAGCTTCATCATGGTTGAAGTTGAGGCTGGAATTGGACAGCCTGAAATTTGGTGTCACAATCAAAGGCTTGATAATGGTTTCGATGTTGCGGAAATTTTCATGCCATCAAAAATATTGGTAGTGAACAAAGTCCAAATGGATTTCCGCTGGTTTTTTAAAGAAGATTTTAGACTATATAGGTAGGAAGAGATAGAGGTGATGTTGGAGCGTCAAAACACTTTATTATTGGATTCTATGAGGAATGATTATTATTTAATTTTCCTTATTTAATTACTATTTCTAACACTACCTTCTTTTACCAAAGTTTTCCAGATCTGGTCTTGCTAAACCAGTTATTTTCTCTATCTATACGACTTGCTGATTGTTAGGCATTAGATTTTTTTGAACAAGGATAACAGATAAGACCAAGGGCCATAATTAGGCTACATCACTATGCTATCCCAATTTAGAGTTAATTTAGATTACAACGCTATGCTATCCCAATTTCTTATGAGCTATTCAAATCTCACCGAGAGAAGGAGAAAGGTCAGCGTCAAGACCATGAAAACTCTTTACATCTCCATAGCTATCTCCCTGAAAATCCTCTTGTTTCACTTGAGCGTAAGCTGAAGGATTACTTATGGAGTGACAGACTAAAACTTTCCTCTGGCTGTTGGTGCCAGGGAACACGAACTAAAAAAAAATCCTCTTGGATTATCCTTTTTTTTACATCTTATCAGATTTATTCAAGAGATTGACAGTTATTTATGTATTTAATATTATTATTATTATTATTATTATTATTATTATTATTATTATTATTATTATTATTATTATTATTATTATTACTATTCTGTTAATAATAATGATAATTGTTGTAGTTTAGTATTTATTCACATAATGATGATATTATTTATCAGCAAAGAAAAAGAGAATGATATTCTGGTTATTTTCTCTTTGGACGTGGTTATTTACCTGCAGGTTCCTTTCCTTTTTGGTGTGCCTGTATTTGAAAAAGCTGCAACACTTGTTATTCATTGGATATTTAGGAAAACTGGTCGGCATCTTTTCCTTACTGATGCCGAAGAAGGAGAACGTCCACTGCTTCTACGGATGGTGGATGATGATGGTGACCTTTATTTCATGTACGTGACTAAACATTTCTTATTCTATTTTCTACTTAGTTTCTTGAATGCTTTTTTTATGCTGTTCTCATTGATATGCTGGATTTTGTATTCATTTTGACATTTCTTGAGAGTGTAGGTCAGCCTTGAGAGCATTCAAACGCCGTGTTACATATTCAAACGTTGGTTATGATCGTATCCTTTACGCTTCGCCAGTGTCATTCTAAACTTTAGATGTTACTTTTAATAAATCTTTCAACATATATTCTTGTTTTCTGTATTTACATATAATTAAGATATTGTGGGCTGGAGGACAGCATCAATTAGGCGCCGTAATGAACTACCAGAGGTACTCTTTCAAGTCTCTCTCTCTCACTTTTTTATTTAAGCTCTGGTGACAGTTAACTGAAGTATTTTAATTACCAGTGGGAAGATTCTCTTAGTGAGAAATATCCGCACATTGTATATGAAGAAAGATGCAAGGGGAATGATGATGAGAAGTGCCTCCAAAGTACAGAAGAAAATGGGAACTTTGATAATGTTCTAGAAGGTCTGTATCTTTGTTGAAAATCACCCTTTGAAATTCCAGTTTTGTTCAACTTTTCAGTGCTGCTGTAATGAGAATTAACCCTTCCTGTTCCATTCTTATTGTTCCATTTTTATCTGATGACGATCCTTGCCTTTGATGATTTTTTTTTTGGGTCTGCTATGAAGTGGGTGGTATTTTCAGCATTAGTTATTGATAATTCCATCTTTTCCCTCTTATTTATTTACGTACTTTTTTTCTTCTTCAGAATATTGTTCTTTATATGTAGCTAGAACTAGAAGTCTTTGGTTATGTTTTTGTTGTGTGTAGCAATGTATGTTACAAACGTTTCGACCTCTTGGTTGGTAGTACCTTGAAATATTTGTTCTACTAAGTCAACTAATAATTCGATATTCACAATTGTGACGTGATTGTAATGTTGAACGGCCAAACAAAGTACAGAACCACGACATTGTTTATAAATATTAGGTTGGTATGAAAAAACTGGTAATACTAGATGCCAACGATACAATTAAGCACATTTGGGGGAGAAAAGAATTTTGGGGAGGTTAACTTACCCGTTGTTAATAAGATGTTATGTAGGAAGATTCCTTTTCTATCATTCCAATTGTTTATCAGAGGAAAAAGGAGCTTTGGGGAGGTTCACTTGCCCCTTGTTAATAAAACCCGTCCCATTAAAAGGTTACAATGTAAAGAAATATTTTAAAATTAGCAACGCATGTTCAGGGGGTGGCAATGGGTCATTTTGTGTCTTCTCTAATCAGGTTGCTTGTCATTCTGCCTACACCCGAACCCAACCCAATCCGTTCACAACTGGGTTGTGTTGTATCAACTTGCATTGCAATGCTTGTTCAACTGTCTAATAAATATGTTTAACTATCACACACTATGTTAGTGCTTACTTGAATTCATATTTGTATGTTAATTAATTGTACTTATATCTATTATTTTGTATTCTAAATTGAAAATATGTGTGAATACATTGTACTGTATCAGAGTAAAAGTGATTTTACAAGATTAAATTGTTTTCTAAGTATATAAAAAAGATGAGATAAAGTGATTGTGTTGAAATGGGTCGAGGTGTCAAACCTGAACCCAACCCATAATACTCTGTCACAAAATGGCCACCCCTAGTTTTGATTTGCTTTCCCATGTGAATTTTTTTAGGACGAAATGGTGAAAGGTTCAAACCACAAAACTAGGAACTAATAAGTATTACCTGACACCAATTTTTTTATTTTTTTTATTTATTTTTATTTATTTTTTTATTTTTATTTTTTATTTTTATTTTTTTTATTTTCCTTTCATCTTTTTAGGTGATGAATGAATCCACAGCGAAGATGTGAAGGTTAATTTATATTTTATAATGTTTGATTCACAAAAAAGGCTGTATTTTCTTATGCCTTGGGAAAAGTATATTTCATTTGGTCTCTGCTCTATGAATTGGTCTGTTTAATCAAGAAAATCACAAGTTTTCTTCATTTTTTGGCAGAGGAGATGTTAAAAGGCCTTTCTCGTGTACCATGGGAAAAAGTAGATGTGAGCTTTCACACCAGCAGGCAGAGGTTTGCTGCACATAGTGTGATTCAGGTAAGGCACATACCTGTATTCCATGCACACAATATATATTACATAATTATTTGTGTCACCAACCTCTTACCTTTTTTTTTCTTTTTTTTTTAATTATAATTATGGGAGCAGAATATTAAATCTATCATGATCCCTCAAACAATGGGTACATACAGCAGTGTTGCTTGGTGTTGTTCTTTTAGAATCCAAGAATCACACTTCCAGAGTTAATTTCATCAAGCTCTTCTCATAATTTGGTGTTGGCTTGTAGAAGTGGTATAAGAAAAACAGTAATGATGAAAGCACCTATCACACATGAAAAAAGAAAACAAAATGGGTTTGATGATCATGTAATTTATTCTAACAACTCAGATTGCTGGTCTACTCATTTTGTGAGGCTGAATTTCGGATAATTAGGGCCGGAAAAGTATGAGCCAAGTGGGTGTCAAGTCAGTAGACTGGTATCCAGTAAGTCCAACAATTGTGAAGACTTTTTCTCATTTGGGTTTTGCTATTTCTTCAAGTCAATCATAGCCTTGTTTCTATGATGGACCTTTTGTTTGGGGACCCACTTCTATCACAAGCAGCTTAACATCTGAGCGACTTGTGGACAAAAATCCCAAGAACTGATCTCTAGCAGTCAAAAGATCTCATTCCAATGCATTAGACATGTTGGATTAGGTTAATCATCTTCATATTGGTCATGTGGTGACGGCCCCATTGTTTGACTTCTACTCGGAGTTCATCGCATCATGCATGGATATGTTCCGGAAACCAGAGTTGATGCATACATAAATGATAACTTTTTTCATCGTGATTTGGATATTGCTAACTTCATGGCTTGCTTGACCAGGAAATCCAATGGGTTCTCTGTCCAAAGATTTTACTTTAATCACCTTGATTCTTTTGAGAAAGAAGACCTCATATAACTATTCTGTTGACCCTTCCCTTTTCAGCCAAGCACCCCACCTGTTTCTTATGTTATGAATTCTTCTTATTGTTTCTCCTAAGATGAAGAATATGAAAAGAAGAACAACAAAGAAGATTCCTTGGGATGGTAAAGTTGTTGGGGACCAAAGGAAGTTGGCCAACAGATTTTATGATGTGGCATTGAACTCTGAAAAATGTGATATACCACGTCCCTTGTATGTTTACTACTATGGGAGTATAGTATAAAAAAATCACGAAAGAGCATCTATAACGGAGCAGAAAACTCGATAACACCCAAATATCATTAAGTGAACAGATAAAGAATTAGATCCGAGTTCTAACAAAGAACCAAAGCAAGACAGATGAGCTAAAGCAAACAGATCGACTGTCAATAATCAAAATCAAAGCTACAAACAAACCAAGTATACTGAAATCAGATCAGAGCAAACTGAATACCAGATTACAGACTCAAAACCAAAAAAAAAAAATCCAATGAAGGAAACCATAAAGATCCAAGATAATCCTGTAGGCTTTGGGGTTAAAGATACAAATAGAGGCATCAAAATAAAATATAAAATAGGGAAAAACAAAGTAAGAAACTGAACAAAAGAGAACCAAGCCAAAACTGTAAACTGATAACAAAATCAGGAAAGCATACCAAGTCAATTCTGGTCGAAAAAATCAGGTACGCAAGGGAGATCAAATGCCCAGCGGCAAGAAACTGATTGGACCAGGAACTGGCTCAAGGTACAAGGTTAGCCATATGGCAGTTCAGTGGTTCAGGTTTCTCAGAAAACTAGATTGGTGGTTGAGGATCATTGGCAGAAAGTTGATCACGAGATCAGGCTGGGAAGGGAATTGAATGGACAATTGGGTTTGGTTTGAGAAATGGAAGAAAATGAACCATATAGGATTGACCTGATAAAAAAAAAACAATAGCATCAATATTGACTTACAGATGATGAATACATGCAGGATTAACATGCTTGCTTACCATGTTAGTATGAGCAAAATCCACCATACTGAACTTGTGAATTGCAAAACTGAATATGACAAACAACTAAACTAAAATACTTGTCTAAACTCAAAGCTAGACTTTCCTAATCAAGAAAAGAATCTAAAAGGATGTTCCCATGATATCAGAAGATACAAATCGACTCCTAATTAGATTCGATTTGAAACTAAATCCCAAGCAAAGTAGGAAATGAAAATACTTGCCAAATAGAATACTGTTCACCTCTGGGACCACAGTTATAATAGCAGTGTCACTATAAACACATAAATTTGTTTGTCTGTTCTTAATATGTCATAGGTTCACTTGATGCCTGATGCACACCCTCAACCAATCGTGATCTCCTTGGTTATCCTTTTTAATTTTTATTTGAATGTCATGATGCTCTGGAAGGGCCATGAAGGAAGAGCAATAAAGAAGTTTAAAAAGCAATTGGTGAATACTATGTGCTCTAGTTTCATTATTCAATATGTTCAATCTTTGCATGTACTTATGAAAAATTGTGTTTGGAACTATAGTGTTATAGTTGTGCTTTCCTCGTTGTTCCATGAACCTTTTTATTGAAGGATGTTCAGAACTATAACTTATGAACGTAATATATTTTATTAGTAATGAACTAGGTTGCGACGGGAATGCTTGGATAAATTCAAGTGGTGAACAATCTTGAAATTGGTGATTACATTTTTCTCCAACAAATAAACGGCTTTGAAGGAGGACGACTTTTTGTATCAGATTTCATATATACCATTCTGCAAAGTAACCATTGTTCTATTTTTGTAGTACTCTTAAATCTTATTCTGACGAATCACGCTTGTTACAGGTCAAAGATCATTTCATGCACTCAGAGGGTGCAGATGTCATACAACACATGATCGATCATTTCCTTACGTAATAGTTTTAAGCAATAAGCAGTTGGGATGTGAAGAGAGCAAAAGATTGTATCATCGCCAAGAATTATATTTCAGGAGATCAGCTTTGTTCTACATATCAGAATCCTATCTGCTTAGCTAAATGAGCCAATGTACCAAGTACATTACAAAAAATTAAAAAAAATTGAAAAATTAAAAATAAGAAGTCAAATTTTCGCAGAAATATTTCCTGATTCTGAATTATGTAATTGTATATGTGCACTCATATTTGTGAATCAAATCTGTAAATTGAAAGAGATGTAAGGCATGTTATATCTATATTTATAACTTGAGAATAAAAGAGATTTCTAAATCCCAAATACAAATTCTCACCAATCAACAACTTCCGAAAAAATTAAATGACCATATTGTAATTTAATCATTAGCCTATATGTATCATGTTAATGTATCGAAATTTGATCTCTAGTTTTGATAAACTATTCACATGTAAATGTTGTTTGAAATTGAATCAGTATACCATGTATAATTTACATCGGGTGCACGTTGAAATTAAATAAATTTAAGAAATAGAAACAATAATTAATGTAAGCATGTCGACTCAAAAAAGGTTTAATGCAAGAACCTGAAACTGATTTAATATAAGGCACATAATACAACATAAAAATAAATAAAATAAAATAAGATATAAATTTAGAAAATAAAAAGAATTGATCTAAGAAATTGTAGTCGATAGTTTTCCAATCATGATTTCTTTATGTTTTAAGCAAGGAATGTGATTTCTCGAAAAAATGTTGAAATTTCACTGATTTTTAGTTACTAAAATTTCTTTTGAAATCGATTTTTTTTTTCATTAGGTCAATCTCAATGTCGTTACATTTTAACCGTTATAATTTTAGTTTAATATTAAAAATTGGTTATATAAGCGATTCTTATGCAATATGTAGTTTGTATGACATTACAAGTTTCGTAATATTTTTTATGTAATTTGTAAGAGTTTTAAAATGCTTAACTTATATTGATAACTTTAAAATTATAATCGAAATTTGTACGTTTTTTTCTATATACAACGAAATATTTCTTAAAATCAACGAAATTACCTCGAAAATGGAAATCACAATCCTTGGTTTTAAGATAAGTTAATAAATAAAATATTAGTTTAGTAAAATTGGATAAAGTATGTTTCAAAATTCAATTAAAGCTATTCTTATGAATAACTCATCTATCTATTGAAACAATAATTTACATTAATCTTTTTTTTTTTTGGATTAACCTGGAGGTTTCTTGTCACAACCCATTCTGTTTGGGTTAAAATTTTCTTCAATCATTTTTTTGTCAGGTTTTAGGCTTTTTATACTTCTACCCTTCTATAGATAATGTTTATGGTTGTGTTTTAAAGAGAATGAGTAAAAGTGTAAAAAAAAACCCAAGCCTGATTAAAAAATGGCTTTAAAGCCTGGCTGCCTAGACAAATTCAAGACAACATTTTTATAGGTACTAAAAACACTATGCGCACTATGCACACCCATAATGATTTTTCTCTCTAGATGTTTATCTTGTAGTGCATCGTTAAATGAAAATGCTAAAATTCATAATCTCACCAAATTTATTTGACGGTTGTTCCTTATACATCCACACCTTTTTTTTTATTATATTTAAAGAAGTTTACAAAACTCGCAAAAATGTTAATGTATGTCCAAGTTTCACAATACTCAACAAAATCACAATTTTGCAAAATTTGTTATATTTCTCTTTTCAATAGAATGTTAAAGAAATTTTGGGTAAGGTACATCATATGGTATTTCTTAACGCACGTAACCCTGTAGCATGCGCGTCATTGTGTGTGTGTTTTTCATTTCAAATTAAAATTAGGTTTTCTATTTGTTTAATAAGGGTAAATATGTTCTATAATTTTATGAGTTAACCTGGGTTAATGAAATTGTCATTGTTGATCAAAAAAGTATAAAATTAGGCACAAATTAGCCATTACATTAACTACGGTATCTAAATTGTCTCTTTTGTGAAAAAGTAGACCTTAAAAATCATTTTTCGTACTTTTTGTTTAAGACAGAGTACGATTTTTATTGCACATAAGGATGTGGCATATAGGCCCTTGAACAAAATAAATAATAAATTATTAATCCTCCTCATTTCAGAGAACAAATTTGCCTTCATATTTTTAATTAAATATAAAATGGCATACTTGTAATTATAACAAAGTGGTCAGGGGTAGTGTTGAAAATAAAATGACACGGGTTTAAAATTAATCTTCATTCTCCCCAAAACAGTTAGGCAACGACTATTCCACACTATCATAAGTGTTTTCGTACAACATTTTACTCTTTCACACCGCGTACTTTATTTCTCATACCACCATACGTTCCTACACTACCTATATAAATAAATAAAAAAACCAACATTTTTCTCCTCCCCATTCAAATCAAAATGCAATTCCTCCCTCCCCCATTCGAATCTCTTCCCTCTCCCACATTCAAATCTCTCGCAAATTTCTCCCCACATTCAAATATCTTGCAAATCTCTTCACTCTCCCTCAAATCGAAACCCTTAAAAATTAAACCCCAAATCGCAACCTCCCAAAATTTTTTCAGAAAAACAAAATAATCTCATGAAAACTTCAGAGATAGGTCAATTACAAAAACAGAGTAAACTTCAGAAAAATTTTCATAAATCACAAAAAAAAATATTGTTCGTCCAAATCATTGCGAGGTTTTAGTAAAATGACCATAACTTGTTCATTTCAAAACATTATCAAGTGATTCAAGGTGTATTTAAAGATAACTCAGAGTACTACAACTTTCGTGTTTGATCAACTTGAGAATTGATTCCGATCGAACATATAAGTTGGCCGAAAGTCACACTATGCCATTTTCATTGTGAGACAGATTTGCGCGACTTTAGTAAAATGACTATAACTTGCTCATTTCAAAATATTTTCAAGTGATTCAAGTTGCGTTTATTAGATAACTCGGGGTACTACAAGTTTTGTACTTTAATCAACTTTAGAATCGGTCTCGATCGAGCACATAAGTTTGCCGAAAGTCAGGGACACTATCCCGTTTTCATTGCGAAACAGATTTACGCGACTTTAGTAAAATGACAATAACTTGCTCATTTTAAAACATTTTCAAGTGATTTAAATTGTTTTTATTAGATAACTAAGAATACTACAATTTTTTTGTTTTAATGAACTTGAGAAACGATCTCGATCAAGCACATAAGTTGGTCGAAAGTCAGAGACACTATCCCATTTTTTTAATAATAATAAAATAGTGAGTATTATTTATCAGCAAGTAATGAAATTTCACGAAATCGTGCAAAATTTCATTTATTTTTTTTGAAATTACGAAAAAGTAGCGAAAGAAATAATTTCATTTTTTGAGGATTTTTTTTTCGAAAAAATTTGAGGGTTATTCGTTAATTACGGGATTTTTTCATAAATTTTTTTTTCACAAAAAGTACATTTTTTGAAAATTTTCAGTTTTTTTCATAAATTTATTATTATTATTATTCTAATTATCATTTCTTCTAATTATTTATTATTTTTTGAAACCACTCCCTGATTTTTAAATTATATATATATTGATTTTATGTTTGTTTCATTTCTTTGTATTTATGCTTTATTTAATGTTTGATACGTACATTTAATTGCATCTTATTTTTTTCACATATTTCATTTACCCTCAAAATTCATTATGCATATTTCATGTATTCTCGAAATTTTACGTTTTTTCTTTACACATCAAAATATTTCTTAAAATCAGGAGACCGTAATTAACTCGAAAAACGAAAATCACAATCCTTGCTTATCAGAGGTTGATAGTGTAAAAGCTGTACTAATTCCTTCCAGTATTATATCTACTAAAAGCCAGCAACTATTAACGTAGCAGGAGCAAAGAAACAATTTACAAACTCAACTGAAGATGTATTTATTGGCTCGGTAATCTAATTTTCAGCAGTTTAAACATATGATCACTCCAAAGTATGATTTCATTTCAAGTTCAGTCTACACAAATAGAATATGATGTATTAAATGACTATTACAAACGCGGAAATCACAGCTCTTTACAATGCCGCTTGACACATCCACTAATAAACACCTTCCAGGCATGCAGTTTCGTCCAATTCATCTGACAGTGCTCTTCAAACTCCCCGAAACCAAAGGTTTAACCAAAGCACACAGTGTACATATATCCCATACATTTTTTTAACGTGCAGAAAACGTTAAAGTCTGGTTCATTTATGCAGCAATGGTTTGTCGGTGAGTCTAATCAGTTGTCCAAGACCCGTCCAGGTAGATAAGAGCAACTCTGCTTAGAAGACGAATCTATGGTAGCCCTTGTTGAAGCTTGGTCCTCCAAATAAGGCGCAACATACTTTTTCATATCACTTTGAGAGATGCCAAGATGATTTCCAGGCACACTAACGTAATGGACCTTTCCAGCATCATCCAAAGTTTTCAAACCAATCCAGTCTTCGATATACAATTGTGTCTGCAGAACACAACATTTGATTTAAAAGTAAATATTGCTTCCAAATCAAAAGAACACGAACAACATGCACAAGCTTTTTCTATTCCAGTCAACTTATACTTACCCTCCCAAACATGGTGTAACACTAGATCATATCGCAAATTCCAGTGGAAGTTTTGCTGTATGATGGATCAAGTCAACATAACCCGGATTTAATACCTCCCACGTTACCTCTCCTATAGTTCATATGGTTAGAGGTGTCAAAACAGCCTAAATTTTTAAGGGCAATCTTCTCTATTGCTGTGGATTTACATTTATGGTTACTGCCAAGGTCCAGGGTTTAACTATTTCTGAGACTGGCCAAGAAGAAGAGTGGGAAGGTTTTTACACATTACCGCCCAAACTTTGGGGATTTCATGGAAGATCTCCAAGCAGTTTTAGTAGAAAAGATCTCCAGAAATGAACGAATTCGGAATACTCAGCTAGTTTTGCTATTATGACCAAGGATTGTGAATCGTTTTTTGAGTTAATTTCGGTCTTCTGATTTTAAAAAATATTTCGAGAAATATTTCGGTGTAAAGAAAAAATGTAAAAATTTCGAGGATACATATAATATATATAATGAATTTCGAGGGTATATTAAATATGTGAAAAAATAAGATGCAAATAAATAAGTGTATTAAACATATTAAATAAAACTAAAATACCTATAATTAGAAAATCAAGGGGTGGTTTCAAAAATCAATAAATAATTAGAATAAATTATAATTAGAAGAAAAAAAACTCAAAATTTTACGGAAAAAAAACCCAGAATTTTTTTTTAAAAAATCCTCGAAAAAAATGTTATTTTTTAGTAGTTGGTTTTTGTATTTTTACTAAAAAAAACGAAATTTACAAAAAAAAAAAACCTCGAAATAATGTAATTTTTTCTTTCGCCCTTTAATTTCAAAAAAACGAAAATTTCAGCGAAATTTCGCAAAATCACAATCCTTGATTATGACTAATAGGAGGACTTACGGAGCTGCTTCTATAAATGGTAATGCTGAAATTGAGGACATGATGGGAGGTGATTTTGAAATCAAAGAAAGGTGCAATGCATAACTAGTAGCGACGGAGAAGGCTTTGTGTTCTTTCAGCTGGAGATGGATGCTATGGACGTGGTCAAAGCTCTCAATGGGACCTGGGATCATCTGAGCTGGCTACAAGTGTTTTTTTGAGATCAGTCCAAGCGTGAGCTGAATGACTTAGCACACGCTTTAGCACTTAGCTTTACTTTTGGCCATGTTCAAACTCATGCTGATATTGATTTAGTTGATTTGCAGAAGATGAATGGCTTAGCACGCGCTTTAGCACTTAATAGGGGTGAGTTTGCATATTTTACGATTCCAAGCTCTCTTTCTTCAGGGCCGCTCGAGTCTAGTTTAGGCAAGTCTATTTACTTTTGCTCAAGTAATACTTACTCCTTTATGTACAAGTCATTTTAGTTGTAGATAGGCATACAGGGTTGTACTTGACCATAGGGTTCGATCAGTTTAATTCAGGAATATTCTCTAGGGATTTTTTAGTTTTAATTGGTGATTAGTGAAGAAGAATTATATTTTTTTGATATTATTGTATTCATTCAGATAAACATCACATATTATTTTCATAGTTTCACTGACTTCACAATCGATTAAAGTTCAAGTATATTGTTAAGTTATTTATTTGTTTCTAACATCAATATATAGACAAAGACAATTTCTTTGTTTGGGTGATGGATAACTCTTTGCCAAAGGAGATTTTTCATAGAGTAGACATGTTTTTGGAGGAAAGTATGATGAGGCATGTCAAACTTTATCAAACTTAGTTTTTAATTGCTACCCGAGTAGAGAGATTTAACTTCCCTTGAGTAGTTTATCTGCATCCATCTCCACTGAAATTCTTTCGAGAAGTTGGCAATCTCAACTTCATAGCGAAAACTTTGAGAGAAGATTACTCCATATATTATTTGTTGGAAAGTTAAGAAAAAATAAAAAAAACGCTTGAATTGTTTTATTTTTTATTTATATATATATATATATACTTTTTAAGAAAGTTAAGAAAGAAACAATGATTGTCTTGAATACATCTTTGAATCTACGATGCACGGATTCATATATGAGGTCACAACAAATTCTAACAAAGAAAAGAAAAGAAAAATACGAATTCAGTCATCATTATTAGACAATAAAATAATATATGTACTTTTGTATTATAAAAAAATTAAACTATATAATCGTCCATAATAACAATTTCTAACCTATGGACATATATCTGACAGGTATTCAAGCATCCCACAGGTATCCGATAAAGACACGACTCTTTGTTGGAGTTTAAAATCCAAGCTTCTTAGTGAGAAAGAACAATCTTGTGAGGGAGCCTCAAGCTATTTGTATGGCCTGCCTATGTTTTATATTAGCTCCCTCCCCTTCATGAAAAATGAACATTTCGATAAAAGACAGTAAGATCAGAAAATGATTAAACTGGACACAAATGACGAAGTGGATACCACTGTCCTTATTCAACCGCGTGAAGAAGCACAAAACTGGAATTATGTACGATTCTCATTAAGGCATAACACAGTTAAATAATTTAAAATTTTGGGAGGTGACTGCCCCCTGCCTTGTATGTAGCTCTGCCACTGTGTGGTGAGTGGTGTTTAAGTTGGTCATCCAATGTTCTTCTGGTGAGGGCAAGGCTATTAAGGGATTTTAGTTCAGACCATATTACATCTCATAAGTGACCGCCAACTTATGTATTTCTTATCTCATTTAATATGCCATTAAATTCTGGTGACAACAAGTGCCTTTGAATCGGATACTTGAGCCTTTAGAAATAGAAGCGAGGCCTTTAGGAATGGGGAGATGGTGGACAAACAAAATCAACATTTTTATAATTTTTCAATTATAAAACTTAAAACTTTGATGAGTGAGAAGTGTACATGCTTTGGAAAGGCTAACATATCAACTGTATAAGAAAGCAAGTAAAAGGGAAATAAGTTCCTGTGAAAACAAAATATTTACTCATTAATAATTCTGTTAAAGTCAAGATTGAGGCCTAAATCAATACCTGTTGAGGAGGCAAAATCGGATCAAAAGCCCCATCTGGATAATATCCAAACCAAGATGTCTCTTTTGGTATCAACACTGTGTCGTGCTCAAACTAGTAAGATACAAAATAAACACAAAAGTCATCGAAAAGAAATTATTCAGAAACTTAGTTGCTGCAAAGAAAATTGCAACTACTTATTTCCTCCATGGGTTAAGATATGTTACTGAAGCAGAATCAAAATCTCAAACTCACCATGATAAGCACCAGATTCTCTAAGCTACTAAACCTTTCCTTGTAAGTGGAGTTCCTCTCATCAGGGAGTTCGTTATTAAGTTTTGGAAGAAACTTACATCCTTGCAAATATGCAGGGATATCCTACAAAATGAAGTTGATTATCATGTTAAACTATCACATTAATCATATGCTCGTATAAGCTGTTACTAGTCATATTTAGGAGGGATTCCAGCATATAAAATTTTATCCAGAACTGGAATGGGAAAGGTTCATAAACATTGGCAGGACTTAAACAACTACAGATGTCCTATAACTAACTAGTCTAATTTCTTCTTTAAGCACACTGGAGTAATTTACTCACTGTTGGAATTTTAAGATAGCCAGCAGGAGCCAAGTGAGCCTGCAATTTCATCAAATCAAAGTTAGCAGTACAACAGTGCTACTAGGTCACCCCATAGACATTCCAAGGATAATGAAATGTCACATTGGTGACAAAAGTATAATCTTCCCCTAGGTACAAGAAACGTAAGCAGTAAAGACCTGGATATATTTGGAGTAAATCTCTCCCTTGATTAAGGCATCTGCAATAATACACATGATACCGGACTGCAAAAGTAGAACGGAATGTTAAACATAACTATGGTTAAGTCAAAAGATCTTCTACTTGATTTGTTTCCCTTAAATATACAACTCATGAAGAAATAGGTATAATGCAACCTTGCAATTGGCCTAAAATTAAGAAATAGGTATTTCTAAAGTATAAATTGTACATTATGAACAAGAAACAAATTCTAGACAGGCAGAATCACAGAAATCAGTTTGGCAAGAATTCAGAAAGTTCACAACCACTAAAGACAAAGCAGACACCTGACACTCAAAACAAACAGATCCAATCAAATGGTCTCGGCATATTCCTTTTATATCAGCAACTTTAAATTAAAAAATGATAGCTAATCAAATGGTTATGGATCCTTCAGCAAGATCAACTTCCATCTACATGTTATCACGCATGGTACCATAGACAAAAATTTGTAATTGACACGACAAAGTCACTGATATAATGCTTTAGATACACCATCAAAATCTTCAAGTTTGACAACGTTATCTAACTTCTCTTAAAAGTCATTTCTAGTTGAGGACTACATACCAAGTTTGCAAACAATAAAAATAAATAAATAAATAAAATAAAAAAGAGAATTTTTCTGGGTCGTTAGCCTGGTGTTTGAAATATAAGTAGCAATATATGGTGTAACCTAGAAGTTACATCTTTATGGAGGACATGGATAAATTAAGGCAGCTAAGATTATAATATTTTGACATTGGCAACGATTTTGTTCCAGCAGAAATCAGCAAGAAATGAGCATGCAGGGAGGTTTTTAAAGATCTGAAGCAGATCAGATCAATCTACATATACCTAGTTGATAAAGTTGAAAAATGTTAGAATGCAACTTTGGAATCAAAGGGATTTAGGCTAAGAGAATCAAAAGACAGATAATTAAAGTAGTACCAAATAATATGTACCAATAAATATATTTTTAATGTAAAAGTGTTCTAATAAAGAATAACAAGTGCTATCCTGAAGCAACAATTTTAATTAACTTGTTGCATCATCCATAAAGACGGAAAAACAAGCAGGATATTACGCATAATGGCCATAGAAGGTGTGTACTCCACTTGAAGAGAAGGAAATTTTATAAGACAACATACTAACTATAGTTGAGTTATCAAAATCACGATACATGTCACATAAATTACAAGGATAACTTGATATAATGATAGTTGGTCATTATGGATGATAAAATCTGAATGTACATGAAATATGTCGGTTTGTAATAGCCACCAGAAAGTTTACTCCGATAATTTGTTCAGGTGCTTTTATTGTGTGAATAGCTCTGATTTGGAATACTCATGGAAAGGTTCACTACATGATTTGGTTGTGTATCAACTGAATAAAATATAAAGGTTGAAGGTTCGTGAGGATCAATGAAGTTAAGTAAAAGGCTAGACAAAGTTGACAACATTTAATTGTTAAATTAAGAAAACAACTGCTCCTAAAATTGTTGACAAGGACAAGGCAAAAAGAAACTTACTCCACAAAGTGGTACAGAAGCGGTGCCAGCATGAGGACCACCAAGTGAGATGAAATTCTTAACCTGCAAAAGATGGAAATGTATAAAAAACTTTATGCAAAGATTTTTCTGGTTAATTCTTAACCTGCAAGCAGTAGAGATGAATTCGGTTAATTCTTGAAGAATAATCAAAAAATGCGCTTGAATCCAATGATGGTTTTTTTGGTAAAAGAAGAAAGATCTACAAATTAGTCTAATATGTCTCCTTTCTTCATGAGAACTCGCGTATAAAGTTAATCTAAATGAACAACTAAGGAATTAGGTTTCCTAGTATGTGTGGGAGTGTGAGGGATAAATCCCATTCTGATGGAAATTGAAATAAAAGATAATAAACAATAAAAGATACTGAATTGCTGGAAAATAAAAATAAAAAGTTAAGTAAACAAACTCTTTATGGAAGATTTAACTCACCAAGTCAAGTCCAACTCTCATTGACAACTACAAGCTTTATTTATAGCCAATCTAAGCTTGCTATACAAGCTTCTAATTTTTTAGACTAAAATAAAAACCTAACCCTAATTGACCTTACTTATTATGAGCTTCGTATTATAAGCCAGACCAAAATAAAGAAAATAGAATAATAATAAAAAAAACCATTTATCCAACTTATCCATCATATTATGAAACATATAATATATGGAAGCAAGACGGAGTTTAGAAATGATAAACCTATAACATGAGCATGAGCATGATCATTCCTTCAATCTCTACATCTAGGAAGCACAAAAACTTCAAAAAATTTAACGTACTAGTGTCGAATACAGACATGGCTCACACTTCTTCAGATACTCTTGGGCTAATGGCACAGCTTTTGTTATTACATGGTTTGTTTTCTCCCCCATTGCTAGTAGGTTGATGGATCACATGCCCTGCGCACATGTTTTGGCATTGTGTGTTCATATACAAATCAAAATAGGTGACCCCGCTGCCCAATTAGACATACCAATAGTCACTAGATTCATGTGCTACTGAGTAGTTGGCAACGATCTTCTTAAGACCGATTTATCTTGAAATGGTCAAGGAAGTATGTGTTATAGCAATCACACTCAGAATATAAATGAAAAGAGTGGAATGAAGTGTCGTTTCGGGAAACTTGGGTATTGAAAATCTTAATACACTGTGGACAAAGTTCTCATGGGTCCCTAATTTATACTTCACGAGTTCCTTAACACATCTGTGGCAAAACAGGACATGGTGCTAGACAGTGTTACGATCAGTTCAACCAAGCCTATCAACCTCAACCTGATGATCTCCCTCAATCATTTGCTGCCATGAACATAGAGTCCGGTATCCAGATACTGGTGCAGTCCATCATATGACGCTAACATGACCAAGCACATTAACTATGATCAAGTCCCTGTTGGCAATGGATCCCATGCAAATATTTCTGGTCTCTGTAATGTGACCTTACATAATCCTCCATAGATGATGCTCAAGACAAATGGTTATGGGGTGGGAGTCAAAGGAAGTGGCCCCCCATCTTTGAACTAGGAGCAAGGACCACAAGCTTCACAAATTGGTTTGGATCAAACCAACCCACCCCACCCCCCAAGGGGCTTACTTCCTCCTTTAGCCACTCATCCCCAATTCTCTTATGCATAATAGCAACACATGATGTAAATTTTTGGTCTAGGTCTTGTGAGTTTTTCTCTAGGTCCTAGCTTTCATTCAATTCATTTTTTTAATTTGATTTGCTGATAAAAACAAAAAATTAGGAAATGTTAGTGTTAGGACACTAATAAATATCCTAACCAAGATAAAAATACTTTAGAAGAATTTTAAAAAAAAAAAAAAAAAAAGATTCTAATTAGCTTGGGCAGTTTGAAAATCCAAACAAAAAAGGGAATTTTCCCAGGCTCAATAAACACACCAGGATTTTGTCACATAATTTGGCTCGCCACTATTTGCTTTTCATTTTAAAATTGTTTTCAACACTTAATAAAACCATCCATCCTAATTTCCCCAGGAATTACTAATTTGAAAGAGTGGCTCAAGCCCACTATTACCAAATAATGTAAAATTTACATCTATTTTCAGTAGATAAAACAACTAATACAATGGGTTACATAGTCAACCAGTGAAGTTAAATTTCAGTGAGCTATAATTACTAAGAATGTTCTACTGACATTGTACAAATTACATGTCACAATATCAGAAAAAGTACTCGTGTGTTTATATAATAATGTTTGTTTGACATTGTACAATTACATGTTCAATATCAAAATAACTTACATGTTCAATATCAAAATAACCAACTGTATTTACCTAAACAAAAATACAAACCAAACTTAGCAAAAGCAAATATCTCCTGACAGGGTAATGAGAGCAAGGAAAAATGGAATCAAATGTCACCAATGAAATAAAATCTACAGGTTTGCCCAACATAACGTACAAATGCAAATACTTATAACTAGAAAGTAATCCACTAAGAAGTGTCTTTAACCAGACAACTAAACATGAAATTGTCAATGAAAGGGAAAAGAAAAGAACTTGCCTAAAATACAAGAGGAATAAAATAACTTGAACGTGAAATAGAAATAAAATAAACTTACCAGAGGTCCTCCGTCACATTGCTCAATGACTGCTCGACCTATCAAATTTCCCTGGAAAACGAAAAACATCTATGAATAAGATATCAAACTTTTGCAAATCTAAGAGATTTCAGTTTGAAAAAAATAAAACAGTTTGAGTAATGACAATAACTAGTAAAATAATATTGGTTGACATGGGCTCCTCCGCTTCCTAGTGGCTCCTCTGCTTTCTAGTGTCAATACCTTTAACTAGTGGAAGTGTGATGCCTTTTCTAGAGGGATTTGGTGAATTCACTACCAAGATCTAAGAAATCATTGAGGTGTTCGGGCTCTTTGGCGTTTTAGTAGTTGGATAACTGCTATTATAACAACTTTTATCCATACACCAAAAACAATGAAAAATGTTTCAGGGGTTAAAACTCAAAAAAGATTTTTTTTTTCTTACTTTGTTAAAAAATAAGTTTTCATCAAAATGGTTAGTGGTGGAAGTGGTGGTGCTAATATCCTTTTTAGTGGTAACTTTCTATGCCATTGGTTTTTCACTCAAACAATGGGTTTCAATGGTCCTTTAAACTAGAGCCTATGGGTTTCTGGATATTCTTTTAAATTGAAACCCATACCTAAGTGGATCACCATCATAAAAAAATAAAAATAAAATAAAAACAAAACCATGGGTTTAGAATTGACCTAGTCAAAACATAGATGGCAGGGGGAGCAACAAAAGATAGAACAAAGAGATAACGGAAAAAAAAATATTAAAAAAAAAATAATAAAAAAAAAATAAAAAATAATAATAATAATAATAATAATAAAGTGCAACCGAAAAAGAGATGATACACTGATTCTTCTTCATTTTCACAGAGGGTGCATCAATTGGGGATGGTCATGCCTATTATCGAGAGATTATCACTATATACGCCCATGGCTAATAAGCCAAATAAGGAAGTTAACTCTAGGGGCTAGTTGTTTGAGCCAGAAGGACTTGTGGCCAAAAGGAGAAGGGTATCATGTGCTCAGATAATGAGATTGCATGGCTAAAATTATGTTATGCATGTCCTGAACAGAGAAGATCCTTGTGTTACTATCCCATCTCCAAGAGTCGAGCTGAGCTGAAGGAACTGAGAGGTGAAGCTGATTAATGAGCTGGCAGTTGAGGGATTTCAGTCTATCTAATGGCTCTTCTGATTCCCAAATGCCAGGTAGCAGTACCCCCTCTGAGTTAACAAACATCTCAGCAACTGATTTGGATTTGTGAAGGAAATGTTATAAATGGAGAGAAAGGCTTGTTTGAGAATCATGTTTCCTACCAAAGGGTCATTCCAAAAACTGATTCTGCTGCCTTCTCCAAACTCAAAAATATAGTTGGACAGAAGTGAGGCTTTAAGTTCATTATACCTCTCCACCAAGCACATCCATAGGGAGCAGTAGACATATTGGAGTACCATCCTCCATTTGAGAGCCCATATTTTTCCCGTATAATTGTCCTCCAAAGAGTTGGACAACAAAGCTTGATTAAAATTCTCCCAATTGCCAGCCCACCCTGAGTCTTAGGCTTGCAGATTTTTACCAACTAACCCAGTGATAGCTCCTGGAATCTCCATTTGTTCACTATAAGAAATATCTGCTGATCTTGTCAATGTCTTTAATCACTGATACCCAAAGCGGGCATGGTGCTAGGGCTGAAAACCGAACCATCGGTTCGGTTTTTCACTTAAACCATGAACCGAACCGACCTAGGTCGGTTTTAAAATTTTCAAACCGAAACCGAACCGACCATTAACAAAACCGATCCGAAACCGAACCGATTCTAATTTATGCAAACCGTAACCGAACCGACTAAAATCGAATCAAAACCGAAATAAAACCGAACCGAACCGACTATTTTAAATATATTATATTATTTATATATAAAATATATATTATTTATTATATATATTCGGTCGGTTCGGTTTGGTCGGTTAAAATCACATAGAAACCGAAAACCGAACCGACCACTTCGGTTTTGAATTTTTTTAAACCGAAACCGATCCGAACCGAATTTAAACCGAACCAATCGGTTCGGTTTTGATCGGTTCGGTCGGTTTAGTCGGTTTGATCGGTTTTTTGTTCAGCCCTACATGGTGCACTTAGACATCATGAAGACAGTGATGCTTGAAAGGGTACTTTTGATCAAAGTTAATATCCCAACTTTGGAAATGTATTTCCTTTTCCACACTGCCAATCTACTCCTTATTCCATCCACTGTCGGATCCCAAATAGTCCTGCTTTTGAATTTAGCTCCCAAGGGTGAACCAAGGTATTTAGACGGGAATGCCAAGCCCTACAATTTATAATATCAACTAACATCTTAAAATTTTGGACATCTCCCACTGCAAAAAGGGTGGTTTTTGTTGAAGTTAATGCCTAGCCCAAACACCACTTCAAACCGCCTCAGGATGGACCTGGTAGCTTCCAACTAATCAAAACTAGGATCCATGAACAAAATGATGTCATATGCACATTGTAGCATGGGAACATAGGTACCACTTTCCTTGACCTAGAAGCCTTTGATGAAGTTGAAGTGATCAGCCTTGGGGATCATTTGAGTTGGAGTCTACCAAAGAGAAAGGGGGAAAGGGGGTCACCCTGCCTGATTCCCCTAGTGGCTTTGAAATGCCCTTTAGGACAACCACTGATTTTGATAGTGAAAGTGGCAGTTTTGAGCAGAGTGTTAACCCAGCTTCTCCATTTAGGGCCCAAACCCATTGTTGAAAGGATGTAATCAATGTACCGCCAACTGATTGTATCAAAAGCTTTGGAGAAGTCCAATTTGCAGACAATTCCTGGAACCTTGGCCTTCAATCGAGCATTAATTAGCTCATTAGCAATCAGCGGCCCATCTATTAACCGTCTTCCTTTCACTGTTTTTGATTGGTTGGGAGACACTGGTTTTGACATGATTCCTTTTATTCTCATTGCCAACACTTTGGAGATGATCTTAGCTACTGATGAAATGAGACTAATGGGTCTGAAGTCTCCAATTGAGCAAGCTCCTCTGATCTTGGGAATGAGGGAGATTATGGTGGAATTGAGTCTCCAATCAAGGAAGAGTTGGAGTTGAATTCCTCCACTGATTTCATCAGGTCATCTTGAAATCCATAGGATAGCCATCAATTCCAGTAGCAACTTCTTTGGTTAGATCAACTATTGCGGCCTTCACATCTTCTTCAGTTAGATTTCTGTCTAAATTGTCAGAATCATGCAAGTCAAGGGTGTGAAAGACCAACCCTCAAGCTTTGGCCTCCAAACTTCTTTTTTCTTTTGAAATTTCCTGGAAATGCTCCACAATGTGGTTAGCTATATAACTGGCAATGATTCTTAACCAATTCGTAAACAATCATTTGGTTGATGATCCTCCTGTGGTTTGCAAGTTTGTGAAATAGTTATGAATAAAAATCACCTTTGGTACCCCATTTAACTCCTTTTCGCTTCCAAGTAATATAATCTCTCTTGAGAAGACTAGTTAACTCTTGTCCCCTTTGACCCTGCTCCCCCATTCATCTGCTGTCAGGTCTCTGACCTCTTCAATTTGATCCAGCTCCATGAGTGTATCTTGTTGGCTCTCAATAAGTGTATCCAGTTTACCAAAATGATCCCTGTTCCAGATTTTAAGGTGACCCTTTAGTTGTTTCAGCTTGCTCCAAAGCACAAACCCAGGATGCCCATTACAATGTAAAGTTTGCCAACTGTCATTAACAAAGCTACTAAAGTTATGATCTTCAAACCAAATTAATTCGAGTCTGAACGCGGGGGGGGGGTGGAGGGGGGGGCGGCTTGGGACTAAGCTTAGGCTCCACCAGAAGAATAGCATGGTGATCTGACCCTGACCCTGCTGTTTCTAGAAGTATTTCTCGAGGAGTGCCAAATTTGTCTATCCAATCAGTTGTAGCAAAAAATCTATCCAATCTGCACACAGTTGGAGAAGTCCTATGATTTGACCATGCAAAACTCCCGCCTTAGTACAAATATGAGATGACATTCTGAAACCCCCATTTCTATCGTACAATGGTCTGATGCAATTGAAATCTCCTCCTAATAAGTAAGGAGTACCCACAAGCCATGGATGGACTGAAGTTTTTCCCAAAATTGCTGCCTAAAAACTGCATCTGAAGGACCATAAATGTTGGAGGTGAAATTCTGCCTTGTCTTGCTAAGCCAACATTGAAGGGACTAAATCTCGAATGAGGTGACTTGTAGATGATGATGGCCTCATCATTGTGAGGTAGAGGGATTTTGCTCCATTCAAACTGGTTATTGGGGACTCGGAGCAGAAGCCATTGGTCTCCACTGTTTATGTGCTCATTGTCCACCAAAATCTGTTGACCATGTAACTCAGACAATCTGATGAAGCGTTGCTTTGTGGTTTTCCAATTGAGGAGGGGGTGGGAGGAATGATTGTAGTAGAGATGTAATTGGAGGCGTGGCGTTATGATGACAGTAGAGAGGTGATGATGCCGAGCTAGTTGCTGGTGGTGTTGGATGACTGAGCACCACTGAAAGTGGCAGCGGGAGTGCAAGGGTGGGTGGAATTGTAGATGAAACAGGGACAACTGCCTGCTTGAAAGTTTTGGGGTTAGAGATGATGATATCGTTTGGGTAAGATGGGGTGGTTTTAGGTTGAATGGTGTTCTTGCTGAGGGCCTTTTTCCAGTAGCTTGGAGAAAGCTTCCTACCCCTCATTGTGCTTGCCTGCTGGGAAGATCAACAGTTTGAATGATGAACCCCAATAGAACCATGTTTTAGCACATTTTCCCTCTTTATTTTGGCAAATTTGCATCAGTGCCCATCTATTACCATATCTTCACTGGTGAGATGCTAATTCAGAGTGTTTGCTTTTGCAGCCAAACGCAATGAATCAACTACCCATTGTGCTCGCCCTCGAGGCAAACAGACTCGCAGCTGAAGGTGAGTAGTTTGTTCGATCATGTCGATGTCGAACCAATGAATCCAATTGCCACTCCAAACGTCTTCCTCTCAAATCTAAGCAAATCCATGTTTGCAGATGAAGAGGCCGACCCTAGCAAGTTGTGTCTGTGGGCAGATCTCCCTTTAGAGTTTGCTGTGAGAGATTACCAATCGGATGACAATGCTCGACACACTGATCTTCCGCCTAGTTTGTAAGTGTTGGCGGAAAGATGATTCGTTGAATCTACATCGTCAAGCGAGGTTGCACACGTGGCACGATGCACTTGATATTCAGGCCGGGAAACTAATCGCTGTGATGCCTCTGTTCTCTGAAGATGAGGATCTAAGCACTGAACGGCCAATGGGGGACCCAGAATCAGAAGATGAACAACATGTATTTGGAACAGTCATGCTGTGACCTCAACCTCTTCACCTTCTGCCATGTCAATTTGTCCACTTTGCTTCATCATTTCATTTCCCTTAGTTCCACTGCAACCCAAAGAAGGTTCTCATCTTCCTTCACCTTGGAGACAACGAAAATATTTTTCACACTAGCGATGGACTTACTAAATCTAAGGAGAGTTGCCAGAGACTTGAAATCACTAACAGATAAGAAAATATATTACCGCAAACAAGATAGAATATAAATTTATAGGTGTCAAGTACAAAATTGAAAAGCAAGAATTTTTGTGAGACCTGTGAAAGCCCAACTATGTTGTATCCTGCGCTAAGTTCTTTCATTTCCTTCACCTGTAAATCCAACCATGAATTTGTGATGTACGAAACGTCAAAAGCCAGATGGAGCAAATTAGTTAGAACCAGAAAGCTTTATCACCTTATCACAAACAACTCCTGCCTGCCAAATGCAACACAACTTGAGTTACAACCAAGAATCAGCAACCATCGTGATAATATCAGGATATATTATCAGTGAGATCTCACCTGTTTCTGTAGGGGCATAAACCATGAATCCATTGTTCCATCTCCAATTTCTCTACAGGGAAGGAAAGAAATGATATTCCTTTTGCACGTGAAATAGAAGTAAATGTGAAAGATACGAACAAATAGAATGTTATATATATATTTATTTATTTTAAATTTTTTTTTTTTTTTTGGGTTGGGTGGGTAAATGTAGATGTTACATTGTTAGAACCCAATTTCTCGCATTAACGGTAAGATTCAACTTGAGTAGTTGACACAGAGAGCGAATAACTCCAGGTGTGCAATTCAACATTGACTTGCATGATTAAAGGAGAGGAAACAAGTAACCGGCATGGCATAAAAAAATGGTGCAGACCATTATCCGGAATCCAAGAGATGCATATCTGAATTAGCGGATAGGGTTTCCAAACTGAAAGCAGATAAAAATGATATGGCCCCTGTTTCAGAGAAGATACGACATTCCACTACATATTTTATAACATTTTTTGTTATCATTCATGATTTAGTTTGTTAATCAGCTCCCTAGTTATAGTGTAATTTTTTTTTGTTATCAAATATGAATACTATATGACATTACAAAAAAAAAAAAAAAAAAAAAAAAAGGGACAAATAATCGCAATAAACCATAAATCTAAAACACAGGACTATATCCTACTATAATCAAAGGCTTCTATGCAGTAGAACCCACTAGACTAGTAGAATGAAAATGCAAAGTCCAATAATATATAAATATGAATAAATGTGGAAGTGATTGCTAGCCTGGTGGACTACAACCACTCCAAATCTGCAGCATATTACTCAACATTCCAAGAGGGAGTGAGCATGGGAGTAGGCATGAATTAGACATGTAGTCTTTTAAGCCACAGAGTGTGCTACATAGGATAGATCTAGCACATTCATGGGTTCAGCCTCATCCAAAGTTCACATATGCGAGAAGACAAGACCAAAACCCTTCTCGAGTGCGACTATTGGACACATAACCATCGGGCTTAAGCGAGTTAAATCCCCATAAGGTTGTTAAACAACCAAGCGTTTTGGAACAGGGAAGTAGCAATGAAGAAGAATCTAGCAGTGGCAGACGTCTCTGTCACTTCCTAGATACATATGGTTGGGCATATTTCAAGGTGTTATTACTAGATCATTCTCCCTGGCTTCTTGAATGAGAAGTAACATACTAATAAAAATATTTTTTTTTTAAAAGTGATAAATAAAAGGCATAGGAGCTCACACGCAATATCCTTCAGAACCAGAAAAATCGCTTAGGAGCTCTGTGAAATGTGACACTCCTCGATTCGAGCATTGGTCTCCAATGCCTGCCACAACATATCTTAAAGCTTTCATCATACGAGTCATACTAAAGGTCCATAACGGAACTAGCATGTAACTTTAAATGATTCTCAATGTCAACAAAACCAGGAGATACCCTTGGCCTCTGAACAATGTATATCATTGAAAAACAGAAAATATTGGACATTAAAGGAATGCACGAAAATAATTCATAAATGAAGAATTCTTTAGTCATGTCTTTCTATCCCAACCGACAAACCATAAAAATTAAAAATTAAAATTAAAATAGGGAATTAACGATAATGATCTTGACCTGATTCCGATAAAAGAATCCAGCCAATTTCATCAATGATCATAAGTTTCATGTAAGTAAGGTACACTCTGGTACTTAAAAGTGTCTAGAGATAAAACTTGTCAAAGGAAGAAAAAGCATCTTCTCACCATGCAAACCATCCATACTAAGGTAACTCGCACCATGCAGTTTTATCTTCTTTAAATTCTTATTAAACATTAATGATGTAAAAAGAGCAAGACAGGTTCTGTCTCTTTTCTTGTGTGTGTGTGAAAAATCTGAGACAGTTTAGATTCAATATGCTCCAAAATTCAATAATAGGTAATATTGAAACATCATATGCTCTAGAATTCTCAGTTCAGACCTATCAGCCTGATCTCCTCAGTTTGCAAAATCATTTCCAAGGTTTTAGCAAACAGATTGAAACATTATATGCAATATTTCGTATCCCCTTTTCAATCTGCAGCAGTGGAAGGTAGACAAATTATTGATGGCCCCCTTGATAGCAAATGAACTCATTGACTCTAGAATCAAGGATCAGAGACCTGGTATCATATGCAAGCTTGACTTCACCAAAACATTCGACACAAGTCAGCTGGTCTTTTTGGATTACATTCTAACAAGGATGGGGTTGGTCCAAAGTGGAGAGGTTGGATCAAAAGCAATATGAGATCATCTCAATTCTCTATAAAAATCAATGGAGCTGCAGAAGGCTTCTTCGAAACATCTAGAGGAATCAGGCACAGAGACTCTTTGTCCCCTCTCCTCTTCTCTCTCATTAGTGAAGGTTTAATTCAGATGGTAATCAGAGCTGAGCACTATGGGTTGATTCAGGGCTTCAAAGTTACTAATTCCTTCATGGTCTGTCTCACTCTCAGAGGCTTCATGCACAATGTGTTTAAAGTCTTGTAATAAGAAATAACATGTGGTTGCATGTGCGAATTTTAGTTGGGTGGTTGCCAAGGCATGCCTTTGACTACAAGTTTTTGGGTTTAGCATAGCAAACCAAGCTTTACATTGTCTTAGGGAGGTGCCTAGGCGTCGACTTTAACTAATAACCCACAAGATCACAATCATCCATATGTAAAATCAGAACTATCATGGATGATTCCATGTCGGATATGTAACTTGGCTACAGGAAGATGTGACCCACATATAGTCTAATTGATACGGAATCTGAGGACGCTCAAAACCAATAGCAAGCACAACACACGAAACAGACAAAACTAGACTCTCATTGACGAACAAAACTGAGCACAGAGGCAGTGTCAGATTATGTTAATGACATAAGGCCATCTCCAATGGTGTGGAATGTATAACGCAACAAAAATGATCTCCACTGTCTGGTGTAACCTTATACCACTTGCTATACATCCTCAACATGGTATACATGTTCTTGGAAACCGAGCTCACTTAAGTTTTTGATAGACCCCCAGTGTATCATACATATCATACATTTCAGAGACAAAGGTGTAGGAAGCAGCACAACTATGGAACTGCAATGAGGCAACAAGAATCATGCAATGAATCAGAAGCAGAGGAAGCAGAACAGATATGGTGAGGAATCAGCAATGAGCTAGCAGGGGAGGTCTTGACAAAGGCATTCAAGGAGCCAACAAGGAGTCGTTAGTACCAGCGAGAATGCTCTGTTAGTATTTTGTTAACCATCCACATTCTGTTAATACTTTGATAGCAAGTGGTTTTGTTAGCAAGTTGTTAACAAGTTGTCAATATTCTATAGCAAGTTGTAATAGCAAGTTGTGCAAGTCAGTTAGTCATTAGAATTAGCAGATGTAAAAACTATATAGAGGAGAATAGTTAGAAGGGAAGGATTCATTCATTCAATTTGTAAAACCTTTGTACCAAGAGCATTTGCTCAGTGGAGAGTTAGGCCTCTCAAACAGCCTATATACATAATTCAATACAGTTCAATTCTTGATTCAATCCCTTGTGTTGTTTGCTCCTGCTAGTGTACCCAATTTTTTGTGTTTTCTACCTAAATTACATTGCTCATTCTGCAATTCTTATCAATTTGGTATTAGAGCGGTGATCTGGGATGACAGGGAAATCAACAATTCAGTCCGGAACAGCCAATCTGACCGAAATGATAGAAGGAATGTTAGATACAGTGCAACAGGATACTGGATCAATCAAGGAAGATATTAACACCATTATGCAGGAATTAAAACACCTAGCAAAGTTGTATGAGGAATCTTCAAGAGTGGCCTCTTCGGAGCAATCCAAGGAAGCCGAAGGTGTTGCTTTAGGACATAAAGCACCCATGATGGAAGAAAGGGGGGGTGTCCATGGCCACAGACCGGAAAACAGATTTAGAAGGCTTGAAATGCCAATTTTTTATGGGGTTAATCCGGATGGTTGGATCTTGAAGGCGAACGGTTTTTCCAATTGCAACATTACACAAATGAAAAGATGTTGGAGGCTGCGGTGGTAGGATTTGAAGGAGATGCTTTGATTTGGTATCAATGGGAGCACAAAAGGCAACCCATCTTGTTGTGGGAAGAACTTAAAAAAAAAATTTTGTTACAATTTCGATCAACGGCGGATGGGACATTATGTGAACAATTTTTGGCACTCAAACAAGAAGGAAATGTAAGTGATTATCGACGCCAATTCATCACCCTCGCATCTCCATTAGATCAGCTTCCTGAGGAGGTATACTTAAGCAAATTTGTTAATGGTTTGAAGCCACAAATCAGAGCCGAAATCCGAATTATGGAACCCCAATCGTTGGGTCGGGCTATGATTTTAGCCCAACGAATAGAAGAAAAACACCAACTGTTTTGCTCAAACAAGGGAGGAATGGGATTGGGCCCAAGCCCATTTTCAGGACGAATTAGGGTTAATGAGAACCCTAGACATGTTGAAGCAGGGAAGCCATTGCAAATTGAAGGAGCCTCCAACGCAAGAAGAGGATAAGCAGAGTGGGGGAAAGGGGGGTTTCGTCGGCTCAGTGAAGAAGAACTTCGGCTGAAGAGAGAGAAGGGTTTGTGTTTTCGCTGCGATGAAAATTTTGGGCCGGGTCATCAATGTAAAAGGAGGGAGCTTAATGTCTTGGTCACGCAATGAGAGATCGAGGAGGAAGAAGAAGAGGACCATGCCAAACAGAATCTGAAATTGGAGGCCGCTGAGGTCGAGGGTAGAGTGGAGGTATCGCTGAACTCGGTGGTGGGGTGGACTACGCCGAAAACTTTGCGTTTGAAAGGTATGATCTGTGGCCAAGAAGTGGTAGTTTTGGTGGATAGTGGGGCTACTCACAACTTCATTATCACGAGCTTAGTCAAGAAGTTGGAATTGAAGGTGACGTCCACGGATGCATATGGAGTCACCATGGGTACTGGCGATTCCATCAAGGGACAAGGAGTTTGCAAAGGGGTTCGATTGAAGCTTTGAGAGTTGGAGATAGAAGAAGACTTTCTACCTATGAGTTTAGGAAGCTCGGATGTGATTCTGGGAATTAAATGGTTGGCGACCTTAGGGGTTACGCATTCCAGATCATGAGGTTTGAATGGGGGGGAGAAACTAAAACACTAAGAGGAGATCCTATTTTGGGAAAGTCATTGGTATCTCTGAAGGCATTGTGGAAGTCATTTCGGCAGGAAAAACAGGGTGTGGTGATTGAACTTGGAAACGTGGTTGCTTCCAGTGAAGTGCCTGAATCACTTGAGGTCGAGATTATGAAGGTATTGGAGAAATTTCCCGCAGTATTCATGTCAATTTCAGGTCTACCTCCGGTTAGAGGACATGAACATGCTATTAATATGCATCTCCAGTTAATGTAAGACCTTATAGGTATCCTCAGTTCCAGAAATATGAAATTGAAAGGCTGATTAAGGAAATATTGGCGACAGAAATTATACGACCATGTAAGAGCCCTTTCTCAAGCCCAGTATTGTTGGTTAAAAAAATGGATGAAAGTTGGAGGTTTTGTGTCGACTACCGGGCGTTAAATAAGGAGACCAATCCTGATAGGTTTCCTATACCCATCATCGACGAACTCTTGGATGAGTTACACGAGGCAAGCTGGTTTTCCAAGTTAGATCTAAAATCCGAGTATCACCAAATTCATATTAGGGAGGGAGATGAGAGTAAAACAGCATTTCGGACACATGAAGGCTACTACGAATTCTTGGTAATGCCCTTCGGATTAACGAATGCTCCGGCAACGTTTCAAGCACTGATGAATGAGATATTCAAGCCGTATTTGCGGAAGTATGTGTTGGTCTTCTTCGACGATATATTGATTTATAGTTCCGGGTTGGAGGCTCACTTAGCACATCTCTCCACAGTATTGGGTCTGTTAGAACAACATGAATTGTATGCCAACAGGAAAAAGTGTGAATTTGAGAAACAAGAGTTAGCTTATTTGGGACATGTGGTCTCCTGCAATAGGGTTTCTGTTGATCCATCCAAGACTGAGGCCATGTTGGAGTGGCCAACACCGAGGAGCATCACGGAATTAAGGGGATTTTTGGGTTTGACGGGTTAACACAGAAAGTCCATCCAAGGGTATAACACGGTGGCTTGGCCACTAACTCAGCAACTTAAGAAGAACAATTTCGGATGGAATACGGAGGCCGAGACTGCTTTTCAAGCTCTAAAACAACGGATGACCAAAGTCCCAGTTCTTGCAATGCCCAATTTTGCTAAGGTATTTGTTATCAAGACTGACGCTTCAGGCTATGGGTTGGGGGCAGTCCTGATGTAAGAGCAGCGCCCTATCGCTTATTTTAGTCAAGTATTGGGGCAGCAAGCTAGGCAAAAATCAGTGTATGAAAAAGAGTTAATGGCAATTGTATTTGCTATAACAAAGTGGAGACCTTATTTGCTTGGGAGACGATTCATAGTGCATACCGATCAGAAGAGCTTGAAATTCTTATTGGAACAAAGGGTTATCGGGGCTGAATATCAAAAATGGGTAATGAAGCTCATGAGTTATGAATTTGAAATTCAATACAAGGCCGGGAAGTTGAATATGGCAGCCGACGCTTTATCCAGAATTCAACACTTACCTGAATGTTCAGCAATGAGACTTTCTCAATGGCGTGATTGGGATAAGTTGAAGGGTGAGTTGGGGACTGATGACCAACTTCAGCAGATACGAACTGAGCTCCAAAAAGGGAGCAATGCTTATGTCGGATTTGAGTTGCGCCAAGGGTTATTGTTCTATAAAGACAGGTTAGTAATTTCTAGAAAATCGTCTTTTATTCCTTTAATTTTTGAGGAATTTCATGATTCACCTATGGGGGGGCATTCCGACGAGGCAAAGAATTTTCAGTGTTTAGCCAGAGAATTGTATTGGGTTGGACCGGTTGGTATGAGGTCTGATGTTGCTCAAATGGTGGCGGAGTGTGATGTGTGTCAACGGAATAAGTACATGGCTACCACTCCAGCAAGACTGTTACAACCAATTCTTTTATCGGCACAAGTGTGGGATGATATTACCATGGATTTCATAGAAGGATTACCACGGTGTTATGGAGTTGATACGATATTGGTGGTAGTGGATCGTTTAAGCAAGTATGAACATTTTGTGGGGTTACGTCACCCGTTCACAGCTGAAGGTGTAGCTAAAACATTCATTCAAGAGGTTGTAAGGCTTCATGGGGTTCCTATTTCGATCATTACAGACCAAGATATAAAAAAAATTTAAGCCATTTCTAGAAGGAGATTTTTCGCTTACAAGGGACATTCCTGAAACGAAGCACAGCGTACCACCCTCAAACCGACGGGCAGTCTGAAGTAGTGAACCGCTATGTGGAGACGTACTTAAGGTGTTTTGCTTATGATAAGCCCAAGCAATGGGCCAAATGGTTGTTATGGGCAGAGTATTGGTATAATACATCCACCCATTCTTCTCTTGGGTGTTCTCCTTTTAAAGCTTTATATGGCAGGGATCCTCCAAAGTTACTAAAGGTGGACCAAGGTAGCACATCAATGTCTTTTGTAAAAAAAATATTGTTGGACAGGTACGCTGCTTTGGATGATCTGAGGATGCAGCTGCTTCAAGCTCAGCAAAAGATGAAGCGCTATGCGAATTCATCTAGGCGTGAAGTGTTTTTTACAGTAGGTGACTTGGTGTTTTTGAAGTTAAGGCCTTACCGTCAACAGTCATTGGCAAGAAGGGAAAACCAGAAATTAGCAGCCAAGTACTATGGACCTTACAAAGTACTTCAAAAGGTGGGTGAAGTGGCTTATAAGTTGGAATTACCTACGTCATCGCAAATCCATCCAGTATTTCATGTTTCTCAACTAAGAAAGGCGGTAGGAAATGGTATTGTGTCTTCTACACTTCCTCCTCAACTCAGCGCCGACTTGGAGATGTTAGTGTATTCTGAGAAGGTGTTGGAATGTCGTTCCAAATCAGTGAGCAGCCATTTTCCTGATGAAGTTCTTATTTAGTGGAAGGGGCTGCTCATCTTTGAAATTACTTGGGAAGAGTCTGTGTTAATTAGACAGCAATTTCCGGAGTTTCACTTTGAGGACAAGGTGGTTGCTTTGGGGGGAGGAATTGATAGACCCCCGGTGTATCATACATATTAGAGACAAAGGCGTAGGAAGCAGCACAACTATGGAACTGCAATGAGGCAACAAGAATCATGCAATGAATCAGGAAGCAGAACAGATATGGTGAGGAATCAGCAATGAGCTAGCAGGGGAGGTCTTGACAAAGGCATTCAAGGAGCCAACAAGGAGTCGTTAGTACCAGCGAGAATGCTCTGTTAGTATTTTGTTAACCATCCACATTCTGTTAATACTTTGATAGCAAGTGGTTTTGTTAGCAAGTTGTTAACAAGTTGTCAATATTCTATAGCAAGTTGTCTGAGTCAGTTAGTCATTGGTCATTAGAATTAGCAGATGTAAAAACTATATAGAGGAGAACAGTTCCTTCATTCAATTTGTAAAACCTTTGTACAAAGAGCATTTGCTCAGTGGAGAGTTAGGCCTCTCGAACAGGCTATATACATAATTCAATACAGTTCAATTCTTGATTTCAATCCCTTGTGTTGTTTGCTCCTGTTCTGCATTGTTTTCTCTGCTAGTGTACCCAATTTTCTGTGTTTTCTACCTGAATTGCATTGCTCATTCTGCAATTCATATCGGTCTTCAAAAGTGTTGTGATCCATGGTAAAGCCCAATAGCTTAAGGTGTTTTGAGTGTGTGATCAGAGGTTCGAAACACAGCCAACACCATTTATCTTTAAGTGGGGTTTAAGTGGCCCACAGCTTCTGGAAAGCCAACAACTTTTTAGAAAACGTACTGTGCGACCTGGATTTATATATAAGATGCAGTTTAACCAATGTCAGATTTTTTACGTATAGCCTTATACCAATACCATGTATAAGTTTATACATGGCTTATATCAAAGACCAGTGGAGATGTTCAAACCTTGCAGAAAAGGACGCCTAAAATTGAATAGCTCAGACCTGTCACATATCCAAGTATTACACTCATGTTGAGGTTATTGTGCCCATTTAGTCACTTACTTATGAAAACTAACTTGAGGAACAGATTACCTTCTAGTGGGAACCTCCCCACCACCCTACTCGGCACGAGATCTTGTGCAGAAACCAGTCTTGAGCAAAGGATCGTCTACCCGGACAGCCAGTGAGAACTTCAAGGTAGTTACCATAAAACTATCTAGATGGACTGATAGAATTTGTGTTTTTTGTTCATAGAACTGAAAACCAACTAGAGGTCGAACGAATGATGATACAGGAATACGTACTGCTAGTGGATTCATGATAACATTTTTAGGATGGATTTCTGTTCTTCTATTGTTAAGATTGAATGCAGACCATACCTCTCTTGAGAGGATAGAACACGAGCAAAGACAAAAACACATATGATGATGGATGATGGATGATGGTAGATGACAACTATGAACTAGAAGGCGACATACAACAAAGGGTGGTGGCAAAATAGTCAGCACAGAAGCGATGCTCTGTTCATGATAAGACCCTCGCCTAGATATTGATCTTTAAATTAGAGATTGAACCACCTACATCCTTAATGAACTTAATTCATATTTGTAGCTTGTATTACAAATGGTATCTCTTTCTATAAACCATAGTTACCAAATAATAGTTAGTATGGTTTCCTAATAGAAAATGTTTATAAAAGTGAATTTTGTGATGTTGGTAGACACGGGATCCTATTCAATAATATACCTTCAACAAAGTTTGAGAATAAGGGTATCGATCATTAACGAGCAGTTCTCTCTTTGACATGGATTGGAAATCCTCCCCCTCATTCATCCTTCTTCTTCACTTTCTAGGTGGTTTTTAGTTCTTGTTCTTTTGTTTCTAATGGCTTCCGCAGATGTTGAGTATCGGTGCTTCGTTGGAGGTCTTGCATGCTCATAAGGCCCTCGAGAAGGCCTTCTCTAAAAGATCCTTGAATCTAAGATTATCCCGGATGGAGAGACAGGGAGGTCAAGGGGGTATTTGTGACGTTTACGAATGAGCGGTCGATGAGGGATGCTATTGAGGGAGTTAACGAGCAGACTATCAACGATTCTGGGGGAGCAGCAGAGGTGGCGGCAGCTCAAGCT
The DNA here is from genome assembly GCA_963556465.1 of Berberis vulgaris. Lineage (NCBI taxonomy): Eukaryota > Viridiplantae > Streptophyta > Magnoliopsida > Ranunculales > Berberidaceae > Berberis > Berberis vulgaris. The sequence continues at coordinate 77,503,066 of OY747136.1, read as the reverse complement.
GTGTTGAAGGATATGGAGATGGTGGCAGTGGAAATGAGGAGATAACGTTGGATTTGGAGGAAATGGCAATGGATACAATGGTCATGTGAAGAAGGTGGGATTGGTTATGGTGGGGGTGGCAATGGTGGTGCTTGCTACTCTAGCCATGGTGGTTATGGTGCTCTATGTTTAAGGGGGTGATTATTTACACATCTATCAAAATGTTCATCATATCGTGTATCGGAAACCTATTTCAGATACATGTATATTGTAAGAAATAGTGTAAATTTTACAGATATAAGAATATATTATATATATCAAAAGCATATATAAGACATAAATAAGACTTATTCAAGCAATGAGGTCTCCTAAAATGTTTTCTTTGACAAATGACTTGTGCAAACTTATATGCGAGCTACTTCATATAATCCATCCATTATTTCACACCATTTTTGGTATATCCATCCTATATCCGATGTAACGATAGATTTTGTTTATCTATTTAATTTAGTTTAGTTGTTGAGTAAGCCCATAATAGAATGAGTGGAGATTATGGCTCCCATAGTATTTAGGATAAGATTGTTTGATTTGCAACTTAGGTTTAGTATAAATAGGGCCAATAGGCCATTGGTTGTAGTTGGTTTTTTTATAAATGAAGAAACTTCAATAGAGATTATTTAGGTTTATTAGTTTTACTTGTCTTTTGTTTAGATTTATTTTAGTTTGTAGTTTAGGTTACATTAATATCGGTGTATTGTAAGATATCATGTACCGTATCGATGAGACTTGGATATGTTACATAAGGTGAATCATTTCGTGCATATCGTAAGATATTGATAACTATGATCTGAATCAATTATGCATGAGTATTTAAAACTATGGTTGTTAGCTAGGAAGCACCAATACACGAAAAAAATCCAATGTACCCATGCCGGATACGCCTCGATACTGATACGCCACTAACAAGGAATGAAATTTCGCAAAATCTCACGAAAATTTTGTGTTTTCAAATTACGAATAGAAAAAATGCGAAAGAAATTTTACATTTTTTCGAGTGTTTATTCGAAACTTTTTGGGGTTTTTTCGTAAATTTGGGATTTTTTAATTATCATTTTTTAGTGTTTATGCATTTATGTTTTATGGTCTATGGATATAATTATTTAATTGTTGAAAATGTTACCATACTTTTTTTTATTATAATTTAATGCTATATCCTCTCCGAACCCATATCCTAGTTTTTTGAAAATTTCCATATCACCGACAGATCCGAATTCATGTAACCAAGTTGGTTGTTAGTGTCTGAGACTCTGAATGATATATTTGGTAAAATGTTTGAATTGGACATTGGCTCTTCCATCAGATATAAATAAAGCTCTAAAGAGCCTTTGAAGTTTGAACCAATTTTTTCAAGTTTGAACCAATTTTTTCATGAGTTAGAGGTTCTAATTAGAGCCTAAACAAACACTTCCTCATCCCCTCTTATTAAGACATTTAATCATCTAACTTAAACAAACACCCCCTGTGAGTCCAATTTTGACCCGGTTCTCTTACGTTTTGGTATGTGGTTCTAGTTCTCCGTTCAATGTTGGGGTCTTTTAGTTCAAAGAGTTTAGTGATGTTATAGGGTGGTTCGGTTACTAAGTTCTGTCATGGAGTATCTATCCCTTGTGATCATACCAATGGTAATACTGATTCTTGTTTCACCAACACATTGTCCTTGGGTACTTATCAATCAATTCAAATACACAGTAGGTTGAGCTAAAACATCAAAAGCCTAAACTATCTAAACAAGTAATTGAAGAGGCTAAACTTTCTCGGTAGATTCTACATAATTCATTGATAACTATGATGAATCACGTCACACAATTAGACAAACATACAGACTCTTATGAATCTGTAAAACAATTGTAAAGAAAAAGTGAATAGAATAGATATTATTACCATGTAAAACGATGAATGGCAGAGCAGCTGTGAAGGGGACCGAAACCAAGACGATGAAAATGACCAGTGGAGGAACCATGGATGCTACAGGTAGTGTAGGGAAGGGTAGAGGAAGAAGAAAATAGGGTTTGGAACCACTAGATTGCGGAAATCTAGGGTTCTATTCTTTCTCCAGAAAAACAAACTGGTTTTTTTTTTTTTTTTTGTGGATATTCCCTCTCTCTGTTTTCGTTGACTCGAGAAATGACGATCTTGATGATTGATACACAAGTGAGAAATGGAGCAGTTGGGGAGACTGTTACTTCCTACATCCGCCCACTTACTAAAACCACCAAATTTACTATGTGACTTCGACACTCAAATTGTTTGATAGTGGGAGAATTTTCAACTTCGATCAAGAGTATTTCAGTCTTCTGTGAATATAAATTTCAGTCAAACACCATTTCCTCTTAGCCGTATTTTATCTCATATCTAAAACATCATTCTGATTTGTTATATAGATGGTCAGATTAATCGATTTTGAAGCATTCAAACATCTTCAGCTATGTGTTTTCAATTTTGGAGTTGAACGTGCGGTTAAGTTAAAATCATGTTTTTTTAACAACTTTTAGTTGTTTGTGGCTAAGGTCGAATGTCATTTTCAGTAAAAATAAATAAATATTCGTTCCCATAGTTTTCCATTACATACCATGATTTTAAAAAGAAATTCAAAATCTAAAAATGGTGAGTAAAGTCACTCCAGCTGTTTAGGCCTTAAAAATTACCTAAAACTCTGTGATACTCTCTTATGTAGATTTACTTGTGCTTTCTTGTGTAGAGTTTCATTAAAATTTTGAGTGCATAATCTTAGTAGGGGTTTTGTTGTCCTCAGGCATGCATGAGATTTTGTACTTTGTCTAAATAACTTAGTGTTGGTGGGGAGTGCCATGGGGTGAAATAGTTTGCTCAAAGTAACTAGTTGTCGAAGACCCATAGTAACTCTAATGCAATATTTGAGACATTTTTTATCTGCATATGGTAATTTTAAATTGGGTGTATGTAATATTGTAGCCACGAGAAATACAGTATTTTAACTCTTTTTCAACAGGGAAGGTGTTGCTTTTTGTTTTGAATAGGCACATAAGTCATAATGATTTTATATTTGGTGTATGTAGTATCATAGACACGAGAAATACCTAGTTTTTAACATAGAAGGTGTTGGTTTTTGTTCTTAATATACTCATAAGTCTTAATAAGAAGTGGGACACTGTAAAATGTGTATTTGTTTTAGTTCTCATTGGAAGTTTAAGTTCTGATTGGAGTAACCACCCTGAGGGTGATAATTACTTAGCACTGAGTGTTAATGAAAATTATCCAAATAATAACGTCATAATAAATTCATAATGATTGTTATTTCCCCTTCCTCCATTCACCATCCTCTATTCTTCATCTCCTTTTTATCACGTGAACGATGCTACTACCGCCGCCCCTTCTCCTCCCTCCTACTCCTTTTTATCTTTTTCTTCATCTCTGTTGGATATTGTATGAGGAACGACGAAGGATAAATGGGGTTTCTGGTAGTGGTGGAAGGAGATCTCAATGGTGTTTAGAAGAGAGAAACCCGATGGATAAGGGGGTTAATGTTGATGGTTTATGGTGAGCGGTGGGAATTGGGGTGGAATACAAAAATATCAAGTTAGTACCTACAAACAAACCTTTTAATTTTGGGTCAATTGCACTTTCCCCCTGAAATATATTGCCAATTGAGCTTTCCCCCCAATTAATATTCATATTGCATTTTCCTGTTCAAACTAACAGTCAACGTGCCTTTACGGTCAAGGCACGTGCTAGATTTAAAAATGTCATATTTTATTGCCCAAAATACCCCTTAATGATCTAAATGCTGAGATTCAAAGTTGTTGCAATTTAAATCGAAGGTTGAGATTCAAATTTCCACTAAGACTTTGGGATAATCTGCCAACTCCTCCTTCACCACCACCGTCTCCAATTCACCACCAATTACTCTCACCTCCGTTGCAATTGATTTTCTTGCAGATCCCATGGTGTCACAAGCACAATCAAACAAGTGATTAGGAGATTTGAAGTAGGCAAGTTTTTGAACAAGTACATGTACATTGGATGTTAAAGCACAATGTAAATTCATTTGATATTCATTGGATGTTCTTGCAACAAAGTTTGATGTTGTTTCAACAATGTAAATTCATTTGATGTTCATTGGATGTTAATAACACATTGTAATCAAAGGCCTTAACACTTTCAAGCATCAATAAGCAACCTTGCAATTCAAAACCTGACATAACACTTTCAAGTATCAATATGCAACCTGACATAGCACTTTCAATACCATACCATACCAGACCAACAAACACTCTCAAGTATCAATATGCAACCTGACATAACACTTTCTATAACATTTAGTACCTAACAACCTCAAGTGCAATCTGACATAGCACTTTCAGTAACATTCAATATGCAACCTGACATAGCACTTTCAATAACATTCAAAACCTAACATAGCATTTTCAATACCATACCATACCAACAAGCATTCACTACCATTTAGCATAACTTGCATTCAATACCAACAGTAGTGTACCATACCAACAAAAGTGTACCATACCAACAAACATTAAAGTGTATCAGTTAGTGTACCATACCAACACAAGTCTGAGATAACATTCTCATACTAACAAGTATTCAATACCATCAGAAAATACATAATGACAATGTCAATAAACCAAAATAAATTGTCTTTCACTAACTGTTTGCACTGACTGTCTAATTGTCTTTCACTAATGGCTTTCACCAAAATGAAAATGTCAATATGAGTCACCAAAATGAGAATGAGTCACCAACTGTCTAAGGTCATCTCCAGGGCCCCTGGGTCTCCAACTGTTTTGTCCCCTTGCAAATAGAGTTTGTCCCCTCCTGCCCTTACCATTCCCATGTTGAAACACTGGATTAACTGGTGGCCTCATTAGTGGGGGGTTGAACTCCTTGTGCAAAGGGCTGAGTTGTGAACATGGTACTCTGACTGTTGTGTAAATTTGAAGTTGTAGGCATCTCAGGATATAAGTCTGGTGGTTGTGGAGGACATGTGGGCATTTCCTTTGGAGGTTCACTGTTTCCTTTTCCACTAGCAGTCATTGCACCCCTTGGTTTGTTGTTCCTTGCCCTCGTGCATTTAGGTCTCTTAGACGTCCATCCATCCTCAACAGTCTACCCCCTATGAGGGTTTCTACAGGTTCTATTGTTGTGACCATCCATTTCCACACTTTCTGCAACTCATGTTGTAACGACCCGATCCGCACAGTAAGATATTGTCCGCTCTTGGGCCCAACCGACATGCACGGCTTTAAAACGCGTCTTACTATGGGGATCTGACCTCGCACATAAGTAGTTCATCCCCCTCCTGCACCCAGGCGATGTGGGACTATGTCATTTTTTGTAGCTCGTCCAACCCCTCTCGGACCTATTGGGTATGTTGGGCCTATTGGGCTCCAACCCTCACCCTCAGGTCTGCCCACTTCAGGGTCTCACAGTCTATCCCCTAAGAGCCCAACGTCCACGTTGGCACACTTATGGCTGAGTAAGGCTTTGATACCATTCTGTAACGACCCGATCCGCACAGTAAGATATTGTCCGCTTTGGGCCCAACCGGCTCGCACGGCTTTAAAACGCGTCTTACTATGGGGATCCGACCTCGCACATAAGTAGCTCATCCCCCTCCCACACCCAGGCAATGTGGGACTATGTCCTCCTTTGTAGCTCGTCCAACCCCTCTCGAGCATATTGGGCCTATTGGGCTCCAACCCTCACCCTCATGTCCGCCCACTCCAGGGTGTCACAGTGCAGCCCCCTTAGGGCCCAACGTCCACGTTGGCACACTTTCGACTGAGTCAGGCTCTGATACCATTCTGTAACGACCCGATCCGCACAGTAAGATATTGTCCGCTTTAGGCCCAACCGGCCCGCACGGCTTTAAAACGTGTCTTACTATGGTTTCGACCTCGCACATAAGTAGTTCATCCCCCTCCCGCACCCAGGCGATGTGGGATATGTCCCCCTTTGTATCTCGTCCAACCTTTACCGGGCCTATTGGGCTCCAACCCTCACCCTCATATCTGCCCACTCCAGGGTCTCACACATGTGTTCCCTGTGAACCTCATCTTCATTTTTTTTCACTGTCTCTTAGGTCTCCCTGGACCTCTTTTCACTAAATGAGGCAATATTAAGTATATCGGCTGCCACATAAAAACTTTCATCAAACATGGAAATAAGCAAATGATTGTACTATACACAAGCAATGAAGTTAAAACTTACTTCATCTCTTTCGTGCATATTTCTTATGCTCACAATGCCCCTAGAGTATGCTTCCACATAGGCCTTCACAGAATGATAGGGATTGCAGTACTTACATCAAATGGAAATATAAGCAATGATATGTAAGAAATGATATATAAGCAATGACATATAAGCAATGAGAAAACTTAAAGCAATGATGTATAAACATTGAGGTCCCTAATTATACTTATTCTACCCACTGAGGTCTTTGATTGACTAGAGTCAAGGCTCCATGCACACATATGATACATGTGAGTTCCTACTGTCTACAGTCACAATATCTAATAGATGTCTTGACTCTAAACCTATCACCAGTGGCATTATGTTCCACTGTGATGAAGCCCTTACTGGACCCAAACATCCTAAATTGGTTATGCATTTCAAAGTACTTGTCAACTAGCTTTTGAGCCTTAGGTACTAACCCATTGATGTCTCAAGTGCTACATTTTACCCTCCTGTCATACATCAACCTCATGACAAGCATGTGATAGTCATCAATGAACTTGCAAATTGGTTTGTCCCTTAGGAGAATAATCCAGTTATTGAAGCTTTCACTAAAATTGTTAGTGATGTGCTCTGAGCATAGCCTAGTGTTAGGATCATTCTTTTTAAAACTCATCAAAAACTTAATTCTTACTGCATATTCCCTCAACCAAAACCTAGCATCATCTACTGTGTTCCATTCCTTCCCAACCTCCAAGACCCATTCATCATCTTCATGGTGAGCCTCGTGATCACTCTCATCACCATAGACATTCTCAGTCTCAGCTACAAAACTAGCATGCACACCTGGAGGTGCCTCATCTTCAGTGCTATGGCCTGAATGATACTCCTATTCTTCTGGAAGATCATCTGGGTCAGCAAACTCAGATGGACATGCTTTAGATGGACTTGTTTCATGGCCTTGGGGTTTGTTCATGGGTTGGTTCCTCAGCTGGTCATGTGGTACTACATCAGGTAGGTCTTCATCTAGTTCTTATTCACTCAACTCATCATATAACTTCACTCTTGTCTAACTTGACTTTATCCATTTCTTGCTAGTACCCTGGCCCTCCAGCCATGTTCCTTTCCTTGGAGAGTACCAATCACTAAGTTTACTCTTCCTTGGGGTTGGAACCTTCCTCCTGGTCCAAGGCCTTTTGGCCCTGCATTTACGCGTCAAATGAATTTTTTTATGAGGGGTGAGTTGTGTTACAGGGGCAAGGTCTACATCAACTATAGGTGGGGTTGAAATTGGTTCAGGCTCCATCACACTAATCCCAGAAGTGTTGCTTTCATGTACTTGTACTGCCATTTTAACCTCAACAAACACATGCAAAGAATCGTTATCATTAATGTCTGCATGGGTCCAAAAATACATTTAAGTCTTTATCATTTGTAATGTTCATCCTCACCCCATTCTCCACATAGGTATGTGTTGTTCCAAGGGTTAAGGCATGCTTATGTGGGTTGGGGATAGCTTCAAGGATGCTCTTATTTAACTTATCTCAATTCAGGTAATCCCCATGCACTTGTACAAACTTTATAGATAACCCATCTTTGTAATCACTAACTTTCCACGGACCAGAGATCTCTGCAATCTTACTCCAATTTCCAATGTAATGGATCACTAGACTTCCATTTCTTGTCCCCATTTACCATTACTCCAAACAGACAAACAAAATCATACAATTTTCACTGATGCAAACAAAAGACTGAAAATAGACAAACAGAACAAAATCATACCATTTTCACTGATGCAAACAAAACTAAACTAAACCACACTAAATCATGCAATCAAACATGAATAATACACTGAAAACAGAAGACAAGTACAACACATAGCAACACTAAACCACCATATAACATTTTCAAAAATGAATATTGTGACTGATTCATGGATGCACCAACCACTAGCAACATTAAACCACATCAACCACTAGCAACACTAAACCACACTAAATCAAACTAAATCACTTTCGAAAACAACCAATAAATAGTGGATAAGCCAAATTTGTGCAAATGAACAAAATACTAACAAAATCATACCATTCACACCATCCATTCAAATATGCATTACATATAAAAGCGCCAAAAGAAAACCCTAAAATAGCAAAAAAGACTTACAATATATCTCGCCAATGGACAGGAGGATGTTTCACGTCCTCCTCAGTGTCTAAAGGAATGAAATCTCTCCTCAAATTTGGCTCCTCATCGGTTGTAATTTGACTGAAGAAGTCACTAAAATCACTGAACGAACTACAATCATCCTAGTGTATGCTAGAAGCAGTGCTCTCACCATCATCGCTGCTACTGATAGTGATTTTTAACATTCTTCCCCTTCTTAGTTTTGGGTTTCCTTTTATTCGTTTCGGTATTACGCTTCTTCATTTCGGTGAGAAATTAGAAAGAGTGAAAACAGAGGGATAGAGGAGAAACAAAACAGAGAAAATGAAAACGAAGGGAGTTTTCCCTCCATTATCCATTTCTTCAATGGTACGAGATGACAGAGAGTAATCTCTAGCCGTCCACGTGCCTGGTTCAGGTCACGAATGATTGGGATTGACATGCTATCACATCAGGCGTGATAAGCACGTGAATGGCAGTTTTGTCATACAAAATAGAAAGAATGGTGGTACATGAGGTGTTTGATAGTCAAGACACATGACTGGTAGTCTGAGGGGGAAAGTTGGGGAGACTATTACTTGGGTGGGAGCGGAGTAAATTGGCAGATACTTTCTACATCCACCCACTTAGTAACACCACCAAATTTACTACGTTACTTGTAGTTCAACTAGTGTATTCCTTGTACCTTCGACACTCAAAAATTGTTTCATAGGAGGAGAATTTTCAATTTCGTTCAGGGGTATTTTAGTCTTTTGCGAATATAAATTTCAGTCAAACACCATTCCCTCCCAACCGTCTTTTATCTCAAATCTAAAACACCATTTTGATTTGTTATATAGATGGTTGAATTAATCGATTTTTAAAGACCTCTTTGGCTATGTGTTTTCAATTTTGGAGTTGAACGTGTGGTTAAGTTAAAATCATGTGTTTTTAACAACTTTTGGTTGTTTGTGGCTAAGGTCGAATGTCATTTTCAGTAAAAGTAAAAAATTTAAATTAAAAAGAAAACATATTTGTTTCCATAGTTTTCCATTACATACCTTGATTTTAAAAAGAATTTCAAAATCCAAAAATGGTGAGTAAAGTCACTCCAGCTGTTTAGGCCTTAAAAATTACCTAAAACTTTGTGATACTCTCTTATGTAGATTTACTTATACTTTCTTGTGTAGAGTTTCATTAAAATTTTGAGTGCATAATCTTAGTAGGGGTTTTGTTGTCCCCAAGCATGCATGTTGCGAGTTTAATTGGCCTAAACAAACAGGCTAATTTGACCCACTTGTAATAATCGCAAGTGCACGGTGTCTAACTGGTAGACAACGACAAGTACGGGTCGATCCCACGAGGAATGTGGATTAAATTGAATTTAATAATTTACCTAAACTAATTTGGAGAAAATGGGGGTTACAGTGTTTAAAAATCCGAGTTAAACAAAAGTAATAAAAATAACAATAAATAAAAGAAAAGAGTTGGAGGGAAACCACAATTTGCAAAATATTTTTCAAGTTCCTAAAATTATATTCAATTTTTTCTATTATTCCAATTTCAAATAAATGACTCTAGCAATGTATAAACTCCTAGCATTAATTGTCTTGTTATGGCACAATTAATCACAAGTTTAATTATTCAATTAAAACATGCTTGATTTATAACATAATATTTTTCTAACAACCTAAGATGCATGACATATTAGGTGAAAGTAAAATATTATAAATTGCGGATCAATTAATATTAATCATGGAATAATAAAGTAAAATGAAATTAATTATAGAGTTTGAGACTTAATTCACTATGGTGTTACAGAGCATTCAACAGGGTGCAAACATGAACAGGTCCAGTGTGGCTCAGCAGATCCCAGTGGGTGCAAATAGTTTTGATCTTTCTCAGCCAAGGTGCTCTCAGCAAGGTCCACTGGGTGCCAGTAGCGTCAACTTGATTTAAGTCTCTGTGGTGGTACTGAGTTATAAGGTGGGGTGCAAATAGTACCCCAACCTTTCTTCCTCAATTCGAACAGAGAGAGAGGCAGGAAGATGCTATGGGTGATCTGCTCCTGTCTGGTGGTGAACAGGGACTGCGACAAGAGCTGATGTGGTCTTCCGGCAAAAGATGTTGGTGGTGGTTGATGGGCGCTGTGATGAAGAAAATGAATGAGAGATGAAAATCGAGTGGTGAGTGGTGGTGCAGCCGGTGACGGTGGTTGAAGATGAAGTGAAACAGGGTTGTCACGCCCCTGTTCGGTGGAGTGAATGAGAGAAAACAGAGATGGATAGGCTGTGGGTGGTGATTTTGCTTGGTTGGGATAGTGATGAGAATCACAAATTGTGAAGAAGAGGTTTTGGTATTCTGTATTTTTTTTTTCTTTCCCTTCTCTTCTTCCCCTTTCTTATTCATTTCTATTGTATTTATAGATAATTAAGAAAATGAACTTGGACAAGTTAAGAGGAGGGTTCAATGAGTGATTTAAGCCTTAAATCAAACTAGAATCTTGGATAATTAAGAGAATATGTTTTGGGTTTGATTGGGTTTGGCATTGGGTTAAGCAGAAGCTTCAAGCTCTTAGGCACCGGCGTTCGAGAAAATTTTACTCTCGATTTGTGGTAATGTTAAGCAGAATTTGGACGATTTGGATTGAATGGACAACAAAAGATTTTGATGTACTAGAAAAAGATGGCGGTGTACTTGGAAAAAATACTTTGACCCTCAAGTTAGCGTGAAGTTTGAATATGACACAAAAACTATGAATGAATTGCTTACCTTGATAGATGGGAAACTTGGGTAGTAGTAGGACTATTGTATGTGCACACTTGATGCGAGTGCCTATGTACGTGGAGGTGATGAAGTGAAATCTTGTATCGTGGTGGATTGTGTTTAGGATATAAGGTATAAATTAATATTTATAAACACAATTTTTTAGGATTAGCGTGTGTCATATTTTACAAAATGAATGAAACAAATTTTTGAAATGAATAAAATTCTGATATTTAAATCAAGGAAAATCTTATCAACGCCCATTGATTTATGAACCCGAAAATATTTAAATGTTTTTCTCTTATTAGACTTACTATTAGACTTACTATGTTCTTAGTAGCAATTTTGTAGAATTTAAGAGATTTCATTACTGCCACATTAAGAAAATTATTTATAGTATAATCCAAGATGAACACAAAACGTTTCTCTTTAGCTTTTCAGTCCTTTACGAATGAACTTGATTCCTCAACCCTCTTGATCTTTTTTTTTTCCCTTCCCTCGTTAACTCAATCCTTCCCCTGTCTATTACTCTTATTACTCTGTTTTCACTGGCTTCTACACACTGTGGAAAAAGATATGAATTAGATAAAGAAAGAGAATATAATCAAGTAGGCTAAATGGATTAGATGTTTGTGAAGTTCATTCATTACATGTCTTTCACTCTACGAAGAATCAAACCACTAAGGGCGTGTTTGGTTACTCAATGGACTGGGTTTGACCATTGTAATAGTAATGGTTTAAGTTAATGCTTTGTTTGGTTGGTTATAAAAATGGCGTAATGAGAATGAACATTACAAATTTCATTGTAATGGGCATTCATTCTCAAAACCCTATGAATGCCCATTATAATGGTCAACACTCCATTTATCTTGTTTGCCTTCATTACCTAACATAGATGCCTCCTTACCCACCATAAATCCAAAAGACAACGACTACCTCGCACCACCATATCATCTTTCTCACACCACCATTGAGGTTTTTTATTTTTATTTTTTATTTTCTCACACCACCTATATAAACAAAAACCATCCATTTTTTCCCTCACCATTCAAATCGACAATGGTTCCTCCCTCTCCATTCGAAATCTCCTCTTCCAAATCTCTTCAAAATCTCTCCCCACACTCAAATCGCTTGCAAATCTCCTCCCTCTCCCTCGAAAACTCTCAAAATCCCTTAAAATTTCTCGAAAACTCTCAAAGTTATGTTAAGTTATGCATATTTATTGAGTTTGGGTTTAAGGGTTTCGACTTTGAAGGAATTTTGAGAGTTTTCGAGGGAAATGGAGGAGATTTGCAAGTGATTTGAGTGTGAGGAGAGATTTGGAATAGATTTGCAAGAGAATTCGAATGGGGGAGGGAGGAACCATTGTCGATTTGAATGGCGAAGGGGAAAAATGAATGGTTTTTGTTTATATAGGTGGTGTGAGAAAGAAAGTGAGTGGTGTGAGAGAGTAGAATGGTATAAGGGAGAGGAAATGGTGGTGCGAGGTAGTCATTGCCATTCCAAAATCATGGTTAATGATTGAGGGCATAATGGTATAGACACACGTCATTCCCATTTCATCGAGTAACCAAACATGGCCTAAAGAAACATCCCATAGAATAGGGATGGACTAACCCCAACCATAGAGAATAGAGAAATTGTGTCTTCCAATCCATTCTGTCAAATAATGGCCAAACATGGCCTAAAGAAACATCCCATATATACTTTTTCTTTTTCAGAGATGTCGTATGAGAGTATCGAAGAAGAAGAAGAAGTAAATCGTATGCCTACCAAAGACTATGGTAGTCCGCAAATAACTGTGTTTAAGGGGGTTCTTATGTTGAAATGACATAAACACCCATCTCTAATAATGGGGTTCTATCATCGTTGTAAAAGAAATATTATTCTCAAAATAATTGTAATTGGCTTCCCTAATCAATCATTGGGGTTTCGATAAGATTTTCCTAAATAAATAAATTGTAATTATGGCGTTCGAGCTGATCCGTTGAGCAATCCAGAGTCAAATTTAAAATTTGACATCCAGTTCAAATCCAAAATATTCAAATACGAATCCATTTTCATCAAATCAAATTTTGAGTAAAATATAGTCAATTATTAGTAGGTTGCGGAGTGTAAAGGGGCATAATAAAGCTAGAAAAAGAGGGCAAATAATCTAATTGCCTCGAGATATGTAATATTTTAAATTGATGGTTTTTGTTGCTTTAAGTGTGTAAAGAAAGTAGCCATTTGTCGTGTTTAATTGGTCGCAACAATTCTAGCCAGCCTTGTTTGCTAGCATTTTTTTTGACCTTTCTTGAAATTTTGTTTACACTTTTACCATTTTCTATAAATAGTGTTTGTGGTTGTGTTTTAAAGAGAAGATGTAAAAGTGTGAAAACACCAAAAAAAAAAGAAGCCAAAAAGGCTAGCAAACTTGGTTTACCTCATGGCACCATTAGAAAATGGGGGCTAGACTCATTTAACCTTTAAAATGGCGCTAAAACGTATATTAATGGGGGCCAAAATCAAAATAACGCTAAATAAAAAACAGACATGTATTAAGGTTTTTCGAGTTGTAAACATCCACTCTTTTTCCTTGGTTGTAGTTCAGACCGCTCTTTGTCAGAAATGAATCATAAAAATATGTAAACTGCAAGCACAATGTAGAAGAACCGAAGATAGTTTCATTGAAGCTCGAAACTAGGGATACCTACTACATCGTTCATTCAATCTAAGTATGTGGTGTCAGCGCAAAACTGGTCCCAAAATAATCGCATTTGATAAAATACATAAAATGGGTGGAGGGAGGATGTACCAAGGGAGTGATAACAAACCTGCAAAACTTGAAATGTTAGTTGCTTCATGAACTCAAATCTGGATATTTAACTCCAACTTCCAAATCTCAAATACATGATCAATCACTATAATAGTATTTCCTTTTAGACACAATTTCTCTGTCAAACACTGCACAAATCAAAGGACGAACTGCAAGTAGAGGATTTATCTGTATTAGGGTAAACATTTATATGATACATACAGACAGATGTAAAAGCAGAACCTCAAGTCTTCCGCATCATCGTCCAGTATACAGTACAGATTGACAAGCGTAAACACCCAATTGAGAAGTTGAGATCATTGATATGAATTGATATTCATACACTACTACAAACAACACAGAATGACACAAGTGACGACAGATAAAGTAAGAAAAAATAAATAAAATCAGTACAAATATGGAACTCACAGGAGCTCTCTTGCAAGCTTTACTGGTCTATCTTTAATATATGCCATATCGAGATTTGGTGACATCAGCAATTGATGATCAGAATCATCATCATCATCTTCGCTCTCTTCAGATATTGACGAAATTATAGACTCGGACCCAACATCTGTTTAGTAATTTGAGACCCAAAAAGTGGAAATCCAATCAGTTACGGAAATAAAATATGTCGCGTTGTGAGATTAACAATGTGGTAACCATCCTACATAATGCAGACTTATAACCTTCACAAAATAAGATGAAGAAAGGGGGGAAACATGAATACCCTAACAAGGCATTTTGATTGTTATATAGCTCGTCTAACATCCAAAGAAGATAAATCCAGTATTGTATTGAGCTTAAGTACTACGATATCTCCTTGATCCAATCAAACTTTGGTAACAGATTCAGTACATTGTACATGATATTCAAACTTTTAGCACAGACTTGAGGTCCAATGTTGCACAAGATTTCTCTTTGTTGAATACTAATGCATGAAGAGTTTTTTATTAGTAACTTTTTTGTACGCGTTGAATGCAGTTCATTAAGGTATAGTTTTCATGAATATTTTGTTAAGGCAAACTGGGATATACTTTAGGATCCAAAAAAGGCAAAAACCATAAATATGTCATGGCAAGTTTCAAACCCTAAACCTTTAAGCTATATGTATCATAATACGGCTAAATAACAGCAAACATCACCAGCTTCATTCATGATACGCATGCACCATTACCGAAAAAAAATGTCTTCAAAAAATAAAATGGCAAATCCACAAATTTCATTGCAAAAAGGGTATTTTGTCCCAAATCCAGTTTCCTGCCACATTGGAAGACTTGTTCCCCCATTGCTCCATCCTTGTTGAAGAAAATAAGCGCTAGACTTTTGACCTCCCCTTTGATAAGAATAAGAGTCCAAACAGCTGAGTAAAAAGGCATTAGAAAAAGTGGAGATCGATTCCTGATGCATCTCACATAGCACACACATCTATTGACTATGATTAAACCTTTGCAAGATCATCAATTGTTAGAACTTCCCATGACCTATCCACTAGATTAAGTTGGCCCTTGGCAAGTCTGTCTTTCCCACATGACAGAATGAGAAAATTATCGATTTGCCGCATGATTCGCAACTTGGGGAGGCAGCCTTACTAAAAATTTGTAGTAGGTCATTTTAAACCCATTCATCATGGTCACTCACTCCCCAGCTCAATCAGATTAAGGTGTTCCGAGAGGCACATCAGAGACGGCGTCTCTCAATTGAATAACCCTCTTTTAAGAGCCAAATCACAAGCTTTTCCATGCTCTGAAACAGTCATATTCATATACCTAGCTACTAGACCTTGCTGCCCTGTGTATATATTGTAGATGTCTCCAAATTTCTGGTTGAGGTGTCTGTTCTATACCCATTTATCAACCCAAAAGCATTCTTTTCATTATTTTCGGCTTTGGAAGAGACTTTTTAATGCTTTTTTAATAATGAAAAGAGACTTTCTAATGAAATCAGAGTGGGTGCTCATAATGACTCTCCACCATGCACAACCATAAGTAGCTATTGAAGTTCTTTAAACAATGAATACCCAATCCTTCTCTTTTGCCTTCGTACATCTCCCTAGTTAACCAAAATAAATTTTTAGAGTTAGTCGATGTACCTGGTACCCCATAAGAAGTCTCAGCAATCTATTATATTTCTTTGGCCACTGAAACTAGGATAGCATTAGCGGACATGAAATATACTAGGATAATTGTAATGGTAATGTCAACAAGAGTAACTTTGTCTGCCTTAGACATATATTACCTTTAACAAACAGCCAATCCCCTTGCATCCCAATTAATGATCTTAATCCTCATTGCTAACTGGCTGCCACCAAACCACCACCGAATCAGTAGTGGTCGTTCCCCAGTTCTGTCCATAGCCTTACGAATGATTCCCAACGCTTGATCTTCTTTGACTGCCACCAAACCACCACCGAATAGTAGTGGTCGTTTCCCCATTTCTGTCCATAGCCTTATGAATGATTCCCAACGCTTGATCTTCTTTGATTGCCATGGAATCCCTAAGGGCTTTTCCCATTTTCAACTGGAAAGTCTCTCCTTTCAATTGTTTAGTGTTCAGTTGTTTTTGTTGTCATGAGTTACTAGTTGAACTAGAAGGCAACAACTCAAAGATTATGCAGAAACAATAAATAAATAAAACCGCTCATGGAGTTCTTTCAAAAATCTATTTTCAACTTTACTATTATATTATTAGAACAAATATTACAATCTCTAAAGAAAA
Organism: Berberis vulgaris; assembly: GCA_963556465.1. Lineage (NCBI taxonomy): Eukaryota > Viridiplantae > Streptophyta > Magnoliopsida > Ranunculales > Berberidaceae > Berberis > Berberis vulgaris. Next base: position 77,486,436 of record OY747136.1, on the reverse strand, counting down.
TTATGTCGTGGCCAAACACACTGAAAATACAATATAACACGTTATGGATTTGATTCGTAAGCATACAAACCCAAAGACCCCACCGATCACACCGATCCTTGAGCATACAAACCCAAAGACCACTAAACTCCTAAGCGAAACATACTCTTGTATCATAAACTTGTCTCTTTGGGGTTTGACCTTCCCCGCTAATGCTCGACACTACTACTTGATGTGGAATTTCATGGAAGTAAATCCTCCTAGCGACACCTGTGATTTTCTCTACCATTGGCTACTCTAGATATACAACTCCATCTTCTCTTTGTCCAATCTTACCCTTCGAGAGATCAATGGACCAAATTTTGTGATGAACCACCAAGATACTTGCACAAGCTCGCAAAATTTGAAGAAACTGCATGCTCCTCTTTATGTCAGATGTTTTGGAGAGCTTTTATCCAACCGTACACATGGCCCCTTATCTCTTTATGTGTTTGCTTTTTGTGCAAGCTTGGGACGAAATGTCTGGTCTAGTGTCGTTATTCTATGTGTTATTCTATTGGTGGACTAAAAGTTAGGGTTTGTTTGATTAAATGAGATTTAACTGGAAAACCATTTTCCAGCTAATTAGCCATAAATGTAAGTCGTAAGAAAAGAGTTTTTCAGGGCCACCTGATTTTTTCTGACCCCCTCCCTCCTAAAAAAACTACTTTCCTATCAAGCATGGAAAATTAAAAGTTGGAAAGTTTCTCAACTCACGTATAACAAAAGCTTATTAAAATTTTAAACGGCCATACAGAAAAATCTATTATGGACGTAACTATTATAATAATGCCCTTCGATTTTTTAATTATATTTTTATAAATTTCACAATATCTTAAATACACAATAACTTATATGAAATTAGTACAAAGCGATGAGGTCTATAACTAATCACGGTTTTGCATAGCTATAACATTTTAACTTCAAAATTACCCTTCCAATAAAGTTTGTTGTTTCTTATTTGTGAAGATGAAAATGCGTTTATACACATAGCTCAATATTAAAAAAAAAATTCCGACAATTGTCTCATAATAATCCAACACAATGATCCTACCATTGTGATTTTTTTTATTTTTTTTATTTTTAAATTTGTATATTTACACTGTTGAACGTAAAATATTGGGAGAATACCCTTTCACAAAAAACTTACCCTAAATCCAAGATAATTTTCAACATTATGAGCTTTTTTAGTCATGTCATTTGAAAACTATGTGTTCACATTGTGAACTTGTTCATGTATTGATGTGTCGGTGCTTGTTCATGTAGTGTTGACAAACTTCAACCAAATTTTCATAACTACTAATTATGAAAATACCTACACGCATGTATTGATGTGTTGGTGTTTGTTCATGTAGTGTTGACGAACTTCAACCAAATTTTTATAACTAATTATGAAAACACCTACACGCAACTTGGTTCACTGTAGATTAATCTACTGTAAATGCAAATTAATTTCTCAATCAAATTTGTAAACACAATTTCCATGCAAAGTAATTTACAAGACTTGCTTCGTAACCAATTTTGGGTAAATTGAAAATAAATCTCTCTCCCTATCACACCCACAATCACAACAACCTCAGCCACAACCATGTCAATGACGTCCACCTCTCCTAACGATCATGATCACCACCATATATCACAACAACATTAGAACCACCACAACTTCCAACCATCATCTCCACCACCAATACCATCACAATTATTATCCTCCAACAATACCCACCACCATAAGCACCATAATGACTATCATCTTTTTGCAAATTGTTTACCACACTCCTAGTGTCGAATTCAATTTGCAAATAATTCTTAATTAAAATAAAAGATTTTGGAAAACTGATTTTCAATGAAAATTTGCTAATGATTACCAATCACCCAAAATTTCATTCTTAGAAAAATTATTTTCATTTGCAATTTCACATCAACCGAACAAGGCCTAGGTGTTTTTAAAATTAGTATTACTGATAATTTGGTGGAAGTTTTCCAACACTACATGAACAAGCACTACGTGTCAATGCATGAAGTAAACAATACGAAACACGTAGTTTGAAATTTTTTCCATATTATGTACCAAAGGCACAATAAGAAAATCAAGTTTTACTATAATTTAATAGGTCCAATCAAACATTAGAAGATCATTTTCCTAGTAAAGTACTTTTCCTTGTCTCTTTCCAAGAAGTCATTCCCTAGGAAAATTAATTTTATATGCAATAAAATATGATTAAAATAATCAATTCTAATGCTTGCATCGATTTTTTTTTTTTTAAATTTGTGTTGGGGCACGTTCGGGTTCTATAAGTAAAAGTGTAGCCTCGAGTCATAATGAAAGAGCAAGTCTCGATTTTCCTGAGTGATGAAATTTTTTTTTAAAAAAAAAGTCAAACATATCAAAAAAATATGAAAATATCCAGGTTTCAATTTTAACATGGGGTTTCTTTCCAAGAGATTAAATTTGACCGATCACGAAATATTCAAAATTTAAATGATGTTTCAGTGACTGAATTTGACCGAGTTTGACTACGATGTTTATAAAGTTTGACCGACTTTCATTGAAAATCTAATTTAATTGATTTAAATAAAATCGATAAGAGTAATTTGAAGACATAAATAATCATGTAAGAAAAAATAATATGGAGTGTCATAGGCAAGGGTAATATGTTAGTCAATTATAAAAATAGGATTACAAACGGCAAATTAGTCGCAAACAATGTGTTTTTTTGGAGGGGGGTAGATTATGATTTTTTTGTTACAAGTAGTCAATAGAGAGATCTTAGGGCTTTTTAGGTAATAGATGTTGCCTCATGGATCTCATCGAGATAAAAAAATGATTAACTGTTGCAAATTAAACAACTAGTGCGTAAGTGCATGCTAAGGGTAATAACAAAATGGAAAACTATTTATTAATTTATTAATTTATTTTTATAAAATTCTAAAAGCAATGTTTAGTTAACTATTAAAACACACATACACTATGTTGATTGAAGCTTTGCCACAATGGCTTTGCGACTCCTGAAGCTCTATTTTTATATTACTAATTCCGCCGCTTCGCTTCGAAAAATCCTCCCCTAAAAAATTTTGGCGTTTCTTGACACCACAACACAATAGCAGTGAATAGCATGTTAACAACTCAAATAGGTAAATAATAACTAATTTTTTATGAATACTTTATTTAGAAGTTTGATATTAACCAACAACTCAACTTTGTTTGGGCTCAAATCTGAATTTTCATCCCTTCTTCAACGATGATAAAAATGAGAATGATGGCATTGACTTAGGGCATGATGAGGATATTTGAGTGACGAACTTATGGTTAATGGGTTACTAGTTTAGTAGCTTACCAGATTTGGCCTTTTCTTTCAAGATGTCATTTTGTATGAAAACTAAACACCTTGGGCATGCTTATTGAGTTATGGTTTATTATTAGTATGTGTTTTCAATAAAATGGATCAATGTAATGATTCTGCCAAGTCTGTCATTCTTGTGTCACATATAAAAAATATTCAACATCATATAAAATAATTACAATATCTATCTATGTATATGTATATATATACATAGTAGTCATAGGCTAATAATGATAATAACTAATAATTAAAACAAACACTTTTGCAGTGAGAAAAACATGTAGCCTGCCAAATGAACCTGTATCAGTTTAGCATAGCTGTAAATTGTAAAAAGTTTAGCAAAAGATACTCACCAGAATATATTTGATGATCTGGTAGATGCCTAACAGCCGTAACTTGGATATGTTCTGGCAGTAGACAGTTACAGAATGAACCTGAAACTTCATATTTTACAAAGATAAGTGAAAAAAGCGAATGACCTTGTAAACTACAACAGCACTAACTGAAAGTGAAGGAGAAAATCGTCATACAACAATCCAATTAAACAGCCAACAGGGTCCATAGATCACATGACCCTCAAGCTATAGAATAGACATTAGCACCTTGAACATAACCAAACTCAAAGAAACTGCCACTGTCTTACCTAATCTAGCAAGTCGATTCACCCATCCAGGAATGGGTTTACCAGTTAGACGCACAGAAACATCATCTGTAAAATGGTTGCAATTCTTGCCAATCAAATGATATGTATCACCATGATATCTACTGGATATATGCTCCATGAACATCCGAAATTCCGAACGTGTCATGTCAGTTGTGCCCAACAACACAGACCGTCTGAAAATGAAACCAGGGCAGCTCTTTGGTTCCACCTCAAACACTCCACTAGTGGGGTACTCGTGGGCTCCAAATCCATACTCCATTCCATGTACTGTATCTCAAATAATAACAATCTTGTTAACATGCATCCAAAAAATCTTATAGGCAAAGATACACAGAAAAGAAACCGAAACAAGACAAGGGGAACAACAACCACGAAAGCACATTTCACAAGTAAAATCTCCATGATAAGTGAAAGTTCAAATGAAAAAAAATAAATAAATAAAAGGAACGCCTATTCTGAATGTAGATAACAAAACTGGCACAAGCCATGCAGAGCTATAGTATCAAGTATAGTAGCAATAAATCCATTTCAAGTACTATTTTGAAGCAACTCGTATTCTTCGTTGTTGTCACTGTTCATCTGGCTCCAAGTCATGATTCGAAGTTAGACAAGACACTAGATGGACAGAATATGAAGTAAGATAATGAGTTGAAGTTATATCGATCAATCAATTATTCTGAGAGATCATCTGCTGAGGCAGTGCTGGATGGTACGTGAGAATAAAACAATGTTTGCTTGAACTTCAAAATATAATGGAAGCTAAACACAAAATAAATGGTATTTCCAAGGAACAGTTATTAATAAGCAGAACATTAAAGGTATATATAGACATTGTCATCATTACATAACCGGTATTTCCATTTCTGTTGTAAATAATGACCATTTTAATTGGAGATACAAATAACTGGAACAAAAAAAGAAAGAAAATTAAGCACATTTACAAGACGATTTTCTTCGTTGTTTCCAGTAGACTAAACATTTCGGAGACGTCTCACTCCTCAAAGAAATATCCCGTTCTCAATTGGAATAAAGTTTGTCAAACCTAGAAGCAAATGGGGTTTGGGGAATGAGATGAGGAGCAGGCCTTGTGGCACACAGTGCCAACACAAGAGATTGGTTTACTTATGATTATGATGGCAAGAAATCTTATGGGTGGTCTCGTTGGAAGGGTATTATGAGATTGAAGTGCGTTGTGGATACTATTTCTTTTAAAATCATAACGGTGAGAGGATTCAATTTTGGATTCACAAATGGGTAGGAGAAGACACCATTCACAACTCCTTCCAACACATCTATGACTAGTAGAAAGCAAGGGATGATTAGAGATTACTAGATTGACGATGCACAACATCAGAGTTGGAACTTCCATCTTAGGAGAAACCTATGGCAGACCTTCTCAACATAACTAGCAGTGTTCAGCTTGACGAGTCCGAAGACAAAATGGCTGTGGGATGGGAAGGATAACAAATTTATGGTTAAGGGTTGTAATGATCTATAGCTCCTTGCCTGCCTCTCTCCACCATTGATCAATGCATTCATCAGCTCCATAACTTACTTTGGATCAAAGATATCCCCCCTAGAGTAGGTTTCCTCTTTCGACCACTCTCCATGAGAGGATCTTGACTGTTGACAACATTATCAAACGTGGACTGATGCTGCCATTGCGCATTGTGTGGCCAAGCGAAGGAATCCGGAGGAATCAATTGATCATGTGATGTTCCATTGTGTCCTAGGCTCCTAGCCAGAGAGCTATGGAAGAGAGGGCTGGCAAATTTTCAGATTAATTCCCCTGTTGTGGTCTTCTGAACTTTGATGATGGTATCTGGGCGTGGCAAAGAATGGTCCATGGAGTGGTTTGGGTTAATTTGGGGGGAGAGGAATAACAGAATAATCAGCAACAGCTAGAAAAATGTGGATGTGAAGGTCAATCTGTGGTTATGAGAACAATTTTGGACAGATTTAGGAAAATCATTTCGCTGATTGTATGTTTGATTGGGGTTCCATTGGACACAATAATAATAGCTCTTAATTGCTGATGTATTTGGGATTTGCAGGTACTCGGTGATTCATCAATCACCATCCCTACTCACCCCCCCCCCCCCCCCCCTCTTTTTTTTTTTCTTTTCATTTTAACATATTGTTTGTTTTATTGATAAGTATACATAACACTATATAAGGTATGTACAACTTGTGAGATTTCCAAAGATGAAGGACCAGTAGATTCCTATAAGGTGAGGCGACATCCTTTGTAGAAAACACTGAATATTCTCAAACACAGCATCCAATATACTTTTAAAATGGAGATATTTTACTTGAATAGGATGATCCATGAAACAATTGAATACACTTTGATTATTCAGCTAGTATTGCCTTTAGAGTCCACTTCTTCCCCATACTACAAGTAAAGGGGAAATGTAAAAACTACAAGTGTGCTTTTATGGGTGGTAGGTGTAAATATATTCTAACTCCCTACTAGCTAGTGACAAACAAGGAACTCATGAATGTTGTCCGGTTGAACAAGCCAATGACTTGACAAGTCAACAATGTTTGGTATGTTTTCGGCTCAAGAATCTCAACATTAAATTATTGTACTAGCGTATACAACCTAAAATCTTTGATGAGTTCCGTGTCAACATTATATTCAGAAATAAAGTAATTTAATGTTTTGGGGAAATTGTCGAGTCGGCGTGTCGTGTTCGTGTCTAACACGACTCACGTGTCCGTGACCATGCATCCTTGGGAATGCATGAACCTCCACCTCCGTTGGGGTTGGGCTCTTAATGATTGGGAAGTGGACCAAATGTCTGATTTGACCAATATGTTGCAATAATACACTCAAACGACCATTGAGACCAACAAATTTGGGATGATGCACATTGCTTCTTCATGGTTCAAAGTTGATATAACTTCAGGGTTCCTAACATAATTCATAATGCGCATGGCCAAAGTGTGGACGCTCTATACAAATTTATTTAGGGTTCCAGGTGTGGACAACAATGCATGTGCACACCTTACGATTGACAGCATGATAGGTTTGGTGCTTTTGAACAAATGTGTAATGTTGGGAATAAAGACGAGCAAATTGACCATTTTTCTTATTATGCCCAGCCGCTAATGAGTATGGAATAGTGTGTAGGCTGAATTTCGTTGCAGGTTGGATGGGTTCGAGTGTTTCTCTCCTTCCATATAAACCAGAACACGATAAAAAAAAGGCGTTCCCATATCCATTTTCCGCGAGGCGGCAAATTTTTGTTGTTCCACATGAAATAGGATGTTACAACAGTTCTAGAGTAACAAACCATCTTGAATCAGATGCAAAAGTGGAGAGGTTCACAGAAAGGAGTAACCAAGAGATGAAAGGAGTAACCAAGAGATGAAAGGGAGGGAGTGAAGAGAAAAAGGGAGAAGAGGTGAGATGGAGAAAGGGCAAAGAACTTACCTAGAATGCGCTTGGAGGTTGAAAATGATCAAGCTTCATAGTTTTTGCATGCTGTGTGACAAGATTGGGTATCAAGTGGTTTCCATGGAACTTAACCCATTTATTGTGTGTGTGGGGGGTGGGGGAGGAGAAGAATAAAAAATTCAAATATGACTTTTTTTATGAAAATAAGCGCACACAAACGCAAGGAAGCTGATTAAGGGAAGTAAAATAGAAATGGAAAAGAACTTTCAACTTCAGTGGAAACAGTGGTAATCAAACACAGCCTAAAATATAAGTGACTTGGAAGAAGAAAAAAAATAGGAGGGAATTTTCATTTCAATGCCTATGAATGAGAGGGGGAGGGGCTGCACCTTTTTCTTCCATTGAAATGAAAAAAAAGTTAAATGGTATCTCAAGGGAATATAACTAAAAGCAAAGGATCATTATGTGTTTCCAACTCCCAACTTCTCAAACTTGCAAGTTGCAATCTTTTGCAATTTTTTTCTCTTACTATCATCACATTGTCAAATATAGAACTTTTCAATCCTCAATTTGGATTTTTCAAAAACAAAAAAAGTACAGTTGGAAAACTAAGCTAAGCTACAGATTATCAATTTCACACTAATTCCCATAATTTCCTCATACATTAGATTTTTAACTTGGTGTTTAATATTCTTTCAACGATAAGATGGATAACTCATTTTGACCAATAGATAGTCAATTTTCATAAACTTCGAAATTAATAGAAATAACAGTCATTACAAGTTACAAAAAAATAATACTATCAAAGAAAGTAAACAGGATAAACAAGTAACATTCCACCACTTCTTTTTAAGCAATGAACTATCTCCGAGAAAATATGTTCACATTCTCACTAACAAAAATCAACATCTAGGAACTTCAATTACAATTAAAAAAAAGTGAAATAAAAAGAAAAAAAAATATAGTCTTCTTACCTTCAATGCCAGAGTGAAAAATCCCGAATCCGAACCAATACAGGTAGTCGTTTATCGGAGTAAGATCATAAACATTGAGGAACAATTGAGTCCGATTAGTCGTTCCATCTGTTTGCTCCTTAGTACCCGCCAAGCTCGTAAACAATCGCATGGTAATCCAAACTCTTCCCTCCAAAATTTTCTTTTTTCCCTACAAAACCCAACAAGATTCTACCTTTCCTACTCTAACATCTCCCCCAATTGCGCAACGAAAACCCTAAAACACCAAATCAACTTCAAACTCTTAAACCAACCAACCAACAAAAAAATAAAAAAAAAGTAATACACACAATAACAAACATGATTACAACAACTACTACAGTTTCGTATTCTAAAAAAAAAGGGAATGAGATTCGAAATACTTTATGGTAGATTAGAGCATTTAAAAATCCAATTTAAAAAAAAAAAAATTGCGAAGAGATGAGTGGAGGAGATGATCTTACAATGGATATGAGTTCGAATTCCCGGTTTTGATTTTAGGGTTTTCTTCAATTTAGGAGAGGTAAGAGGGAGATTATTAGAGGTAGAGGAGAGGGATGACGATCATGTTGGAGTGTGTGGAGAGAGGAAATGTTGAATGAATTGACGGTTTACTATATAAAAGGATAACCAAATGGGAAACGTAGATTTTATGCTAATTAATCATTTTTAATGGACCTTATAGTAATAAAATAAGGAGATTACGGATCTACCACCTTTTTTAGTATTCACTTGCCGGTTATTTTTTTTAATTAACCAAAGGCGGCCTACTACACTAAAAGCGGCCTACTACACTACACCACCATTTCCTCTCTTTCACACCATTCTACTATCTTACATCACCTATTTTGTTTTCTCACACCAACTATATAAACAAAAATCATCCATTTTTTCCCCTCATCATTCAAATCGACAATGGTTTCTCCCTCACCCATTTAAAATCTTTTACAAATCTCCCTCGAAAACTCTCAAAGTTAAAACCCTAAAACCCAAACTTAATAAATATACATAATTTAACATAGAGAGCTTCTAGCCGTCGAGGAAAGGGGCGAGGAAATGGGCGAGGGGGTGGGTATTACCACTCATTCCCCTCAAGATTCGCGATGTTGTGCATCTCAAGGGAACAAGCACACATCTCGAGGGGGTGAGCGGTCACACTCACCCCCTCGCCATTTAGAATTTTCCTTTAACATAACAGAGAAACTCAAACTCAAAACGAAAAAAATGCAAAATAAGGTAACTTTCGACCAATTTAAACCCTCAATTGAGAGCGATTCTCAAGTTAATCAAAACATAAAAGTTATAGTAATCTGAGTTATCTAATAAACACAGCTTGAATCACTTGAGAATATTTTGAAATGAGCAAGTTATGGTTATTTTACTAAAGCCGTGCAAATATGTCTCGTAATGAAAATGGGATAGTCTTACTGACTTTTGGCTAACTTATGTGCTCGATCAAGACCGATTCTCAAATTGATCAAAACATAAAAGTTGTAGTACTTTGAGTTATCTAATAAACACAACTTGAATCACTTGAAAATGTTTTGAAATGAGCAAGTTATGGTCATTTTACTAAATTCGCGCAAATTTGTCTCACTATAAAAACATGATGGTGTTTCTAATTTTCGGTTAACTTATGTACTCGATCGAGACCGATTCTCAAGTTGATCAAAACATAAAAGTTGTAAGACTCTAAGTTATCTAATAAACACAACTTGAATCACTTGAAATGTTTTTTAATTAGCAGATTGTGGTCATTTTACTAAAGTTGCGCAATTTGTCCGAAAAAATGTCTGTTTGAACAGTTTTTTTCCTATTCGCATTGTGCAATGCAGGGTATCCCCCTCCCTGCAGTGCACTCCACGAACAAATTTTTTTTTAGAAAGATTGCACGACTTTAGTAAAATGACTATAACTTGCTCATTTCAGAACATTTTCAAGTGATTCAAGTTGTGTTTATTAGATAACAAAGAGTACTACAATTTTTGTGTTTGGATGAGCTTGAGAATCGATCTTGATCGAGCATATAAGTTGTCCGAAAGTCAGGGACACTATCAAATTTTCATTGCAAGACAAATTTGCGTGACTTTAGTAAAATGATCATAATTTGCTCATTTCAAAACATTTTCAAGTTGTGTTTATTAGATAACTCAGAGCACTACAACTTTTTTGATGATCAACTAGAGAATCGATCTTGATCGAGCACATAAGTTGGCCGAAAGTCAGGAACACTATCCCGTTTGTATTGCGAGATAGATTTGCACGACTTTAGTAAAACGACCATAACTTGTTCATTTCAAAACATTTTCAAGTGATTCAAGTCGTGTTTATTAGATAACTCACAGTACTACAACTTTCATGTTTTGATAAACTTGAGAATCGGTCTCAATTGAGGGTTTAAATTGATCAAAAGTTACCCTATTTTACTTTCTTTTTTTTTCGTTTTGAGTTTGGATTTATCTGTTATGCATATTTATTGGTGGTGTGAGAAAGTTTAACAAAAAAAAAAAAAAAAAAAAAAAAAACTCAACAGTGGTGTGGTGTAGTCGTTGCCTTAACCAAATCACATAAATGCTAACTTAAAGAAATCACATAGTTGTTACATCCTTGGCCGAATCATGAGCTTTAAAACAAAGACTTGAAATGATAAAGCTAAGATATCTTTAAAACACAAAGCAAATTATTGCCGACTGAGGTGATCTTTGTTTCAAAGGCATACAACATCTAGGTAGTCTAGATGATAGTGGGATTCGGGGTGGCTCCTGCGCACAATGCACAGGAGGACGTCCTGCGCAGGAAGCACAGCCGTCGGATCTGATCCAACGGCTCAGATCGACGGATTTCAAAAAAAATTTTTTTTTTTTTTTTTTTGAAATCCAGTTTTTTAAATCCTTCGATCTGAACCGTTGGATCTAATCCAATGGCTGTGCTTCCTGCACAGGACGTCCTCCTGCGCATTGTGCACAGGAGCCCACCCGGGTCCATGATAGTGTGTCTCCTCCCAAACATGAATTCAAGCCTAATCAATAGCTTCCAACGCTACAAGGAAATCGGCTTCAAACCTACTCCAAACACTCGTACTAAAAAAATAATGTTAAAACAACAACAACAACAATAATAATAATAATAATAATAATAATAATTCGAGAGCCTGACTTGACTCCCTAGCATTTGATTTTACTTCATGCTTACTTGTTTCTTATCATCAATTGTGTATTGAGGATCATTCGTTTAGCTTCATATTTGAATTGTTAAATGTTCCTCCCATTGTAATTTGTTGATTCATTAATGAGAAACAATAAAGAAACATTGGTAGATTTATAACTCAAACATTTTTTTACTTCATTAATTGATATTGGAGGTTGTAGAGGTTGCATTTGCTTGCTTTGGGGAATAACAATGAAGTTAGGAACATTTAGCTTTGTGATGCCCAATCTTGTGGCAATATTTAGTAATTTTTGTCAAACTTTCTATATATCAAGAACACATTCATCTTTGTCTTAATTTTTGTTGCCTTTAACCACGGCGAATGCAACATAATCAGGTTGAGAAGGCATGGCGACTTGAATTTCCTGTTATTTAATTTTTTTGAAAATGAGAGAATATGCAATGTAGAGAAATCAATGGTCGCGTTGCAAAATTTTGACTTTTAAGAGCTACTCATTGAGTCCCAAACTGATAAATATGTCTTTGTTGTTGATGTTCTTGAATAGCTTTAGAAGAAGATGAACAAGTATAACCAGAAAAAGTACCGTAAGAGTTAATTTCATCCCTAAAGCCTTTAACTTGGTGAAATATGTTGTGATAGATTCTTGTTCGTGAAGTTGAGTGCATATAGATATCTTAATTTGAAACACTCAAGCAACAATTTCCTTAAGAAAAAATGGCTTTCGAGTTTATTCAAAACTTCCTTAGTCGCGTCTACATCAATCAAACTATTAGTAATATCAGAAGATATACAATTCAACAACCACAATAATACCATATCATTGCATCTTTCCCATTTTGTTACATAGGAATGAAAACCATTTGGTTTCACAATGGTCCCATAGACAAAAGGCCCATGAACACTGTAATGGGCGAAATCAATCACATATCAAGTGAAAGCAAGGCGGGTGTCAGGACTAGTACCATTGGTTAGGGAAATCAAGGTTCAGAGGCCTTTCAAGACTTTCCTAATGGTCTCAAAACTCAATGTTCCCTTTTGAAAAGTGCCCAAATGCTTAGCATCTATATTATAGGGGGAAGGTTTGAGCTCTTGACTGTGAGGACGTGTTGCCTCCATTGCATAGTCGGGCCAAACTGTACCGCTAGCATTTTTATTGTTTTCTTTGCATTGCTTTTCAACTTCAAACTTGTATTTCCATCGATCGATAGCATCGAACTAGTCTTGAGCAACGTCCTTCCGAACGTTCCTCCCCATTGTAATCTATTGAATGTGAATGAGAGCTTTTACTGACTATTGTGCATTGTTATATTGTCTACAGATTGATATTGTGCATTCTCAAGTTAATATTTGTGCCCGTCAAAGTAACTACTCATAGGCTTACTAGTGAATTGGATAGCTAGTGCCGCACGGATTACTAGTCCGTGACAGTTGGTATCAGAGCCAGAGCTTGTTGAATGCAAACCAGGATGCAGGAAGTAAATGAGCGCCTTAGCGCTATGGAGGAACGACAGGCCAGTCGAATGCATAGACTGGAAAGCAGAATGGACCAGTTGAACACTTTGGGAGAACAGATTAGTCGGTTGGATGGACTCTTTTCACTGGCAGACAGAGTGGATTCGCTGGCCGAGCACGTTGATAACTTAGAGGGACGAACAGTCGCAATGGAAGAGTCGCCTCACCCCACAGCTCAGGTGATGAGTGACTTCCAATTACAGTTGGAGGACTTATTTGCAAGGGTTGGCTTGCTTACTAAGGCCACAGGGACGACTGATCACCCAAGGATGAAAGTACCCGAGCCAAAATCATATGCTGGGGCACGAGATGGGAAGGAGTTAGAGAACTTCTTGTTTGATCTGGAGCAGTATTTTCGCGCGGTGAACCCCGAATCAGAAGAAGCCAAGGTTACCATGGCGACCATGTACTTAGCAGGTGATGCGAAACTATGGTGGAGAACCAAATATGCAGATATGGAAGAAGGTCGCATCCTTATCAGAACTTGGGCAGACCTCAAGAAGGAACTCAGAAATCAATTCTTGCCTGAGAACACTGATTTCTTAGCAAGGAGGAAGCTCCACACCATCAAACAAACAGGCAATATTCGAGACTATGTCCGACAATTCTCAACTTGCTTGTTAGATATTCGAGACATGTCTGAGAAGGACAAAGTTTTCTGTTTCATGGAACAAGCTCAGCCGCTTCTACAAGCAGAATTGCAAAGGCAGAAGGTGACAGATATTACAAGTGCTATTGCGGCAGCAGAAAGATTTAGCGATTATATGCCCATGACTGGATCCACTTCGCTCAATCACTCCACAGCTAGAACTGGCAGTACCAATTCAAGCTCAGGGTCGAATGCTCGCTCACCTCACCAAAACTGGGGAAACTCAAGTCAGAATCGAGGAAACTATAATTCCCGGCCGTCCAACCAGAATTGGAGTTCCAACAAAAATTGGAATGCCAGCTCTAGCAACTCAAATTACAACAACAAAGGAGGACAAAACTACTCTGGGCAGTGGAGACCATCTGCCCCTGCCCCATGCATTCTTTGCAATAGCAGGGATCACCCAACAGGCAAATGTCCATCCAAACCAGCTCTACACTCATTAATGTCCTTGCTTCAAGCAGAACCTTCTAACCCGACCGCATCGAGCTCGAACCCCACCAACAGTGAGACCTCCCAAATGGGAGCTCTACGCAAGCTCAATGCTGTCAAAGGAGAAATGTATGAGCACCCACACAAGAAGGCTTTACAATACATCGACATCACTATCAATGGGTTCCCTTCCCAAGCATTGTTGGATTCCGGAGCGACAGACAATTTTATTGCCCCAGATGAAGCTAGACGTGTGGGCCTGAACTTAGAAGGAGATGTGGGTAAGTTGAAAGCTGTCAACTCTGAGGCAATCTCTATCAATGGTATGGCTAGAGCTGTGCCACTACAGGTTGGTCCATGGGAAGGAAGATCAAACTTCTTGGCCGTTCCACTTGATGATTTTAAGGTGATTCTTGGCCAAGAATTCTTCCGAGGAGCTGCAGCAGGACCATTACCTTTCATGGACTCCTTGGGGTTTTTCGGACCCAGACTACGCATTGTACCAACCTCAATTCGACCAACAACTCATGATAGAATATTGTCGGCGCTCCAAGTCAAGAGGGGCTTGGCCAAAGGAGAAGATACATACTTAGCTGTGGCAAAGCTAGAGATGGAAGATGATACTAGCAAAATCCCTAAGGAAGTTGCCCAAGTTATTGCTGACTTCAGCGAAGTGATGCCGAATGAATTGCCAAAGAATCTACCTCCCAGAAGGCTCATTGATCACGAAATTGAGTTAGTCCCTGGTGCCAAGCCACCCGCACGTAGTCCATATCGCATGAGCCCTCCAGAGCTGACCGAATTGAGAACACAACTAGATGGCTTGTTGGAGTCAGGATTCATTCGGCCCTCTAAAGCACCTTATGGGGCACCTGTTCTTTTTCAGCGGAAACATGATGGCAGTCTTCGCCTTTGTGTTGATTATAGAGCCTTGAACAAAGTCACTATAAAGAACAAATACCCGTTGCCGCTCATTGCAAACTTATTCGACCAACTTGGATCCGCCAGATACTTCACAAAACTCGACTTGAGATCAGGTTACCATCAGGTTCGCATTGCTGCTGGTGACGAACCCAAAACTGCTTGTTCTACTAGATATGGGTCATATGAGTTCCTAGTAATGCCCTTCGGCTTGACCAATGCTCCAGCTACATTTTGCACCCTTATGAATGGCCTGTTCCGTCACCTTCTGGACAAGTCTGTGGTTGTCTATCTTGACGACATTGTGGTTTATAGTGGGACTATAGAAGAACACCTACATCATTTGCGAGAAGTGTTCCAAATCCTTAAGGATAATCATCTCTTTGTCAAGAAGGAAAAGTGCTCATTCGGCCAGACCCAGATCAATTTCTTGGGTCATGTTATTGGCAATGGCAAGATTCGGATGGACATGGAGAAAGTCAAGGCAATCCATGATTGGAACTCTCCTAAGAACGTGTCTCAACTACGTTCTTTCCTTGGACTCGCAAACTATTATCGTCGCTTCATAAGGGACTACTCTAAGAGAGTTGTTGCCCTGACAAATTTGTTGAAACAAGATCGAACATGGGAATGGGATAGGCAGTGTGAAGCTTCATTCCAAGACTTGAAATTGGCCGTGATGAAAGATCCAGTATTGGCCTTGCCAGACATCACCAAGCCCTTTGAAGTACAAACAGATGCATCTGATTATGCCTTAGGGGGAGTTTTACTTCAAGATGGTCACCCGGTAGCATATGAGAGTCGAAAGTTGAATGATACAGAGTCTCGTTACTCAGCTCAGGAAAATGAATTGCTAGCTATTGTACATTGTTTACGGGTGTGGAGACACTACCTCTTGGGATCTCAAGTTCTTGTTAAAACGGATAATGCTGCAGCAAGCCATTTCCTTACTCAGAAGATGCTAACCTCCAAGCAATCTCGATGGCAGGAAAAATTAGCAGAATTTGACTTAGTATTGGAATACAAGCCAGGGCGCACTAACAATGTAGCTGATGCACTCAGTAGAAGGGCAGACCTTGCAGTGCTAACCCATACTGGTCCGAGTCACACCATCTTGGAGAAGATCAAAGTAGGCCTACAGACGGATCCACAAGCGAAGGCGATTACAGAGTTGATCAAGCAGGGCAAAACTCGACGGTTCTGGATAAAAGATGGAGCAATACTCACAACTGGTAATCGCCTCTATGTTCCGAGAACTTCTGGTTTGAGGAAAGAACTTTTGAGAGAATGCCATGACACCCATTGGGCGGGACATCCAGGTTGGAGACGGACACTTGCATTGCTAGAGAGGGGGCACTATTGGCCGCAGATATAGGAGGATGTAATGGCCTATGTTCGAACATGTCTTATTTGCCAGCAAGATAAGGTTGAAAGAGATCGACCAGTAGGCTTACTAGAGCCCCTGCCTGTTCCAACTCGTCCTTGGGAAAGTGTTTCCATGGACTTCATTACTGGGTTACCGAAAGTGGAGGATTTCAGGAGCATCCTTGTAGTTGTTGACCGATTCTCAAAGTATGTGACCTTTGTGCCGACCGGACTAACTTGCACAGCCGAAGATACGGCGCAATTGTTCCTCAAGCATGTAGTGAAGTATTGGGGACTGCCCGAAAACATTGTTAGCGATCGTGATGCTCGATTCACAGGAAAGTTCTGGAAGGAGTTGTTCAAGCTCTTGGGATCCAAACTTAATATGTCGACAAGCCAACATCCCCAATCTGACGGACAGACTGAGCGCTTTAACTCTATGCTTGAAGAATACCTTCGTCATTTTGTAAGTGCAAACCAGAAAAATTGGGTGGGACTACTTGATGTTGCACAATTCTGTTTCAACTTACAAAAGAGCTCAGCTACTCACTCCAGCCCCTTTCAATTAGTCACTAGTCAGCAACCATTGACACCACATACAGTGCTGACCGGATACCAAGGACCCAGCCCAAGAGCTCTTGAATTTGTCAAAGCCTGGCAGAAAAACATTGAAGTTGCTCGCGCCTATCTTGAGAAAGCCTCCCGTCACATGAAGAAATGGGCCGACAAGAAACGACGAATCGATCCTTTTGAAGTCGGGGACTTGGTATTGGTGAAGCTAGATATGTTCAACAAGTATAAACGGACAGCTAGAGCACACAACAATCTGTTTCGCAAGTATGAGGGACCGGTACAGATTATTGAGAAAGTAGGCAAAGTCTCCTATCGCGTCAAGTTACCACATTGGCTCTGTTTCACCCATCCTGTCTTCCATGCAAGTAACTTGAAGTCTTACCATGCCGATGCCGCTGATCCCACAAGAAATGTATCTACCCGAGCATTGCCTAAGCATCCTACTAAGCCAGATCGAGAAGTGGAAGAAATCTTAGCTGACCGCCTCATCAACAACACAGGCCCGGATAGAGAATATTTGGTCAAGTGGCAGGATGAACCTCCTTCAGAGATCAATTGGGAGCCAGTCGAGCATCTGCTGCCATACCTCTCAAAACTGGAAGAGTACTTGGAAAAGTTCGCTGCGAGGGCGTCAGCGAATTGAGTGTGGGAGAGTGTCAGGACTAGTACCATTGGTTAGGAAAATCAAGGTTCAGAGGCCTTTCAAGACTTTCCTAATGGTCTCAAAACTCAATGTTCCCTTTTGAAAAGTGCCCAAATGCTTAGCATCTATATTATAGGGGGAAGGTTTGAGCTCTTGACTGTGAGGACGTGTTGCCTCCATTGCATAGTCGGGCCAAACTGTACCGCTAGCATTTTTATTGTTTTCTTTGCATTGCTTTTCAACTTCAAACTTGTATTTCCATCGATCGATAGCATCGAACTAGTCTTGAGCAACGTCCTTCCGAACGTTCCTCCCCATTGTAATCTATTGAATGTGAATGAGAGCTTTTACTGACTATTGTGCATTGTTATATTGTCTACAGATTGATATTGTGCATTCTCAAGTTAATATTTGTGCCCGTCAAAGTAACTACTCATAGGCTTACTAGTGAATTGGATAGCTAGTGCCGCACGGATTACTAGTCCGTGACAGCGGGTAATGATGGTACAACTACACTGTAAACTTACGCGGGCATTACCATGCATGATAAACACATGGAAAAGGCCCATGAACACTGTTGTAATGGGTTAATATTCCTACTGATTTCATTGTCTCTGATTGTTCTTCTCAAACCTAGATTCCAAGCAGATGTCCCTCCCTATGAACTAACAAACATTTCTGTAACAATTTTGTATTTGTTAAGAGAAATATTAAATATGACTAGAAATTTGTTTTTGAGACTCATATCTCCTGCCCAGTGGTCCTCCCAAAAGTTAATTTTCTCCCCACATCCTAAATCAATGGAGATTGCTTTATTGAACTGATGCTTGAGATTCATAATGGCTATCCACCAAGCACGTCGATAAGGAGAAAAAAAATGTGGTTGGTGTACCAACCCTTCCATAATTTTCTTGCATTATAATTTTCTTTTTTTATTCTTGCATCCCCATTCGAATCACCACAACCACCACCACCACCACCGTATATGCTGCAACTATTATCTTCTTAGGTAAATCATTTCTATCCTTTCGCGCTGAATATAACTGTTTTGTTACCAAGTAAAATAGTAGATAATGAGAAAATAATTTTGAATAGAATAATTTACTAATAATGGAAAGCAATTTAGAGATTACTTGTTTTTGAACCAAGCAAGAAAAAATGTTTAATTGGATTATGGACAGCATGAGAATTGCTAGGGTAAGCAAGTAGTATGAAGTCATTTTCAGTAACCTGAATGTAGGTCTTAAATATGGCTGACACTTGGGAACTCCATGTGAGTGTGGGGTGAGTTTAAGTACAGTACAACAAAGCCTTCGTGAACAACATAATAATTTAGCAGAGCAAACTCAACATGCCGATGAGGGAATATAGGAATAGGATAAATTATATTTGATGTATGGTTCAAAGTAAACTAATATTTTCCATCAAACTATAATTATTGTTGGCATATACACTTTGCTGTCAGTGTGCTCTAGTCTTCAGTATCTTGTTTCGTTTCGTACAAATTGTTATGATCACTTTTGTGTTTGTTAATGTGATTGGATGATGGATTAAACATTATATGATTCTGCTTTTCTGTTGAAGTAGCAATAATGATAAAATCCTCAAGATATCCCATCACTAATTCAAGTCTGTCATGAACCTTTGATTATGCTGTTTACTATTTATAGAGATATCATTGGCAAATAAAACGGAACTGGATGATTCTATACACATGCACAACAAACCCATTGTTTTGATTAGCAAAAAAAAAAAAGTCATTATTCTTTGAAAAATATATACATTTTCATAATACATGTAACATGTATCAGCTTGTATATATGTTACCGCTCACAAGCTGCGTACATTTTCATTTAGGTTTGAACTATGCATCACTTAGGTAAGCTCAATTTTTATTTACAGACAGATACAGGGAGAATAAAGAAATGCATAAAATTGAAGGATGGAACTGTACATGGTATTTAGTTGGGCTGCTTAAACTAACCTCAGACATGGGGATGAGTCTTTGTTGTCGTTGCTGTTATTTATGACGTCATTTTGTGCATTTTCAAGTGCCCTTGCAGTAGGCATCTTCAGCCTCCACAACATTATAGTACAGTGATGATGACTTACCATCAAATTTTGAGATTACTTGATGGCATGATAATCCACAATAACGCTTAGCAAGACGCGCAATGCAAATTTCTATGATTTTCTTGAACATATTGTCTCCTTTTATTTTTGGTTGCTGAACAAACTCATTGATTGGCATCCACTGTGAGATAATAAATGAAGGTTATTGATAATAAACATTTCCATTAGCTTTTAGCTACTTGTGCAATTCAATTTCACTAAAAGATCGGGAGGAGAACAACGAGTGGTTGGACAGAACACAAAACACAAAACACTAGTGCATATTTTATGAGTCTCCTGTTAACTATTTCTTAAAAGTTTGTAAGTAATGATAGATACCAGTGGAGAGATCTCAGAAAGATACATAGGTCCATCACTCATGAGTTTTAAATTTCAATCATCTGCAGGGAAGACACTTCGAATTTCAATTTTCAATCTTTTGTATTTTGCCCATCTGTAGTAGTAGTTCATGATTTGCACCAAACCGAAAAGAAAAGAAAAATTATTGGAAGTGGGATATGAGAAATAAATTGAGATTTCTTCCTTAATTTAAAGATTATGAAATTATTGTTATCTAACAGAATTCAAACTGTGTGCTCTTTTGATTACCATGTGGTTTCTGATCAAGCTTAGAGAATTAAAAAGATGAGTAAAAAGTGTACCTTGGCATCTATAATTTCCAGGTCATCTACTTGGATTTGAGTTGATAGAGGTTGTAGCATGCATATGAAGAACAAATCTGACTTTTCAAAAGCCACCTGGTGGGCATGCCTGAAGCAAAATGTATTTGTAAGAAAACATAGTTCAAACAACAAACGGCGTAGAAAAGAGAATATAAGAACAATTAATCAGCTCTACCACAAATGTATCAAAGCGTCTTCCATACTTAACAACCAATCATGTTCCAAAGTAGGGATAGGTACATGATGAATCAGCCACTTCATTAGGATGTTATAGTAAATGAAAATTCCTGAAAATCAACTTAACTGTAGCTGTACTCATACAGTACAATGTATATTTGGAAAGCAAATACTTGCTCTGCATCTAATAATATCGCTGTGCTTCTCACTCACGACTAAATGCATTTCTTTATTTGATTTAGTAGGAGAATCGACTTATGTTCTGAGCTAAATTAGTTTTTTTAGTGCAGTACCTTACTTTCATGCTTCAAAAACATCCTTGAGATTGTAAGATGAAAGGTACCTCCTAGAACCTAAGAATTAGATACCAGTTGGACCTGATTGTTCTCATGCATATTCCACCGAATTTACTGTTCTTAACGTTGCAAACTAGCTTATATATATACACGAGTAATTTACCTAAAAGCAACCACTTCTACAAACTCCGTATCGATCTGCAACATCAAGTAATGTTGTTAAAACCAGAGGTGAAAGTGCATGTAAGAGTGCAGTGTGCAGATGGAGTATTAGCTTCTTACACCAGTTTCCTCCTTAACTTCTCTTACAACTCCTGTAAAAATCTCTTCCGACTGGTCAATTGCAAAAACAACAGTTAAAATGTGGAAAATGAAAAGAAAAAAAGATATTATGCTTCTTTTTAGTTTACTCTCTTTTTGTTAACTCAAACTTGTATGAACACCCGACAGCCAAAAGAACCACCAAAGATAGCTAGGAGGGTAAACTAGACCAAGTGTCGTGTTTTGCCAGTGTACCTCGTGAATGAAACCTGTTGGTATTTTCCATAGACCAACACAAGCAGGAGTTGCTGGTTGCTTCTCTAGCACCACAAGTACCTGTGAGTGGTCATCATCATCACCATTTGTGTCAGAAAGAGTTTCAACAGAATGAATGCTAATCAGCAGCTGCTATTGAAAGGAAATGCCGTATAGTTTGTGGTTTTTTTTTTTTTTGGTCTGTGTATCTGTGTTAAGATAGTTATACAGCCCTGACTCATGGTCACGGTACGACTATATTTCAATTGCACATTACTGTAAGTTACAACATTATTAAAGTAATGCTACCTCATCCTTGTCATTGATTACAAAACCTCCAACTCCCACTTGATGTGAAGCATTCGCTGGAAGCATGCAAGGTTCGTTAGGAAGCCAATATGTCAACATAAGATATTCAGGCTCTGCATGATGATATTGGAAACCCTCCTGTAATCAATCATTCAGAGAGAACTTAAATCATGGATTGATTGACTTAAAACCTGACACTGGTATTTCAGTTTCATTCTGTTGCATTTAGCAAGGAAAACGTAGGGTCCTTTTTTTTGTTTAATAATACATTTGGTTCATAGTTTGAACAGTTAACAAATACGTAAGGGTACCTTAACTGCAATAGGAACGAGCTCAGATCGTTCCACTGGTAACTTGAGCCAAATTCCCTTCTTCCCCTATAAGAGAAACACACAGGGCCATAGATTAGAAAAAAACAATGGAAAATCAGAAGCATGGACTTATATCTAACTCCAAAAAAACCCAGGACATTTCAAGACATAGGTTGCGTCAGAATATTCATTCACACTAAAGATGTGGAGAAGAATATATGAATCGAGGATCCAACCAGTGTGGCTTGGCATCAATGCTCTATTTTTTTAAGGGCAAACATGGATTCTTTTGGTTCCCTGAACCATAAAATGCCGTTTGGAAGGGTTCAAACCCTGAAGTTGTGATACCACTTGCCACAAATTTTACTAGCTAAGTCAGCAGCCATTGGCAAAGCATCTATATGTGTTACTACCTTTTAAATCGTAAAATGCTCAAGCATCATATATTACTAGTTTGTTGTTGATAGCCTGTGATGCCTGGATGTTGTTTCATGTAACTCTGTATGTCACTAATTCAAACTCATCTTAGCTATAGTTCCAAGGAAGCCAACATAATAGCTAAATGAACAGAGGATTACAACTTCACGGGACATTTATTACCATTGCTCTCCAGTGAGAAAGAGAAGAGCGGATGACATCAGAAAAGGCCTCTGGGTTAGATGGCAGTCTTTCTGGATCAATGACTATTCCATTGTAATCATCTTCAGAGGCATCTAATATCTTCCACTCTGCCAAGGATGAGCTTGAAATCACCCCATTCTTTTCCATGATCCAAGTTGAACCACTTCCGACAGCAAATTTATCTTGGCCAACCCAATCAACTGACTGTTTTAATTTTCTGGGAGTTGAATATGAGGCCTTCATTAATATACCTGAATCAAACAATTAATTAACAATAGAAATGATCAAGTTATAAGGACCTAGCAATTATCAACTGATAAGTGTTTTATGGACATCCAAATGAAGCAAATAGATAAGAATCATGTAGAAAAGTCAAATATGAGTATCGAACAAACATATCAAATTGTGCACATTCTTTGTTTTATGTTCATGTGGTTCTACAGCTTTTCCCGATGATGAAGAAAAACAACTGTAAACTCCATCAAACTTATAAGCAAACCAACAGAATTCACAGAAAATCCATCAACCTGAGTTCCCTCAGTAGCATTCATAATCTAAGATCGAGTTCAAACTTGAGAATTGCAAAAATCTAAAGCATATTGAAAGAAAATCCATACAATTGGAGAATAAAATCCAAGCTCATTAAGAATGTTATTAAATACCTTTACAAGAGCAGAAGAGCTTTTCGTATTGGATGTGATTACCATCGCCACTCCATTGTCTATAAGATTGATTTTGGCTTGTCCTCCCTGAACACACTATTTCCGAAACAGACACTGACCTTGAATGAAATAGTTTAAACTCCATTATCATCCAAACTCTCACCAAATTCTCCAAATCCAACACTATATAACAACAATATATGTATGAAGACACAACTTACATATCCCCCAATCAATGCAAAAACCAAGCTTATTCTTTTCTTCCCTTACAAAAACTAAAATACAACTAACAACATCCTAGAGTTTTCTGAGGTAAGATATAATAACTAATCAAGAACAAGAAAGTAACATAGTATTCATCATATGGGGTTTCGGAGAGAGCTAGAGATGATCAGTTCAAACATGTATTAAGAAGTAAGATTGGCTAAAACCAAATAGACATGGACATGGTATGCTTTACTTTACAACAAAGAGAGAATATGGATTAGGAAAGAAATGGGTTAATTTTGTATAGAATCTTAAAAGAATATGTGATATTTTGTAATCAGAAGAATGAAGAAAACAAGGGAAAAAAAGATGAACAAGAAAACAAAGTCGAGTAGAAGGTGAGAGTGACTGGGGTGATTTGGAGGGAGAGTGATACAAGTTAAAAAGGTCACTATTTTCATTATACTAAAGAGTAAAAGTTCACTTTCCCATTCCATCATTCGTATGTGTGGCGCGCACCTGCACGCCACCCTTGGTGTAAGCGTAGACAATTTGACAACTCCTCTTTACTTGTTTTGAGACTATTCAAGCCAACACAATCCCAATAATCTTTACCTATAGTGCGAATTGACACACATCCTATCGAAGTACACCTCCTATTCGAGTGTCTTACAACCATGATCCTGAGAATAGAACTCCGTGTATTCTCAAGTTTGTTTATTGAGGACTTAAAGAAAATTTTCATCTCTATATATGATTTAATGAGCAAACAAATGAGCAATTGTATTTGGTTCATCATTTTAATTAATATAAAGGTTCGTGAATCCTTCAAATCCCTGCTCGCATTTCTTTTTATTTTTGTTTTAACAAAAACCTTGAAAATTCATCTCAGTTATGCATACAAATGTGAATTGAATTCCTTTAACCAGCTAAGATGATTACATCAATACATAAAGCATAAGAACAAAAATAAAAACATTGATGAAACATTGCTTGTGTCAGCCAACTAAGATGTCACTAAAGTAGAGCATATATTCTTGGCTTCTATGCTTTGTCCATTGAGTTTGTGGTTCAGATTATCTTTATGGGATTCTCACAAAACACTATGGATAAGAGGCCTTTATCTTTTATTGGAAGTGTATAAGTTATTTATATTTATATAAATATTTATAATTAGTGTGAAAACTGAAAACTGAGCTGGCCAGTTTAGAGCATCCAGTCATACATTCTATAAGAAAATGGTATTTAATTAAGAAATTTGTGTTATAATACCAAAGCTCTTAATTAATGCCTACCAGGGCATCTTTTGATAATTTATCTTTGGGATTGGTAGCAAACTAAAAAAAGTTATTTATTTATTTGTTAGTGCTAAAATTTCGAGGATACATTAAACATTTATAATAATTAGAATTTCGACGATATATGAATTATGTAAAAATAATAAGATGAAAGTAAATAAACCTACTAAGCACATTGAATGAAGTCTAAATACCAAAGATTTCTCATTATCTCACTACCACCATCACTCTCATCATCATCATTCCCACCACTATCACTAACTTGGTCATCCTCGTATGTGAAATGCATCCTTTCATCACTAATGTCTATAATATACCGACTATATGGCTTCTTTTTTCCATCTTTCTCTTTATATCCCGACTCTTTTTCAAGATTTTCCATTTTTTTTTCAACCAAACGAAACCTTGAATTAATTTGTATTATTTTCACTAATAATATGGATTATTTTGACAAGCCAAAGCCCTCAAATCGGAAGAAATCCAGAGCAAAGAGCAAGTGAAATCTGACGACAAAATGTCTATAAAACCCTAAAACAAAACCAAAGTTCGCATACAATTTAATCTAAATGACCGTTATCTAAATGGATCTCGATTCAATGGTGGCTCAATTGATCTCTTCAACTGCACCAAAGTTCATGAAATATTGGAGAACTTGGATTTGAAAACAACCTTTTGCAGTCTTTTCTTTATCTCATCCTCTACTGATTAGCATCATCAATGTCTCATTTGAGAGTGTATTCAGAAGTAAGATTTCAGACTTTCATTGTATCCTGAAAGCAGAATTCTACACACTACATTGCGTGCTCGCGGTTTATCTTTAAGGGGATCTTAAAACATTCAATACTATGGCTAAGAACAATTTTTTACCATTTTTTTTTTATTGAAATATTTTTATATGTTACAACCACTTGAATTCCCAACACTTTCTTGTACATGTCATAACAGTATAACTTACACAAGTATATACGTTCCCATAGTAAACAAGCGTACAAATCACATTTTTTCGGTCACGGTAAGTGCTTCTTTAGAGATATCCTTCGAGTGAGCTTCACAGAGACTAACGCCAAGAGCGTAGCTGATGGCACAAAGATGACATCAGGGATAATCTTAATCCTGTTAACTTGTGGTACATTCTCCCCTGCTCTCTTTAACATCATGGCTGCTGGTGGTGTTACTAATCCTGTTATCAAGGTGTAGTCATCCAACTTGCTAATGTGCACAGATTTCAATATAAAATTTTCAAACACCTTCTTCTTCTCTTCTGGTGAGGCACCTTGCCATTGCGCAAAACAATCCTACAATTTGCCAATCATATGTTATGTTAACCATCATTTGAAGTACTGCAAAGAGAATGAAGATATATCAAATTCTGCATAGCTGACCTCTACATCAGGGTGTTCCGGTGGCACGTCGTAATGCTTACCAGGCAATGCTGCATTGAATGCACTGAATTATCACAGAACCGAGCTTCAGATTAAACTGAAGATCTATGCATATAGACATACATGTCTGTCGCTATAATTTGAAAATTTTACATGGATCGTAGAAATTCTGTAGTTTATCCATGTAAAACAGTTTTCATTATTTTATTATTATTAGTATTATTCTACTTAATTAATATGAAACTATCATGTATGCAAACAAATGCTGACTATATTAATGAAACGACACTTGATTATAATTTGGATGACTTACTTGAAGATATTGAGCATCGCAATATGAAAATCTTCAAAGGTGTGTATATCTTTCTCAATAAATTGCTTGTAGAGAGCATTTGTTAACACATTTATCATTTGCACAGTTGGCAATCCTGTAAACAAAAAAAATCAAATGAATGAAAGGGGTAAGTCGCACAAAAACATTGTTAAAGTTTCTACTAATTGTTGTATATATCACATAATAAAACTCGCATTTCATAAGGACCAAATAGAAGTCGCCCTTCATATACCTTCTAAGATTGTGATTTCCATGTGGTTACATGGAGGACTAAATTCTAATTTTGAAATGTTACATGGGGATTTGATTAGTCATTTTGTCCTGAACCACATAAGTTAGACCAGGAAATATGGAACTGAACCATTCCATAATGTAACCAAAACAGAATAAGGTATTAAAGCTTTAAAAAAAAGGCTTGATCACACAAATTGAATTTGTAAGCAACTTACCCATTCCCATATAGCTCATTAGCATACCCATTTGGGATTACTCCTAAAGTGCCAAATTAGCAAGAAAATAACTTCGATAAAACTTCAGCCTTTGTCTTTGTATTTATATCTGTATGGAAGAACGGAGAACTTGAAGGCTTATAAGAAGAAAGCTGGAAGGCAGAGAATGACTTGTTAGTTTTTTGTTCCTTTTGTCTTGACTGAAGCAAGGAATCTATCCATGCTTATAGCTTGAGTACTAGTCCTCCGCAATTCCTTGGCTATAAAATTATCGAATGAATAAATGATTTTGGCAAAGCCCCTAGCAAATGGCTTTGAATTCAAACAGTAAGTGCCTTGTTCTGAACTCTACACCTTCAAGAATTTAACTTGAAGATGAATATTGATCGGCACCATTCCATGTATTTCTGATAATTCCACTGCCAGTCTACTTTCAATATTTACTCGAGTCATATCCTCCATGCAAATGAATATATACAACCACCGCCCACAATTATGTATTAAGCATCACCAAAACTGGTTGCCGGGTCAGTATTTCGCTTAGCATGTTGTCACAGGCAAAATACCAGTTTTAATCTGCCTTCGTCTTCTAGATCTTCCTTCATGTGCAAACGCAGCTGTCGTAACTCCCGATTTATCACTTCCAACTCTGGATGCACTTTGTCACCAGCTACGAACTCCCAAACTTTACCACTTACTTCAATAACGCTGCACCCAATCTCTTTCTTGGCCCTATTCTTTCTCATCAATCCCTCAATTTCTTCCATGTCCTTCCATCTCTTCTCCGCTGCATACAAATTCCTCATCATAACATAATTACCATCATTCCATGGTTCCATTTCAAATGCAATATTCTTTACCCTCTCAGCCCTGACAACATCCCCATGGCATGCACAAGCAAACAAATACGAACTCAAAATTATTCCATTTACGTTGTAAGGCATGTTCTTAATCAGTTCTTCGGCTTCATCCAAATGCCCCGCTCTTCCCAAAATGTCAACCATACACCCATAGTGGTCAATCCTAGGAGTGAGGGAGTACCCTTGCATTGCTTCAAACCATTTCTTTCCTTCCTCCACTAACCCACCGTGAGTACAAGCAGACAAGACACCGATCATGGTTATTTCATTTGGCTCAAGGCCTTCCCTTTGCATTTCTGAAAACACCTCCAATGCTTCTCTTGGACGCCCATTGATTGCTAAACCATTGATGACGACATTCCAAGAAGAAAGTTCTCTATTGGGTATCTTATCAAAAAGTTGTTTCGCTTTCATGATGTCACCTCGTTTCATGTACATATCTACCAATGCAGTGCAGACATTAGTCTTCCTGTCGAGTCTCTTTCTCCGTGCATATTCAAGAACCCAACCAACAGATTCTGCACCCAAATCAGCAAAGGCAGGCAGAATGCTAACAATAGTCACATCATCAGGTTCAAAAGATGAACTCGATTGCATATCCTGGAACAACTCCAATGCCTCACGGGGTTTCTTGTTTTGACTATACCCACTAATCATTGCATTCCACGATACAAGATTCTTCTCAGGCATCATCTCAAAAAGTGATCTAGCAGCATTTAAATCACCATGCTTACAATAACCATCTATCAAAGTAGTCCAAGAGACAATATTCCTTTCCAACATCTCATCAAACAACCACCTCCCAGAACCTACATTTCCTGATTTGACATAAGCATCAATCATGGCATTATACGCAGCAACATCCTTCTCAGGCATACAATCAAATAATTCTCTTGAATGTAAAATCTCTCCTGCCCTCGCATATCCCACAATCACAGCCGTCCAAGACACTTGGCTTCTATCAGGCATTTCATCAAACACCTTCCTAGCTGATACCATATTTCCAAATTTTGCATACACATCAATCAATGCAGTTGAAACAAACAAATTAATGCATAAACCCATTTTTATAATCTGGTCATGAAGCTGTATCCCTTCACCAAATGCTGAGTTAGACGCACAAGATTTCAACAAAGATGGAAAAGTATAGTTATCAGGAGAGAAACATGTTTTACTTCTTAGATCTCTATAAAGGGTCATGGACTCTACAAACTGGTGGTGGTCTATATAAGCTTTAATCATGGAATTACAAAGAAACGAATCATACCCATGATTTTGACAATCGAATACAAGGCGAGCATGTTGGATTCCAATGGTGGTGATGGAACAACAAGCAGTAATGAATTTAGTAAGTAGGTTTACATTGGTTTCTAAAGAGTTTCTAAGCATGAAAGAGTGGATTTGAAGTATGGTTTTTTTGGTGTTTGGTCTTTGTAAAAGTGATAAACACCTTCTTTCTATTGAGCTCCATAAGGGTTGTCGTTGCTGCTGCTCTGCACTCATGGTTCGTTCGACAATTTTTATTAAAACAACTAGTTTTAGTTTTTTTTTTTTTTTTTTCAGAAATTCTAAATGTCGAGGTTTTGGGCGAGGAAAACAGCGAGGGAAATGAGGTGGAGGGGTGGAAGCTGTTCAATTTCCTCGAGATGCGTGCGTTGACTTTTCGCGCGCGCATCCCGAGGGAGGTGAACGGCTCCCACCCCGCCACCTCCCTCCCCTCGCTCATTTCCTCGCCCAAAACCTCGACAGCAAGAATTACTCTTTTTTTTTTGGCGCTAGGGTTGTTTGAGTTAACAATCATTCTAAATGTCGAGGGAAAGGGCGAGGAAACCAGCGAGGAAACGAAGGTGGCGGGGGGTGAACCGTTCACCCCCCTCGAGATGTGTGCCCATTTTTTTGGCGCGCGCATCTCGAGGGGGGTGAACAGTTCACCCCCCGCCACCTCCTTTTCCTCGCTGGTTTCCTCGCCCTTTCCCTCGACACATAGAATCACTCTTGAGTTAAAGCTAGGGGAGATTCTAGATGTCGAGGAAACTGGCGAGGGAGGGTGCTTTGCACGTGCCCAACCTTTGTTTCAAAAAAAAAAAAAAAAAAAAAAAAGCGGGAATTTTGTTTGAATTTCATTGCTGAAATTTAAGAGGGAGAGAGGGACCAAAAATCAGAGAGAGAAGAAATCAGAAGAGAAGAGAAGATGAAGCTCTCCCTCTCCCCAAACTCGACAGAGAAGAGAAGACCGAACAATCTCGTGCCGGAGAGGAGGGAGGTTTATGGGGGTGGAAGAGAAGACCGAAGAATCTCCCTGCTGCTATGTTTCAGGTTCAGCAGGCAAATCAAAACCAGCTCACTGTATGATGTATACAATGAGCTTGTTACAGGGACCCCATTGAGAGTGTATGAGCAGGCACCTCATTTTGTACTAACCATAGAAGAAATAAGTCTGATGTATATGGATTTGGAGTGGTTCTGTTTGAGCTTGTTACAGGCTTCCCTGCTCACCTTTTAGTAAATGTATCGACTAAAACTTATGTTTGGTAGTCTTAGCAATCCAATAAATGTTTGTTCTATATCCTCTTAAGATATGTAGAAGTTATTAATATTTGAGGAATTTAAAGTTAAACCATCAAAAGTGTGTGCATCAGCAAGATACAGCCATCCCAAACTCCTTGAAAGAACTCAGTTTTGCAATGCAAAGGACAGGGAATCGAGTTGCTTCTGAACTCACCCAAATAGTTCATTTCAATATCAAGTGAAGAGCTATCCTCATTCCTTGACAACATGTGAAAACGTCCCAAAGAAAAACCTCATTCCTCATTCCTTGACAACATGTGAATGTTGTTGCATTGACAACATGTGAACTCACCCAAATAGTTCACTTTGAATATGTTCAGAACATCCCAAAGAAAAAATCTCAAAATCTCAAGTCTCTTTGTTCTATCTCAAAATGAAAACATCCCAAAGAAAAACCTCCAACTGACTCGGGATCATTATCATAGCTTCTTGTATTCTGCAGATCTCTCATTGAGTACTGTGTTCAGAACTTTGAATGTAATTTGGTTATCGACGGTCTGAATGCAAACAACAACTACATTTCTTCTCTTCTGTCCTTGTTGTATGACTCTCTGTTATGGTTATCGACAATCTGAATGCAAACACAATGGGGTGCCTGCTCATACAATCCACAAGCATCTTTTTCACTATGTTTATGTATGTTTCTGACAAAAGGATAACTAAAGAACAAAAATGTTTATGTTCAAACTTTTGGAGCTGCAAGAACAAAAATGTATGTATCTTTTTCACTATGGCTTCAATCAACCTTTTGGAGCTGCAAGAACAAAAATGAAAATAACTAAAGAAGAATGGAAGTAAACAAAAACAAAGAAGATAGTAAGTAGAATAACATCCTCAAGGTTCAAACTTCTGTATGTAATTCAGATCTTGTGCGTCTAACAATGTCATCAAACGAAAGAAAAAAAAAAAACTCCAATACCCTAAACAAATCCTGATGAGGTCGACTACTATACATTCTCTTCTATGGAAGAACCATAGAAAGATTTCATTAACAATTCTAAGAGACAAAGTTAGCAAGAAAGAAAATAAAACAATAAACAATCTTCAATTGCTTCTTCTACTTCAAGGTTTCACAACAGGTTCAATATCTTTCAAAAGCCCAACAATCTGTTGCATGGTCGGTCTCTTCGTTGGCAAATCAGCTGTACATAGGTACCCAATACGCAAAGCTTCCTCCATTTGGTTGTCTGGTCCGGTCCCTTGTATATTTGGATCAACAGCTCTCGAAAGCTGATTCTTTCTAAGTAGCCCTCTCACCCAGCTCACCAAATCTGTATCTCTGTCCTCTGGATATTCATCTCCCACAGGCTTCTTCCCTGTAACAAGCTCAAACAGAACCACTCCAAATCCATATACATCAGACTTATTTCTTCTCTAGTTAGTACAAAATGGGGTGCCTGCTCATACATCTGTATGAGGTGCCTGCTCATACACTCTCAATGGGGTCCCTGTAACAAGCTCATTGTATACATCATACAATGAGCTGGTTTTGATTTGCCAGCTGAACCTGAAACATAGCAGCAGGGAGATTGTTCGGTCTTCTCTTCCACCCCCATAAAACTCCCTCCTCTCCGGCACGAGATTGTTCGGTCTTCTCTTCTCTGTCGAGTTTGGGGAGAGGGAGAGATTCATCTTCTGTTCTCTTCTGATTTCTTCTCTCTCTGTTTTTTGGTCCCTCCCTCCCTCCCTCTTAAATTTCAGCAACGAAATTCAAACAAAATTCTCGCTTTTTTTTTTTTTGAAACAAAGGTTGGGCACGTGTGAGGCACCCTCCCTCGCCAGTTTCCTCGACATCTAGAATCACTCTAAAGCTAGAGGTAAATCTCTAGCCAATTGGGCACCATCTAACTATCAGAGCAGGATGCTTGTGGCGAATAGAATCACACGTTCAGAATTAGCATTGCTGCCGGCAATATCTGGGGTGGGAGAGTAAATCAGACTCAATGTATGAACTACTTAGACATGCAAACAAGCATAATGATAATACATAATTACATTAATAGCATATATTTTTGAAATTCAAACATAATGTTTAGTTAAGAGGTCTAAACAAACGCGGTGAGGAGATATTTGAGCACAAACCATAATGTCATAAATTTCAACAATTTTTTTTTCTTTTTACGTAAAGTAATTTAATTATGATAAAATGGAGGGGGGAGAATATGATTATGGTTTATTTTTCAATTAATTAATTCAATTGAGATCTATAATTTGCATATAATGGAGGGGGGGACCAAGAATTTGCAAAAATTCTACAGTGCTTGGTTTATGTCGGGATGGTGCTATGCACATGTTTTTAGCTGATGTGACATTTAAAATTTGTTTGGAGAGATGACCTCCTAAACACGCCTCCAAACAGGGATGGGATGATGGACTTGGCCACGGGATGATGAGATTTAAAATTTGTTTTGATGGATGGGATGATGGGTTTGGCCATCAATGAGAAGTAGTTTTGATGGATGGGATGGTGGGTTTGGCAAAACAGATATTAAGTGTCACATTAGCAAAACAGGTGCATAACACCATCCAAGCATAAGCCAGGCAAAAAAGACCAGGTACTGCAAAATGACTCAAGAATTTGACCTAACTTGGGCCGTTAATTAGTTTTAATTGTGATAAAATAGTATTAGTATTAAATTATAATAATTTCATTTATAAGTGCACTATATTTAACAAAGTCCTACTACCATTTCCACAGGGTTATTGATGTTAAACAATTAATAAATTAATTAATAATAATAATAATGAAATACTAATAAATAATAAATGTAGGTGTAACCAATCAAACCCGGTTAATATGTGCGATGCACGATTCAATGTTTTTTGGAAAAAAAATCTTGCTTCGCCTTAATTTTTTACTTTAATTTTATTTAAAACAAATTATACATAAAAATGCTTCTTTAAATAATTTGTTTAGATTTTAAACCGTTGACTTTGACTCTATATTGTAAAATTTGCATAATTCCGTTTTTGCTTTGATTAAATTTGGGAAGTCTTGATTCCGGTCACCCTACTCCCTTATGGAATTGGATTCGTGCCAGCGGGCCACCACCTCCTTCACCTCCAAATATTTAAGGGTAAAATAGTCATGGTAAAAAGTAAATGTTTTCAAAAAAATATGTTGAACATGTTTTTCTAAATACAAATTAAAATTGTGAGTTGGGAGTTTCTTTATAAACTCCCCAAATTAATTTATAATATACACTATATTTGACAGAGTCCTATTGCCATTTCCTTGTGTTATGGACGTTAAAAAACTTTTTTAATGAAGGTGTAACAAGTTCCATGTGTTACGGAGGTTAAAATAATTAAAATTGAATGAAGCTGTAACATATCGAACCCTAATTAAAAGGAGCATAGGTCTTACCATTCAGCCAAGCGTTGAATGGTCTTACTGTCATTTAGTATTTATTTTTAATCATTTTACAACATCTATATGGTTTAGATATCTATATTACAATTCAGAGTGATGTTTTACTAATCATACATATAGTACAACTATACTGTAAATTCACACATCGGTGTGTACCTATAGTACACATCATTCATCTTAGTTTCTACTCTAATTTAAGTGACATTTAAAGCCTTTACATATTATCCATCTTTCCGACTCAAAATTCTTCACTCAACACACTCAACCAATAATCATCTATGAGAACTATAGGGATGTTTTCTTCTTACTCTCTTATCTTTTTTTCCACATAGCTTATTCGAATCTCTTTTTGGAAATCTCACAAGGGTTTTGCAAAGTCCATAGGTGAAGTTCTTTGAATCAATTTCTCCCTCTTGAATCTCTTGTTGAAATCCCTAACGAAGATCCCTCACCCCCTTCTCTCCACCTTCAATTTACCAATAGGCAAAGAAGAGCAATCAAGTATGTCCACACCCAATCTCCCTCTTCGCCTCCCTGTCTTATTTGCAACCCAATAAACTGACCAACCCCTCATCCCCCCCCCCCCCCCCTCCTTCACCCAACCTCCATGATAAATTGCAAATTATCTAAAAGCTCAAACTTGTAGAAATGACGTATAAAATCATAAATCAAGTAGAAGTGTGATCGGAGGCATGAGAGTACTAACATACATCAATGGGTACCAATAGTACAACTACAACATAAACTCACATGTTACTACCGTTGACAAACTAGCATACATCGGTGTGTACCTATAATACAACTACACCGTAAACTCACATGGTACTCTCGTGGATAGATTTATGGAAAATGTAGGCCCATGTATAACTGGATTGGGCTAATATTCCAACACACCACCACCACGGTAATATCGTGGATAAATAGATAGACAATTTAGGCCTATGGATTATTGGAGTGAGCCAATTTTCCAATACTCTCCCTCAGCGCAAACACGAGGAAAATACTAAAATTTTCGCAACGATTGCGTTGGATGAGATTTGAACACACGATCTCCGATGATCAATACTCTGATACCATGATAAATTGCCAACATCTCTAAAAGCTCAAATTTTAAGTATGGCAATCTAATCATATATCAAGCGAAATTGAGAGCGGTGATGTGAGAATACCAATTTACATTAGTGTGTACCAATAGTGCAACTACACCGTAAAACTCACATGGTACTACCGTGGATAAAGTAACATACATTGGTGAGTACCTATAGTATAACTACACCGTAAACTCATATGGTACTTTTGTGGATAAGAGATGAGCAATTTAGTCCCATGGGTAGCTGAAGGGGGCTAATATTCCAACACACAACCACCACACTTTTTCTATTATCTTTTAGTATTATTATTATTATTATTACTATTATTTTTGCAATCCGATTTAGGGAGTTTTGGGAATTTTGTAAGTTTTGAATTGGAAAATTGATTGAGGGCTTTAACCCCCTAAACCATTTAATCTCTAGGTTTACGAGGAAATCAATTGGGTTTTGAAGATTTGGAGAAATTAATTTAGGGGTATTAACCCATTTTCCAATTCCCTTTTTAATGTCATAAGAACATATTCTTATTGGTACTAGTATTCGAGCGCCAGCTGCGCGTGCTTGCACATTCATTTTTTTCAATTGCGTGGATCATTCATATAGTATTTTATAACTTTAATATCTCAATGATTTTAATTTCTTTGAACTCAAACTTACAATAAAAAAATTTAAATATCTTGATTTAAGGTGGGAAAAGGAAACACATTGATATAAAGTCATAACTTGAGAAAACTTGACTTAGAGGTGATAATAATTGAGATATTCACTGGCTCTGCGAGTTATTTTATTTTATTTTATTTTAATTGTAGTAAATTGAGCAAGGTAAATTAAATTGGAAAGAAAGTTGGAAAATCACAAATCATTAGGGTACTCTAGGCATTTCATCGAGACAAAAAAGTGTCATTTGGTAGTTAGACAAACTTCAAATTTACACTCAAGCTTCGCTAAGGCCTATTAGACAAAAACTTTAAATTCACTCGAGTCCTCCATGCAAAAAGTATATATTGGCCAACAAAATGGTAAATTTATGAATTTTGTTTGAATTGGTCTTAATTTTGTTGTTTGAAGTGATTTTTGTAACAGGATGGGGATTTTAATAGTTATTCTAAGTTGAGTTTGCGTGTAGTATGTCATTTATACAGTGAAAGTTGGTTTTGCAAGTTGTGACTCTCTATGCTGAAATTTCGTAGGTTTTTTAGTTCATCAGTAGTTATAAAATAAAAGATCACCAATGCAATTACAGTTGCAGTGAGCAATCGTAGGGATCTCTTCAAGTAGGGGGAGTGGTCTTCGTTGGAGCAATCGCAGGTTGTAGGGAGCAGTCGTGCGTCTTCGTCGCAAGGAGGAAGGAGATCGTCACGAGTGAGCATAAAAGAAGTGCGTCGTACGGAGGAGGAGAAGGTTCAACGTAAAATTGTTTTGTGATTTTGGGCCAAAATCACATTCCTTAATTTAACTTAAGGTAAGGGCCAAAGGGTCTAAAAATTATTTTCGACTGATCAATGACGTGGACTTAATGGTTCCGTCAGATAACGAGAGTTACACTCTAATGGTTTTCAAAACGATACTAATAACATTTTTTATCTCATAGAATGGAATTTCAGCTACGCCTTGTGATAGTGTGTCAAATTTTTGATATTTCGCAAATTTTCCAAAATCTTTTGGTGTTAGGTGCGTTTGATTTTATGATTTCAAAAAAAAAAAATCGTCAAAAATCTATTTTTAATTGTTTGATTTTATTTTTGGACTGTGTAAAAAATGTGCCTGGTTTTCCCACTATGATTAGAAAAAAATTTCATTGCTCTCTCTAGTCGACCTCGACTTCATCCTTTCTCCAGGTTTGTCCACCTTGTTCCTCTCTCTCTTCTTCTCTTCCATTCTTCCCATTTCTTTGCTCAATGTGTTGCTGACTCATTCGATTTGTTTCATTATGTCTCTTGTTATCTAGGATCTCTACACTGCGATTTGAGTGGTTGGTGACGGATTGGCCGTTGATTTGGGTTGTCAAGGTATAATTTTACAACACCCTTCGATTTGTTTCTTCATTTTGTTTTGTTGGTTTGGAATGGGGATTTTGTGTTCGAGGTGTTGATTGATGGGTTTGGGTTGTTTTGGAATTTGGGTTTGGCTGATTTTGTTAGTGGGGTTTTGATATTTGTGGATTTGGTCTTTGGTTTGAGTTAGAATTTTGAAGTTATGAATATGATGGAGTTAAAAAACTAAAACTTTGATATGTGGGTTTGTATTTGTGTGTGTCGAGGAAAAATTCCAAGCCAAGGATGGTATGGAATTGAAAAACGAAAACTTTGATAGGTGGGTTTGTGTTTGTGAAGTCTGTACACACAAAGCAATAACAAGTGAAATATGTAGTTAATGAATCAATGTAATGATTTCGAAATTGAAGCTGGTTGCAGGGAGAAAAATGTGGATGATAGGATACTCCACAATTACTATATTTGCAAATTGTTGGCTCGTAGGAGCCTTTATGTCCAACTCGCGAAATGGTGATTTTATGCCCTGTTAAAAAGAGAGAGGATTGTTAAGAGTACATTTTAAATCAGAATTTTCTCCCCAGTTCCTCAGGGAGATGATAAGTTTTGTGCTTTAGATGTTGATGGTCTTTCTTTTGGGTGTAAGTTCCTGATTAGTGGAGTATCTAGGACATGTGTGTAGTGTTATATAAGTTTGAAATCAATGAATATATACTTTGTGTCATTGATTGAGGGCAAGGTTCCTCCATAAACTGACTTGAGGTCATGGCTCTTCTATAAACCGATTGTTCTTGTTGTCTTCAAGTTCAATGAAGGTTCACCTAAGCAGAAAAATACTCTGTAATAGCAGACTACTAGATGTATTATCAATAAACTGGCTGATGTTTCAACAACTACAGACTTACAGAGCTATAGTTAAGTTGATGGTTGTTACTCTCACGAGTTAGGGTCTAAAGCACAAAACTGCCTCACATTCTGGAATTGTGAAAGTTGCTTCCACTATAGTTTTCATAAATGAGATTGTAAATAAAAACGTGAAGTATCATTTGGAACTATCTCTAGGATGTAAAATTGCTCAGTTTCTGTGTTAGTCCTATATTTAGCTGGCAAAGGATAAAACTTCCTTTGCATTCGTTCAGATGAAAAACTTGTGAGAATCTAGCCGCTCCTCATGGAATGATTCAGTCGATCATTCCACGAACCAGGTTTAAGATGCTTCTCAATTATTGAGCAGAGACTTACATTTTCATCTACTCTGCACAAATCCAACACAGATTCGATCATTCATTTGTTCTTCACTATAATGTCCACCTGCCACCTTTAAGATCCAAACCTCAGCCAACCAGTACTAAAACCAATAGTTGAATGAATGTTTTTTAGCTCTTGTTATCAATTATGACAGGATCCGTCTTCATTCAATTATCCAGAAAATGGACCTTTTCCTGGAAAAATACACGAAGAATAAATTTGTCATAGTCAATCACTTCTAATAATTGGCATATTTGAACTTTTTAAAAAAAAGTTTTTTTATTTCCTTCTCGAGCGAGACAGTTTCTTTGAACCAATGAATGTGTTTGTTTGCCAGAATCCCTATTATTCCATGGAATGTAGCACATCTCAAAGGTTTTTTTCAAGAATGTGATAATGTTCAACCTTAAGTTTTGTTGACAAAATATGGGAATCACGTTCTCAAGCTTCTTGCAAAACGTGGGAATTATGCTGAAGTCCTTCAAACTAGGTTAGCAGCCAGTGGATTCCAGTATTGATATTTGTTATATAATCATATTTTTTAGGGAGTAGGGAACACAACTGTTTGAACTCTTTGTAAGGTGTTGCCAATATGGCGACACCAGGTATTTGTTCTGATCATTTAAATTTTCATAAAAAATGGTCTAAAACTAATGAATTGCACCCATAAAAAGGAGGAACAGAAAAGTAAATAGTATTAAGGAAGTCACAATTTTACACTAACAACACTCTTACACTCAGTTAGTGCGGGTTTGATTGGGAGAGGGAAAATTATGAGAAATCTCGCTTTTCCATGTTTGGTATGTTTCAAACTACCAAGATGTGCAAGCATGTGCTCTATAAAACCCCAAAACACATGCTCATAAAACCCTGAGAATGTTGCCTACCCAACCCCCTCAAACAAAATGTACTTCTCAATCAAGTAATTGCCTTCACAATTGAAACAGATGTCAAAACCAAAAACAGTTCCCATCTAATTGTGGGCCCTTTTACTTCTCTCTCCAACTCCCTCCCACCCTCTCTTCATCTCTCTCTTTGTTTGGCTGCCACATGGTAGTTTGATAGAATCTGCCAATTCAATGATACTCGAGTTTGATCAGTGGTTGGAAGTTACAAAGTGAAGAACGATTCAAAGGTGGTATGGGTGTTGTAGTAAGATTTCAGGATGAAGACCATGTACCGAGTTATAGGTCCGGGGTTAGACGACCCAATCATGGTATACATGAGGCTACAATGTTTTGAGTTATTTATGCTCTCTTTGCTAGTAGAAATTGACCAACCAAACCATGGACTGTAAAACTTCATTTGTATGCATTACAATTAATCAATGCATGTAAACTTAGAGGGCCTTTCTGTCTTGATTTTGATGCCTACCCTGCATTTTTCATATCCTTCGTAAGGTGGATCAGGAATCCAATCTTTTCCTTCTTTGTCACTCCGATCAGGGTGGAGCATGGAACTTGGATTCTAGGAGAGGCTTGGACGACAGGGAAGAGAGCAGCATTAGGGTCATTGAGAGCTTGGGTTCAGTTGTGTCCAGTCCTCAAACTGATTCTTGGAATAACTCCAGTCAGTATACTGTTAATGATAGTTACTTGAAGTTCCCTAGTTCTGATCGCATTCCAAACAATCAGAACTCTATCAGTTGCACGTCTCTCGCTACTCTGTGGTCTAAGCAAGTTCCCTTCTTGAGTAAATTTCTTTTTATGAACTGTTGCACATGGGCGCATATTGGTGGTTGACCTCTTGGCTCCTTAAGGTATGATCATTGTGAAGAAGTGTGCTTTCTTTGGGAATGAATTATCCATCTGTTATTCATGTTTCCAGTTACATAATATATTTGGCACATGGCTTCAGCTTGTGGGGGTACACATCCTTATGGGAGCTTGGGCTAGAGGTCATTGCTCCTCCAAAGGGAAATGGATTTGGGATGGAACCTTCATTGTTGTGTTTTGAGTAAATACTGAAGCAATAAATGAACTTTTGTGGCCAAAGAAATGTTTGGATATGAAACCTTGGTATAGTTTTGTAAAGCTCTCAGAGATGTTCCCTCTCATGAATGTACTGGCAATTGGGCTAATATTAAGCAAATTTGCTCTGTAACCATCAAACAGATGTCTAAGTAACATAATTATCATCCAAAAAGTGGGGAAAGAAAAAATAACAAACCTCTGATTATGTCTGGTTCGGTTATTTTTTCTTTGAGGTTTGGTTTTAATATTATCATCCAAAGAAATGCAGCCCGAAGAATGCTGCAGCTTTGCAACTTTATTATTAAAAAATATGTTGTGTGTGTTTTTGGGTTTAATTGAAATCTAAGAATGATCAGGTTTTTGCGGGGAATTGATAGAATGTGAAGTTGGATTAGTGGGGTGGATAGAAATTTGAAATCTTTGGTGGATTATTTTGTGTTGTGGTTTAGGGTTTAAATCTTCGTAACTTAACCCAAACTATATTGTAATATGTGGAGTCGGCTCATATTTGATGCATTTCTTTGGTATTAAGAACGTATCCTTTGTTAGAACAAGAAAATGTGATGCCTTAGTTCATGTTTAAACATCTTTTGAAGATA
Source organism: Berberis vulgaris (assembly GCA_963556465.1). Taxonomy (NCBI): domain Eukaryota; kingdom Viridiplantae; phylum Streptophyta; class Magnoliopsida; order Ranunculales; family Berberidaceae; genus Berberis; species Berberis vulgaris. Next base: position 77,445,694 of record OY747136.1, on the reverse strand, counting down.
TTGAATACTAGTTCTCGGTTTTGTTGCAGTTGTTTGCCTTGCAGGAGGAAGTCGCTTTTGGTGGGAAGAAATGGCGAACCCTATAGTCCAAGAGGTGAGAAAAGATCAATTAATTTGATTTCCATTTCTCTTGAATTTCATAATTTTGACTTGTTTATTTCTTGATTTGCAGATTATAGAGAAGCAAGTGTTGACTGTGGCGAAATCCATGGAAGACAAGATCGATGACGAGATCTCGGCATTGGATCGTCTAGATATTGATGATATTGAGGCGTTGAGAGAACGGAGGTTGCAGCAGATGAAGAAGATGGCGGAGAAGAGAAGCAAATGGCTTGCGCTTGGTCATGGAGAGTATACGGAGATCCCTACTGAAAAGGAGTTCTTCCCAGCTGTTAAGGCGAGTGAGCGTGTCATATGCCATTTCTACCGTGAAAATTGGCCTTGCAAGGTATGACTCTCCATGCTGAATTCCGTAGGGGTTTTAATTCTTTGTAGTTGTAGAATTGTAACCGTACAATTTGAACTTCACTTTATAGCCTGAAATGAAACCCTAAATTTTGCTTCTTCCAATCAATGTCACTATGGTTTAGTGTCTCTGATTATGTGTTTAGCCTCCCACCAGTTATTGATTGCTCACTTAACGATTATTTAAGTGAATCCACTTTTGATCATATTCATTATGTACATCATGAAAAATTTTCATTAGATGAAGGTCGAAAGCTATGAAAAGGAAGTTTTAAAAGACTTTATTAGAGCCTTGTCAAATGTGTAAGTCGTTTCTAATTTAAATTTATGTTATGTTATTTTTGTTCATCTTTGTTTTTACATACTTATAAAGTTAAAATCCCAAAAGTCTATTCTTTGTAGTCAGGCGCACCGAGGCGAATGCATCGCATTGCCTCATCTTGAGGCGGATTTTTTGTAAAAACACCTCGAGGTGCGTCTAGCCGACCACCTTGACTACACTGATTCCATTCGACTTGAACTTTTTGGGTTCAACAACTTTAGATATGTCTTCTAATAGCAAGTTGGTTTTTCGTTAAATATTTGTATTTATGTATTCCTTAATTTATTAGTTGATTTTGAATTTCTGGAGCATGAGGTATCTCAGTGACATATCTATTTCATGTCTGGTTCTGATTTGGATGATGAAATTTGGAGTTTGGTTTAGGGTTTAATTAAGGTTGGATTCAAATTGGTTGTCATGGTTACTGTTGAGGTCTTGAGATCTCCTAGCCAGTTTCTCAAATCTGGCTCTCTGTAAGTTTCACTTTGTAAAGTCCCAAAAAATAAAAGTAGCTGACCCTTCAAAAGAGAAACAACCAAGCAATCTCAAATCTAAAAGGGACTTCCAATTTCAGTTGTATAAACACAAGGTATTTTAACTATCAAATCATTCATCTATCTTCCTTTGTCTTTTTTTTTTTTTTGGGTAACCCAAACCGTGTTGCAAGCAACAGTCCCAATTTACATAAAGTGAATCGAAAGACACCCCGTCGAATGCAGATAGTGTGAAACCCATGCCACATAGTTACTACAAAAGTTCACAGCTATTCCTTTCACAGTAGCCTTGTCCTTAAAGATCTATAACTCCTTTTCTTCCAAAATGCACGAAAAGGTGTTACGTTTTGAAATAATTTTACCTTTTGTCAAAATGAAACCTCTCAGCTTCTTGAAAGGACTTCCACTGAGTCGGGTATTACCCCTTCCAACCAGAAGAGCGTTTGCACTCTCCGCATTTGAGGCATACATGACGCGTGATACAACTAACATCAGTCGTCATACCCATACTGGACAAATCTTCTTTGACGTTATTCTATCCCAAATCAGTGTTCACTAAAGAAAGAAGCAAGCTAAGAATGGGATGCCCTTCCTTCATACAATATCACAAGGAAATTATGGAAAGGTTTGATGCGTATAGAACCTTATGCCAAATTCATGAAGTATGAAAACTTATAAAGCTTTCTCCTTATCATCGTTTCACACCCACACATCTTCTGCTCCTCCTAATGCACATCCTCAACCAAGGATGAATATGCCGAAAACTTATAAAGCTTTCTCCTTATCATTGTTTCACACCCACACATCTTCTACCCCTCCTAATGCACATCCTCAACCAAGGATGAAAAAGCCGAAAACTCCAATCCCCATCGATGAGGTTGCTGTGAAAAATGAAGATTCCAAGCAAAACCATCTTCCAGAGGTTCATCCCCACCCACACTTCCTGCCAAAATTTCACTTGATCACCCTTACCCAAAACCACTTTTACAGGAACCTGTCTTAAAAGTTTGAGATGCTCCTCCTAGTGCAAGTCCTATAAAATCTTAAGGATGCATAGGAAGCCAATTACTAGTTTACTACCTAACGGATCATACCTGACCGTGATAGTCTCCCTCTAACTCTGCATTTTCGTACAATATCTCACATCTACTATTATACAATAAAACTTCGTTTAAATGACCGAATTCCTATCTTTAGTTATTTTCTTCCTGAAAAGACCAATTGCATTGAAAAAAGTTCCGATCATCTCCGAGAAGAAAGTTTCACTTCTCACTGACTCTTCCATCTCCCCCCCCTTCAGAAAACTTCTGGTTGCTACCCATTGAATTGCCTAATCTCAACAACCTCTCAATACTTTGTGAGATTAGTTTCTACTTTTCTCTAGATTTACCTAGTCTTGTTAATTGTGCCATCGGTAGCTCAACTGATTTGTGATATACCGTTCTTTTTCAAACTAATGTGGTTGTCCCTTAGAAAAAGAAGAAATGTATGCACAAATGATATTGTTTGCTACGAACAGACAAACTGCGATACTGTTTCTTTTTTATCAAAGGAATTGTTCATTATCAAAGCAATTTCCCACATATTATTTGTTTCTTGCTGTAAAGAACTAAACCATACAGATCCCATCCAAGGAAAAAAAAAAAAAAATTTATGAAGAACTTGCACTAAAGTTTTCAGCTAGTTTTTTCAGAAACCTGAGCAAAAAATTGGTCAAGTTCTTGACTATCTCAGAATTCCATTAGTTCTAACTGCCAACTGACCCATGCGTCTGAGTCATAAGAAGCTTATTGATATAAATTGGATATTGAACCATTATTTCAATTCTTACACTCAGTGCATAATGCAAACTTCCTAGTTTTTCTGCTATTCTATGCGTTCTTTTTGAGTTTTCGCCTTTTCATGTTCACAAATTTGTTAGAATATTCCCTCAGTGTTTCCACTGTTTAAGGACTAGGAAGTGGTAACGAAGGAAATGATAAACATTTTTTGGCTCTTGATGTTGCTCAGTACATGTCATACTTTATGCCTTTTGATGTGCATTCCTCTTGATTGAATCTTTGTATATCTTGTGCGATTGTAATGGTAACATTTTACACGAGACACTGTTTTGTAGTTATGGATGAACAATTCTTGTGTAAGAGGACCACAAGTACTAGCATTAGCAAACATTAACAGAGTTATATAGAATCTGTTATCTGGAAAAGGAATTAAATCTAGTATTCAAACTAGACTAATCTATGATCCTGTGCCGTTGCAGGTAATGGACAAGCACTTGAGCATCCTTGCTAAGCGTCACATTGAGACACGTTTTGTGAAAATTAATGCTGAGAAGAGCCCCTTCTTGGCTGAGAAGCTTAAGATAGTTGTACTACCAACCCTTGCCCTTATAAAGAATGCCAAAGTTGATGATTATGTGGTATTTATACAAAATATAACCCTTCCACTCAATTAATCCATGTTCCATTTTGGTTACCAACATGTATAGTGACATCTCCCATTAATGGTTCACCAGGTAGGATTTGACCAGCTTGGTGGAACTGACGACTTCAGCACAGACGAGTTGGAAGAGAGGCTGGCAAAATCTCAAGTTATAAATTTTGAGGGTGAATCATCATCATCAAGACCAACTGCTTCAACCAGGAATGTGCGTCAGAGCACCCGTCCCGACTCATCAGATTCAGAATAACTTAGGAATCCTGTAACACAATTTCTGAATGAAGGGTGAGCGAGTTGTTTAGTCTGACCAGAGTCGTCCTGTCACATGATACTATAGTTTCATCTGCCACTGCTAGACTCGAGTCAAATGAGAATGTGCAGATTGGTACTCATTCAATTTTTTATGTATTACTATTTTAGTAATCTTGCGCTGTGGCAACATGGTACTATATTGAACAATGAGGAGCACAAATCGTGATCTGCGTTTGCTGAATGGTCAGCAATACATAACTATACTCCAACAAATTTTTTTTTTACTAGTGATACTGTAGTTAGGTTTGAATGTAGTCTTGATCTGTCTCCATTCTTCTTACTATTAGAAATATCTAAAGTTGTTGAACCCGTAAAGTTCAAGTCGAATGGAATCAGTGTAGTCAAGGCAGTCAGCTAGTAGTTGAATAGAATCTCGTTTACGTCTTAGTAGTTTTAGTTGTTGCATGCTATACTACAATTGGTAATGTGCATCATATAAGACCTACATTCCTCCATGCTCAATTGTAGGATCATATCCAAGTTATAGTCTGTAACCAATGACTAGGGGCTTTTACAAACATGTATTCTACATCCTATACGTAAAACACAGTCAATATTCCAATAAGAAATCTGAAACGAGCATCAAAAGCTTCATTAAAATTTTTTTGGTGGTGATCTGGTTACTACAATGGACCTTCAAGTCCATAACAATAATGCATATAGAAGAAAATAAATAAACACGAGTTCCATACGATGAGACGAATCACTCAGCAAAAACGAAAAACAAAAAAATAAAGAGAAGAAAAAAAGGAGCTCATTCGAAATCCTTCAAACAGTGTAGTGCGAATTCACTCCATCAACATCTAAACCCCTAAGTTTGGCAACAGACTCAACCTTTCCCTTAAGAGTGTGAATCTCCCTCAGCCTGAAGAAAAACAAAAAATAAATTTAAGTTTGTTACGAAGAATGTAATTGACAGATTAGCAAGCTAAAATGACTTCATGAGGCGATTGTTAAGGCAATTCTAACCTTGTTATCTCTGCGCGTCTTCTAGCTTCTTCAGCCATGAGATTGATGTCACTAAACGTTGTGTTCCGCTCTGTGAACATCTTTGCCTCTTCAGACTGCAGGCCATGCAATGTCCTCTGTGCAGTTGCCCATGCAGCTTCACGAGCTTCCCTACCAAAGTCCTTTTGGTTTGTGAATGCCGTCTGGTGAACACAGTAAAATGAGACAGAATGATGTTATGAGGAGGGCCTGCCCTTAGGAACCATAAACAAATATGACATAGGCCATCGGCAGATAACACCACAGATGAGTACATAGGTGATCTGAAAGCACATACCCTTTGGCTAACCACCAGACCCCAGGCTTTTCCACTGAGTGAATATCGGATGAAGAACTTGATAGGATCTAGAAGCATGTATGTTACGATATTGAATACCCAAATTACACCTACCCATGCCCAACCTATCTTTCTGATTCCCATAAATTTTGAGGTTACAGTGGCAGATATCACAGTTGCAATCTGCAAAAGAAAAATGTCTTAGTTCCTACACTTCATTTCACCAGTAAAATACTAACAAAATTCATAGTTATCGCCAAGTATATGAAATGAGCCTTGACTTATTGTGAGCGTCGTTAGTATTTAACGTTTAATTGTCCATTTTAGTCTGTCTCAGAGAGTTGCTTGTAACTAAAATTAAGTATAGTGAATCAAATAAAAGAAGATGGACAGAAAGAACGGAAAACAATACCAATTGAGCAATGACGAAGGCAATAGAAAGCAAAACCCCTGGTCTTTCAGTGAAAGACCAGCCCTTGGAACGAGTGACAAAGATCAAGGCCTGGCTGATGGTGCTAACTTGAAGATACACAGCAGATGCTAGCTGGTCACGAAGATGATCTACAACAGCTCTATTCTTCATATCATGCTTATGCTTGTTGAAGGTGTCTACCTTGAAGACATTCTGTAAAGAAAACTTAGCAATTAACAACCAGATATGATGAATCGTTTCTTTGTCATAATATATATATATACACACATATATGAAAAATATATATTTTACCGTAAAGAACTCGGTTTCATAAGCTGCCCAGAAAAAAACAACTGTCATAAGAGCCAGGTAACCACCAATGATAATCCCTGTTGCAAAAATTTCACTGAGCTTCCAGCTATCTGGATCCCGGGAAGGCTTGACCCTATCTTTTGATATGGTCATTATGGTACCTGAAATGAAGTTCATTAAGAAGATCAAAGGTGAGGAAAGAAAGACGGGAAATAACAATTATCTAGAAAATATGAGATTCATTATTCTAACCATCATTGAGTACAGCAATGACAAGAACCATGAAAGGTGGAAAATCGAATCTCCAGCAGATATTCAGTAACATGAATCCCAACTGTGACCAAAACCCGATTTCAATAAGCAGTGGTTAGGCTAGCATATTTGTAATGTTTCTCTTAATAGTCTCCTAAATGATGTGATTGAAAGCTTACCACAATACGAATGGTGATAGACACAGCATATATCTGACCAAAAAAAAAAAAAAAAAACATAGATTTTCAGCCTTCATGATAATTGATGCTTCAAGACATACTCCTGAAAAAATAAGATAGAGAGAAACTCAGATTACCGTATAGTTCTTCATTCTCTGAAAGATGGCACGGCTTGTTAAAACAGCACTGATAATAACACTAAGCCCTGGTTCAGTAAGAACTATATCAGAAGCACTTTGAGCAGCATCTGTGGAATCCGCCACTGCAATCCCTATGTCAGCTATCTTTAAGGCAGGAGCATCGTTGACCCCATCACCTGTCATTCCACATATGTGCTTTCTAGCTTGGAGTTTCCTCACTATCTCGTATTTATGCTCTGAAAAGGAACATCAAATCATAAGTGACCGTACAAAAAACTTATTGTTGGAATATAAGTTATCATATCCCAAATGTTTACCAGGAAAAACTCCAGCGAAACCATCTGCTTTCTCAATTAGGTCATCGACTGGTAGAGCAGCAATTGACTTATCTTTGCTTTCACCAAGCAAAGAAGATGAAGGGTACATGTTTGTTCCCATTCCTAGGCGTCTGCCTGTTTCCTTTGCAATTGCTAGTTGGTCACCTATGATGCATGAAACATCGATTCAGATTTTGAGACTCGAAAATGTGGAGCATTATCTATACAAAATCTTCAAAGAGTTAGGGATACAATATCAAAACTTTGATAGATCATAATGCATTTCCCGTACACAGTGCAATATATGATAAGCAAGTGACTTCACTAAGCTAATGTGTTAATAAAACACCAATTTTGGTATAATGTTGGTAGAATATGAGAAGTAATTGGCAATGAGGCACACCTGTAATCATCTTAACGCTTACTCCAAGATCCAGAGCTCTTCTAATTGTATCCGCACTATCATGGCGAGGAGGATCAAACAAAGGGAGAAGGCCAACAAATTCCCAGGGGCCACCAGGACTCTCTTTCGTACCAGCAGGCACTTCCTATAAAAAAAAGAATACCTGCTTGAAAAAAACTGAATCTGATAATAAGATTCTCAAGGAGTTAACTAGTAGTCACGCAAACACTAGCTTACCTGGGTAGCAACTCCAAGTGATCGAAGTCCTCGCTCTGCAAATTTGTCTATCATAGTGTGGACCCTTCGTTCTATATCTGCTCTGTTCCATGCTAGATTAAGAATCTACGTATAGCAAATTCCAACAAAAAAAGAAGGAAGGATTATTTCCGATAAAATTTTAGTGGGACAGTAGAATATTAAAGCCGTTGCACCGAAGGTTGTGTACCTGCTCTGGTGCACCCTTGCTCGCTCTATGCATTTTACCGGCACTGTCTGTGTATGTAAGCGCAGTCCTCTTGTCTGTTGGATTGAAAGGAAGGAAGTGAACCTCTTCGATTCCAGCTCGGGCCTTGCAGGAAAACAACGAACAAATTATTAAATTTGCAAGGGAACCACCAATGTGAAAGTAAACAAAGTACCCCTGTGGTCATAAACAGATTTATTAAAATATCTTCAACTGTTTAAATCCAATACCTCTTTAGGATCTGCCAACATAGCCACAATTGCAGCATCGATGGCATCTTGATTCTCTAACCTTGAAGCTCTTGCAGCCATCAGTACAACCATGTCCTTTTCAACACCGTTAGCGAAAACCTGCAATTACATGACATAATTCAAGATACGTTCTGATATGTTATCTGCAATCAAAGTTCTGAAGTTCATTTCTTGTAAGATCACCAAGAAATACTTGAAATTATTTCATTGTTATTCTAGATCAATAGTTAGTACAAATTATGTCCTCTTAAAATCACCAACTCTTCATATAACATGTCCGTTTTTTAGACAGACCTAGTGATCAATAAGGTTTTGCATGCTAGAAAGTGAATGTTTGACTGGGTTTCGTCTGGGTGGGGTGTGATGGATATTAACATCTTCATCTCACATCGACATATGGATAATTTATCATGCAAATAAATAAAGTAAGGGCAAAGCAAGAGATAAAATATGACCTCAATCATATTTTTATCCACCGTGAGCTTGTTAAGAGTTAATGTCCCAGTTTTATCACTGCATAGAACGTCCATGCCTGCCATTTCTTCGATAGCAGTCATTCTTTTTGTTATAGCACCCTGTAAACAATGTAAGAAAAATTAGTTTACTCAACTTGCAAAGCTGTATAAGTTCAAATTACTAATATGAAGAATTCAGATTTGAACCATCTTTCAGTGTGGCTTCACAAACCTGCTGAGATAAGCTATGTGAACCAATGGCCATGGTAACGGAAAGAACAGTTGGCATTGCAATTGGAATCCCACCAATAAGTAGCACCAGAAGACTGTCAATACCAGCACGATAATTCCGTCCTTGAATCCCATAGATTACAATGAGTTCAATAAGCATCCCAATGGCAATTGAACAGATACAGAAGTTTCCAATTGATGTTAAAACCTGGAAACAATCAAAGAAAGTTATTGTTGAACAAAGTGCAACACATACTTTCAGGTAGAACCCAATAGGCGCCATCAAATTATTCAACCCAACCAGTGCCGCAACATCAAAAGAAGCTCTTTATGTTTTGGTACAAAAGATTATCAGCAACAAACCTTCTGGAAATGGCCAACATGAGTAGTGTTTTCCACGAGATGAGCTGCTTTCCCAAAGAAAGTATGTACTCCGGTGGCAATTACAACCGCTTCAATTTCACCTTGCTTACATGTTGAACCTGAATAAACACCATCACCAGGATGCTTGGTCACTGGTAGTGATTCTCCAGTAAGAGCAGACTGAAAGGAGCAAAAAACTCCGTTAATTTTGATGACTTTGTAAAAAAAAATCAGAACATTTGATACATATAACACATAACACCATCACCAGGATGCTTTTCTACCAAATGCCTATATTATGACTCATTCAGCTTATTCGTCAAAATATATTTGACGTTATACCTGATCAATCTTTAAAGGATCTCCTTCAAGAAGTCGTGCATCAGCAGGAATGATGTCACCAAGCTTGATACTAATTATGTCTCCAGGAACCAACACAGTGGCGTCCTCCTCTTTCCATTTCCCATCCCGTAAAGCCTAGTGACAATAGTTAGAATTAAGTAAAAAAGAACTGCAGCAGGAAGATAGCAAGCCGGGTAGATACAAAATGAACATAAACAAAATAAAAGAGAAAAAAAAGATATTTTTCTTGATGGAAAATTTGAAGCTGCAGTAAACAAGTAAGTTGTCCGAAAGAAAAGCTTCAAGAAGATCAAAACCTTAGCTTTGGGGGCTAACCGAGCCATGAGTGCAGCTGCTGCATTTCCGGCATTGTTTTCCTCGATAAAGCTAATGGTAGAATTGATGATGAGCAGAGCCAAAATCCCAACAAAATCATGGTAATCTGGCTCCTTTTTCTGTACCATTGACAATATAGAATTAGAATGGCATGTTCTTATATAACATCATAATTTTTCATTCAAAAGTTTGAAACTAACTCCAGGTTGTGTAAGTGCGATAGCCATGATAGCTGCGGCTTCCATGACCCATGACAAAGGATTCCACATAAAGCCCAAAAACTTCAACACTTTGTTTTCCTATAGAATGGACCAAAAGGCAGAAATTATATATAGCCGATGTTTGCAAAAAATGTGGAGACAAGAGAAACTCTACAGATATTAAACCAAACATCAAGTGAACAAACCTTCATTTCTTCAAGTTTGTTGTATCCAAATAGGTCCAATCGCTCTTGAACTCCATCGGAAGTTAGACCTTCCCGTGTACATTTAAGATTTTCAAAGACTTCCTCGATGGGGATGTTTTCCTGCAAGAATCAGCTTCTAATTTTAACACATTTGAAAAATAATTCTTTCTGACACAACTCCATAAATTGCTTAAAATCCCAAAATTTTTAGAAAAGTAAAAAAGTTTAAAAGGACCATGGGGTGTTAAAGTGTATACCAAATCAACAGCTTCCTTGTTAACTGCTTCAAGGGCTATCGATTTATCATCCATTTTTACTTCTTTGTCTAAGCCTCAGAAGAGAATCTGCGGTAATTTCAAGTCCAAAACACACCCTATAGATCAAACTATCACTACCATAAAAGTTTCTGCCAATTCAAATACTTAAGTTCCAATTATGATCAAGGCTTAAGAAACAAAGAATGAAAATGAGTGAATAAACTCCTACGTAGATGATATCAAACACCGAAAACCGGAAGCTCTTTGCCTTCTCTTTTAGATATACCCTGTAGTAGATAAGATTGAAACAAGAACATGGACTGGTATATATACAAGCTGCAAGAAAAAGAAATATGTGTATGTTATTAGAATCTGGATTGACAAATTATAGCATCATTAAGGAGATTTAAAAAATAGAAAGGCAAAGAATTTGAACAAAGCTGGAGAGATTGACAGAGCACAGATGGCGTTACGATCGAAAGATCATTTGAGAGAAGACAAATGGCTTAGCATCTGGAGCTCCGTCGTCGGCCTCAACTGGCATTGCATGGTCTTCAGCTCAGTGTTGTTAATTGGTTGTTTTAATTGAACAAGCCTTTTACAAGAGATTTGAATGTTTGTTTATGCTTTGCCGCCAACATTTTTTATTATTGTTGTTTTTGCCAAAAATTAGTTTTTTTTTCCCTAGTTGACTTGGAATGATTCTATTCCTTTGGATTCTTACTTCAGTCACTGTATAAACCCTAGCAAACAAGGTTTGAAAGAAAAAAAATGGATGGTTTGCCATATGTCATTAAGAGAGAATGAGGTTGTAAACAAGGATTGTGATTTCGTTTTTCGAGGTAAATTTGGTAAGTTAATTTTAAGAAATATTTTTGTGTGTAAAAAAATAAGTAAAAATTTCGAGAATACATGAAAAATATATATATATATAATGAATTCGAGAGTATATGAAATATGTTAAAAAAATATAAGATGCAAGCAAAAAAAATCTATTAAACACATCAAGTGAAGCCTAAATACTAAGAAATGAAACAAACATTAAATTAATATATAATTAGAAAATCAGATGGTGGTTTTAAAAATCAATAAATAATTAGAAGAAATGATGATTAGAAGAAAAAACCTCAAATTTTTTGTAGCTAATTTTTATATATTTTTTATGAAAAATGAAATCACGAAGAAAAAAAATTCAAAATTTTCGAAAAAAAATGTACTTTTTGTCGTAATTTCATAAAACAAAATTTTCGACCAAATTTCGCAAAAACACAATCCTTGGTTCTAAGTGAACATTCTAACAATGTGAAAATCACTCTTTATTCTCTCTAAAGAACCAAATTCTCATAATTTATGAGAAACATGAAAAAAGCTTAAAGGTCGATTATCACTACAATCTTGCAAGAGCATTGGAAATAGCTTATATCATGTTTAGTATCAAATTATCAATAGTACATTGTTGCCAAGGGGTTGGATTGCATTCATGTTGATGGTGCTTCATTAGCATAAGCAATTCCTTAATCATACTTTAACCTTACAATTTGACTGCGAAATGCGTCTCTGTTGGTTAAAAACCAATTTTGCAGATGAACTTAATAGCCTCCCAAATAAGCTAAGCAATACAAACCTTGTTCCTAAAGTTTGACCAAATCAAATTAGTATATGTTTTTCAAAGGTGAATGAATTCGAAAATACTAAGAAACTAGGTTTTTGTAACCAGGGTGACGTGGCGTGATCTTGAAAAAATGATAAAATTTTCAAAGTGTTTATGTGTATATCGAGGTTGTAAAAAAAATCCTCTGATGATATCACATCATCCTAGTTGCAGAATCTGGTTGTTGTACCACCTGTACGTAATAGTAATAATGTAACATGTTTTTGAATCGGCATATAGGTTTTTTCGACTAGTGTAAGACTTTCCGAACCATCGGGGCTTTTTCATTTTTGTTTTTTTGTTCTGTTTTTTTTAGATTTTATAATTGTAAATTAGCCTTGTTATCTTCATAGAGCAATGTGAGGTGGTAGGACAAAAAACATAGTAAAATACTCTTGGCTTTAGATTACCAACTTTGTAGTTTTGTTTTGGTTTGGATTTTCTTTTGGAGTGTGGAGAGTAAACCTATATTATTACAAGCTAATAGAAACAAAAAATGGAGTCTTGATGTTTTGAAGATTTTTCTCTCCAAAGTACATTGTTAGTACTTTAATTGTGTTTAGTTGGCACTTTCTTGTTTTTACAGGCTACCATGCCCTCACTATTTGAAGGTCATTGTTTGTGGAATTAGCAAGGTGATTGGTTGGTTGGAAATGCTTATACCATAATTAATATTAAACAAAAGATTGATTAAATTCATTGCATCCTACTTAGCAAAACTTGTGTCCTATCTTCATTTCGTTTCGAATCTTGAAATTTTACTTGTTCGATCATAACATTGTATACTCTTTTTTGGTCTAACATATTGTAATTATATAGTTATTAAAAAAAAACTTGTTTTAGCGTATAGTTAGAAAAACTATTATAATAGAACAAACATAAAGCGTAAGACTAAGTTGTTTGAAATTTAGGGTTCTTTCGTGCATTTAATCTTGTCATATCTAAAAATAGATATTTATGTGCTTTGGTGGGTCGTTTGAAATCCTTTTGATGATTTATGTTGTGTTGAAGGGATATCTATATGATCCGATCGAATGCGTAAGACTCAAAGGTCACGGTAGCAACGAAACTGAGGTAAGTATATATAAAAAAAAAATTTCAATTATATTAGTTAATGATCCCAACTTGGTGAGTGCTTTCTTCTGTGGTGAACTATTGGCACTAGTCCTACATTTATCTTTATTGACTGAGGAGAAATGAGGGACTCAGGGGAAAGAGGACTATACCGTGACAGAAGCAAGGAGATCAACTTGTTTCAAATATACATGCATTCTAGCAATATATACAATGTAGTTAGACCCTCGCGTTGATTCAACAAAATCAAGACCCTTTTTGCGTTGATTCAAAAAAATCAAGACCCTCGCGTTGAAATTCATTAAATCTATGATATTGTGGTACCAACCTTAGGTCAAAAAACATTTCAACTGAACCACCACTATACCAACCTTTAATGTTGTTTACATTTCAGACCAAAAAAAATGAATATGATCTACAATAAGAGTGTCTCCATTAGGCACCCAAAAAATTGGCCTTCCATCAAAAAAATGAAAAACAAAACATACATTTTGCCTGTGGCTCTGCAAAGCCCATCCACCCAAATAGAGGAGCTCCAATAGGTAAGAGAGGAAGAAATCTTCTTAGTAAGTCTAGGTATTCAGGGTAATCAACCATTTTTTTATTAGGGTTGGGCTCTTTTATATTTTTATCCATTTTCTTTAAAACACAATCACAAGCATCAATTATAAAAGGGGTAGAAGTGTAAAGAGTCTCAATCCTGACTAAAAAATGACTGGTAGTCCTGACTCTCTACAATTAAGGCTTCTTTATTCTTTCAACAAGCTGTTGTTGACCAAACCAACATGCTCAATCAAATCAAGTTGAGTATGGTATCTGCTCAATTTCAAGACGAATGACTTATAAAATAGTTAATATCATATGCCTATGCCAACAATAGTTAATACCCTACTTCTTCATGATGCAGGGATGCATAAAGTTACATTTTCCTCTTCAAAAAAACAAAAATAAATAAAAGCTTAGACAAAACAAGTCAGTTTCAGTTGGTCTGAAATGATGAAGAAGCACATAAATATATCCCGAATGGGGAAATGGATATGAAGAAGAGGTATACAGTTTGTTACTTGTGCTTTGTGAATGGAAAGAAATAAGAAGATAGGTTGATTATTTAAGGGAGAGAGCTCATGTCTTATGAGTGTTTCTTATCTCTAAAGGAAGACATTTGGCAGCAAGGATCAGCTCGTAAGACTACTCCAAATATTGATATATTGGTAACAAAAACACATTTTGACTGTCCATTTAGAACCCATTTAGTTTTCATTTACAAATAACGACACGACATACACATGACTAAGTAACTATAATATTAAAGCTTCGTTTCAGCTGAAATTTTGAGGAAAATTAAAAATTAATATCCAAAAACAATGTGTTAAAGTTTCAGCCCATTTCGACCAATGCGTGAGATACGCGTTAAAATGTGATATGACAGATTTACCTATCATAATCACAAAGCGAGCGAGGGCCCACCTTGAAGGCGACACAAGCCGGCCACTGGCGAGTGCCCATTGTCCAAGACCGACCGAAAAGACAATCTTTAACACCCACAAAGACCGTTTATCAAGATATTTAATGGTGCAGACCTAAACACGTTTCTAACATTAATCCGTAATTTTTTTAACGGAGCTTAAAGGAATTAAAAATAATAATTTAGTTTAGTAGTTTCCTTAAGTGTAATCAATATCTTAGTGGGTCTCAAAATAGGGGGACAAAGTGTCTTTTGAACTTTTCATGTTAGTTGAGATCATCTCCTTTCCTTGTAATTTTTGCTCTTTCTGTCCTCCTTGCTTTTGTGAGGGTCTCATTCACCTTTATGATTAATAAAATTTTGGTGTCTTTGATCCAAAATAACATAACAAAAATAAATTAATTAAAAAAACAAATTAGATTAGGATTTGCTAAGTCCATAAGGCCTAACTCATAAATAAAGTAATTCCTTTTACATTGGAAATTTTTATGTTTTGGGGCCAATTTTTCTTGAGGGAAGCACACTTAGCAACACTCAGATGGTTAAGTGATTTAATGAATAAAGTACCATTTTTTTTTAATCTATAATGAAATGTCAAATAAAGTACTGCAGGAGTTTACCAAACATGGGATAACAGAGATTGCTAGTTTCTCCCCTTTTCTCAATGTTCAGAATGAAAACAAGGAACAAAACCATTTTGGTTGGAAAACCACAACATATCTCATATCAAGAAGACCTTTCCAAGTCTAGGATGGCTTACTTGCATCAACTCACCCCTCAAGCTACCATATTTTTTTTTTCCAAAGAGTAGGATGGATAACCTTGCTATCATCTCACATGCACCTCAAACTGTCTAGCTATTTTTACCTTTCATCGTTTCAATATATGCATGATACTATATGTTTTTCCATTGACAATAGGTTGGATAATTGCATTAATCTCATGCCATAGCTTTGTTTGAGGGGCTTCAGGCCTCAAATCTTAAAAATGTCTTTAGTAGTGTTGTGGAAGGTCTTCTTGTTCATCAAGCAGATTCCATCATGGGTGTGAGGTGGCCTAACTTCCCTGTTGGTACCTTCGGCTCCCATTGAGTGTCAAACATAATATTAAAGAGTTGAGATCCATTAATGAAGACATTTTTCTGGACACTTGCATCACTGAATGAATATCAAAGTAGGTTGTTATCAAAGGGTGGTAGACTAATACTTTGGCTAACCAATTTATCATATGTCCATTTCCAATAAGTTGGAGAATACTGTCAGCAACTTTCTTTAGGGAGGATCAAAAGGCAATAAAAGCTCATCTCTTGTCGTGTCCGTGTCCAACATGACACGCGTATCTATGTCCGTGCATCCTTGCCTCTCAATGATGGAGTGTTAACCACTCCATGAAGTTGGACGAGATCCATGAAAGGTTTTCCCACTTGATTTGTTTGGAGGAAGGCTATCCCAAAAGGTTTCTTTCTTTGTGTGGATATTCATTTGGAATCACCTTGATACTAGAGAAAAGTTGGCCCATAGGGATAGGGTATGGACAACGACATAAACATGGATTGCATTGTGTGAAGGAGGTTTGGGGTCCAGGGATAGCTTATTTCTCCCTTTCAACTATGCTGGGGAATTTGGTCCTACTTCTACCATATTTGTGGGGTGGTTTTGGTGTTCAAAGAATAATTGCATGTCAGTGTCTTGGAATGGAATTGCTGAGCCTTTCCTTTTCTCGGGGCAACAAAGAAAGGCGATTTGAAATTTTGATCACTTATAATAACTTATGCGATTGTTTGGCTATTTTCGCAAGAAATGAACAAACGAATTTTGGAAGATGTCTTCTACAAAATATCACCTTCGGATGGACGCTTTGGGCCTTCATTTGTTACATGTGTTCCTCTCAAAGTGTTGTGCTTTCAGATCCCCGATCGTGTCAGTCATGTGATTCGAGGCTCCCGTGTCAATAATCCAAGGCTTACCAGTCATCTTATCAGTCGTTGCGGATTTTGACCCGCCCAGGATTTGGAGAAGTGTCTGCCACTGATCGGTATTCAGCCCAGGCAGTGGAGATGTATCTGTCTCGGTCACTCCTGCCCCAGCAGAACCTGTTTGAGCAACGTTGGCACGATGCGTACCCTTGGTTCCTCGACCACGGCCTCGAAGACTTGACTGCCCTCTACCGCGACCAACACCAGTACTTTTCCCATCGCTTCGGGGTCGGTCACCCCACCACTCTGGATATCCGTGCAAGGCAAAACAATTGTTAGATTCATGCCCCGTCCTTTTACAGTGGGAACACACCGTACTAGATTTATCCTTTTCGTCAAGACGGGTTCGTGTGGCGAGGGCCATAATTTCCCCGCGTTCTTCCTTGCCGCGAGCGATTTTCTTTACTCGCTCCTCTTGAATGAGAATTGAGTATACCTTGTTCATGTTTAGCAACGGATCTTGAGCCAATATATTGGATCTCACTGTTCCGTACAAATTGTCATCCAAACCCATAAGAAACAAATGTACTTTTTCTTCCTCTCGTTTTTTTTCCAGAATTGAAGCGAGATTGCATGTACACTTCCCGCACTTGCACGTCGGTAATTGTTCGAAATTACCTAGTTCATCCCAAAGTTGCTTGAGTCGCCCATAGTAGTCCATTATGGTCAGCCCCTTCTGTTTGCAATCTGCAAGATCTGATTTCAGTTGTTGAATCCGTGGTCCGTTAGTAATGGAGAATCAATCCTTGATATCATTCCAGAGATCCTGCGCTATTTCCACATGAGAGATAGTGGAGCGTAGCGTAGGTTCGATGGTATTTCGGATCCAGGACACCAAAAGCGAGTTTATAGTCCACCAGTCTTCGAGGTCTCGTGACTGCTCGCCAGGTTGTGTGATAGTTCCGTCAATGAACCCAAATTTCTTTCGGGCCCTCAAGGCCGTTCGAAACGAACGAGCCCATTCATCATAATTGTCCCCTTTCAATTGAACCTGAGTAATTGAAAGTCCGGGATTATCAAGAGAAGTGATGTCGTAAGGTGAAATCGTCTTCGGAGTTTCACCAGTAGGGACTTCACCGCCAGCCATGATCGGTGTTCAAAGAGAAATCTCAAAATGCTGCAGAAAGAATTAAAGCTGCAGCTCTGACTGCTCCTCATGCAGAGAAACAGAGATTTTTTTTTTTTTTTTTTTCTTTTACATATTCATTTCACAAACATAAACAGAGAAACAGAGGTTCTTAACCAAACCCTAACCAAACCAGAGAGGAGGAGATTTCTTCTTCGATCAGTGTTCAACCCTGAGGTTCATAACTTCTTCGATCAGTGTTCAAATCGCAAGGGTTCAAATCACACACCCACCTGCTTCGTCTTCTTCGATCAGAACTTCTTCGATCAGAACTTCTCCAGAATCTCCACACTTCTTACACAGTATCTTTGATCAGGGGTTCAATCAGAGGGTTCCTTCTTATTCGATCAGAGGTTCAATCAGAGGGTTCCTTCTTCGATCAGGGGTTCAATCAGAGGGTTCCTTCTTATTCGATCAGAGGTTCAATCAGAGGGTTCCTTCTTATTTGATCAGGTCAGAGGTTCAATCAGAGGGTCGATCAAATCGTACAAAGGTACCTTTCCTCCCTTTATGACACTCTTATGATTAGCTCTGATACCATGATAGAATACCAGACACAAAAGAATTGATTTTGTGTGTATTGCGTTATGTATTTCTCATTCCATTCTCCTGTTTATATACAAACTAATCAAGAGAATATTGTGAGAATACACAATATAATCTGCTAACTTCCTTAAAAACTATTATACAATCCTGACTCAATAAGCAACCTTCCTAATACAAATATTCCCAATCAATCAGAATATTCTCAATATATTCTCAATATATTGTGAATTGGGAAACCATTCTTGACGTTCATAACTTATTAAGATGAAAACAGAGAAGGGGAAACAACAGTGGAAAAAGAACATTGGCTCCTCATAAAAAATACATCAAGTATTGCAGGTAAGAACTATACTCTGCCTGTTATGTGTGTGGACCCTTTTTCTTTCTTTTAGCTTTGTCTCTCATCTTTGACTATTGGTAAGTGTAGTAGTGGATTGAATTGGATGCCTCTATCCCTTACGGGTTGTTTCTAATAAATGTGGGAAAAAAAGTTCTTTTTATTTTCACCCACCATTGAAGGCCCATAGTAAAAGAGAAATTATGTACACCCCTTGGTCCCATTTTAATACAAATTAAAAACATAGAATAGAATATAAGCATCAAATGACTGAAAACAATTATCTCCTATCAAATGTTATCCTTAACAATAACGAAATTGTGGAATAATACTACAATTATCCTCAACCTTTTTATTTTTTTCTTGAAAATGTTATCTAATGTTCTAAACCATCGTAACTACCCAAACATATAGCATACAAAGAGGACTGCATAAATATTACTTTTTTTTTTTTTGCCAAACACGAAGATGTTTATTAAAGAAAACAAAGGACAAAGAGAATCATTACTACATCAAGGAATGCCAAGACACCATGAAGGTGTCAAAAATCAAGTCCCTGAACAAATTACAAGTCGAACCCATTATCCACAACAATTCTCTAATCTCGATAAAAATAGAATGCTCTGATCTGTTAAGCCCTTAAAAAATCCTCATATTTCTCTCTTTCCACACACACCACATGAGAACGTGAGAAACCCTACGCCATAACCACTCCGCCCACAGGAAAAGATTAGCTTGGGACCACCAACTTAGCCAATCCAAAATGGAACCTTGAAACATCAAACTCAAACCAAATTCTGACAAAAAACTGCTCCAAATGGATTTGGAGAATTTGCAGTGAAGCATCAAATGATCCAGCATCTCGTCAATCTCATTACAAAGCACACAAAGACTAGGGATAAATCTACTCAGCCTGGCCCGACATCACTGATTAGTGCCTAGCGGAGTAGAATTCTAGCTTTACCCATTTTTCAATGGCGGTGGAGGTGAATACATGGGTTTGGAGAGGGGTAAATTTTGAATTCCACTCCGCCAGACACTAATGAGTGTTGTCTGACCAGGCTGAGTAGAATCTTCGATAATTAGTAATGTTTTTTTGTTGCAATATGCACCATAAAACTAAAAGTAATGAGATTTCAGGAAAAAAATGTAAGGACCTGAATCCTTATAAAGAGGACGCCACACGAGATTTCTATGTATGTAAATAAAATGGGTTCATCAATTTGAAGGGCGCTTTGTAGTGAAACTTGTCTATTAAATTAAGTTCGAGGTTATTCAACCAATTTTGGAACATTGGCAGTGGAGACACATTGATTATGTTATCAATATGTTTTCCAAACCTTATCATTGAAGTCTTACAAAACAAGGACATGAGAATGGGTATGAATAATTTATGTGATTCAATTTAATTTAAGTAAAGTGGGATAACCATTGTTATTAAAATAAGCAATACATGTAACTGAGATAAAAAAAAAAAAAAAATCCAGAAATCACTTAGGCTGTGTCTGGTTCTTAGTCACATAAACCTTTTGTCAGGGTGACGTTCCTACTATTGATTTTGAGGCAATAGATTTTGGAGTCAATCGTTCTCAAATAACTATTGTAAGGTTTATAGAACCTCACTTCCAAAGTCTAAATCCTCGTTGAAATGCTTTGTTTCATCAATACTATTTATTTTGAATTATCGTATTTCGACACATACTACTAAATTTCATGTACATAACAGTTTATAATTCTCGTCTTAATTATATAAACTTAACCAAGTTTAAAAAAGAAGAATTAGTTTCCTACAATAATCACTCATAAATCTAACTATTTATCTTATGCATGTTAATCTTAAATAAAAAACAATTGATCTTATTAATTTTATATTAAAAATAAAATTAGTGAAACTTAAGTTAATATTTAAAATTATATGAGAAACATATTATAAAGTATATTGCATATATTATGAACATTAGCTAATTTTGAAGTTAAGCTCTCTAATGCTCCCGCTTCAACTTTATGCTTTGACGACTAAGGTCTGGTTAAAACACACTTGAAAGCGAATAATAGTGAATTGAGAGGAAAGAAATTAAGAAGAGAGTCAATATAAAACTTGACGTTAAATTTGACCTCTGATCACATGTATTTCCTAAAAATCATTGAGAGTGCAAAAACAAACTCCATAAACATAATCTTCTTCTGCATCATGTCCTCAAATTTTCTCTTCATTCTAATATATATATATATATATATATATATATATATATATATATATATATATATATATATATATATATATATATATATACTATTGTTGTTGTGTTTTTCTTCTTGTTTTTTTTTTCATTAATTTTTTTTAACATCAAACATACATAATTAATTAATTTGTGGCATTGATTCAAGGTAACTCATCAAGGATTGATTGAATCCACAATATTTTTACCTGTTCAATACAGATTCAAGTTTCAAGAGCCAAAAAATAATGGTTGTAAATATAGTTGCCACTTCTCTTTTGTGCTAATACATTCTTGTGAAATATAAAATCAATGAGACATTTGTTTGGCGGAAATTCGAAGGAAGTATACTCCAAAAAAAAATAATTCGTTGAAAGACATTCTCAATCAATATTTACAAAGCCACAAGGCCCCCCGACAGGGTCTGCATTTAGGGTTGACAATGGGGCGGATTGAGAAGGACTTTGCCAAATCCGTCCGTCTCATCTAAAATCAAACTTTTTTTCATTTTCTTTCTCCTCCCCTGTTTGAATGTCTTTTCTCTTCTCCCTCTTATACTAATCGAGTAGTAATAGATAGATAGAGAGAGAGATCAACAATATCTCACTTTCCTTGCCCCGCCACCTTCACCAAACTCCACCACCAAATCAACAAAATCAAACGTTCTTAGATTCTTAAATCTTTATTACATCACCAACATTGAATTCTAGGCAGTGAAAAATTGATCTTGTGGTGGGACTCAATAGCGTCAGAGGATGCAAGAGAGCAAATGATCTTCGATTGCATAGACCAAGTCAAAGCGGATTAGTACTTACGATTGCGATTGCGATGTTGGCATTGCCTTTAGTGGAATGTTTGGATCTAATGAGGGGGCTGGTTTGGGGCTTGATCGGAGGATCTTCTTAGACTTGAAGGGGTTGAATGACGAAGATGAGAGCTCCATCACAGTCTTTTCTCTATATCTCTCTGTTGAAACAGTGAACAAAACCAACTTGAAGAACTTACCTGAATCACGGCTTGTCGGCAATAGAGGTTGCTGAAATCGTTAACGCCGAGATTCTTGACTTAGCTTGAGTTGAATCCCTGCTTGATTGATGAATTTGAGTTGGAAATCAGATGTGATTGAAGATGAAATAGTTGGAACAGCTGGATCTGAGTTGGATCAGATAAGAGAAGGGAGAAGAAGGTGGTGGAAGGGTCTCCGCCGCCCTCCACCACCGCCTCTTTAGGCTATAAAAGAGATGGGGTTTTCCCCATTTGAGAATCATCTTCCCTATTTTGTGAGATCTGTTTGTTAGGGTTTATCCCTTTGCGAGAGTATCTGTGAGAGAGAAAGGAAGGGAGGGGTGAGAGAGAGTATTATTGTTTTGTTTTTAGTTTTGTGTTATACTTAACCAGCGTATCTGTGTGGTGTCACTGAGACACCTTCTATTTGTAACGTCCTTGACATTTTGTAGCTCTCTCCATTTGTAATATTTTGCTCTCATCATTAAAGTTGGTATTTGTCGTGGACGTAGGAGAGTTTGCCGAACCACGTTAAATTGGTTCTCTTTGATATTTGTTAGTATTTTGTTTGTAGCTTCACATTTCGACATTTGTAACGCTTCTGCCCGTAACACTCTCTGCAAATTAGGAGGAGGAAGAAGAAGATAAAAATTTAACGAAATTCGCAAATTATCGAAATAATTGTCAAACAACTTATACTTGTTCGAATCCCTTTAAAGTGTGGAGGCTTTCTTACCTCTGCACAATAAATTATTTTTGCCCCAATTTTAAGCAGTCAGGCTTTATAGCTACTTTTTAGTAAGGTTTTGGGATTTTTACATTTCTACTCCCTTTATAAATAATGTTTGTGGTTGTGTTTTAAAGAATGGGTAAAATTGTAAAAACATCCAAACCTGGCAAAAAAAACGGCTTTAAAGCCTGACTGCCTAAACAAACTCTTGTTTTTTTAGTAGTTTGGTACAAAATGTCATTATTTCGTTAGTTCACCCCCTCACTTTCTTAAAATTATATTATCCTCATTGTTAAAACATAAAAACTCGGATCCCTATTTTATTCCACTAATTTGTGAGTAGACAACTTTACCACTACCAAATGCCAGAAAACAACTAATTCTCGCAACTTTGTAATTTGTATGGACCGTTGGATTATGAGAGACGAAAATTGGTTTGATCATACTAAATAAGCTAACATATGATTTTTTTTTTTTTTTAAATTTTGAAGGACTTAAAATCTCACCACCATACCAATCTATGACAACTAGTAAAAAATGTTGGAGGAGGGGGCGGGGAAGGTGCTAAAAAACATGTGAAGCTTTGGCACGTATCAAGTTGAAACTTTAACACGAATTCCTAGCATATTCTGCACATTCTAAAGAATTTGTCTTCAATGGAGCAACATAAGTTATTGTTCATGTTCAACCATCTTATGTTTGGACCAAGGAATGAGATTTCGCAAATTTTTGTTTTTTTAAATTACGAAAAGAAAAAGTGCAAAAGAAATAGTTACATTTTTTTGAAAAATTGAGAGGGTTTTTCATAAATTTAGGAAATTTTTTTCGTAAATTTCGTTTTTTCGAAAAAATACAAAAACCAACTACCAAAAATTACATTTTTTCGAAATATATCGGAGTTTTTCCGTAAATTTGGAGGGTTTTTTTTTCTTTCTAATTATCATTTCTTCTAATTATTTATTGATTTTTGAAACCACCCCTTAATTTTCTAATTATCATTTCTTCTACTTATATATAGATTTTTGAAACCACTCCCTAATTTTCTAATTATATATTGATTTCATTTCTTGGTATTTAGGCTTCATTTAATGTGTTTAATAAATTTATTTAATTGTCTCTTATTTTCAAGGATTTCAAGTAATCTTGAAATTCCGTATATATTTCATGTATCTTCAAAATTTTTACATTTTTTCTTTACAGACCGAAATATTTTTTAAAATTAGGAGATCGAAATTAACTCAAAATACGTAATCACAATCGTTGGTTTGGACAAATATCTCGAGGAGCACATGTAATTGAATATAGTTGAAACTTTAGCAAGCTAGAAGTTAGTATGCACGATTCCTTAAAATTATTTGATAGGAGATAATTGTTTTCAGTCATTTAAAGCCTTAAAGATGCTTCCAACAATTGGCACTCTCACAAAGATTCTATGGACATGTTTTCAACAATTATTTTGAAGAAATCTTCCACTCATCCAACCCTAACCCATCTCCTGATATCCTTTCCCTTTTCGAACCCTCCATCACTACAAAAGACAATGACTTACTCCTTACTTTCCCAAGCGAAGAGAAAATAAGCTATTCCTGAAGTGGTGGTCAACTTTCTCACTAGCAAAAAACTTGACCCGAATCTCAATGAGACTTTCATAAGCTTGATTAATTATGAAAGTCTCAAATCCTATCACTTCTGAAAAATTTCGGCACATTTGACTTTGCAATGTCATTTATAAGGCCATTTCAAAAATTATGGCAAATTATTTGAAACACCTTCTGAATAACATCATTTCCCCAACCAAGGTGTCTTTCTTAAAGGCCGCTCAATTGCAGACAATGTCAGTCTTGCACATGAAAGCTTCTTTCAAATGTAATATTGTAGCAAAAAAAAAAAGGTTGGATGACTATTAAAATTGATATGGCCAAAACTTATAATAGGGTTGAATGGTCTTTTCTACTCAAAATTCTTGAGCAATTAGATTTTGCTAGAGGTTCGATCCAAATAATCAAACCATGCATTTTCACCACCACTCTCCAAATTTTGCTTAATGGATTTCCACTCCCTACCATCAAACCTACCAGAGGTATTAGATATTAAGGATATCTGTTTTCCCTTTATCTTTTCATACTTCTGGCTGAAGCCTTATGCAGGTTGTTGGCTCAAGCAGAAAATGAGGGCCTTATTAAAAGCAACAAAATCAGGCTGTGCCACTCCCCATGTTTTCTACAGCTCGAATGTTCACTCGAAAAACACCAAAATGATCAACAGGATCCTGGGTTTAAAGTGGATTCTAAGGAGAAACATTTGGGTGCTCCGCTGCTGTTGTCCAATAAGAAAGCTTATGATTTACAGTTCGTTCTAGATAAAATCAACACAAGACTTTCAAGCTATAAATTTAGAGTTTTATGCCAGGCTAGGAGGACGGTCATGATCAAAGCGGTTACCAAACTAGACAGTCTGGCCAGAAACTTCTGGTGGCGGAATGGAGCGTCAGATAACAATGCCAGACATATGTGTACCTAGTCCGTCTTACATTGCCGCGCCATCTAGGATGTCTCAACATTCCTTCTGCTATGAATAAAATTTTACTTTAATGACAAAAAACTTGTGGCAAGCGAATTCCTTGCCCCACAATCTTCGGATTCTCCAAGTCAAAGCTCTCTACTTCAATCACAAGAGTATTTTTTAACTATCAAAGCCTCATACCATCGCCTCATTTGCTTGGAGAGGCAATATGATCGTTTTCTAAAAAATGAAACGTCATCTCATCTGACAAGTTATTTCAAGCGAACACATCAACTTTTGGAGAGATTGCTGGGTCAATCCATGTATGGTCCTTGCTGACTGTCTATCTTTACCCCTAACCCCGACAAACCCCCGAACCATTCCTGACCTCTGGCTCCCATCTTCTGGCCATGAAACTCGGTGGAACACAGACTTGATCATATCCATTTTTGACCTGGTGGCTAGAGACATCCTAGATATTACTATCAGACCATCACTGAGACCAAACAAATTCATCTAGCTATCTGACAAAAAAAGTCTCTTCCCAGTTAAAAGTACTACTCGTGCTTTCACTAATGATCAACTTAAAAGTTCCACATCCAGTACACCTAATCTTCACTTTCAGGCCAAACAATTTAGGGAGTTGTGGAAAATTAGTAGTATATATTGAAATATGATAATTCAAAAAAATAAAAAACATTGAAGCAACAAAGCATTTCAATGAGGATTTGAAATTTGGAAGTGAGGTTTTATAAACCATCAAAAAATCTAACGAGTCAGGCCCACGCCAGGCCAGCCCAATACCATCCATCATCCTAGAGATGCTGAAAATGGTCCAATCTCTAGGATGATGGATGGTATTGGGCTGGCCTGGCTCTTTAGAAAAATTAATAAACCATACATCAGATTTTTTAGAACGGTTGACTCCAAATCAATAGTAGCAACGTCACCCTGACAAAAGGTTTATGTAACTAAGAACCCGACGCAGCCTAAATGATTTCTGGATTTCTTGATCTCAGTTACATTTATTGCTTATTTTAAGAACACTGATTGTCCACATTTTACTTTAAAATAATTAAAAAAAAATTGTACACTTACAGATTCAATGTTTCATTGAATAAGTTATAATCAATCAAACAAGTCCATTTCAAACCCTAAATTTATATATATAAGTTGAATTTTGACCCACTCGAAAATAATTCCTTAGACCTGTTTTGACCTTTTCCTAAATAAGAAAGGTGAAGGAATTTGTCTCATTGGTGGTTAAGTTGATTGAATCACATATATTACTCATACCCCATTCTCATCTCCTCATTTTGTAAGACTTCAATTATAAGGTTTGAAAAACATATCGATAACATAATCAATGTGTCTCCACAACCAATGTTCTAAAATTTGTTGAATAACTTGAACCTAATTTAATAGACAAGTTTCAATACAAAGCGCCCTTCAAATTGATGAACACATTTTATTCACTTACATAGAAATCTCGTGTGGCATCCTCTTTATAAGGATTTAGGTCTTTACATATTTTTTTTTCTTTTCCAAAATCTCATTACTTTTAGTTTTATGGTGCTTCTCGCAACAAAAAAACACTACTAATTATCGAAGATTCTACTCAGCTCGGCCAGACAACACTTATTAGTGCCTGATGGAGTGGAATTCAAATTTTACCCCTTTCTCCAAACCCATGTATTCACCTCCACCACCATGGAGAAAGGGGTAAAGTTGGAATTCTACTCTGCCAAAAGCTCTAATCAGTGCTGTCGGGCCAAGCTAAGTAGATTTATCCTTAGTTATCTTAGTAATTAGTAATACTTATGTTGTACTATTTATATGCTATATGCTTTTAACAAAAAATAATAATAATAATACTTACGGTTTTTTTGGGTAGTTAGGATGGTTTAGAACATTAGATAACATTTTCAAGAAAAAAAAAAGGTTGAGGATAATTGTAGTATCAGTCCACAATTTCTCTTTTTGTTAAGGATGACATTATGATAGGAGATAATTGTTTTCAGTAATTTGATGCTTATATTCAATGCTATGTTTTTTATTTGTATTAAAGTGGAACCTAGGCCTGTACATAATTTCCTTTGTAGTATGGGCCTTTAATGGTGGGTGAAAATAAAAAGACTGTTTTTTTCCCATATTGTTTTACACATTTATTAGAAGCAACCCAGAAGTGACAGAGGCATCCACTTCAATAGTTCAATCCACTACTACACTCCCCAATAGTCTAAGTCAAAGACGAGACAAAGCTAAAAGAAAGAAAAAGGACCCTTCTTCCTCCCTGCTCAGAACAAGGTTACTCAATTTGACAAGAGAATTAGCAAAATTCAATCCCTCACTCTACCTATAAATATGAAGATCAGAGAACCCAAAACTTGCACTCTCATCTCAAACTAAAAATTCAACTCTCTCTAAACAGAGTTCAAACTTCTAAGAATCTAAGCTAGTAGTCCATTCATTCTGCTCTGATCATCTGCTTCTCCTTTTGTAACGACCCGATCCGCACAGTAAGATATTGTCCGCTTTGGGCCCAATCGGCCCGCACGGCTTTAAAAGGCCTCTTACTATGAGGATCCAACCTCGCACATATATAGCACATAACCATCCCGCACCCAGGCGATGTGGGACTATGATCCCCCTTGGTAGCTAGCCCAACCCCTCTTGGGATCCACGGGCCTGTTGAGCCTATTGGGCTCTAACCCTCACCCTCACCTCCCCCTCAGATCCGCCCACACAAGGGTCTCACACCTTTCTTCTCTCTCATGGCTGCCACACAACATCAACATCAAGACGACTACGCTGCTGCTTCTTCAACTTTATATTTCATCAAACAACACCTCATGGATGATTTCGGATTCTGCCCTTTGAACAATTATACTTTTGATGAGTCTCTCTCTTCAAGCTCAACTTGTAAATCTGTGCTTGTGCATGCAAATGAAGAGGGAGATCACAAAAATGAAGAAAACAACTTCTTCAACTCATTCACACCACCTGAATCATCAGAAACCATGTTTCAATCCAACAGCAGCAGCTTCACCAATCGTAGAAACATCTCTCTTCCTCCATTAAATACCACCACCATCCAAAAAAACAAACCTCAACCAGTTTCCGAGCAAAAACATAAACATGATGAAGAAGAAGACGATGTGAATAATAAAAAGCACTATAGAGGAGTAAGAAGACGTCCATGGGGTAAGTACGCAGCGGAGATTAGAGACTCAAGTCGTAAAGGAACTCGTGTTTGGCTTGGTACATTCGAAACTGCAATTGAAGCAGCTAAGGCTTATGATAGAGCTGCCTTCAGGATGCGCGGAAGCAAAGCAATTATCAACTTCCCTCTCGAAGTTGGATCACATGAGTCACAACAACCACTACCAATGAACCAATCCAGCAGGAAAAGAAGCAGAGTTGATCATGTAAGGACAGAACAAACTGATGATCAAACGCGCACAAACAAGATAATCAAGAAGGAAAGTTTTAGTACTAGCTACTAGTATTAGTCCACTAACTCGGTCTTGTTGGGCAGCTAGGGTTGGATATGAAGAGCAGTATCTTTAACCTTCCTTCACTCTCACCCTTATCTCCACATCCTTCTTTTGGCTATTCACAGCTTATGGTCATTTAAGATTCAGAGATTTTAGATTGATCTTCTTCTTTTTGGTGGTGTTAAATTTTGTGTACATATACTGTTTGAAGACTGGAAGATTAGTAGTAGTAATTAAGAAAGCTTCAAAGAGTTGTCATCTTCTTCACAGACTCTCAGCTCATCCTCATCAATTAATGATCTTCTATCCATTGGTATGACTTTAATTAGGTTTGCCCACTGGTATGACTTTGACAATCAGATCACTCATACTCGAGTTTGAAAAAGACAAAAAAGAAATGGAAAGTTCTTGTCTTAAATTAATTAGAAGATCCAAGTTAGATCACGGGTCTAGCAATTTCGGCCATTTGATTGTTTTGATCATCTAAATAGAGTTAAAACTAATATCATCTAAAAAAATGATATTTTGCAATATAATTTATCTGTAATTTGATTTATTTGTTTATGATGACTAATTTGCTCTTTTTTTTTGGAAAGCGACTGGAATTACCTGATTTATCTTCATGTACAATATCTTTCAAGTATTGAGCAAATGAATTCGGAGTAATTTCCACAAAGGTCGAGCTTGGGTTTAGACTTGCAAGTCTGTCCGCAACCCTTTTAGCTTCTATGTACTCGTGTCTTATGGTATATTCTTCCAATATTCCCATCATTCTCCTAATATTGACTAATTTTCCCTTAGATACACAATTACACACTATTTTGAAACAATTTGTAAATTAGATACACTCCCCAGTAAATTTTGACTATCCGAGCATCTCTGTAAAATTTTCTATCTCTCTTGTTAAGATCTCATCTTCCAGCTTCAAACGTAAAAATTTTAAACAATTTTAAGCTTTAGGTTGTTGTTTCTGTTCATATGAATTATAAAAAAATAAAATAAAGTTTGACCGTTTCGCCATGTTGCCGAGTTCTATTTTTTTTAAAAATACCGTGTGTCACGACACACGTGTCCATGCATCCTTGCTTGAAATGGGATTTGGTGACTTTTCCCAACTAGATGAGTTAAGAAAATAAACACCCGTTAATGAGACTTTTTCCTTGGAGGTATTATAGTGGATCAATAGTCTTTGGAAAAGTTCATGGAAGCCAAGTGCAATATCGTGGGAATGAATAGCTTCCTCCTCACCCATTGGAAGCTTTCAATGAGTGGAGATGGATTTGGTCGATAGCTTGATGGAAAGCCTCTCAAAGCTACTGAAGAAAATACAAGATTAGTGTATGCGAGGGTGTGTGTGGAGGTGGATGTAAACAACCAATTACCCAAAGACATCCTTGTGGTTATCAATGGAGATAAGAAAAAAATAGTTGAAGTTGAGTATGCATGGATTCCTGTAAAATGCATTTCTTGTGCAGTATTTGGCCATACAAAACAACAGTGTTCAAAGAGCAAAGAAATTAATACTTTAGGCCATATGGTATGACAAGCTACAGGTAGGACCCAGCCACTAGAAAGACAAAACTCTGATGGTTGGATGATCGCCAAGGGTAGACATACATTCAAGTCGAAGACTCACCCCAGTTTAGAGGGGAGTACAGGTCTAATCACAGAAAAACAGGGAATGTCACCAGTACAGAGGCCGCCATTGAGGCAGAGCAGAAAATAAATGATGACCAGAGTGATGCCATAACGCAGAGTACACAACCATTGCTTCTTGATAACCCAATGTTCGAGCGTAGTGCTAGTGTGGAGGCTAGTGAACACACACCGACTCAGGACAAAGAGATCACTACAACAGATGAGCAGAGTAGTAACGAGGAACATGAGCAAGATCCTTCTAATGAAGAGGTTGCAAGAGATTTGGCTACAAAAAAGTTTCCAAACTCTTGTACTAAAGATTTTAGTCTCTGCCCTCGAAGATCCTCTAGGGCTAAGAAAGCAAATAAAAAGTACAAAGGTTGAGAAATGAAAAAAAAAAGAAGAGGTATCTTCTTTAGCTGATGCTAATTGAAGATTATTATAGGCCTAGTAACCGTGTTCACTTTCACTAGAATTTTATTTCTTGTGAGAGTTTGTTTCTATTTTTGTTTTTGTTTCATTTATATAAAGGTTTAGGGGTCCTTAAAACCCAACTCTCTTTTCAAAAAAAAAAAGAGGTACAAACATAGCCTAATAGTTTTTTTTGAAGTGTTTAGAAGCTAAAGTGGTGATTTCCTTCGGTAGATAAAAAAAAAAAAAAATTTAAGGTGGTGGCGTTCTTCAACATAAATAGAAGCTAACTTCTAACATACTCATCCATGAGGTGTTGTTTGATGGAGTAGAGACTCGAAGAAGAAACAACATAGTAGTCTTGATGTTGTGTGGTAGCCATGACACAAAAGGAAGCAAAAGCAGATGATCTAATGGGGTACTAGTTTAATTGGTAAACTTGTGACAAATAATATCGCAAGATTCAAATTCTCTCGTAGACGTTTAATAATTCGGGGATCTAATAAAAACCAAAGTTGAATTTTTAGTTTGAGATGAGAGTGCAAGTTTTGGGTTCTTTGATCTTCATATTTATAGGTAGAGTGAGGGGTTGAATTTTGCTATTTCTATTTGTCAAATTGAGTGACCTAGTTCTGAGCAGGGAGGAAGTAGAACCCTTTTTCTTTCTTTTAGCTTTGTCTCTCGTCTTTGACTAATTGGACGCCTCTATCCCTTCTGGGCTGCTTCTAATAAATGTGCGAAAAAAGTTCTTTTTATTTTCACCCACCATTAAAGGCCCATAGTAAAAGAGAAATTATGTACACCCCTTGGTCCCACTTTAATACAAATTAAAAACATAGAATAGAACATAAGCATCAAATGACTGAAAACAATTATCTCCTATCAAACATTATCTAATGTTATCCTTAACAATAAGAGAAATTGTGGAATAATACTACAATTATCCTCAACCTTTTTTTTTTCTTCTTGAAAATGTTATCTAATGTTCTAAACCATCCTAACTACCCAAACATATAGCATATAAATAGGACTGCATAAATATTACTTTTTTTTTTTTTGCCAAATATGAAGATGTTTATTAAAGATAAGAAAGAAAACAAAGCACAAATGGAATCATTACTACATCAAGGAATGCCAAGACACCATGAAGGTGTCAAAAACCAAGTCCTTGAATAAATTACAAGCAACATTCTCTAATCTTGATAAAATAGAATGTTTTGATCTGTTAAGTCCTTGATAAATCCTCATATTTCTCTCTTTCCACACACACCACATGAGAACGTGAGAAACCCTATGCCATAACCACTCCGCCCGTCGGAAAGTATTAGCTTGGGACCACCAACATTACCAATCCAAAATGAAACCTTGAAACATCAAACTCAAATCAAATTCTGAAGAAAAACTGCTCCAAATGGATTTAGAAAATCTGCAGTGAAGCATCAAATGATCCAGCGTCTCGTCAATCTCATTACAAAGCACACAAAGACTAGGGATAAATCTACTCAGTCTGGCCTGACAACACTGATTAGTGCCTAGCGGAGTACAATTCTAGCTTTACCCATTTTTCAATGGCGATGGAGGTGAATACATGGGTTTGGAGAGAGGGGTAAATTTTGAATTCCACTCCGCCAAACACTAATAAGTGTTGTCTGACCAGGCTTAGTAGAATCTTCGATAATTAATAATGTTTTTTGTTGCAATACGCACCATAAAACTAAAAGTAATGAGATTTCAGGAAAAAAAATGTAAGGACCTGAATCCTTATAAAGAGGACGCTACACGAGATTTCTATGTATGTAAATAAAATGTGTTCATCAATTTGAAGAGTGTTTTGTAGTGAAACTTGTCTATTAAATTAGGTTCGAGGTTATTCAACCAATTTTGGAACATTGGCAGTGGAGACACATTGATTATGTTATCAATATGTTTTCCAAACCTTATAATTGAAGTCTTACAAAACAAGGACATGAGAATGGGTATGAATAATTTATGTGATTCAATCTACTTTAAGTAAAGTGTGGATAACCATTGTTATTAAAATAAGCAATACATGTAACTGAGATAAAATAAAAAATAAAAATCCAAAAATCACTTAGGCTGCGTCTGGTTCTTAGTCACATAAACCTTTTGTCAGGGTGATGTTCCTACTATTGATTTTGAGGCAATAGATTTTGGAGTCAATCGTTCTCAAATAACTGTTGTAAGGTTTATAGAACCTCACTTCCAAAGTCTAAATCCTCATTGAAATGCTTTGTTTCATCAATACTATTTATTTTGAATTATCACATTTCGAGATATACTACTAAATTTCATGTGCATAACAGTTTATAATTCTCATCTTAATTATATAAACTTAACCAAGTTTAAAAAAGAAGAATTAGTTTCCTACAATAATCACTCATAAATCTAACTATTTATCTTATGCATGTTAATCTTAAATAAAAAACAATTGATCTTATTAATTTAATATTAAAAATAAAATTAGTTAAACTTAAGTTAATAATTAAAATTATACAAGAAACATATTATAAAGTATACTCCATATATTATGAACATCAACTAATTTTGAAGTTAAGCTCTCTGATGCTCCCGCTTCAACTTTATGCTTTGACGACTAAGCCCTGGTTAAAACACACTTGAAAGCGAATAATAGTGAATTGAGAGGAAAGAAATTAAGAAGAGAGTCAATATAAAACTTGACGTTAAATTTGACCTCTGATCACATGTATTTCTTAAAAATCATTGAGAGTGCAAAAACAAACTCAATAAACATAATCTTCTTCTGCATCATGTCCTCAAATTTTCTCTTCATTCTAATATATATATTTTTTACTATTGTTTTGGTGTTTTTCTTCTTTTTTTTTTTCATTAAATTTTTTTTTAACATCAAACATACTTAATTAATTAATTTGTGGCATTGATTCAAGGTAACTCATCAAGGATTGATTGAATCCACAATATTTTTACCTGTTCAATATAGACTCAAGTTTCAAGAGCCAAAAAATAATGGTTGTAAGTATAGTTGCTACTTCTCTTTTGTGCTAATACATTCTTGTGAAATATAAAATCAATGAGACATTTGTTTGGCGGAAATTCGAAGGAAGCATACTCCAAGGTTAGGAGATGTACTTTAAAAAAAAAATTCGTTGAAAGATATTCTCAATCAATATTTACAAAATGTCGTTTCTTCATTAGTTCACCCCCTCAGTTTCTTAAAATTATATTATCCTCATTGTCAAAACATAAAAACTTGGATCCCTATTTTATTTCACTAATTTGTGAGTCTTTACCACTACCAAATGCCAGAAAACAACTAATTCTTGCAACTTTGTAATTTGTATGGACCGTTGGATTATGAGAGACGAAAATTGGTTGATCATACTAAATAAGCTAACATATGATTTTTATTTATTTTTTTAAATTTTGAAGGACTTAAAATCTCACCACCATACCAATCTATGACAACTAGTAAAAAATGTTGGAGGAGGGGGCGGGGAAGGTGCTAAAAAACATGTGAAGCTGTGGCACGTATCAAGCTGAAACTTTAACACGAACTCCTAGCATATTCTGCACGTTCTAAAGAATTTGTCTTCAATGGAGCAACATAAGTTATTGTTCATGTTCAACCATATTATGTTTGGACCAAGGAATGAGATTTCGCAAATTTTTGTATTTTTAAATTACGAAAAGAAAAAGTGCAAAAGAAACATTTACATTTTTTCGAAAAATTGCGAGGTTTTTTTCATAAATTTTGGAAATTTTTTTCGTAAATTTCGTTTTTTCGAAAAAATACAAAAACCAACTACCAAAAATTACATTTTTTCAAAATATTTCGGAGTTTTTCCGTAAATTTGGAGAGTTTTTTTTTTCTTTCTAATTATCATTTCTTCTAATTATTTATTGATTTTTGAAACCACCCCTTAATTTTCAAATTATCATTTCTTCTACTTATATATAGATTTTTGAAACTACTCCCTAATTTTCTAATTATATATTGATTTCATTTCGTGGTATTTAGGCTTCATTTAATGTGTTTAATAAATTTATTTAATTGCCTCTTATTTTCAAGGATTTCAAGTAATCTTGAAATTCCGTATATATTTCATGTATCTTCAAAATTTTTACGTTTTTTCTTTATAGACAGAAATATTTTTTTAAATTAGGAGATCGAAATTAACTCAAAATACATAATCACAATCGTTGGTTTGGACAAATATCTCGAGGAGCACATGTAATTGAATATAGTTGAAACTTTAGTAAGCTAGAAGTTAGTATGCACGATTCCTTAAAATTATTTGATAGGAGATAATTGTTTTCAGTCATTTAAAGCCTTAAAGATGCGTCCAACAATTGGCACTCTCACCAAGATTCTATGGACATGTTTTCAACAATTATTTTGAAGAAATCTTCCACTCATCCAACCCTAACCCATCTCCTGATATCCTTTCCCTTTTCGAACCCTCCATCACTACAAAAGACAATGACTTACTCCTTACTTTCCCAAGCGAAGAGAAAATAAGTTATTCCTGAAGTGGTGGTCAACTTTCTCACTGGCAAAAAACTTGACCCGAATCTCAATGAGACTTTCATAAGCTTGATTATGAAAGTCTCAAATCCTATCACTCCTGAAAATTTTCGGCAGATTTGACTTTGCAATATCATTTATAAGGCCATTTCAAAAATTATGGCAAATTATTTGAAACACCTTCTGAATAACATCATTTCCCCAACCAAGGTGTCTTTCTTAAAGACCGTTCAATTGCAGACAATGTTAGTCTTGCACATGAAAGCTTCTTTCAAATGAAACATTGTCGCAAAAAAAAAGGTTTGATGACTATTAAAATTGATATGGCCTAAGCTTTTTTTTTTTTGAAAGGCAAGCCGGTTTTTTAGCCTAGGATCCGTAACCTAGTCCCGAGATGCGACCTACGGGTCGAACACCACCCCGAAATAAAGATGCCTCCAGTGGGTCTCGAAGCAAGGATCTGTGGATCAAGTCCACAACGCCTTAACCAATCGACCACAGCCCCTTTGGCAATATGGCCTAAGCTTACGTAGGGTTGAATGGTCTTTTCTGCTCAAAATTTTTGAGCAATTAGATTTTACTAGAGGTTCAATCCAAATAATCAAACAATGCATTTTCACCACCTCTCTCCAAATTTTGCTTAATGGATTTCCACTCCCTACCATCAAACCTACCAGGGGTATCAGACAAGGATATCCGTTTTCCCTTTATCTTTTCATACTTATGGCGGAAGCCTTATGCAGGTTGTTGGCCCGAGCAGAGAATGAGGGCCTTATTAAAGGCAACAAAATCAGGCGGTGCCACTCCCCTCTGTTTTCTGCAGCTTGAATGTTCACTCGAAAAACACCAAAACGATCAACAGGATCTTGGGTTTAAAGTTGATTCGAAGGAGAAACATCTGGGTGCTCCGCTGCTGTTGTCCAATAAGAAAGCTTATGATTTACAGTTCGTTCTAGATAAAGTCAACACAAAACTTTCAAGCTGGAAATTTAGATTTCTATGCCAGGCTGGGAGGACGGTCATGATCAAAGCGGTTACCAAACTAGATAGTCTGGCCTGAAACTTCTGGCGGAATGAAGCGTCAGATAACAACACCAAGCATATGTGTACCTAGTCCGTCTTACATTGCCTCGCCATCTAGGAGGTC
This sequence comes from Berberis vulgaris, assembly GCA_963556465.1. Taxonomy (NCBI): domain Eukaryota; kingdom Viridiplantae; phylum Streptophyta; class Magnoliopsida; order Ranunculales; family Berberidaceae; genus Berberis; species Berberis vulgaris. Next base: position 77,409,410 of record OY747136.1, on the reverse strand, counting down.
TCAACATTCCTTCTGCTATGAATAAAATTTTACTTTAATGACAAAAAACTTGTGGCAAGCGAATTCCTCGCCCCACAATCTTCAGATTCTCCAACTCAAAGCTCTATACTTCAATCACAAGAGTATTTTTTAACTATCAAAGCCTCATACCATCGCCTCATTTGCTTGGAGAGGCAATATGATAGTTTTCTCAAAAATTAAACGTCATTTCATCTGACAAGTTATTTCAACCGAAAACATTGACTTTTGGAGAGATTTCTGGTCAATCCATGTATGGTCCTTGCTGTCTGTCTATCTTTACCCCTAACCCCGACAAACCCCTGAACCATTCCCAACCTCTGGCTCCCATCTTCTGGCCATGTAACTCAGTGGAACACAGACTTGATCATGTCCATTTTTCTGACCCGGTGGCTAGAGACATCCTAGATATTATTATTAGACCATCACTGAGACCAGACAAACTCATCTGGCTATCTGACAAAAAAAGTATCTTCCCAGTTAAAAGTACTACTCGTGCTTTCACTAATGATCAACTTAAAAGTTCCACATCCAGTACACCTAATCTTCACTTTCAGGCCAAACAATTTAGGGAGTTGTGGAAAATTAGTAGTATATGTTGAAATATGATAATTAAAAAAAAAATAAAAAAACATTGAAGCAACAAAGCATTTCAATTAGGATTTGAACTTTGGAAGTGAGGTTTTATAAACCATCAAAAAATCTAACGAGTCAGGCCCACGCCAGGCCAGCCCAATACCATCCATCATCCTAGAGATGCGGCCATTTTCAGCATCTCTAGGATGATGGATGGTATTAGGCTGGCCTGGCTCTTTAAAAAAATTGATAAACCATACATCAGATTTGTTGAATAACTTGAACCTAATTTAATAGACAAGTTTCAATACAAAGCGCCCTTCAAATTGATGAACACATTTTATTCACTTACATAGAAATCTCGTGTGGCGTCCTCTTTATAAGGATTTAGGTCTTTACATATTTTTTTTCTTTTCCAAAATCTCATTACTTTTAGTTTTATGGTGCTTCTCGCAACAAAAAAACACTACTAATTATCGAAGATTCTACTCAGCCCGGCCAGACAACACTTATTAGTGCCTGATGGAGTGGAATTCAAATTTTACCCCTTTCTCCAAACCCATGTATTCACCTCCACCACCATGGAGAAAGGGGTAAAGCTGGAATTCTACTCTGCCAAAAGCTCTAATCAGTGCTGTCGGGCCAAGCTAAGTAGATTTATCCTTAGTTATCTTAGTAATTAGTAATACTTATGTTGTACTCTTTATATGCTATATGCTTTTAACAAAAAAAATAAAAATAAATAATAATAATAATAATAATAATAATAATAATAATAATAATACTTATGGTTTTTTTGGGTAGTTAGGATGGTTTAGAACATTAGATAACATTTTCAAGAAGAAAAAAAAAAAGGTTGAGGATAATTGTAGCATTAGTACACAATTTCTCTTATTGTTATGGATAACATTTGATAGGAGATAATTGTTTTCAGTAATTTGATGCTTATATTCTATTCTATGTTTTTGATTTGTATTATAGTGGAACATGGCGTGTACATAATTTCTAAGTCAAAGACGAGACAAAGCTAAAAGAAAGAAAAAGGGTCCTTCTTCCTCCCTGCTCAGAACAAGGTCACTCAATTTGACAAGAGAATTAACAAAATTCAACCCCTCACTCTACCTATAAATATGAAGATCAGAGAACCCAAAACTAAAAATTCAACTCTCTCTAAACAGAGTTCAAACTTCTAAGCTAGTACTCCATTCATTCTGCTCTGATCATCTGCTTCTCCTTTCTTCTCTCTCATGGCTGCCACACAACATCAAGACGACTACGCTGCTGCTTCTTCAACTTTATATTTCATCAAACAACACCTCATGGATGATTTCGGATTCTCCCCTTTGAACAATTATACTTCTGCTGTGTCTCTCACTTCAAGCTCAACTTTAGAATCTGTGCTTGTGCATCCAAATGAAGTGGGAGATCACCAAAACGAAGAAAACAACTTCTTCAACTCTGTTTTCAACTCATTCACACCACCTGAATCATCAGAAACCATGTTTCAATCCAACAGTAGCAGCTTCACCAATCGTAGAAACATCTCTCTTCCTCCATTAAATACCACCACCATCCAAAAAAACAAACCTCAACCAGTTTCCGAGCATAAACATAAACATAAACATGATGAAGAAGACGATGTGAATAATAAAAAGCACTATAGAGGAGTAAGAAGACGTCCATGGGGTAAGTACGCAGCGGAGATTAGAGACTCAAGTCGTAAAGGAGTTCGTGTTTGGCTTGGTACATTCGAAACTGCAATTGAAGCAGCTAAGGCTTATGATAGAGCTGCCTTCAGGATGCGCGGAAGCAAAGCAATTATCAACTTCCCTCTCGAAGTTGGATCACATGAGTCACAACAACCACTACCAATGAACCAATCCAGCAGGAAAAGAAGCAGAGTTGATCATGTAAAGACAGAACAAACTGATGATCAAACGCGCACAAACAAGATAATCAAGAAGGAAAGTTTTAAAACTACGACGGAATCTGACATGATTACTGCTAGTAGTATTAGTCCACTAACTCCGTCGTGTTGGGCAGCTGTGATGGAAGGGTTAGATATGAAGAGCAGTATCTTTAACCTTCCTTCACTCTCACCCTTATCTCCACATCCTTCTTTTGGCTATTCACAGCTTATGGTCATTTAAGAATTAAGATTCAGAGATTTTAGATTGATCTTCTTCTTTTTGCTGGTGTTTTAGTTTTGGGGTTTTGAGGTGATGTAAATTTTGTGTACATATACTGTTTGTAGACTCTTTATGATGAATATATAATGCTTCTTTGGTTCAATTATCATACACATTTGTTTCTCTTGATTTATAAAATTATGTAATCCAAGACATAAAACTAAAAAGAAGTGGGAAATGATTGAAAAGAAGTGGGAAATGATTGAAAATTTATGTAAAAACTTACTGTTGATTAGGGACATGCAAATGCTTAAACACCGCGCAAACGAAAAAACTTGTTTGCAATAATTCACAAATACAAACAGCATAGCTAATGGTATTGATCATTCGTCTTGAACAGAATTGCCACCTGATTCACATCTACATGCCATATGTTATCCATGTTCTTTTTGCAGAACCAGATAGCACATTATATGAACATTACATGAACAAAGGAAAAAATAAAATGTAGATGTGAATCAGGTGGCAATTCTGTTCAAGACAAATGATCAAAACCATTAGCTTTGCTGTTTGTATTTGTGAATTATTTCTTAAAATTAGGAGATCGAAATTAACTCAAAAAACGTAATCACAATCCTTGGTGTGGACAAATATCTCGAGGATCGAGGAGCACATGTAATTGAATATAGTTGAAACTTCAGTAAGCTAGAAGTTAGTATGCACGATTCCTTAAAATTATTTGATAGGAGATAATTGTTTTCAGTCATTTAAAGCCTTAAAGATCCTTCCAACAATTGGCACTCTCACTAGAATTCTCTGGACATGTTTTCAACAATTATTTTGAAGAAATCTTCCACTCATCCAACCCTAACCCATGTCCTGATATCCTCTCCCTTTTCAAACCCTCCATCACTACAAAAGACAATGACTTACTCCTTACTATCCCAAGCGAAGAAAAAATAAGTTATTCCTGAAGTGGTGGTCAACTTTCTCACTACCAAAAAACTTGACCCGAATCTCAATAAGACTTTCATAGCCTTGATTATGAAAGTCTCAAATCCTATCACTCTTGAAAAATTTCAGCACAATGGACTTTGCAGTGTCATTTAAGAAATTATGGCAAATTGTTTGAAACCCCTTTTGAATAACATCATTTCCCCAACCAAGGTATCTTTCTTAAAGGCGGCTCAATTGCAGACAATGTCAGCCTTGCACACGAAAGTTTCTTTCAAATGAAACATTGTCGCAAAAAAAGAAGTTGGATGGCTATTAAAATTGATATGGCCAAAGCTTACGATAAGGTTGAATGATCTTTTCTACTCAAAATTCTTGAGCAATTAGGTTTTTCTAGAGGTTGGATCCAAATAATTGAACAATGCATTTTCACCGCCTCTCTCCAAATTTTGTTTAATGGATTTCCACTCCCTACCATCAAACCTACCAGGGGTATCAGACAGGGATACTTGTTTTCCCTTTATCTTTTCATACTTATAGCGGAAGCCTTATGCATGTTATTGGCCTGAGCAGAGAATGAGTGCCTTATTAAAGGCAACAATAAGGTGGTGCCACTCCCCTCTGTTTTCTGCAGCTCGAATGTTCACTCGAAAAAACAGTACTAAAATGATCAACAGGATCCTGTGTTTAAAGTTGATTCTAAGGAGAAACATCTGGGTGCTCTGTTGCTGTTGTCCAATAAGAAAGCTTATGATTTACAGTTCGTTCTAGATGAAGTCAACACAAAACTTTCAAGCTGGAAATCTAGAGTTCTATGCCAGGTTGGGAGGACGGTCATGATCAAAGATGTCCTTAATTCGGTACATGTCTATACAATGTAAACTTTCATACTTCCATGCTCTATCACCACCAAACTAGACAGTCTGGCCAGAAACTTCTAGTGGAGCGTCAGATAACAACGCCGGGCATATGTGTACCTGGACCGTCTTACATTGTGTCGCCATCTAGGAGGTCTCAATATTCCTTCTGCTTGGAATAAAATTTTTACTTTACTAACAAAAAACTTGTGGCAAGCGAATTCCTCGCCCCCACAATCCTCGGGTTGTCCAACTCAAAGCTCTCTACTTCAATCACAAGAGTATTTTTCAACTATCAAAGCCTCATACCATCGCCTCTTTTGCTTGGAGAGGCAATATGACCGTTTTCTCAAAAATGAAACGTCATCTCATCTGACAAGTTATTTCAAGCGAACACATTGACCTTTGGAGAGATTGCTTGGTCAATCCATGTATGGTCCTTGTTGACTGCCTATCTTTACCCCTAACCCCGACAAACCTTCGAACCATTCACGACCTCTAGCTCCCGTCTTCTGGTTTATCATCCTAGAGATGCTGGAAATGGCCCAATCTCTAGGATGATGGATGGTATTGGGCTGGCCTGGCTCTTTAGAAAAATTGATAAACCATACATCAGATTTTTTAGAACGGTTGACTCCAAATCAATAGTAGTAACGTCACCCTGACAAAAGGTTTATGTAACTAAGAACCCGACGCAGCCTAAATGATTTCTGGATTTCTTGATCTCAGTTACATTTATTGCTTATTTTAAAAACATTGATTGTCCACATTTTACTTTAAAATAATTAAAAAAAAATTGAACACTTACAGATTCAATGTTTCATTGAATAAGTTATAATCAATCAAACAAGTCCATTTCAAACCCTAAATTTATATAAATAAGTTGAATTTTGACCCACTCGAAAATAATTCCTTAGACCTGTTTTGACCTTTTCCTAAATATTTATGCCACAGCCAATGTTCTAAAATTTGTTGAATAACTTGAACCTAATTTAATAGACAAGTTTCAATACAAAGCGCCCTTCAAATTGATGAACACATTTTATTCACTTACATAGAAATCTCGTGTGGCGTCCTCTTTATAAGGATTTAGGTCTTTACATATATTTTTTTTCTTTCCAAAATCTCGTTACTTTTAGTTTTATGGTGCGTCTCGCAACAAAAAAACACCACTAATTATCGAAAATTCTACTCAGCCTGGCCAGACAACACTTATTAGTGCCTGATGGAGTGGAATTCAAAATTTACCCCTTTCTCCAAACCCATGTATTCATCTCCACCACCATGGAGAAAGGGGTAAAGCTAGAATTCTACTCCGCCAAGATATAATCAGTGCTGTCGGCCAGGCTGAGTAGATTTATCCCTAGTTATCTCAGTAGCTAGTAATAGTTATGTTGTCCTCTTTATATGCTTTACACATTTAGTAGAAGCAACCCAGAAGTGACAGAGGCATCCACTACTACACTCCCCAATAGTCTAAGTCAAAGACGAGACAAAGCTAAAAGAAAGAAAAAGGGTCCTTCCTCCCTGCTCAGAACAAGGCCACTCAATTTGACAAGAGAATTAGCAAAATTCAACCCCTCACTCTACCTATAAATATGAAGATCAAAGAACCCAAAATTAAAAATTCAACTCTCTCTAAACAGAGTTCAAACTTCTAAGCTAGTACTCCATTCATTCTGCTCTAATCATCTGCTTCTCCTTTCTTCTCTCTCATGGCTGCCACACAACATCAACATCAAGACGACTACGCTGCTGCTTCTTCAACTTTATATTTCATCAAACAACACCTCATGGATGATTTCGGATTCTCCCCTTTGAACAATTATACTTTTGCTGAGTCTCTCTCTTCAAGCTCAACTTGTGAATCTGTGCTTGTGCATGCAAATGAAGAGGGAGATCACAAAAATGAAGAAAACAACTTCTTTAATTCATTCACACCACCTGAATCATCAGAAACCATGTTTCAATCCAACAGCAGCAGCTTCACCAATCGTAGAAACATCTCTCTTCCTCCATTAAATACCACCACCATCCAAAAAAACAAACCTCAACCAGTTTCCCAGCATAAACATAAACATAAACATGATGAAGACGACGATGTGAATAATAAAAAGCACTATAGAGGAGTAAGAAGACGTCCATGGGGTAAGTACGCAGCGGAGATTAGAGACTCAAGTCGTAAAGGAGTTCGTGTTTGGCTTGGTACATTCGAAACTGCAATTGAAGCAGCTAAGGCTTATGATAGAGCTGCCTTCAGGATGCGCGGAAGCAAAGCAATTATCAACTTCCCTCTCGAAGTTGGATCACATGAGTCACAACAACCACTACCAATGAACCAATCCAGCAGGAAAAGAAGCAGAGTTGATCATGTAAAGACAGAACAAACTGATGATCAAACGCGCACAAACAAGATAATCAAGAAGGAAAGTTTTAGTACTAGGACGGAATCTGACATGATCACTGCTAGTAGTATTAGTCCACTAACTCCGTCGTGTTGGGCAGCTGTGATGGAAGGGTTGGATATGAAGAGCAGTATCTTTAACCTTCCTTCACTCTCACCCTTATCTCCACATCCTTCTTTTGGCTATTCACAGCTTATGGTCATTTAAGAATTAAGATTCAGAGATTTTAGATTGATCTTCTTCTTTTTGGTGGTGTTTTAGTTTTGGGGTTTTGAGATGATGTAGATTTTGTGTACATATACTGTTTGTTGACTCTTTATGATGAATATATAATGCTTCTTTGGTTCAATTATCATTCACATTTGTTTCTCTTGATTTATAAAATTATGTAATCCAAGACATAAAACTAAAAAGAAGTGGGAAATGATTGAAAATTTATGTAAACACTTACTGTTGATTAGGGACATGCAAATGCTTAAACACCGCGCAAACGTAAAAAACTTGTCTGCAATAATTCACAAATAAAAACAGCATAGCTAATGGTTTTGATCATTCGTCTTGAACAGAATTGCCACCTGATATGAACAAAGGAAAAAATAAAATAAAAAACCTACAAAAATGTTATCCATTAAAAAACAACAATCATCAAATCAAGTCTTTCACGCTAACCTCTTAGTCTAACTGGTTGCTATTACAACTGCTGACCACATAACCTACATTTTCCACCACAGATTAAAACTCCGAATCTAAGGAATGCCTATATTTTGCAAGGCAACTACATGTTCCGGACCTTTGAGCTTAACATATTCTTTAAATGTTTCTTTTCTCCCTTAAAGCAGCTGATTAAATCCCTGCTGATCAACAACAACTTTTCTAATGAATTGCCACCTGATATGCCATATGTTATCCATGTTCTTTTTGCACAACCAGATAGCACATCATATGAACAAAGGAAAAAATAAAATAAAAAACCTACAAAAATGCTAGGAAACCATGTTTTGTAATCAGGGTGATGTGGTGTGATCTCGAAATAATGATGAAATCTCCAAAGATTTTATGTGTATCTCGATATTGTAAAAAACTCCTCTAACGATGCCACATCATTCTCGTTGCAAAACATGATTACAAAACCTGGTTCCCTGACCTCATTGACAATTTAGAAAAACTCGAGGAAAATAGAGGAATTGGTTACAATTTACCCAGAAGAATACATGTCAATAGCTTCTAGATACACAGGGGTGGAGCGTAGAGGCAAGTACAGGTTGAAATGGTTTCGCGGTGAAATGGTCAAGGTCAAACCTCAGAATAGTCGATCAAACAAAATCTGGTTGACAACATAATCCGTAACAATTATGCATGTGTGCGTAATAGCCATTTCTTTTAGATGATATTAGTCTTAACTCTATTTAGATGATCAAAACAATCAAATGGCCGAAATTACTAGACCCGTGATTTACAACCGCGCGGGTCAGCAAAATCAGACTCGTGATCTAACTTGGATTTTCTAATTAATTTAAGACAAGAACTTTCCATTTCTTTTTTCCTTTTTCAAACTTGAGTATGAGTGATCTGATTGTCAAAGTCATACCAGTGGGCAAACCTAATTAAAGTCATACCAATGGATAGAAGAACATTAATTGATGAGGATGAGAAGATGACAACTCTTTGAAGCTTTCTTAATTACTACTACCGCTTTTTTTTATTATCGAGGAAACAGGCGAGGATGGTCGCCCGTTTCCTCGCTAATAAGAAGGGTTCTTACTACTACTAATCTTCCAGTCTTCGCATTTATTGTATTTTATCTAAAAAAAAAATACATCATCTTTTTTAGCATGTAGCAATTAGTTTGACCGAGTGTCATGAATTCGACTTTGTTAAACAACCAATATAATAATCTTGATTAGGAGGCTATTAAGCATACATACATACTTGTTACGATCTATACTCTATATTATCGCATAACTAGTCAACCGGATTTTGTTTGATTGACAATTATATATGAGATTTTACCTTGACCATTTCACGGCAAAAACACCATTTCAATCCGTACAACATTGTGTATCTAGAAGCTATTGACATGTATTCTTGAGTAAATTGTATCCGATTCCTCGAGTTTTTTCTAATTTGTGAATATAGGTTTTAGATTTTTTTTTTTCTTTGTTCATATAATGTGCTAGCTGGTTGTGCAAAAAGAGCGTCGATAATATGTAGCATGCACATTTGTTTCACTAAATGTAAGAGTTTTTAAACACAAATCACGATAATGGATAGCATAAACAAATATTATCGCGTATGGATGTGAATCAGGTGGCAATTCTGTTCAAGACGAATGATCAAAACCATTAGCTATGCTGTTTGTATTTGTGAATTATTGCAGACAAGTATTTACGTTTGCGCGGTGTTTAAGCATTAGAATGTCCCTAATCAACAGCAATTTTTTACATAAATTTTCAATCATTTCCCACTTCTTTTTAGTTTTATGTCTTGGATTACATAATTTTATAAATCAAGAGAAACAAATGTGTATAATAATTGAACCAAAGAAGTATTATATATTCATCATAAAGAGTCTACAAACAGTATATGTACACAAAATCTACATCATCTCAAAACCCCAAAACTTAAACACCAGCAAAAAGAAGAAGATCAATCTAAAATCTCTGAATCTTAAATGACCATAAGCTGTGAATAGCCAAAAGAAGGATGTGGAGATAAGGGTGAGAGTGAAGGAAGGTTAAAGATACTGCTCTTCATATCCAACCCTTCCATCACAGCTGCCCAACACGACGGAGTTAGTGGACTAATACTACTAACAGTGATCATATCAGATTCCGTCCTAGTACTAAAATTTTCCTTCTTGATTATCTTGTTTGTGCGCGTTTGATCATCAGTTTGTTCTGTCTTTACATGATCAACTCTGCTTCTTTTCCTGCTGGATTGGTTCATTGGTAGTGGTTGTTTTGACTCATGTGATCCAATTTCGAGAGGGAAGTTGATAATTGCTTTGCTTCCGCGCATCCTGAAGGCAGCTCTTGTTGAAGAATGAGTCAAAGTCTGAATTAGTAGTTATTTAGACGTGGTAGTAGTGTTCCTGGCAGTTAGGAGTCATTAGCTAAAATAATGTTAGTGGTGGTAGTGGATCAGTTTGTTTGTAAGCCTATAAATAGGCATATTTGCTTCAGTAGTTATATGAAAAACAGTATCCTGCAATTCCAAGCTTCTTTCTATTCTTCTTTCTATTGTGAAAGCCCTATTTTACTTTTAGTTGTTCTTTTCTTCAACAAATTTGGTATCAGAGCATAGGAGTCTTGAGTGAGTGGAGATCATGACTAACAATGGCAATGCCATGAGTGCTACACAACCACTTATTCCTGTCTTTAAAGGAGAGGGCTACGAATTTTGGAGTATCCGAATGAGAACTCTACTCAAATCTCAAGATTTGTGGGACTTGGTGGAACATGGCTACGCAGATCCTGATGAAGAAACTAGATTGAAGGACAACAAAAAGAAAGATTCCAAGGCCTTGGTGGTCATTCAGCAGGCTGTTCATGACAGTGTCTTCTCACGCATTGCAGCAGCAACCACATCGAAGCAAGCCTGGTCCACTTTGCAGAAGGAGTTTCAAGGGGATTCAAAGGTGATCATGGTGAAGTTGCAATCACTTCGGCGTGACTTTGAAACCCTGTCCATGAATAGTGGAGAATCAGTTCAGGATTATTTGTCAAGAGCAATGACAATAGTCAGTCAAATGCGGTCCTATGGAGAAAATATATCTGATCCAACAATTGTTGCAAAGGTATTAAGAAGTTTAACTCCAAAATTTGATCATGTAGTTGCTGCAATAGAAGAATCTAAAGACTTGTTTGTTTATTCCTTTGATGAACTAATGGGGTCTTTGCAAGCTCATGAGTCAAGAATTAATAGATCACTTGAAAAGAATGAAGAAAGGGCATTTCAAGTGAAGGAGGCAGCCACCAAAGCTGGAGAATATGAAAGTTCATCAAGTGGTGGACGTGGAAAAGGAGGATTCCGTGGTCGTGGACGCGGAAGAGGACGAGGTCGAGGTCGGTTTGATGGGCAACAATGGCATTCTAATGGGTATTCCAAGAATGGAATTCAATGTTTTCAATGTAGGAGATATGGGCATGTAAAGGCTGACTGTTGGTACAATGATCAGCAAGTGAATTATGCAGCAGAGCATGGAGAAGCTGACTGTTGGTACAATGATCAGCAGGAGAATTATGCAGCAGAACATGAAGAAGGCAAGCTTTTTATGGCTCAAGTCGATACTAAAAAGACATCAGGCGGTGTGTGGTTCGTGGACAGCGGTTGTTCGAATCATATGACAGGCACAAAATCTATGTTCAAGGAGCTTGATGAAACACAGAAGCTGATGGTGCAACTTGGAAATGGCAAGGAAATGCAAGTTGAAGGGAAAGGTACAGTGGGCATTAAAACTACCCATGGTAAAGTAAAACTCTTGCATAATGTTCAATTTGTACCTGATTTGGGATATAATTTGTTGAGTGTTGGGCAACTAATGACTAGTGGGTATTCAGTCTCATTTGATAATGGTGCATGTGTAATCAAAGACAAACAAACAGGCCAAACAATGATCAATATCAACATGACTCAAAACAACATGTTCCCGCTGGAAGTCTCAAACATGGGGAATTTTGTTCTTGCTGCTAGTGACAAAGATGAGTCAAAGTTATGGCATCTAAGGTATGGACATCTAAACATCAGGGGACTGAAATTGCTAGCTGACAAAGGTATGGTTCTTGGACTACCAAAAATTGGCTCTCTTGAATTATGTGAAGGGTGCATATATGGAAAACAAACTAGAAAAGCATTTCCAGTTGGAAAGGCCTGGAGAGCTTCCAAATGTCTTGAATTAGTACATGCTGATTTGTGTGGCCCTATGCAAACTAAGTCTTTTGCTGGCAGCAGTTATTTCTTGCTCTTTACTGATGATTGTAGTCGTATGAGTTGGGTCTATTTTTTGGAAGCTAAGTCAGAAACATTTGAGCAATTCAGGCACTTCAAGGCTATGGTTGAGAAACAATGTGGATCATACATCAAAGTACTTCGCACTGATAGAGGTGGAGAGTTCTTATCCAAAGAATTTGATCTTTTTTGCAAAGGAAATGGCATTCGTAGGGAGTTGACGACTCCTTACACTCCGGAGCAAAATGGAGTTGCTGAGCGGAAGAATCGGACTGTTGTAGAAATGGCAAGAAGCATGTTACAAGCAAAGGGGCTATCAAACCAGTTTTGGGCTGAAGCTGTGGCAACATCAGTCTATCTATTGAATCTCTCTCCTACAAGGGCTGTCATGAATCAAACTCCAGTGGAAGCTTGGCGTGGCACAAAACCAAATGTAAGTCACTTAAGAGTCTTTGGGTGTATTACTTATGCTTTGGTAGACTCTCATTTTCGTCATAAACTTGATGAAAAATCTGAAAAATGCATTTTTGTCGGTTATTGTACACAGTCCAAAGCATATAGATTATATAACCCTCTTACTGGCAAGCTTATAATAAGAAGAAATGTAGTATTTGATGAAAATGCAAGTTGGGATTGGAGTGGACAGAATGACAAGATGAAACAGGTTGACAAGATACAGCAACAGGTTCCTATACTCAATGGAATCTCTCTAAAAGAAAGTCAAGAACCAACTCCTACAAATTCACCAACTGGTTCCTCTATGGCGTCACCAAGCAGTTCAGCCTCAAGTCAAAGCCATAGTTCTTCATCCAGTTCTGTAGAATCTACTGAGACTCCACCAAGGAAGTTTAGATCCTTGAATGACATATATGAGTCTTGTCAATTTGCTCTTACTGTTTCAGATCCTATAACCTATGAAGAAGCAGCTGCCAAAGAAGAGTGGAAACGAGCAATGATGGAAGAATTGACAGCAATCGAAAAGAATGGAACGTGGGAAATGGTGGACTTACCCGAAGGCAAAAATGCAATTGGCTTGAAGTGGGTATTCAAAACAAAATTTTGTGCTGATGGTAGTATACAAAAATACAAAGCTCGGCTTGTGGCGAAAGGATATGCGCAGCAACATGGTATTGACTATGAAGAAACTTTTGCTCCAGTAGCCCGCTTTGAAACTGTAAGAATTGTTCTAGCATTGGCAGCACAATTAGGATGGCATGTTTACCAATTCGACGTCAAATCAGCATTTCTAAATGGAGATTTGCAAGAGGAAGTTTATGTAACTCAACCAGACGGTTTCTTATTTAAAGGCAAAGAGACAAAGGTGTACAAGCTGAGAAAGGCATTGTATGGATTGAAGCAGGCACCACGGGCATGGTATAGCAAAATTGATAAATACTTCCAGCAGAACGGGTTCATGAAAAGTGAAAATGAGCCCACACTCTATTCGAAGAAGGAAGGTAAAAATGATTTCATCATTGTTTGTCTTTACGTTGATGATATCATTTACACAAGTTCCTCTAAATCTCTTGTGGCTGAGTTTAAATCACATATGATGAATGAGTTTGAAATGTCAGATATGGGTTTACTGCATTATTTTCTTGGCCTTGAAGTTCAACAAGCTGAAGGTGGAATTTTTATTTCACAAAGGAAATATGCCAAGGATCTGCTCGATAAATTTGGCATGTTAAGTTGTAAATCTGCAGTTACACCCATGAATACTAATGAAAAATTGCAGCTTGAAGATGGGGCAGAGATGGCTGATGCTAAAAGATTTAGAAGCTTGGTTGGTGGCTTAATTTATCTAAGTCACACCCGACCCGATATTGCATTCTCTATTGGTGTAATTTCCAGGTTTATGCAACATCCTTCAAAGCTTCATTTTGGAGCAGCAAAGCGAGTGATGCGTTACATTGCTGGAACGGTGAATTATGGAATTTGGTACTCAAAAACTTCCAATTTCAGATTATGTGGATTCACAGATAGTGATTGGGCAAGTTCGTTGGATGATAGACGGAGTATTTCGGCAAATGTTTTTACGCTTGGATCAGGAGTAATCACTTGGAGCTCAAAGAAACAAGTCACAGCAGCATTGTCCTCCTCGGAGGCTGAGTATATTGCAGCTACTTCAGCAGCTTGTCAAGCTGTTTGGTTAAGGAGAATGTTAGCAGATCTTCAACAAAGGCAAGAAGGAGCAACAAAAATTTTCTGTGACAACAAAGCCACAATCTTCATGACAAAAAATCCAGCATTTCATAGCCGAACAAAGCATATTGATATTCGTTTCCACTTCATCCGTGACTTGGTTACTAAGGAGGAGATAGCTTTGAAGTATTGTAGCACAAATGAGCAGTTGGCCGACATCCTGACGAAGGCTCTGTCAAAGGAGAAGTTTATTTACTTTAGATCCCGACTTGGTGTTTGTGACTTTGAATCAAGGGGGAGTGTTGAAGAATGAGTCAAAGTCTGAATTAGTAGTTATTTAGACGTGGTAGTAGTGTTCCTGGCAGTTAGGAGTCATTAGCTAAAATAATGTTAGTGGTGGTAGTGGATCAGTTTGTTTGTAAGCCTATAAATAGGCATATTTGCTTCAGTAGTTATATGAAAAACAGTATCCTGCAATTCCAAGCTTCTTTCTATTCTTCTTTCTATTGTGAAAGCCCTATTTTACTTTTAGTTGTTCTTTTCTTCAACAGCTCTATCATAAGCCTTAGCTGCTTCAATTGCAGTTTCGAATGTACCAAGCCAAACACGAACTCCTTTACGACTTGAGTCTCTAATCTCCGCTGCGTACTTACCCCATGGACGTCTTCTTACACCTCTATAGTGCTTTTTATTATTCACATCGTCTTCTTCATCATGTTTATGTTTATGCTCGGAAACTGGTTGAGGTTTGTTTTTTTGGATGGTGGTGGTATTTAATGGAGGAAGAGAGATGTTTCTACGATTGGTGAAGCTACTGCTGTTGGATTGAAACATGGTTTCTGATGATTCAGGTGGTGTGAATGAGTTGAAAACGGAGTTGAAGAAGTTGTTTTCTTCGTTTTGGTGATCTCCCACTTCATTTGCATGCACAAGCACAGATTCACAAGTTGAGCTTGAAGTGAGAGACACAGCAGAAGTATAATTGTTCAAAGGGGAGAATCCGAAATCATCCATGAGGTGTTGTTTGATGAAATATAAAGTTGAAGAAGCAGCAGCGTAGTAGTCTTGATGTTGATGTTGATGTTGTGTGGCAGCCATGAGAGAGAAGAAAGGAGAAGCAGATGATCAGAGCAGAATGAATGGAGTACTAGCTTAGAAGTTTGAACTCTGTTTAGAGAGAGTTGAATTTTTAGTTTTGGGTTCTCTGATCTTCATATTTATAGGTAGAGTGAGGGGTTGAATTTCTGCTAATTCTCTTGTCAAATTGAGTGACCTTGTTCTGAGCAGGGAGGAAGAAGGGTCCTTTTTCTTTCTTTTAGCTTTGTCTCGTCTTTGACTTAGACTATTGGGGAGTGTAGTAGTGGATTGAACTATTGAAGTGGATGCCTCTGTCCCTTCTGGGTTGCTTCTAATAAATGTGGGAAAAAAAAGTTCTTTTTATTTTTCACCCACCATTGAAGGCCCATGGTAAAAAGGAAATTATTAATTATACACACTCCTAGGTTCCACTTTAATACAAATTAAAAACATAGAATAGAATATAGGCACCAAATGACTGAAAACAATTATCTCTCCTATCAAATAATTTTAATATCCTCAACTTTTTTTTCTTGAAAATGTTATCTAAAGTTCTCAACCATGCTAACTACTAAGATAATTAGTAGTGTTTTTGGTTGCCAGCGCACCATAAAACTAAAAGTAATGAGATTTTGGAAAAAAAAAAATTTGTTTGGACCTAAATCCTTATAAAGAGGACGTCACACAAGATTTCTATGCTCAACATGGCGACTTACTCAGGGCTCACAATGGATGACCAACATACTTACAGGCTTACCAACGCTATCAACGGCTGACCAACAGTACCTAGGACTCACCAACACTATATATATATATATATAAATTTAGGGTTTGAAATGGACTTGTTTGATTGATTATAACTTATTCAATGAAACATTGAATCTGTAAGTGTTCAAATTTTTTTAATTATTTTAAAGTAAAATGTGGACAATTAGTGTTCTCAAAATAAGCAATAAATGTAACTGAGATCAAGAAATCCATATATCATTTAGGCTTCGTCGGGTTCTTAGTTACATAAACCTTTTGTCAGGGTGGCGTTACTACTATTGATTTGGAGTCAACCGTTCTAAAAAATCTGATGTATGGTTTATCAATTTTTCTAAAGAGCCAGGCCAGCCCAATACCATCCATCATCTCAGAGATCGGGTCATTTCCAACATCTCTAGGATGATAAACCAGAAGACAGGTGCCAGAGGTCGGGAATGGTTCAGGGGTTTGGGGTAAAGATAGGCAGTCAACAAGGACCATACATGGATTGACCTAGCAATCTCTCCAAAGGTCAATGTGTTCGCTTGAAATAACTTGTCAGATGAGACGACGTTTCATTTTTTGAGAAACGGTCATATTGCCTCTCCAAGCAAAAGAGGCGATGGTATGAGGCTTTGATAGTTGAAAAATACTTTTGTGACTGAAGTAGAGAGCTTTGAGTTGGAGAACCCGAGGATTGTGGGGCGAGGAATTCGCTTGCCACAAGTTTTTTGTTAGTAAAGTAAAAAATTTATTCCTAGCAGAAGGAATGTTGAGACCTCCTATATGGCGAGACAATGTAAGACGGTCCAGGTACACATATGCCTGGCGTTGTTATCTGACGCTCAATTCCACCAGAAGTTTCAGGCCAGACTGTCTAGTTTGTTGGTGATAGAGCATGGAAGTATGAAAGTTTACATTGTATAGACAGGTACCGAATTAAGGACATCTATGATCATGATCGTCCTCCCAACCTGGCATAGAACTCTAGATTTCCAGCTTGAAAGTTTTGTGTTGACTTCATCTAGAACAAACTGTAAATCATAAGCTTTCTTATTAGACAACAGCAGCAGAGCACTCAGATGCTTCTCCTTAGAATCAACTTTAAACCCAGGATCTTGTTGATCATTTTAGTGTTTTTCGAGTGAACATTCGAGCTGCAGAAAATAGAGGGGAGTGGCGCCACCTTATTTTGTTGCCTTTAATAAGGCCTTCATTCTCTGCTCGGGCCAATAACCTGCATATGGCGGAAAGTATGAAAATATTAAGGGAAAACAAGTATCCCTGTCTGATACCCCAGGTAGGTTTGATGGTAGGGAGTGGAAATCCATTAAACAAAATTTGGAGAGAGGTGGTGAAAATGCATTGTTCGATTATTTGGATCCAACCTCTAGCAAAACCTAATTGCTCAAGAATTTTGAGTAGAAAAGATCATTCAACCCTATCGTAAGCTTTGGCCATATCAATTTTAATAGCCATCCAACCTTTTTTTGTTTGCGACAATGTTTCATTTGAAAGAAACTTTCATGTGCAAGACTAACATTGTCTGCAATTGAGCGGCCATTAAGAAAGACACCTTGGTTGGGGAAATGATGTTATTTAAAAGGGGTTTCAAACAATTTGCCATAATTTTTTAAATGACATTGCAAAGTCCAATGTGCTGAAATTTTTCAAGAGTGATAGGATTTGAGACTTTCATAATCAAGGCTATGAAAGTCTTATTGAGATTCGGGTCAAGTTTTTTGGTAGTGAAAAAGTTGACCACCACTTCAGGAATAACTTATTTTTTCTTCGCTTGGGATAGTAAGGAGTAAGTCATTGTCTTTTGTAGTGATGGAGGGTTTGAAAAGGGAGAGGATATCAGGACATGGGTTAGGGTTGAATGAGTGAAAGATTTCTTCAAAATAATTGTTGAAAACATGTCCACAGAATCCTAGTGAGAGTGCCAATTGTTGGAAGCATCTTTAAGGCTTTAAATGACTGAAAACAATTATCTCCTATCAAATAATTTTAAGGAATCGTGCATACTAACTTCTAGCTTACTAAAGTTTCAACTATATTCAATTACATGTGCTCCTTGCTCCTCGAGATATTTGTCCAAACCAAGGATTGTGATTATGTTTTTTGAGTTAATTTCGATCTCCTAATTTTAAGAAATATTTCGATCTGTAAAAAAAAAACGTAAAAATTTCGAAGATACATGAAATATATACGAAATTTCAAGATTACTTGAAATCCTTGAAAAATAAGAGGCAATTAAATAAATTTATTAAACACATTAAATGAAGCCTAAATACCAAGAAATGAAATCAATATATAATTAGAAAATTAGGGAGTGGTTTCAAAAATCTATATATAAGTAGAAGAAATGATAATTAGAAAATTAAGGGGTGGTTTCAAAAATCAATAAATAATTAGAAAGAAAAAAAACCCTCCAAATTTACGGAAAAACTTCGAAATATTTCGAAAAAATGTAATTTTTGGTAGTTGGTTTTTGTATTTTTTTCGAAAAAACGAAATTTACTAAAACAAATCTCCAAAATTTATGAAAAAACCTCGCAATTTTTCGAAAAAATGTAACTATTTCTTTTGCACTTTTTCTTTTCGTAATTTAAAAAAACAAAAATTTGCGAAATCTCATTCCTTGGTCCAAACATAATATGGTTGAACATGAACAATAACTTATGTTGCTCCATTGAAGACAAATTCTTTAGAACGTGCAGAATATGCTAGGAATTCGTGTTAAAGTTTCAGCTTGATTAATAAGACCCAACAAGATACGTGCCAAAGCTTCACATGTTTTTTAGCACCTTCCCCGCCCCCTCCTCCAACATTTTTTACTAGTTGTCTTAGATTGGTATGGTGGTGAGATTTTAAGTCCTTCAAAATTAAAAAAAATAAAAAAAATCATATGTTAGCTTATTTAGTATGATCAAACCAATTTTCGTCTCTCATAATCCAAGGTCCATACAAATTTCAAATTTGCGAAAATTAGTTGTTTTCTGGCATTTGGTAGTGGTAAAGTTGTCTACTCACAAATTAGTGAAATAAAATAGGGATCCGAGTTTTTATGTTTTAACAATGAGGATAATATAATTTTAAGAAAGTGAGGGGGTGAACTAACGAAATAACGACATTTTGTACCAAACTACTAAAAAACAAGAGTTTGTTTAGGTAGTCAGGCTTTAAAGCCGTTTTTTTGCCAGGATTATATGTTTTTACAATTTTACCCATTCTTTAAAACACAACCACAAACATTATCTATAAAAGGAGTAGAATTGTAAAAAGCCCAAAACCTGACTAAAAAGTAGCTATAAAGCTTGACTGCTTAGAATTGGGGCAAAAACAATTTATTGTGCAGAGGTAAGAAAGCCTCCACACTTTAAAAGGATTCGAACAAGTATAAGTTGTTTGACGATTATTTCGATAATTTGCAAATTTCGATAAATTTTTTATCTTCTTCTTCCTCCTCCTAATTTGCAAAGAGATATAGAGAAAAGACTGTGATGGAGCTCTCATCTTCGTCACTCAGCCCCTTCAAGTCTAAGACACATCTTCCATCCGAAGGTGATTTTTTGTAGAAGACACATCTTCCAAAATTTCAAATCGCCTTTCTTTGTTGCCCTGAGAAAAGGAAAGGCTCAGCAATTCCATTCCAAGACACTGACATGCAATTATTCTTTGAACACCAAAACCACCCCACAAATATGGTAGAAGTAGGACCAAATTCCCCAGCATAGTTGAAAGGGAGAAATAAGCTATCCCTGGACCCCAAACCTCCTTCACACAATGCAATCCATGTTCGTGTCATTGTCCATACACTATGAGCCAACTTGTCTCTAGTATCAAGGTGATTCCAAATGAATATCCACACAAAGAAAGAAACCTTTTGGGATAGCCTTCCTCCAAACAAATGAAGTGGGAAAACCTCTCATGGATCTCGTCCAACTTCATGGAGTGGTTAACACTCCATCATTGAGAGGTTTTCCATCATTGAGAGGCTTTCCATCAAGCTATCGACCAAATCCATCTCCACTCATTGAAAGCTTCCAATGGGTGAGGAGGAAGCCATTCATTCCCACGATATTGCACTATTGGCTTCCATGAACTTTTCCAGAGACTATTGATTCACTATAATACCTCCAAGGAAAAAGTCTCATTAACGGGTGTTTATTTTCTTAACTCATATACTTGGGAAAAGCCACCAAATCCCATTTCAAGCAAGGATGCATGGACACGTGTGTTGTGTCACACGGTATTTTTAAAAAAATTAGGACTCGGCAACACGGCGAAACGGTCAAACTTTATTTTTTTTATAACTCATATGAACATAAACAACAACCTAAAGCTTAAAATTGTTTAAATTTTTTACTTTTGAAGCTGGAAGATGAGAGCTTAACAAGAGAGATAGAAAATTTTACAGAGATGCTCGGATAGTCAAAATTTACTGGGGAGTGTATCTAATTTACAAATTGTTTCAAAATAGTGTGTAATTGTGTATCTTAGAGCAAATTAGTCAATATTAGGAGAATGTTGGGAATATTGGAAGAATATACCATAAGACACGAGTACAGAGAAGCTAACAGGGTTGCGGACAGACTTGCAAGTCTAAACCCAAGCTCGACCTTTGTGGAAATTACTCCGAGTTCATTTTTTTTTTTTTTTTTAAATTAACCTCCAGTGGGGAGGGGCAACTATGGGATGCCAGACCTTTATTACTTATCAAAAATTGACTTACAAACGCTACGGGGGTACATTACGACGTTACCCGTATTGAAGAACCACACAAAGTTTTGAACAAAAACCTGTCCTGAATGCAGTTTCCAAAAAGCAAAACTTAAACTAGCTAAAAACCAGTAATACAATTGCTTCCTAGAAAGAGCCATGTAAATAAGACCAAACCGATTGAAACACTCGAGTGTCCAGCCAAAGCCGCACACTGCATCCACTCTGAGACGCACTCTGCACAGCAGCATAAGTGCTCTGCCTCCCACTCTGTTCTGCAGCGCCCAACAGGACGCACTCTGTTCTGCCGATCACACTCGGACAACACCTTGAATTGGACCGGCTAGACGCGCCTCCTCCGACTGTCAGCACCGCACCAACAGCTCCTGGTCGTTCCTGCGCCCAAGCAGAATGCGCTAAGCAGCTCATAACGCACCTGTAGTCCAGCCCTCGCAAGTGAAGACGGACTGAAAATCCCTGCACAGCGCACCCAACGCTGGCCTGTTTCGCGAAACTGTAAGCCAATCGCCACAGCAGATCGCAGCACCAGCTGATCGCCATATGTCCCACTGTCCGCAGCCTGACTGCCAAGACGCAGCGGACCGCCCCAACTTCTCGCATCCATTATACGAAAACAGGTAGCTACTCATCCCCATGGCGAATGTATGACGTATGTAATCTGTCAAGCACAATCAAACCTGCAACCTTCCTAGGTAAATCAGTCCCATTGAAAGAAACAGTCCTATGATATTTTTGGGCTCTATCCGCTAATGAATCTGCCACCGCATTGGCCTCTCTATAGATATGTTGACAATCTAACATCATAGTCGCTGTCAATAACTTAAGTTCTTTCAAAATATTCTCCAAATGCCAAGGGATTTGTAAATTACCCATAAACCTACCACGTACAAGTTCCGAATCTGTTTGGATAACCACCTTTTTGAACTCCCAGGTGAGACAGAGACGGATGCCCTAAACAGAGCCAAAGTTTTCGCCTTATTGTTGGATCCTGCACCAAAAAAAATTTGTTTGCCCACAACGCAGAAACCCCTAGAGTCTCTAATAACCACACCACCGGATGCCTTGTCCTTGCGGGAAGAGCCATCCACATTAAGCGCAACAAAATCTATGGGGGGAGGATGCCAATAAACAATTCTAGCCATTTTCTTTCTAACGGAGAGCACATCCAATCCCAAAGCCCAAAGGGGAGCCTTGTTACTACTAACTTGCTTGGGGATTATAAAAGTATTTGTCAATCGCAACTGACGCCTAATATGCAAAATTGCCAAGGCGGAATTTGGGGGAACATTTTCATAAACACATTTGCATCTTTGTTTCCAAATCTCCCATAAAATGAACATAGGAGAGAGAAAGAAAAGCACACTTGTTTGCGAATCGTGTTTTGCTCTCTTGAACCAAATTTCTAACACCGTTGAGATTTCTGCAGGGCGCCGTATATGTACATCAAAAATCCTATCAAAGTGACTCCACACCTGCATCGCCAAATCACCGTCTAGAAAGAGATGCTTCAAGGATTCATGCTTTGGTGAGCTACAACAACGTCATCTAGAGGCCAGACTCAAACCACATCTGTATAATTCCCCATCCACTGGCACTCCTCTACGGAGTAATTTCCAAACAAAAACTGATATTCTGGAAGGAATGAGGTCTTGCCAAAGCAGTTGACTGAGTGCATTGACCTTCCCATGTTTCCGTAACAGATCATAGGCCGAGTGAAGGGAGAAAAACCCATCCACATTCGGAACCCACACACACGTGTCCGCCTCATGGGCCTCACCACGTAATCGATCTGCAAAAAGACCATGCGCCAAGCTTCGGAGGTCTGGATGAACCAATTCAAAATTTCTCAACATCACCTCGCTAACTGAGGGCCAAAAACCTTGATTAACCATTGCCGTCGGTCTCCTGAAAGAAGCCACCATGTTCCAGTTTTCCTCAAAAAAACTAATATTCCCCATGCCAATACGCCAGAGCGAGTTACTCAAAAGGAACGGTCTCCCAAGCATGATCTCTTTAAAAAAAGGAGAGGACCCACTTTTGACAGGTTGACTACTCAACGCAACGCCTTGTAGCCAGTATTTTCTCCTCATAAAAGTGGCCCATAAGGAGTCTGAAATAAGTAGTCTCCAAAGAGCCTTAATTCGAAAGGTCGTCATCACAGCCCTCAAATCTCTAACTCCCAAACATTCTTCCGCCTGTGGAAAGCAAATTTTATCCCATGACACCCATTTTTTCTTTAGACGGCCTTCGCAATCCCCCCAAAAGAAATCCGCCATCAAACTATTAATTCGAGCTAAAACTGTCCGTGGTACACACATGGCACTAAGAATATAAATTGGAATCGAACCAAGGACATGTTTAATCAAAATTAATCTGCCTCCTGGAGATAACTATTTGGCCTTCCATCCCTGAATACGAGCCTGAATCTTAGAAATTAAATCTTCAAAGTATGAAATCTTAACTCTCCCTTGGAACACAGACCCGCCCAAATATTTCAATGGGGAAACCTGAAATCGGAAATCTGTAGAACTCTTTAAAGCCACAATGCGCTCTGCTGCTGCCTTGTCATCCAAAGTAAAAGAACTTTTTCCCTCATTTATTTTCTGCCCCGAGGTCCTACAGTACCGTCGCAGGAACTCCATGCATCCCATGACTGAGGACTTTCTGCCATTTAAAAAAATAAGAGTGTCGTCTGCATACAGAAGATGAGAGATATGACTGCAATTCCTGGGAGTATAATAACACCCAATTTTGCCATTCTCAAAGGCTGCTTTCAAACCCCTACTCAACACTTCAGAGACAATAATGAAAAGAAATGGGGAGAGAGGGTCTCCTTGCCTTAAACCCCTAGTGGATCTGAAAAAGCCTTTGTAGACTCCCTGGAGCAGAACCGAAAATCCACAGAATGCAACACAGTTGGAGATGAGATGGCAGATTCTACCATTAAAGCCAAATTTTTTAAGAACTGCAAGCAAAAAGTTTCATTCCATTCTATCATATGCTTTCTCCATGTCAATTTTCAGCACCACATTGCCTCCAATAACCGTCCTGTTAATGTCTCTAATCAATTCCTGCGCCAGGCCAATATTTTCACCAATGAACCTGCATTTAACGAAAGCCCCCTGCTCCTGAGAAATCAACCGTGGCAAGATATCTACCAGCCTGGAGCAAAGGATTTTACTGAAGATCTTATAAATCACATTGCACAGACTGATTGGGCGAAAATCAGAAAAGAAAACTGAGTTCTCAATCTTAGGAATCAAGGCCATGAAATTCGCCGAAAAGGACGACGGCATTGCTTCCCCTTCAAAAAACTGTATAGCTGCCTCCCAAATGTCCATGCTCACGACCTCCCAACAAAACTGAAAGAAATCAGCCGTAAAGCCATCCGGCCCTGGCGCACTGTTTTTGGGTATGTCGAAAACAACATCTCATACTTCCTCCAAGGAAGGTCTTTTGACCAAAAACTCGCATTGACCAGGTTCCACCAACTGCGGGATACAATGTAACAATTCCGTATCCACCCTGCAATCACCTTGAGAAGACATCATATTAGCAAAAAACTCATTGGCGTTGTCAAGAATCTCACCAGGTTCCGAAATACTTCTACCGCACGGCAAAGTAATCTGACTGATGGCTCGTCACCTTTGTTTGGACTTGGTGGAAGCAAAAAAGTACTTAGTGCAGGCGTCCCCCTCTTTGAACTCCGAGTTCATTTGCTCAAGACTTGAAAGATATTGTACATGAAGATAAATCAGGAAAAACTTATCTACAAATGTAACTCCTATTTATTTTTTAGGTTTGGGGATCCTAAATAACCCCACTCGCTTTCCAAAAAAAAAAAAAAAAAAAGAGCAATTAGTCATCATAAACAAATAAATCAAATTACATATAAATTATATAGCAAAATTCATTTTTTAGATGATATTAGTTTTAACTCTATTTAGATGATCAAAACAATCAAATGGCCGAAATTGCTAGACCCGTGATTTACAACTGGGTTGGAAAAATCAGACTCGTACATGTTAGATGATCTAACTTGGATCTTCTAATTAATTTAAGACAAGAACTTTCCATTTCTTTTTTTCTTTTTCAAACTTGAGTATGAGTGATCTGATTGTCAAAGTCATACCAGTGGGTTCTTCTTACTACTACTAATCTTCCAGTCTTCGCATTTATTGTATTTTATCTAAAAAAAAATACATCATGAATTGTTAAACAACCAATATAATAATCTTAATTAGGAGGCTATTAAGCATACATACATACTTGTTACGATCTATACTCTATATTATCGCATAACTAGTCAACCGGATTTTGTTTGATTGACAATTATATATGAGATTTTACCTTGACCATTTCACGGCAAAAACACCATTTCAATCCGTACAACATTGTGTATCTAGAAGCTATTGACATGTATTCTTGAGTAAATTGTATCCGATTCCTCAATTTTCCTCGAGTTTTTTCTAATTTGAGAATATAGGTTTTAGATTTTTTTTTTCTTTGTTCATATAATGTGCTAGCTGGTTGTGCAAAAAGAGCGTCGATAATATGTAGCATTTATAGGTACAAGTATTTTCGTTTGCGCCGTGTTTAAGCATTTGCATGTCCCTAATCACCGGTAATTTTTTACATAATTTTATAAATCAAGAGAAACAAATGTGTATAATAATTGAACCAAAGAAGCATTATATATTCATCATAAAGAGTCTACAAACAGTATATGTACACAAAATCTACATCATCTCAAAACCCCAAAACTAAAACACCACCAAAAAGAAGAAGATCAATCTAAAATCTTTGAATCTTAAATGACCATAAGCTGTGAATAGCCAAAAGAAGGATGTGGAGATAAGGGTGAGAGTGAAGGAAGGTTAAAGATACCGCTCTTCATATCCAACCCTTCCATCACAGCTGCCCAACAAGACGGAGTTAGTGGACTAATACTACTAGCAGTGATCATGTCAGATTCCGTCGTAGTACTAAAACTTTCCTTCTTGATCATCTTGTTTGTGCGCGTTTGATCATCAGTTTGTTCTGTCTTTACATGATCAACTCTGCTTCTTTTCCTGCTGGATTGGTTCATTGGTAGTGGTTGTTGTGACTCATGTGATCCAACTTCGAGAGGGAAGTTGATAATTGCTTTGCTTCCGCGCATCCTGAAGGCAGCTCTATCATAAGCCTTAGCTGCTTCAATTGCAGTTTCGAATGTACCAAGCCAAACACGAACTCCTTTACGACTTGAGTCTCTAATCTCCGCTGCGTACTTACCCCATGGACGTCTTCTTACTCCTCTATAGTGCTTTTTATTATTCACATCGTCTTCTTCATCATGTTTATGTTTATGTTTATGCTCGGAAACTGGTTGAGGTTTGTTTTTTTGGATGGTGGTGGTATTTAATGGAGGAAGAGAGATGTTTCTGCGATTGGTGAAGCTGTTGCTGTTGGATTGAAACATGGTTTCATCTGATGATTCAGGTGGTGTGAATGAGTTGAAAACGGAGTTGAAGAAGTTGTTTTCTTCGTTTTGGTGATGTCCCACTTCATTTGGATGCACAAGCACAGATTCTAAAGTTGAGCTTGAAGTGAGAGACACAGCAGAAGTATAATTGTTCAAAGGGGAGAATCCGAAATCACCCATGAGGTGTTGTTTGATGGAATAGAGACTTGAATAAGCAGCAGCGTAGTTGTCTTGATGTTGATGTTGATGTTGTGTGGCAGCCATGAGAGAGAAGAAAGCAGAAGCAGAGCAGAATGAATGGAGTACTAGCTCAGCTGCTTAGAGAGAGTTGAATTTTTAGTTTGAGATGAGAGTGCAAGTTTTGGGTTCTCTGATCTTCATATTTATAGGTAGAGTGAGGGGTTGAATTTTGCTAATTCTCTTGTCAAATTGAGTGACCTTGTTCTGAGCAGGGAGGAAGAAGGGTCCTTTTTCTTTCTTGTAGCTTTGTCTCTTGTCTTTGACTATTGGGGATTGTAGTAGCGGATTGAAGTGGATGCCTCTCTCCCTTCTGGGTTGCTTCTACAAAATCCAGAAGCAACCCAGATAAATACATGTAACTAAGACTAAATAAATAAATACAAAATCCAGAAATCACTTAGGCTACGTCTGGTTCTTAATCACGTAAACCTTTTGTCAGGGTGACGTTCCTACTATTGATTTTGAGGCAATAGATTTTGGAGTCAATCATTCTCAAATAACTGTTGTAAGGTTTATAGAACCTCACTTCCAAAGTCTAAATCCTCGTTGAAATGCTTTGTTTCATCAATACTATTTATTTTGAATTATCATATTTCGGCATATACTACTAAATTTCATGTACATAACAGTTTATAATTCTCATCTTAATTATATAAACTTAACCAAGTTTAATTATATAAATTATTTAGAATTTGATTAACACTAACAATGTGATTCAATGAACTAAATCAACTCATGTGCCAAATGGAGAATTCGTGCTGCTACGTTAGCGTGCTGCGCTAAATCTGGTTGGGACTATTTGCAATTTGCTTGTCTTTGCAACTGTTTGAAAGACAGTTTTTTTTTTTTTTTTTTTTTTTGAAAGGCAACCCGGTTTTAGCATAGGATCCGTAACCTATTCCCGAGATGCGACCTACGGGTCGAACACCACCCCGAAATAAAGATGCCTCCAGTGGGTCTCGAAGCAAGGATCTGTGGATCTAGTCCACAACCCCTTAACCAATCGACCACAGCTAGGGGTGGGCAAACGGGTCGACGATCCGCGGATTCAACTCGAACCGGACCGTTTTCCTCTAAACGGTCCGGATTTAAATTATAAGTTTTTAGATACGGTCCGGATCGGTCCGGATCCGTTATAAAACGGTCCGGTCCCGGTTCCTAATTTTAAAAACAAAACGGTCCGGGTTGGACCCGTCCGGACCGTTTCAAATCCCATTTACTATAAATTATAAAACCCTAACCATAAACCAAACCTAAACCTAAACAGCCAAAGCCAAACTCTCCTCTCTGTGACCTGTCTCTCCTCTCTTTGTCTGTCTCTGTCTCTGCAAAACCTAAGGAAGATCTCCCTCTCCTCTCTCTGCTCTCTGTCTCGAGAAGGAGATCTCCTTCTCCTCTCCTCTCCTCTCCTCTCTCTGTTGAAGAAGAGGTCTGTCGAAGGGATGAGATCTGTCGAAGAAGAGGTCTGTCGAAGAAGAGATCAGCGAGATCTCCCTCTCCTCTCTCTGCTCTCTGTCTCGAGAAGGAGATCTCCTCTCATCTCCTCTCATCTCCTCTCCTCTCTCTGTCGAAGAAGAGGTCTGTCGAAGGGATGAGATCTGTCGAAGAACTGAAGAAGAGGTCTGTCGAAGGGATGAGGTCTGTCGAAGAAGAGGTCTCTCTCTGTTTCTTTCTCCATTGCCTCCTTTCTCCATTTTCATGTGCGTGCTTCAACTGTTCTCTCTCGCCCACCAAAGTTCAACTCTTTCACCAAGAGGAAGTAAGAAAAATGTTTAATCTTTTGTAATTTTGTTCTTGATGTACTGTAGTATTGATCTAGGGCACTATCAAATGTTTAATGTTTGTTTTTCAAATAGGAGTAATAATATTGGAGTAATAATTTTGTTCTTGATTCACCTCTCTCTCTGTTTCTTTCATTTTAATTTTCTGAGAGAAAATTGAGACCATGGGTTTGTTCTGTTTGTTGGATTCAGTGAATCTAATTATAAGATTTTGACATCTGAATACCAATCTCTGCTTTCTGGTTTGGATTCATTTTAAAGAAGATCCCCAGATTTTGAACATTGGAACCGTTTGGAACCGTAGGAACCGGACCGTTCCAAACGGTTCGAGTCAGGTTCGGTTCCAATGTTCAAATGAGGGGATCCGGACCGGACCGGATCCGTTATTTTTAAACGGTTCGAGTTAGGTTCCTTCAAATTTGGAACCGATCCGGACCGTGCCCACCCCTAACCACAGCCCCTTTGTTTTGTGGACAGTTTTTGTTTTTGGTTTTTATTTTGTTTTGTTTTGGTTTTTATACGGGTAACGTCGTAATGTACCCCCGTAGCGTATGTAAGCCAATTTTTGATAAGTAATAAAGGTCTGGTATTTCATAGTTGCCCCTCCCCACTGGAGGTTAATTTTTAAAAAAAAAAATACTAAGAGGTCAAAAATTGAATTGACCCATACAAATTTGAATGCACATGTGTCAATGTTTATATAACTTTTGTATTAAATATATGATAATTTTGACTTTATAATATAAATTGCTTAACTTAGAATTCAAGTATGTTTGATTTAATTTCTCCTCATGTTATATTTAATTATTGACAAAATTTTGACTTTATAATATAAATTGCTTAACTTAGAATTCAAGTATGTTTGATTTAATTTATCCTCATGTTATATTTAATTATTGACAAAATCTGTACTATATATCGCGCTTGCACGTTTTGATGAATAATGCCCATGTCTTCAACCAGATTTTCAGGTTTTAAAAATGTTCTTTCACTTTCTTCATATTTACATACAAATAAATAGTTAGGTGAATAGTGACAAGCGGTAGTTGTGTCTTTTAAATGAAAAAATACTATTACACATATTTACAATTCTATTCTCCTAAATTAAACTGTTTACAATCAAAACCAACTCTTCTAAATATTTATAAATTATACCTGAGCCTCCAATTATATGTAAACTATAAATAGACCCTTACAATAGTGAGATTGTAATTTTCGATTACAAAATTTTACTCTTAAAATTGTAATTTTTACTTATTATTTAATTTTTAAAATATAATAAAAATACTAAATATACACGCATATAGTGCACGTCCACACCCTAGTGCACTTGTTATCTTATAACAAACGTGCCCCTCCGAAAAAGTGTTTTGGCACATACTACCTTTGGACTTTTCTTGTATTTAAAGCTCTTATTAAAAAAAATGAAACTCATCAAGGCTTTAACACGTCAGCCATGTAGAACCCACAACTTATTGGATCGAGGGGGCTCATGCGCACAAAGCACATGACCCCCTCATGTGCATCAAATACAGCCGTTGGATCTATTGGACGGTTCAGATTGATGGATTTGAAAAGTTAAATTTCAACAAATAGCAAAAAGGGGAATGAAAGGTTTTGGGAGCAGTAGATAGGCGGGAAACAGACCGTGAAGAAGAGCTTCTCTTCCTCCCTCTTGCTCGAGCTTCGGCGTCGAATCAAGCTGCAAACACCAATTAATTTTTATTGTTAAAAGCATATAGCATATAACTAAGATAACTAAGGATAAATCTACTTAGCTTGGCCCGACAACACTGATTAGAACTTGGCGGAGTAGAATTCCAGCTTTACCCCTTTCTTCATGGTGGTGAAGGTGAATACATTACATGGGTTTGGAGAGGGGTTAAATTTGAATTCCACTCCACCAGACACTAATAAGTGTTGTGTGGCCAGGCTGAGTAGAATCTTCGATAATTAGTAGTGTTTTTTGTTGCGAGACGCACCATAAAACTAAAAGTAATGAGATTTTGGAAAAAAAAAATGTTAGGACCTAAATCCTTATAAAGAGGACGCCACACGAGATTTTTATGTAAGTAAATAAAATGTTGTCATCAATTTGAAGGACACTTTATATTGAAACTTGTCTATTAAATTAGGTTCAAGTTATTCAACAAATTTTAGAACATTGGCTGTGGAGACACATTGATTATATTATCAATATGTTTTTCAAACATTATAATTGAAGTCTTACAAAACGAAGACATTAGAATGGGTATGGATAATTAATGTGATTCAATCAACTTAACCAGGGGCGGACCCAGGATTTTAGTCGAGGGGGGGCAAAATGGAAAATACTTATTAGTTGATAATAGTAGTTATCAATGGTAAAGCCAATTTTTTTTTTACCGAAGCTAGTAACTAATAAAAAAAAATTCAACTATAAAAAATACAATTTTAAGCCAAAATAAGGTCACTATTGATAACCTTAGCAAAGAGCAAACAAGCATAATAACTAGAATATATAACTAATTAATATCACAAAAAAGTTTGTCTAGGCAGCCAGACTTTAAAGCCATTTTTTGGCCAGGCTAGAGCATTTTTACACCTTTACCCATTCTCTTTAAAATACAATCACAAACGTTATCTATAAAAGGGATAGAAATGTAAAAAACTTAAAACCTGACCAAAAAGTGGCTATAAAGCCTGGTTGTCTAGAATTGAGAATCACAAAATAATTAGGATAAGTTCTAGGTGAAGCTAAAAAAAATTTGAAATTTGCGAATCTAATATGATCATAATACAATTTCAAAGAAAAAATAGTTTATATGAGGTTCAAATTTTATACGAGTTGGCTAATGGTATATATTTTCATTGAATTCTATCGTTATTATTTTAGATATTAATTTTAAATATTTTTTTGTTAGGGGTTTAATATTACTTGTGAAAAAAAATTCATTTATTTTATATTAATAAATTTTTATTAAACTAAACATTTTTTAATGTTTGCAATTACTAATAAAATTGCTAGGGGTGGGCAATGTCGGTTCGGTTCGGTTTTGAGCCCCAAACCGATTTCATTCAGTTTGCCCAAAACCCAAACCGAAACCGAATTTTGTATTTGTAAATCGATGAATTCGGTTGAACCGAATTTTGGGCTCAAGCACTTGAAAGACTTTCATTAAAACATGCCCAATTTTTTTACAGGCCTAATTTTTTACAGACCCAATTTTTAGCCCAAAATTGAAAACTTTGATAAAAGGAGGGCGATTCAGTGCAACAAGGTGTATTGCAGTGCATTTGTTGCACTAATCAGGTATTGACACACACCTATTATTTAGTTATTTATATATATATCTAATTAATCGGTCGGTTCGGTTATAAATCGGTTGGTTCAAAACCGTAAATCGATTTCGAACCGTTTATAATCGGTTCGGTTCGGTTTAAATTATTTTCTTTCTACTCATATTTCGATTCGGTAATATTTGAAAATCGGTTCGGTCGGTTAACTAAATTTAAATCGGTTTTTGCCCACCCCTAAAAATTGCATTGAAAATAAAATAAAAAATGCACTCGAAGAGTATCGAACTCAGGTCTTTTACTAAAAATGATAAACCTCAAACCACTACACCAACAAAGACATGTTTGAATATTTTCATAAACAATTAACATATTGTATTCTACATTATATAATCGATTTTTTAAGACTAAAATATATATACTAAAAATATTTTAAAAATTGAGGGGGGGCAGCTGCCCCCCCTCGCCCCTTAGTAGGTCCGCCCATGAACTTAACCACTAATGAGACAAATTCCTTCACATTTCTTATTTAGGAAAAGGTCAAAAACAGGTATAAGAAATTATTTTCAAGTGGGTCAAAATACAACTTATATATATAAAAATTAGTATATATCATTTAAATATTAATGTAGGGTTTGAAATGGACTTGTTTTGATTGATTATAACTTATTCAATGAAACTTGTATGTGTTTCATTTTTTAAATTATTTTTAAGTAACGTGTGGATAACCATTGTTATTAAAATATATAAGCAATACATGTAACTAAGATTAAAAAATAAATAAATAAATAATCCAGAAATCACTTAGGCTACGTCTGGTTCTTAGTCACGTAAACCTTTTGTCAGGGTGACGTTTCTACTATTGATTTTGAGGCAATAGATTTTGGAGTCAATTGTTCTCAAATATGTGTTGTAAGCACTTCCAAAGTTTAAATCCTCGATGAAATGCTTTGTTTCATCAATGTTTTATTTTTTGAATTATCATATTTCGACATATACTACTAAACTTCATGTACATAACGGTTTCTAATTCTCATCTTAATTATCTAAACTTAACCAAGTTTAAAAAAGAAGAATTAGTTTCCTACAATAATCACTCATAAATCTAACTATTTATCTTATGCATGTTAATCTTAAATAAAAAAACAATTGACTTTATTAATTTTATATTAAAAATAAATTTAGTGAAACTTAAGTTAATATTTAAAATTATATAAGAAACATATTATAAAGTATATTGCATATATTATGAACATTACTAATTTTGAAGTTAAGCTCTCTGATGCTTCCGCTTCACCTTTATGCTTTGACGACTAAGGCTTGGTTAAAACACACTTGAAAGCGAAAAATAGTGAATTGAGAATAAAGAAATTAAGAAGAGAGTCAATATAAAACTTTTCTCTTCATTCTAATATATATCTTTTTTACCATTGTTTTGGTAATTTTCTTCTTGTTTTATTTCATTAAATTTTTTTTTTTACATCAAACATACTTAATTAATTAATTTGTGGCAATGATTCAAGGTAACTCATCAAGGGTTGTAAACATAGTTGCTACTTCTCTTTTAGGCTAATACATTCTTGTGAAATATAAAATCAATGAGACATTTGTTTGGTGGAAATTTGAAGGAAGCATACTCCAAGGTTAGGAGATGAACTTAAAAAAATAAAAATAAATTTGTTGAAAGATATTCTCAATCAATATTTACAAAGCCCCAAGGCCCCGACAGGGTCTGCATTTAGGGTTGGAAATGGAGCGGATTGAGAAGGACTTTGCCAAATCCGTCCGTTTCATCACGGATGGTGGATCCCGGCTTCACTCAGTTTATCCCCCATGGGCCTCTAACAGATGGCGGATTCCCACTTCGCAACACTGCACTTCACCCTAGGCTTTTTTGTTCTTGAGTTTATTTCATATGTCAAATCCATATCCGTCCCGAAA
The DNA here is from genome assembly GCA_963556465.1 of Berberis vulgaris. Classification (NCBI taxonomy): domain Eukaryota; kingdom Viridiplantae; phylum Streptophyta; class Magnoliopsida; order Ranunculales; family Berberidaceae; genus Berberis; species Berberis vulgaris. Next base: position 77,376,110 of record OY747136.1, on the reverse strand, counting down.
TCCATTAAGCTAAAATCATATCCGTCCCATATGAGGCGAGACGAAGCGAAGCCGGGCTAATATTAGTGAAAAGGGATATTTCTGCCAACCCTATCTGCATTTGAGAAGAAAATATTGTCCATTTGCCATCCCCGAAGCTAATTCAAGAAGCTAAGCCCTTGAAAGGCCCAACCAGCGTATGTCCCAAAAGTCCACAAACTTAGGCCTATCTAATTTTGAATTTGATTAATACTAACAATGTGATTCAATGAACTAAATCAACTAATGTGCCAAATGGAGAGTTTCCTTCATCTTTCCCAATTTTACTAAGAGGTCAAAAATTGAATTGACCCATACAAATTTGAATGCACGTGTGTCAATGTTTATATAACTTTTGTATTAAATATATGATAATTTTGACTTTATAGTAATAATATAATATAAATTACTTAACTTAGAATTCAAGTATGTTTGATTTAATTTCTCCTCGTGTTATATTTAATTATTGACAAAGTTTGTACTATATATAACGTTTGCACGTTTTGATGAATAGTGCCCATGTCTTCAAACTGATTTTTAGGTTTAAAAAATGATCTTTCACTTTCTTCATATTTACATACAAATAAATAGTTAGGTGAATAGTGACAAGCGGTAGTTGTGTCTTTTAAATGAAAAAATACTATTACACATATTTACAATTCTATTCTCCTAAATTTAATTGTTTACAATCAAAACCAACTCTTCTAAATATTTATAAATTATACTTGAGCCTCCAATTATATGTAAACTATAAATAGACCCTTACAATAGTGAGATTGTAATTTTCAATTACAAAATTTTACTCTTCAAATTGTAATTTTTACTTATTATTTAATTTTTAAAATATAATAAAAATACTAAATATACATGCATATAGTGGCGTCCACACCCTAGTGCACTTGTTATCTTATAACAAACGCGCCCCTCCAAAAAAGTGTTTTGGCACATACTACCTTTGGACTTTTCTCGTATTTAAAGCTCTTAATAAAAAAAAAATGAAACTCATCAAGGCTTTAACTTGTCAGCCATGTAGAACCCACAACTTATTGGATCGAGGGGGGCTCATGCGCACAAAGCACAGGACCCCCTCATGTGCATCAAATACAACCGTTGGATCTATTGGACAGTTCAGATTGATGGATTTGAAAAGTTAAATTTCAACAAATAGCAAAAAGGGGAATGAAAGGTTTTTGGAGCAGGAGATAGGCGGGAAACAGACCGTGAAAAAGAGCTTATTTTCCTCCCTCTTGCTCGAGTTTTGGCGTCGAATCAGGCTGCAAACACCAATTAATTTTTTTTGTTAAAAGCATATAGCATATAACTAAGATAACTAAGGATAAATCTACTTAGCTTGGCCCGACGACTCTGATTAGACCTTGGCGGAGTATAATTGCAGCTTTACCCCTTTCTTCATGGTGGTGGAGGTGAATACATTACATGGGTTTGGAGAGAGGGGTAAAATTTGAATTCCACTACCCAGACGCTAATAAGTGTTGTCTGGCCAGGTTGAGTAAAATCTTTGATAATTAGAAGTGTTTTTTGTTGCGAGAAGCACCATAAAACTAAAAGTAATGAGATTTTGGAAAAAAAAAATGTTAGGACCCAAATCCTTATAAAGAGGACGCCACACGAGATTTCTATGTAAGCGAATAAAATGTGTTCATCAATTTGAAGGGTGCTTTGTATTGAAATTTGTCTATTAAATTAGGTTCAAATTATTCAACAAATTTTAGAACATTGGCTGTGGAGGCACATTGATTATGTTATCGATATGTTTTTCAAACCTTATAATTGAAGTCTTACAAAATGAGGAGATGAGAATGGGGTATGAATTATATATGTGATTCAATCAACTTAACCACTAATGAGACGAATTCCTTCACCTTTCTTATTTAGGAAAAAGGTCAAAAAACAGTTCTAAGAAATTATTTTCAAGTGGGTCAAAATACAACTTATATATATAAAAATTGGTATATATCATTTAAATATTAATGTAGGGTTTGAAATGGACTTGTTTTGATTGATTATAACTTGTTCAATGAAACTTGTATGTGTTTCATTTTTAAATTATTTTTAAGTAAAGTGTGGATAAGCATTGTTATTAAAATAAGCAATACATGTAACTAAGACTAAAAAATAAATAAATAAATAAAAAATCCAGGAATCACTTAGGCCACGTCTGGTTTTTAGTCACGTAAACGTTTTATCAGGGTGACGTTCCTATTATTGATTTTGAGACCACAGATTTTGGAGTCAATTGTTTTCAAATGAACTATACTAACAATGTGATTCAATGAACTAAATCAACTCATGTGCCAAATGGAGAGTTTCCTTCATCTTTCTCAGTTTTACTAAGAGGTCAAAAATTGAATTGATCCATACAAATTTGAATGCACGTGTCAATGTTTATATAACTTTTGTATTAAATATATGATAATTTTGACTTTATAGTAATAATATAATATAAATTACTTAACTTAGAATTCAAGTATGTTTGATTTAATTTCTCCTCATGTTATATTTAATTATTGACAAAGTTTGTACTATATATAACGCCTGCACGTTTTGATGAATAGTGCCCATGTCTTCAACCTGATTTTCAGGTTTTAAAAATAATCTTTCACTTTCTTCATATTTACATACAAATAAATAGTTAGGTGAATAGTGACAAGCGGTAGTTGTGTCTTTTAAATGAAAAAATACTATTACACATATTTACAATTCTATTCTCCTAAATTTAACTGTTTACAATAAAAACCAAGTCTTCTAAATATTTATAAATTATAACCGAGCCTCCGATTATATGTAAACTATAAATAGAACCTTACAATAGTGAGATTGTATTTTTCAATTACAAAATTTTACTCTTAAAATTGTAATTTTTACTTATTATTTAATTTTTAAAATATAATAAAAATACTAAATATACATGCATATAGTGCGCGTCCACACCCTAGTGCACTTGTTATCTTATAACAAACGCCCCCCTCTGGAAAAGTGTTTTGGCTCATACTACCTTTAAACTTTTCTCATATTTAAAGCTCTTATTAAAAAAAATGAAACTCATCAAGGCTTTAACACGTCAGCCATGTAGAACCCACAACTTATTGGGTTAAGAGGTTGTAAGTTCAGCGACAACCATCGATTGGGGTGTGGTGATCTCTCATTAGCAGCATACAACGATTGATTTCTCTTCACAACATTTGATTTTGTAATTTTATCTTTAGTCATGTCATTCTGATTGCAAAACTTGGTTGCAAAAACTAGTTTCCTAGCATTTTCGTAGTAATATATGCTATATTCTTTCAAAAAAGTTTCAAATGCAACAACAAGAAATTTGATTTCCCTCTGGCCGGCTAGAAAGTCATTATCCATTTTCAATCTTAAAAATATATATTGATAAATACGTACGTTGTTAATATTTGTTTATTTTAATGACAATTTTTGAAATCATTACGTTTTTTCTGGAAATCTAACTTGTTCAATCACAGTAGTGAGAAAGCTTGAATGATATAAGCTTGGGTTTTTACTTGTTCAAGTACCGTATTCAAATTTGACTAATCAACACTAAAATAATATCGAACTAAATTCACAATTATGGGGAATGAATCATATTATTGTTTATTCGTTTATTCATCAACATCTAAACCCTAATTAAGCAGCGCGCCAAGGTCTTAACCATTTCAAAATAAACGAATAAACATCTAGGCGAGTCTTTAACTATGCTGAGCTGGAAATCTTGGCATAAGAAAGAATATTATCAATCCAAACATACAACAACTTTTGCAACCCATGAATGTGATACATCGATCATATAAATTGCAAGGATGTCAGGTGCATGAAATATACTAGTCTTTAGGCAACTCTACAAAGGATCAGACTAATTGATTGATGTCAAAAACTAATACTAATGTCGTTGTATGATTTTGACATCAATCAAAAGAATATTTATCTTTTTGTTTATTTTTTTCTTCAACCTGCAATACACTTCAACAATGCATAGTAAAAGTAGGGATTATCGACTACTTCACTTGAATTAGAAGACAAATCTAATTTTTCAATTTAAAGAATAAAGAGAAGAGTAAAATAATGGATGGTGAGAATAAACTAAAAGTTAAAGAAAAAAGAAAAAACAATACACACATTTTTCTATCAAGCAAAAATAAAGCCAAGACCAACTATCCTCTAAGCCTTTTAGTTGTTTAATTTAGCCTTATTGTGTCCATTTATGCATGATTTGAGATTTATGATTTTTATTCCTACAAAATGTACAAAATACACGTAGTGAGATATTTTTATTGGATAACTGAACTTAACAATTGTATATTTAAAGGTGAAAAAATCAATATTTTGAGTGCTTATCATTAATGACGTACACAATATTTGAATTATTGATATAGATGCTACATAGTCCACATATACATGCATAAGAATTAGCTAACCTCCTAGTCTTATAGATGATTGAGTTGTACAAGACACTATGATAAGATGTTTGCAGCCTAACATGGTTCAATTTACTTGTTCACAAGTAATGCATTTCTGTTTGTCAACACTTAGTTATTGATTAAGACCCATAATGCTGGCACTAATTTATTTCGCGCAGATATTTTTCATATCGATTTGCTTCCCCGAACAAACTGATGAGGATGTTTAAGCGATTTAAGATAATTTTCATATCCACCACACTGATAGACAGGGATTGTTCCCTGTGTTATGAGCCTCCGATGGTTAAATAGAGAACAATTGTAAGAGAGTATGAAAACAATTCTATGAGAGAAAAATAGCTAAAATATCCCAAGAGCTATGATCTAAAAATAGCAAAATTTACACACTTCGTCAAACTATATACAGTACAAACTACAAACGTTCTAATTAAGTGACCATTAGCGATGAATAACCCAAAAAAGGATGAGGTGATAACGGCGAAAGTGGAGGAACGTTAAATATACTGCTCTTAACGTCCAACTCTTCCAACACGATGGTGTTAACGGAGCCGCTGAATAATAACTCGCCGTGTTATCAGATTCCTTCGGCAAAACCTCGTTCTTCTGTTCTGTCTTAACAACAACATCTTTTTTTTTTCTTTCTTGAATTGTTCACTGGTGGTGGTGGTGGTTGTGACTGAGATGATTCAATTTCGAGTGGGAAATTGAGAATGGGAAATTTAACTGTTTACAATCAAAATCAACTCCTCTAAATATTTATAAATTATACTTGAGTTTCTAATTATATGTAAACTATAAATAGACCCTTACAATAGTGAGATTGTAATTTTCGATTACAAAATTTTACTCCTAAAATTTTAATTTTTACTTATTATTTTATTTTTAAAATATAATAAAAATACTAAATATACACGCATATAGTGTGTGTCCACACCCTAGTGCACTTGTTATCTTATAACAAACGCGCCCCTCTCTGGAAAAGTGTTTTGGCACATACTACCTTTGGACTTTTCTCATATTTAAAGCTCTTATTAAAAAAAAACCCCATCAAGACTTTAACACGTCAGGCATGTAGAACCCACAACTTATTGGGTTTCATTGATGGGGGTGTGGTGATATCTCATTAGCAGCATACAACAATTGTTTTCTCTTCACAACATTTGATTTTGTAATTTTATTTTTAGAGATCTTAATTATGAGGCTCATAACCTCGCTGCTATAGCAGGCCAACAGTATTGTCACCAAGATGATGTGGCATCATCAAATGAGTTTTTTTATAACCTCGAGATACACATAAACACTTTGAAATTTTCATCATTATTTCAAGATCACGTCATGTCATTCTGATTGCAAAACTTGGTTGCAAAAACTAGTTTCCTAGTATTTTCGTAGTAATATATGCTATATGCTTTCAAAAAAGTTTCAAATGCAACAACAAGAAATTTTATTTCCCTCTGGTCGACTAGAAAGTCATTATCCATTTTCATTATTTTTAATAAAATATGTATGATCTTAAAAATATATATTGATAAATACGTGTGTTGTTAATATTTGCCCGATGTTTGTTTATTTTAATGACAATTTTTGAAATCATTAGGTTTTTTTTTTTTTTCTGGAAATCTAACTTTCAATCACAATTATGAGAAAAGCTTGAATGATATAAGCTTGGGTTTTTTACTTGTTCAAGTACAATATTCAAATTTGACTAACCAGCACTAAAATGATATCGAACTAAATTCACAATTATGGGAAATGAATCATATTATTGTTTATTCGTTTATTCATCAACATCTAAACCCTAATTAAGTCGTGCGCCAAGGTCTTAACCATTTCAAAATAAACGAATAAACATCTAGGTGAGTATTTACGCTGTGCTAGAAATCTTGGCATAAGAAAGAATATTATCAATCCAAACATACAACAACTTTTGCAGCCCATGAATGTGATACATCGATCATATAATTGCAAGGATATATATGGTGCATGAAATATATTAGTCTTTAGGCAACTCTACAAAGGATCGGATTAATTGATTGATGTCAAAAATCGATATTAATGTCGTTGCATGATTTCGACATCAATCAAAGAAATATTTATCTTTTTGTTTATTTTTTTCTTCAACCTGCAATACACTTCAACAATGCATAGTGAAAGTAGGGATTATCGACTACTTCACTTGAATTAGAAGACAAATCTGATTTTTCAATTTAACGAATAAAGAGAAGAGTAAAATAATGAATGGTGAGAATTAAAAAAAAAAAAAAAAAAAAAAAAAAAAAAAACGCACTTTTCTATCAAGCAAAAATATAAAGCCAAGACTAATTATATCCTCTAAGCCTTTTAGTTGTTTAATTTAGCCTTAGTGTGTCTTTTTATGCATGATTTAAGATTTATGCTTTTATTCTTACAAAATGTACAAAATACACATAACGAGATATTTTTATTGAATAACTAAACTTAACAATTGTATATTTAAAAGTGAAAAAATCAATATTTTGAGTGCTCATAATTAATGAACGTATACCATGACTAGTTGATATAGATGCTACATAGTCCACATATACATGCATAAGAATTAGCTAACCTCCGACTCTTATAGATGATTGACTTGTACAAGACACTATGATAAGATGTTTACAGCCTAACATGGTTCAATTTACTTGTAAAGCATTTCTGTTTGGATTAAGACCCATCATGCAGATATTTTTCATATTGATTTGCTTCACAGAACAAATTGATGAGGACATTTAAGCGATTTTAGATAGTTTTCATATCCACCACACTGATAGACAAGGATTGTTTTCCGTGTTATGAGCCTCCGATGATTAAATTAGAGAACAATGGAGAGAAAGTATGAAAACAATTCTATGAGAGAAAAATAGCTAAAATATCAAAATTTACTCACTTCGTCAAACTATATACAGTACAAACTATACTACAAACGTGCTAATTAAGTGACTATTAACGATGAATAACCCAAAAAAAGATTAGGTGATAACGGCGAAAGTGGAGGAACGTTAAATATACTGCTCTTAACGTCCAACTCTTCCGAGGTCCACCACGATGGTGTTAACGGAGCCGCTGAATAATAACTCGCCGTGTTATTAGATTCCTTCGGCAAAACCTCGTTCTTCTGTTCTTCTTCTTGTTCTGTCTTAACAACAACATCATCTCTTTTCTTTTTTTTTCTTGAATTGTTCACTGGTGGTGGTGGTGGTTGTGACTGAAATGATTCAATTTCGAGTGGGAAATTGAGAATGGCTTTACTTCCGCGCATCTTGAAGGCAGCTCTATCATAAGCTTTACCTGCTTCAATTGCGGTTTCGAAAGTACCAAGCCAAACACGAGCTCCTTTACGACTTGGGTCTCGAATCTCCGCTGCATATTTACCCCATGGACGTCTTCTTACTCCTCTGTAGTGCTTGTTAGTATTCATATCGTCTTCTTCTTCTTCTTCTTCGTGTTTACGTTTATGCTCTGAGATAACAGTAGTACTAACAGTAGAATTTGTAATGATTGATTTTGGTTTGGTATCCGCTGTGTCTAGTGGAGCTAGAGAGATTTTTCGTCTACTGGTGAAACTATTGCTGCTGTTGGATTGACAAGGAGAATTGGTTTGAAATTGGTAGCTTGAGGTTGAAATGAGAGATTCAGTTCGAGATAAAGGAGGTGGAAGAGGGATTGAATACGAAGAGGAGGTGTTTTGTTGTTCAATTTTGGAGGTATAATCATTGAAGAAAGTTTCAATAGATGCGTAGTCACCTAGCAGATGTTCTCTTATCAGATCAAGAGTAGAAGCCATTTCAAAATATTTGAAGATATGGAGAAAGAAAGAGGTAGACAAGAATGGGTGTTGGGGAATTAGATGTGGAAGTGTTGAAGTGAAATGGGATATATATAAACGATATGGCTGCTTGTTTGGTTCTTAGTAAGTGAAAGAATTGGACTAGGTGAGCCAGGGGGAACGAGGGAGGTTCGAAGATAGTAGGAGGAAGCGTCCTTGGTCTATGTCGGCTTAACTCATAAGGACGTACTAGCGGATAAGCATTAAACAACTACAACTCTCCTTTCCAGGAAGGTTAGTTAATTACCCCCGATATTATTACTTTTTTTTTTTTTTTTTTTTTTTTTTTTTTTTTTTTTTTTTTTTTTTTTTTTTTTTAAGGAAAACTTGAAATAACATTATATTAAAACTTAGGTTACGCTTGGTATACTGTAAAATAATACATTTTACAAATTGATGCAGATGTATTAATTAGTAGTGTATTACTTTACGGGCGCTGGTAGTAATTGTGATTGTGGGTGGTGTTGACGATGGTAGTAGTGGTAATTGTGGCATGGTCATGATGGCGGTGATCGTGGTTGTTGTGATAGTGATTGCAAATGTGGGTGATGATGATGGTGATGGTAATGGTAGTGATTGTTAAAATGGTGGTGGTGGTAGTTGCAATGATCATGGTAGTTGTGGTGGTGGTAGTGATGGTTGTGGTGACTATGATGGTGGCGGCGGTAGTAGTAGTGAAGTGGGTGGTAGTAATAGTGTAATCTAGGAATTGGCTTCAACGAGATGAATGAAGGGTGGGTTTGTGAGTCAGTGAAAAGAATGGAATTACTAGAATGGGAAGAGAGGAAAACATTAGGAGGATGAAATTGACTGATTAAAACTAGCACAGAAAACTTAGAAATCTTTGAGTATGAGCACCCCGACTAATAGCTATGGTTCTTATTGCAACAAATTAAATATGAAAGGCCAACACGTCACGAGTCTAGCTGAGTTGGTAGAGGTGTGCGGATGAAATCACACGTCACGGATTTGAACCGACCGACCGACCGACGGCATGGGATGGGGAGGGTTAAGGGTAAAAAAATAATCAATACATCCACATACCCAATTATCAAGTCACTTCAACGGAGGTTTATGTTCTCAATAGTAAGTTAAGTTTGATATTGAGAATGTAGAAAGTTGTGATTCAATTATTTCATTGAACACTTTGCATACCCAAGCAAATTTGTCCTCGCCCGCTAGGTTAACAGATCCCCGAATCCACCCCGAATAATTGTTTATTATTATTTTTAAATCATCTCCACTCCGCACGGATTGGCGCATATTTGCTTCGCCCTGCTTAACCGCTCCGAGTTCAATGGATGGCAGATATTCACCCCACCACACTATTGCTGAACAATGGAGCAGGAACAAAGAACAACGATCGTTGTTTGGATCTCCTTTTTTCTCATCATACACCATCCTCTCTTCAATTAACATATTTCCTCCAACTCAAAGCCAACACAACACAAAACATACAAATAAAAGGATTTAAGTCCAAAACCTGCAGGTGGGAAATTTTAGTGGATAAAATTACCGGGGAGTTATGAAACAATAAGGCAATGTTTAAGACATGTTTTTTCTCACCCATTTGCTCGATTTAAGAGCTCTTTTTTGAGTTATTTCATTAGTAGCTTTGAAAATTTACCCTATAGAAACATCTAACAAATCTATGTTTGAAACCTTTCTCCTTGGTCTCCTTTTTTCTTTTCACCACCACCAACAAATCCCACTACTGACAGATCCCACCACTCGCCACCATCAATAGATCCATGATCCCTCTGCAATAGTTGGAGCAGTAGGAAAAGGGGAGGAAGGAGGAGGTGGGGAGAGGGGAGAAATGAGAAGATGAGGAGGAGAACTTTGAGACCTGCAGGACATAAAACGATCACCGAGAAGAATGAAAATACGGTGTCGGTGGCTGGTGGTGGTCCTGACAGAGGCGTGGAATGGCAAAGGCGAGGTTTTGTCACAGTCTATCATTATGTCCGTTTGAGAAATTGAGATGGAGAGAACTGAGACGAGAATAAGGGGTAGGATGTAGGTTTTTAAGGGTATATTAGTAATTAGCCACATAAATGGATATCCACGGAACAGATATGGCCAAATCTGTATCCACTCCAAATCCGTGACAGATACTAGATCCCCATATAACCCCCAAAATCCGTTTACCCAAACCCAAATCCGCCCCATTTGGTGCGGGGCGGATATTCGTGAAAATCAGCATTGTTGTCATCCCTAACTATCTCTATTGTACATCTACAATTAACTCAATCTCCTCCATACCCATGCCCTTGTGTGTTTCTCTTCCTGCAGGTGAATGTACTTAAACCCATTCCTTCAATCAGCTCCTCTAACTCTCAAGGTATTACCGCTTGACTTTGGATTTGAACTATCTTTACTCTGGATTTTGGTTAGTTTTATGTCTCGGTTCTCTTCATCCATATACCCGAGCATGGATAGATGATGTACAGAACGAAATCTCGATATACCATTCCACTGTTGAACAAAAGAAACCTTCATGTTGTCATCCAAATTTACTCGGATCTGAAGAACAACCACCTCAACTAGGACTCTCACTCATCTCTCTTGTTTGATGTTCAAAAAACTTATTGGATCGGGGCTGATTCAACCGATGGTTTGGGGGGTGGTTCAGGATGAAAAGTCGAATAAAATGAAGATATATTTTATGTTTTCCCCCTTTGTAAGCCTTTGGATTTGGAAACAACCACGTAAAAGGTGCGACAAGGATATTTGTGGAATTGTGAAATTTGGGATGGCCAAGTGCAAGGAGCGTGTTCCATTAGAAAGTAAAAAAAATGGAAGATTATTGCTAACTGTCCGTCTTTGGGGGCACAACTAATTTTTAAATACTGAGGTACTTTGAGTTTCGCATTATGAAGTGGGGGTATGTCTTAATATCCTTGGTTAAATTCGTGTTTTTCATGTTACTAAGTTCAAAGCATACGAAATATGACAACTTTTCATCTTTGAATTATTCGTTTGTATATATATATTTCTAATTAATATGGTGGGATCTGGGGACAGAGATTTTTTGACAAAGAAAATTACACACGCATACTTTACCATCAAGATGTTTCATAATGAGTTGGTTTTTTTTTTTGGGATAATCTCTTTGCCATGTAGATCATTCTCCCCTAAAATCCTAAGTGTTTGAGATTTCTAACTCTATAAGATGCATACAGCAAATTCATGGTGGAATTGAATGGTTGAAAATTTTCTACCTTATATAACATGTTCTTGAACTTCAAATGAATTCAACTTTCGAAGAGTAATCTATATGGTTAATATATCATCCCCCATAAAATACTATAGTATCCTGAAATGTATGCGTAAAATAGGTGTAAGTAATTTTCTTTGACAAAAATCTTTCTACTCGATTTCGATCGACTAATTAATAATATATTTTTTTCAAATATCCTGTTAAAGCAATAGTTTTGTCATTTATTGACATGTGAGAATCTTGTCCCTATTGTCAAGTCATTGAAAATTCTGGCAAGTTTCTACAGCACATATGTAGTTTCATGAGAGATTCAATGAACTTTGGAGACCCACTTGACTTGACATCTACACGTGTGACAATTAACAATTCCAAGAGTAGTCTTGGTCTGGAATTCAAATTTTTTTTGGGTTCCTTGTCATCATTTTATGGAGAAAACAAAACACAAAGATTTTAAAGTTTGATCTCTTTGGTCTCTTGAAGTCATCAAAATCAATCAAGGTCAACATATGCTGCAGCTTAAAAATGTATATTATGTGTAAGGAATGAGATTTGGCCAATAATTTTATATTTTGAATTCAAAAAGGAAAAATGCCGAAATATAATTTTATATGTTTTTGAAATTGTTTTTTCAAAAATTTTGAGATATTTTTTTTGTAAATTTTGAGATTTTGTTTTTCGTAAATTTCATGCGTTTCGTAAAAATATAAAAACCAACTACTAAAAACTACATTTTTTGAAGGTTTTTTTGAAAATTTTCGGAGTTGTTTTCCTAAATTTTGAGATTTTTAATTATTATTTCTTCTAATTATTTATTGGCTTTTGAAACCTCTCTCTGATTTTTCTAATTATCATTTCTTCAAATTATATATTGATTTTTGAAATCATCCCCTTATTTTCTAATTATATATAGTTTTCATAGTTCTTTCATTTCTTAGTATTTAAGCTTCATTTAATGTGTTTAATAGATTTATTTACTTGCACTTTTTTGCATATTTCATAATACACTCAAAATTCATTATATATATTTTATGTATCCTCGAAAATTTTAAGTTTTTTCTTTAAAATCAAGAGACAATTAAATTATGCGTAAAAAAAACGAAATCACAATCCTTAATTATGTGTAAAAAAAAAACAATTAAATTCACTTCAACCGGAAGCCAATAGTCTAGTCCATAATAGTTCCACAATTTCATGGAATTGATAAGCTACTTCCTAATGGGGAGGATTAATACCCGAATAATAATGATTTGGAGCTTAGTACAAAAACAATAAATAAAATAAGAAGACGTAATCAAAGGTTTTCTTTTCAATCCTCCCAGACCAATTCATTTGGTCTAATTGGGTGAGATCTTTCATATTAACAGAAAAATAAAATAAAATAAATTCAATCTCTCAAAAGTAAATTTTCTCGGGGCTTCAACATTTTCTAACTAACAAAGATTACAATACTCACGATAACAAACTATCGAGGCTGCTTACAAAATTCCACATCTCAAGAACAAACTCTCTTAAGGCTCCAACTTTTGCTGACTAACAAATATTGTAATACTCTATTCGAGAGGCTGCTTAACACGCTCTCCCTCAAGATCAAACTCTTGAGACTCTTTCTCAATGGCAACCCCTTTGAGAGTAGGGGTAGGCATCCCATCACGTCTCAATTTTTTTGGGATTGATCAAATCCATCTTGATCCCGTCACGATCTAGAGTGGAATAGAATCAAAATGGAGATTTTCAATCCCACCCATCTCGTCCAGTCTTACACTTATTTATTTAATATTTATTATTATTAATTTTAATATTTTAATTAAGTCTGACTTAGTCACTTAGGTTGAAAGAATCTGTGACTCTATGGTCATAAATTTTATCGACTCTTCCCCTTCCTTCCTTTTGCAACTCTTTCAGCGATGCAAACATTTCGACATCTCCTATTCTCTTTCACAATTCCCTCACATCACCCACTTCACAAGTCATCTCTCCGTTCTCCCTAAAAATTTCGAATCAAGATTCCTATTGAAACCAATCCTTCGCAGTTCGCACATAGTCAAAATCGAATCCCAAATTGAACCCTAAAATTCCAAATTAAACCTTAAAATTACAAATTGAACCCCAAACCCAAAATTGGGAATTTCGAACCCTAAAGCCTAGATTGATTAGAATGAAGAGATCAATGGTAAGTTCAAACTCTTCGATTCCCTTCAGTTCTTAGATTACATTTTGATTTTTTTTTACACGATATTCGAATTTTGGGATTTAAACTTGAGGAGTTGTGGGCTTGTTTTTCAGTGGTTTGGATATTTGATTTGTGAATGTACTGGGTTTTCTGTTTTTGAATTTTTGTATGATAGATGTAGCCAAAACAAACTATTACTGACTAATGAGTCTACTGACTTAGTGATGTCCTTTTAATTTGTATGAGAGCAATATAAGCAAAGAAGTCGTTATCTCTTGCTTCAGTCTCACCCTCCTACAATTTCCATGATGAACCCTAAAATCCAAACTTGTATTGAAAGTTGATCCCAAAACCATATACAAATAATGATGATGATGAGAGAGGCCAAACCCAATTTGTCAAATCAATACAACCTATATATAAATAAAATCGAGACGCATTTTCGTAAATATATATAACAACCTCGCCACCTCATTTTTTTTTTTTTTTTGGTTTTAAACAAGCATCTATTGTTTAATTTGTTCCAATTTTCATTATCCCTTTACTTTAATGTAAAATTGGTAATACTATTTATCTTTGTTATTGAGTGGAGTCAACCATCAAAGATTAAGGCTTCTTCTTCAACATGAGCCTCGTCATTGAGCCTCCCATGCACCCCACACTCAAGTCTGCCTGAACCAATTGAATAGCATGCCCAAGAGGGAGGGACTAATATCGATGATGACATATAGAATGTTGAAGAAATAGCATAATAGATGATGGGGTAAGAGACTTGCCCTCAAATTATAGTACTACTAGTTTGAATCGTAGTTGGGTATGGGAACGCTTTAAAGTATATGAGGTGAAGAAAAAAGTAAACAGAAAGACGAGAAAACATAAAAGATGATGGAAGTAGAAGAGGTTAAAAAGAGTGCTAAATGCAACTATTGTTATTCTAAAAGTTCATTAGGAGATTATGTTGCTGGTGGTGGGAAATGGGGACATCGGAAATGAGTAGACACATAAAATCATATTATAAATATTACACACCAAACCAAAACAAGAAACAAAATATCATTATTGGTGATAAGGGTCAAAGTAATAAGAAAGTTGCTAGGTGGTTTTCATAGAGTACTGTGATTGGGGCTTGTGTTAAGATGGTTGTAATGTATGAGCTTCCATTTAGCCATGTTGATAATATATATTGGTTTTATGGGTTTTTGTATTGTGGCTTGCCCAATGTTTCAAGTGCCCAGTAGGAAAACTGTAATGAGAAACTTTTTTCAAATGTATTATATCAATAAGGCAATTGGATTGGGGATTGAGAATGTATTGACCTTAATTGTAGACAATGCATAAGCACATAAATGTTGCTATAGATTGGGTTAGTGATAATATGATCAGGTAGAGGAATTCACAAGTTGTTTTGGGTGGGAAGTACTTCCATGTGAGACGTTGTGCCACATAACAAATTTAATTGTTGCAAGTGGCTTGAAAAAACTATCTAAGTACATTTTAGCTAGGGTTGAACAAAAGAACCGAATAAATCGATCGGTTCAATTTAGGATCAGTTCGGTTTTAGAAATTTTGAAACCGATATGAGCGGTTCGATTTTTAGTTTTAAGTGATTTTAATCAACAAAATCAAATCAACCAAATAGATAATATAAAAATAATATAATATGTTTAGTTTAGTCGTGCGGTTCGGTTTTATGTCGGTTTCAGTAACATCTTAGTCGATTTGATCGATTTTATGTCGTTTTAGTAAATTAAGGTCGGTTCGGTTTTGCTTGGTGTTCGATTCTGTTTCGGTTTGCCATTTTGTCAAACTGACTAATTCGTTTCGGTTGACGATTTCACCAAAAATCAAACCGAACCGAATCGTGAACAACCACAGGAATGATATGAGGTTTGTTTCAAATAGATTGGACTCTTTTAATTCTTGTGTTGAGAAGGAGAAACTTTCCAGCAAAGGCCTTGTATGTTTAAATGTCTCCATAAGGTGGAATTCAACATTTTTAATGTTGAAGACGACCTTCAAAATTCAGAAGGCTTTTTTTAAGGATGAAAGAGGATGATGACAACCCCTTTTTAACTTTTTTCAAGAAAAAATGCAAATTTTGATGAGGAAGGGAATGTGTTTCAAACTAGTGGCAAGAAGATTATGGTTGGACCACCATGTCAGGTAGATTTTGTCTTTGTAAAGTTTGAGGGTATTTTTTATGATGTGACTTTGATTTTTAGTGCATCATTGCACCATGCTGCAGACACAACCTTTCATGATGTATTGAAGATTGAACATGAGATTGAAATGTTGGTTGTTGCACCTGAGATGGCCACTAGTTCAGATGCTAAAAAGTATTGGTTGACATGGCAGCCTATGAGAAGAAAATACAATAAGTATTTTGGCTCTTTTAGCATCTTGAACCCATTATTGATGATTGCATTAGTGTAAATCCAAGGTTCAAGCTGAAACATATTACTCATCTTCTTAATTAGGAAGGAGAAGTTTTGATCAATAAGATGTGTAAAAAAAATCAAATCCTTGAAATGACTTTTGATAGCCCTATAAGATGAGTATGGACCAAGAGTGGATGGTGCATACACATGAAAAAATGTAAATCACAAAGTGAAGCTTCTTCTATTGTTGTTGATGAAGATATGGAAATGGATGATATTTTGGATGATTGGATGAGGGTGGTGGAAGAGTGTAATGATGCGTGGTGTCAATGAAGTGGATCAATACTTGATTGATCTTTTGTGGATGACAATTAAAGATAAATGTGATATTTTGTTATAGTGAAAGCTCATAGATCCCAACTATCCTGTTTTGGCAGCAATTGCAAAGGATATTATTGCCATCCAAGTATCAACAGTGACATCAAAGTTGTTTTTAGCACAGCGGGTAGAGTGATAAATGCATTTAGGAGTTCATTAACTCCTAATATAGTGGAGGCAATGATTTGCATGCAACACTTGTTGAAGGGAGATGATATTGCAATTTCACGGTTGGAATTTCAACATACATAAAAGAACTTGAATTTTTATAAAATTGTTGAAGCATGTAATTTGTTGTAAATTTGCTTCTCCAATTAGAATTTGTAAATTTGTAATTTGTTGTAAATTTGTAATCTGGATCATTCCTCGCCAATTAAAATTTCTGTTTTGGTATTGGTCACCTTAGAGTCATTGCCCTTGCAATGGTGGCCCTTGCTTATTCACATAGGACTTCATGTGCCACATACTACTTGGGTCATAACAAAAGCTAATGATGCTTTCAGCTACTGGCCTTAGCTTAGCTTAGCTTAGTTGCATTATGTTGCCTGCACATGAACTTAACTAGCAGTTTGAAAGGTTGATCAACATTTTAGAATTGCAAATTTTAATATAATTCTTCTTAATAATTCAAAGATTCATTTTTAAAAAGTTTAAAATAATTTCAATGAGATTTGCTCATGTACATGATCATCTAGACAAATCACTGCCACATCTTCGGCCAAAAACAATGACGACCTTGGTGAACTCATGGAAGATTCATACCTTCGAATTAATCCAAAATATGAATTGAAGTCTGTGGCATAGACCTATCCTATCCCCACAAGCAAGGAGGGTGTTAGTGACCTATATGCAACTAGACATTTTTATTGATAAATTATCACACAAAAACATCATCAACTTGCCTTTGATTTGTAAAATATATATTTTTAAAGGTGAGTGTGTCGCTGGTGGGTAACGAACCTCACACGTTAAACCACCACAGCCTTAGCTAATCAATCAGGCTATCAATTTTGCAAACCCCACTAATGGCGAGTGTGTCGTTGGTGGGTAACGAACCTAATACGTTAAACCACCACAGCCTTAGCCAATCAATCAGGCTAGCTATCAATTTTGCAAACCCCACTAATTACATCCACTTGCATGAAGTGCAATTCCTACATCTCAACTTGCCATTGGCAACCCCCACACACTTGCATCTCCACTTGGCTACATTGATTAATCTTCATTAATTAGGTTTGGCTTATAATTAAGGGGCCTAATGTTTCAGTTTCTATTTAATTGGGACCCTAGGACTAGCTTTGATCAGCAGCAACAGCTCTGTTAAACCTAATTGAGTTGAGGTTTCGCTTTCATAGTTTTATAAGCTACGTAATCACATATTAAAGGAAGTTGCTCGATTAAATGGAATAATAACATGTACATTTGTAACAAGAATGACGATTACAAGTACCATGACCAGGTAATAGTTACGCCCATTCCCCATTTTATAATTACTTGAAACCAATGTCATTAGCATATAAACTAAATCGAAGAAAAATAAGGAAAAAAAAAACTTGGAAGCTACTTCCAGCACCAAAAACAACATATCTCCCTTTCTTCTTCTTCTTGTAACATCTTCCTATGTGAACCCCGGTGCCCCCAATTGTAGTTGTTTTGTAACTTCACGTTTCTATATTTGTAACGCTTCCACGCGTAACACCACAATCCATAGGATGCAAAATTGGCTTTTGTTTGATTAATATAAGCAAGTTAACTAATTTTGAACAACTAGCTTAGTCGACAAGATTTTTATAGGTTACTAGAAATTAATTATTAATGGCCGAAATTATGTTGTATTTTAGAGGGATTTAGCCTTTGCAAAAATATTATGAATGGATTTGGGTTAATAATGCATTACTAAGATCATCCAGAGTACTTGGTATTTAGCAAGGAGGTTGCTTCAAAGGAGGAGTGCATTCATTCGTGAAAAAAAACCATTTTGACTATCAATTTAGGATCCACTAAGTTATTGCTTGGACTGAAGGACACTAATAAACTCAAACAATATATTTTTGTATTTCGTTTGAGTTTCATTTGAGCTGAAATTTTCAGAAAAAAAAAAAAAAAAAAATTAATAGTAGAAACAAAGTGCCAAAGTTTCAGCCCGTTTTTGACAGTATTTTTTTAGATACGTGTTTAGGTCCACACCATTAAATATTTTGATAAACAATCTTTGTGGTTGTTTAAGAATCACCTGTCTTTGGACAATGTGCATTGGTCGGCCTCTCACATATTTGGGTCGCGTCAAAAATGGATCCTCAATCGCTTCATGATTATAATAGAGAAAATCACCTTTACATATTATAATGTGTATCTCGAGGTACACATCTCGAAACGGATTGAACCTTTAACACGTTTCTAATGTAAATATTTAGTTTTCCTCAAAATTTTAGCTAAAAAAATAGAGTTTTCAATCAAGTACAAGTTTTTTTAGCAACATATTATCTAGCAAACATAAGGTACATATAGAGTTAATTGAATTCGCACCAAGCTACTTCGCAGATGGTTTGAAGAAAATTGTATTCGAAGATGCAATAGGAAAATTGTATCAAAGAATGTACCTGGTCATTTTCTGTATTTTAATATAAGGGTTCGAGAATCCTGGAAACTATGTTCGCTATTAAAAAAATGGTAAATGAAAACCAAGTGAGTCCTAAATGGGCAGTCAATAGGGGTGGGCATCTCGTCTCGTCCCAATTTTCGGGTCCATTTGGGATTGATCAAAACCATCCCGATCTCGTTATTTTCCAATCTAAAGTGGGATGAGTTCGGGATGAAGATTTTCAATATCGCCCATCCCGAACTAATTTATTTACTATTTGTTATTATTAATTTTAAATTTAATTTTATATCCAAAAAAAGTCAATTTGATATAAAATTTGAATTATTATTCCAACAACCAAAAAGTAATTGTTATTTAATTTGGGCATTCTATAATAAAATGAATTTGCATTGTTAATTTGGATATTAGTTGCTTTGGAATAAAAAGTTCTAATCTTATTTTTTATATAAAGTTTTAATATTTTTTTATTGTCTTTAAACTATTCTCATCCCATTCCGTCCCGTCCTGATCCTGTTTGGAATGGGACGAGGTCAGAATGAAGTTTATTCTGTCCCAAAAATAAAACAATTGAATGGGATCGGGATAAGGTCCATCCCATCCCGTGCCCACCCCTAAGTCGAATGTTGTTCGTCTTTGGGCTTTTGTCCATTAAAAATAGAATCCATGTATATATAAGATGTGATCTAAATGTAGTAAAGGGTGTGATCTTAGCATAATCTCCCCAGGAGTTGATGACAAATGTGGAATGGAAATTCAATCACCTTTAATTTTTAAGTCAATTTCGCAAATAAACTGAAGAACATAAATTTTTTTTTTCTTTCATCCACTTTTGTAATTCAGACATGAAGGGCTGCTACATTGAAACATGGTCATTGTCTTCCTCATCATCATCACTGTTACAACTGTTAATAACATCTCTGTCTTACCAAACCAGGACCTGATGTTGTATTCCAATTCAATCTCAAATGCCGTCAGCCGGATTCGAACTCATCCGTCATAAATCTATCACTGAGCTGGTACTCCATTGGCTCTTAATCAACTTCCTTGCATTCATATTCTCTTCAGCTCCAATGTCCCTCAATCTTTTGCCACTACTTTTCCATGCTGATGAAGGTGGAGATGTTGGTGATGGATTATTGGAACAAGTTTTTCCAGCTTCAAGAGGGAAGTTGAGAATGGCTTTGCTTCCGCGCATCTCAAATGCTGCTCGATCATAAGCTCTAGCTGCATCAATGGGAGTGTCATAGGTCCCAAGCCAAACTCTAGACCCTCTACGGTTCGGGTTTCTAATCTCTGCCGCAAATTTTCCCCAAGGCCTTCTCCTCACTCCTCTATAATGCTGCCTCTCTTCACAATATTCCACTGACTTCATTGTAGTTTGCTGAGATTGCTTCGTAGAACTGGAAACAAACTCATTTCTTGATTCAATAGAATAGTCCATTTGATGAATACTACTTGAATCATCCAATGGGAATAACTTTGGAATATAGGTATTGTTGTCAACAAGATCAAACTCTGGAAAAGGAGATTCAAAACATGAAGGTGATGATTCAAATGTATTACTGGGGGATGAACATAGAGTAGTATTGAGATGGTTAAGAAAGTTGTCGAAAGACGAATCAAAGTCGAAATCACTCAAGAGATGTTGTGTGATGAGTTCCAATGCTGAAGCTTCATCTTGTGTTGCCATTTTTCTTACACAGACACAACAGAAAAAAAAAAACTGAAATTTCAAATCTGTATGGATGATTGATTGTTGAGTGAAACAAATAGATATATAAGGCAACAACAATGACCTTCCTCTCAAGTTCCAATCAATAATAATAAAAGAGCCATAAGTCATTTGTCTTTTTTAATTTCTAGTATTTTATTGTTAATACTGATTTCCAAGATCTTTCAATAATATGTTATTTATTCAACAATTCCCCATATTTTTTTATATGGATGAAAAAAATATATTGATATTAGTATAAAATTGGTGTATGCACATTTATCTCATTCACTTTTGTTCCATAAATAATGAATATGCCACCCTTGAGAAATGTGTTGTGGATTCTTTATGTTGCTAATAAAGCACTTTATGTTTTGTTTTTTTAGTGAGGCTAGAATCAAGTTTTTTGCAATTAGGTCATGCAATCAGAATGATGTGGCATCGTCAAAGAAATTTTTTACGACCTCGAGATACATATAAACACTTTAGGGATTTTATCATTCTTTCAAGATCATGTCACGTCACCATGATTACAAAAACCTGATTTCCTAGCATTTTTATTTGTTTACCAAGTAAATTCTATTTGTTTGTTGTTCATGTGTTTCTTATCAATCTTAAGATAATTGGTCTTTGTCTAACCCAAAAAAAAAAAAATCTCAATTGTGATTAGACGAGTTTTTTTTACTCTATCTATCTCATAGTATAGGGGTGGAGCCAGGATTTTGGGAGGACCTATGTAAGTATTTTTTTTTTATTGGTGACAAATTCTCATAAATATATAGTATATATTATATTGGAAAGTTTTTAATTATGAAACATATAATGAAAATAAAAATTAAATGATCTAATAATATAGTCCTAGCATCATTTTGGATCTAAAAGGGTTGAAAATTTATCTTTTGAACTGCTAAATCATTTTTCTTTCCCTTGACAATTTTAAATCCACAAAAATTGATATGATCTTATGTTTGCATTTCTTAGATATGGGGTTTTCAAGTTTCTTTGGGAATTTTAGCTGGTCTTTTCTTGGAAAGTGTTCTTGCAAAAATTCACTGCCAATGTTTGGCGCCACGAAAATACTATAAAACCAAGTTTTTGCAACTAGGGTAACATTGCGTGATCTTGAAAGAATCATGAAATCTCCAAAGTGTTTATTTGTATCTTGAGGTTGTAAAAACTTCTCTGATAATGCCACATCATCCTGGTTGCAGAACTTGATTGCCAAGGTATCCAATTTCTAATACGATCCTTCCATGTCATATTTTTTTGGAAATGGTAGATCTAATGGATTGGATACAACACGTTTGTGATGGGAATGTCCAATGTTTGGACATTCTGCAAACTAGAATAGAGACTATATATAGAGGAGGGTAGGAGCACACAATTTTATTAAATAAAGTAACTATTTAGGTATGTTTTTCCTCCTATGTCTTACGATTTGAACTTGTGAAGACCTGATTGGAAATCTATTGATCAATCAAGCTATTTTTGGTAAAATCTATTTTTCCCAACAAGTTTTTTTGGGTGTCGATTGCTTACGGTGAATATTAGAAGAAACAATGGATCGTGCTATATTGATGTTTAGATGGGTTTCAGGTTTGGTAAATTCTTATGAGAAGATGACTTTATC
This sequence comes from Berberis vulgaris, assembly GCA_963556465.1. Lineage (NCBI taxonomy): Eukaryota > Viridiplantae > Streptophyta > Magnoliopsida > Ranunculales > Berberidaceae > Berberis > Berberis vulgaris. The sequence continues at coordinate 77,353,711 of OY747136.1, read as the reverse complement.
AATCATAACAGATCGTAAACAGAGGCTCGAATCCAAGTCCAACAAATCTCTCCCTTAAAGAGGAGAGACTTTACAAAGGAAACGAGTTATGGCGGGAATCACTCCCTAAGGACATATTTCAATGAAGGAGGAGATTGTTACAAAGAACATCTCCCCTCGTCACGCCCTACATGCTTAAGTCATGAAAATAATTAATAATGAACATTATATAAGATAAATGGAACATTCGACAAAGGTATGTAATTTTAATTGAACTTTGTCCAGATTAAGCTCTCTCATACAGGTTTACTGACTTAAGCATCAAAGTGCCTTCGACCACAAAAAAGATGGTCTTTGGCAATCTAACCTTATTTTATAGGCCAGATCTCTAGGAGACCAAATTTGGACGCATCAATATGCATTTTCTCAATCTTGTGCTTTTTTTTTTCATTCTTAATTACAAATTTTGTAAAGGTGGGACTGAACTCTGACAATTAAGCTTTTGGGGAATTTAAGTAAGAAGTACCATTTGTCATTTCCTGCAAAAAAAAATTGTTCATAATTGCGTACAGGAAAAAATTGGAAGAAATGATCGATGTTTAAGTGCTATACTGACCTTTCTAGCGTTCTAACATGCATCATATGCTAAAACTCAGCTAGAATACCTAAAAGGCAATCGAGGATATGGCCCTTCTCTAAACTTGAAGCACAACTCATGAATCTTAGAAGGTGAAACTTTAGTGGATCAACTGAAGGAATGTACGATTGCTTTCTAGGAGACAAGGATATTGTAAAAGTACACTGGTGAAAAAAGCTAGAAATTTGTAGATATTTCCAAAATTCCGTTTAGTTACAAGTTGCAATCAAAGGTGTTTCTCAATGTGGTTTGGCAGAGAGGATTAGTGGGGGATTTTTTTTTATTAGTACTTATAACATTGAAGTCGAGTTTGTATATAAAATGTATTCAAATGTAAATTTTATTCGTTTAAAAAAATTATTTTTAAAATGTAAATTTGCCAATGGTAGTCTGATTGGATGGTTAAAGCTATGGTAGTTTAACATCATGCAGCAGCAGTAACTGAGTAACCTTTTTGGTGTAAGGGGAGTCCAAGTTTTTAGCTTGAGAATGACAAGGAGGACAAAGATTATCAAAAGGCCAATTTCATAACATCTCTATGTAACTTGTCATTGAGGTTTTGCCTTCTCATAATCTGTGATGGTTGGGATATGTCTATGTATGACAAACAGTACGTTGGTGGCTTGGTAAAAAGTAAAAATAAAAAATTTGCATGAAAAGGTAAATTTAATTTGGTCCGCCATTTTCAGTAGAGAAATTACGTGATTTTTTTTCTTTTCTAAATTTTGTAATAATCTCAAAACACGCGAAGGCTATTCGTGGCTGCTCTCTCATCTACCAAACTGAGTTGTGATATTAGACTTGTGATATCATCCGCCACAAACCTACCAACTGAGTTAGTACTCCATTGACGACCGCTATGTTAACATCTACCAAACTGTTGTCCAATTTGATGGCATTAACGAATTCTCACTCTCTATTTTAATAAACTTTCTTTGATCCTTAATGTCTTCAGGCTCTAATCCATCAATATATATCTCTCAATATTTTTCCGCCAGTTTTCCCTGCTGAAGGTGGTGGACTAGATGTGGTTGTTGTTCCAGCTTTGAAAGGAAAGTTTAGAATGGCTTTTCTTCCGCGCATCTTGAATGCAACTTGATCATAAGCTCTAGCTGCATCAATGGCAGTCTCGAATGTCCCTAGCCAAACTCTAGATCCTTTACGGTTTGGATCTCTAATCTCTGCCGCGTACTTCCCCCAAGGCCATCTCATTACTCCTCTATAATGTTGTTGTTGCTTTTGCTACCTCTTTCTGCAATCCAACACTGATTTCTCTTCCGGACTTTATCCGAATTGTTCCATAGAACTGGGAATCATCAGATTCCTGGACTCAGTCGAACTTTCAAACAACTCGAAAGTGTTGCAGCTTTGGTTCAGCTTTGATTTATAAGTAGTGATGTTGTCAAGATGGAATTCTGAAATAGTAGGATCAAGTGATTCAAAATAAGATGGATCAGATGATTCGAAGAAGATGAAAATCTAATCCTCGTCAGTTCTTGTCACAACTCGATCCACAAAGTACTATATTGTCCGCTTTGGGCCCAAGGCTCGCACGACTTTAAAACGCGTAGTACTTTGTAGATCCAACCTCGTACATATATAATACATCACCCTCCCGCACCCAGGCGATGTGAGACTATGATCTCCCCTTTGTAGCTTGCCAACCCTCTTGGGATCCATGGGCCTTAGGCTTCTCCCGCACCCTCCTCCCCGGGTCCACCCACAGAAAGGTATCACAGTCCACCCCCTCGGGAGCCCAACGTCCTCGTTGGCACACTTTCGGCTGGGTCAAGCTCTAATACCATTATGTTACGACCCGATCCACAGAGTACTATATTGTTCGCTTTGGGCCCAAGGCCCGCACGGCTTTAAAAAGCGTAGTACTTTGTAGATCCAACCTCGTACATATATAGTACATCACCCTCCCGCACCCAAGCGATGTGGGACTATGATCTTTCCTTTGCAGCTTGCCAACCCTCTTGGGCTTCTCCCGCACACCCCCCCCCCCCCCCCCCCCCCTCAAATCCACCCACACAAGGGTATCACAGTTCTCATTTATGAAATGATTGGATGATGGTTAACTTTTGTTGTTGAACAAACATGCTGATCAAATATGAAGATTTCTTGCTGGTTTTTTAATCCATTGGATGTACACAGAGTATTCAAATCCCCGAGAAAGCATTTGAAAGACGTGAAATCTCCTAAGAGAAGTCGTTTTATAAGATTCAGCTCTGTCGAAGCTTCATCTGGTGTAGCCATTGAATTGAATTTGGATTAGTAAATGAGAGTGAGTGGGTGAGGAAGGGGATGAAAGCTACACACACACACACACATATATATATAGAAGAGAGCATGAGAGTGTTGAGTGAAGTTGTTATTCCGATTTATAAGCGGGACTTTCCTCAGTAAATAGGAACTAAGGAGGAGCCATCATATTTCTCTGTGTATCCGAGGAATGTGATTTCTTGAAATATGTAGAAATTTTATGAAATATTTTATGTTTTGGAGTTAGTGAAAAAATTTTCAAAATCCAAATATTTATTTTTTTTAAATGAATTTTTCTAAGAAAAATAAATATTCCAATCTCTGTATATTTTGACTTGCTATAATGTTATTTTAGTATCAAAAGTTTGTTATGTAAGTGATGTGATATGTAATTCGTATGACACACTATGAATCGTGTGAAACTTTTTATGTAGTATTTTAAGAATTTAAAAGCATAACTTATATTATTAAATTCAAAATTACAACCGAAAGTTTTACATTTTTCTACAAAATCGAAATATTTCTTAAAATCAGGGACCAAATTAACTCAAAAAAAGAAATCACAATCCTTGTTTCTTTCCAACCTTCGGAGGTCAAAAAATGCTCCATGCTTTCTCCTTTTTTTTTATAATTATTATTGTTTTTAATTTAATTTTACCAAGCTTGAGAGGGGTTTCCAAGTTACTTCAGTTTTGATTTATTAATTACTGATTTTTTTTCACATGTATCACATTAAAAACTCCAAAGTGTTCCTCAAAATTCAAATAATTAAAAAATGCTATCTTGTACTATATGTAAGCATGATCAATCTCAAAATTAGATGAGCTACATGTTATTTTGCTTATTTTTTAATGTGTATGATATAATTTAAAAAAACAAAATATGGCAGTGAAATACAATATTTTTTAATTTAAAAAAATGTTTGTCCACATTTTCCAAATAAGTGCACATGATTCATTTATAAAGATACCCTGTGGGAATATTTTCAGTACCCATGTCTTCCAAAGTTTTTAAGTAAATAAATATACAAGCATCTATGTTTACTAATAAACCAATAAACCTTATGAATGAACAATGTGCTATATACACACACAATACTATAAAATTAGGTAAAGGAATCTTCACTTACTTCTCTCACAATAAATTAATAAACCATATGATGATTAAAAATGCTCTGAGTGATCAAACACAAAACAATAATAATAAAAATAAAACGAGATAAACAAAAAAAAAACACACAAATTGTGAGAACTATAATTTATAATTTTCCTTGGGATAATCTAAAGTACTTTCCAATAAAATATCCATCAATGATTAAAATCAATCCAATATTGTAGGTGTGAGTATTGTTAATGTGTATGCTAGGCATGTGCTGGTGGCAAAGCTATCTTGAGCGAGCCCTTCTAGGCGTCGAGGAAACGGGCGAGGGAGGGGGTGCAACCCTTCATCCCCCTCGAGATTGAGCACAGGGGCTCGTGTAAATAGCAATGTTTCTTTAGGGAGCCCTTCTAGGGAGCGAGGGAAGGAGCGACCCATCCCCCTCAAGATAAGTGACATCGCGTATCTCGAGACAATTTCGCTTATCTCGAAGGGGATGGGTGGTTACGCCCCCTTACCCTCGCTCCCTAGAATTTATGTTCTTTAGGACTGTGCAATGAGCCCTTTTTATTAGCGAGGAATCGGGCGAGGGAGGGGTGCAACCCTCCATTCCCCTCGAGATGCGCAATGGCACACATCTCGAGGGGGATGGAGGGTTGCACCTTCCTCCCTCGCCCGTTTCCTCGACATTAAGAAAAAGTGTTGTGCAACTGGTTAGGCAGCTTTTTTGTTTAATATAATATTATATATTAGCAAAAAAAAAAAACAAGAAAATATGTTATATATTGATGTGTTCGGATCTATCCTTACTGATTTTGCTGATCTCAAGTCTGTAAAAATGAGTAGCAGTAAGTCAGGGACCATCGTTGTGGTGACGGAAGGCACTCCGATGCTTAAGTTAGATATCGATGTAAGGAAGAGTGGAGACTGGAAGTAAATTGCAAAGTGTATCCATACCTTTATTCTTCCTTTCATCGCCTTTTATAGCGAGTATTCCCTCCCCAATTATCCTTACGATCGAGGGCGTGATGGAGGGAGAAGATCTCGTATAAGATCTTATATGTATATGATTGAGTCTCTTCAACACTTGACTTTGTTTAGGACTCAATGTTTGATTGGGCTAATAACTGATTTCGTGCGAGTGGATCTCAGGCATATGATAGCTCTGAGATCCATATTCGGGCCAAGCCCCATGGTCCGTGCCTCTTGGGCTGACGTGACTTGTATTTGGGCACCTAACTTATGGACTTAACAACAGTTTATGTGAGGGTCCGCTTGGAACTGCGTTGAAGCCTTTCTCATGTTAGGATTAACCAATGTCATGTATACGACTATGATCGAGTGACAATTTGACGTCTCATAATATATATATAGTATAGGTTAACGTCTTTTTTCATGCCTTGGACAAATGCCAATAGAAAACTCAGAGTCGAATTTGCATGTTTGAGAATTTAGAAATGGGCAGAGGAAAAGTATTATTTTATATAAGGCTAATACGTCAAATATCGATATTTAACTGGGCATAATTAATATGTTTCGCTCATGTTGGAAAATATAAGCATGTGTTTAGGGTGTAGTTGTAGTCAGTTAAAATTGCATGCGTTTGTTGAATGCTTCATTTATCTTATATAGTGGTCGTTATTAATTCTCTACATGACTTAAGCATGTGAGGCTTAACGAGGGGAGACCTTCTCTGTAACTTGGGATAGTCGTCTGAACGAAACTCAGTTAAAATTGCATACATTTGTTAAATGTTCCTTTTATCTTATATAGTGACTGTTATTAATTCTCTACGTGACTTAATCATGTGAGGCTTAACGAGGGGAGTCGTATTAATTATCCTCCTTAATGAAGATACGTCCTTGGGGGAGTAACTTTCTCCACGACTCTTTTTCTCTGTAACGTTCATTTTCTTTGAGGGAGAGCTTTGTTGGATCTGAATTTAGGCCCCTGACTATGATTTGTTCTGAGGGGCCCTTTTTGGGCTTCAATGACTGGATCCACCCTTTTTAGTAGGGCCGAACAAAAAACCGATCAAATCGGTTTCGGTTTTAAAAAACTCAAAACTGAAGTGGTCGGTTCGGTTTTCGGTTTCTATGTGATTTTAACCGACCAAACCGAACCGAACCGAATAAATATATATAATAAATAATATATATTTTATATATAAATAATACAATATGTTTAAAATAGTCGGTCATTTCGGTTTTGGTTAGATTTTAGTCGGTTCGGTTCGGCTACGGTTTGCATAAATTAGAATCGGTTCGGTTTGAAAATTTTAAAATCGACCTAAGTCGGTTCGATTCACGGTTTGACGGTTCGGTTTTCAGCCCTATTTTTTAGGCTTTGTGAGTTGGCCCGAACTTAAAATACTTGGTCTTCATGATAGATGAAATTTTCCACATATATAGTTGTGATGGTAGTCTTATTTGATGTATCATCATTTCTAATATGACAATTTTCGCTTGTGTTTATGACATAATTGTATGTTTTTTTTTGTTTCCTGAGCTTTTTGCTTCTTGTGTCAATGTCGACTAGAATAAGGGTTTTTTTGAGTTTGACATTCATTAATTGATACCCGTTAGAGTTTAGTCTTCATTTTTAATACTAATTAAGTTTAGCCATCATTTTCTAACGAAACTGTTAAATCCACGTTATTTACTGATCAACATTAATTTTTAGACAATCTCACCCTTACCAACACCACCACCCACCCTAAAAGCACCACTGACTCACTAAAATTGCCAAGACCGACACCACCATCGCCCCCAACCTCCTCATGTCCCACTGAAACAAAACCACAACAAACTTGTAACATCCCTCCACTCATCTGAATCAAACCACAATCAATCCCACCTCGCCTGCAATACCCATACACTTTAATGTGTTTCTCCTCACTTGGTAACAAAACCTTCTTCTTCTTCTTCTTCTTCTTCTTCTTCTTCTTTTACTATTTGATTCTTCTCAGAAAGATATTATATTGATTGATTGGTGCTTCTATTATGTGCAGGAGAATCCATAAGACTTCACCCAATGCTCTCGAATTGCTTCAAGTCTCTCCTTCTAAAGAATTCCCCATTTCCAAGACCCACTCTTCAAATCCATAAGACTAACTCAGCTCTAGTTTAACCCAAGTTAAGGGCAAAATGATCCAAAAATTAATCTTGACTAGCCAATGTCGTGAACTTAACGGTTCCGTAAAAAAAATGAGTGTTAAACTCAATTTGTTTTCAAAACAAGAATCAAACTCTAATAGTTATAAATTAATGAATGTCAAACTAAAAAAATACCTTTGGAATAACGACATGTGGCATAACTACCAGGTAGTTATTACATTATTTTTACTTAAATTTTATTTTTATTAATAACCAACACCCTCAATATAAGCATTAGAAGCCACATGTCGTCCACCCTTTGAACATTGGGAGCAAAAATCTCAAGGAGCAAAAAATTTCTCTAAGCGTACCTATTCGAACCAACGAATATATGTTGTAGTTTCCTCAAGTATTTGTACATGGTAGTCCCCACGTGTGTTGATGGTGTAGTTCTACCTGTTCATATCAACCAATATATCTTGTAACCCCTTGTCTCTACTCCAGTTGAGCTTGGCTAACTGGCGAGGAAACCAGCGAGGGAGGGAGGGAGGACCTTCCATGCCTCGCTGGTTTCCTCGACAATTAGAATTCCCCACTCCAGTTTCATCTCTAGGATGTGAAAAAATGTGAAACTTTTTGGCAAGTAGTGGTGTTACATAGTAGCTTCTATTAATGTGCCCTACAATATTCTTTTGGAAGAATAATTTCTTCTCTTATCCATGTTCATAAAATTTGGGTATTCCTCGTGTTGTTGGCATTTCACATGCATATTTTTTTCTTTCTAAATATCATGTACTGAACATCTTATCCTCAGCCACGATCCTCCTTTTCGCCCTCAATCAGTTTTGAAGTGCAGGCCTATTCTAAAGTAAAAATATATATTATAAACTTTAGAGCTAGATTCTTTTAGAATTTGAATTAGTTGGAAAAAAAATTAAAATGTCGAGAGTGAGTTCTTCTCAAAACTTTTAATTTGCTAAAACATGAAGTTTAGGATTTTTGTTTAAATGTGTACTAAGATGCATTTTTTCTTGGTATGCAGCCCGTCTCATTTCTATAAATTTTTTGCCGAGGATTCTCCAACTTACAAATGCACTTTGAAATAATTGAAAAATTAGATATGAGTTGATAGTGCTAAATTTTGCATGGTGTAAATCTGTAAATTTTCTAACTCTGAATTAATGATGGTACATATTTTTAGTAATTGTGCTAGCTTTTTGGTTATACTGCAATTTACCCGTGACAACAATAACTGGTTAGCAGTATATATGTAGATATTACTAGCCGAAACTTTGTAGAAAATCAGCTTTAAATTTTAAGGAAAGTAGAAAGAATGCCTATGTAAAAGATTAAGGCAAATAAATAAATGATTTCACCCAGACGGAACACTTGTTTGAGGATTTCCCTCCATTTAAGCAAAAAATCAGGTTCTCCTTATAAGTAACTATATAGTATGTGGTAGGGGTGGGCAAGAATAAACCTGGATCGGTATGATCTCAACCCTATTCAAATTGAGACCAACTGGTTCATGCAATTTATATCCCGGTTCAACAAAATTCAGTTCTGATTACTGTAGCTCAGTTATAAAGTCCTCTCCTCCCCTCACATCCAATCTCTCCACAGTCTGCAAACATGGAAGTGAAACTCATTCTTTGAGCATGGGGCAAGAAGAACAACCAGAAACTCGAATCTTGCTAATTTCCATTTCTTTGATCGACTGAATTGAGGTTTTATGTTGAAAACCTTGGATCCCTAACCCAAATACTCCAATGAAATTTCTCCTTCCTTAACAAGATCACAAATGTAGTGATACTTAATTTCAATGTGCTTGCTTCTCCCATGAAACATCGGATTTTTTGCGAGAGCGATAGCTGATTAATTGTCATAGTAAATCTCCGAATGAGATAGTTGTTTCTTATTCAATTCAATGAGGAGATGCCACAACAGCATGACAAACACTAGTAGAAGCTGCTATGTACTTTGCTTCAACTGTGGATAAAGCAACAACCTGCTGCTTTTTCAAAGACCAAGATATAGCTCCTGACCCCATAAGAAACACAAATCCAGAAGTGTTTTTCAGTTCTTCCAAGTCCCCTGCCCAATCACTATCTGTATAGCCAACAAGTTCAAAATTGCTAACAGATTTGTAAAGAATACCGTGATTTTGAGTACCTTAACATTCTTTTGGCGGCTTGAAGATGAACTTGGCTAGGCTTCTCCATAAACCGACTAACAAGACCGACTCCAAAGACAATGTCAGGTCTCGTTGTTGCCAAGTATCTTAAGCTTCCAACTAAATTTCGAAAGTATGTTGGGTTAACAAGCTCATTATTACCACGGCAGTTTAATTGTAGTCTTACTTCAACGGGGGGTCTTGATCGGATTACAAGATTCCATCTTAAATCGCTTCAACAAATTAGTTGCTTACTTTTTTTGAGAGACAAATATCCCATCAGTACTTTGATTAACCTCAAGACCAAGAAAATATGACATAAGTCCCAGATCAGTCATATCAAAATTGCTAGTCATTGCCTCCCTGTAATCAGAAAACATATCTATATTGTTTCCTATGAATATCAAATCGTCAACATACAAGCATACAATGAGCGTATCTCATTATGAGTTAGATTTGACATATAATGTCGGTTCATGGGGGCACTATTGAAAACCAACTTCATGAAAATAGGAATCAATGCGAGTGTACCATGCCCGCGGGGCTTGTTAGCCCATATAGAGCTTTATTTAGCTTGAGTACCTTTTCTTCTTGCCCTTCCTTCACATAATCGACTAGCTTATCAACGAAGACCTCTTCTTCTAGAGACCCATTTAAAAATGTTGATTTAACATCTATTTATGAATCTTCCATCTGTTTTGGGCTGCCATGGCAATAACCATACGTATAGTGTCAAGTCTAGCTACAAGTGCAAAGACTTCATAATAATCTATACCTGGCTTTTGTTTGTACCCTTCCACAACCAGTCGAGCCTTTAATCTGTCCACCTCACCATAAGGTTTGCACTTGGTTTTGTAAACCCATTTAATACCAATAGATTTTTTCCCTTCAAGAAGAGAAGTCAACTCCCAAGTGTCATTTTTTTCTAAGGCGTGAATTTCATCATCCATTGCACGAACCCAACCATCATCTTGAACCGCCTCTACAAATGTGAGAGGATCACAATCTGCAAATAAGGCAAAATTAACAAGTTTTTCATCAGACAGATCCTCGTCATTAGTTAGAACATAGTCCTGTAAGTGTGAGGGTAAGACATGGGTACGTGTTGAGGTCCGAATGGCTACAATAAAAATAGTAAATGGGGATGGATTGTTCTATAGAGGCACATGAGACTGAATGTCTCCATTATCTGATTCTTCAGGAAGACTGACTTCTGGCTGCTTCTTTGACTCGTCAACTATCCAAGCCCAAGTGTCGTCTTTACTAAATGCAACATCCCTGCTCACAATGACTGAATTTGTTGTCGGATTGAACAATTCATATCCTTTAGAACGATCATTATAGCCTAGGAAAATGCACTTCTCTCCTTTATCATCCAACTTCTTTCGCTTTTCTGCCGGTACATGAGCATATGCAACACACCCAAACATGTGAAGGGCTGCAACATCCGGTTTATGACCACTCCATGTTTCTTCTGGTGTCATATTAAGAACACTTTTGGTGGGACACCTGTTTAAGATATAGACAGCGCAAGAAACGACTTCCGTCCAAAATATTGTAGGCAATTTTTTGTATTTCAACATACTACGAGCCATTTCAACAATGGTTCTATGTTTTTCTCTCGGAAATGTCCTTTTGTTGATGCTTAATACTGTGATTCTTGCAAAAATTGTAAAAAAAAAAAAAAAAACATTAGAAGTGTATTCTCCTTCTCTATATGTTCAAATAACTTTCAAACTATGGCCGGACTATTTTTCCTCATAGACTTTAAACTCCTTACAGACTTCAAAAGCCTCAGATTTTTGCTTCAAAAAATGTACCCAAGTTTTCCTGCTATAATCATCAATGAAAGTAATAAAGTACCGATTACATCCATGTGATACATTCTCCATTGGGCCGCAAATATTTGAGTCCACCATCTCTAGCAGCTGTGTTGCTCTACGTGACTTCCCGGCTAGAAAAGAATCCATGTTGCTTCCCAAGTACACAACCCTCACATAATCGATCAAAGTTCTCTAGCAAAGGTAGCCCCGTCACCATTTCCTTATTTGCCAACAACCTTAAACCATTAAAGTGCAAATGGCCAAAACGAAAATGCCATAACCAATTGGGATCCATAACAATGGAACTAAAAGAGCATACAAATTTTGTTTGCAAAGGGAAAGGAACACAAACGATTCTTTGTTATCTCAATCTTAGCAGTCGGCTCATTAAGTTGGTTCTCAATTATGCAAACCCCATGCTCAATGATAAATCTAAGGCCATTTATAGATAATTGACCTATACTCAACAAATTCCAGTGCAAATTTGGAACATAAAAGACAGAAGAAACATATTCATGAGAGATATCTTTTAACCGAATGAGAATACTACCTTTTCCCATGATGGGGACCGTTGTTTCTTCCCCAAATTTCACAGCTCCTCGTATGGATTCGTCTAGATGAAAAAACCAGCTCCTTGTTTCCACACATGTGATTACTGCACTCCGTATCCAAATACCATGTGCCGAGGTTGGCTTCTTTCGAAACATTGCAAGCTAGCAACAACATTTCTTCTTCTTTTAAGTTCTAACTCAACAAAATTAGCATTTTCATTAATTTCTTTGGCAATTTAATCGTGCACTATGATCGATAATGGCCATACCTTTTACAACAGAAACATTGGATTTTGGACTTGTCATAGTTTGAGAAGCTTGCTGATTGGAGAAAAGATATTTTGAAGCCACATGACCATCTTTGCTGCGAATAGACGTTACACCATTGTTGAAGCTACTCTTTTCAGTCACAGACACTTTGTTTTGGAAGGCACGTTCAACAGAATTTGTGCATATCTGATTCATTCTATGCTCGTGAGAGCAAACAAACCCAGCAACCCCTCAATCGTCATCGTTGACCAACCGGGTTATCCCAAAAAAAATTCAAACTCATACTGTTGAAACGGGACTGGGATTGAGACCGAGACAAGTCCAATCCTGGACTGCTCTGGACCGTGCCTTCCCTTAGTATGTGGTGTAGAAAATGACACAAGTAGAAAAATACGAGTATTGATTATAATCTTTGTACAACATATAATCTGTTAATTAAATCGTTTTCTCTAAAATGCTAAATTTCGCTCAGCAGTTTATATCGATGTGATGCATTTATGTCTAATAAGAATGAAACTCCTTTTCATTTCTTTGCTAAGGCAAAATGATAAAAATGTGTGCTGAGTTTTCTCTGCTAATCATGAGATTCACCTTTGATCATACTGTATATGAATGAAAAGGAAATTTTGCTAATATTAACAATAAGTCAAATAGTGCACACGATTGAGTTCTCCTCCAATGAGTGTATTAGTAAATATTGTTCTCAATGCCAAACCTTGCCATTTAATAAATGGTTGATCTAAATTACGTTAGACGACTAATTGCAAGTGATTTATAGGGCTTTTCTCCGTTCATAAGTTTCCAGGAGGGTTCAGAAACAAAAGAATGTCTAATTTAAAAAAAAATTAATTAATTACTTGTATCATTGATATTGTCCACAATTAATCAAACGAGTTATTACACTAATATTGATATTTTCCTCACTTAACCAGATGAATTATAAAATCTATTTTAAAGAAAAACGACTATTGTTCTTCTTTACTATCATGTTTCTCACTAAAAGAGATCACATTTCCTTTCTAGTTACCAGATATTTTGAATTCTTATCTAAAGAGTGCTTTATTAAGTTGTAAGTTGCTAGACTTTTATCCATTATAAGATTAGCCAATGCCCCTTAAAAGATTGCTAATTGATTCATAAAAATGAACTGGATTCACAACTATAATAAATAAACTTATTGCCTAATAAACAATGCTTATTAACAAGACATACTTATCCATAATATTGTTTAAGGTGATTAATTATTCATTTTCATCATATCTAAAGTTATTAGTTCTTCAACCTCTACAAAGGTCAAAGTGATTAATTATTTAAGCAACCTTTCAACGGGTTCAAATTTAATCTATTTGTTCATCGCCTTATTTGGATACGTCGGCATATCAAGTGTTCCAATACAAAAAAATAAAATAAAATACACACCATCTCTAGGGTTCCTTTAGTATTGAATGAATCTATCATAATCATATTTAGAGTAAACATTGTGTATTGTCAAGTAAGTAATCCTAGTTTATTGACATTGCCATCACCACCATCATCATTTTTTTTTATCTAAATTACGTTGAATTGAACTAAAACATAAGATGATTGATTCGATAAGAAACCTGAACTTACCTCGAAATTCTAATAAAACAATGTGCATCATTATTATTTTTTTAAATTAAAGAAAAATTGCACACACCCCTTTGGACCCCATTAACTTGGAGATTAACTTAAGGAAACTCATTTTAAATTAATCCCTTAAATTATTTTAAGGGAGAAGCAACAGAAGATCCATAATCATTCCTTATCCTAATAATATTTATGCAACATGTTTCATTACATTCTAATTTAATATTATTAGTATTCTTTTAAGAAAAATATTTTTCTAATTAGCCGAATTTATAGTTCAGAATCTAATTCAAGCTAAGAGATCTTTATTCTTTAAGAGAACCAGGGGAGAAGGTCACTTTTTCTAGTTACTTTTCCTCTTAAATTTTCATTTTTTAGGGCAAGTTGCATTGATAAATAAATGGAGGAAAGCAAAACATGAGTTGTCCATCATCAACACACATTTGGCCAAGTGGATCATATTGCCACAACATGCATGTAGTCCTGATCCACCCATTTTTTTAATGACTTGCACTAAAATATGGTTTCTTAATGATTAAGTTGTGTTTGAAAGGTAAGGAGTGTTTTTATAGGATTCCAAAACTTATTAAAGACCATAATTGTTCAATACACCATAAATTGATAAAGTTGTCATAAGTTGGGTTTGAATTCATGACCTAGTGATACCATCTGCCAAATTCTAACCATTGAACTGTTATGCCATTATTAATTCTTGGCATTTGGTCATTTTGGGATTCAGCTATCTATCATTTGAAATACATCAAAACTACCAAAATCATTTAAAAAAGTGACTGTTGAAGTTGAGGAAGCTATCAAGAATAATAAAAAACTATGATTGATCAACAAACATTTGGTCGTGTGGATCATATTGCCACAACACATAAATGTACTCCGGTAAGTGTGAGGGTAAGACATGGGTACGTGTTGAGGTCTGTGTGGCTGCAATAGGAAGAGTAGATGGGGATGGACTGTTCTATAGAGGCACATGAGACTGAATGTCTCCATCATCTGATTCTTCAGCAAGACTGGCTTCTGGCTGCTTCTTTAACTCATCAACTGTCCAAGGCCAAGTGTCATCTTTACTAAATGCAACATCCCTACTCCCAATGACTGGATTTGTTGCCGGATTGAACAATTTATATCTTTTAGAGCAATCACTATACCCTAGGAAAATGCACTTCTCTCCTTTATCATCCAACTTCTTTCGCTTTTCCGCCGGTACATGAGCATATGCAACACACCCAAACATGCAAAGGGCCACAACATCCGGTTTATGACCACTCCATGCTTCTTCTGGTGTCATATTAAGAACACTTTTGGTGAGACACCTGTTTAAGATATAGACAGCGCAAGAAACGGCTTCCGCCCAAAATATTTTAGGCAATTTTTTGTATTTCAACATACTACGAGCCATGTCAACAATGGTTCTATTTTTTCTCTCGGAAACGCATTTTGTTGATGCTTAATACCATGATTCTTGCAAATTTTGGAAAAAACATTAGAAGTGTACTTTCCTCTTCTATTGGTTCGAATAACTTTCAAACTATGGTCGGACTATTTTTCCACATAGACTTTAAACTCCTTAAAGACTTCAAAAGCCTCAAATTTTTGCTTCAAAATATATACCCAAGTTTTATTACTATAATCATCAATGAAAGTAATAAAGTACCGATTACCTCCATGTGATACATTCTCCATTGGGGCGCAAATGTCTGAGTGCACCATCTCTAGCAGCTGTGTTGCTCAACGTGACTTCCCGACTGAAAAAGAATCCCCGTGTTGCTTCCCAAGTACACAAGCCTCATATAATCGATCAAAGTTCTCTAGCAAAGGCAGCCCCGTCACCATTTCCTTATTTGCCAACAACCTTAAACCATTAAAGTGCAAATGGCCAAAACGAAAATGCCATAACCAATTGGGATCCATAACAATGGAACTAAAAGAGCATACAGATTATGTTTGTAAAAAGAAAGGAAACAAACTATTCTTTGTTATCTCAATCTTAGCAATCAGCTCATTATGCCAGTTCTCAATTATGCAAACCCCATGCTCAATGATAAATCTAAGGCCATTTATAAATAATTGACCTATACTCAACAAATTCCAGTGCAAATTTGGAACATAAAAGACAGAAGAAACATGTTCATGAGAGCCATCCTTTAACCGAATGAGAATACTACCTTTTCCCATGATGGAGACCGTTGCTTTGTTCCCAAATTTCACAGCTCTCGTATGGATTCATCTAGATGAGAAAACAACTCATTGTTTCCACACATGTGATTACTGCACCCCATACCCAAATACCATGTGTCGAGGTTGGCTTCTTCCGAAACATTGCAAGCTAGCAACAACGTTTCTTCTTCTTCTAAGTTCTAACTCAACAAAATTAGCATTTCCATTCAATTTCTTTGGCAATTTAACTGTGCACTCTTATTGATAATGGCCATACCTTTTACAACGAAAACATTGGATTTTGGACTTATCATACCTTTGAGTTTGAGAAGCTTGCTGATTGGATAAATGATATTTTGAAGCCAAATGACCATCTTTGCTGCGAATAGACATTACACCATTGTTGAAGCCACTATTTTCAGTCACATACACTTTGCTTTGGAAGGCACGTTCAACAAAATTTGTGCATATCTGATTCATTCTATGCTCGTGATAGCAAACGAACCCACCAATCCCTCAATCGTCCTCGTTGACAAATCCATTCCCTCTTCGATTGCAGCCACAACATAGTCGAACCGGCTTCTTAAAGGTCTCATAATTTTCTCAAGTACACGCAGGTCATTCAACTTCTCACCATTAACTCGTAATTGATTAACAATAGATTGAACTTGAGGAAAATAATTCGAAACTGATTCAGAATCATTCATAATGAGAGTTTCGAATTCCCCTCGCAAGGTTTGCAACCTTACACTTTTGACATTCTCATCGCCTTTGTAGGATTTTTACAGCATCTCCCACGCAGACTTTGTCGTTGTTGCACTAGAAATCTTCTCAAACACAACCTCATCTACGACTTGGTACAGAAAGAATAGGGCCTTCTTGTCCTTCTTTCTATTCTCTCTCAAACTATCTTTCTTGATTTGAGAGAGATCTGCTACTGCTGCCTGATTTTCTAGTTCATCATACCCACTCTCGATGATCTTGGACAACTCCTGAAAGCCAAACAAGGCATTCATCTAGAAACACCATTGATCAAAGTTCTTTCCGCTGAACCTCGGAACTTGGGGCTGAATCAATCCGTTCATCATTGTAATTTGCTTAACAAAGTTGAACAAGAGCTTGTGGCTCTGATACCAAATGTGAGAAATAAACTGAAGTTTAAATCATTGACAGGAAAACAGAACACAAAATAATGCAGCAAACAAGACTTTATTTAGCAAAGTTGCCGAATAAAAAAACTTGATGATTTACAATGAAACTAATGTCCCTTTTATATGTGCTACAACAGTTAAAAGAGGTGAAGAACTAATCAAAACAAACCTAGATTATCTCCTACATAATTGACATTTATTCTCAACTTCTGAGTCAAGCAAAAGACTCACTCAACTAAGAGACTTATTGAACAAAGACTGATTCAAATCCATAACAAATCAAAACAACGGCTATTTGAGTTTAGACTTCAACAGTGGTCTCGGCGGAGTGCAACTCGTAGTGTCGACCCACCTCATATAATCTGTTAATTAAATCGTTTTCTCTAAAATGCTAAATTTCGCTCAGCAGTCTATATCGAAGGAGCTTTGCTACAGAGCGAGGGAAAGGGGCGAGGGATGTGTGGTAACCACCCATTCGCCTCGAGATAAGCGCATCGGATTGGAGATGCGCGATGACGCTTATCTCGGGACGGATGGGTGGCTACCACCCATCCCTCGCTCCCTCCCTCGCTCCCTCCCTCGACCCCTAGAATTTTCCATATCGAAGTGATGCATTTATCTCTAATAAGAATGGAACTCCTTTTCATTTATTTGCTAAGGCAAAATGATAAAAATGTGTGCTGAGATTTCTTTGCTAGTCATGGGATTCACCTTTGATCATATTGTATATGAATGAAAAGGAAATTTTGCTAATATTAACAATAAGTCAAATAGTGCACACGATTGAGTTCTCCTCCAATGAGTGTATTAGTTAATATTGCTTTCAATGCCAAACCTTGCCATTTAATAAATGGTTGATCTAAATTACGTTAGACGACTAATTGCAAGTGATTTATAGAGCTTTTCGCTGTTAATAAGTTTCCAGGAGGTTCAGAAACAAAAGAATGTCTAATTTAAAAAAAAAAAATTAATAACTTGTATCATTGATATTGTCCACAGTTAATTAAACAAGTTATTACACTAATATTGATATTTTCCTCACTTAACCAGATGAATTATTAAATTTGTTTTATAGAGAAGCGACTATTGTTCTTTTTTACTATCATGTTGCTCACTAAAAGACTTCACATTTCCTTTCTAGTTACCAAATATTTTGAAGTCTTTTCTAAAGAGTGATTTATTAAGTTGTAAGTTGCCAGACTTTATCCATTAAAAGATTAGCCAATGCCCCTTAAAAGATTGCACTATATCAAATTGACATTTTTGTAACAACTCCTAAAATATTATCACTTTTGAAGTGTAATAATCCACCTAACAACTTTACACATTTTCACAAACAAAATGATACAATAATTGTATCACCGTGAAGAGTATGGCAATAAAAGTGATAGTATTAATGGTAATCCAACTTATTGTGTCATTTTTTTGTGTTACTGTTTTTCATTTTTTTGACAAAATTTAGTTTTGACTTTAAATTGTTTAGTGGACTGTAACATATCAAAAGTGATACTGTTTTGAGAGTTGTTACAAAAGTGTCAATTTGGTATAATGTTGCTAATTGATTCATAAAAATGAACTGGATTCACAACTATAATAAATCAACTTATTGCCTAATAAACAATGCTTATTAACAAGACATACTTACCCATAATATTATTTAAGGTGATTAATTATTCATTTGCATCATATCTAAAGTTATTAGTTCTTCAACCTCTACAAAGGTCAAAGTGATTAATTACTTAAGCAACCTTTCAACGGGTTCAAATTTAATCTATTTGTTCATCGCCTTATTTGGATACGTCGGCATATCAAGTGTTCCAATACAAAAAAATAAAATAAAATACACACCATCTCTAGGGTTCCTTTAGTATTGAATGAATCTATCATAATCATATTTAGAGTAAACATCGTGTATTGTCAACTAAGTAATCCTAGTTTATTGACATTGCCATCACCACCATCGTCATTTTTTTTATCTAAATTACGTTGAATTGAACTAAAACATAAGATGATTGATTCGATAAGAAACCTGAACTTTCCTCGAAATTCTAATAAAACAATGTGCATCATTATTATTTTTTTAAATTAAAGAAAAATTGCACACACCCCTTTGGACCCCATTAACTTGGAGATTAACTTAAGGAAACTCATTTTAAATTAATCCCTTTAATTATTTTAAGGGAGAAGCAACAGAAGATCCATAATCATTCCTTATCCTAATAATATTTATGCAACATGTTTCATTACATTCTAATTTAATATTATTAGTATTCTTTTAAGAAAAATATTTTTCTAATTAGCCGAATTTATAGATCAGAATCTAATTCAAGCTAAGAGATCTTTATTCTTTTAAGAGAACCAGGTGAGAAGGTCACTTTTTCTAGTTATTTTTCCACTTAAATTTTCATTTTTTAGGGCAAGTTGCATTGATAAATAAATGGAGGAAAGCAAAACATGAGTTGTCCATCATCAACACACATTTGGCCAAGTGGATCATATTGCCACACGAAAATTCTAGGGGTCGAGGGAGGGAACGAGGGAAAGGGGCGAGGGAAGCCACCCATCCGTCTTGAGATGAGCGATATTGCGCATCTTGAGTCCGATGTACTCATCTCGAGGCGGACTCCCTCCGTCGACCCCTAGCAAAGCTCATTGCCACAACATGCATGTAGTCCAGATCCACCCATTTTTTAATGACTTGCACTAAATATGGTTTCTAATTCTATTATTCTTTTATTATCCCTTTAACCCTCCCAATTCAAATGTTGTCTGCAGGGTTCGAATTTTGAAATTGTGATTTCATCTGTAATAAATTTACAGTTGAGCTGATACTTCATTGGCAAATGTAGTTTATAATGAGACATCAAACAATTACTCAATCATAATCATACACGTAGCATGCTTTAACCCTAGCACGTAAGAGGCTTCAGCGCAGTTCCGAGTAAACCCATGCACCAACTACTGCTCAGCCTGTAAGACAGGTGCCCAAGCCCAAGACGTACCAACCTCAAAGGCACAATTCTTAGAGTTTGGTCCATGACAATAAGACTCAAACAACGAATTTAAGAATTGTCAAATGCCCGACATCCACTCACACAAATCTTAGAACTGTAACACGAGTTGTCCATCATCAACACACATTTGGTGAGGTGGATCATATTGCCACAACACATACATGTGCTCCTGATCCACCCATTTTAATAACTTGCACTAAAATATGGCTTCTATTCATTATTGTCTATTGCACTCATAGCCTATGATCCAACAAATGCACAACAAATGCAAGTATTTTAAGATGTGCATAAATAAAACTCACGGGGTAGAAATATAAACTCAAAAGTGATCAAGTGGTCATTCTTTTCAACCTCTCTAGTGAATTTAGGTAAAGATCAAAACTTGATTAGATTAGTCGTAGATTACAAAATGTTTTACGAAATATATTATTTTGATCATATAGAACCTAAGGTGCATTATCTACCTGCATATTATTGACCTACATACTATTGAGGGATGGATCAATGATTCAATGTATTTGGACACATTTTGTAGCCTAAAATTTTTCCTATATGATGGTCTATGTCATAGACATGACCAACCAAAACGACTCAATAGGAATTGAGAAAAGGTAATCAGACTCTTTTTATAAATTTATAAAATTTGTCAAAAGATTCCCATGGACATTTCTTTTTTCTTATCTCATCCATGTTTCTTTTTCTTATTTCTATAGTGTTAATAGATATTTTTCAGCTCAACTTCAGTGATTTGACATGCTTTGATTATAACATCGTGATAGTTAACTTTGATGAATGCTTTTATGACCACTCAAAATTGAATTCTTTTGGAGTGATGTAATGGATCTTGGAGGACGTGCTTTGGCTACAGTAGCAAGTACGATTCGTGGTAAGGTTATGGATAGCACGATGGCAGAATTCTTTGCAGAAGAGGCGACTCTCATGTTAATCCAGACCCAAAGGTGAAAATGCGATCTTCTTTTTGGGGACTCAGCTAATCTTCAGGAGGTGCCGATTTCAGAGGATTTTACCTCCTCCTTTGTTTTATACTGGGCTTGGAGCCAACTTTTTTATAGTATTAAGCATTTGTTGCTTTTGCTTAAAGATTGGCATTATATGTATATTATTCGACATCTCAACTACGAGATCTTTATTCTTTAAGAGAACCAGGTGAGAAGGTTTATTTTCCTCTTAAATTTTCATTTTTTAGGGCAAGTTGCATTGAGTTGTCCATCATCAACACACATTTGCCCAAGTGGATCATATTGCCACAACATGCATGTAGTCCTAATCCACCCAATTTTTAATGACTTGCACTAAAATATGGTTTCTCTATTCTTTTTTTTTCTTATTACGGAAAATGACTTTAAGGTATATTTTTTCACAAAATAAATTGTTTATATCCCAGCTGGCTCTGAACCCATGATTTAGTAGTATCATCCGCCAAGCTCTAACCGTTAAACTGTCATGTCATTGTTATTTTTGGTATTTAATCATTTTGGGATTCAGTTATCAATTATTTAGGATACATCAAAATTACCAAAATCATTTAAAAAAGTGACAGTTGAAGTTCAAGTTAGAATAACCAAAAAACAAAAAAAAAAAACCTATGATTAATCAACAGACATTTTGGTCAGGTGGATCATATTGCCACAACACATAAATGTACTCCTGATCCACCCATTTTAATAACTTGCACTAAAGAGTATGGTTTCTATTCATTATTGCCTATTGCACTCATATCTTATAATCCAACAAATTCAAGTATTTGAAGATGTTTTTAGATATAAACAGGCTTTGGGGTATAAGTCAAGATTGCCTTAATTCAATCAATTTGTTTTAATTAATTCACGTGCACTTTTAAATAAAATTATTAATCTGTCTAGTAGAGAAAATAAATACATCGAAAACTTTAATAAATCTACTAGTGTAAAATGATTTCATTGTAATCAACACAAAATCCTACCAATTAATAAACTAATGTAATGTAATCAGCATAAAATCTCAACTTAAATTATGTTAATGTTTGATTCGAAAATTCTAGGGGTCGAGGGAGTGAGGGGTGGGTGTAACCACCCATCTTATCGAGATAAGCACATCTGCTTCGAGATGCACGCGGATGCTTATCTCGAGGATGATGGGTGGTTACACCCACCCCTAACCCCTTTCCCTCGCTCCTTAGAAGGTCTCTGTTTGATTAGTTAATTAATTAATGGATCAACAATTTTAGTCAGCCTTGTTTATTAACATTGTTTTTGTATTTTTGTAGTTTTTTGTACACTTCTACCCCTTTTATAGATAGTGTTTGTGGTTATATTATAAAAAAAATGAATAAAAAGTGTAAAAACACAAAAAAAAAGTCAAAAAATGCTAGCAAACATGATTGACTAGACCAATGCTTAATAGATACATAAACACGAAAGATGTTCAGAATGTGCGTATAAACTCAAAAGTGATCAAGTGGTTACTCTTTTCCAACTCTCCGGTGAATTTAGCTAAAATGGGGCATGACTTATTTAGGTAAAGATCAAAACTTGATTAGATTAGTTGCGGATTACAAAATGTTTAACAAAATATATTTTTTTATCATATAGAGCAAATGTGCATTATCAACCTACATATTATTGACATGACCAACCAGGAATTGAGAAAAGGTGAACAGACTCTTTTGATAAATTTTGAAAAATTTGTTGAAGATTCCCGACATATCCTTTTCTTATCCCTTTTCCTTATGTATAACTAAGTAAACCCACGTGCATGTTGCGTATGAATAATAAAAATAACTTTTAATATTAAAAAAATAGTCTAGAGATAGAAGGGTTTTTTTTTTGTCTTGTCAATGAGGTTAGGGAATCAGGTTTTGCAATTATGTGTTGCAATGCAGCAGCATCAAAAGAGTTTTTTACAACTTCGAGATACACAAACTCTTTAGAGATTTTATCATTCTTTCGAGGTCATGTCACGCCACTTTGATTGCAGAACATGATTACAAAAACCTAATTTTCTAGTATTTTTGTAAAAGTATATGAACCCAAGTTGGTTTTCTAAACTTATTGCATGACATTAGGGGTGGGCATCCCATCCCGCAATTTCGATCTCGTTCAATCCCGATTTTTTCGAGTCTTAATGAGATTGAATAATTTCATCATGATCTCGTCCCGTCCCGTCTCGATCTAGAATAGGATGGGATGGGATGAAGATTTTCAATCCCGCCAATCTCGTCTCGTCCCGAGCTAATTTTTTAATATTTATTATTAATATTTTTATTTATTTATTTGTTTATATTCATATAAACTTACAGATGACTAACATAAATTCATGGTGTTTGCAGTGGTAACAGAAATGTTACTTCAAAAAATAAATATTCATTAAGCAAAAGAAATATAGCAGACTGTTGCTTGAATTCCCAATAAAAGTGGCTCCAATTATTTAACTTACAAATATTGATAATACTCAGGTGAAGATGAAAAATAAAAATTAACTGAGTAATACATATTCAGAAGGGAACATTCAGGGGCGGAGCCAAGAATTTGAGATGCCCCGGACTGTAAAAATATTTTTTTATAATTACAATATATGTATTGATGGTAAACCATTATAAATATGTTAGAGCATCACCAATAGGTCTATATTTCTAACCA
Source organism: Berberis vulgaris (assembly GCA_963556465.1). Classification (NCBI taxonomy): domain Eukaryota; kingdom Viridiplantae; phylum Streptophyta; class Magnoliopsida; order Ranunculales; family Berberidaceae; genus Berberis; species Berberis vulgaris. The sequence continues at coordinate 77,330,237 of OY747136.1, read as the reverse complement.
ATAGGTCTATATTTCTTCCCTAACAAAAGATGAAATATCATTTTGTCAAGGAACCATGAATTTTGTTTCCCACAATAATGAAATTGTAAAATCAGTTGGGAGACCACCACAGCGACACAATACTCTTAGTGGGTCCTATTTATCATGTCATTTTCTAAAAGTCAGCCCACTCGACTTCATTGTTAGGAGATTTAGTGACTATCCTTATATTTGCATGTCACATCTATATCTAATTATAAGAAAGTTATTTTTCACGCTCTTATATGATGATAATCTTCGCAGTAGTCACAGGCAGCACGCTGATCCCGTCCCGTCCCGAACCCGTTTGGAATGGGACGAGGTCGGGATGGGATAAGGATGTGTATATCTCATCCCATTCCGTCCCGTGCCCACCCGTACATGACATAGTTATTGTTTTACTAATTATTGAAAAAAAAATTGATTGTGGATTTGAGTATGGGTAGTTAATAAATTTAAAATATTTCACATTAAAAAATGTGAAAATTTGAATAAATTATAAAAGGTCTTTAATACCCCTGAAAGTTAAAATCAAACCAAATTATTTGTACTCCTGATCCACCCATTTTAATAACTTGCACTAATATATGGCTTCTATTCATTATTGTCTATTGCACTCATAGCCTATGATCCAATAAATGCAAGTATTTAAAGATGTTTTTAGAGATAAACAGGCTTTGGGATATAAGTCAAGATTGCCTTAATTCAACCCATTTGTTTTAATTAATTCACGTGCACTTTTATATTAAGATATTAATCTGTCTAGAAAAAATAAATAATCCACAAATTAATCAAATTATTTTATAGTAATCAGCAAAAAATCCTCCCAATTAATATATTAATGTAATGTAATCAGCATAAAATTGCAACAACCCCAGATACCAATTTTGTCTCAACTTAAACTATGTTCATCTTTAATTAGTTATTATAATTAATGGATACATAAACATGAAAAATGTTCATAATGTCCATAAATAAAACTCGCGGGGTAGAAATATAAACTCAAAAGTGATCAAGTGGTCATTCTTTTCAACCTCTCTAGTGAATTTAGGTAAATATCAAAACTTGATTAGATTAGTCGTAGATTACAAAATGTTTCACGAAATATATTATTTTGATCATATAGAACCTAAGGTGCATTATCTACCTGCATATTATTGACCTACATACTATTGAGGGATGGATCAATGTATTTGGACACATTTTGTAACCTATGAATTTTCCTATATGATGGTCAATGTCATAGACTTTGATGCATGCTTTTATGACCACTCAAAATTGGATTCTTTTGGAGTGATAGCAATGGATCTTGGAGGACGTGCTTTGGCTACAGTAGCAAGTACGATTCGTGGTAAGGTTATAGATAGCACGATGGCAGAATTTTTTGTAGAAAAGGCTACTCTCATGTTAATCTAGACCCAAAGGTGAAAATGCGGTCTTTTTTTTGGGACTCAGCTAATCTTCAGGAGGCTTTAGGGCAAGTTGCATTGAGTTGTCCATCATCAACACACATTTGCCCAAGTGGATCATATTGCCACAACATGCATGTAGTCCTAATCCACCCATTTTTTAATGACTTGCACTAAAATATGGTTTCTCTATTCTAATTTTTTTTTATTACGGAAAATGACTTTAAGGTATATTTTTTCACGCAATTTAGATAGATGGAAGGATTACTTTTGGAATCTACTCAATGGAACACATGTAGGGGAGTTAAACTTGGAGGGGTATGCTTCACAGGAAGGGAGAGATCGCGTGTTCCATCGTAGAGTTAGTGCCATAGAAGTGAGAGAAGCTTTAAAAAGAATGAAGACAGGGAAGGCCGTTGGACCGGATGATATACCAATTGAAGCATGAAAATGTCTTGGAGAAGTTGGGATTCAATGGCTAACTAAGCTCTTTAATAGGATTTTGGAAACTAGAAAAATGCCAAATTCATGGAGGCATAGCATTGTGGTACCAATTTATAAGAACAAAGGGGATATCCAGAATTGCTCGAACTATAGAGGGATAAAGCTTATGAGTCATACGATGAAACTTTGGGAGAGGGTTATAGAACAAAGACTTAGGAGTTTAACCACGATTTCGGATAATCAATTTGGATTTATGCCAGGTAGGTCTACTACGGAGGCCATCTTCCTGCTTAGGCAAACTGTAGAAAAATATCGAGAGGCACGTAAGAGTTTGCATATGGTTTTTATTGATCCGGAGAAAGCATATGATAGGGTCCCCAGGGAGTTAATTTGGTGGGTGCTTGAAAGGAAGAAAGTGTCTCAATGTTATGTCGATATCATTAAAGATATGTATGAAGGGGTTGTAACAAGTGTTCGCTCAGTAGGTGGGATGTCTAGTGAATTTTCAGTGACAGTAGGACTACATCAAGGGTCGGCGTTAAGTCCATATCTCTTTGCTTTGGTCATGGATGAGTTGACGAGACATCTGCAAGAAGATGTACCTTGGTGCATGTTATTTGCAGATGATATTGTCTTAATGGATGAGACTAGTGTAGGTTTAGGTCAGAAATTAGTTAAGTGGCGGGAGGCTTTAGAGAGTAAATGTTTTAGAATTAGCCGTTCGAAGACGGAGTATCTAGTGTGCAACTTTGGGTGTGAACCAAGAGGGAGAAGTAATGCAATTGAGATCGAAGGTGTCGAGGTCCCGAAGTGTGAGGCTTTTCGATATCTAGGGTCTATAATTCAAAAGAATGGGGCTATTGGAGCAGATGTAGACCACATGATTAAAGCTGGTTGTTTGAAATGGCGAATGGCGTCAGGAGTATTATGCGATAGAAGGATGTCTGCAAGGCTAAAAGGGAAATGCTATAAGACAATTGTTCGACCAACCATGCTATACGGTTCAGAATGTTGGGCTACTACGGGACAACATACGCATAGGATGGCAGTAGCAGAAATGCGTATGTTAAGGTGGATGTGTGGTAAAACTCGTAAGGATAAAATTAGAAATGAAAGAATTAGGAGATACTTAGGTGTAGCGCCCATAGAGGAAAAAATTAGAGAAAGACGTTTAACTTGGTTTGGTCATGTGCGGAGGAGACCAAGCACGGCGCCAATTAGAAAATGTTTAGATTGGCAAGTTAATGGAGGGTGTAGACGGAGGGGGCGACCGTTGAAAACTTGGATGAAGACGGTGAATGAAGATATCATTGAGCTTGGATTAGGTGAGGAAATGTGGGAAGATCGCATTGCTTGGAGAACCAAAATCCATGTAGCCGACCCCGAAAATCTCGGGAATGGGCTTTGATGATGATGATGAATTTATATCCCACCTGGGTTTGAACTCATGACCTAGTGGTACCATCCGCCAAGCTCTAATCGTTGAACTGTCATGCCATTGTTATTGTTGGTATTTGATCATTTGAGATTCAGCTATCAATTATTTAGGATACATCAAAATTACCAAAATCATTTAAAAAAATGACAGTTTGAAGTTGAAGAATCTACCAAGAATTAAAAAAAAAAAAAAAATTATGATTAATCAACAGACATTTGGTCAGGTTTTCATTAAAAAAAAAAAAAAAACATTTGGTCAGGTGGATAATATTGCCACAACAAATAAATGTACTCCTGATCCACCCATTTTAATAACTTGCACTAAAGAGTATGGTTTCTATTCATTATTGCCTATTGCACTCATATCTTATAATCCAACAAATTCAAGTATTTGAAAATGTTTTTAGATATAAAAAGGCTTTGGGGTATAAGTCAAGATTGCCTTAATTCAATCAATTTGTTTTAATTAATTCACGTGCACTTTTAAATAAAATTATTAATCTGTCCAGTAGAGAAAATAAATACATCGAAAACTTTAATAAATCTACTAGTGTAAAGCACATGGAATACACCTGATAAAATGATTTCATTGTAATCAACACAAAATCCTACCAATTAATAAACTAATGTAATGTAATCAGCATAAAATCTCAACAAGGTCTCAACTTAAATTATGTTAATGTTTGATTCGAAAATTCTAGGGGTCGAGGGAGGGAGGGAGGGGTGGGTGTAACCACCCATCCCCTCGAGATAAGCGCATCTGCCTCGAGGCGCATTTGCCTCAAGATGCACACGAATGCTTATGTCGCCCCTTTCCCTCGCTCCCTAGAAGGTCTCTGTTTGATTAGTTAATTAATTATGGATCAATTAAAAATTGTAAAAATACAAAAAAAAAAAGTCAAAAAAGACTAGCAAAAATGACTGACTAGACCAATGCTTAATACATACGTAAACATGAAAGATGTTCAGAATGTGCATATAAACTCAAAAGTGAGCAAGTGGTTACTCTTTTCCAACTCTCCGGTGAATTTAGCTAAAATGGGGCATGACTTATTTAGTTAAAGATCAAAACTTGATTAGATTAGTTGTGGATTACAAAATGTTTAACAAAATATATTATTTTTATCATATAGAACAAATGTGCATTATATCTACCTACATATTATTGACATGACAAACAGGAATTGAGAAAAAAGTGATCAGACTCTTTTGATAAATTTTGAAAAATTTGTTGAAGATTCCCGACATATCCTTTTCTTTATGTATAAACTAAGTAAACCCACGTGCATGTTGCATATGAATAATAAAAATAACTTTTGATATTAAAAAATAAAAAAAATAGGCTAGAAATGAAGGGTTTTTTTTTTTTTTTTTTTTTTTTGTCTCGGTTAAAAGTACGAATGAGGTTAGAGAATCAGGTTTTACAATTATGTGTTGCAATCAGGATGATGCAGCTTCGTTAAAGGAGTTTTTTACAACTTCCAGATACACACTCTTTAGAGATTTTATCATTCTTTCGAGATCATGTCACGCCACTTTGATTGCAAAACATAATTATAAAAACTTAATTTCCTAGCATTGTTGTAAAAGTATATGAATCCAAATTGGTTTTCTAAACTTATTGCATGACATAGTTATTGTTTTACTAATTATTGGGAAAAAAAAATTGATAGTGGATTTGAGTATGGGTAGCTAATAAATTTAAAATATTTCACATTCAAAAATGTGAATTTTTGAATAAATTAGAAAAGGTCTTTAATACCACTAAATGTTAAAATCAAACCAAATTATTTGTAAATAAATCAGATTTAAATTATCCAAAAGGTGAGGAGGTAGGTACTCTAATAAGATCTTGACTTTATAGATAATAGAGATATAAATGGACACAATGATGACATTCGGGTCAGATTTCTCACAAAGAAAGTTACACGTAAGGGTGTGTGAGTGAGGCAAACCAAAAGAAGGTGGTGGTTATGTGGATACTATGCGCATCACGTGTGTTGACTGTTTCATATATATATATATATATATAATTTAGTCGGTTGATTTGATTTTATGTCAATTTTAGTAGCATTTCAGACTGTCAATTCGGTTTTCGATTTATATAAATTTGAAAGTGGTATAATTAGTTCAGTTTCTTATATGTTTGGCTCAGTTTCATTTGAAAAAGACTAAAACCGATAATAATCGGATCAATTTTCTTATATGTTTGATTCGGTTTTCAGCCCTTTAGTTTCTCAGCCCTCTTCCCTCACCCGTTTCTTCGCCGAAAACGGGCGAGGGAGGAGGGTGCAACCCTCCATTCCCCTTCAAATGAGCAATAGCCTCGCCCGTTTCCTCGTCATTTAGAAATCCTGCTCTTGGTAGGTGAGTACGGAATTAGAGTAAGCGAGGCGAAACAAAAGAAGGACGTCACGACTCACGTGGACTCTACCTGTAGCACGTGTGCTGACTGCTTTTCAGTCAAATCAACTTTTCAAATATTGAATGTTTGAATTTCAATGGTCAAATAGCATCACTGACCAACTATTGGATATTAGTTTACCATTTGCTAGTCTCCTAATTATTATTATTATTATTATTATTATTATTAGTGCACATTTAACATTTTATTGGTTGGCACAAATTAATATTAATTACTTACAAGGTTGCAAAACATATCATCCAATATTTCAACAGGGAGGGTGATAAGATCGGCAGTTTGTATATCTGATTAAACAAAGCTTCTATGAAGCCAGGTATTAGAGCATTGATTTGTGTTTGGAAAGGTAGTTTATATGTGATCAGATCACTCTATCATTCTCTTCATAGATTTGGAGAAGTTCGAGAGGGTGGACTTGGTCTGATCACATGCAGACCACTCTCTCAGGCACAAAAGTACTTTCAAACCGGGCTTTCTAGAATTGTTCCTGAAAAAAAAAAAAAAAAAAAAAAACCATCCAAACTATCTAACAACAATGAATAACAATTCATAAGGAAACCGAGAGTGACCTATTATATTTTCAAACCCCAAAATACAAACATGGAAAAGGTAACGATACTCCCATGATACAAAGTTTTGCATCATTACATTTTCAATATGCATCAAAATATTGGTATGAGAGTGGGGCTAGAGAATCAGATTTTGTAACTAAGACGATATAGCATTATTAGAGGAGGGTTTTTTTTTTTAAAATCTCAAAATACTCATAAACATTTTAGAGATTTCAACAAATTAAATTATATATATATATTTTATTTTTTATTTTTACCAGTGGGGTCAAAAGAGAGACAACAAGTTAAAGGCAGCTAAAAAATAAAAAAATCAAAATCAAAATAGTGGGATGAAATTGAAAAGGACTAGCCTAGTGCTAGTTGCTGCTGCTGCTTCCTGGAATCCAATAAATCCAGAGAAGATGAAAAGTAAAGGAAAGATCAAATAATGGTCTTGTTGTTGATTGTTGGTGATGTTATTTTCTGTGGACAGTACAAACAACTCTTAAATCAAATCAAATCAAATCTTGTAGGCCACACCTCTTTTTTCCATTTGTTTATTGTACGTTCTTTCTTATCCAAAAACAGAAAAGAATGGTTGGTGGTGGTGTGTGATGTTTGAACAGTCTAGAAACAATGTATCTTGGTTATTACCACTTTCCTGCTCCATTCCCTTCTTCTTGACTGCTTTCTCTGGGTAAACATCAGCTTTCCCTCCAAGTCAATTTTTGGCTTACCTTTAATACTTTCCTCCAAGCATTTTGTTTGCACTTAGACATCCCTGGAGAAGAGTACATATGCAATGAAATTTGGTGAAATTGTGTGAATTAATGTCAAGAATATGATGCAGTATAAGTTTCGAGTTTGTGTAAGCAGTCAGATTTTAAAGTCATTTTTAGATGAAACTATGATTAACAAGTTTATTTGGGGACTATAGGTGATCATTACCTTTTGAGAATTTGATGCATACACTTATTAATTTGATATAAGAAGTTTTCGCAAGGAAGAATGTTATGTATGAAGCTTTTTATAGTGGAGCTCAAACCAAAGTAGTGGAATTTTGAAACCCATGGGATTCTATGAGTATAGGGACGTGAATGTTTAAACTAATGATGGGTTGTGGTCAGGTGGTAGTGTTTAATTCTGGTTCAAGCAGCATCATGACTCCATTGAATCGTGGGATAAAGTATAAGTTATATGTATATAAAATTGACATTATTGGTGTGTAAGTAATGTGAGATGAAAATTTTTTATTATTTTTCATTAAAAATCTATTTAATATATACTCATTTCATTTCGTCCCGTCCCACTTAAAATCCATTTGAAACAGGATAAGATCGGGATGAGGTCTATTCTATCTCGATCCCGATTAAATGAGATAAGATAGAAATGAAGTTCATCATCACTCTTAAATTATTTCACATGAAGTCTATTCCGTTTCGATCCTAATCAAGCATTTACTATTTAAAAGTGAGAAGTAGGGCAAACACCAAACAATGACATCCACTGTAGAAAACTAACTCCTCTTCCAAATGGGAACATGTAGAGGAGTAGGAGATGCTGATCTCACCAGCTGACCAAAACCTCACAATTGTAGCACATGTGTAAATTGAAATCCATTTCACCCAACTACAAAAAACACCAATCTCATCCAATACCCTATATTCAATTCAACTCATCCCCACTATTTTCCCACTTGTCCTACTCCAACTTGCACCAAATAAAAACGAAATTTCAAAGAACCTAGCTATCACTAAATTAAATATTAATTAATTAATAAAAATAAGTCCTCATTCATGCATCTACTTCCCTACATAAAACCCTCTCTCTCAAATATCAAATCTCAGATCTCATATCTCTCAATTTAATTTATTTCCTCTCTATCTTTCTCTATTCTATTCTATACCATCTCTACCAAAACTCTCTTAAAACCCAAAGCTCAAAATTGCAAAAATGATGAGCAATTACTATGAACCATCAGATTTTGGTCTACTTGATTCAATTCGAAAACACTTGCTTGAAGAATCTTCTTCTTCTTGTTTAGATCCAATTATAAACAATAGCTCGACGAATTCAATTTATTGTAGAAGTTCGAGTTTTAGTAGCTTGTTTCCTTGCTTAACTGATACCTGGGGAGATTTGCCTTTAAAAGAAAACGATTCTGACGATATGGTAGTCTTTGGAGTTCTTCGCGACGCTGTTAGTTTTGGATGGACTCCTTCTTCTATATCTACTTGTTCGCCTGGTTCGGATTCTAGTTTAACATTTGATTCTGCGTTTAATCCCAGAATCAAATGTGAATCAGAAGAAATTTCATTGTCGCATGTGCCGTTGAAACAAGTGGCACAGGCGACAACAAGTACAGGGCCGCTGAAAGTAAGAGCGGCCCCTATTAGAGGAAAACATTATAGAGGTGTAAGGCAAAGACCGTGGGGAAAGTTTGCAGCGGAAATTCGAGATCCAGCTAAGAATGGAGCTAGAGTTTGGCTAGGAACATTTGAGACTGCTGAGGATGCAGCTGTGGCTTATGATAAAGCGGCTTATAGAATGCGTGGCTCTCGAGCTTTGCTTAATTTTCCTTTGAGAGTTGGTACTTATGAGTCTGAGCCGCCTAAGCCGGTTGGTTCAAAGAGAGCTTCTCCTGAGCCGTCTTCCTCTTCTTCTTGTTCTTCTACTACTACTTCAGCTACTACTTCATCTGGCTCTGGCGGCAGTGTGAAGAGGAGGAAAAGCCGAGCTGGATTGGCAGCTCAAGCCGCCGAGTCGACTACAAGTTGACAAATAGATGTTGTTTGGCTGCGAGGCTTGAATTAAAACAGAATTCCCCAGTGTGATGAGTGAGAGAGAGATAATGGGTGTATTTTTTTTGTGATATTTTATGTGAATATTAAAAAACAAAAAACAGTTTTGTAATTTTTTTAATTCCTTAACCTATATCATTTTAGATGTCGTCGGCTGGGTTTAATCTTGTGATCTAGTGATACTAACAGTCACTTTATGATTCAATGATACCATTCACCACTGCTCAATCACTTAGCCATCACACTTTTGAAGACACTTTTGAAGTTTGTGTTATGGTGATTCAATTCTTCAAATTTTATACCCACCGACAATACGCTTGCCAGATTGAATAATTTGGGCACTTTTCATCATTTCTTTGTTAATTATTAACAATGTGCGAAAATAAGTAAAAAGGCATGAAAAAGTCACCATTATGCCATGTTGGTACAACAGCCCATTTGAAAATTTGATTTGATTGTTATTATTATCACTGTAATTTGATTTATAAGTATACCAAACATACACATTTCCATTCTCATTCTTATTACCATTTTGATTTCCTATCCATCGAAAAACCAAACGTGGCCTTAAAGTTACAACGAAGAGAGTCCCAAAGCGAGGCTTTGTTGGCTTGTTCTTAGGACCACTGTGGATTAAATGTTTCTTGTTGTCAATACACGCTACAAGATTCAATGCGTGCCGCTACAACATACATGCCAAAGATGGGTTTTACATGCTGACTTCATATTATAAAACACGCTATCGAGTTTTTTAGATTTGTTTGACTCGTATGTGATTAACCTAATATTAATTAAGGCACAAGGAAAGACTGTCTGGCACTGTTGAATTTTGAAAAAAAAAAAACGTAAGTAGATACGAAATGTCAAGCTTTGAGTTTTTTGTCAAAAGGTTTGAACTTAAACAATTAGTCAAAAGAGGTACAAGTTCGCGATACTCGTGATCTGATTATGTAGACAAATTCAGCTTCGCGATGGCATTACCATGCACCCCCCAGTAGCAAGTAAATCGGTTTAATTAGGGTGGTAAAGCCTGAGACCTTTACCTTCATATACTTCGACCGAATCCAGTAAAACCTATATCTGAAGTTACAGACTGGCTTGTTGATCTTAACGCTGTTTCTGTTTCTGGCACAGGTAATGTAAAGCAGACAGAACATAGAACAGACATTACCCAGAAAACTAATAAGCAGCAAAAAGATTATCAGAAGTATATTATGCATGGAAATGATCTGCAGAATATATGTACTAATTCTTCTTAAAGCACAAGAAGTAATGATTAACTGAATTGATATGGTTTTTCAGACTGAAGGTGCAAGATAGAAAAATCATCCTAAAAACTATATGCATGTCATCATATCGTAAAATAGAGAACACTACAAACAGGACTATGCAATCCACAGGGAAATAGAAATTGGACTAGTATAACCTGTAAATAGTTACGAAAATTCTAGGGGTCGAGGGAGGGAACGAGGGAAAGGGGCGAGGGATGGGTGGAAGCCACCCATCCGCCTCGAGATGAGTGTCATCACGCATCTCGATGCCCTCATCTTGAGGCGGATCCCTCGACCCTTTCCCTCGCTCCCTCCCTCGACCCCTAGCAAAGCTCAAATAGTTATCAATTGAATTGCAAATCTTGTATGAAAAATTTGTATGGTTCTCTGGCAGGATTTGCCAATTGGAAATTCTAATCCCTCACTGACTTCGAACAAAATGTATATTAAAAAAATAATAATGACTGCACCAGTTGTGAACAGAGTCTATGATGACTGCGTGTCTGTCCAAGTTCAGTTTCAGAGAGACACAATGTATCAATCGAACCAGCAGTACTCATATTTGCTGCCAAAATGCTGTGAAAAAAGTCCAGCAAAACCATCAAGTTCATGTTGCTCCTTTGTTATCTTCTAAGATACTGGTGGCCTCCTCCTGCATCTTACAACCCACGATGTCAAGGAGAGGAGAGGATGCACGTGAGCATAGTAGAGGATGCACTTTTTTTTTTTTTTTAAATGTCAAGCATGTCTTTTAAAATGCACCAATGAGTCACGGAACAGAACATTAAATAGATGACCCAGCTGATAAGATACCTCTTTGGACGGCTTCGATCTTCCTCGTAGTCCATCACTCCACCAGGTTCAGAGGAGAAGATCTCTTCGTGGCCTCGAAATTCCAAGTCGGCCTGCTCACAGTGTGTGACTTCTGCCACCAAGTAAGTAAGACCATCGACTAACATATCCCAATACTTAAAAAGAACATTCTATTATTAACAACAAGTAATATAAATGAGGGCTTGAGTTGGGTATTCCTAACTAAAAATTTCCATGTGAGCTCAAGAATGGTGTCACAATCAGTACAATGTAACTTACGAGAATTGAGTTCTTCACATATTTTGTACTATAGAACTTCCCAGTTACTAAAGATGACACATTTGATAGGGCATTCATTATGTTACTAATGGGCATTCTTTCTTGTGTTAGGGCATAGTTTTGTTGAAAATTACAACAAACGAAAATTAAGGCCTTTGTAAAACGCACTACAAAACTTTCTTATTATGTCTGAGCTTGGGTTTATAATTATAGGGCAGAAATATTGAATGAACACGCTTGGCATTGAATGCTCACTTCCAATGGGTGTAGACCATTGTGTACGTGTTATATGTTTTATTTTATCATTTAAAAGTACCAATTAGCATTTTCTACATATTCTTTATTTTATTTATAAATCTTGGTTAGAGAAACAATAATATCATAATTTTTATTTTGTGAAACCCAAAGGACATTACATAACCCTCAATGCAGTGTGAAGTGATTCTTTTTTTCATCCAAACTAAAATCGTGCTCAAGCAAAGCGCATCACCTCACACTGCATTGGGTTCAAGCTCCTCACTATATTCATCTTAGTTGGTATCTTTAAGAATACTCGATCTGTAGTAGTGCATTTCCACATTCCATCTTCCATCTTCCATCTTCCTAAACGTTATCTCCCCTTTCTATTTTTCAACCGGCGAAAAATATCTTGAATTACATCTTAATGATAGCATCGCCAGATGTCCCAACACATGGTCAGTGACTTTAACAGGGACATCTTCCAAATCAGGAAAAACAATTTAACCACTGGATAAAGTTTGTTGGGTAATACACTTGTTGAGATTGGTGTTGATGTTAAACAATAATCTTGCTTGATCTGTATTTATTTTTTGTGTAACTACTGTCACATGCCTCCTTAGTAGTTGGTGACAAGTTTGTAGAGGAATTATTCATTCAGAGTTGAAAATGCTTAACTTCATAAACAAATCCTTCTAGTCTATTTATGACACCATTTATGCTTCTCAAGAGCTCTCAAGTTAGTATTTTTCTCATACTATCTCGTCTATTACTTTTTTTTCGATCCAAAATTAAAAAGATATTGGTGAATAAGCACAAACAAAACTTTACTGACCTTGAAAGCAAGAGTCTTCTTCGTTTCTTCAACCTTATCTTCAACTTCTTTCTGGTGTTTCTTGTCCAACTCACTCATTGTATCTGCCCATTTGATCTTTTCTTGAATTGAAAGAAGAAGATTGTCTGAAGTAGATAACCTACAGTAGATCCATAGATTAGCAATAAATAGAAGAAAGGAAATGTTGAAGAACAAATTCATGTCAGGAATGTTCACGAGAATAGTACATTTAAAGGGTCACAGCCGTGTCAAACACATAGAAAGACCAATTTGGCATTCCAGCAATACTCATCAAGCACTGCTTTAAACTCTGACATGCATCCGTATTATTGTATCCTTTATACTTATAGATACTAATGCATGTATGATGTACATGTATGCATATCTTCTGATTTGTATCATATCTAAGGATGATATGGAGATTTATAGGCAATAGCTTAGTTTTATATGTCACACATTGTAAGTGTTTTTTAAGACCTTTAGATATAAAATAAATATATTTTTTCACTGTATCTTACAATATACGATACAATTCGATAACCGTATCAGAAACTAAGGGTGTGTTTGGCTGCATGGAATCCTATGCCATGGGAATCCATGATGGGACCCCTATATTTTAGGCTAAATTGATATATCACTTCACATACACCATTTGAATTTGTGATCAATGGTGGGAATAGAAGTCCCATAAACATGGAAATCCCCACTCCTTGGTCCCCCAAGGCATGTGATTCTCATGTTCATAAGATTTCCATTCTCACAATTGATAACAAAATCAAATAGTGCATATGGAGTTATACCTCAAATTAGCCTAAAATATAAGGGTCCCTTCATGGATTCCCATGGCATAGGATTCCGTGCAACCAAACACACCCTAAGATTTTCAATAAAAGATACTATACATGTTTTGATAAACTATGTAAATAAGAATAACACCTCTCGACATTGGAAAGCGGTCAACAGAGTACCCATTTTCACCATGATTTTATAAACTATTATCATTTTGACGTCTTATAATCTCATCAAATTTGAAAATAATAAAAGTATTAGGAACTGAATTTCTGGAGAGGGAGGGCAGACTACAACTGAGAAGATCATGCTCGTTAAAAAATCAACACATGGAAAGGAGACGAATGTAGATGTTAGCCATGTCAGTAACTATGGTGTACCCCACAATTTTTTATACCCTGCCAGACACCATGCATATCCTTGTAACTCACTTTATAGGTTCAATACACATTTATCAGACTGCCTAGTGCATTTGGATATAGTTTGCAGAGATAAGTCTCCCAGTGCTATGTTGTTGCAAACAAAAAGAAACACAAATTTTCTTCATGAAGATGTACTTTTTTCATTCCCTTTTCTTGTCATACCCTACTAATATTCAGACATGCAATCTTTGTTAGAAAATATTCGTCCCGATTGGTATTGGATTTTCTACTTGCCACAAAATTCAGGAAATACCTATCTTCCACTTTTGATGCAATAAATACATTATAGAGTTGGAAACACCACAAATTCTTTAGGGCAACTATGACTATACCATTTCTCTAAAGTTTGTATCATCCCTCCCAGCTGTTCAGGTCTCAGATCCCTTCCAGCTGCAAATTGCACCTATAACTCACAAAAGAAATAGACAATTAGTTATGAAAATGATCACATTTGTGAGCAATTACAAACAACTCAATTCAAATTAACACCAAGATCTGAGCCTCTAACCTCAAAGCATCTCCGCAACTGATCCAGCTTTCCACGAACTATGCCCTATAGGAATGCATAAAAGTTAAATTACTTTCACAAACAATCATAGAGGACAATCCTTTTTTCCTACAACTTATCAATATTGTGTGCACTAGTGATTCAAATTGCCCTTTCACTTGTAAGGTTTTGTAAGTATTTCTTGTTGAAACTGGGTATGTTGGGCGACGAAGATTTGGATTCTCCTCATTTCCTGAACTCTTGTTTCTACTTCAGCCAAGGAAAAAAGAAGCTGAATATTATCTCCTTTACTATTCTTTAGGGCATTTTGTTGGGAACTGGGAGAACTTTTAGGGACTATACAGATGAGGTGCACTTAGTGATCTTAAAGATCAAAATTTTGCTATTCAATTAGTGTAAATAATTTTTGATGTTGAGGTGATACTATTTTGATGACTGCACAGGTAATTACAAAAACCATGGCTTTATGTTGGTCAGGGTTGGTTTGTTTCTGTTTCCCTACAATGATTTGCAGGCTATCCCCGCTTCTCTTCTCTTGTATTTTCGTTTTTATTTTTTATTCTTTAGTAATATCTTTTTTTTTATCAACAAAAACATAAATTTTGTTACTCATGAACAAAGAGATGTGGACAATCAACTCGTCAATAATTTGAAGACTAAAAATTTTAAATGTCCTAAGCATATTGTATCTCAACAAATGAAGAAACCTATGTAACAAGGAAACGTAATATTCTGAGAACCTCCCATTGACATTAAGGGCAATGTTGAGCAAATGAATTCAATCAGGAAAAAATAAAACACATCAGCAAGGACGAGGGCTTACCGCATACATGCACTCATTGATAAGAAAGTCTTCAAGTTCACGCACATTTGAAACATCTATCTCCTGCATCAGCTGATCATAGGGGAGTACCTGTGGAAGTAGTTTTATCAATGAAGAGTTAAATTCCATGATTAAGCTCTTGTAACAAAAAAGATTGAAATTATTAAGGAAAAAAAATACCTCATTTCACAAATAAAATAGGTAATAATAATAATATATATATTTTTTAAGAATCAATAAAATACTGACACTCCCACACATGTTTGGACATTTGAATGAACATGTCATGCTTAGATCCAAAACTTTTGCACATATCTTTTGAAGTTACCAATTCTTTTATACATGTTTATCAGTGTAACTGTATTATGAAAAAATAGTAAAATATAACTAACAGAATAAGTTCATAATTGGAAAAAATAATAGTCTAATGATCATTTATTGATGTATTTTTTTTCCGATGAGTCCGGTACCTTGTACCCGTGTGGGCCGTGTCATGTATCGTTGTCATTGTTAGATATCTAAAAGGCATGCAGAACAAAGTGGAATTGAAAAGAGACCATTAATTGCTTCTAAACTATAAAATTATAATTAATAATGAAAGTTTCGTATTGCTAAAATTACATGATCAAAATTCCAGCCCTATCAAAAGTACGTTAGAAACCATTTATTGGTCCTCAGATAAAGTGGTGTACCCAGAACATGCATAAGCATGACCACATTCTAGAAATCATTTATTGGTCCTAAGATAAAGTTAAAGTGATGTGTACACAGAGCATGCTTTAAGCATGACCACACTATTCCACTTTCACAGACATGCTTTAAGCACGTGAGATAAGAGGTCTAGCACAATTAAGTTTATAATTTTGAGAGGAATGCATCAATGGTGGTGCTAAAGCAAACAGTGAATGCATAACTTAAAAAAATGTGAACTTTGCTAATATACTAAGTGATGAAAAATGGAAACTCCAAGTTCCCTTTGCTTATTTTGAAGAATTTGTCAACAACGCAAAAAATTGTTACCATTAGAAAACACTAGTGCATTTTACAGCAAATCTGATGCCAACCCAGATGAGAAGGATCAAGAGTGAGCAACAGTAAGTTAGTACCTTGTTTATCTCAGCCAACGTAAGCACACTGAGTTGCTTTAATTTGCGAACTTGTTCAGGTCCAAGTGGGGGAAGGGACCCAGCATTACCTATAAAATGTAGAAAAACTGATTATAAGAAAGGCTGTAAATACATTTTTTACATGCTATTTAAAATTCAGGAGCACGATTTGGTAGCCAAGGTTCCAACTCAAATCAATTTTATTTGACAACTTTCATTAGAAATTAAAGGTGATACAATTGTCTAAATGAATTAATAGGGCATTTAACATCGAGGATGGTATGCGCAAATCACATAAATCAACAACATTATCCTGGACCTGGTGACGTGAAAATTTTGAGCATGGTCAAACGCTATGCATTCAAGGTGAAATGGTCAGATTGCTGTACAGAAATGGTCAAAACTTAAATATAACATGCTCTGCTCTTCCTTCTGTCTCAATGACGGAAACAACCATGTAACGGAAATAACCATGTAACTGAGAAAGAAACAAGCCATATTACAGGCATGTACTTAAAAGCTATTCCATAATGTGTATCAAACATTCGTGGAATAATCTGCATCTGTTACAAGGGAAGCTTTACAAAATTTACGGTCACATACAAAGATCCCTGGCATGCACCAGTCCAGCTTATTCGGTTGGTTGTATTGACTACACCCAGATATTGTTTTAAAATCGTTTTGAGGCTTACGATCTGAAGCTCACCTAAAATCGAGTAAGTTCCTTTTAGGATTTAGTCTTAAACCTCCCATATTATAGATATGAATTGTACCCCAAACCCTCCCTAAAAGAAAGATTCAGTTCAATAAATGACAAATACAAGGACGAGGCCCTATCACAATAACAGGTAACTATGGAACTAACATACTCTCCTAGTTTATAGTCCTCGAAGCGAACACCATTGAAGTTAGCATGTGTGCAATTTGTGTACTAAGAAGGCCATCACATTAGAGGAACTACTGGCAATACCTAACTCACCTTGCCCTTGTCCCTATCAGTGTAGTCAAAGCGACTGCCTAGGCGTGCCTCTAAGGCATTTTTACAAAATTTTGCCTCAAAGTGAGCAATGTGGTGCGGTGAAATGAGGCGTCCGCCTTAGCCTAAAAATGGTTGCAGTCAGCCCAATTGCAGCAAAAAGAGGTTGCAACCCACTCTATAATAAGGTTTTATGTATCTTAGTGTAATATTTGATAAATTTGATAAAAACAAGATAAAGCGTTTTTAAGTTTTGATCAATTTGTCAAACATTTTTTTTGGAGAAAACATATATTTTGATCAGTATGCGATCAACATCAATCTTGACTTTTCATAGCATAGTTCCATGATTTTTATGCTTTTGGAATACCAATAGTGATCCTACTTGTTTTACCAACACTCAAATTTTTTCTAACAAATGTTCAATATTCTCAAGTTTTTATTCTTTCAAGATTATTGATTTTAATAATTTAGTGGATGTTGGCAAGTTACTTGACACTTGTGTAGTGCATCTTTTCGCTATGCTATACAATTTTATTATATTTTCATTTTGATTCTAGGTAGTTGTGTCATTTTTTATACATATTTGCTTATACTTATCAAAATGATGATGTATACTACTATGATGATATGTTTCAATTTATTATAAAAAAATCTTTAAAAAATGTTAAGATCACCTCTCTTCACTAAGGCGTCCGCCTCGCCTCACACGTTTTCAGGCTCGTCCGCCTCGTCTCTGCCTCAACGCCTTCACTACAATGGTCCCTATTGAGTTCTAGTTATTCTAATTTGCCCCCGCCAAATTATATACCTTCAACTCATTTTATCTCATTTTTTAATGGCATAAATCCTAATCAAATAGCCCAATCATAGTATATAAGCATATGCTTATTTGTTAATCTACAGAACCTACCAATACAATCCTTTTTTGAGTTTTCATATACTTGGGAACATATAGCGTGTTATCACTAATTACTAGTATAGCCTGATTTTGAGATTCAGAATCTTAGATATAGGCAAATGCATTTTATTTGCATAGATTATTTTAGTACATACGATGATGAGTCAAGAGGCTGGGGAGTACTTCCTATTTTATATGGTCGAGGTTGAGCTTTCCAAGCTAAGGGAGATGCCAACAGAGCACCCTTTAAAAAATACCAATTGAGAACAATGTTATTTTTGGTTATTTTTACCTCCAAAATTGACCTTGTCCTGGTTTCTCCGTAGTCAAGTAATTGTTTTCTTTTTTGCTTTGCTTTGATTTTTTTTATTTTTTTTTTGGAAATGCAAAAAATAACCAATTTACTAGAACAAAGGATGCAAGATGACTGTTTATTGAAAATAAACTGACCCCACCCGAAACATAAACCTATCATATTTGTCTTTAATTACTTCATGAGCAGATTTTCCCAAGTTGTCAATGCATTGTTTAGTATTCATGCTACTAGATATGAAGTTATTGTCTTCTTGATACGATTCACAGTTTTGTGTTTAGCGATGGAGTTGTTCTAGAATTCTCCATTGAAAACCTAGCCTATTGATAAATTTTCTTTATTATTCAATTTCTATTCATCTCTATTTTGCTTCCACGTAGAGTTGGGGGTCAATCTCAAGTAAATTGGAATTCCAAGCAACATTTACAAACTACGTAATTTTTTTGTACCATAAAATGCATGTATTAATGACACATGAAAGATTTAAGAAAATTTTTTTTTTTGAAGGCGAGTAGGGTTTTTATAGGATCTTAGAACTCATTCAAGACCAGAACTGGTCAACACACCATACACTGATAAAGATGCTGCAAGCTGGGTTCGAACCCAAGACCAAGTGGTACCATCCGCCAAACTCCAACCGTTGAGCTGTCATGCCATTGGCAAGATTTAAGAACTTAGATACTCATGTTTGAACTAATGATGGCAAACCATCCAATCAAACAATGAATTTCATTAAAAGCATTAAAAAAAGATTCAAAATGATCCACTACTGGCTTTTCCTATTCTTACGAGCTTGATTGACCATGCTATCCACTACATCCCTTGAAGATAACTTCCTGCTTCCTCCAACACCCAAGGATTCCAAATGCCATCCTTAAGGAGAACTTAGCGTCAAGTGATTTTTTTTTCAAACACAGGAATGTATTCTATTAGCAATGTGAAGGAACGGCTTGATGAGATAAGCATTCACTAACCACTGACTGCCCAACACAAATGCACCCAAGAATGCAATAACTTTACCCACACCCAAATGGCTATTTTCATATCTACAATAATGTAATCAATGGTTTTGCTCTCCCCTAAAAGATTATCCTATTTCTTTCTTTCCATAACCTCTTCCATAGCTCCACACAACATGAATAAGGCGATCCGAAATCCATCCACCTTGAAGAGAGAGAACCATCAAAAATGGGATTATTATGCCGCTTCTCAATGGTCCTTGGACACAACCACCTACAAATGTGAAAGTTCCAAGCACCGTTATGCTCGCTGCTACAGAAGAATCCAAGCACCTCCCCACCTTGTTATAATAATCGACAGAGTTGGAAACAACCCCTTCGGAGGTTTCGTACCTCTCAGTTATGCTCCTAAAAACTAATTCTATCCACACGATGCAGCTCAATTGCAATGTGGGAGAGTAACACACAAAAACCTAGGAAATATCTTTCAGTGAGGCTAGCACTCGACCACATGCTTTCCAAAGTGTTTTTTATTAGACAACTCTTCCAACATTTTAAAAGTATATCTTGCAAGGACAACTTGTTTTCTATTCTTTCAATCATGGTTTTTACACATTAATGTCTGAACCATGCCCCAAGAAGAAGCTGTAAATGTGTGCAAGGGAAACTCCTGCTTTGGAGTCCAATTCTATTGCAAACTCTTTTAGGCTATGGATCTCCCCAATAAGATAAAAAGTAGACTTATTTAAATTTGAAACTGCTTTATACATCAATAAGATTTTGCACACAACCTTTACTTGATAATAAGCTTATATATATAAGCTAACATCCAGTTTCAAACCTATATCATTCTGCATCTCAATAACAGCTAACAACCGCGCCAACTGGTTATTCTCTACAAAGTGGCCACCGCCATATGCCTGATCACCTAAATTATGAGGTTGAAAATGTTGATTTCCTCCTCTACCAACACCTCTGCCGCGTCCCAAGGTGCCCAAATGTGTCCTCTATCCTGCACAGGGAGCCATGGGGGGATGCGGGTTTTGTTGTTGCTCTTCCACCAATTACAACTTTAATTCTCTGCCTTATTTATAAGCTTATTAGTTTCTTTGGCAAGCAATCTAACTCTAAACCTAATATGGCTAATGCCCTAATTAATATGGGCGTTGTTATATCTAACTACCCAATTACATCAATCTTATACTTGATAAGGTGTCATGACATCTATATAATTGTTTACAACACAAAATATGAAGGCAATTACTTTCGATAACTTTAATATACTGATGCGATGAGGCTTATTCATTGAAAGGTCTCAATCGAGGTTGCTCCTCCTAGTGTTGTCATGCAAGGATTTTCTCAGCTGGTCTCTGAATCGTTGAGTGCGTCATCCAACCTAGCACCTCAAGTTAGCCAAATTTGTTGGCCAATTCTGATTTCTGACATACTCTTCCATTTTGATTGATAGGTGATTCTCGCTGTTAACTGGGCTTCTAGCAATCATCTCTTCATTCACTGTTCCGTACTACCCTAAAAAGAGGAACTACTGGCAATGTTTAACTCACCCTTGCCTTGTTTATATTGAGTTCCAATTATTCTAATTTGCACCCACCAAATTATACACAGCGGCTCTGGTTGCATCTGAAGAGCCAGTCTTCAACTCATTTTCACTTTTTTTTTTAAATGGCATAGATCCTAATCAGATAGCATAAACATAGTATATGAGCATATGCTTATTTGTTAATCTACAGAACTTAACGCAATACAATTATTTTCTGAGTTTTCATATACAATTACTAACACAGCCTGATTTTTAGATTCATTATCTTAGATATAGGCAACATGCATTTTATTTGCATAGATATTTTAGGACATACGAAGATGAGTGAAGAGGCCAAGAGCACTTCCTATTTTATATGGCCGAGGTTGCGCTTTCTAAGATGAGGGAGATGCCAATGGAGCACCCTTAAAAAAATACCAATTGAGAACGATTTTATTTTTTGTTATTTTTACAAAACTGACCTTGTAAGGTTTCTCCGTAGTCAAGTTATTGTTTTCCTTTTTGCTTTGGTTTTGTTGTTTTTTTAGAAACAAAAAATAACCAATTTATTTATAATGAAAGAAGATTAATAGAGAGGTCACTAGAACAGAGGATACAAGATGACTGTACGAGTTAACAGTTGAAGATAAACTGACCACACCCGAACATAAACCTATCATATTTGTCTTTAATTACTTCATGAGCAGATTCCCCAGTTGTCAATGCATTGTTTAGTACGATGCTACTAGATATGAAGTGATTGTCTTCTTGATATGATTCACAGTTTTTGTTTAGCAATGGAGTTGTTCCAGAGTTTTCCATTGAAAACCTAGCTTATTGATAAATTCTATTTATTATTCAATTTCTGTTCATTTCTATTTTGCTTCCACGTAGAGTTACATCAATCTCACGCAAACTGGAATTCCAAGCAACATTTACAAACCACATAATTTTTCAGTACCATAAAATGCACGTATTAATGACACATGAAAAATTAAGAACTTGGATACTCATGTTTGAACTTATGATGACAGACATCCAATCAAACAACGAATTTCATTTAAAAGCACTAAAAAAAGATTCAAAATGATCCACTACTGGCTTTTCCTATACTTACTCTTGTAATCACTCCAGGTTCCATGGGAAAATAGTCGGAGCAGGTCCAGAAATGTAGAATGTTCGGTCCCCCGTAGCTGCATTGAATAACAAGAATAAGAGTAAACACAGGGAGTACTGCAAATTTCCACCAAGTAAAATGAAGTAAACTTCATACATGTCGAAACACATTGATAGAGCAATCAACACAAATAACACAAGGTAGCACATTGTAATAAGATCGTTAAAGCATGCCCTGACATAATATGCACAAATGGATTGTCTATAAATATCATATATAGCAAATATGCACTGCCGACCGAAGCCTTGATGACGGAAGACTTCCAAATGCCAATTATTCAAAAAAAAAAAATTTCTGAAACCACATACCCGCTGCTTTACGTTAAGTTGGATCTCTCTTCAAACTAACAAAACAAAAAAACCAACAACAACAACAAAAATCCATCTAATTAATGTTTTACCCTTCTCATGCTCAAAACCTAATCACAGTAATTATACATTGGCTCCTCTCCTAATGACCGCGTACAAAACCCTAAGTTTCGCTAAATCTAATTGGGTCCTCAAAATAGCTAGATTTTTCATAATTCACTTTTGTTTTCCATTGATTTAAACACAATAGTTCCCACTTTTTAAGCTACATGTGTAGTACTTACATATGGATTAACAAGGGGAAAAAACACTAAGGGTCTATTTAGTTGCACGGAAAATAGGTATGAAAATTGAAACTGTTTCTGCGAATCCAATTCCGGGGGAGGGGTGGATTTCCGATGAGTAGTGGTAAAACAGTCTTACTAAGAATTGATTTCCCGTTAGTAAATAGACAACTAAACAGAGAAAATCTGCCTAACAAGGGAAATTAATTCCATTTTCCAACGGAAATGGCTACACAGCCCTAAAAGAAAACGGAAACCCTAAAACACCATTTAGTATCAAATCAAAGAGAACCCAAAATAATAATAATAACCCGAAACAAAAACAAAAAAAACAGACTGAGATTAGTGTGCCTATGCAAAACCTTGAAATTGAAAATTAGAAAAAGTAGGCAGAGATTCAAACCTCTGCAAGGTTGGGAACAGAGAGGATCTCAGAAAACGCAAAGAGAGAAGGATGTGAAGTGGCCTCAACAATTAGACTAGAGAGCGAAGACCCTTTGTTATTTTCAGCCTGTTTCACGAAATATTCGATCACCTCCGCTTGTTTCTGCTCGATGTCCATCTTAGATAGATAGAGAGAACAGAACACAGAGAAGAACAAGAGGAAGACTTCAAAGAGAATAAAGGTTCCAACCCATTCACCAGAACTTCAGATGGAGACTGGATTAGTCGATTTGTCGAGAAAAAACGACTTGGTGAACAAGTCAGGAGGGGATTTGAAGAGGTGGTGCAAAAGCAGAGAGCGACTCTGTTTCCTCTGTTTTGGGGGCTTAAAAGAGGGTTGCAATCAAGGTTATTGTATGATGCGATTTTGGGGTATATAAAGCACCGCTCGTTACATCAAATACTATTGTATTGGTCGTGCCGTTGGCACTATAAAAGTGGATCGTGTCATTAAGTTAAATTCAATTAAAATTTTAAAATAATTATGAAAAAAAACATATTTTAAAACCGTTATTATATTGAAAATGTCAGTGCTAAATAACACCATTATTTTCATTGAAAACACCCCCCCACCTTACCTTTTCCACCTTCTCTTATCTCTTCACAGGAAAAGCGACACCTCACCCACCAACTCCAACTGCACCACCACTCATTTCTTCCTATTCTCCTTTGTTCTTGTTTTTGTTCTTTGTTATTCTTATTTTTTTTCTTCTCCTTCTTACTCTCCTTCTCATTCTATTCCTCTTATTTTTCTCTTCTTCTTGTCCTATCTTCTCTTCGTCTATAATTTTTTTGTTCTTCTCCTCTTTTCTTATATTTTTTTTCTGTCTCATCTCTTCTTCTTCTCTCCTGTTTTTTTTCTCATTTCACCTTTGTGGAGGTTCAAAACCCACACTCGCATGAGCCTCCATGGGGGACAATTTTTTCTCTCACCGGAACATGTTAAATGTTGAAGGAGATACCGCAAAAGTTGAAGATGTGTTAAGAAAGCTATAGAAGGTAAAAATAAATAAATAAAAAATAAATAAAAGTATGGTGAGAAGTGTGAGACAAAGTAGGACTCATAGTCCTTTACAAATAAGGACTCATAGTCTATTATGTAATTGGTGTTGGCTCTCAATTTATTGGGAGTTAAAGTCCTTCACAAACAAGGATCTTATTCTCTCTTTAAAACAGCCAATACATCAACATGTGAATACAAGATACAAGATAAAAACAGCAACAACAACGCAACGTCATATTGGCAGCAAATACAACGTTGAAATAGAGTAGCAGTGTGGCGTGAAATGGGCAAAGATAAGGGCGTGAAACAGGCTGTGAGTTTGGCGTGATTCGGTGTTTGTGCAGCATGAAACAATAGTCAAGTAGAAGGATTGGAATCGAGTGATTTCGGGTGTTATTCGTTTGCAAGTTTTGTCAAATTTTTGGTGGTATTGTTTGCTTAAGATTCGGTAATCTCAAGGATCGTTGCTTGACAACGTTGTAATCTTCAAGTAAGTGTTTCCATATCAATAAGATAGTTATAGAGTCGACGTCTGTGGAGTAGGCAAAACCGAACTATGTAAATCTCGGTGTCATCTTTATTTTCTGCATATTGCTTGTTGTTTGCTATTACTTGCATAGCGTGTTTAGCCATTCACTATCACCACCTAGGTCCAAGACTTGTGTTGGAATTATTTGCATTAGCTAGTATTTTCCTTATAAGAAGGACATCCACCATCGGCGGTCCAAGAAATGCCAGACATGCATCCACCATTTTTCAATTTCAGGTTATTCATCTATGGCGAATTTGGTCCCTCCAAATTAGAGGACATGCTATCTTGAATTTTCTTGTGAATTCTCATTGAATTCTCTTTGAAACTATCCAGGCATTCTAGTATATTGGGTGCCTGTATAATTACTTGGCAATCAGTTACTTCTTGTTGTTGTTGTCTTATAAATTCAGAGATAAAATTTGTGAGTTGCTGATTTTACAGGTTATCAGAAATAAACCATGTATCTTCCAATGGGAATTGTCCCGGTGATGGCATGTTTGAGCAATTCAGGGATGAAGGCCTAAGTTGCGGTGCTTGTATTGAATTGGGATTTTCTCTAGCTTGTTATTAATTACTACTCCTTTGAATGACACATTTGTCTTTTTAATCTTGCTTATAGTTTACTGTTTACCATAAATGTGGGATGGATGCGAGCATCCATTGAATCTGGATGAGTTACATGTGATGACTGCCTTTTGTTTTGGGTAGCCAGACTAACTGATCTTGCTCCGGCTACTAGGCATGTTTTACCTCAAGGATGTCAATAGATTGACCTGGTCTGGATCCACCATTTCATGATTTTTTATTTACTTATTTATTTGTTGTTTTTATAGTAGTATCTAGCAAACCTTAGCAGTACTAAACTGTGCAATACTTAAAAATACTAAATGAACAAGTCGCATTCGCATTCAGAATAAAGCAGACTTAAAAATACTAAATGCAGGCCAATGTAAACATGCATACAATGTCAATATACTTCTTATATACAACATATGATCTCAAGTAACATGACACCAAAACTATAAACATCCACTTTCACTGTGATGCTGACATTCCTAAACCATTCAAGTGCAACACACCCTTTTGTTCCTCTGGTTCCTGTCCAAGTTCGAGTCTTGTTCGACATTAAAAGCTATGCCAATCCAAAGTCTAATATTCTTGCCACAAGAGATTCATCTAGGAGAATATTTTGAGGCTTTATGTCACAGTGGATTATCTGGGGGCTACATTAGTACATTCTTCATGCAAGTACATTAGGTCTCTCGCAATGCCAAGTGTGATATGAAATCTCTGGTTTTGATTGTTCAAATAAAAAGTGCTAAGCTGCCATTGGTCATGAACTCGTACACCAGAAGCTGGTGAGGTCCTTCCTCACAGAATCCAATGAGTTTGACTAGATTTTTGTGATGGGTCTGTCCAACAACACTAACTCCATTTTTGAACTCCTTCTCTCCCGTCTTGAACCACCTTATCCAACTTCTTCACTGCCACCCTGTTCATATGACCAAATGCTAACACCCCTTTGTAAACAGTGCCAAAAAGCACCCCTTCCTACCTCTTCCCTGAATCCATTTGTAGCTTCATCAAGGTCTTTGTATGCAAAGGAATGCAAATTTGTCTCTAAAAACACATTTTTTATGATATATTTTCATTGGTTTCCTAGAGTACTTGAAGAAAACAAATAGACAAGTTACTGTGAACAATAAGAAATTGA
This sequence comes from Berberis vulgaris, assembly GCA_963556465.1. Lineage (NCBI taxonomy): Eukaryota > Viridiplantae > Streptophyta > Magnoliopsida > Ranunculales > Berberidaceae > Berberis > Berberis vulgaris. The sequence continues at coordinate 77,303,921 of OY747136.1, read as the reverse complement.
AGAACATTGAGCTACCTAGGAGGATCATCACTTTATGGTCTTTCTTCTCCTTAACTGTAGTTTGAGGAATATGATGACCCGAATGAGTGCCATACTTCCTTACTTTGATGAGAGTTGTTGCATATCCATTTGGTCATGATCTCCCACTCGAAACTGGAAATTTCTTTTCCAACATTCTTTCGCCATGACTGCAACTGCACTATTACAATCCTCCAAGCAAGATTTCATACAATCTTCTTTATTATAAGATTGATAATGCTTGCAGTCCCCTGTTTGAAAATCGGTGTTCAACAACTCAACCATTTCAAAGGCATCTGCCTGACATTCCAGTGAGAAATTAGGCTTGCAACCCGACAATTTGTCCTTTGAATCCACCAAGGAATAATTAGGTAAACATTCGCATGTAGGCCTCCCATCAGGTGTGGGGATGCAATAGCTATAATAACCACAAGCTCCGCTTCCTAAATCACCATAAAATATATCAGATGTTATCAGGAACAGACCAACTTGCATTACCACCATTTGTCGTCCTTGGGTACGCATATCATGCAAAATTTTCATCAAAATCCATCATGGCTTTGTAGTAAAATTCTTCAGTGTTGCCCCTATATGAATTGAGGTCAACTCTACTTCCATTCTTTCACAGAATATAAATATAACCAGACTCATCAAACACCAACTGATAACCATCTGGAGTGTTACCATTATAATAAGTCGCATAAGCAGTGTTGGTAGGCAAGGCTAAAGGATTAAGGACTAGATTACCATTGATAAAACCGGCACGATATCCTCCCTTGGAGTACCTAGTCGTTGTCAATCTGGAATAGAGAGAATGCTTCCAGATTCTATAACTTGTGTAGGCAGTATGGTGTCATTTGTATTCTTGAAACTCTCCCACACATAGTAGGACTTGGAAACACCAACAAGCACAAAGTTACCTGTGTCAAGCATCACAACATAAGAGACTTGATTGCTAACTTTTTCTACTTTCCATATCTCTTGGCCTTGAGGATCAACTAGTATAAGTTGGCCATCTGTTGTAAGTGTAATTTTCGATCCTTTTGGAGCAGGGTTGTTTCCATTGGCATACCAACAAACTATAGTCTTTTCCGGTATTTTATCAAACCAAATTCCAAGCAAGAAGAGGCCATTGTCTGAAGTACGGCAGAATCCAAAAAAAAACTCACCACGAGGAGAGAGCCATGCAGAGTCATTGATACAATGGCAGAGAGAGATGAACCTAGTGTTATATTCATATACTGAGCAAAGGCTGGGAGTGGAGAAAGAAGGTGAAGCAAAATGAGGAAAAAATGATAGGGTGAAAAAGCCATTGCAATGGCCATTGATGAACCTGTATGAACTAGGGGGCAGATTGTTTTTAAATTAAGATCAAGTAAATAAAAATAAATTATCTTACAGAACCAACAACCACATTTTCTTAGAAACTCAGATTAAGTGCTAAACAAGTTTCTTGAGTTTCTTAGTTGCATTACTCCAACTAAAATTAAAGGAAATAAACTGTAGAAAGAAGCATTGGTAATTTCTCCAAAAATTCGCAAAACTAATACATATTAAATTTACCGGAGTGTTGGAAGCATGTAGTAATAGGTAAGTAAACATTAAATTAAATCCATTAAATTATATGGAGGTGCAACCGGCCAGTCTAAGTTTCCGTTTAGATAAACCTATTATACCTTGCAATCAAAATTATCATAGCAAAAAAAAGGTGAAAACAAACGTTATTATCCATTTGTATCATAAATTTATATCATTTAGGCGGGAAAATTCTAAATGCACTAGGCACTGTAGTAGTGCTCCATTTAGGCAGACAAAGAAATTTACACGTACCAAAAAAAAAAAGGGGGATAAGAGAGTAACGCAGTCAAAATCTCCATCTTTGAGAGAAAAAAAACATTACATTTTGCTATTTAAGGTATTATCTTTTAACTATCATTTGTTGCAAGGAAAAGTTGTGGAAAAAAATGAAAATAAATAAAACATGACAACCACAAAACCTCTTTGTATTCATGCTCAAGTCCAACAATTCTAGGCAGCTAGGGAAAACAACCCTTTTTTTTGCCAGGTTTTAAGCTTTTTACACTTCTGCCCCTTCTAAATTAGCAGTTGTATCTCAATGATGAGGTTGATTTACCATACCTACAAAGCCTATAATCAAACTAAAAAAAAATAAGAAGAAATGAGAATATGAGAGTTCGAGTCATAGATATTGATCTAGGCGATGGTTGTTGGGTGAGACCAACCCATAGGATCCATTTATAGAGGAGTGAAACCTTTATTTGAAAGGGGCTTGGTGAAACAAACGATTTATAGCAACACCTTTTTTCAATACCATTTGTGAAATACACATTTCACATCCATTTATAAAAAGTTTCAGCAATTTGCCATTTTCAATGCCATAAGTTACAACCATCCTATTTATGTACATATACAGAAGATTTTCATTCAACACACCTTTGTAAATTAAACATCAATAAACCCCTGGAATAAACAATGACACATGGCCATTTTACATGGAAAATGGAATCTAATTTCCATGTCAAGTAATTTTCCGTTGTTCGGTTGTGTATTTAATGATGGGAAAAGAATTCATGTAACTAGTTTTTCCATCTCTCATGGGAAACTAAATCTTTACCCATGTCCTATTTATGTACATATACAGAAGATTTTCATTCAACACACCTTTGTAAATTAAACATCAATAAACCCCTAGAATAAACAATGACACATGGCCATTTTACATGGAAAATGAAATCTAATTCCCATGTCAAGTAATTTTTCGTTGTTCGGTTGTGTATTTAATGATGGGAAAAGAATTCATGTAACTAGTTTTTCCATCTCTCATGGGAAACTAAATCTTTACCCATGTCCCCCTCCCCCGCGAATACGGAATCATTGGAAACGATTTTAATTCCCGTGTATTTTTTCCATCCTACGAAACAAACCCTTAATGGAAATAACATGACACCACTTTTATTAACATGCAAAAAAAAAAAAAAAATTCATTTTACAGCTCCTTACCTCCTTATTCATTTTTTTCCCATCAATTGGTTATGCCTCTTTTTTTTACTATGTGTTCAGTCAAATACCTCCTCAACATAGGATAATTGTCTTCTTTAGACATTTTATGATCTCAGGTTTGGATCTTTATGAACAATTCTTAAGAGCCAGACCCCTAGTGCCAGGTCAGCGCAAGGGGAGGATCAAAAACGTGTTGAAGAAGAAGAAAATAGATGAGGATTGGAGGGTATTGAGCCGACCCTGGCGCCGATCTAGCGCTAGGGGCCTGACTCTTAAGAATTGTTTAGATCTCTATATGTAAGTAATATAAAAAGTAAAAATAAAATGGAAAACCAATCAACCTTCATTCCACTTTAAAGGTTGGTCAAATTAAAAAACAACAACAATGAAGACAAAAATGACAACAACATATAAAAATATAAAAAAATAATTAAAAAATAATAATAAGATAGGTACAGAAATCAATTACCGTTTTGCAGAGCCGTTCTCCATACATATACGAAGAACACCTATTCACACTTTAACGTACAAAAGTAGGAAGTAAATTTTCCAAAATGAGGTCTGTTGTTGGCATTTTCTAATGTTAAATGGTAATGCTAATTTCAAAGCAAGCCAGTTGAACATTGTTATTTAGAAAAATAATATCCATGTTGGTTGTTAATTCAAACATGATTTTTTTGGGAAAATAGAGATCAAATGCACTTATTGTAGCACCTAGCTATAGTTTGGAATTTGGATCATTATTTAGTGTTTATTAAACCCACAAAAATTGCAAAACTATTGAATGCAAAAAAGCCACAAAACTCTAGAATTAATCATATAAAATAAATACTAATAAAAATCTGAAAATCCTCTATCGAAGACAAAACAAATTACTTAAGAATTGCACAATCGCTAAGAATTTGCGGAGATGGAATACTTAGGCTACACTTGGTATACGGTAAAAGAATGCATAAGCAAAAGTTTACGGCGGTTACATAAACTTGATTGCCTTTGCAGAAAGCAGTTATTGGAATTTGAATGCAGGACCTCTACATCTTCTAGTTATAAAATTCTACAAAATTTTGCGGGACAAAATCTCCGCATTACTTTGCAAAACTTTCATCGCCTCCTCTTACTTGAATTCTACTCCCAACTCCTTAAAAACACCCCAACCATCACCACTGCCACTGCCGCCACCACCTCAACCACCATATCATAACCACCTTCACCATAACCATTGTCGTCACCACCACAAATACCATAGCATAACCACCGCTATAGCATAATCACCACAACCAATACCATCCGCTACAATCACCATAGCCACCAAAACCATCCACCCATCATTATACCCACCGAACCACCACAACCACCACCATTTCAACAACCACTGTCATTGCCACCAGCGCCCACATTTGCAGTCACCATCACCACAATCACTTTTTCGAATTGTCTTTGATTTTCTTTAATTACTACCAAGCGTTTGTGAAGTAATGCATTGCAAACCAATGCAAATTAATACATTTGCATTAATTTGCAAAATGCATTATTTTTCTGTGTATCAAACGGGGCCTTAATTGCAAAGAGAGGTGGTTTGATGCTAGAAGAATATAAAGGAGAAACATATGTATCCATGTGAGACACAACAAAGACTTACTTTTTTTTTGTTGCGAAAATGGTTTACATGAGAGATGTGTAGCGGTTGATGAGAAAGTTGGCCTTTTGATTTCCATAGCCTCTAGAACATCCATTCCATTGTTTGCTTCCAATTACGGATATTTGAAAACGCCATTTTAGGACCTGCACCTGTAGAGAAATCTATTTCACTGAAACTTTAGTTATTGAATATACATGAAATCTATTTTCAGGTCGAGAAGTAGAAGATGGCTTTCGTTGGGGGTTTCTACTACCTAGGAAAATGCATGGAGACAAAGGGTCAGAGTTTAGCACGACTAAGTTAGGAATAGATTCACACTGAGGGAACTCTTTCTCTTTTCTCAGTTTGGATTCTATAACAAATGGTTAGATGAAGCGAAGGGATGGAATGTAATTCAACAGCTCTGTCAAAATTTTAAACATAGTTTGATGAACAATAGGAGCGCCAATGTACGCTTGAAGTAAAGGATACGATTTAGTCCCATTTCAAGACAATGTGTGATCTCAGTTGTTAATGGCTTCGTGGAAGGTACTGCATTTTTTTTCCTTAGTTATTGTTATAGATTGGTGACTTAATTTAATAATGGAAACTCGCCAATATTTTTAAAACATAAAAAATATTTGAGGCAACAAAACCTAACTCATCACATGAATCAATCGACCAACTTTTTTTTTAAATCTCATAAATAATAAACAAATAAGTTGATCGCAATCAGATGTCCACAAAGCAATTGAAACAAACTCTCTCGGAAATGCCATGCTAGTCCTTAAAAACCCAAAAGAGAGGGAGGGGAGGTGGTTGTGCTTGTAATATAGAGCGTTTAGTAGAGATTGAGTGGATGAACAACTATAGTTTGAGAGAGTTAAGAGCGAAGAGGCAAATGCGGGGAAGAAGAGACGATGGGTTGTCTCATGCCCTAATTCACACTTGCTATTGGTATCAATGATTTTTATTTTTATTTTTTATTTATTGTATCCATCAAGTGAAAAGCTAGTGCAATTTTGATTCGAAGGCCATGAAGCTCTTCCTTGAAGTTTGGGACCTAAAATGAGCAAAAGTAATACAAGCTCTTAGCCAAATGCACAATTTCGAAGATTTAATAGCTAGAAAACCAAACCCAAATGACTCAGAAAAAACACTCATGTTCATAATACAATCCAAATCAAGCCATGCATGTTGATAAAAATGAGTGAATTGACCATATTACCCCATTTAATGCTATGTACTTATGAATTAGAGCAAAAATAGTAATCGATTAAATTTATAAAACCAATATGGGTTGAGCATTGAGCGATAATATATAAATGTGCAACCAACTTATTTAGTCATACATATGGGGTATGTGATCATTCAAGCGCAGCCAAAGAAGACTCAACTAAAGGCATTGACTCAAATGATCATATCAGAAATGCCAAGTCAAAGTCAATTGAAGACCTTCATCAATATTTGATGATTGAAGCCAAAGACTAAAGAACTGTCAAGCACAATTAACTTTCAAGAAGACTAAAGTTGAAAGAAGGTTGAAGAAATTCAAGAAGGTGGACCATACAAAGAGATAAATGAAAACTAGTCAAAGATGGCAAATACATTGGCCAAATTCAAATTTAAGTGTCAAAGGTACATTTGGTAGCCAAATTCAAAATTTAGATTCAGATCTAATAAGAGTCGATATAGCTCCTAGAGTGAGAATCAGATCTAATCATTCTGATAAACTAGTCGTTATGACCAAGTGTCCGCTCTGACGGATGTGAAAAGAGATAAGTTGATCCAGGGATAGTCGACTATGGTTGTCATGAACCGATATATAATTATCTGACCCTCTTATCTACTCATTCTAATTTGGAAATTTTGAGAAACTTCAAAGAAAGCGAAAATTATGACATTTTGATAGGGAGATTAAAAAAAAAAAACATTATCTCCAAGTTCAAGCAAGAAAATCATCACCATTTCTTCAACTCTCTATCTATTGTGAGTGTGCTTCAATGAAAAGAACGATATTCTCAAGTCTTGTATTGTGAGCTTCTTTAAACCAAACAAATAATTTGTTTGAGATCTATGCCCTAGAGAAAAACCTTTGTTCCTCACCCCGCAAACCTTAATACATGAAAGAGTGGAATTATCTCACTTCTAAGATATATAAAAAAAATGAGAATGAGAGACATTGCTAGAGAGCCAAGTCAAGTGTTTCATTCATTTGCAATTCCAACTTTCTGCGTGAATGTTAAGGAGTTTTTGAGTTGTGGAGTGTAGTTTTGAGACTAGAGTTTTCAGTAGAGCAAACTTTGTACATTGGTTTATAGATAATAAAATAAGAGAAGTTTTTTGTGTGTTTGCCCTTCCATTAGGGAAGTAACCAATTGAAGCCAATCGAACCTCAATTTAGGTTAACATCGTTATATCTATGTGTCGTGGTATTATTTCTGGCTTTGTCTTTTTATTCTTACTTGTTAATACTTGCATACTTTATTTCTTGAGATTAGTCATACATCTTCTATTTGCATGTTTCAAAAAGTGATTATATGTTTTTCCAGCCTAAGCCAATCTACCATTTGAGAAACAAGTGACATTGAGTTCTTTGCATACTCTATTTCACTACACCAAATTGGCATTTTTGTAACAACTCCCAAAACAGTAACACTTTTGAGCTGTAACAGTCTACCAAACAATTTCAAGTCAAAACGAAATTTAGTCAAAAAAATAAAAAACAGTTATACAAAAAAAGTGTTGCAATAAATTGGATCACCATGAATGGTATCACTTGTAGCCCCATACTCTTCATGGTGATAAAATTATTGTATTACTTTGTTTGTGAAAATGTGTAAAATTGTTTTATGGACCGTTACAGCTCAAAAGTGTTACTGTTTTAGAGGTTGTTATAAAAATGCCAATTTGGTGTAGTGGTTGCTTTAGAACTTTCTTTCAATGATGCTTTGTTGGTATTTCATGTGAATGAAATGTATTTGTATGTGGAAAAGTTATTTGCAAGTGGTTGAGTTATTTCCGCCAAAAATTGGACTAAAATTAATCTCACTCTGTTTGATTGTGAACCCATTACAAGTCACAGTGAAATCGATTCACCCTTGGGTTGATGAATTCTACAATAAAGTCGACTTCCCGTTACATATTTTGGCATAATTTAGACTAGAGTCGACTTGAAAGGATTTTTGGATACTTATAATTCCCAGTGGCACTGCATGTCTGATTATTTGATATGTGCATGTGTGTTGCCTTCTATGTCATGCATTTAGGGTTATTTTGTTGAGATTGTCATTCTATTCCTATTGCATTATCATATTGATTACGTGAAATCTTTTGCACGATAGAGATGCACATATTTGCAATTTCTAAGCTAACTTGCAGAGAATTAAGGGTTGGATGAGTGGAAAATGTTCATATTTGCTATTCAAAACCCAAGAGTTCAAATTTTTAAGTCTGCAGAAGTTCAAGTACCTATGTTTATGATGAAATCACAAAGTACTCCTCACCATTTGGATTACTTTACATACAAATTGTACATTGCTATTTCACACCAATTCCAATTACGAGTCGGGTGATGCTTAACAGCAATGCCTTGTCTTGGCTCCTAATGGAGTTTGTGATCTCTTGTAAGAAATAGAGAGAAAATTTATCAATCAATACATTTCCCAATATTGCAGATTATACATTTGCTAGTAATGGGTTTCTGTGAATTATAGCTTCCAAATTCTTGACAAGTATAATCAAATTCATCAGGTGCATTGAATGATTTAATTTTCATCTTAAGTGAATTGAGAGATTGTAATTGTGTCTTTGATGTGTTTTTGTCATAAGTTCACAAAGGAGGACGAAAATCATTATTGGTTAAGTTTGTAAAATCAATATAAGTTGAATGGAGCGTTATTGTAAAAATGTACAGCTAATTATAAAGTCATGCATACTAGGTTGCAAGTGATCGATTAATTTAGATCATTCAAATGGGTCAAGAAGACTTAGCCAAATGCGTCAATTCTTCAATTCAAGAAGATCAAATTAGAAACGCTTTAGTCAAAGCCAACAAGGACGAAATCAACTCAAGAGACCGAAGTTACAGACACGAAGACTAGTCAAGCATTTGCAAGAACACAAGTCCAAAATGGTTGAAGAAGTCAAGAATGTGGACCAAGATATAAGGCACGTGAAGATAGCCGAATAGCTTATAGATGATCAAAATTCAAATAAAGAGCCAAAAGCTTTTTGGGAGCAAAATAATTAAAGAATCATAATTTGAGATATTCTCTCATGAGAATTAATATTCCCTCATGAGACATGCCCATTTTCTTAATGGGTAGTTTTATTGGTGATTATTTAGTATATGCAAGGGAACCAATTTATTTTTATGAAAAATTTTCACCAAGGCTCGGAATGAAGAAATCGTCAAAAGTCAGTATAATCGATCGATTTTTCATAACTCGTATTCGGTCGAGCTAGTTGGCAAACTCGGTATATGTATACATGTATTTGCTTTATCAATTGAGAATTTGAGAGAAGAGAAGTTACTTGTGTGGTTGCACTAGTGAGGCCACGAGAGCGAGAGATGAAGAGTTCGAAGGAAACTTGCTAGGTTTGATATATTTGCACAGACTAAGCGGTTTAATGTTGAAAACTGATAAGGAGGAAGAAAGGAAGAGTCATTGACGAAGTCGTGACCATAGGTGATAAAATAATGTCAATGGAAAGTTGGGGTTTCAACTTTGGGAAGAATATTATCTAATCAAATAGGATGGAGGTCTACGGTCATTGGAGATAAACTAACGTTAATGGAAAGTGGGATTTGCTTATAATCTACTAATATAACCGAAGAAAAGATTTCTACATTGAATTAGTTCGTGTCACACCTAAAATACGAAGATACCCATAAATATCATATCGTTTACAATCAAAACCAAATCATCTTCAAACAATAATAAATTACATCCAAGCCCTTAACGTAAATTATTTTAAGACCCTTAGTTATTTGTAAATTATAAAAAAACCCTTACACATAATTAGTACCATTATTTTTTTTTCCGTTACTTCTTTCAATTCAAAAAAATTGGTCATGAAACGCATGCTAAAAGATGATTTTATTGCAATGTGAAACTTTGAAAATAAACCTATTAACAATGTTTTCTTTTGGGAAAACTCATAAAACATTTTTTATATATTAGAAAAACTCCAAGCATTTCAATTTGCACTTATTGATTTACTAAAGTAAAAAAAAAAACATTGAATATGTGCACGTAGAGCACACATCGACACGCTAGTATTAACTAATGGAAAACACAAAACATTATTCTACTATTGCCACAAAACTTGTCCCACTGGCTGACCACTTCATTCATTACAAAGAAATTAAAGATTGAATTTTGTTAAGCTAAATAATAAATTGGATATAAAATATTAATTAATAATATTATCCGAGTTTTTTTTTATAACTCCCCGAGTGATCAGTTGAGTCGATATACGATCCTCGACCGAGTCGTTATCCAGTTCTGAGTTAACTACCTAATGTGATTAAATGACATGTTTATGTCAAGGTACAAGACCATGTGCCAAATTACTTTGCCCATGTGACAAAATATATTCCTTTTTTTAAAAAGAGTTATGGACATAGCATAGTCGACTTCACCACCCTATGTTGTCAACATTAGAAGAGAATCGTTCTGAAAAGTAGTGAGCCATTCTAAAAATAGTCTTTTTCAGAAAGTAGAATATAACACAAGCAAAGTCGACTTCACCTCTCTAGGATCAGTCTATAAATAATTGAACTTTAATTTGGACAGAATAACTTTGGATTCATGAGAAACTCGTGAGAGTTATTCAAAAGCAGCAGATCTAGCAAAAAGGAAAACAAGTTTTCTCCCCTTAGTTCAAGAGACAAAATTTCCATCTTTCCATATCATTTTTAGTGAGCCTGAAAGAAATAGGAAGATTGATGCAGGAGGATCTGAGTTAGATGATGCTGAGCTGTCAGATAGCACGTTATTAGCACTAAGATATCTTGAATTAGCAGATCAGCGCAAGGATGGCAGGAAATCATAATTCTATTTCTAATTTGGCAGTTTTGGGTGGGTTTTAGTATTTTGGCCATAACTTTGGCTACGAGTATCAGAATCGCGCTAACGACCCCAATTCAGAAAGCTCTTTTCAACACGCACGTCGTGGTCAATAAGATACGCTCGTTGTACATCTTTTCAAGGCCAAATTTCACCATTTTCCCTTCTGAATCCACAAATTTAGTAGTTTATTTTCCTTTATAGTAATATTTCAATTATTGTTTAGGAAGTGATTCTGAACCCAATTTGGGCCAGATTTCTGGCAGTTTATTTCTTTTATTACGTATTTTGTTTTAGCATAATTATTGGGGTTTTGCTAATTTTGGTAAAATTCTAATAATCACGAGTTTTAGCTATAAAACCCGGCTTGTGGGCTGATTTTAGAGATACCTTTGATTTGAGTAATTTGATTGAACATTAGAGCTATTTCTCTGTGTTTTGGACTATTCTCCTGTGTTCCTCCCTGTCAATTATCTGTTGCTATTAGCCTGCAGAATAATCGCTATTCTGCCCGGCGTCAGTTGGTATCAGAGCTTCAGCATCTTCTTGGGGTGAGATTTTATCAATTTCTATGGCTGGTGGTCGTGGTCATTGTCGTCGCGGGCAGGTTCTCATCGAGGAAGCCCCTCACCGTAATTGTAGCGTTCAGGATGTGATGGTTGAGGATTTACAGAGGCAAGTTACAGAGCTAACCCAGCGTCTAACGGCGCAAGATTTCGGTAATCGTGAGATGGAAGATCACGATTCTGATTCCAGTTTTGAAAACCCGTATCACAATCGTGCTCGATTCTGGGAGCGCCGTGGTCGGGAGGATCGTCATGGAAATCTCAGTTTCAAGGTAGATCTACCCGAATTTTTTAGGACGTTACAGGCCGAAGGATTCGTGGATTGGTTGAATGAAGTATAACATATTTTTTAGTATAAGGAAGTTCCAGATCATGTCAAAGTGAAATTGGTTGCCATCAAACTCAAAGGCAAAACATCTGCGTGATGGGAGCAGTTGAAGCAATCACGCGACAGGCAGGGCCAGGCCAAGCCAAAATCATTGATTGGGAAAAAATGAAGAAGAAGATGAAGGGTCACTTCCTTCCTTTCGACTACACTCAAACTTTGTTTCAACGACTTCATTCATTGAGGTAAGGCATGAGATCAGTTGATGATTACAGGGAGGAATTCTATCAATTGGTAGCCCGTAATGACTTATCTGAAACGGAAGAGCAGATGGTGGCACGATATTTGGGGGGATTACGACAACCCCTACAGGATGTCCTCAGCCTTCACTCACTGTGGAGCATTTATGAAACCTACTAGAGTGCACTTGCTATGGAAAAACAGCAGAACATGAGGCCTATGATCAGAAGTGATCAAAGCAGTCGGCCAGTTCACCCTCAAGAATCCCGTTCTACCCAACAGCCACCGCAGAGTAACTTTACTATTAGATGTTTTAGATGTGGTGAACAGGGATATAGAGTGACTGAGTGCAGGAAGCCTGCTATTCGGAAGAGCAACAATCTCCTAATTGAGGAAGACGTGGTAGACGAAATTGAGGAACTTTGAGAGCCTGTGTATGACGATGATGAAGATGGAGATGTGATGTATGGATATGGCCATGAGACTCTGGTTGTTCGTAAGAGTCTACTGACTCCCAAGGATGATTCAGGGGACGATTGGTTAAGAACCAATATTTTCCACACGACATGCACAGTTGCAGATAAAGTCTGCAAGATGATCATTGACAGTGGCAGTTGTGAGAACGTCGTGTCTGAAGAGGTTGTCCAGAAATTGCAGTTGAAGACAGATCGTCATCCCAAGCCGTACAAATTATCATGGCTGAATAAAGGCATTGAGGTAACAGTAGATAGGCGATGCCTAGTGTCTTTTTCGATTGGCAGGAAATATTTTGATAATGCTTGGTGTGATGTTGTATCTATGGATGCTTGTTATGTATTGTTAGGCAGACCTTGGCAGTATGATCGCAGTGTTATTCATGATGGGAGGGAAAAATACATATTCCCTTAGCATTAAAGGGAAAAAGATTGTGTTGGCACCACGTCGGGAAGGTACCACTCCTACCCCGGTAGCCAATAATACTAACTTGCTTTATAAGTCCAGGTTTTCAGTTGAGATTGATCGTGGAGATGTGGTCTATGCTTTATTACCATGTGGGAATAGTGCAGCCAATGTGAATTCATATTTGCTAGCAGAGGTGTAGTAGCTTCTTGCAGAGTTTTCAGACCTGATGCCAGAGGATATTCCTCCTGGGATGCCGCCTATGCGAGATATTCAGCATCAGATCGACCTTGTTCCGGGGTCCATTTTGCCTAATCGGCCGGCTTATCACCTCAGTCCTAAGGAATCTGAAGAGTTGCAGCGACATGTAGTAGAGTTATTGGAGAGGGGCTACATCCGTGAGAGTATGAGCCCATCTGCAGTACCTGCTCTGCTAGTGCAAAAAAAAAAGATGGCTCTTGGGGTATGTGTGTTGATAGCAGGGCAATCAATAGGATTACAGTGAAATACAAGTTTCCAATTCCCCGCCTAGATGATATGTTAGACCAGCTGTCCGGATCAGAATAAGGCCTGGAGATGAGTGGAAGACAATGTTTAAGACGCATCATGGGTTGTATGAGTGGATGGTCATGCCTTTTGGCCTGTCCAATGCGCTCAGTACATTTATGAGATTTATGCATCAGGTTTTACGGCCTTTCATGGGGAAATTCGTTGTAGTTTACTTCAACGACATCCTCATTTATAGTCCGACATGGGCGTCACATTTTGATCAATTTCGTGTTGTTTTTTATAAGTTGAGGACGGAGCGCATGTTCGTCAATCAGAAGAAGTACTGTTTTTTCTTTACTACTTCTGTTACTTTTCTTGGTTTTGTTATGTCTACTGATGGTGTTAATGCAGATCAGTCGAAAATAGATGCGCTCTTGGAGTGGCCCAAACCAAAGACCTTACACGATGTCAGAAGTTTCCATGGATTGGTGTCCTTCTACCGTCGGTTCATCAGAAACTTCAGCACTTTGATTGCTCCTATCACAGAGTGCCTCAAGGGACATGATTTCCAGTGGTCCGAGGAGGCGGAGGCCTGTTTTCAACTGGTCAAGCAGAAGATGACAGAAGCACCAGTTTTGGCACTTCCTTATTTTGAAAAGGTGTTTGAGGTTAATTGTGATGCATCGGGGTTGGCATTGGTGGTGTTATGAGTCAGGAAGGGCGCCCAATAGCTTTTTCAGTAAAAAGCTATCAGGATCAAATAAGAATTATTCCACCTATGATCTGGAGTTTTATGTCATAGTTCAGTCCCTGAAGCATTGGCGTCACTACCTAGTACAGAGGGAGTTTATTCTTGTCACTGATCATGAGGCCCTGAAGTACATCAATGGGCAACACAAGTTGAGTCGACGACATACCAAGTGGGTGGGGTACTTGCAGGAGTTCATGTTTGCACTGAGGCACCAAGCAGGGAGTCTAAACCGTGTCGCAGATGCATTGAGCCGTCGTACGTTACTCCTCACCACCATGAGCACTAGAGTTGCAGGATTTGAGGCTTTCTCTAATATGTATGGTGCAGATCCTTCATTCGGAAGGATAATTTAGGAGGTAACTGATGGTCAACGACATGACTTTTTTTGCATAATGGTTATTTGTTTCGTGGATTACAGTTGTGCATTCCAAATTGTTCACTAAGGCAGCAGATTATTCGTGAACTTCATAATGAGGGTCATTTAGGGCGAGATAAGATGTTGGCCTTGATCTCTTCTTCCTATTATTGGCCCAAATTGACCAGTGATGTGGCTCATTATGTGGAGCGTTGTTATGTGTGTCATCGGTCCAAAGGAGTTCTCACTAATGCGGGCCTGTACACACCTTTACCTGTACCTGAGGCCCCTTGGTTTGATGTCAATATGGACTTTGTGTTGGGCTTACCCCATACCCAACGGGCCTGGGATTCTATTTTGGTTGTGGTTGACAAGTTTTCCAAGATGGCCTATTTTGTAACTTGCAGAAAAACAATGGATGCTGTCCGGATCGCCCATCTTTATTTCAGGGAGATTGTGCGTTTACATGGTGTTCCCTGATCCATTACTTCATATCGTGACACCAAGTTCATGAGTCATTTCTGACGAAGTTTATGAGAGAAACTGGGGACGAACTTTAATTTTAGCAGCGCCTACCACCCCCAGACGGATGGACAGACCGAGGTGGTGAATCTCAGTTTAGGGAACCTTTTTGAGGAGTTTGGCATACACTAAACAAAAACATTGGGATTTGGCGTTACCTCAGCCAGAATTTTCCTATAACAGGTCGAAGAACATAACCACGGGAATGAGCCCATTTGAGATTGTCTATGGCCAGAATCCATCCGGGGTGCTCGACTTAGCCCCTATTCCACGTGTGGGTCGTTTGAGTCCCAAGGCAGATGCGATGGCAGAACATCTTCGGGGTATCCATGAGCAGGTGAGGCTGGCCATTCACGAGAGTAATTCCAAGTACAAGGTTCAAGCTGACAGTCACCGTCGTCGGGTACTTTTTGATGTTGGAGATTTTGTTTGGGCAGTATTAACCCGTGATCGTTTTCCTGTTGGAGAGTATAATAAGCTTAAGGAGCGGAAGATTGGACCCTGTGAGATCTTGCAGAAGATCAATGATAATGTCTACAGACTGCGCCTCCCCAGTCATTTGAGGACTTCTGATGATGTCTTTAATGTAAAGCACCTGAGTCCTTGTTTTGCAGATCCCGATGATGCTATTGTGAACTCAAGGACGAGTTCTTTCCAACCCGGGGCGACTGATGCAGGAGGATCCGAGTCAGATGATGTTGAGCTGTCAGATAACACATTATTAGCACTAAGATATCTTGAATTAGCAGATCAGCGCAAGGTTGGCAGGAAATCATAATTCTATTTCTAATTTGGCAGTTTTGGGTGTGTTTTAGTATTTTGGCCATAACTTTGGTTACGAGTATCAGAATCGCGAAAACGACCTCAATTCGAAAAGCTCTTTTCAACGCGCAAGGCCAAATTCCACCGTTTTCCCTTCTAAATCCACAAATTTAGTAGTTTATTTCCCTTTATAGTAATATTTCAATTATTGTTTAGGAAGTGATTCTGAACCCAATTTGGGCCAAATTTCTGGCAGTTTATTTCTTTTATTACATATTTTGTTTTAGCATATGATTATTGGGGTTTTGCTAATTTTGGTAAAATTCTAATAATCACGAGTTTTAGCTATAAAGCCCGGCTTGTGGGCTAATTTTAGAGATACCTTTGATTTGAGTAATTTGATTGAACATTAGAACTATTTCTCTGTGTTTTGGGCTATTCTCTTGTGTTCTTCCCTGTCAATTATCTGTTGCTATTAGCCTGCAGAATAATCGATATTCCGCCCGACGTCAGAGATCCAGGATTTGCTTGTGAGCTTAACCTTAACCAAACAATTTCTTTGTTTAAGATATAAAGGCCATTTTCATTTTCACCCGAAACCTGTATATTGTAAGGTGGAAGATCCCAATTCTAGGATCTATAAAGAAATGGTGATTTCGAACTCAAACATTTCTCTAATCCGTCTATCTAAGAGACATTGCTAGATAAGCCATCAAGTGGCTTGGTAAACTTGCTTTATCCCATGTGGGTTTAAGTTTTTGTGTAGGACATGTACGATTAAGTTTCACCTGGTGATCTCAAGCAAGTGGTAAGACTTGGTTGTGTTACATCCCATATTGTGGTTATCCTAGGCAACTTTATAAGTCTCATGGAACATGATCATAAACTCTAGTGTGATATATATCCTCGGAATTCGAAGCACATGTCCGTAGAATTTGGTGGTGGTTGCATCCCATTGGTGATTGCCAAAGTGTTTAGTTACTCTCGATAATAAAATAAAAGATTTTTCATTATTTTAATCTCATGATATCCTAACCATTTTTTTCTGATAACAAATTTGCTAGACCAGTAGTCAACACAAATTAGCAAAAAAAAATTAATCATAATTTTTTGTATAATTTATTTGCATTTTTCACAACTTTATAATTAATTAAGTTACAATAAAACAAATGTTAAAATACTTATGTTAAAACAACAATAACATCGAAATATTGTTAAACTGCATCTCATGCTTGTTCACGGTCTTCAATGCTTACGTTACCTTGATACATTGCAACACTATTACGAGTGTTTTGATCATTTTTCACTACCCAAGTGTCATTACCTAGAAAACCACATATGATACCGGTATAACATGTGAGTTCACTTACATAGGGGAGATAAATAGCCAATAGAGTTCAAATAGTCCCTGAAGTGATAAAGTGCGACATTATGATGCCATCAAAACTAGACATTCTTAAAGAACTTGCTCAAATCCTAATACTATTCACCACAAGTCTTACCAACTAATGACCTGCATCTTTTTATCCTTTCTATTTTTATGTCGGATGCTCTTGCTAGCTAGTCACATGACTATATATCATGTTCCAAATTAGTGTTCATGCAATTATCAACTAGTTTTATTCTTTTCAATATTTTTAATTTTAAACAGAGAATTAAGTGGAAGTAAAATTTGTATTGATGATTTATTTGCTTGAAAGAAAAGCTATGTGGTAGTGATTGATGCCTGAACAACACGTGTAAAGCACGTGATCTTTCTTGAAAATTGGAAAACAAAGGACAGAGGAGTCTTTAATAACTAGTCATTGTCTTGTGCCGATTTGCTATTCCATCTTTTACCAAATTTGGTTCCTAAATCAGAAGTTCTGAGCCAAACTCCAAAATCTCCAATCATCTTTTCCCTTTTTCTTCTACTTGACATAACCAACTCATTGCCTGCCTGCCTGCCTACTTTCTTGTCCTCTGCTCTTCTCTGCTCTGCTCTGACTCATTCATCTCTTTACTTTGCTTTGCTTTACACAAAAGCTTTTTGCATGACATGAAATGAGAGAAAGAATATTATTTATTACTTTTTGGTCTCTCTATGTTATCACTGTCTATCTGTCTGTGTCTCTCTAAGCTTTTACTTGGGTTTCAATAGGATTGGACGTATGAGGAATAGATTGCTTTGCTTTGTTTTGTTTTGTTTTGCTGTGGTGAATTGTTCATTCAACAATCAGAGACTTCCATCTTCCATATTAGAATTTCTCTCATTTCCTATTTTGCCAATCAATATACTTCTTCTTGTTGCTAACAACAATGTTCAATTGTGCATGGTAACAAGTATTATGGGATTATTTTTTTTTGTTTTTTTTTGTTTTAGAACACTTTATTGTAACTAGGAATGCAAGTTTCACATTTGTTGCCTTGGGTTGAATTTGTTAATTAACCCATGCCATGCACAAGATTTCCCCTCACAAATACTCCTGTTTGTTTATATGATTTTATTGTGCATGTCTTGGTTTTTGAGTTTGATTTTGGTCTTTACTGTATGTATATATATACAGAGCAAGTACAATAGTGTCATCACTCTAGTACTGTAACTTCCTCCTCTTTGAGCCCCCTGCATTTGGGTTTCTTGTTCATGCTTGTCCTTCCTCGACCTTGACTAGATAATACTTTGAGACTTCTGATCTGATCAGCTGAATAGATAGCTAGAATGATAGATGGATCCATCACACACACACACACACACATATACACATACTTCCTCAACAAAAAACCCCTCAAAAAACAAGAGATATATATATATATATATATATCCAAACTCACCCTCTCTTCATATAAAAGCTTTGACAAGAAAACTAAACAAAACCCATAGTGCTAACTTCTTCTCTTGTTCTTGAAATGGATCCTTATAACATCTCTACTACAATACCAATTCCCATGTTTTCTAGTAGTAGTTTTATAAGCTCTATTACTACTAGAATGGATTCTAGGATATGGAGCAGGCTCCCTCAAAGGCTAATTGATCGAGTAATTGCCTTCTTGCCAACTCCAGCCTTCTTTCGATCTAGATGTGTTTGCAAAAGATGGTATAGCCTTCTATATTCAGAAGCTTTTCTTGCAATGTATTTGAGCATATCGTCTTCACCAAGCCAGCATTGGTTCCTATTCTTCAAGCATAAAAGCTTAGAGAGCTACATATATAGGAATAGTACTAGTGGTGGTAGTGGTAGTGGTAACATTGATAAGGATAACTGTGAAGGATATCTGTATGATCCTTATGATAGGAAATGGTATCGTTTGAACTTCGCTTCGATGGTACCATCTGGGTTCTCACCAGCTTCTTCATCTAGTGGTTTAGTTTGTTGGGTTTCTGATGATGCTGGTCCTAAGTGTATGCTTCTTTGTAACCCACTCCTTAAGACATTTACCCAACTTCCTCCAACATTAAGACCAAGATTGTTCCCATCGATCGATCTAGTTGTAACCAAGGACTCATCTTTAGATGTAGTTGTAGCTGGTGATGACTTGATTTCCCCATTTGCAGTAAAGAATTTAACGACGGAGAGTTTCCATGTTGATAGTGGGGGATATTATTCAGTATGGGGTACTACAAGTGCTCTGCCTAGACTATGTAGTCTTGAATCGGGGAGAATGGTGTATGTGGAGGGAAGCTTTTACTGCATGAATTATAGTCCCTATAGCATATTATCATATGACACTAGGGTGAATCAATGGCACAAAATACAAGCTCCCATGCGAAGATTCTTGCGGTCGCCAAGCTTAGTTGTGTGTCAAGGGAGGTTAATACTGGTGGCAGCAGTGGAAAAGAGCAAGCTGAATGTGCCAAGGAGCATGAGATTTTGGGGTTTGCAAGAGCATGGATCAACATGGGTGGAAGTAGAGAGAATGCCACAGCCACTCTATGATAATTTTTCAGAGATAGAGAATGGGCATGGTTTTGATTGCATAGGACATGGTGATTTCATCACCATTACAATATCAGGATCAGATAGAACAGTGTTATTCGACTTCTATCAAAAGGATTGGCAGTGGATCCCTAGGTGTCCTTTTATTCAAAGTGGGTCTGTTGGTGGTGGTGGTGGATTGCATGGCTTTCCATACGAGCCTCGACTGGCTACACCAGCAATGGGTCTTGTTGAACAGGCAGTGTTTCCATTTCAATCATTCAATGCTTAGCTAGTAGTACTTGTATTAGTAAAGTAGATGAAGTGTTAGTTTCACTCGTGTTTTCAATAATTTATTAGCTAAGCTATCAGTAGAAGATTAGCAATTATGTATGAGGAACTGAGGAGTTCTCAGTCTGAATATATTGGATATGGTTCAAAATGAACTTTGTTCCTAGAGTAGATTTTTGCCAATCCTGTTTCTCAAATCCTGGTCACATAGCATTTTTGTTTCACATCATCAAGTGGATCACTGAGTACTCGTAGCATCCTAAACATCTCGCTCGAGCACCAACCAAAAATGTGTCCCTAGATAAGGATCATCAAACAAGGGACCTGCTACTCGAACTCGTGGATTCGACTTGAGTCATCACTAGTACTGATGAATCCATCATTCCCACCTTGGCATTGTTGGTTTACTGCTGAATATCGGCCTTTTCCAGCACTGTAGTCAACAATAAAACATGGACATTCAAAGATTTCGAAGCTAAAATTCATGACATGAAAGCCAACTGAAATAATGAATTAGAAATACAAAGTAATTCAACTAGTATTTATAAAATGCATAACACACAACCTGCTTAACTGCATATTAAGCAATAGTTCCAATCGTACAAGAGTCAAAAGCCTGTAGCCACAGTACAAAAACCTTATCGTCTGCATATATTCGTAAAACATTCTTCAAAATTTATGTGAAAGATTTGATAATTAAATTAGTAATAAACAAATAAATAAAGGATGAGATGTACTGCCGTAAAATAGTGCTACAAATCATTCTATAGGTTACATCGGTATAGCATGCATTCGTCACTCCTAGAATCTTTAAACTTTTGAACATTCCAATCTTCATTGGAATATATGCTAAGATGAAGAAATTAAACCTAAAAGACTCGTAATACATTTATAAGGGCGGCAAATATGAACCATGTGATCCGGACATCTCTGTATCAAGAGGGTCCCAACGTCTTCTTATTAATGGGGGGGTCACCAAAACTATCAAAATCAGATGCTCGATTCATACAAGTAGCAGAACCATAACTAACACTTCAACCCAGCTGTGCTTTGTCTGTGACCCTTTGAGCATATCGCACCTGCAGTATAATGCACACTACCACGCGACAAGATGAACTGGACTAACGGAAACACCCATCAGTCAATCACTACACTGAAGCAACCTCAACTGGAGACCTTGACTTTGAGGATGAGATGCACATCTCTCTTGAAGATTGACCTTAGCTCCTCGTTCGCTTCCATTCCTATTCTCCTGTTTTTGCAACAAAATTTGGCACCTGTATCAGATTCCGATGCAACATAGATAATTTATACTGAAAAACCTGCATGACGAGTTATTCAAGTGACTGATTGCTCCTAGTACATAGCAAATATCTCTACATCTAATAACCAATGCGTTTAGGTGATCTGGGATAATAATTCTATGGTTCATTCTTCTAGATCTTCCAGGACACTGCACATGGTAAGATGTTTGGGATAATCTAGTTAAGCTGGTGAACTGGATCAAGTGATGTGCATATAGACATCTAGTCTGATTCGACTCATGGTTCAAAATGTTGTTATTGGTATTTGGTAGTATATATCGGCCCTGGAAAAAGGAAAAGATATGACAGATATTTGTCGTCTAATATCGGGATCTATTCAGATGTATCATGGATATTTTGAATATCTTCACTTCAAAAAATGGATAAATATCTCGATATATCAGGGATATGTTGGGATATTTGGAACCATGATTCCACCAACCTTGACTGCTGACAGATAGAACACAATGAACAAGTGACATCCATTATCTCTGGTGGGATGTCATAAAAACAAACCACTAACAGTAAGACACAGCAGAAGATGGATGTAACCAACAAGAAACTGAGATAAATTACCCAATTTTAGAGCCATTCTTTCCCACTAGTATCTTGCGCTGGGTTTGTTTTTGAGTAATAAAGTGCTGCTCAATTCTAAGAGAACCGTCTCTCAACTCCTGCCAACCGATTAGCCTATGATCCAGAGTATATGGAATTTCCTGAAAAAAAGAATGGGTAACCCAATGTAAGTTCTCCGGACATATCATATATGCAATATGGAGAAAATGTAACCCAACCTGATGAATATGGTGCAACATCTTTTCACGAACAACTTCTATTGCTATATTTTTCATAACATCTTCTGTCATAATCATGGAATCTTCATCCCAGGGTCTCTTGACTGCCTACAGACAGGGAGAAATGCAATCTCAGACAACAAAGATGACCAGGAAAGGAATACTAAAATTGACAGAATTAAAATTGCAAATAAACAAGAATAAATTTTTTTTGAAAGAAATAAATCTACGAAAAACAAAATAAATAATCCTTCTCCAATCAACTGTTAACAATGAACAACCTACGCCTTATTTATAACTGACCTAACTTCTATCGCAAGCAAACCTAACCTTAAACCTAATTGGAAACCAAATGCCTAGCTATAAGGGATTGTTACTAAATAGTCCCGCTTACATTATAAATCCAATCTCCAGAATATAAACATGCCATGAAATATCAATATATTGTAACCATGTAAAGAGAACCAAGCTAGTTGAACAAACTTTCAACTGGATTTAGCAGGCCTTTTGGATGGATTGAGTTAAGTTGGAGGATAACGGTGCAGTTTTCCAAATTCATTAGTTTTGGTTGTTATTTTCCTTTTATTGTTTTTCTTTTTTCTCTTAGGTATTTTTCATATATTTTCTTTGATTTTTGTCTCTTTCTAGCCGTTTCACACATTCTTGGTATTGCCCTATCCCCTATGGTAGAGTATGATGAGATTAGGGCAAAACTTAAAACACCAACATTAATTTTTTTCTTGTGAGTTTCGAAAGAGATTAATCGACGACTCGGCGAAAAGCCACCAATTCTCGCTGATTAATCGGGCCAGAGATTATTCAAACAATTAATTAAAAAATCATAAAGCTCTACTAACAAGAAGAGATTAATCGGGGATTAGTTGATGATTAATCGGGAATTAGTTGATGATTAATCATTGATTAAAGAACATAGTTAGCTGGATTAAGTCAAGCTGGAGGATAGTGAGGAATCAACCATCATCAGTTGACCTAAGCTAGTTGAATGAATTAAAACCTATAGATCAAGAGGATGGAATTGTACGGCATATGCTTATGCTGAGTAGTTAAATCGAAAATTCAGTCACAGATTGGCTTAGGAGCAAGTAGTGAATGGGACAATTCCGTTGGTTAGCTGCCAATTTACCCAAAATAAGTTTTTAAGTTAATATTTCACTGAAGTAAAAAATAAAATAAAATAAACGATTACAATGACCTTTATCGATTAAATGGATCCCAAGGAAACCCTTCTAAGATAATACAAAGAAACTGCATATTGTTCCACTCCCCCTCCCCTTTAAATGACTATCCACTACATATTCATTCCTTTTCCACCCCTTGAAGCGAGAACCAGGTCCTCATCATCATCCATATTTGATTCAAAGAGAACAAGGAAATAGCTTCCTGGAACTAGAAACACATTTATGCATGTTCCCTTTGATCTTGAGACCCAACCACTTCCCCACACTTACCAACTATCCAGCATCCCCCTACAAATGTATTCATCCTTGCCTTCAACTCATACTAATTCACTTGTTGGCTCCTCTCTGGATCCATTTCTTTGATAGGTTTTACCGACTTTCAGGCCCAAGCATCCATGGTAGATGATGGACCCAGCCCCACTTGGGCATTCAACTTGAGCCTTACGAGAGAAGAAAAGTTTGTCTACCCCAGCCTCAACTTATTAAGCCAAGACCTGGTTGACCAAAACCTTGGCTAGATGCCACAAAAGGATGGAATTGGGGCAAAAAAAAAAAAAATCTCTTATCTATAACATAATGCAAAAGACAAATTAATCTATTCGTTCAGAAGCGATTAAGTGGTAACTCAGCTAGAAATCACAGATTACTTGGCCTGAGATGGTTCAAATGATTAATTCAGAAACCATAATGCTCTACTATTGAAAAGCAATTAATTGGGGGTTAATCGTCTATTATTCTTGATTCGATAACATGGGTTATGGTAGCAATGAAGTGTCATTAATTGTTCAAGAGATGATAGTGATAGAGGATAGGTGACCACTGACAAGAATGCCATATGAAATGGGATGAGGAAAAAATATAGTTTTCAGAGCAAAACATGAGTATCCTTTTTTTTCATTGAAAGGGAGTAGTGTATAAAGCAGGGAGTAGACAATATCACCCTTAGAGGAATCAATTTTGAGTCTTTAAGATTCGATTGGATAATTTCTGTAATAGACTCGTAGTATGGAAGGTATATAAAGCAGAGAGTAGTAAATATCACTCTTTGAAGGGATAGTTTTGAGTTGTTTTTTTTGTTCATTTGATAAGTTGTCATTTATTCATAGTAACAAGGATACTATGAAATAGTACGAGGTTAAGATGATAAACATTTGCCTTTTACAGAAGACATAGCTACGAAATGTAAGAAATATTTGTTAAGCAAGCAACAATGAAGAGCTTTATACCTAGGTAATTAAAAAATGATGATGAATAAAATGCAATGGAGAAGAGATTATATAGGATTTTCAGTGACATCAGTATCCAATAGATGGACAACAAGCAAAATGGATTTCGTGTGTAGCAGAAAACACGTCTAGCAACCTTTCCCAATCAGATAAGTTTTTCTCAACTCTAGTGTTTGTTGAGTGCTACATGATCTCATCCCATACTGTATTGTTTTACATAAATAACTCATGTAAGTCCTTCTCTGTCTAAATCTACTTTTCCAGCAAAGCACAAGAAACCTATAACAATGGATTATACTAAGAAGACAGTATTAAGTATGAATTATTATTGCAAGCAAAAGGCATTTTTTAGCTTTAAGCAGAAGACAATCATATGGGTCATCGAGAAACAATCTGAATATTAGTACTTATAGTAAACGAGTTATGTAACATAGATCATTAATGCTAAACTTTCTTCTGCTTTTCCTACATAAAATGATAACTTCCACTATGCGAAAGACAAACAAAGCTTCTTAAATCAGAGAAATAAATCACGGGCTGTTGTCAATTGTTATCCATACAAGCAGAGATTTCAAGTACCTGCTCCATTAAATACTGAGTCAGGTCTTTCACTCCTGAACCTTTGAGACCCGAGATCATGAAGTATCTACAAATTCAAAATCAGCAAGACATTAAGTATCCACCAAAAATATAAACAGGGGGCTGGGGGGAGGAGAGACTGAGTAAGAACCTCTCATATCCAGGAAGCTCTGCAAATGTCTCAGCAACCTTCAATAAGTCTTTTTTGTCTTCAACGAGATCAACCTTATTCATGCACAACACTCGTTTTTGCTTAGGGTGTTTTTCTTCCCCCATGTGCTTAATCAGTCTGGTAACCCTAGTATCTGACCTATACGAATACAGGAATTAACAGGTCTAGGTAAAGAGATTTATAATATGAAAAGCCTTTTCAACCATGAAAGATACAAACCAAGTGATCTGTCTAACATATTGCTGAGAGCATCTGCTCTCTTTCGTATTAATGAATCGAGCTCCAAGAGAAAAGGGGGAAAACACAAAAAGGGGATAAATTCAAGAATTCAAACGCCAGAGCATACTTTTAGAAAAGGAAAAAAAAACACAAAAAAGGGATAAATTTGGGAATTCAAACACCAGAAGCACACTTTATAAAAAATTTATTGTATCGTGTATTGGAAATCTAAATTTAAGATATTTGTATCATAACGTATCGTGTCATAAACTATGGTGCAAAAATCAATATATAGGTCTAAAAGTATATATTTAATAAAGTATATAAAAGACATGAAATACGACTTATTCAAGTAAGGAAGTCCCAAAAAATTCCATTGATAAGACTTGTGTGACATATATTGTATCTTGCATATCGTAAGATATTGATAACTATGGCTAGAGTTATAATAACTAATAAGAACTTATACAAAACCTTCTGCCTAAATCATGTGCTTATATGTGAAAAATTATTTGATATTTATTTCCCATTAATTTTTCTAGAACTTTCAGGTTTAAGGTTAGTCATTGCAATAACCAAAAAACAGTTGCGAAAGAGAGACCAAAAATTTTCTTTGGGGCAGTTCCTCAACTGGGCACAAATACCATCTTATTAATTGGTCCATTGTTTTCCTTCCGAGAGCGCAAAGAGGTCTAAGCAGAACATGAGGTTAAACATACAAACAAAGCTTTCCTTTGGAGATTTGGTAAAGAAGAGAAGGCCCTGTGGAGGATTGCCATTCAAGAAAAGTATGGACTGGAAGGTCATGGGTGGTTCCGAAAGGTATTGAGTTTCCCTATGGTTATGCTCTATGAAAATCAGCCATGAACATTGTGCATAGCTTTGAGTTGCATGGTAACTTCCAAGTGGGGATTGGAGCTAGAATTGACTTCTGGAGAGAGAAATAAATCTCTTCCCAGCCCCTACTTGATATTGTCATAAAAATCCACAGAAAGAAAAAGGGCCTATTACAGACTTTTATCTCTCAAACAGACATTTGTAAATTGGGACTTAGCTCCTAGATAGGCCTTAGAGACTCTGACGCGAACAACATGATCTTCTCAACCTTCTTGGCACAAAATACTGATGATGGTTAATACAAATGGAGCTGGAACCATAAATCAAATTCTTTCTCAGTTAAAGACTTCTATGAAAAGCCTTGTTTGGATTCCACAACCAATACCACCTCTACCCAAAGTCAATTGCCAATTCCATTTTCTGATAGCTTCTTTTGGAGCAAGCTCCTCGCCAAACTTCATTTTTGTGGATTCATGGTAAAATTCTCCCCTTGGATAACTTAACAAAGCGAGCTCTCCCAATTACGAATAGTTGTATCCTTTCTAAAGTTGACTATGAATCCATCCCTCAGCTCTTCCTTCTATGTCCTTTTGCCACTTCTCTTTGAGCTGTTATTGCAAGTGAAACAAAATGGCTCTTCCTAGTTCAAGCGATGGATTCTAGATCTATTTCCCCCCAATGTGACTGATTCTCAGATATACTCCATTGGATAGTTATCTGGTTGACTTGGAAGGACAGGAACAGCAAAAAAATTGAGGGGAAAAGTAGAACTGTAGCATTCTATGGAACATGAAGATTGATCCAATGGGCTTTAGTGTGGAATATGGTGCTCGATAAACCTATTCCATAACTTCTTAAACGTTAATCTTCGCAGAGTTTCGCGTTCCTTTTCTTTCTTTCATAATAATAAAAGAAATAATAATAATAATAAAATTGAATCCTAATAATAATAAAGGGATAATTTACAGGCACTTCCTTATTTTTCTTATTAATATGTGTCTATGTAAAATTTTGGTGGAAGCCTTTTTGGATGTCTGCAGCTCACAGGCTAGTGGAGTGGAAATGGACAATCGCTGCGGCACCGAATTGGTACCGTCTCGTCCCGGTATTTACTAGGACAATACCAATTTCAAAAACTCCGTAAAATCAAACCATCATGAATGATTATGACCGCCATACCAAACCTTGCCCACCCCTAGAAAAAAGAGGACACAATAGCTTCATGGACTCCCCATTGCACAACAACTTATGCCACGGTTGAAGCCCATTGCACCAAGTTCACCGACGAGCCTATACCGGCATCATAACTTTTTTCCTTTTATTTTCATAGACTTATTAGGTTTACTGTTTATTTTGTCTCTATTTAGCTTTTTGGGGTAGGTATAGTTTTTTTACGAATAAAGTATAAAGGTTATCTTTGCATTTGCAATCGCAGTTTGTTTTGAGGAATTAAACATTTAGCTAGGGTTCGACAATTTTTTTCTCCCATTTTTTTTAATTTCGCGTTGATTGAACGATTGAAGCTTTTGCCAACTTTTAGCATCAAGAAACACTCTTAAACCAAAAGAATCTATAGAAAATTTGTAATACTGACATAATATCTAAATAAGCATATTTGTTGGAAGCAACTTGGTTGGTTTGTAGAAGTTGTACTATTTTGTGTTTTGTGGAAATTTGTTAAATGGAGAGGGAGGGTAAAGAACACCAAAAAGTAACATCAAATTTGTGTTTTTTAAACAAGTGTCGGCAAAAAAGGCTCGAATGGGACAACTATTTTAAAGAAAGCACACTAAGTGAAAAAATAAGGGAATACAATCACAAAATCAAAAGGTTCTATAAATTAATCACTTACGATGTTATATGCCTATTGACATCAAAGATAACTATAAGCACATCATACAGATCGACTGAGCTCCAAGCACTTTCCACGCGAGTTCTAACATCAGTTTTGCGAGGATTTCCACTCCTATTTAGCATGAGACCTGGGGTGTCAAAGAAGCACTGTAAAAGCAATTAGTGATTTTGGAAAAGGAAATATGTATTCAATGAGACACGATAACACATGATAGACATCCAACCAGAACACCCCTAATAGCTATGGAAAATGAAATATAACATAATTAAATTACACAAGATGTACAACAAGATTTACAGCCCTTATACGAAAGCAAAAAGTTTTAAATAACTCATTTTTTGCATAATATGAGAATTGAATAAAAATCTCGGGAATGGGCTTTGATGATGATGATGATGAGAATTGAATAAAAGATTTGAGTATTGCACTCTAGAAAAGGGAAGCACAAAATAATAGAAGAAAAACATCAACACCCTTGACACAAATTTCCATAAATAGTGATGATTTCAATAGAGACATCTTAGTATTTTTTATTTTTTATTTTTGTTTTTTATATTATTATTATTTTGAGTCAAACACATACCAGAATTTCGAGCCTAGAAGAAAAACATAACTATTAGAAAATCATAAAGGTACAAATCTAAGGGTTAAGACAACACTGCGTGAGATTATTTGATTAGTATGGCATTCCCCTATCTTTTGTTTTTATTTCTTTTAGAATTGTTAACACTACACAATTCTTCATTGGTTTCCATGAGCCTCGGCATATCTAAAACAAATTGTTTTTCACGTTTTTGTTTTGGTTGATAGCATATTATTTATTTCTTAAAAAAGTATTTTTTTTATGTCCATTGTGATTAAAATATTCACCGAGAGAAAATTGATTACATAGAATTTCATATGTAACAGTTTCATCCATAATATGTGTTTCTAGTTGTTTGATCTATAATGTTTAATCTTTTGATAATCCTTTGGGATCAACAACACCATTCTTGACATTAGGAGAAACTTACATGTTCAATTTTTTAGAGAATCTTTTGGGATCATTGCCATCATTCTTGACCTCTTCAGGAAGGGAAAAAATAGGGTGGACCAAATTGAATAAGTATGGATCAAAGGAAGTTTCAAAAGGAGTGGGAAATAGCTTTGTAGATCTAGATAAGGGATCTCTTCATGGGGCATTGAAGGGTGGCAAACGAAAAACATAGGACAAGTCCAAACCTCCAAGTTTCAGATAGAGTGTAGGGTGATTGTAGGGATGGATGTGGTTTGAGGTTCATTTATTAGTTTATGTTGGTAGAGAAGTAGGTTTTACAAGGGGGCATGGGTAGGGTATAAAAGGGGTCTTGGGTTGTCTTGGGGGCTCCTTGAATGGCTCATCTTTTCAAGTATACATTTTATTCTCTCTCATTCTCAATGAAAAATATGTACCTTTTCATAGAAATAAAAAAAAGTAAAATTAAGAAATATGATGAGCCATCAATGCATTTATTTGTAACATAACAGTGGAAACCACATGTACCAACAAATATTTCTCTGGAGTATTTTGACTACAACAAATATTTAGATAGACTTTAGGAAATACATTTGTTTTGGGTGATTAAAGTCAAGTCCTAGAATTAGGTATTTTGATCTTGAAATAAGGTCGGAAGCCACAATTGTAAACCGGTTTATTTAGTTTTGTTTGAACTATTTTTGGGATTTGTTAAAACCTCTGGTGCTTTATAGATTAATGTTTTCCATGCTATTGGGAACTACATTGATAATGATTTCGAGGAGATCCTTATCGACAGTGATTACATCAATTGAAATTGGTTTTGCCAACAAACCACTCCAAAAAACCACTTTTGAAGCCAATAAGGGTTTGCACCGTAGCATTAGGGCTAGATGTCACCAACTAAATCTATTGAAAGCAGCAACTAAGTTGCCATCATCTCCACCAAAACCCCACTTACCTAATCTAATAGCTGAAAACTACTCTCCCATGCATGTTGGAAGACTTACTATGCATTATACTACACAAGGGAAGGTCTTGTAGAAGGTACTTTTGTGTTGAGCTGGATATTGCGAATAGAAAGGAATCAATAGTGTGGAAACAGACGAATAACATGATTCTTAGTAATAAAGCTTTGACTTGGGAAGGATTGGTAATGGAGGTACTACTTATTTGGATTTGAGCATCCCAGCTTCCGCCTTTCAAAGAAATGTTGGAGCCTAATGATTAGATGGCTGTCATTTGTGTACCAACTAGCTTTTCTCAATAAAATTTTGACTTATTAAAAAAAATAGACTCCCCATCCACCACTTTACTAGAGAATCCTTCATATACATCCACCACAAAATCACCTCTTTCTTCAACTCTAGTCCCTGCCACAATTCAATCCCCCGCCATGAACAGACCAGCCCAGAAGATTTGGGATCCCCCTTCAATACCAACAACGAGCATTCTTCTACTCACAATCATCCTTCTCACAATCATGGTTGATTAGTTTGGACTCCAGGACACTTCCAAGATAACCAAAACTATCATCTTTAATTCTAGGAAAACCATTTTGCTACTTTGTGGCATAGAGATGGGAAGTCAAGGCCTTAAACAAATATATTTTTTAGAAAGAAACCTTTGGATGAACTCTACTTTCAAAGGGGGAGAGGAATGCTTCGTACAATTTGAGGTGAAGGTAGAATAGATTTTCAAGAAAAAGGCTGAATGCAAATGATAACACCAATTGGTAAAGTTTATCTTCCATCTAAAATTTATCAATCTCGAGAATAAAATTAACTCCTTTAAACCTATTAATATGTGGTAAGTTAAAACAATTGTTCGCAGGATCTGCGTAGTCTCGGGTGCCGCTAGCGCACACTAGGCAGGCGTTTCATGAACTCACCGCTTGGTCTACCCCCTAGACGCCTAAAATTGGTGTAATCGTTGGTGCTTGACATTTGACTACAAAAAAAAATTTATTTTACTTTTTACATTGGATTGTTGCCTTTAGACTTGTTTTTTGTGTTAGTTATTGGATTATGACTATTGAACCTTTGATGTTCATGTTTTTAGTTTTAAGTTGTATGAACTTAAGATGTGAAATGAATTATATATAAAAGCTCCGGAAAATTCCTAAAAGGTTGCCTAGGATATTAAGCAATGCCTAGGCGTGCCCTCCTCACCTAGCACCTGGGACTACATAGGATAGGACGTATTTTTGGACATCCCAAGGTATGTTGCATGTGATCAACAATGGTTCACAAGTCCATGACAGTACATGTTTCAAGTTTCAAGAATTAAAGCAATAATGATGATATTAGTAACAATGACATGTCTAGCCTACCATGGTCAACTTTACATGGTCACTTTCCAAAGCAATAATTCACTTAAAAAAGGAATAAAATAACCAATATTACATCAATTCATGTCTCATCATCATCAACGCCCATTCCCAATACATCAATTCATATCTATGTAAAGAAAAAAACTGAACTGAACCAAGCTGACTAATTTGTTTCAATTTTTAATAGCTATCGATTCCATTCAGTTCGATAAACTGTGAACTGATACAATTGATTCGTTTGTCAGTTCTATGACTAGTTAAATTGAGGATAACCGAACTAATTGAAAGGGGTAAATTTTGTATTTTATTATTTAAATAATTGGGCCAAGTAAAGCCCAAGTAGGGTCAAATATGTTGGACTATGTTTAAATGTGTACGAAGAAGTTGTAATCAGAGTTTTGAGAAATGTCAATGAAGATTTGAAACTTTTTCAATACAAGTTTCTATGAATTAGTTTGCTTCCCCTAAACTTATCAAATTTTTGTATCAGAGCCGGATAAATTTTGGAAAAGAGGTTGCGAAAAGCCATCCTTGCAAGGTTAGATCGCTTTAAACGAACCCTTGATGACATCTTCATGCAAATTGCTTCTGTTTTGGTTCTACATCGAGAACCCGATGCTATCCGTGAGAAATCACGTGCTGAACCTAGATAGAGGGATGAAATCTTTTCAAATTCGTCTGAAGAAGTGGTAATCCATGTTGATTGGGAGAAACCACCTTCGATTGATGTGTACGAAAGAGATACGGTTATCAGCAAATTATTGCATTATGAGACCAAAATATATAGCGGAGTTTTTGCAGATTTTCACGTAGAGTAAGATAGGATCGAAGTTCGCAAGAATGGGGTGGATGTAGATAACAATTCTAATTTCCCCAAATTTTTTGGTCGGGAATTTGCAATTTGCAATATTGTTGTGGATTTTCAACATCACAAATTACAAAAAAAAAATTTGTTGAATACCCAAAACCCCTCAATAACCCTATGAAGAAGAAAAAATAGAGGAATTGAAAAATAACTTGCTTGGGATTGTCGAACTAGATCTGCTACCCATCGCCACCACCATCCTTCGTGACATCTACCTCGGAGCTACAAGGCATGCAGCGTCACCAGTCGACCTAGCAGCACAATGCACAAAACAACCGTCAGGAGCTCATCCTCGCGGGCATCGTCATGATGCCCTCCGACATCATGAAGCTCATCACCACCACCTACCGTGTCGACGACCAACAATCCATCATGCCTCTAACCTTCCACGCACCAAAATTCCACATTGAGCAATTGCATGAAGGATATGAAGAAATTTGTACTGGGGTTATTTGCACCCACTACATTGTTTCATTTCACATATGCATTTGCTTCCTTTGAGGGAAAAGTTATTTGTTGTTGGGGCAAACAAGATCTTGATGGTGAGGATATTCTCCAACACAAGACATGACATGTGCCACCATGGAAAAGTTTGTGATCCAATGTAGGACAATTTTATGGCGAATTTTGGGGACAAGTTTGCTAACGTGTTTGAGAGAATTCAATCAAGAAATCGGCTTCTTTTGACCCAAGGATTCATGATGTAGTTTATCTTTGTTGGCAAAAAAATTATTTGATTATTCGTGGTACGAACAATTACCAAGGGAAATTTTGAGGTCAGCTGCCTCTTGTCATACATTTTTTGAAATATCATCCACAAAGCTGAAGGACGAGCTTTTCAAAGCGAAGGAAAATGATTTAATATAGGTTATTTTTTAAACAACTAGCCCGGTCCATTTTAAAGCCCAACAAGTAAGAGTAAAAGTTTGTAGGATTATGTTTAGGGTTTTGTTTGGTTTAAATAGGAGTAAAGAAGTTGTAATCATTTCTATTTTTTTGAGTTTTGGGAAATATTAATGAAGCAATACAAGTTTCGATGAATTGGTTTATTTGTTTCTGCTGAAAAATCTATCAAATTTGGTATCAAAGCACCACCATTCTCAATACGTACCACCATATGATTCAAAGTATTCACCAACGTCGCACAAGATATGTACCACCGTAAGACATGATTTTATGACTACAGTATGGACTTTGACCCATCGCAACGAGCCAATTTTTGTCCTCCTATACATAAAGGACAAGTCCATCACAATGCTTATGGAGATGAGAATTATTTTGATGTTTTCCATGTTACTTTGGATCATTTTGTTCGTTGTGTGGAATGTGTGCAACATGGTGATATTAAATTAGATGTTACTACTGATGTTGGTCCTGGTGATATTGATGTTTTTGCTGATGAGTTGACCAAATGGACAAGGTTTTAGAATATAAGTCACTTAGGATGTGTCCTGAAAATTTTGGTTGGAAAATCATTTACCAGGTAAAATAAGATTTTACGGTGTTTGACTAGCTTCATAAGTAGGAAAATAGTTTTTTGGGTCCATTTGATTTCCTTCATTTTCCTAATATTTTTATGACCTACCCCAAAGAAAACTACTAGGTAAGCATGGAAAGTTAAAAAGTTGTTAGAAAATATCTCTCAAATTCATATACATCAAAACCTAATTCAAGACTAAGTTTTGTTCTGTGAAATTACCAATATACACATGAAAAATATTTTCAAGTATAATTTCCTAAGTGCCATCAAACACTGAATATCATTTTCCTAGTAAAGTGATTTTTCTAGTCCTTTTTCCCAGTGAGGTGATTTTCTATTGAAAACGGTATTTTGGGCTATCAAACACACCCTTCCAGGTATTAAGGTTGTTTAGTTGGTTGCAACTAAGTTGCAAGGTATTGCATGTAATTGCTGAAGAGACTTGACCACGTAGAAACGACTTTAGACTTGGCCTAAGATAATTAAAAAATATGATTACAACACTATTTCATCCCCAAAGACTATCAATGAGAATTATTTGCCAGGTTGCATAAACTTACATAGTCCGAGTTACAGCTTCTTAGTACATCAAGGAATTTCGTATGTTGTGCAATATGTTGAAGATGAATGAATCTTATCAGCAAAAGGTAGACGCAAAAGGTAGACAGGTATTTGCATGGATTTTTTCAACCCATACAAGAGGCTTTGGATATAGTTCTGATTACCACCCATGGCTGAAGCAAAACAACATGCTAAGAAGGTCGAAGCAATTTCACAATATCATTTGATTACACCAGCACATATCAGACATTTTTTGTCCCTACCACAGCTCCTGAACCGGTTGCACAAACTGTTGCTTACAATCCTAATTTCAAGTGTTCCATTTGTGGACGAGTTGGTAGGTTGTAGATGTTTCCACTCCTCGGGACAACATCCCAAGTCGCTGAAACACATGAGCATATTTCCTAGGTCGCTGACGACGGTGAAGCTCAAGGACGAACTTTTTTTGAATGGGGGAGGATGATGAATATTGGGTATTTATTTATTTATTCTAATTCTTTAAATAATTGGGCGGTCCAATGTTTAGCCCAAGTAGGAATCCAATAAGTTTAAGATTTTGTTTTTTATTATTAAATATGTTAAACAAAGTTCGTAATCAATTTTTGAAGTTTAAAGAATTTATTGAAGTGTAGAAACTTTGTCAATACAAGTTTCTCGTTAATCGGTGTATTTGCTTCAACAAGAAAACCTATCATGAACATATACAAAGCTCCAAAATACACCCATAAGTTCCGTCAATCTGATGCCTATCGTATAACAGAAATACCTTGCTTTGGGAAGCGCATATACATAGCTCTCATCACTGTACGAAGGAATCCGACTTTCGATAGTAATATCTTAATGTACAGCAACTTGATGAAAAGAAAAATCTATACCAATTATAGTAATATCTCAATGTACATTAACTTTGTTGGGTTTGAGGTTCTAAATATTGCCCTTATAGCGTAATATGGTAAATACTCACTAAATATTGCCCTTTAAGAATAGCGTAATATGGTAAATACTCACTACAAACTTCTGATACGGTTCTGCTCAACTCTTACAAACCAACGATTTTATTAAATCATGAGAAAGTGTCAATAGTAAGACAAGCTAGAAAGTCTACCAAAACTCTAAAACTTGCGCGAAAAGAAAATTATCCCAACTGAACATAAAATCATCCATAAACAGATTGCCCATCATTGCTGCGATGTAAACCCAACAGATTCCATTTGGATTATGAGATGTTCAACTGATCTTTGTTTACATTGAATATCTGAGAGTTTTTTCCTCTCCAAAGATCCAAACAATGGTGTGAGGCACCTTGATCCGTAACCAAACGCCCAAAGCACTTAAACCCTTGTGTTCAATTCTCTAATCCATTGTTGGAACTGAACTTGGACAACTTTGCGCTTATGAAAGTTGTTCAAAAGGTTTCCCAAAGTCTGGCAACCACTTGGCAACTGAGAAACAGATGGTACACTCTAATCGGTTTGGTGGCACAAGACACATTTACCACCCTTAGCCCTTAGGTTGTCTCTCAGAGTCTCGGTTGAGTTTTCCCTAGTACTGATGACCACAGGCGAAGTGAAATTTTTGGTGGTACATTTGCTATCCACACTCTTCCAGATTTGATCCCCATGCCCGTCAATAAAACCACACAGAAATCTGTAGTACAACTTTGTTGAGGACACTTCACCCTTACCCTGCAAAACCCACACATCTCCATCATTCAATCACACTAACATTTTGCAATAATTCAAACATAGTTGCTAGCTGTTCAAGCTCCAATACAAATGTCTCTCCTGAGCTGTAAATTTCATCCATTTTGGCCCTCTGATTGCACTGTAAAACTGTTGATGTTGCCTCAAAAAAAGCCCATGACCTAAATGAATCACAAGACGAGGGTGATGAACTTGTTTTAGCCAACAATATTAATTGGCCAATCACACTTTTTAGTTTTTGATAAAAAAAAAAAAGACAATCTCATTCTTTTTCAAAGAGGAGGAATAGATTACATAAGTGAGAAACTCCAAAAGAAAGCAGAAACAAGGATAACAAACTAACCAGCAAAGAAAGAATTATGATTACATTAAAGCTCTAGGCCATGGTTAACTCAATCTAAAAATAATCTAAGAAAAGAAGGGGGAAAAGGACCAAATACTAGTAGTCGTGTCTAGTTTGTTTCGCTTTCCAAATTACCCAAATACTATTCAAATTAGTCTTTCCCAATTAGAGCATCTCTCAGGGACTCCTTAAAGCCTCCTTATAGCACATGTGACATGTAAGGATGTACGGACTCTTCGGAAAATCCTCGTTTCAAGAGTCGGATATGTGTCGGACACGGACTCACGTCCGACACGTATCCAACACACATTCAATGGTCAAGACATGTTGACTGGCGCCGACACGACGAGTGTTTTTTTCCTTTTTATTGTTTTTTTCCTTCTTTTTTTTCCTATTTTTCTCTGTTGATTTTCAGAAGTAGTTTTTGAAGAAACACCAGTTCTGCTGCACTCAATTGCAATCGTCAATTCTTCGATTCCTTCAGCCAAGGAAAGGAGTTATTTCAATTAGAGCAGCTATCCACGCCGTTCTTGGTTTGAGGGTTCTTGACTGGCGATTTTTATTTGGTGGTACATCAGGCATCATCAATGTTGTTTCTTCGCTCGCTCTAAATTAAATACAATACACACAAAAATGGGTATTTTGCTATGTAATTTCTCTATAATTTGATTTCTTTGTTTCTGATGACTATTTTGCTCTTAGATACACAATTACACACTATTTTGAAACAATTTATAAATTAGAAACACTCTCCAATAAATTTTGACTATCTATGCATCTCTGTAAATTTTTCTATTTTACTTGTTAAGCTCTCCTGTTCCATCTTCAAAAGTAAAAATTTTAAATAATTTTAATCTTTCCGTTGTTGTTTATGTTCATATGAGTTATAAAAAAATAAAAAGTAAGGGGGGTGTATTGTATCTGGATTCTGTGGGCAATTTAATAAATTCTATGGATTCTGAAAATCCAAGTGTATTCAATTTGGATTTTAAAAAGTCCACAAAAGTCTAGGGGTATTCAATCAGGATTTTAAAAAGTCTTTCTGAAATCCACAAAGTCTAGGGGTATTCAATATGGATTTCAGAAAGTCCACAAAAGTTTTAGGGTATTCAAAATATCATTCATATTTATGGATTTGGAAAATCATGGATTCTCATGGACTTTGTAGTGTTAAGTATAAATAACAAAGTTTAATAGTTTGCCAGCCTCCATATCAAAGATTTCAATGATATTTTAAATATTTTTTGGTTCCATCTATGATAACACAAAAAAGACTACTCCTCTTCCTCCTCTTCTCATTCTCTCTGCCGAAATTCCTACAATCCCAACAAAACTAGAGCTGTGCTGAGCTGACAGAGATGTCTTTAGCTTCTTCACTCCCTTGCTACAAACTCCCTTCTCACACTTCTTCATCCTCTTCTTCCTCCAACTCTTCTTCCAGCCCTTCCTCTTCATCTTCTTCTTCATACAAGTTCATCACTATAAGGAGCTCCAATGCCGAAGGACCTCTTCGAAGACCCAGTGCTCCTTCTCTAAGACAACCCCCTTCACCCACTCTCAAGCCTGCTCCTTCCCCTTCTCCTCCATCTCCATCTCCATCCAAGCCAGCTTCAAGTGTGGTGGAGCAGAGTAATTCAGTGGTGACTGTTGAATTGCAGAGGAAAATGGCTAAGGAGCTTCAAGATTACTTTCGTCAAAAGAAGCTTGGGGAAGCTAGTCAAGGTCCCTTCTTTGGGCTCTTTGAGAAAAATGAGATTTCCAATGGAACAATACCCATTTCTCTATTTTCTATGAATTTTACTAATCTTCAGTGTTTGAATAAAAATCTTCAATTTTTCATGTTTTGGGGTCTCTGATTTCACCTCACATAATGAACGAAAAATTGATAGTATGAACTGTTGATGACCTTCATTAGATTCAACAATAGTTGTGGGAAATTGATAGTAGAGTTTGATAAATCAACATACAAATATTTAAAATATCATTGGAAGGGAACCATATGTAGATGATAGAACGCATAAGTTTGGGATTGAAAGGGCTAGTTTTTTTTTAGCACATGTATCTCTCACTTTTGTTAATTATATGCGGACGTTTTTTTGTTTCATCACTATTTACCAACTTCTTTTTTATCTTGCAAATAATTAGAAATCTGTAAAAGTCGTTCATATAAAGTCCGTGGATTTTCATAAATCTCTAGAAAGTCTGTAGCAAAAGTCTATGGATTTAAAAAATCAGCAGAAGTCCGTGGACAATTTAAAGAGTCTGTGGACAATTTAAAGAGTCCGTGGACTTTTCAAATTATTTATCAATTCCATAAGAATCCATATACAATACACCCCCCTAAAGTTTGACCGTGTCGCCAAGTCCTAATTATTTGAAAACTGCCTAGTTTCTGTATCGTGTCCATGTCCGTGTCCGTGCATCCTTGATGGCAGGTTTTAGAAAGGGTTTGTTATTTTTTGTCTCCAACAGCCTCCTTAACCTATGACATGGAATTAAGGAGCCTTAAGGAATATTCTCTCTCCCCAAAATGAGGAGTATGAAGAAGCTTCGTCTTTACTCATTTTGCTACTGATTTACAATAAAACTGAACTTTTTCAAATGAATAAATAAATAGTGGTGTGACATGGGTTAAAAGGAGTAGGATGATGGACGAGTCACAATTGCATAATGAACAGGAAGGTACTACTTTTCCTTCTTTGTTTCTTTTTTTTTGGCTAAAGTAAGGTCATGGATGTCCGGTTTCCAAGATTTCATAGTCATATGTAGATCGACAAAATAAAATAAGTAAATCCAAAAGAGAATATGAAAGTAACGTACAATTTGAGTATTCCCCTCGGTCATCACACCTAGGACTTCATGAGTCGTCGTATTTGTCTTTCGTGACACAGCAGCAACTTTAGTTCCCACCTAACTCGCAAATGAAATGAGTTCTTAGTAGATAAATGACAAATACAAATAAAGAATGATGATAATATAAGAAACAAATATTACTACTTGTTTCATTTTTCCTTTGATGGTTTAACAATACAAAGAATATGTATAGATACACATAATCAATGGAAACTATAAAGCCCCAATATTACCATTTTATAACTTATAAGTAAGACAAGAAAACAACACAAGTTTTGAAAAATTCTATAATGCGTCACTCACTACGAGTTCCTAACATTATCTAAACCCTGAACTCTACAACATAGATGCAATAGCTATATTAACCAATTTTAACTAGGTAATAATTTCCCAATTAATTTAGCATGCTCTAGGAAATTTGATCTTTTTCACATGCTCAAACACATCAAGTCTAGACCACCCCATGCTAAACTCCATTGATGACCACCGCCATCTGGTACAATACTTAATTTGATCAAAACATGTCACTAGACAACTAAGTCTACATATACTTGACTAGTATTCTCTCCCTCTTAGAACAACGCAATACAAGTGTTAAGAGTTAACATAATTTGTATTGAATTACTTTACATATAATATTTCTAGATTAACAAATAGTCCACTTTTACAACCTCAAGTTCTGAAAATGGAAATTCCCATCAAACCTAACTTGGTGATTTTGCTTTGTAAGGTTACTAGGTTAGAACCAAGGAATGTGATTTCTCGTAATATGTCGAAATTTCACCGAATATTTCCCTTTTTTAGTTATTGAAATTTCTTTCGA
The DNA here is from genome assembly GCA_963556465.1 of Berberis vulgaris. Classification (NCBI taxonomy): domain Eukaryota; kingdom Viridiplantae; phylum Streptophyta; class Magnoliopsida; order Ranunculales; family Berberidaceae; genus Berberis; species Berberis vulgaris. The sequence continues at coordinate 77,263,978 of OY747136.1, read as the reverse complement.
AACCGAAATTTTTATTTTTTTCATTAAGTCAATCTCAATGTCAGTACATTTTAACCCGTTATAATTTTAGTTTAAAATTAAATTTTGGTTATATAAGTAATCTTAAGCAATATGTAGTTTATATGACATTACGAATCTCGTGGTACTCTTTATGCAATTTGTAAGAGTTTAAAATGCCTAACTTATATTGATAACATCAAAATTATAATCGAAATTTTTACTTTTTTCTATATACAACGAAATATTTCTTAAAATCAACTTACCGAAATTACCTCAAAAAATGAAATCACAATCCTTAGTTAGAACCAAGGTCTAAGATACAACCTCCTAGATACTAATGTAAAGTTCAAACCACAGTTCCTAGTCTCACTTTTTTAAGTTACAAAAAGTAAACACTTGAATGTAGGGTCAATCCTACGTTTGAAACAACGGGCTTTTTTTACCTTCAAAAAAAAAAAGTTTTTAATTGATTTTATACAACGGATTTTGTAGCCTATTTGCATTTTTACGGTTTTAAAAGCTTCTTTTTTTTCACGAGGGGGGTTCTAGAAAGCCTCATCTCCGTGAGTATTTCCTCAAGAGAAGCTTTATAAAAGCCTTTCACATTACCCAATCTTTGCTCCAACAACTGAAGAAAACCCTACTCAAACCAAGACATCTCAAAACATATTATGCCCCGATTCCAGTTGCATGACTAGGGGCGGATCCAGGATTGCAGACAAAGGGGGGCAAAAAAATATGTAACATTTTCAAGAAATTTCCTCGGTATACAGCATAAAAAATGTCATTTGTATAAGAAGTTTCCAAGAAATTAGTAAAGGCATCAAAGTTTGTCTTCTTTTCTGGGTTCTATTTAACTGATGGAGATATACAGCATAAAAATTTCAACTTTTCTGTACATTACAAACAGGCTATGTATGTCACTATGTGTGTAGTGTGGAATGTGTACATGTGGTGTGTATGGGGTGTGTTTGTCTTTGAGTGTGAGATTGTTAAGGCTTATTGTGAGATTGTTTTCAAGAAGGATGAGATTGGCTTGGAGATATTTCATACTGTATTGCCTGCTACAATGGCTTTAGCAGCTGATCCAATTGCTTTTTTGATTGACACAACATTCATCAGACATGTAGGTTTGTCATTGTTTCTTCTTTTCTTGTTAGTTGTAATATTAGATGGAGAATCTCTGAATCGGTTGACATGAAAAACTATATTAAATTCAGGAATTTAGGTTTCAGAAATTCATTGGAATTTTTATTGCAAGTCCAGGGCATAAAATCAACAAGTCGGAGATGGAGAAATAAGAACATCAAATAAACTCACCTGTTTCAGACAGAGATCATGAAGAACTGACGAAAATATCGCAAGACGCAAGCGCGGACGCAGACATAGACACAAGAGGCTCGGTTTCTCTTGTGATTTGGGATCTATGACGTTTTTTTTATAAGAGGGAGCAATATGAAATTTCAAGGGGAGCAATATTAAATTTCAAATGGGGGCAATAGTGAAATTTTAACTACTTTAATGAATTTTTTACAAAACCTAAGGGGGTCAATTGACCCCTTTATCCAAGCAGTGGATCCGCCATTGACCCATTTGCCAAGACAATGGACAAGCCATCCAACTCTTTTGCAAGACAATGTAAACCATTGTACCCCATGATATGAATTTCAAATTCAACATAGCTGACCATTTGATTGAATATATGCCGATAATTTGTACACGGTCGGTTAAACTCTAAATAACATTTAAATACATTGCAAGGGTATGAACTTCAACTAAAATATTTAAAAAAAAAATGAGTTAAGAATAACAAACCAGATTATTAGTCAAACAGGACTTCCCAGCATTTGGGGCTCCAATAATTCCGACCGACAATGACTTCTGGTCTTCCTCCTTCACAATCATATCCTCTTCTTCAACATCATCGGGCTTGGCTAACGAAGCTTGAAGCAGAGCTTTGGCAAGTATCTCCGCTCTATCTTTCTCATCCTCTTCTTCTTCATCTTCTTCTTCTTTTACTACTTGGGCATTACTCTCACCAAATATTTTAGTATTGACTTTGGCCCTGTAAGACTGATCCCAAGTGTTGGATTTGATAGTTGGCTTGGAATCAAGAGTGGGTAATGTGTAATCACTACTATCAAATATAGCAGAGTCGTCATTATCGATGGTGGGGCTGTCATTGTTGTTGTCAGGGTATTGAGTTTGGGGCGCTGAGTAGAATCGAGAGAGATGGAAGTGGGAATTGAAATGGGGTTTATGAGGTGTGGTCGTTGTTAAGGAGGAAGAGAGACTTCTTAGAGCTCTCCAAGCTTTCATGGCTTGTCTAGATAATGAACTAGTATATTGTATGACTGTGAAGATCGACCGAAGGCTTATAAAGCTGCGAAAGAGAACAATAAAAATCAATGTAAATATTCTTCATAAATTGGATAATATTCAAAATGAAAGCAAAAAATAGCTTGAGTACCTTATGGTATGATTCCAAAACCCATTATCATATCATGAGAGAGTTTGATTTGGACAGTGAAATCGCAGCAGCAAACCCACTGAAGTAAACCAAACCAATGAGAGGTGGTTCGAGTAGGGGTTAAGAGAGGGTAAGGAGGATCGTTTAGTGACAAATAGGTTGGGGGAGACAGACGGAGCAGTGATCGTAGTTGTGTTCGCTGTGAAAGGGTTGGAAGAATCGCCTATGGCTCTGGTTCGAGAGGAGGGTATAAAATGGAAATGGAGGGTCGATGGAGATTTAGGGGTTTTAGGGATGGATGGGAATAGGGGTTTTACATTAGCTGCATAAAGGTCAATTGCAACTTCCCCTATTATAAGTAATTGATGAGTAGACTCATCTTTATTCACTATTATAATTACCCTTTGACCAGTGTCAATGTGTCAATTTTCAAAACAGGTTATCAAAATTTTCTTTAGAAATCAAATACCGAGATTTAATGTTTTGTATATCGAACATCTCACCTCAAGAAAAAATCTAAGGATCAAATGAAATCGTAATCATATCTCGAGAAAAATTAAATCTCAAACAACTCATCTCGAGGTAAATCTAATTGTCCAGATTTAATCACACAGACATCTCGAGCCAAATCTCACGGTCCAATTTTAAACACACACATCTCAAGGCAAATTTAACGGTCTAGATTTAATCACAATCTCGAAGTGATATCCAGATTTGATCTCACGTATCTCGACTCCATTTCCCTTTCACTGCTTTCAACTTTCTATCAAATATAGCTAAAAAATGCATAAATAACAATTCAAATTAAATCTCGCACCTCGAGGTAACTATAACAATCTATATTTAACCACACACATCTCGAGGTAAATTTAACGGACAAAATTTAAACACATACAACTCGAGAAAAATATGATGTTCCAAAATTAATTGAACACACGTCTCGAGGAAAATCTCACGGTCCAAATTTAATCGTATATGCATCTCGAGGTAAATCTAATGGTCCAGTTTTAAACATACAAATGTATCAATGAAAATCTAGCGTTTCAAATTTAATCGCGCGAGCATCTCGAGAAAATCTGACATTTAATACAGCATCTCGGTGATAATCTAACGACTAAAAAATTCTCTTTCTAATCCTCTTCTCCTTATCCTCATTCCTCCTTCCCTGTTCTTTCTTTCTCCTCCTCTTCCCGATGATGGCAAGGTTGTGAAACAGATAAGGAAAAAATAAAATAGGAGGATGAAAAAAAAGTTAGTTTTTTCAGCCGACATATTTTCCTTGATATGTGTGCATGATTAAATTTGAATTGTTAGATTTTCCTCGACATGCGTGCATGATTAAATTTGACTCGTTAGATTTGCCTCAAGATGCATGCACAATTAATCTGAACAGTCATATTTACATCGAGATGTGTGCACAATCAATCTGAACTGTTAGACTTACCTCGAGATGCTTTCACGAATAAATTTTGTATTGTTAAAGTTTTTTCGAGGTGCGTCCATGATTAAATTTGAACGGTTACCTCGAGATGCATGTACAATTAATTTGAACCGTTAGATTTACCTTTAGTTGTGTGCACGGTTAATTTGAACGTTAGATTTACCTCGAGATGTGTTCACAATTAATTTTGGAATGATTAAATTTAGGCCGTTGGGATTTCCTCGAGATCCGAGCACGATTAAATTTTGAACCGTTAGATTCATCTCAAGATGTGTTGTTTGAGATATTAAATCTAGACAGTTGGATTTTTCTCGAGATGCATTATTGAGACCAGAGTATGTCCCGTGTCGTTGGCACTCCACATAATTTTATTTTATTTTTAATTATTTTGTACTGAATACCTCCATCACTATCCCCATTTTTGCTCTCAATCAGTATTGAAGTGTAAGCCGATTCTAAGTGTAAGCTTATTTATTCAAACTTGAATCAGTTGGGGGAAATTTTAAACGCCGATAATGAGGCCTCCCACAATTTTTGAATTCGTCAAAACATGAAATTATGGTTATTGTTTAAATTTGCATTAAGATGCCCGATTCATTTTTTCTGGTATAATCGGCTCATCTCATTGCTTTTAAAAATATTAAAGACGTGTAATACATTATCATGCATTTATTTAATTATGAAATATATATTTTTTATATTTTGTCCCTTGTATTGATCATTGATTTTGTTCGAAAGATCTTCAAAAATGATTTCACCGATACTAAGTTTATCAAAATCCGACAACGATGTAGATAGTTATGATAATTTTCATTTTGCTAAAAGGAAAACAAAATATTTTCACTTTCCGCCACATGTACATTCCACCAACATTTTTCAAAAAAAAATTCATTATTTTTGCTTCTTCTACATGTTTTATATTTACAAATATGTCATCATAAAAAATGAATATCAACCCTCAAATTCAATACATTTCCCAACTTTCAATCATAACCATTTTTTATCTCTAATTCTTTCGATTTGACTTTGTCATAGGCAGCAATGAATAGTAAAACACCACTCTAAATTATAATATAGATATCAAATTTCCTCGAGATGAGCTGTGTAAGATTAAATCTGGACCGTTTAATTTTCCATGAGTTGTTTGAGATATAATTTTTGTAAATCAAATGTTGGATTTCCTCGAGATACGATTAAGATTTCAGTTCATCCTTAGGATTTCCTCGAGATGGGATGTTCGAGATAATCAGCCTATGATTTCTCGGGGGCATTTTGGTCATTTGGTTTGAAAATATACGGTATTTAGACATTGATTTCTAGTCAAGGGGTAATTGTAATAGTGAATAAATATGGGTTTACTTATCAATTAACTATTTATAATAGGGGCAATTTGCAATTAACCCAATTTTAAAATGGCAACGCAACAAATAAATGACACCACCATTTATGTTGAAGAACACCACCATCTTCCCTTCTCCGTCTTCTCTTTTCTCTTCATAGGAACAACACTGTCTCGCCCCACCACCATGCCCTACCACCGTTGGCTACACCACCGCTCTTGTGCCAGTGTGGGCACCGCTCTTGTGCCAGTGTGGGTTCCCCATTCTTAGGAGCCTCAGCGAGGGCGAAGGAAGAAATAACATGAGAGAAGAAAATGAAAATAGAGAATAAAAAAAAAGATACAAAAAAAGAGATTAAGGAAATAAAATATGAAGAAGAAAAATAAAAAGAATAAGAGAGTAAAAATAATAATAATAATAATTAGAATAAGAAAATAAGCAAGCGGGGGCTTGGGTGTCATTCTGCGGAGGCTCGGTGAGGCCGGCGGTGGAAAGGGAGAATCAATGTCGCCGACGGTGGTGGTGGTGGTACTTGATGGAGAAGATAGTAAGAAAGGAGAATAGAGGTGGTTAAGGTTTTTTTATATTGGTGGTGGTGTCTTTCATAAAATAGGGCAATTTAGTCATTTAGTCTTTCATAAAATATTGGTGGTGGTGGTGTCCTTCAGCATAAATGGTGGTGTCATTTAGTCCCTGCCTTTAAACATTTATGTGGTTGGTTTACCGCTATATAGTCAATTTTAAAACCTTATTCACTTTCGAAATAATAATACAATGACCCCATCATTGTAGTTCAGGTAAGGGTATGTATACCTAAGGTAGGTGTGCTCGGTGATTGTCGTTGGTTGTTTAATATAGTTGTAAGTCGTGAATGATTTATGTTGTTTGACATGATAAAAATATATGCTTCTATACTTCCTTACGAAGCCAATCTACTTGTGTGGACCTATGCTTCTACTCTGGAGTTAGAAGTTCTGAACGAGCTTCTGAATAAATTATTTGTTTTGCTTCTGAATGGACTGTTGATTATAGGTTCAAAAATAAAAAGGTTCAAAAATAAAAAGGTTTTTGTTTTTAGGTGCTAATTTGAGGTTTTTTGACATTTTTGTTCACCACTCCCACCTCCATCGTCTACTTCCATTTATGTGTTTTCTTTTCCCTTATACATTGTGGCTTTAAGGATTATCCATCCCTTCATCTTATTACCCTTGTGGATTCAAGGTTTATATACCGTTAGTTACTTTTGCACAAAATTATCCTCATGCAGCACCAAAACACACCTCTCACGGTCAAATAGCCAATTAAAACTCTTGCCTCTTCCAAAAGTTGAGCTCTCGTAAAGGACTGCGAATGGATCTTCATACGATAAATTTTTTTGTGTTTTCCTTTATTTGGAAAGAGTAACGGGTTAAAATAAGAGACGAAGCTTGAATCCACAAGCACAAATGAAGAGATGATGAAACTTAAATTCCACAAGCCAATATAAAAAAGATAAAATTCATTCTAAAATTTGTTAATCATTAATCTAACACAATGATGGTTTACAACCTATAATAAAAACACTTGCAATTATAATTCCTAATCCTAGTAGAATGAGGCTAGGGAACCAGGTTTTGCAACCAGGTTCTACAACCAGGATGACGTGACATCATCAGAGGATTTTTTACAACCTCAAGATACTCACAAACACTTTGGGGATTTCATTTTTCAAGATCGCGTCACGTCACCCTTGTTGCAAATCCTGGTTTCATAGTATTTTCGATCCTGCTAAAATCTATGAAATACAAATATTTGACATAATCCTACACTACCTAGAAAATAAAAGCATGCATGATGATGTCCTACATCATCCTATTTCTAACTATAAATCTATCTCGCCCCCCCCTCCCGGCTTGTTTCTATTTAAGGTATTTTAAAAGGCTTCACTTTGTTAAGGGGTTTTGGTTTATGGTGGGTATTTTGAGTTCAGCCTATCTCGAAATCCATCGATTTGTGAAGTTTTGCCGAAATCCACTTCCAAGTATGTAACTAGTTCTTAATTTTGCATTTATTCTAAAGTTTTATATTTGCACTCTACATGGAATTCTTGTGGTTTTTTTTTTCTCGCCCTCACAAGCGGCCTGTGTGATGATGGTTCCCCACTTGCAGTAGGCTGTGTGAGAGCGAAAATTTTGACCCTACACGATTGCCAGTTTTTCACTTGCAGGAGTCGTCGCGAGGGCCAAAGTTTTTGCCCTCGTGAAGCTTGTTGCGAGTGGGGAACCTGTCATCGCATAGGCCATCGCGAGGGCGAGGAAAAAAAAGAAAACAGATAAGGAAAATGGATAGGGGAAGGTGAAGAATAAGAATATGGGAGAATAAGAGATAGTGGGATTATATGAATGGGTGATGATTGGATAACTGGTAGAGGGGAAGGCGAATGAGAAAATGGATTGGGGAAGGTGAAGAATAAGAATATGGAGAAGGGGTGATTGTGGTTGTTGTGGTTGATGCCCCGTCTCCTGCGTCTCTCGTCGTCGTCGGTCGTCTCTCACCGTCCCTGGCAATCGATCGCCTCCTTTCTCGCTACCCTTTCCATGTTGTTGTTATTGAGAATAGAGGGTGAAAGATGAAGAATATGAATAGTAGTTTAAATGAGTGGCGTGGGTTTAGCAAGTACAAAAAAATATTTGTGGTGTGGGAAAGAGGAATTTGTGGTGTTAAATAGTTGATCCCTTATTATAATTGTCCAATTGGGTACGACACCACTTCGTCCAACATTAGAGAAAGCAACCTTCACATGAAATACACATTTTGGATATTAATATAAGAAACGTCACGTCTCATGGTCTCTTTGACATCTTCTCTTTCATCCAACCTCCCTTCTAATTTCAATTCCGCACTTTTCCATTGAAGGAACGTTGTTGATCTCAAACTTCCTGCATTTATGCTCCCATTCTCTTTTCAAGTGAATCAATTATCAGTTCTTCACAGTGTCATTATTGCAAAGGAATAGAATATGACATGGATTTAAGGACTTCATGTGGCATCAAATGCAAGTCCCTGAAAATTTTATTTTTCCTTTGGCTATCCTGTTCCAACAACCAAAGTAAGCATATCAACAAGAAAACCTTATTCAAGCCTCAATTAAAAAAAAATGGTGGAAAATGCTTTTCCATGACACGTAAACTCAATTAAACATTTTTTTCATGGCTAGGAGATCACCACTTCTAATAACTTAAAGATTTAACACTCTTCAAACCTATATAAATTAGACGTACCCCACCATGTGATTTGTTTGGCGATCTTGATGCAGTTTGAGTGGGTATGTCTAATGTGCCAAAACGCCACATTTAGCTTATATTATCATCTTTTGGAATGAATATTAAATTCAAATTACTTTTGTATATTGAATCTACATTGATGAATTCAAAGAATCTGAAATCCAATCCACAAATACTTCACTGTTTGGTTTGCCAAAAGCATGAGGATTGAGATTTTGAAGTTGTAAACGAATAATTTGTTTGTCATAGGTTTGCATGACAACATCCTCCAACTCATCATCATGAGAATCATCCTGAAGTTCATGAAAAGTAATGGACTTTGATGGAGAAGTTACAAGGGGTTGGAGAGCATTTGACACGATGTTCGGTGTAAGAGACGTGGTAGCATTATGTGATGTGCTTTCTTGAACATCGGTTTTGTTGAGTGCAATTGGTGAAGGGAGGATGAAGATGAGTCAATTTGTTTCTTAACTGTCACCTTCAATTCTTTTTTTGTTTTGTCAACAACGATATTCTTTAATACAAGAGAAATTCTCTCCAACAATTCATTTTGTGATTGTTTCAATGCAACTTGCAAATCGTCTTTGGTAACATAATTGCTAAAATCTGGTTGCTTGATTTGGAAGAGTTGGTCATGATGACTTCTTCTTTTTTGAAACAAATGAAGGGTGCATTCAACTTATTTGACTATAAAATTGGATTGATGATGAGGAATTGGTAGGTTTTGGATTTGTAACTGTGGATGTGATTGTGGTGGGATCGGATGAGAGTTGATGAGGAGGGTTTCTGGGCACGAAATGAAGGTTTTCTGTAATGATAATGGTTGGTTTGGGACGATGGATGTGAATAAGGGATTGATTGTGGATTATTTAAGGATGGGGTTAGTTGAAGGGTTGTTTGTGGATAACGGTGTTGGTAGGATTTTAGGTTGAAGAAGATGATATTGATAAGGTGAGAAATAAGAGATTTTATTTGAGGTTTGGATTTGACTTTGGCTTTGGGTTTCTGGGAACATTTGAACTATGTGTATTCAGGGTGCTATTGAACTGATTTTGGGGCCCTTGAAGTTTGAATTGAGAAGCAGGGGTATTGAAGACAATGGTTTAGTAATTTTGGTTTGAATGAAACAAGGATTTGGGAAGGGAGGGGCCTACAGGATAATTTTTTATTTTTTATTTTTTTTTTTTTATATTGACGACCAAAAAAATTAACAAACGATAAGACGATGGAAACAATGGGTTAGATGGAAGAATTTGAAGGCTGATTATTTTTTCAGTCAATAAGATCGAAGAAGATTGAGGAGACAAAAATGGGTGGTAGTGGGTGAAAACAAATAACACGATGGATGTGATGAAAACAATGAAAATAAAGAATTGGCTCTAATACCAATTCGCGCAGCGGATGTTGAAAATAATAAGAAGATTACGAGATTTCAAAAGGAGAATAAAGGAAATCGAAATTTTTTTGTAGACGATAGAAAATTTAGGGATAATTGTAGAAGAATAAATAATAAAGAGGGTGATAGTTATGAGAGTATAATTTGTTCGTTGTTTTTACAATGCTTGTCTTTCTATGTTTAAAAAAATATAATCCTAGCTAAACTAGAAATAACCTTATGCATCACCTAAAACAATTAGACATCATTAATCGAAATCCTATAAAAATAGAATACCTAATCAGGCTAAAGTAATAAGAGATCCTACATCAACCCGCCCATTCCCCCACATTCTCTATTCCGAATGTATATATCATTAAAAATAGGGGTGGGAACGGGACGGGATGGACTTCATCCTATCCCATCTCCTTTGTTTGGGATCAGGACGAGATAGACTCATCCCAACCTCGTCCCATCCCAAGCTGGTTTGGGACGGGACGGGATCAGCGGGCAATACAAAATTTGCTATAAACGTGCCAAGCATGTGTTCATTTGTACAAGTTGGTGGATACCAATTTGTACAAGTTGCGGAGAAATAAGCAAGATGAATACAAAGCTTCCATGATCAAGGTTAAGTCTAATGTTGTTTCCCTGCGAATCATTTAAAACAAGTTATTAGATCCTGATAACATAAGCTGAAAAGAAGAGGTTGGATATGTTTGATATAATTGTCAGCACACAGATCAACTGGACATGTCAAACAAGGACCAATTCAGTACCACCATCGAGAGCATTCTCACAGGATAAAAGCACTTAAGTGTAAAATGAAATCATGAAACCAAAAATCACATTGCTTTACACAGCTTAAAAAACAACTAGATAACAAAAAAAAAAAAATAAATAAAAATAAAAATAAAAAATCATATCAGTCACCCACCTTTGGGATATACTTCAACTGATGATGACTGACATCCAAAACGATATACAAGATTACATATGCAAAAAAATTCCCACCTTGTGTGTACAGATTATAGGTTTCTCTTACATTTTGGTGCAAGAGATTATAATGTTTTCATAACTTGATATTTCAAGTTTTGGCATTGATATCCTAAGAACATTACTATACGAATCCTTGCACATTATGAGAATTTCATTAGCAATCTATGAGATTATGACATTCATCAACTAAAAAAGCTTAGTCTAGATGTAAGGAAATTTAGAAATATAAGCTAGAATACTTTAAACAGTAAATAACCAAGAGTACAAGACACAAATGGATTACATGTTGACCAATGTTCTTTTTAACATATCAATTAGATAAACAAACAAGACCCAAATGGTATAACCAAATCATATTTGTAAGAATACAAATACTCTTCTGTTATTAATATTACCCGAACTGAGCACAATTTTTGTACAAATCTGCAAAGTCTTTACCAATCTTTGTGATTTTGTATACTTAACTTACAAGTTGTGGAGATGAATATGTAACTTATAATTCTTATATCATCATAGAGTGACTCGTGCCTATATTATTATTGAGTGAATATGTATCTCAAATGATCAATATGTATCTTAGAATGCTTATATTAAATTATCAACATGTATGATACGATCAAGAAGAATTACACTCCTAAAAATATATTAAAATTATTAATTATATACATTTAAAATCAATTTGGGATGGGACGGGATGGGCGGAATTGAAAATCTCCATCTCACTCTAAACCGGGACATGATCTTGATCGGATGCCCACCCCTAATGAAAATGGAACTATACCCTCTCTTCCAGCCACAACTAGCCAACCCTTTACCAAATCGGGCTTTCAATTGGATTCACTCTCTTACAATTATGAGGTTGATTCCACAAATGCTTTGTTTTGATCAATCTTTTTGCGTTTTAGTGATTACTATATTTTGATGTATATTACTAAATAATTCATGTACATATTAACAAAAATTTGGCGTATAACTATGAAAATAAACTCAAGAACTTTGTATGGGTGTACAAAGGAAAACATAAAAATGTTACCTTTATCTATGTACACATTTTTTTTGCGCTTTTTTGAACTTTATTTTTGAACATCCACACTCAAAATACTACACTTTTATATGTGCACCATGCAAGATTTTGTGCACTAATTTAATAATTTCTTCCGTTATAGTCAAAAGGTTGTCTTCTTTACTTTGATTACAGTTCAGAGGTAATTCAAGCTCCACATCGTGTTTTTTCAAAACATAAGCTCACAAGGATCATGGACCAATGTTCTATATCATGCTTGAAGTTGATTTGCTAAAACGAGCCAAAATTTACAAGAAAAATCAACTACTGGTTGGAAAGCAATCGATCATAGATATTGTTATTTTCAGCATCTCATCATCCACGCTCGTAGATCGTTGACGTGAGATCTAGGGTTTCACAAGGTAGCGACATAATTTGAACTCCCAAAAAATGTGGATATACTTGGAAATTTGGTGTGTGTGTGTGTGAGTGGGTGTAAGAAGCATGTGTGTGAAAATAACAACTACCCAAGTCACAAACCTACCAATCCTATCGGAATCACACAACAAAGTGTAAAACCCTAATCTAAAGTCTATAAAATGCAGCATTTTCCCCCAACCTATAGAGAGTCATCGAAGCAGAGCAGCGGCTGAGGTTAGGGTTTGTAGGGTAAGCTTCGCGTTTCTCTTCTGTTCATGTCTTTGTTTCTGTGTTAGTGTGTTTTAGTGTAATGGATGATTTAGGTTTAGTAGTAAGGTAAGATCGCAGTGATGACTCAAAACATTCAAGCTCAACAGACCGGATTGTAGGTTTCTTTCTCCTTCAAGAGATTGAAATTTGCGTGTCGAGAATCCCGCTGAACTGAGCGATCTCCTTTTGTTTTTTAGGTTTTGAAATTGAAACTCTTGCAATTTTTGATTTTTGATTTTTGATTTGTTTATATGATGAAGATTGCAATGAAGATAACAAGCTCCCTCTTCTGATTTTCAAAATTGATGAAAATCGCTGGCAGAATCGAACCTAATATAAATCGCTACCACTGAGCAATCTTTATTATCTCTTATTTTCTTCTTCAATCTTAGCTTTTATTTATTTTAATATATAGCAGATGATGATGAAGCGAAATAAATTTTTAATCCAACACTTGAACTGAAGTTTTGTGATGTTAACGCGTGATTTGCTTCTGAATCTGTACCTGGTTAATTTTTTTTTACACTCACTGAATCACTATCATTAACAACCTTCCTCTCACCCTTACTCTCATGCGTAATAAAACCATAATCTTCTTCAGTGATGATGGTGAGAGAAAAGGTGTTGATGGGTATCATGCATTAGAGTTTGGGTGAGAGTTTGGGTGAGACGAAGGGTTGTTGTTGATGATGGTAATTAAGAAAGCAGTGATGGTCTTTGTGTATGGAGTTAGATTATGAGTATACTGAGACTGATTAGTTTGAGTTGTTTGAGTGATGATGGTGATAGGAAAGTTGAGGAGGGAGGTCAAGAAACAATGATATCAATAGCTAGTGAACAAATAGCTCAAGGTGCAAAATATGTTATGGTCTGACTTCCAATTGATCCTCCAATGTTGTGATGTTGTCGACTCTAGGAAGAGTAGAGGCTGAGTCTTAAGGTTCAAATTGGCTGACACCTCACAATTCCATATGGGTAAAGTGCCTAGCCTATGTGCTTTTCCCTTACCTCCATTTTATCTGTGGAGTCGCTTTGCCAGGAACTATAGATGATAGGGATGTTAAAAAGAAATTTTGTAATAAATACATGAAAATTTTATACCATTACTAATTAAGGTGGGATTTGTTTTTCGTTCCGATCAAATTTTGATTCTACATAAGAAACTTTGGTCAATATTTTGTAAATATATTGAGAGATTGAGAATAGGTCTATATTTTGTAAATATCACTGAAGTCATTAAGACATAAAAAAAGCTATGAAGATCAAGATAAACCAAAAATAGCTAATGCGTGGTCAAAATCAAATGAAGTGCCAAAGCTATTTGGGGGTAAAAATGAATAGTGACTAATTTCGAAGTTTGAATTTGTGTTTCCTTTCATTTGATAATGAATATTTGACATTCATATGGAGATGTGCATGTCAAGTTCAAAAACACGTGGCAAAGGAGAAGTTTTTGTTTAAAGATGTTTGAGGAAGGCAAAATTGAATTCATCCCCATTTTCGCCCTTTCTCTCGTCTGGCCTCCTCTTTGTCCCCCCCTTCTTTACCTGACTTTTTCTGTAGGCATAGAGATTGCAGCCACATCGCAACCTCTCCCGACTGTGTTTTTCTCTTCTCGTCCTTAACCATTGGCCACTTGTCACCATCACGGAATCTTTTCTCTTGCAATAGAGCACAACAACAGAGATCGCACAAATAGAACAGAGACAAAGGAAATCGCAAGGAAGAATAAAGGCTTTTGAAGGGAAGATGTTTGCCTACGCCATTGCCGCGACCATCACCACCATGATCTTCTAAATCATCAGTTAAGGTGTAGATGATTCCTTAGGCTTAGTGGATTTTTTTTTTTTTTGTTCTTTTCGTTTTTATTGTTTTTGATGTATTGTATGACTTGACATTGGGTTGATTTGTAAACAAATGTATATTACTTTCACCGCGTATGTTATGAATATATGATAGTTAGAATTATTCTATGTAAGGTAAGATCGCAGTGATGACTCATAAAATTCAAGCTCAACAGACCGGATTGTAGGTTTCTTTCTCCTTCAAGAGATTGAAATTTGCATGTCGAGAATCACGCTAAACTGAGTGATCTCACCGTTCAACCAATCTTCTCATTTTGTTTTTTAGGTTTTGAAATCAAAACTCTTGTAATTTTTGATTTGTTTATATTATGAAGATTGCAATGAGGATAACAAGCTCCCTCTTCTGATTTCAAAGTTGAGGCAAAATTGCTGGCAATATCGAACCTAATATAAATGGCCACCACTGAGCAAATCTTTCAATCTTCCTTTTTTTTTTCTTTTTTTTTAAATTTATTATATAGCAGATGATGATGATGAAGCGAAATAAATTTAATTCAACACTTGAACTGAAGTTTTGTGATGTTAACGCATGATTTGCTTTTGAATCTGCACTTGGTTATTTATTTATTTTTATGTTTTTAAAAAGCTAGCAAACATGGCTCAACTCCAAGCCACTCTTCCCATCTAATTTCTCCTAATCAGAAACCCTCATCCTCTTCACCTTATAATCTTCTCTACACTTGCAACCATCATTGAATCACTATAATCTTCTTTCTTGAGGTTGAGTGATGATGGTGAGAGAAAAGGTGTTGATGGGTATTATGCATGAGAGTTCGGGTGAGACGAAGGTTGTTGTGGATGATGGTAATTCAGAAGGAGCAATGATGGTTTTTGAGTATGGAGTTAGATTATGAGGATATTGAAACTGAGTTGTTTGAGTGATGATGGTGAGAGGAAAGTTGAGGGAGGTCAAGAAACAATGATATCAATAGCTAGTGAACAAATAGCTTAAGGTGCAAAATATGTTATGGTCGACTTCCAATTAATCCTCCATTCTTTAAGTCACTATCTCATGTTGTGATGTTGTCGACTCTAGGAAGAGTAGAGGCGGTTGAGCCCAATTCTGATTTAAGGTTCAAATTGGCTGACACCCCACAATCCCATATGGGTAAAGTGCTTAGCCCATGTGCTTTTCCCTTACTACCATTTTATCTGTGGAATCGTTTTGCCAAGAACTATAGATGATAGGGATGTTAAAAAGTAATTTTGTAATAAATACATGAAAATTTGACACCATTACTAATTAAGGTGACATTTATTTTTTGTTCCGATCAAATTTTGATTCTACATAAGAAACTTTGGTGTTGAATGCTGAGGAAAAACCCTAAATATATAAAACATTTCTTTGTCTTTGGTTCTAAATCACGTAGGAGTACAACAACATTTGACATTGCTCCATTGGTATTGGATTAACTTGGACATATAAAAATGTATGTGAGAATTATATCAAAATAATATAAATATATATGATGGAAATATAAATTATATATTGAGTGATTGAAAATAGGTCTATACTTAGTAAATATCACTGAAGTCATTAAGACATCAAAGCTATGAAGATCAAGATAAACCAAAAATAACTAATGCGTGGTCAAAATTAAATGAAGTGCCAAAGCTATTTAGGGTAAAAATGAGTAGTGACTAATTTCGAAGTTTGAATTTGCGTTTTCTCCCATTTGAGAATGAATGTTAGACATTCATATGGAGATGTGCATGTCAAGTACAAAAACATGTGGCAAAGGAGAAGTTTTTGTTTAAAGAAGATGTTTGAGGCAGGCAGAATTGAATTCATCCCCATCTCCGTCCTTTCTCTCGTCTGACCTCCTCCCTTGTTCCCCTTTTTTACCTGACTTCTCCGTAGGTGTAGAGATTGTAGCCACATCGCAGCCTTTCCCAACTGTGTTTTCCTCCTCTCGTCCTCAACCATTGGCCACTTGTCACCATCACGGAATCTTTTCTCTCGCAATAGAGCACAACAACAGAGATCGCACAAAGAAACAGAACAGAGACAAAGAAAATCGCAAGGAAGAATAAAGACTTTGAAGGGAAGAAATTGACTTTCAAAAGTTATGGCTTTTGTGAATTACGTTCGTTGAATGGAAGATGCTTGCCTATGCCACCGCTGTGACCACCACCACCATGATCTTCTAAATCATCAGCTAAGGCGTAGATGATTCCTCAAGCTTAGTAGAATTTTTTTCTTTCGTTTTTCGATGCATTGTATGACTTGACATTAGATTGATTTGTAAACAAATGTATATTACTTTCATCGCGTATGTTATGCATCTATGGTAATTAGAATTATTCTATGTTTTTATTTAAGCATGTTTTATTTGTATTAGTTAAACATGTGATTAGTTGTGCCTTAAACAAACAATTAGGGTTGAACAAAAAATTGACCAAACCGATTAAATTGATCAAACTAATCAAAATCCAACTGATCGGTTCGGCTTAAATTCGGTTCGATTTTAAAAAACTCAAAATCGAAGTGGTCGGTTCGATTTTAGTCGGTTCGATTACGATTTACATAAATTAGAATCAGTTCGGTTTCGATTTAAAAATTTTGAAACCGATCAAAGTCGGTTTGGTTTTCAACCCTACAGACAATTAATGCATATTTGCTAAAATCAATCAACTTCATTGTTAGGAGACAATGATTGATATTAGTATAATTTTATGAATCTGATGGATTATTCAAAAGCCTTAGCATCACTCTCTTTGTTTCTCAAACTCAATTTTTAATTGTTTTTTTTTGCCTTGCATTAGTTTAGAAAATTTCAATTGTTGTAACTCCTTTCAAATTAGTTTAAATAGATTATAGTTTTCAATTTGTGTTCAATCCTCATGGGATCTACCTGTATTTCGGTATAATAATTAGGTCAAATTAATCTATTAATTTTGGTTGGTAAAATCTGCATTAATAAATCCTTGTAGGCTTACATTATAAGAAATGCACTGCCCTTCAAGCCTTTCACTTGGAAGGCCTATATAATCTCATTTAAGGATTATTTAATTTAACCTTCCTAAATTCTACTCCTACATTTGAAATAGATTTGAAGGATTTGTGTTTGGTGTTTTTTTTTTTTTTTTTTTCATCTATTAATTTTCTTTAATGCCAATTACCATTGCTTCCTTAACTGAGAAGGTTTTCTTGTTTCAAAATATATAAATAACTATAACTTATCATCACATATTATTCAACTTATATCGTCGTCTCATTGAATTTGGATTCTACTTTCATTTTCTCATCATCTACAATCCTTAAAACCCTCCCAAATTCTACTCCTATGTTTGGAATACATTTGAGGGATTTCTATTTGGTGTTTTATTTTCCTTTATTATTTTTCTTTAATTTGTCATTTTCAGTCTGGCTTCCCTAAATGAGAAGGTTTTCATTTTTCAAAACATGTAAATAAATAGAACCTATCATCGCATATTATTCAACTAATATTGCCAGTTCATTAATTTGGATCCTACTTTAATTTTCTCATAATTTGTAAACTTGTGGCTAATGAAAAAGGATGTTAATCAATCGTGAAAGCATAAATTGATTGAGACACCAAGAGATACATTCTCCACATGAGAGAATACAAAGCTATTCAAGCTTAAATTTTTTATTCAATAATCAACAATTGAATTCATTTTTACAAAATGAGTCTATATTAATAGGCTTCTAAGACTCCAAAAACATAAACAAGTACTTGTAGAAACTTCTTACTCAATACTTACTACCGAGTACTTCTCAAAACTATCCCACAACACTTAAAAATAAACTTTAAAAACCTCTCAAAACATGCTATCTACCTATAAAAAAAAAGGAAAATTACATAAAATATTTTATAAACCTACTCCTAAATATTTCCTAACTGAATAAGAAGCTCTAACTCTGCATCAAAAGCCAACTATATCAAAGATATCATTTCGACATGGATTGTACAATATACTAAATGTGATGTTACGTGATAAGGACAACAAAAAATTCTTTTAGCATGCGCAACCAAAAGGTGCGCGTCGCATAACCCAAAATAAAACACTGTAGTTGTATAATAAATATTTTGAGTTATTTTTTTCATTTATTTCCTTATAAATAAGATTATGAAGCAACAAAAATTTCCGAATAAATCAATTGTACTTTTTCATTTTTTTTTAATGCTCTTCTTTTGTGTGAAAACTTGGATGAAGACGGTGAAGAAAAACATCCTTAAATTTGGATTAGGCGAAAATGTGTAGAAAGACCGAATTGCTTGGAGAACCAAAAACCGTGTAGCCGATCCCAAAAATATCATAAATGGACTTTGATGATAATGATGCTCTTCTTTTATGTGAACATCCCTCTAGGGCTGAAAATCGAACCGACGGTTCGGTTTTTCACCTAAACCGTGAACCGAACCGACTTAGGTCGGTTTTAAAATTTTCAAACCGAAACCGAACCGACCATTAACAAAACCGATCCGAAACCGAACCGATTCCAATTTATGCAAACCGTAACCGAACCGAACCGACTAAAATCGAACCAAAACCGAAATAAAACCGAACCGAACCGAATATTTAAACATATTATATTATTTATATATAAAATATATTTTATTTTTATATATAAATAATATAATATATTTAAATATTCGGTTCGGTCGGTTTAAATCACATAGAAACCGAAAACCGAACCGACCACTTCGGTTTTGCATTTTTTTAAACCGAAACCGATCCGAACCGAATTTAAACCGAACCAATCGGTTCGGTTTTGATCGGTTCGGTCGGTTTGATCGATTTTTTGTTCAGCCCTACATCCCTCCACATGTCAACTATATATATCTACGAGTCCATCATTTGTTGCATTTGCAGTTTACAACCGAAAGAAGAAATTTTGTGACAAATTGAAATTGACACATCCTAACATCAGAATGTCAAAAAGAAGATATCCACTGAGAAGCAACACAAATTATCACTCACCAAAATCACCATTTTTTGCCGACTTGCAACTGCAGCTAAACCAAGTTGTGGAAGAGTTAATGGGTGGGAGTTCACACTGTCATCTTGATCCCTATCATGGCTGGTCAATTGGAATTACCCCTCATGAATTTAGGTTTCAATATTTTCAACATCAAACCTCCAAAAATATTAGAATTGTTTATTTTGTTCTAGTTCTATACTAGATTTAGTACTGTTCATGTAGGTGCGTCAAATTATTCAGATTACACTCACTTTAAATCGAAACACATAACACTTTACGAGAAAATAGGTTTCGAATGTATTTGAAAATTTGAAAATACTAAGAAACCATGTTTTTGCAAGACTTGGCGTGATCTTGAAATAATGATGAATTATTCAGATTACACTCACTTTAAATCGAAACACATAACACTTTACGAGAAAATAGGTTTCGAATGTATTTGAAAATTTGAAAATATGAAAATACTAAGAAACCAGGTTTCTGCAAGACTTGGCGCGATCTTGAAATAATGATGAAATCTCCAAAGTGTTTGTGTATTTCGAGATTGTAAAAACTAAAAAAGCTTCTCTAATGATACCACATCATCCTAATTGCAAAACCTGATTCCCTAGCCTCACTCCAACCTTTCTTCTGATTTTACATAGCTATGTAGTTTAGATTCTTACTTAATGCATCAATTCTTCTTTGAGCAAATTTACATGGGTGAGTCATAATCAAAATAGTAGATGAGTGGAGATTTCACATTCCTTGGATTTGGTCAATTATTTTGATGAAGAATTGAGGATGGGAGGTTCCCATGTTAAGTTAAAGCAGAGATAGGTTAGTGGGATTCTAGTGTGGCATTGGTTGTATCAATCCATCCATCCTTGGTTACTTGGCAAATACAAGTCAGTGTCATGATCACCATTCCACATTCGCCAGCTTCTTTATATAAAGTCCTCACCAAGACGAGTATTATCAAATACCACAAACCATTTGAATCATAGAGACACCAAATATGAAATCTAACATAGCACACTTTACTCTCCTGCTCCTCTTAGCCTCCACCACCCTTGTCTACAGCAACCCTGGTGGTGCCAGTGTAAGAAAGGCGGTGGAAGCGGAGATGTCAACTGGTCCTAGTACTGGAACACCACATGGTGGTGGTGGTGGTGGTGGTAGTGGAAAGCGTGGAAGTGGTAGTGATAGTGGCAGTGGTTCGGGTCATGGTAATAATTGGGAATACAACTGGGGATGGGGATCAAGTCCAGGGAGTGGATGGGGGTATGGTTCTGGGTCTGGTATATCACCGCGTGGATATGGAAGAGGATCTGGATTCGGGTACGGTTCTGGTTCAGGGTCAGGTTCCGGCTCTGGGTATGGGTATGGAAGTGGTGGTGCTCATGGTGGTGGCAGTGGTTATGGCTATGGAAGTGGTTCCCATGCTACTAGACATGGTGCACCTAAAGGCAGTGTAAATGAAGAAACAGAACGCCCTCCCGGGAACTGAGCTGGTATGGCTTCGCGTAGGTTTTAGATTTTAGTATTAGTGTGTGATGTGCCGAGTGTAAGAATAGATGGTACTTATTATATGGCTAAGTATATAGTGTTGCAATAAAACAAGATCTGTGTATGACATGGAACTATAATATTAGTTATTAAGTGATTATAGTACCTGACTTTTCTTTTATTCCAGTTTTTATCATCTTTGCGATGTACTGTTATCATATGTGGTGAAGTTAGAACGAGCAGAATTTACTTAACTAGGATCGCAACATATCACAACAGATGTTCCTCAAAAGCACAAGTAGTTAAAGATATGAAAGCCAAATACTTGACTAGGATCACACATATATGATACTTAAAACACCCAAAACTGTAACCTAATATCAACTCTGAGTTGGAAATATGAACAATCCATGACAATGATCTTAATAACAGACAAAAATGAATGATGCTAAGCAATCCAGACAAAGGGTATTACTCAAAATATGTAACTGAAATTAATTTGTGCTGTCGACATAGGAAAAAATGTCAAATAATGCAGTAATCGAACTTACCAATGAGATTTGCATGCAAAGCTATTCCAACTGTCACCAATAAAAGGTTGTGGAT
Organism: Berberis vulgaris; assembly: GCA_963556465.1. Classification (NCBI taxonomy): domain Eukaryota; kingdom Viridiplantae; phylum Streptophyta; class Magnoliopsida; order Ranunculales; family Berberidaceae; genus Berberis; species Berberis vulgaris. The sequence continues at coordinate 77,242,487 of OY747136.1, read as the reverse complement.
CTTATCTCTTACAATCACAAAGTTGTAACATAATGGTCATTTTTACAGCACCTCAGTCGATAACTTTGTGCATCAAATTCAACGACCTGGAGTTTATTGTGTACCATGAAGTGTATTGTGTACCATTTCTGAGCAAAACTACTGCATAAAATCTCCCAAATACGGGCAACAGATGAGATGAAACAAAATTTGCGTAATGAATCACCTCAATCTATCAACAGATCTTGCAAGTTTGTGAGCTTCAACAAAAGTTCTAGATATATTGACAAAGAGTTGGCAAAAATACAAACATTAAAGTTTCAGACACAAAAATACAAAACTTACACCGACTTTGCCTAAATTTTGAGACCAAATCCTTTCCTCAGGAATTGCATGAAAATTTTTTAACATGAAAGCATCAACTAGAAAACTCTGCTCGAAACTGAAACAATCTGAGCCAGTTCTACACTGTGCAACGATTACGGATTGGGAAAATTGTAGTTACCTTGGAAGTATCTAATGCACTTCACAAAGACAACTTGCCATTTCTTTGATGTGAGTCCACATTATGCAACCATAGAAGTTTGATCTTAGTTCTGTCCACCAAAAGCAAAAATGCCCAGTACCAAAACTGCAAGAAATTAAACCACAATCCACATTCAAAATTTTGTTTGTGGACCAACTAGCTTAAATAAGAGCATCAGAAACTTCAACAATGATGAACATGAATACACAATGATCACATTTAGAGTCAATATAAATTCATGTTGGACAAGGTTTATGCTTGTTGATCTCCTATTTACTTATTTTGGTGATTACTAGGTATCAGGTAATTAACGTGGAGGTAGTGCTTTCTCTCCTCTTTTTTGTAGGAATTAGGTGGATAGTTTCAGATAGGGCTCCAACCTTTGCTATCTAACAAAAGATTAAAATTCCCTCTCAAAAACAAATTCTCACGGCTCCATCTTTTGCTATCTTTTCAACTAACGAAGATTACAATACTCTCTCAAGAACAAACTCTTCGAGAGGTTGCTTAACAAGCTCTCTCTCTCTAACAACTCTATTGGGTGCTCAGCTTAACATAGCTATGGATCTACATCTCTCTAACTTGAATTCCTTGAACCTTAGATTTCCCGGATGCCTCGAACCTACATACAACGACACTATATATATACTAAAACAAGTCCAAATCAAACAAGGAAAACATACTCCCAATAGGAAAATGTTTCCTATATCACTTTCCTTATTATGCAAGAAGAGCTTTCCTCTTTCCAAACCAAACAAGGAAAACCTACTCCTAATTGGAAAGTAATTACTGTTTCAATTTCCTTGTCCCTCATGGAGAACCTTTTCCTTGCTATAATTTCCTAATTCATTTAGGAAACTTTCTTTGTCTCAATTGGACAAGGAAACCAAATTCAAATAGACGACTTTCCTAACCTAATTCAAATAGACAACTTTCCTTGTCCTAATTAATCAATGAAACATTATCCAAGCAGGAAAATTTCCTTAATTAACAACTAAGCTCCTAAAGACAGATACTCCAGTATCAACGATTTATGTTCCGAATGATGGGAATTGTGTCCACAATTGTGGCAAGAGTTAGGAGTTGGGTGATATTAAAGGGTTGTGGTAAGAACTTGGGTTTTGCGCAGCGTATCCAATGTGGATAGATATATTGAGGAGATGAATAACATAACAAGTATATGCAAGAGTATGCAAAATTTCTTGGAATTTGTGGATGAATATAGTTTGGTAGATGTGCTGTTACGAGGAGCTGATTTCACATGGACTAACAATTAGGAAGTTCATGGGCTACGAGAGCTTGATAGATTATTTTTTTTACTAGACGATGAATGGGAGGAGCATTGCTGCATTAGGGGAATGTAGTAATAGATGCTTTGCCTAGACTGTTCAGATCATCCAATCAACTTGAATAGCAACAAATTATTTGTTTGTTGCTATGCTTGTCTTATAAAGATTTAATCTGTGAGTTCAATATAACCCACTCTCTCCGTCCTTTCCACTGTAACCTATACCTAAATAAAACATCTTGGCTCATCTGTCTTCCAAGTTCCAATTCTCACACCAAAGATCCGGTTAATGTCATCTTTCCTCGAGAAGATGCAATTTGTTCTCCTTTTCCATTTTTGAGAAGTTTTCCTGGTATAAAATACACAATCCCATGGGGTAAGAACAAACATGAAACAAATGGGTCATTCTCCTTGATTACGACAACATTTGTGTAAATGGATTGGAAAAAGCTTCAAACCCAGCATGCTCAACATTCAATTCTGGAGTGCGAACTGCCATTCGACTCTGGAGTAAGATTAAACGTGAAACAGATGGCCTCATCATCCTTAACTGCCAATAACAAATGTGCAAATAGACATGGAAAAATTATTCCTCCTTACGTGAGCACATCCGGTCTAGGCGTTGAGGCCACCATCGCCAACTCCTAATACGCAATTCTCTTCAATCTACTCCGAATTTCTTAAGACAATAAATTTGCAAAGGAATTTTCCATTTTCTGATCCCATGACTTCAAACCCTTCAGTTCTAATCCATTTCAATCCCATTACTTCAGAGATTCAGTTGGGTTGGAAAAGAGAATACAAAGAAGCTGGGACACAAGACATGATTGTGGTGGTGCAGTGGTTGTGGCAGCAATTTGGAAGAAAATGACCACTAAATTTCATTGATCTCCCCCCCACCCAATTTTTTTTTTTAATAAATTGCACCATAAAATTTTTCTCATAATTCGCATTTAAATTAAGTACCCTCAAATCTTCCAATAGATCCTCCTCGGGAAATCTTATATCTTTTAAGGATAATTTGATTTCCCCCTATTATAAATGTGAAATTAGCAAGTCCCCTTAGATTATCAATTATCGGGTGCGCCCCCTACTAAGCATTCCATCGGTTGTGAACCTCCTCGCATGCCAACCTTTGATGACAATACTACCCTTCATGAGTTGGTACATGCACCTCGCATGTGTTACATCGTTTAATATGGTCATCCACTCTATAACCCATATCTCGATAATCACTGGAAAGTTAAAATTAGATTAAAATCAACATTCTTATTCCCGCCACCCCCTCCCCTTCTATCTTCTTCAACCATTTCTCTTCTCTTTTCTCCCTTCCTCTCTCTCTCTTTTTCCTCAAGGTTGCAAACCCCCTTTCATTAAACGCCTTAAACAACCTCCTCAACATTGGGGCTTTCTCCCCTACTCATCAATGAGGAACTTCGATACCCTTTGTTTCTAGCAACATGGGAAACGCATTGTTCAATTTAGAACTATGCAAGCTTGCGAGAACAAGTGCTCAGATTCATCCTCTCCTAGAATCCATCGCCATAAAGGTCCCTACTTTCACTCTCTATCTAGTATTTTTAATTTCTTTTTCTCAAGATCTTCATTACTAATGGTTCCTCTCCTTTTGACTTCTCCATCCCGAAATTTTCTAGGTTTCGATTCTTCTATCATACCCAGCTCAATGAATTTATTTACAGAGAATTATGAAGGATACCCTTGAATTTCCCCCAAAATTTGAACTGAAATGATAATTCATAAACCAAACCTTGAAAAAGAGTTTTTTGGTTCTAAGAGTTAAAATTTCTAGAATTCAAGAGAAAAACGAGAAAGAAAACAATCAAAGTTCTATAAGTGGCGAACCAACAATTGAAGTAGAAGGGTTTAAAGATTACCTACACAGAGACTCGGTTCCAAATTCCTATAATAGAGATTGGAATTAGCCGAATCGAATTGAATAGTTGAGTCCTCATCACTCGAATTGAATAGTTGCTGACGGGTGTTTTGAGAGTTTATTCCTATAACATCCTCAATTGTGTGGTTGGTGTGCCCGAAATTATAGAAACAAAAAACGCACGAGGTTTTGTGGAAGTGAGACTTTTCGACCTCCTTTGGCTTTGCAATCATTTCAGAGAACCCAAAGCTTGGCTTTTAAAATCTTAGCAATTAAAGAACTCAAAGGAGCTCTTCAAGCTAGTACCTTGGTTTACTCAACTCAAGCGAAATGGGGAACTTTTCGAACATATTTTCACTATTGAATGTCATACAATTCAAGATTTTCAATTCGGAGATGTCAATGATAACTATGTTAGGGCTTCAAACACCTATACATTTTTTGGTTATTACAACGAATTGACCAAATACAGCTCAACTAGAAAAGTGGAAAAACTATTCAAACTTAGGTAGGCTTATGATTGGGTCTCAAAATCTTTTCTCTGTCACTATTTTTATCTCCTTGAACATAACCCAGGTCTCCATTGTAGTCTTTTGCAACACTTGTGTGGGCGGGCTAAGGTGACAGCCTATTTTATGTGGGCGGGCTGTGAGAGCTAGCAGGCTACCAAGTGTGAGCGGGCAGAGATGTTGACAGGCTACCAATGAGGGGTCATAGTCCACATCGCTTGGGAGAGTGAAGGGGATGTGCTACTTATGTGCGAGGTTGGATCCCCTTGGTACAACGCATCTTAAACTTGTGAATGTGGTTTTTTTTTCTTTGGTGAGAGTGGTTAAAGCCCAATGCGAACAATATTGTACCATGTGGATTGGGTCATTACATTTATATGCCTAAATTCACTAAATTCCATTTTGTTAAATCTCAATATTTCACTATGTAGTTAAATGGTTAGTCAGACCTAATCAGACAAAGGCGAGATGAGATTAGCCAAATTTTTTCTAAGCATACATATTTTTTCTACCCCTCTAAGCAGTGTGTACTAAAGAATGTTGTCGGAAGGATTTGACGGAGGGTTTAGAGATAAGAAAAAGGTTGATATATATATATATATAATTATTTTCTTCTAGCCTTCAGGTGATCATCGAGATGTATTTTATGGGAGGTAACCATATTAAAATGACTTGATACGCGTGTAAGCCACATGTGCCAAGCCAGCTCATGAAGAATAGTTGTACCATCACAGTTATGCTGGTCAAAAGGGTGGATTTAAGTGGTTTGGTATCTTAATAATTACTAATTTGACATTTAATAGGGAAAAAATTCAAATTAAATTCCAAGTATCCCTATTTTAAAAACATTTCACATTCATTGCCCTTGAGGTCAATGCATCATGTCATGATAGCTCTAATGTCTTCATAAAATAAATAAAAGTAGAGCACGACTACGGTGCCTGGTCCAGGGTGCATGTTTGATGCCTATCTCGATGCACATCTACGGTGCCACCAGGCACCAAACAGGAACCTTGGACCAGGCACCATAGATCTAGGGATAAAAGTAACATAGCATTTACTTGTTTTTCCTCACCCATGTGGATCGACTATAAGATTTCCAAAATCGACTTCACCCTTTTGAACTCTGAGCGCTATATATCTAAAAAAATAAATTATGGATTTTTCTTGTGAACATCTAATTGAAAAATTGGGGATTTATGAGTAGGGTGGTTTAAATCTCTAGCCCAGTTGATCTATGATACAAGACAACCTTTCTACAAGTTTTCAAGCAGTGGTAGTTCAGGTTTGGGCGACTCTTTGGTAACTTTTCTTGCATATGGTTTGTTACTTAGTGGAAGAGGCTTTAGTAATCTACAACATTGGAAACCAAAGGCGTGCGAGTCAATTCTAGAAACGACATAGAGGTTGAGGGCAACCCTATCAATGGCCATGCCTAAGCAAGCCTAGGTGTGATGAACAACCTAGCCGATCGAGGCAAAGGTGATGCAATCTTGCGCAAGCGCAGCAATCGCTAATTGCCACTAACGCCTAAAACGTTTACTGCCTTCCAACCTCACAACTACTGGCTCCTTGACTTACACGTCGATTATATTATTCTCTTTTCTCTTCTACCTCCATTCTTTGAGGTTTACAAAATTTCTTGGTATTTCACTAAATCTTGGCACACCCCATATTTTCACTTACTGATTAGCAAGAGTTGAGGAGGATGAAAATGAGCACAACATGACTTGCCTAGGGCTCAGAACAAAAAAATCACACACTGAGGTTGGAGCTTAAAATGAGAGTCACAAACTAAGTATCTACCAGATCTCTCACACCACAATCATTGGTCTTCTTCTAATAAGCAAACCAAGTGTGATACCTCCATAAGTCTAATTAAGTGTGGAATCTCTACATCTTTGATGGCCCTTCTGAATTGTAAATTCCAATTAGGAAAATTATTAGTGATTTCCCCAAAGAGCTGAGCCACTATGGCTAATTTAGATAGAGATATCATGTAGATTGGGTGAAATAACTCGAGTGGTTATCGAGTACACCACACATCATCCCAGAAGAAAAAAAAAAAATTGTTTCCATTGCCAACTCTAAAAGAGATATGCTTATGAAAGTTGCACTTCAGGTTCATGATATCTCTCCACCAAGCACGCTATAAGATGTCACCACCTAATTAGAGAACCACCACCCAGTGTGTTCGAGGCCACAAGTTTGTAAAAAAATAATTTTGAAAGGTACAGTAGTTTTTACATGTTTTGGGGCATTTTAGTACATTCATTCGGCCCATGCCCAACCTTAATGGAGATTGTGTGCGGGGTGGCAACAGCTACGGTTGGCTAGTGTAAAGTAGGGAAGATGACCTGCTATGTTATTGTCATGCTACAGTATTGTGTTAAGGGTTCTCAAGATCCAATTTCAGGAGCTTGTTTCAAGGGTGAAGAATCCCTTTGGGTTTTTATTTTGTGTCATTCATGCTTAGATTGACACCGAGGGTTATGCCTCGCTTTGTTAGTATTGTAAGGTTCCCTGATGGTTATCAAAAGTTGAACTTTCTTTTAAAAGATAACTACTGATTGTTTATCCCACTTTTTATATATGATAAAGTAAATACTTATTATATTCTTTATTCATCACAAAAGTAATAATTATCATGCTAATAATTGAAATGGGTTTTTAGACATGCCCACCCCCATGCTACTACAAAATTAAACATAACCCCTAGAAAGATAGAAAATTAGAAAATTAGAGATGCCCCTTAGACCTGCCCAAAGGTATTTTAACTTCCATTTTGTCCCTAGACCCCAATTGAGTGTGCAAGTTAAGAATTTGATTATTTTTTTCATAAGATCCAAAGATTTTAATTTTGAACTTGACAATCTGGGCAAGAGAGGCATGTGAGTTGCACACAAATTTTTGGTCAATCATAGTCCATGGAAAATTAGAAGCTAAAATGCTTTCAGGCAAGTCTAGGATGGTATGTCTAATTTCCTATCTTTCAGGGGTATGTCTAATTTCGTATCAGCATTGTCTAAAATACCCTAGTTGAAATTAAAATGATGACGATAAAACTAACTATTAATGTTATAACTTAATGTAAGGATACATTTGAATACTAGAAGTACAACCAATGGTGTAATGCGGTACTTATTGATTTACACCAAAGTTCAGCCCGTAGGATACAGATGCACATGTAATTTGCAAAACATGTTTTTAGGTTCATGGCTCTCTACTACTCCATTTTCTCTTTGGAGGAATTTAGGAGACAGATGCACATGTACTTTGCAAAACATGTTTTAGGCTCACGGCCCTCCACTGCTCCATTTGATCTTTGGAGAAATTTAGTCAATTAGTGTCAGGATTATGTGTAAAAGTTTCCACTTGATGCGATAAATGATTATCAAGATCCATGTCATTGACATGAGGCCTTTCAACACCAATGGAGATGAAGCTTTCACGGAACAATACAAATCACATTTGAAAGTACTTGTAAAAATTAGAACTCATACCAGAGCAGACAAAAGGGTATCAGGATCTAGTACCCCTCAAATCCATATGAGCCAGAGGTGTCAGCGTTAAAAAAAAGAAAATGTTGCGTTTTGCTTTAGTTTTATTTATTTATTTTTAGGGGGGTTGGTGTTGAGAATGGAGGTGACTGGTGAATGGTTTTTATTTTTCAAAAGTCATGCGACATCAACCAACTATTTAGATATTGAATCAGCAAATTAGGTAATATACGCTTTTGATTGCATAAATGAACAAAACAACATAGCCAGCTAAGAATCTGAGACAACAATTACGACAAAGGAAAATGATACTTTGATTAAACAGCATAAACCTGGAAATGTAGTGATAGCATCACAACAAATGGCAATGATACTATGATTAAAAAAAGCCTGAGGCAGGAATTTTATAGTTCATGGGAAAAATCTTGCAACAGTGAAATATCCACTTGCCTGAAAATTCGGAGCATTTTCTGCAGCAAGATCAGTTTCAGTACATCCTGCCAGAGCATTCTGCCGAACCACAATAGCAAGCCTTCTTCTTGATGTTTCCATCAGAATCACGAACCTGATCTAACTTGTAATTATAATCGTACGTCAGCTCCTGTAAGGGACGGATGTTCTCCATAGCAAAAAGCATTATGTGCGGCATTCTCTTATCATCATGATCATAAAGGACATTTTGTGCATAGAGGTTAGGACAACAACTGTGGTTAACGAATCTCCCAATGTTTCCATAGTGTGCTGCATCAATTGTGAAGCCAGCATCCTCCACATTTTCACAAGATGAACTTGTTTTCAAATCACGTGGCATTACAGTCAAGAGTTCTGCCCTGAGATGGTCGACGTGGTTATTTCCAATATCAAACAAATATTCATCATTAATAGTCTGTTCAGCTTCTTTATCCTGGAGCAGCTCTCCTGTGTATTCACATATAAAACTTCCTGACGGAATGGAAGAAAGGGATCTGACACCCCAGCCCCTAGATTCTGTCTTAAAAATTTCCAGTGGAAATTTGATACCAAGCTGACTGACTCTGTTATGGCAAGAAGGAGGGCACTTGCATGAAGGACCACACTCGTAGACAAGGCACTTGATTTCCACAATAGCTCCATCAAAGTTGAACGGGATCTCCCCTCCATTCTTAACAGCACATGAGCATTTCTCTGAATCTGAGCAACCATTGGTGCATCCACAACCACTGGGGAGAGTATGTTTGTACCATGATGGATATATCATCTCGGTAATGTAGGTGAATGGAGGAGGTTTCTCATTATCTATCGTGTTGATAGCAACAATAGGCATCTTCTCTTTCCCTTGAGAAATGTCAGCAACACAAAGCCCCTCACGAACTTTAGACTTTCTTGACTTCTTAACTTCTTTCAGAGGAAGTTCTGGTTGCCCTGGAATTCTTCTTAATTGGAACATATAAACGTTCTTACCATGAGGTCCAACTTCCTTCCAGAATCTTTGTACCAAGTACAGCCCATCATATATATATGTCATCAATATCTTACCTTTGCCATCCTGTGAATCAGAACATCTTTTTTCTTTGAATCCCCTGATAACCCTAACAGGAGTTCTTTTTTCCATACTGTTTTTCAATGCAAGGTTTCCTCGCACAAGCTTTTGATCTTCAGGCTTCTTACCTGCCTTTTTATCCGCACCTGTTAGCATTCCTCCTTGCCCAGAATATTTCAAAACATCAGAGCTGTCCATGTCATCTGCATAACCTCCAGAAGCAACAATACTAGTGGCCAAATTTTCACGACTTAAATAATCTATACCACCCTGATAGGGGCGATGCAGACCAACAACAGCGAGCTCCACCCTGTAGTGAAATTCATCACCAACTTCAACCCCAGGGACAGGCCCCAGGATCTGCTTGCCAGTATTGACCCATTTATATTTTTGTTTGAGAATCTTCCCAGATAAAAGATCAGGCCGCGTGGAATTTTGTCTCTGCTTTGGCTTAGCTTCCTCCTCCTGCATGAGCTTCCTATAGATTGCTTGAAACAGACGCAGAGTCTCCCTGACCTTTTTACGGGTGACAAGAGCTTCAGTGTTGCCATCATCGTTATCAGCCAAATAGGACAAACCAAGTGGAATCTCACTCAGGGCCTTGCCTTGTGGTTTCATGTCCCAAGGAAAATTCTCATATTCGTCGTCATCTTTCTGAACGAAATCCTCAGCCTTGGCAACCAGTTCACTGCCACCTTCATAAGCAATATTTTCTGTAGGAGACGAACTCTTCTTTGTACTTTTTCCTTCTGAACTTTCTTCGTCTTTCTTTTTCTTGGATATAGATTTAGTGTTTTCCTGCACCGAAAGTCGCTGTTTCTTTGGTTTGGTTGTTTCTGTTACATGATTGAGGCTAGTTGGAGATTTGAAACCTCGTTTTGCCTGCCTCCATGGACATCTTGCTGCAGCCATGAGACCTTGCACAACCTCCCTCTCATTAAAAGATCCCAAACCAACACATACTTTCCCTTGAGATCGATTTATAGCATGGGGCTCATCCACAGACTTCCCAATGAACTTTCTCTTTGCGTTCGGGTCCTTGACCAGTTTCCTAGATGGTTTCCCCATTTTCCCATCAGAACTCACAACCTTTTGGTCAACCTTTTCACAAATGGATGAAGGCTTCAATTCCGATAGAGACATGTTACTCTCACGTTGACAGATATAATTGGTTTCCATTGTGTCTTCTCGTTTCAACTTATTTTCAAAAGCTACCTTGACACGATCGAGTTCAATTCTTTCTTTTTCAGATCCTTTTGTAATGACTTCTTCAAGGTTGTTATTGGGGGCATCTCCATCATGAACCCTCTCTCCCATTGGTTTGGCATCGCCTCCAACGATATAATCCTTAGCATCAAACAAAGTACTCTCTAGCGGCTTCCGAAATTCTTCCCTCATAACACTAACTGCAGTCACATCTCTGGATGGAAGAACTGCCTTTTGACATTCTTCCCTTGTAAGGGGTGGAGCATTTCTTCCAGAACCTTGGGGAAAATCTCGGCAAGCCGATATTCTTCTTCGAGGAGGATACTGCTTATGTATGCTGCCCTCTGCAGCTTCAACAACAGGAGGTGTTTGAGGTTGATCTGAAATTTTTAGCTGTCCTTGCAAATCTGACAAAACTTTATCAATTGATGACTGTGCCTCTAAGAGATCCTTTTGTTCAGGGTTAGAAGCATTGTCCAACATACTCATCGATACAGGTTCGTCTAAATTCTTCATGGGGCAAAGTAATTCCATTTTAGACATGTCTGAACTTTCGGGTTTCAACATTTTTGGTAAACTTACCATTTCGTCCAAAACCTTCGGACTCTCCACAGTCTTCATTTCCCCAAGCTCCTGAACTTCATCCAAATTCCTTGCTTCCTTCGTCTCGGGTGACTTGATTAAAGAACTTTTATCCACATGTCTAGTTTCAAGCTCAACCGAACTTCCCAATGGGTTGTCACAATTGGAATCCACATGTTCATCCGTCTTAGAACCCAAATTCTCTGCTAAACCAACATGAACATCTTCATCAGATTTCTCATTGATCCACAAGTCATACCATCCACAACCTTGTGGAAATTCTCGGTTCGCAGAGACCTTGCGCCGCTTATACTTCAGAGAAGAGTTGTTCAGACCAATTGCGTCAAGTTGTCGTTTATTTGTAGCCTCCACATTTGAAATATCAGAATTTACCAAAGTCGCCATCATTCTGGTGTCCAACAAGTTCACAACATTCACTTTAACAATTCCTACAAAAATGGCAAGAATCTAAATAAAAATGCAACATTGAGTATAAAAATTAGTACATTGCATATCAATCATCCAATATGTATATTTTAATAATATCACAACAAGTCTTGTGGAGGAATATGGAAATGAGACAAATAAGGATGCTGGATTAAACCGAGGAGTTGTGGGTATACACATATCACTAATCGAGGATTGCAAAACCCTAAAGCAGGCAAACATGGATTCATATAATATGGATATTTTATTTATTATATTATTTAATTAATAATTGGGTCGATTTATGTTAAGGCCCAACTAGGAGTACAAGTCCAATAGAAATTAGAATTAGGGCTTTTGCTTTTGTAATTAGAATTAAGAATACAATTCAGGTAGGAGTTACAGTTTCTATTTTGTTTAGGAAATTAGATGTTTGCTTAGCAAGCTTAGGTCAATCATAATTTAAGGTCATTGGCCAATGTAATAGATATTTTTTTGTTGAATTTTGAGAATTAATTAAAATAGTGAAACTTTGACAAGTACACATGTTAATGCCCAACTAGGAGTACAAGTCCAATAGAAATTAGAATTAGGGCTTTTGCTTTTGTAATTAGAATTAGGAATTCAATTCAGGTAGGAGTTACAGTTTCTATTTTGTTTAGGAAATTAGAAGTTTGCTTAGCAAGCTTATGTCAATCATAATTTAAGGTCATTGGCCAATGTAATAGATATTTTTTGTTGAATTTTGAGAATTAATTAAATAGTGAAACTTTGAAAAGTACAAGTTTTTGGTGTATAAGCTTCTGCTGAACCTATCATGGATTGAAATCATATTTATAAAGTTCCATGATAAGCAGTTTTGAGATTCATATATAATCATCACATGTTCACCCAAATAAAGGCTTGGGTCGGATTCGGTTGGTCATGGCAGGTCTCTTGACCAAACAAGAAATGTTTACTTATTGATCATGAATTTCCAACATGAGGATGACCAATGAAAAAACAGGTAATCTTATTACAACCCATCAAATCCTTAATTCAAGTAGAATCATTAATATCAACCAAGTTAATTATTCAAACAAAGTAAGTCAACTGCTCAAAAAAAATGTGTGAAAGTTGGACAACTATGTTGGGTTCACAGGTCAGGATCAATGAGTATTGTAGGTGACAAGGAAGTCAAAGGGGAAAATGGATCTCCCTTTCTTCTTTTTCAATGTTTCAAAATATCTTTATGTTTACTCTTTAATTCAATTTATAAAATAACTATATTGTAGGAAAGCTGTGCTGAGATCTTTAAACCACAATGATGATTATTATCCTAATTATTCAGGAGAGAGATGATTTTACAAGAGAAAAACCCAATACGAGGACACACCCCAACATTGCCATATTTATTTGTTCTCCACTTTTTTCACTCGGCAATACTGTTACTGTTGGAGTATCCAATGTGTTCCCGGTGGAGGGGTATGTCCGATACATTTCTTTTAGAATGTTCTTGTTACATGGGCTGATTCTAAAAGTAAGTGGTCAGGAATTTTATGCCAAAGCCAATACAGTGTCTTAAGGGTGGGTGTGCTTTTTTACCATGGAAACCATAAAACAGGAGAGATAAGACAGTGAGGAAAATTTTGAGCCCATGGTATTGAAGATAGCTATCATTCTCCCGTGGAAAACTTTTCTTTGTCCCTGTAGGAATTTTTTTTCCATGGCTTTGAGAGATGTTTTATTTATTTCTGTGCTTGTATTAGTAGCTCAGACCTGTCCAAACTACTAAATAGGAGGTGAATTTGTGATGGAAGGTCACAATCTCTATGCCGCGCCCCCCCCCCCCCCCCCCCCCCCCACACACACACACACTTTTAAGGATTCCTAATTCACCTTTTTTCCTTTTTAAACGAAACTTCGCAGGCAGATATATTACAAATTAAAATGACACAGTCTGTGGCTTAGCGTGTCACAAGACTACAAAGGATACACCATACAAGGCCCTTCAAATTTCTAACAAAGTTGTCCCCTCATAAATAGAGATTTCTAAGAGTTATGTATTGATAGGTTGCTTCATGCCATGGTTTGGGTAATTTGAAAGGGGAGGAATAATAGGATTTTCAACATTTCAGCCAAGTTTGTTCAGCAATTATGGATTGGTATCAAAATTACTTTGTGGCTATGGGGTGGGGAACCAATTGGGATACGTTCAGAGACATTAACTTTGCTTCTTGTATGTTCAGTTGGGACAACTTAATCTTTGCAAGTGATTACTGATGTTAGCTTTTGTATAGATCACTGAGAAGGGTTTTTGTCCAGTTATACACCCTTTTCTCTCTTTTTATACTTTCACATATATGAATACAAAGTCGGTTTCTTGATAAAATAAAAAAAGAGTTACGTATATGGGGATATGTATGTTCGTGTGAAGTACCATAACTTTTTGTCATCGCTAGATAACACTGATGAAAACCAGCCCCTTATTCTAATGTGCCTACGAGCATAAGCTCATTAAGGTAATTAAATGATAGGGTTGGAAATGAAATTGACCAAGTAATTAGTTGTTCATAGGAAAGTGGGTGTATTAGTGAAGCATATATTGGAGGATATATTACTGTGGAAAATTTTCTTCTTAGAATTAGGGCTATTCTTTTCTTGCATTGTAAGTTGAAGAAGAGTAATAAAGAGAGTTTTAGCTCATGCATATCAAAAAATTTGGGTAGTTTTACCTCTTCCCCTCAAATTGTTTTATTTCTATCAAAAATTCATATCAACTTGGAAACCATACAGCCACGAACAACTTGAAGACAATCCACACTGCAATGGTTTATAAGGAACACTTGGTGTAAGTGCCTAAGTGGGGAGAGATCGTAAGCAAGCATTGGTGCAAATGAACAAGTGATTGCCGAGATTCGCACAAGAAGTTCCACCTTGAATAGAGAGGGTTCGAAAACATATTTATTCTGACTCAGAGGGAGAAATGCACTAGAGTGCCTTGGATGATCCACATCCAAGAGAAGTTGTTGCTAGTTATCTCCACAGTGCTAACATCTAAGTAGCATCCATAGAAATCCACAATCCTAGGCTCAATGCCGACCTTGTCTACAAGGGAATCCTCTAACTTAATGATACTAAGGCTGACATGCATGACCTAAAATGACTAGTTTAGCTCTTGCACTCAGAGATTTAGCTTTTGCATGTGTGTCACATTGTGTAGCACCATGCTGCTAGCAATGACATTCCGGCTGAAAAGCACCCTTTATTGGCCAAAGCGGCATAGATCAATTAACAGTATCTTGGTTAGTTGATGGTGTCATGTGTAGGGTCTCTTTGGTTGCTGATATTATGATGCAGGAGGATCCGAGTCAAATGATGTTGAGTTGTCAGATAACACGTTGTTGGCGCTGAGATACCTTGAGTTGGCAGATCAGCGCAAAGATGGCAGAAAATCGTGATATTTTCCTAATTGGTGCAGTTTTGGGTGCGTTTCAGTATTTTTGCCATTACTTTGGCTACGCTCGGTGCACATCATTTCGAGGCCAAAATCCACCGTTTTCCCTTCCGAATCCACAATTTTAGTAGTTTTTTCCCTTTTATGGTAATATTTATTTTATTGTTTAGGACGTGATTCTGAACCCGATTTGGGCCAGATGTTTTGCAGATTATTTCTTTTATTACGTATTTCGTTTTAGCATGATTATTAAAATTTTGTTATTTTTGGTAAAATTCTAATAATAGTGAGTTTTAGCTATAAAGCCCGGCTTGTTGGCTGATTTAGAGATACTTTTTATTTGAATAATTTTAATTGAACATCAAAGCTATTTCTCGGTGTTTTTGGGTAATCTTCTTGTGTTCTTCCCTTGTAAATTGTCTGTTAAAACTAGCCTGCAGAATAATCGTTATTCTGTCCGACGTCATATTAGCCATTTTCCACTATGAACTCAAGGTAAAATCCTTTCCCACGCTAGGTAGCTCTCCAGAAATAGGTCCCTGTTTTAATGTGCCTTGGAGCATAAGCCCATTGGGGTGATAAAACAAAGTGTCGTAAATTAAATTCTTTCAAATTCAAAGATTGTTAGTCAGCCAAGCCCTTTTCTCCTCTAAAAGTCCTACATATATATAAGGAATTGTTCTACAAGTCTTTTGACTTGATATATTTGCATTTGAGGCATCGATCATGTATTTTACATACAAATGATTACATCGGAAGAAGTGGAATGGAAGTTAAAGGATGCTACAAAAATTGTGGATTTCCAAGAACACTCTGGGTAGTTTACTCAATAATAACTCGGTTGAGGATCAAGTACCCAGTCAACTGATTACTTGGACGGTACCCACCAATAATAATCTTTTATATTCACTCCTAATAACACTTAATTAGCAAAAGGAATATCATAAAATCCAACATAAATCGGTATTTGCCACTTGGACCGGAAGGTATAATTAAAAAAATAAATTCAAAGGGCTGAATTTGTAAACCCGACTTATAAGGTTAGGTAAATTGATACACTTGTATTAATTATAGTTTGTAAAGTGTAAACCAAAATTAGTGTTGTATATGTATATATATTTTCATATGATAACACTAGCAGTAACACACCCAAAATCAGTGATTCATTATATTACATTGAAAAAATAAAAAATTTACAGTTCAATGAAAAGGATGAATGAAGAACTTTAGAAAAAGAAGGGACTAGCAAAACCTACATAACGCAGCAGCAGATTGGAGAAAATCGCAAGTCGCAGGTTCCTCCCTTCCCTAACCTTCCTTTCAGATCCCTCTCGTCGTTCTCGTTTTCTTCGGTCGATTTAGATTTGGCCGTTTAGGGAGAAATTTGAACAAAATGATACTAGGAAAAAAAAGAGTCTGAGTCTTAAACTAGTTTGAGACCGAGCCACAATTAATCAGTGACTTCGTCGATATTTTCCAAGTTACCAGGTCCGATTTTTTCACACGATATTTTTTATTATTTTTTACTCAGTCCCAGCCCCGATTCTGACTAATCGGGATTTATCACTGATTAAACTACATAGGGCATGGGGGTAGGCCTTCCACCAGGGACCGGTTGGGCATCAAGGCACTCCAAGACAACAAAAGATTTTTTTTAATAACTCTGGGTATATATTCATTTAGTGACTACATGTAATTTATGTTTTACAAACAATTTAAATCCATCTAATCAAATATTCATTGAAAGAGGAGAGATTGAGATAGAGGAGACAGAAAGAACGAAGACTGATTAGACAAAAGAAATAAAGAACATGGGAAAAAAATTTGGGCAACACAAAGATGAGAAGAGGGACATAGAAGATAAGATGGAAGAGACATAAAAATTAGAGATCAAAACAAGGAAAAAAAGTATTTATATAGGTACGAGTATAGTGTATTCGATAAGGAATCCCACTACTCGCTAGATGACCGTGGAATTAAAACCGTTAGTCAATGTGATTTACTTCGAACGTGTAACTCAAGTTTTCTTGGTGACTCGCTGAGTAATTTTAGTTACTCGGTCGAGTTACTCAATCCAACTCATTTTTTCCTTTAAACTTTGTTTTATTTTTCTTTACCTTTTTTGCCTGTTGGCCCTTACCCAAACATTAAAAGACAAGAGAAACAATAAAGAAAATCGGCTTGCTAGTACCATAGCTATAGTACTATAACTATGTCCCCCCCTTCTCTAATTTCGATTCATATGCACTTTGAGACTATGTTATCTATCAATATGTTGAAATAATTTTTCTTAACTAAGTGTTATTAGGACTGGATGTGAAACGCATAACCAGTTGACTCACTTATCACCTGAGTAGTATGTAAACTACTCAAGTAACAAGAGATCAAAGATATATGAAAGTTGAGTGAGGCAAATATTGGTCGATCCACCTAGGCATGTCTAGCACTCACCTTTGATAACATGTTACACAACACAATTGAAAACTGAGAAGCCTCTGAGACATAACATCGTATGATACTAACAACATGATTTGCACAAGTATTAGGACTCAAATGCAAAATACAAGTTGGATATCATGCAAAAGGACACCTAGGAAAACTCGAGAAGTCATGTTAACAAATTTTCAATGTATTTTCTTCATCAATTCTTCTACCCACTAAAACCCCTCCACAACCCCTACCTCATCCTTTCCTCTCCTCTTTCTTGTTCTTGTCCTTCCAATCCCCTTCCACTCTTTTCCTTTCCTCATTTTTCTTTTTGTCATTCCTCCTCTCTTTTCCCTTCTCCGAACTCATCAACTATCTTGTTCCGTTTTCTCCGCCAGCCATCACCTCTCCACAACCCTCTCTCTCTCTCTAGACCTTACCATTTCGCCTATCTAAAACCCCTTGTGCTTTCACATACTTGCTAGTGACGATTCATTGTAATAAAGGGGAGAAACCCACATAACTTGAAAAGAGTGATTTGTATGACAGTGTACAAACTACAAACCACAAACCACAAAAACAACACAACAATACGATAGAGTAAAAAGAAAAATTTCCAGAATCTATATCAAAATAAATCATTTCATTCGATCAGATCACTGAGTATCAAAATTAAACCAAATCACACGAAGTAAAAGAATATCAATTGATACAAATGTACCTGGAAACGAAGGAATTTCGCCGGAAATGGTGCCGCCAGATGAGGCCACGCAGGCGCACGTTGCCGGAGAAGAAGAAGAAGAAGAGCGAGTAATCGAAACCCTAATCTTAGCAGAACCGTTTCAATTCGGGGAAAATCTTAGTGGAGGATCAAAGACAGACAACGCTCTTCTTGTTCTTGAGACAGTTTTTGAGCCTTTAAAGGTATTCAGGTACACGTGTCTCAAGGATCTGGTGTAGGCCCTACACTGATGTGTTGGCAAAATTAACTAGTCACACCTGAAAAAAAAAAACTTATCGACTACACCGAACACACATCGAGACCAATGCTCAAACAACATTCACAAGTCACTATAAATAAATAAAAAATAAAAAAATAAAAAAGTATTATCGGTATTGCCTTACAAAAATGTTAAGAAATCAGGTGGTGACGTGGCGTGATCTCAAAATAATGATGAAATCCTAAAAGGTTTATGTGTATCTCAAGGTTGTAAAAAACCTCCTTTGACGAAGCCACATCATTCTGATTGCAAAACATGGTTCCCTGGCCTCACTCATTGATTTATGATTGTCGTCTTTTCAAACATTTTCTTATCATCTAATGGTTGTTATCACAAAAGATCGTTTCCGGACACTCCTACATCACCGCTACTCAATCCAGATCTACAGTCACCTAATTAGAGCAAGTTGAAGCTTTGGATATTAAGGAGGCACAAAAGGGGAGTATAATCTACACATTTTGGAGTCATGGAAATTTCTAAGCTAGCAAAACGGTAACAAAGAAGAACATACAAGGGAAACGAAGGTTGAAGAACCAAATAAGGCGGCAAAAGTTCAACAAGGCAGTGGGGGTCACCTATTTTAGATCTAGTTTTACAAATATTGAATTGGATGATGTTTGATTGATTTACTGAGAGTAGTGAAGAGATAGGGATAGACTGTCATCTAGCGTTCTCAAATTGGGGTAAATTATAAAGAAGAAAAATCACATTTACCTAGGAATCAAAAGTTTATTAATTAAATTAGTGGTTGACGTTAGGCCCGTGACAACCAACTGTAAAAAAAATTCATCACATCTCTTTCCATGGATTTTGGTTCAAAAAGATTAATGCAGAAAGTTAGGACGTCGCCCCGTTGTAAGTGACGTGTTGCACCCACGCTCAGGTATAGTGACAGATTAGCAAGGCGCACTGTAGCAGCCCGACTGTATGTTAAATGGGCAAGGGTTCTTGCACCATTCTGGACGGGGGCGAGTATAGAAGTTCGTCCAGGCTAGAGCTAGAGATAGAATGATTAGATTAGCCTCTTAGAACGTAGGAACCTTGACTGGTAAGTCAATAGAACTAGTGGACGTCCTACGTAGGAGGAAGATAAACATAACTTGTCTCCAAAAGACAAAGTGGAAGGGGAACGAGGCTAAAGATTTAGTAGGAGGGTTCAAACTTTTCTCTTCTGGAACAGATAGAACTAGGAATAGGGTGGGAATAGTGGTAGATAAAGTTTTTAAGGATGCGGTAGTTGATGTTAGGAGGTTTCGGGATAGAATCATAAGTATTAAATTAGCTTTAGAACTAGAGATAGTGCATGTTATTAGCACGTATGTGTCTCAAGTGGGTTTAGACTAGGATACTAAGAAGGGTTTCTGGGACTCTTTAGAGGAGTTAGTTCATGGAATCCCCTCTTTTGATAGGGTCTTCCTAGGCGGAGATTTGAATGACCATGTCGGTAAGGATAGAGTTGGGTATGAGAGGGTTCATGGAGGTTAAGGCTTTGGGGATCGAAATACTATGGAGATTTCTATTCTAGATTTTGCTTCAGCTAAGGATTTTGGAATCGTCAATACTTTTTATAAGAATAGAGTATATCACTTTGTAACCTTTGAGAGTGGGGATAATAGAAGTCAAATTGATTATTTTCTGTTATGAGACATGATCTACGTAAGTGTAAATTTTGTAAGGTTATACTAGGGGAGTGTCTAACAAACCAACATAGGTTGTTAGTCCTTGATTTTTGTCTTAAGAGTAGGGGTTGCATTGTTAAATGACAGGTTATATTGAGAATTAAGTGGTGGACCTTACTAGGAAATGTGCGCAAGAAATTTAGAAAGAATATTTTGGGTGGGCCAATCAGTTATAGAGGGTTGGGAGAATCTAGAACCAAAGGATAAGATTAGTAGCGCAAATCTTTTTGAGCATTTGGCGAACTGAATAAGAAGAGGAATGAATGAAGAGTTAGCAGACGCCAAATGAGGAGGTATATCTGATAAGGAGACGTGGTGGTGGAACACTGATGTGCAACAAGCCATTACGGAAAAGAAAATATGATTTAAAAAGTGACAAATAGATAGATGCCTAGAGTTTTATGAGCTCAATAAGCAAGCTAAGAGGTTGAGTAGTAAAGCAGTAGGGGAAGCAAAAAAGAAAGCATATGATAATTTGTATAATAAACTAGGTACAAAGGAATTAGAGAATGATATCTTCAAGATAGCTAAAGCGAGAGAACGAAAAATAAGGATTTTAGTCATGTTAAGTGTGTTAAGCATTAAGATGGAAGAGTTTTAGTGCAGGATAAAGATATTTTAGATAGATGGAGGGATTACTTTTGAAACCTACTCAATGGGATACATGTAGGGAAGTTAAACATGGAAGAATATGTTTCACAGTTGCAGAGTTAGTGCCAAAAATGTAAGAAAACTTTGAAAAGAATGAAGACAGGGAAGACAATTGGACCAAATGATATACCAATTGAAGTGTGAAAGTGTATGAAAAAAGTTAGGATTCAATGGCTAACTAGGCTCTTTAATAGGATTTTGGAAACTAGAAAATTGCCAGATTGGTGGATGCACAACATTGTGGTACCAATTTATAAGAACAATAGTGATATTCAGAACTGCTCGAACTATAGAGGGATAAAGCTTATGAGTCATACAATGAAACTTTGGGAGAGAGTCATAAAGCAAAGACTTAGGAGTTTAATCACTGTTTCGGATAATCAATTTGGATTTGTGTCTGGTAGGTTTACCACGGAGGTCATCTTCTTGCTTAGGCAAATTATATAAAAATATAGAGAAGAACATAAGAGTTTGCATATATTTTTTTTTATTGATTTGGAGAAAGCATATGATAGAGTCTGTATGGAGTTTTGGTGGGTGCTTGGAAAGAATAAAGTGTTTCAATGTTATGTCAATATCATTAGAGATATGTATAAAGGATTGTAACAAGTGTTCACTCAGTAGGCGAGATGTCCAGTGAATTTTCAATATCAGTAAGACTACATCAAGGGTCAACTTTAAGTCCATATCTTTTTGCTTTGGTCATGGATGAGTTGACGAGACATCTTCAAGAAAATGTACCTTTGTACATGTTGTTTGCAGATGATATTGCCTTAATTGATGAGACTAGTGAAGGCTTAGGTCAGAAATTAGATAGGTGCAAGAGGCATTAGAGGGTAAGGGTTTTAGAATTAGTCGTTCGAAGACAAAATATCTAGTGTGCAACTTTGGTTGTGAATAAAGAGAGAGGAGTAATTCATTCAATTGAGATCGAAGGCGTGAAGGTTCCAGAATGTGAGGCTTTTCGATATCTAGGATCTATAATTCAAAAGAATGGGGCTAGTGGAAAAGATGTAAACCATAGGATTAAAGCTGATTTGACGAAATGGAGAATGATGTCAGAAGTATTATACAATAGAATGATGCCTGCAAGGTTAAAAAGGAAATAGTATAAGACAATTGTTCGCTCAGTCATACTTTACGATTCAGAATGTTGGGCTACTATGGGACAACATATGCATAGAATGTCGTAGTAGAAATGTGTATATTAAGATGGATGTGTGGCAAAACCTGTAAGAATGAAAGAATTAGGAGATATCTAGGTATAACGCCCATAAAGGACAAAATTCGATAAAGACGTTTAATGTAGTTTGATCACGTGCGAAGGAGAACATGCACAATACCAATTAGAAAATGTGTAGATTGGCAAGTTAATAGATGTTGACGGAGGAGACGACCATTGAAAACTTGGATGAAGGCTGCAAGGGAAGACATCTTTGAGCTTGGATTAGGCGAGGATATGTGGGAAAACCACATTGCTTGGGGAACAAAAATACGTGTAGCCGACCCGAAAGTATCGAGAATGGGCTTTGATGATGATGATGATGATGATGATGATGATGATGGAAAGATATTTAAAATATGTGGAGATGAGAAATTGAGAAAAAAATTCATGCCATAATGTCGAAGATATAGCTATTTCTTAGTCCCCATTTTTAGATAATTTTAGAGCATCAAAGCTAGATAAAGAAAAATCAATGTATTTTTATGAAGGAAATAAGATTTCGATGATGTTCTACATTAAGCAATCAATATTTTAAATTTTGTATCTTGCTGACCAGAAGTCTAAATTGTGCATATTAGATATCGAAATGACGGTGACATGATAATATACACACAGGAAAATGAATGACTCAATTCCGAGTTATAAAGAAAAAAATATATTGTCAAATCAGTGTGTATGTGTAGGAGCTGTCTACAAAAGCGAAAAAGTTGGATTTGCAGAAATTTCTTGTTTTCATAATTATTTTGGCATGTGTTTTCCATGGTTTAAGAATTTTGTTTATATTGGGATGTTGTAGCCTGTAGCCCATTCCTAGTAAGTTTAGGATTCTTTTAGCCCATAAATAAGACTTTATGTTTAGGGTATTGAGGACGAAATAAAATTTGTAATTAAATTTCGTAGTTGAGTTTAAATGGATCTTTAGTAGGTTGTTCTTGATCTATTTAATTGCATAACATTTTTTTTATGATTATTATTCGCATGTTATTTCATTTTTTATATAATTTATAGTTAACAGTAAAATAATTGATTATATTAATTGTGGTTTTGGATGTATATTTCTAACACTAGTTGATTTGATTATATATGCTTAGGTTAAATTCTTTTACATGTAATGCTTAGAAATTAGGATTTTGAAACCGATGGATTATGGTGCTAATGGACTTTTATGTTTCCTTTAGGAAAATGCCCAAATGCTTAGCTACCTTGAGGGAATTCCTTGCCAGCTTGCCTCATATGCATGGCTTCATCTTGCATGACTAGTTTGTGGGCAATCTGCTCATGGTCTAGGATGGCCTTCCGGAGCACAACTCTCGCCTTACAATGCAAGTAACAGACCACACTTAAGGCGCTTAATGGAAGATTTATGCATTCCACCTTTGTTTTTCACATGGGGCGTCTGTTGGCGAGTTGAATGATGTTTCTTGGTGAGTTTGCTCAATGCTTCGTTGGTCGATTGGATGGTGATTGAAAGTTGTTTGGCGTGACTCGATGTATTGAACAATAATGATAAGATGTTTAGGCTACCATATACATGCATCTTCTAGCTAGCTACTTGGCTTTTAGTACAATGGATGCATGATTTGAGCGTGTTTTGGATCATTTTCAGTCATTGCAGTATTGAATTGCTATCCCCAAATTACTTTTATTTCCTTTACATGATATTCACAACCAACAATTTATCCTTTTATTATAAGGCTCAACTTATAACATGCAAGAGTTTACGACTCCAATTAAGTGGCAAAACACAATTTGCTAAAATAGAACACTGAAATATGTTTTTATAATTCAAAGTACAAAGACTCTTGTTGACCAAGTGGCAATACACGCTAAAAGTATATTAGAAAAGATAAACCATTCCAACATTGGAAAATGACACTCCCAGTTAACTCTACTCTTGTAGAATCCCTACAAATGACGACTCTACATGAAACAAAACAAGTCAGACCATCTATCATTTAACCCCTAGTATGGTACATCTCAAAAACACACAATCCATTTAACAATAATCTTTTTTTTTTTACCCTTAACCCCTCCCACCCCAATGCCACCGGCTGGGTTTAACCCCGTGACCTAGTGATACCATCCGCCACTGTCAATCACTAAGTCATTACACCTTTGGCATTTAAAAATAAGCTACTACATAACAAACACATATTATAAACAATATAAAAACCAAACATAACATGCTTAGTGCATTACATATTTACAATCATCTCTACCAAGATAAACAAAAATTCACACTCTAATTGAAATAACAATCAATTTCACGTTTAGATGAAACCCAAGTTCCCAATAAAAAATTGTGGGTATTCACCAAAATCACTCAAAAACTACATAATTGAAAGAAAACATAAAAAAGAATCCAGAATCCGCGATGATTTTAACAAATCACAATTAAAACTATTTGTAGTCTATTATGTTTATTGTAGATTTACCTTTGAATGTAAAAAATTTGTTGACACAAAAGGAATAAATTCATTGAATCAAATTAACCAACAAAATAAAGCTAAAAATTCAAGAAAACCAATATTTAACAAAAAAGGAATATTACCCTCTTTTTTTTTTTTTTTGAATCCTAACTATTAACTATATCCCTTTAGTGGAGGCGAACGTGTAGAGAGGAAACGGTATATTGATAAACATAATGGATATCACGCCCCGATTTTCGAAGAAAATGAAAATCCTAAAATCCATGTAGGATTATCCGTTTCTCCAAAACTTGGGACGTGAAAATTCAATAACAACATAAACAATTAGCAGCAACAACTAAAACATAATTTAGAAAATTAAACAAACTAAAAATAATCTAACCATGAAACTCTGACGTCGCTAGCCCCACTAATGAAACTTCAGTAACGCTGCTAATAAATCTTTAAACCTGTGAAAGGCTAAATAGCTACGTTCCAATAAGAACGTACCCAATAAGCATAAACTTACTTGGGTCAGCGAGGTAGCTGGTGTGAGTAATCTCAATTTTTCCTTAAAATAAAATAAGTTACATGCAGTAACATGAAATGTTCCAACACAATAATTAATACATCACTAACTGGTAGTTCCTCCATGAGGCAAACATGTCATACTACAAAGTTCTATCATGCTTAAAATATATATTTATTTTACCAACACGTACAAAGTGAAGGTTGGACGTGGTAAGTTTGACAAAAAATTGGTAAGTGAATAAATTTTTTAATTTATCGTTCCTCATAAGTACGATTATTTTCAAATAAATACAGATCATACTCATAATAACCATTATTTAAATGTCAACCAAATACATTTTACCTTAAGAAAGACATGTAGTTCTCAAAATGAGCATTTAGTTTCTTTCATTAAGGCAATCATACACATACACAAAAATATCTCGCTTCTTTTCCACAATTGCACTACCCTCCTTGTGTCGAACACACATCACCCAAGTGTTTCTCCCTTGCCTTCGAAACCACTCGGAGCGTACATGTTCCAAGTGGGGTGCCACATCAAGGAACATGTCATCTCACCCGAAGTTCGATCCATGGCAAGCATTTCCTAAATACTACATGTACAACCGAACTCACATGGAACGGTGCACCGATATGTAAGCAAGTCTACATACCCATAATTCTATCACACGTATACAAGCAAGTATGTATACAAAACACATTTTTCAATTTTTTTTTTTTTTTTTTGAGTTTTGGAAAAAAAACGTAAAAAATCAGATAATTCTCAAGACTCTTTTACGCTGACACTTTGTCAACCATAAACACATCGACCACAAATATTCACCCTTTCTTTTGGGGAAACAAATAGCATTTTTATAATTAGTAAGCCTCAAGTTATACACTGCACAACATCACGCATAAGTCACTTATATCACACGTCAAATGAAGCTCACACTTAGAATGCGTTTGAAATAACTGTACACATATTATCATAAAACGATTAAACTTTATTAATAACAATAGACAATAAAGTTACATACCCTACCGTATGACTAATCATCAAGCGAATTTGCAATCCCATATACCCCTACAATATGCTCAACTAATAGCAAAATTTAAATAAAAATTAAACTTAATTTGCAAACATTCATATACATTTAGCCACCTTGAACCTACTTTAACCACATAATTAATTTACAATCAAGCATATACAAAAAACAAATCTGACAATAACATCTATCAAAAAATTATCAACTACTCTAAGGCATTCATGTATTGTATTTTTGTAAGGCAAAAGAGACTGAGAATTGCTCACCAATTTAGAAGCAATGAATCAAGTTTCCGTAAAGCCAATGAAAAATCTTCATAACGTCGAGCACACCAAATGCGAACACATGCACACAAATCCCATATCTCAAGCCGCAATAAAAATATCAAAATTCAACCTAACATCGAACCCACATGTTCAAACACGTACACGCGCACAGTAATTGAAACCACATGCAGTGACACCCACACAAAGTAAATCGAAATAAAAACCCACATGCAACCACACCCACACACAGTAATTGGAAAAAAAAAAAAAAAAAAAACACATGCAACCATAAATCACTTTTTTTTCATTTAAGATTCCCCATCCCATCAACTAAAAACTATTGACATTAAACCGTTTTTTTTTTTCGTTAGGAATAGTGTTCTTTAAATCAAGAAGTCCCCATCCACCATAAATCAATTTTTTTTTCATTAAAGATGTAAACCAATATGTCTCCATCCATCATAAATCAATTTTTTTTTCATTAAAGATGTAAATCAAATCAAGATGTAAATCAAATCAAGATGTCTCCTTCCCCCATAAATCCATTTTTTTTTCATTAAAGATTTCCAAGATTTTCTCACTGTAACATTGGATTTCTTAACATCACATACACAAAAAAGAAAAAAAGAAAAAAAACGAAACCACTTTCCAAGCTTTCTCACAACGTACGAGGTTAGATCTACAAAGTACTACGTGTTTTAAAATCGTGCGGGCCTTAGGCCAAAAGCGGACAATATAGTACTCTGTGGATCGGGTCGTGGCAATGGATTAAAAAGTCAAAAGAGCGATCAGGTTGCAAAAATAAAGGGTTTCTAACTATATCCATATCCCAATAACAAACACAAACTTTTTTTATTTTTTATTTTAAAAGAGTTTGTATCGAGTAAAGTATATCCTTCGACTTTCGTGTGCTAGAACTTTTTCTCGTAAACAAATCGTGTCTACAAACAAAACCCTATCTTTACAGTGATAATGTAGGATCAAAATTGAACGACGTGGGATTAAAATCGAGCTAAGAACTTTCCCAAGATCTAATTTTTCGCCTGCAGATAACCCCAGATTGATCTGAAACCAGTTCCTTGAATATCAACAAATGGAAGGAAATATTGATTGATTGACGATGGTTTTAAGTTGAAGTCTAGTCTCTCTCACAAGGATAATGGTTTCAAGTTGAAAGGAGCCTCCTTCCTTCTTCTTCCCACTCATTTCTCTCTTTTCTTCTTCCTCCTTTCTCTATTCTTTGTTAAACCCTAGATTTGGGAGGTGAGAGAAAAAGCTTGGCCACACAATGGAGGCTCTTAGGGTGAGGTACCAATTGGGTGTTGTGGCTCTTAACCATGTTGCTTTCCGCCTCCATATGAACTTCAAGGCCCATTATAGGGCTTGTGATATCATGACCGAGCCTGTAAATAGGATGAGATGGTATGTCATTGGGCTACTCGATCGGGAAACCCTTATAAGGATTTGGAGTAAACCTTATATTTTCTACAATTATTTCATCCTCTTAACCTCCTCCTAGAATTCAATTAGTTGGTGTATATATATTTATTGCATCAGTGGTAGTAGGAGTTGGATGAAGAACCCCTTATCTGACTATTCCACATGAAAATGAAATTTCTAATCACAATTTGCATGTCCTTAAAGGCACATGTGCCATGTCCCCTCAGTGAGAATCTTGACAGCCAACTCAGAAGATACAAGATGTTTTCACTACCTAAAAATAGTGGGAACAAGTCACACTTCCATGTATTTTGGCACTTACTCATGTCACCCACTACTACTTATCAGGTCTTCTTTTTCATTCACTATTTTTATATGGTTCTCCAAGATTAGCTCTCATAAAGCAATCCAATGCAACATGCAACACATGCAAGTTAGCAGTACCCCTCAATCTCAATCTCAATAAGAAGAGATTCTCATCTCATTATTGTGGATAACAATTATCTACAACAAGAATGAGAGGGGACTTTTCACCAAAGCCTGGAAACTATTAATTATTTAGCAAAAAAAAAAAAAAATGCTGGGGTCAGTAGTACTCAAAAATCTTAAAAACTAAGTTACAAAACAGAGTATAAATTACACACACACACACACACTTAATTAGCCAGACTGTAAAGAAGAGATATCCATCTGTATATTCCACTGAAGAACCCAAAAATGACAAGAAAACATGTGGGTTTCATACACAAGAAAGACAGAGGGGAAGAAAATTAAAGGAAGAGAGAAGATCTCTATCCTCTAGTAACCTTAAATTGATCATCCACAAAGTTTAAACAGCAAGTTGTTGTTGATGAGTGGATTCATCTTCATTGAAGGAACAATGGAGTTTTAGAGATCTTCCCAAATTTAGAGGAGACTCTAATAAACTTACAGGAGATTCAAGCATCATTTGTCTTTGGAGATGAGAATAATAGGTGTGGAATGTGTTTGGGGTCACATTTAAATGGAAGCTAAGACTAAATAAGAAGTCTACTTCAAGAAAGTTCATCTCTGCTGTGCTGATTCCTCCAACTTTAGCATAGTAAGCATTGTTGTAATACCTGTAAATTTTAAAAAATATATATATATCAAACTTTACTCAAATTTTTAAAGTACTAGGAAATAAAAAAAATTTACTGAAATTGAGATAAGAAATCTTAAGACCCATTGAAGCTATATTCAAAACCAAAGAGATAAACCAAAAAGTTTTAAATAAATAAAATCAATTGTAATTCAAATCAGAAACAATTACATGAAAAAATTTAGATTGATCTTTTATTCGAAAAGCGAGCATGAGTATAGAACTCAAAGACGTGGAGATTAAACTACCACAACCTTAACCATCCAGATCTTTGTTACGCCTTGAAGTAATTCAAGAAACTCTCCATCCTTATAAACCCAAGTTTCATAACTGAAAAAAAAGAATATATATATATATATGGAGCATATAGTATAGTATATAATGGAAGTAGAACTCACTTGTCATCCATGAACTTAGCAGCAACCATGACACTAGTGATGAGCAAACGATGAACATTGAAGGAATTAATAGGCAAAGAAGGTTGTCTTTGAGAAAATCTATCAAGATACACATAAGCTACAATAAAGCAAGATGGACTACAATTGGCATACTTGAAGATCCTTTCAAGATAGCTCTCAACTGATATAGTTGGCCTAGTTAGCCCATGGAAGACTGAGATCTTCTGATCAGATTGATTGAATCTCCTGTTGAGATCATTCGACTCGGCAACCCTTTCAAGTAGAGATGACAGGAAGCTTATCACCTTAGGCATCACATGTGGGTTCTCTAGTTCTGCCATTGTTGCTTGCTTGGTGATGCTGATGGTTTGTTGTTTGTTTTTCTTTCTTTCTTTCTTTCTTGCTTGGTTTGGTTAGCTGTGTTTGATAAGTTGGGTGTGTAACGAGAAATTTAGTGTTTTACTTCCAATATATAACAACTGGAATTTAAAGTAAGGTGTCGGTTAGTATTTACAGGAGATTACTTAAATATCCTTGGACGTTCAAGTAAGACCTTTTCACTAGGATTATGATTTTGTTTTTCTAGCTAATTTCGGTGAGTTGATTTTAAGAATCCCAATTCTAGTCAGTCACGTTTTAGTTAGGTTTTAGATTTTTTACACTTCTACTCTTTTTATATATAATAGAACGGATAAAAGTATAAAAGCACCCGAGCCTGAAAAAAATGGTTTTAAAGTCTGTTTTAAGAAATATTTGTTGTGTAGAAAAAACGAAAATTTGAAGCATTTTATACTTCTAGATACTACACAAAGAGTCTCACAAGACTTATAATGTAATACAAACTACATATTGTATAAGAATCACTTATATAATAAAATTTTAACACTAAACTAAATTTTTAACAGTTTAAATGTTACGAAAATTGAGATTATCCTAATGAAAGAAATCAATATTTTGGATTTCGAAATAAATTTCGATAATTAAAAGAAAAAAAGAAATATTTCATGAAAGAAATAAATATACCCCCTCCCCCCCCCCCCCTCTCTAAATTATGTTTCTTTCTTTTATATTTTTTTTCTTTTTTCCATTTGTCGGAAATAAGGAGCCATGTGCAAAGACTAAAAAAATATGCGCATTTTTTTATAAAGAGAAATTAATAATTACATCCAATAATTATATGTGTAACAATTGTTTTATAGGGGTGGAGAAAGAAATATCTTCCCATTGAGAAATTAAAAACATGTTGCAATATAATCACCTAATCAAAACTTATAACTAAGGTAAGTTATAAGTTTATAGCGTCAATCTCTTCCCTTATTACGAATATTGATTTATTTATTAACTTATAACTAAGGTAATGACTAAATGACACCGACACTTCTGCTGACCGCTGAAAAACACTAAAATATCACCTTTTTTTTTTTTTGGATTTGTTGAAGGATAGTCTCACCCTCACCTTCTTTTCTCTTGTCATATGAGCAACACTACTCACCCCCCACCACTGTGGTTGTGGCGGGGTGGTGTGGTGTTTGATGGAAACGAGAGATAAAAAGAAAAAGAGATAGGAGAAAAAGAAGTGAGGGAAGAGGTGGTGGTGCTTAATAGAGAATAGAGTGAGAGAAAAAAAAACAAATGAGGAGGAGGAGAAAAAGAGATTAGTGGAGAGGTGGCGGGGTGGTGATGGTGTTTGATTAAGAAAAAGAACATGAGAGGAGAGGAAGAACCAATGAGGTCGCCGGTGGAAGGGATAGGTGGTGGTGGTGTTTGATAGAAAAATGAAGAGAATGGAGTATATTTTTTTTTTGAGCCCTTCTAGGGGTCGAGGGAGGGAGCGAGAAATGGGTGGTAACCACTCATCTGTCTCGAGATAAGTGTATTTGCTTTGAGATGCACGGTGTCACTTATCTCGAGGCTGATGGGTGGCTTTCACTCATCCCTCGCCCCTTTATTTCATTCCCTCTCTCGATCCCTAAATTTTTTTTTTTTTTTTTTGTTTATATTGATGATGTCTTTTCAACAAATATTAATATCTTTCGCAAAGATTGTGGCATCCCAAAAAACCAAGACTTATTCTAGGGTGCGAGGGAGGCCCCCCACCGATCGCCCGTTCCCTAGAATTTCACAAAAAACATATATGCCTTCAGCAAAATTGGCGGGGTCATTTAATGAGTGCAGGTTGATTGATTGATCGATCAGGGAAAGCAGTAGTAAATTGTACATTTTAGAATAATTGAGGGGCATTTATGGAATAACAAAAATAAGAGAGGGACGACACTTGACAACAAAAGGTGATGGCGCTAACATGCTGGCTGAACCTCCTTGTCTGTGCCACCGTACGGTCTCCTGTATAATAACTAATAAACCCTTACTAGATACCTTAATTTACTTGACTGCCACTCTTAAAATTCTATGTATGACATGGGCATGGTAATTTGAGATAGATTTGAAGGGTTGTTTGGGAATACTAAAACAAATGCCAAGCTGTAAACGTGCTAGGATTGAAACAACAGTGAAAAGGTGTTTGTCTTTGAATCGTGAAGAGACGAAAATGAAACCAAACCCAAAGCGCGTTTCCCGCACATCACTTCACTTCCAATGCTATTAATAGAATCAATCTACACTTTCATCTCTATGTCCATGTTAGTTGTGTGCATGTGATGTGAGATAGGCTATCACTTTGTCACCACACCACCACTACTTTTTTTTTTTTTTTTTTTTTTTTTGTTTTTTTTTTAATATTCATAGAATCTCTATCCCACACAATTTGATTGTCATGAATCTTAATGGATTGAATTCTTTTACGTAAAAACAAGGAAAAAAAAATTGGAAAAGAAGATCGGTGGTGATAATGAAGAGTCCTGATTCAATGAGGTTAATTTCACGGGATTCAGTGAGATTAACACTCTTCATCTAATAAATTTAATATATTAATCTTAAAACTATATTCCACTCTTTAATAACAAGAAAATTATGGTTAAAGATTCTTTCGGTGTTTTCAATTAGCTAATCGTTAACCCCAAAAAATAGAAAAACTAGTTTCACTAGGTCTGAACATCTCTCAATTCACACAATAACTCTTATTCCCATTCACAAATTCGGTAAAGCAATTGAGAAGAAAATCCAAATCAATCCCCCATCTGTGGATCTAATTAAGTCATTTACGTTGAATTTGAGTTTATTAGATACGAACCTTAAAAAATGATTTGTGGACAGCCCCAAATATAAGTAAAATTTTGCAGAGCCATGGTTTTGCTTCAACTTTTGGAGCTTGCCAACTTTGGCAGGTATATGGTTATTTCGAGCATTATATATTGTGAATTTTGATTTACTATTTGTATTTTATTAAAACAATGATTTATTATCTGTATTTGTTGACTCCCAAGTTAGCACAAATAATGCATGATTTTGATTTTCTTCTCACTTGCCTTGTAGAGTTTGTGAATGAACGTTTTTGTGTGAAGGAAGATACATTCAACCAGTAAGAGAAACCTAGTGGAACTAGTTTTCCAATTTTTTTGGTTAATGATTAGCTAATTGGAATGTGGATAGAATTTTTAACCATAATTTTTCTATCGTTAAATAGTGGAATATAGCCTTAATATTAATCTATTAGATTTAATGGTGGAGAGTGTTAATCTCACCGAGTCCCATGAGGATAACCTCAGTGTATCACGACTCAATAAGGAAAGGGATTAATTAAGAAGATTATTACAAGATTTAATGAGTTCTCAGAGTATATGCGTTTGCCCAGAATCTAATCATATCTAAATTTAAACTATATAATGCAAGTTTCCCTTATGAAGAGTAAAAATGTCTCTTCAACCTGATTTTTGGATTGTCTAAAACACCCTCTCAATTCTATTATATTTACAAAAAAAAAAATCAATAGGTAGGTGGACAGTGACCATGTGTAATTTTGTAATTTAAATGAAAAATATTATACATATATACTATTATATCTTCTCAAATTCAAATTATTTACGATCAAAACTCATCCATTTAAAATATTCTTAATTATATCTAAGCCCTTAATATAATTTATTCAAACCCCTTAATTATTTGTAATAAAAATATTGAATATCCGCGCACGTAAAATACGTCAAAACCCTAGTAGAATGTAATCACAAGAGTGCGATTGACCAATCTCAACATTTATATAAAGAGTAAGGCTAGATGGCGAGGAAACCAGCGAGGGGAGTGAGGTGGAGGGAGGGGAACCATTCCCTCCCCTCGGGATGCGCGTGTTGAATTTTCTTGCACGCATCCCGAGGGGAGGGAATGGTTCCCCTCCCTCCACCTCACTCCCCTCGCTGGTTTCCTCGCTCATTTCCTCGACATTTAGAATTCCCCTTATATAAAATATAGGAATCCCATATCCTTAAGTTTTTCAAGATAATACAATTGGAATGTAGCAAAAGAATGACTCTGGCAAAGACAATAATTGAAATATCAATTACAATCTATCATTAGCTTGACACCTTATAACATTCCTCATTTTCTTTGTGGAGTTGGGTTCTAAGCAAATAAGCATGCCATTAGTATTATGAGTATTGTGAAAATTGTCTAGGCACAAGGAAATCTTTCTAATATTTTTGTAAAGGGTAAACGAGGTTCTAAGGACCCCAGGACCTTTATATTGATAAAAAAGAACCATCAATTACAATATCACACAACTCGTTACTAGCATCCTCAAATACAATCTTCTTTAAATCTTCTGCAACGAAACTAGGCATAGTTTGATGAATGATAAAGCTGGAGAAACACTTGCTAGATGATCGGTGCTTGGTTTGTTTCATAGTAAACATGGGTAACATCAAATTGTGATAGCTGAAATATGTATTTTTGAATCCTTCGGATAATCGAGATGGCTTGCCAAGGTGGCGACACATGATGCTTGATGAAATGAAGTGTATAAGTAGAGTCGATTCCCCGAAATAACATTCTGAATGTATTTTTGTATAGCTAGGCTTTACCCTTGTAAAACCTTGCATTTCTCTCCTCCCATATGCAATAAATGAAGGCCAATCTCCTAACCCATGAAATAGGATCATTCTCAGTGAATGTACTACAAAATTGGTGATTCAAGCTTGGTGCCTTTTGAAATTTTATTTATATTAGGGTAAATTAAACCACCATTTTTTAACACTTTGAGATCTCAACGGTATAAGGACAATTCACCTAAATAAATAGTGAATTGTCTTCAACCTGATTTTTAGGTTGTTCAAAATGCCCTTCAATTATATTATATTTACAAGAAAAACTAATAAGAAGGTGAATAATGGCCGGGGGTATTTTTATAATTATAAATAAAAACTATTACACATATGTACCATTTTACTCTTGTAAATTTCAGATTATTTACGATTACAATCCGCCCCTCTCAAACATTGTTAATTATACCTAAACCCCTAACATAATTTATTCAAAACCCTTAATTATTTGTAAACTATACATAGGCCATTAAAATTATAAATAATTATTTAATTTAGAATTTCAATAATTATTTTTACTTATTATTAAAAGGTTGTAATAAAATAAAAAAGGTACTGAATGTTCACGCACGTAGAACGCATCGACACTCTAGTAAAAGATAATGTACATGCTCACATGCAATCTAAGGACAAAAAATAGTTGTCTATCTTCTATATTACAAATCAGAATGGTGTATGCGGTTGGAGATAAAAGACGACTGAGACTTATCCAAATATAAAATCCAACGGATTATATAGAACTTAAAGCACCAAGAGTGCATGAGTTCGATTCTCATACCCAATATTTTGATACTTATTTATCTTAATATTTAAAGTAGAATAAACTCTATTTATCATGTTAAACTTTTATCGGGAATACCTTAGACTATATTATAATTTAGAATGGTGTTTGTGATTGGATATAAAAAAAAGTCAAAATTGAAAGTTGGGGAAGATGTTGATGGCAAAGATTCATTATGTTTATAAATAAGTTGGACAAAAAAAGTGATAAAGTTTGTGGAATGCATATGTCGCAGAGATTCATTAATTTTTTTAAATGAAATTCGTCATAATTATCTATTTAGTTGTCAAATTTTAGTAAACTTGGTGTCGTTGAAATGCATTTTTGAAAATCTTTCCAATGAAACCAATCATTAATACAAACGCTTAAAGTTTTAAATATGCATTTCATGCCATATGCATTTTAAATAATTGTAATCCAATGCATTTCACGTTGTAAGTATTTTCAATATTAAAACACATCCAAGCAAGACCATGAATTCCATATTTTGAAAAATCAAAGTTGGGGAGGATTAATTGTAGTGATTTTAAAATGTGTTTTTTCATAATTATTTAGAATTTTAACCGAGTTCAACCTATTGTCACGACCCACCTTCTATCATGCCAACGATACAGAAAATACACTAATATTATACATGGACATCTTCTGAACTTTACTGAAACAATGGTGTTATTCAAGTAAATAAATGAACTTTTAAAAGTACAAAAATAAAAGAAACTATCTCCTTCTTGCAAGGAGTGGTCCTCCAAAAAAAAAAAAAAAAAAAAAAAAAAAAAAAACTATATGGGTGGATGCCCTTAACATAGATCAATCTACACCTACTATAATAATATACAGACATATCTTCCATCATAATTGCTTGGGCTCATGCTAAACATGTTGTTTGGTTATGTATTGCATGATGTTGAGTACCAATCACTGTGTGCAGTCTGTTTCATCTTTGTCAATTGTCTATTGGTTGCTGGCTTTGATTTTCTTTTTATTTATTACAAGAATTGTGAGAGCCACAATAAACAACAAAAATAAGTAAACCCTTTTTTATTGCCTACTCAAGGTACACACTAGTAGGTCCAATAATATTTATTTGAGCCAAACACATTGTAAAAAAATTGTACTGATTTTGATATCTCATTAATCACTTGATTGACACATTAAGTTAGCTATATATCTACTTTACTAGCTTGTAGTTGTGTTGTGTGGACAATAATATTTGTGTGTCGTTTCAATGCTACCTCAATTCAGTGCTCGTTTATTGAGCTCACAAGTCATGTTGTCAAGTCTAGTACTCGTAAGATTAAATAAGACAAGTATTTAGGAGGATGATTTAAGATAGGTAGACCATCCACACATTGACTTCTATCAGTAAACAAATACCAGAGAATAAGTCTTGCACGAAAACTCTTAGACAACACTCAGCAAGAAAATGATCTCTAGCAGATATATTTCCTTAAATCACACCACCAAAGACATAGCCGAACAAGGATTCTCGCATGATAAATATGGCACAAGGTTGATGAACTAAGTTACACTACAAAATCCAATTTCAAACATTACACCATTCTCAAGCCTTTTCTTAATTCCAAAAATCAAATTACCGTACATGAGTACCATCTATCCTTCCACTTGATTGCAAAACTTCAAAAGTGAAACTTCAGTACCATGAATTACCAGAAGCAGAAAGAAACATGAGGTTATAATAAGATCTTCAAATAACAAAGATGCATATGGATGGTGGACTCTGCCCATTGCATAACATAATATGTTTGTTGCTGGATCTCATTAACTTGGTTTAAACATGCATCCTGTCTTTACTGAGTTGAAGAGCTGCCTGGATCTCCCCCCAAGTTCACTAATCCTACATATGCAATTATGTTCCCTTAGAAACAAGCATAGAATGTCCGGAGAAACCCCAGTTGTTGGTTTCAACCAAGAAAGCACCGACTCCTCGGGAAATTTGTCGTATCTGTGTCCGACACGTATCTGACAACCGACACCGACACTCGCTTGACACGCCTCCAACACGCGTTCATCTGAAGTGAATGACTTTCTCAATTGAGATTCAAGATAAATAGGGCAAAGAGCCACTAAAGCATAGAGATAGTCTTTACTTCTCCCATTTGTTTCTTCTCTCCTCTGCTTTTTCTCTACTATATTTTTTCAAGACTTTTTTTTTTCCTTACAACATAGTGTATCTTCTTCTCCGCCTTTGTACCTCTTCTTCTCTACGTTTTTTTCTTTTTTTGTGTTTTTCTACTTGCAACAAGATGAAGACACTTTAGTAAAGCACTTTATTAGATTATTGACCATAGCTACCTGTTGGAGATAAAACATTTCAATAGTAGGCTGATCCCACTCCTTTTGTCCCTCTTCTTCTAAAATAATAATGTCTTTCATGGATTCAAACATAGAAAAGGTATTCGGAGGCACATAGTCTGTCAAATGAACAAAATCAGGTAATCACGGATCTTCCCACATATTGAAGGACTCCTAATTTGCTACCGTCCACAATAAACTTTTTTTTAGAGTATTTAGAAATTTCCCCCAAACTCCTCCAAAGGAAGGATGAGCTCGATTTGGTGAAAGAGGCTTGGAAAAGGCTACAGTTTTTTAAATAAATAGACTTGAGGAGTGCTAGCCAAAGGTCATCTGGTCATTCTAAAATTCTAACCACCATCTTGGACAGCAGGGCAAGATTTTTAAGTTTAGACAGTTGAATATTTACCCCACTCATATTTTTTGGTGCAGACACTAAATCCCACTTAACAAAAAAATGGGCTTTATATCTTAGAAAAAAAGATAATATGAATACTTAAAGACATACGATTTGATGTGACACTTAAAAAGTTAGTATCGAGCCAGTCTAAGAGTTTTAAAAGCTAAACCCAAATCCTTATTAATGAATTTTTTTTTAAGAATTGGATCGGGGTCGAGCTATGCACTCTAGGCCATTTTGCTACTCTAAATCATATAGTTTTCAATCATGTATAATATCCTCGACTATAAATGAAAGCTGAGTGGATCCTAAATAATAAGTCAAAATAGAAATTTATCCCAAAAAGCCTAATTAAAAATAAATAAATAAAAACCATGATGTAGAAAAATAGATTTATCTTTTCCCAAGTTATATCATATTTAAGTTTAGATCCTATATTTGAAATTTAGACAATGGAAAAATAGAAATCATATAGTTTTCAATCATGTATAATATCCTCAACTATAAATGAAAGCTGAGTGGATCCTAAATAATAAGTCAAAATAGAAATTTATCCCAAAAAGCCTAATTTAAAAAAAAAAAAAAAAAAAAAACCATGATGTAGAAAAATAGATTTATCTTTTCCTAAGTTATATCATATTTAAGTTAAGATCCTATATTTGAAATTTAGACAATGGGGTTCACTAAGGATTTTTATGAAATTATATTGACTCCAGTATTCAAAAATTTAGACATTAAGTTCCATAGATGGTACCAAGTTTGCGTTAGGTCTTATATTTGTAATGGAGACTTCACAACTCAGTAATCCCATATTGAGTCAAAAGAGTCAAAGACCCTATTGTCTTTTGTACGGACGGAGATTTGACGGTCAATAGAGTCAGCATGGTCTTGAAACTCGGACTCAAAGCTAGACAAATGTAGGACCAAACTCAAAGATGATATAAATAGTGGGACCTAAAGTCTAAATTTCCCTACAAATTTTCACAATGTTCCAAGGGAAAAGCCGGAAAGGTACTTCAAAACAGCTAACTGACTCTTTCACGAGTGCATCCATCCTTCCACAGTTCCACTTGATTGTAAATCTTGAATACTGAAACTTGAATTTCAACAATTACAAGTAATGGAAGACAACAGGTTAAGATCAATACAAAAATTGAAAGTACCTCAAAAGGTTCTACAAACACGAGGTTATAACATCTCCCACCATTTTGCCAGTTCGTAACCACGAAGCAAAAGTATAGAGGACCCAGTCCATTGCAACATAATATGCCATAGCTGATTGTTGGTTGCTGGTTCTCCTTAACATACACAGTCATTGCTGAGTTGAAGGGCTGACTGAAATTGCCTCAGCAATCACCGTATAAACTTAGACAGTGAAAGGTCATTACAATTCACAAGGCCTCCTCAAGTTGGTTGAAAAACAGATCAGTTCCATCATCATCATCATCATTGTCGTCTCTACTAATCGTATCTTTATTAACCAATAACTTAAGATGAGCACCATTTGAGCTGATGAAGGATATGTGAGATTCGTTATAGCCCCCCAACTTCCTTAGCAATTCGACAAAAGACTCTTTGCTCGCCATATCAGATTCCTTCTCACAGAGTGAAAGGAAGCTAGCAACATTTTTTGGTTTGGGACGCCAATAATTAGCATTCGCCATTGAACTAGCTTCCTTCATACAAGCCAAAGCCTCAGGGATTTTCTCCTCCTTAATATGACCTTGTGCAAGAAGTTCCCACGTGTATGAGTTCGCTTTACCTCCCTTTTCAATCACAGAGTCGAGGAAGAACTCAGCCTTCTGTAGCATCCCATTTCGAACATACCAACCAACAAGAAGGTTGGCAAGTTTAGGATCATAGCTTGATCTAACAGACATCCAGTCATAATAAAACTTTTCCGCACCTCCAATGTCATCACATCTAAGCAATGAACCAATCATTGTACTGTAGCCCAAGTTATAAATGTAAGGAAAACTTTCTTTATAGATGTTCCATATTCGACAAACCTCTTCCTTCTCCCCAAGTCTACCATATAGGCCCAGGAGATGATGAAATGGGATTCGATCATAACCAGTAACCATAGCCTCAACCATCCTCAAGCTAGATTTGGCTTTCTGGACCTCACCTAGATTAATGTATGCGTTAGCCGTGGTGCTGTATGTGGTCCAATTAGGTTCAATGGCAGTATCAAGTTTCATTCGTTCAATAGCTGCTTCCATTCTTTCTATGGATCCCATGTTCCCACAGGTCGTTAACCAGATATTGTAGGAACATATATCCAATTTCACATTCTTTTCTATCATCTCTGATACTATAGAGATGACTTTATCAAAATCTTTAAGTTTCATGTAGAGTGTCATCATCAAATTGTAAGGAAATGGATAAATGGCGTAGCCATTATCTTTAATTTCATTCATCAAAGATTCTGCATCTTCTTTCATTTTTGCTTTCACGTATGCATTAAGAAGAGAAGTGTATGCACCATAATTCTTTAAGGATTCTGGAAGCTTTGAAAAGTACTCTTTAGCACTAGAAATTCCACGCACTTTAGAGACGAGATCCAATTGGATTCCGGCATCCTTATGGTGTAGTGCAAATTCATTTCCCTGGTCATTCATCCACTCGTACACCTGAGGACATCATGTCTTAGTAGTAAACAATCATCTTTTTGTATTGCCGATAAAATAACAAGAACAAGAACAAAAATGAAAAACAAGAACAAGAACAACAATAATTTATAACTATTATTATAATTATAATAATCACAGCAACAACAACAACAACAACAATAATAATAATAATAATAATAATAATAATAATAATTATTATTATTATTATTATTATTATTATTATTATTATTATTATATAACAATAACAACAACAATAATTAAGATAATAATGATAAAAAAAAAAATTTAATGTTTAACCACCTCAACAAATAATGGAGACAAGGTTTTTGTGAATTTTTTTTTTCAATGAAATCTATATAACAATGTGATTTTTTTCCAAAGAAATCTATATAATAATACAGGAGGTGTTTTGCTGTGCAACAAAAAAGTGGTCCGGATTTTCTCAGGTGGAACAATGGATCCAACGGTCTACCGGCTAAGATTTTACCCCTAAATCAGCTAAAACCTCTCCAACAACTCTCTCTCCCTCTCCCTGGAAGTCCTCTCCTCTCTCTCTCAATGACTCTATGCCCCTCTCCTTGCAAGCCCCCAACCTCAACTGAAGATAAGATTCGCAAGTTGTGCTCCTGTCTATCTTCTAATGGTGTTTTCACAGTCAACTTCGACAACACAGTTCTTTCTTCTTTTACTTTCATCTTTACATTCTATTGAAGTCTGTAATTGTTGGTTGTAATTGAAGGTTTGAATCCATGAAATGCAGTTATGAGTTTCTTACTTTCTTTTGTTGTGTAGCGGCATGCCTAACATTCTAAAGGTGGGTGACTATTGTAGGGTTTTAAGATTGAAAAGCAATGTAAGCTTTGTAAATAAATAAAATTTGTTGTGTTTTATATTGTTTGAAAAAATAAAATCAAGCAATTGCAAATTTGTTAGTTTCTTTTGTCAGGGAGTGTCAAACACACGACCCAACAAATGGTAGCTTCTTTGGGTAGTACCGAAGGCACAATCTAGCAACCCAAGTGGCATGCCATGGTACTGTGCCGAAGGCATGGGTACACTCTACTAGGAAAGGGTGAGTGATCATGCCAACGGGGCGGGTATACACTAGTTATAAACAAAATCTAAATAGTATGTCCCATAGCAATGCTTACAACTATGTAAAACTGAGAAAAGAGAGTTACCCTACATAATAGACATGGAATTCCACCCCCACACCTACTCACCTAAACCTGGACAGTAACCAGTCTTTCACCAAACCCCTAAAAAAAAAAAAATTCCTCTCTGATTCTCACATAAGATCTCTCCCTTCTTCCTTCTAAATAATCTTTCTCCTTTAACTCAAAACCAATTGAACTTTACCGTGCAATCCCATACTTGTTGGAAGCATTAGTATTTTTTTTCTTTCGTTTTTCTCCTTTTCTTTCTTAATAAATTAATAACCTTCACCTATGATGTGATCTTGAAAAGATTGAAAATTGTTGGGAAGGTCATTAGTGTCGAGCAAAGATGAAGATGGAGTTTTGGGGGTTGACTAGGAAGTGTTTCTATAGTGTTTTTTAATTGTGGTTGGACTGATGCTAAGCCCCCATTGGGTCTTGGAAGGATTTCCCATGGAATTGATCAAGAGGAGAGAATAGCCGTCAAAAATTTTGTTTGAGACTTGATAATGCCAATTATTAACATATTACTATTTTACTGACATTTATTGAATTATTATTTACAAAAATGTGCACTTGCACATAAATTTATGTTCTTGTTAATTAAGTTGCACAATTCAATTTTTTAATATTAAAATATAATTTTGCATGTTTTCCATACAAAATTATAATACGGTATGCAACAAGTTCATAAACACAAATTTGTGAATTATGGGAAGCCTCGAAGTTATAATTGCAATGTCTAGATCATTTGCACGTAATGTACTAATTCATTTTATTTTCAGAAAATGCGTGCAAATGTCGGTTGTTAAGGTATAAAAGAGGAACACTGAAATTTCAAACAAGTTACTTTGGTGTGGGGTACAAAGTACTCTAGAATGGTTGTTGTTGCAAAAGCATGAGCCCGGATGGGTATTCCTAACAAACCCAATACCCAATTCAATTGACCCACGACCCGACTTCCATACAAAGTCAAATATTTGATTTTGTTTCTCATAATCCACTCATTCCCAAATACATCTCACGTTTTATCAATGTTTATACCGAATATTTGCATTTTCAATTGCTATCACATGTCCATATCTCCATAATTTTCACTGAATGAGAAACAATGAGCAAACTTGCAAGCCAAGCATACTAGTGAAGGCAACAAACCAAGATACAAATCAATATTTGCATTCTAGAGACAAAGATATCTCCACAAAATGAATAAGAATGAATGATTGATTTTTGAAAAATTTTCAAAGATTTTTATTTTATTCTTCATGTATCACTATTGTAAAATATTATAAATAGGGGCATTCTTTCACCCCTAAAACATAATTTTAAGGGAGGAATACTTGTAAGCTGTGGAGCAAAGGAGCATAAAGTTTCCCTCTCAATGAAAATTTTATTTTGTACTTTTGATCTTTATGTCATGGTAGGCTAAACTTTTCAACTAGAGTTGAGGAAGGTAGTTCATATGTTATTAAGGTATTCTCCAACATTTGTTGTTAAGTAGATCTCTTCAGTTTAACTGAATAATTTGTTAAAGACCTTTGTTCTCACTGTGATGTATTCATTTATTTCATTTTATGAACTTATTTGTCGACATATTATACTTAGTAAAAAGGGTCATTGATGATATATGCTGAGATCTGTCATAAAATTTTTAGGGTTGATTATAGTTAGGGTGAAGAAGATATAATCATTTATGAAATGTGATA
Source organism: Berberis vulgaris (assembly GCA_963556465.1). Lineage (NCBI taxonomy): Eukaryota > Viridiplantae > Streptophyta > Magnoliopsida > Ranunculales > Berberidaceae > Berberis > Berberis vulgaris. The sequence continues at coordinate 77,199,467 of OY747136.1, read as the reverse complement.
TTTGAAAGAAATATTTTTTGAACAATTAAAACTCATTTTTTTTGTTTTGAGATTAAAAAAAGTGGAAAATGTGACTAATGCTATAATTAGATGCATGGTTGTGATGGATTATGAAACTCTAGTTTTCACTTTCACTGTTAGCAAGGATTGTGATTTCGTTTTTCGAGGTAATTTCGGTAAGTTGATTTTAAGAAATATTTCGTGAAATATTTCATTGTGTTTAGGAAAAACATTAAAATTTTGATTGTAATTTTGAAGTTATCAATATAAGTTAAGCATTTTAAACTCTTACATATTATATAAAGAGTACCATGAGACTCGTAATGTCATACAAACTACATATTGCATAAGAATCACTTATATAACAAAACTTTAATACTAAACTAAAATTATAATGGGTTAAAATGTATCGACATTGAGATTGACCTAATGAAAAAAAAAAATCGGTTTCGAAAGAAATCTTGGTAACTAAAAAAAGAGAAATATTCGGTGAAATTTCAACAGTTTTTGAGAAATCACATTCCTTGACTGTTAGTTCAATCTTACTTTTATTATCATATTAAGATTCAAATTTGTTCCTCTATTAGAAATTTAGCCTATGTTCTGATTTTATTAGTTAGTCCCTAGTCCAGCTAGTTGGTTAGACTCCAGAATCGGTAAAGGCACCCAAGTTTTATAAAAAAAATGAGTTACCCATATTGTTCCCCATATCCATACCTTTCTCATCCCACATACCAATACAGTCAACCAAGCCCATATCGCTACCTATATTTAGTGATGTCTTATAGTAATTTTTTATTTTTATTTTTGGAAAACGAGCTGGGTTTTTATAGGATCCCATAACCTATCAACAAGGTGCGACCTACAGGTCAACACCATAAGAAAGTAACCATACCGCCGACGGGTCTTGAACCTAGGACATGGGGGATAAACCCACACGACCCTAACCACTCAACCATAACACACATTTTTACCATCTTACACCACAATACACCTATGTCCTCTCTTATCCCCAAACTTGAATCCGTCTTTCTTATACCACCACCACGTCCCCCATGGGCTAGTGATGTACACACTCCACTACCACCTCCACTACAATGCAAGTCGAGCCAGACTGAGAGAAGTTTTTGAGAGATTTAGAAAATGGATTGGCGCCCGCCTTACCCAATTTTTGATGCCATGGAGAGAACAAGAAAAAACAAGGGCAGAGGAGAGCTACCAACAACTGATAGCGATACTTTGCGACACTACATTGGCTACACCTATCCACCGGCTTTCAACGTCTCATATGGTCCCACCGTCACACGTCCTCGACTTCCAACCCATTTAACTTGTGTTGTTTCTTCTATATTTTTTGTCAAGAGGATGATGAATCCTATAGAGTCAAAGGTAGTAAATGATGATGATTATGTTGATCCATATTGGGAATATTTTTTGGCATGAGCTTATGCACAGGAGTCTTCTCAGCAGGTTTGTTGCAACTTATGGTTCTTCAAGTCATCTTGCAATTTTTCTGAGTTGGTGCTATCTATTGCAAGTGTGTATCGTGGCAAGGTATGAGTTAGTCGACTACTTCAGGTGCATTTGGATTTGTGTTTTGTAATCGGTTGTTGGTGCTAATTTGACTCTGAAAGCAGTGGTGTCGTCAACCCAAAAACTAAACAAAGGTCGAAGCAATATGGGGACAGTTCTGAGAATTGGCATCAGACAGCTCTTCATAGTAGCAAAACGGAGTTCCAATTGCATGTGGGCTTGTTGGTAGGATTTTTCAGTTAAAGAGAAACCGAAATAAACTCTTGAACTCATCCAGTATGCAGAGGTTAAGGGGAAATAAGACTGAACGAGTTCAATAACTCAAGGGTATTTGCAATCATTAATGAAGATTAAAATGTTAACGTGAAATGACAGGGATTTGGGTGCCATTGATAGAAAGATCAGCCTCCGCAAGCTAGTCCATAAGGTGTGTCCTAACATCTCTTTAATTCAAGAAATTAAAACAACAAATGATTGATTAGGATTTTATGAAACTCGTATGGGGAAGATGCGAATTCAGTTGGGACTTCATTCCATCTCGGGTCTCCTTACATCATGGAGAAAAAGTACTCAAATGTGTTAGATGCTCTTAAAGGAGGTTTCTCCCTCATCTTAAGATTACAAGGTGTGGAGGAAGATATTGCTTGGGTTCTCTCCAATATCTATAGACCAGTAGATAACATCTTCAAAGTTCAATGTTGGCGTGAGTTGCAAAGCAATGATGGGTTTCGAGGTAATCCTTGTCTGCTTGATAGAAACTTTAATGTCATGAAATCCATGCATGACCAAAATGGAGGCATTGTGATGATAGCCACATTCAGAATTTCAACGACTTCATTAGTGATTTTACTTTAGTGGACTTTGTGCTCAAAAGAAGGGAGCTATACGTGGTCAAACAATAGCTAGTCCCCAACCCTCCGTAGACTTGGTAGATTTTTGGCATCAGCTGAATGGATAGACAGGTTTGGAGCCTCTCAAGAATCTCTTCTAGAAACAGCTTGTCATGCCATCCTTCTATAAAAACCTCACTTCAATTCTAGACGTACTCCGTTCAAGTTATATACGATGTAGTTTGAGGACTCAAAATTCACCAAAATTGTTGATGGTTCTTGGCAACTAATTCAGTGTAATGGCCATCCAAGTTTTGTTCTTTGGAATAAGTTGAAGCTCCTCAAGGAAATCCTCAAAGTTGGAACAGATTGCACTTGATACTCTTATTGCTAACCAGCAAGCAAGGTTGATTGAGGTGGATAGACTAGAAAAGGAAGATATCTCCCTGCAGGGATTTCATCACTTGAAAAGGAAAGTTGGAGTCAAATCTCAAATGGGGCATCCAGGAAGACTCACAACCTCGCAGACCACAGAAGAATCATCAACAAAATTGATTTATTGCTTATTGGGGATCTTTAGAGACTGGTGACAAACCATTGCTAATCATATTGTGAACCATTTCAAGAACATGGCCAACGAAAATGAGCAATGGAGACCCAAACGCAATGGTGTGGCATTCAACTCTTTAGAACTGCAAGAGACTGATTTGCCAAGGCCATTACTGAATAAGAGGTGAAGGCTGTTTTGGTTGACTTAGCTAAGGATGTAGCTGTAGGAATAGATGGAAATGTTGGGAGAGGGTTAGAATTGATTTCATGAAAGTAGTGGAGGAATTCAGTTCCAAATTTTTCTTGGATTGGCGCATCAACTCCACCATCATCTCTGATGATACATCAAAATAGATCGATTATCACGGCCGTACATGTGGCATAAAGACTCATCACGAGAATACAACGCTCAATCTATCAGACCAGCTCATAAAGCTCAGGAAGAATGAGGCCAATTATAGAGGCTCAGACTATGCCCATCACTGAGGAAACGTAAACAAGGCCCGAATCCAGGCCCAGACAAATGAGAGCTCGAATCCAGGCCCGATACGCGTTCACTTATAAAGAAGGAGAATGTTGCACCAAGAAAGAGCCATGGAGTGACTTACGCCTCCACGAACGCATCTTCATTAAGGAGGAGACTGTTACAAGAAACATCTCCTTCGGTTGCGCCTCACATGCTTAAGTCACGCAGAGAATTAACCATGACCATTATAAAATGTAAAGGGAACATTCGACAAAGGTATGCAACTTTAACTGAGTTGTCCAGATTTACATCCTTCTTCCAACAGAGTTACTGACTTAAGCATCAGAGTGTCTTCGGCCACCAAAAAGGTAATTCTTGGCAGTCTAACAATTGTTTTGCATGTCAAATTTGCAGGAGGACAATTTTTGGATGCATCAATTTGGCGCAGTTCGTGGAGAACGACGAGTTTCCTTTTCTAAAGATAAGATTCACATTAACAAAGTTCACACAACATGGTAGAAGATCAATGGAATACTCCACAAATCTTCAATCTGAAGATAATAGATACGACATGCTGCCCAATACTGATTCAAAGACAACCATCGAAACAACCATACTTACTGGAAGAGAACTCTAGCAAGTAACAGTTCAGACAGCTCTGACATCATGAGGAATCTCCTCGGATCCCTGAGTAGAGATGCTTATGCCTCAGATGGACAGTGTGATCTCTCATATCTCGAGAACCAAAACTAGCGGTCACATCACCCTTACACCTTGAACTCCCATTCGAATCAATATATAATCAGGAAATCAAACCAAAGAAAGCCTAACAATTCCATTATTATCAAAATAGGAAAGAAAAACTCAATAAATAAAACAAGGGGCATTGTAAATTTAGGGACAAAAAATGGTTTTTACTAACTTTAGGACACATTCGTTTTCATGGTAAATTAATGACCCTATTAAGTTTAAAAAATTGTTTTTCAATTTGTTTGAGCTGAAATTTTCAAGAAATTACATATTAACTCTAGAAAGAACATGCCAAAGTTTTAGACCGTTTTGACATTGTTCCTCGAGATAGGTGTTTAAGTTCCCGACTTCCCGCCATTAAATATTTTGATGAACGGTTTTTTTACGAGTGTTTAAGGACCACCCTTCCATGTGGTCATGGACAATGGGCGGTAGCCAGCCTACTGGCTAGCTTGTATCTGGCCCAAGGTGGGCCCTCGCTCACTTTGTGCCCACTTAGCATGAATCTCGAGATACATGTCAAAACTAGTTAAAACTTTGACATGTTTCTATTGTTGACTTTTATTTTTAAAAAAATTTCAGCTCAACTGAAGTTCAAATTATATAATTTTATTTTAGTCATGTGTATGTAGAGTCCTTAATTTACAATTAAAATTAAAACTAAGGGGCCATCCTAATGTGCCAATACGCAATACCTAGTAAAACAAAGTCCAAAAAGAAAGAAAGAAAGATAAAATGAATAAATAATTTGGACGTACCTCAAGAGCGAGCTTGTATGTTCGTAACTTGATGAATTGCTTAGCAATTCGATGAAGGTCCGACATCTTAAGCACTTTTCCCTCCTTCACCCATTGATCCAATTCAGTGGAAGTATCCAAATTGGAATCCCGAATTCTGTTGTAAAGAAAGTACCATGGTTTTCGCTCTCTGTCTACAGTTACAGTCTTTTTGTTCTGACCGTAGGGTTGTCGAGAAACCGAACACTTGATTGAATTGGTCTGCTGATTACGATGAGTTGGGAGAGAGACAGAGTGAGAAGGGAATTGGAAGGTTTCAGAGGAGAAGGAGAAGCAGTGTTGTAGAGGATAGGAAATTGAGGTGCGAAGGAGCATTTTGTGATGTGCTGAACTTTGTTGAGTGAGGGAGACAGGGGTTTGGATAAATTTCAGGGTTTAAGAGCAATTCGGGAGTTTCTACTTTTCACTAGCAAGATATTTTGATCGAGTAAATGATTAAATGACACCACCAATTCTGATGAAAAATATTATTATTATCCTACTTTCCGAAGAACATCATCAATATAAATAAATAAAAACATACCCTCTCTTCCTTTTTTTTTCATCAAGCGCCCCCACCACCCTGCCACTGTCAGCCTCATTGGGCCGCCACCTCTCACCTCTTTTTTTTCCCTCATCCTATTCTTCCTCATTTCTTTTTCTTTTTTTTCTCTCTTTCTTTTCCTCACTTTTTTTTTCATCAAGCACCACCACCAGCTCGACACCTCTTCCCTTCATCGTCAACCTCATCGAGTCACCACCTCTCCTCTCACTTTTTCTTTTTTATCCTCTTTCTTCCGCTTATTCTCTTTATATTTTCCATCAAACACCGCCACCATCGTCAGTCGGTAGTGGCAAAACGTGGCAGGGGGAAGGGGGTTTTGCTCATGTGAAGAGGGAAATAAGGTGAGGGTGGTAGTGTTCTTCAGCGAAAATGGTAGTGTCATTTAACAAATGCCTTTTATCAATAGGTGAGAAGCAAAATAATAATAATAATAATAATAATAATAATAATAATAATAATAATAATAATAATAATAATAATAATAATAATAATAATGATAATAGTAATGAACATAAGTAGGATTCCCTGAAGAAGAAAAAAAAGGTTTCCTCCTTGTTCCTAGTCTGTTCGATTCTTTTATTTCTCACCCATTTTTCGACATGTTGGTGTAAACTAGTCGAAGGATCCCCCGACTGGATTTGGAAAAAACTTGTCATTGATGGTTCCCCTGACTTCAATGAAGCTTTAGAGCAAGTCATACTGAGTGAATTAAGCTTCCAACAATCGAAGTTTCTTCAATATATTTTTGAACATCATTACTTTGAAGGACTGGAATGAAGTTTTAGCTTGATATCTATGGAACGACTTCCTTGACAAGTTTACCTTTTTATTTCTCAAATTCAAGTTTCAACTTCAAACCATAAACGATCCAATGAAGAATATGACCCACACGCATAAATCTCATGTAAGAAAATTAATAAAAACTTTTGTGAAATTGTATGAAGCAGACGAGTAGACAACATAATAAATACTTGTTGTGGGTGTACAATGAAAAGTGCAAAAAATAGAGTTCATCAATGTATATCCACAAATGTTGTGTGTGTGTGTGTGTGTGTTTTATTATTATTTATTTGCAATTTATCTTTTAGAAATTTTAGGGAGCGAGGGTTGGGTGTAACCACTCATCCCCCTCGAGATGTGCGGCGTCACTTATCTCGAGGGGGATGGGTGGTTACATCCATCCCTCGCTCCCTAGAAGGGCTCTTTATCTTTGCATGTCCACACTTAGAATACTTCATTTTTTTATGCACCAACACAATTCTACAATTATTTTAATTGTGACACCTATAATTTGTCGAGTTTATGGTTGATAAATACCAAAACTATTGATTTTATCCTCTATTTAGCAATTTATTAGTCTCTAGATGTACCCAAAATCTAATCATGTGCTAATGAGAACCGGCCAACCAAAACAATTTTAATGAAAACCGACCAACAAAAAAGAATGTCCTCGATGAAATCCGTCCAGCCAAACTGAATGAAAAATATATTGTTTGGTTGGCCATATTAATTTATGGAAATGTACATGGTTTGACTAGCCATATCCCCTTAACGAGATTTGGTTTTATGCTCCATTTAGCCCTTTATTAGCTCTTAGATGTGCCCAAAATCATTTTCACGTCTCATTCTTATTTCGAATTTTATTAATGTTATAAATTTTGTAGGAAATAAAGAAAAGCACAAGATTCAAATGTGCACGACTCAAGAAGCAATTGGATAAATTGCAATGAGAATTAAAGCAAAACAAACCCAAATCCATGTTCAAAGTCTAAATTTTAACTAATTTTTTAACAAAAACAAAAGCAAAAAATCAACCCCAAAATCCAAAACAAAAAATCCAACCTTTCCTTAATGACGGTATCAAATGTTTGAGCCCAACATTTTTTTGTAGGTGATTGTTAGTGCCAGCCGCTTGTATTAAAGTCATCGTCGATTAAAGCATCCACATTAAAATGGTGCCCACAATAAGTTGGGGTCAACCACTATCTTGTCATAAGAGCCACTCCTACCAACCCACCATTTTCATAATTATTAATTTTCACATCTCTACATTTTCCACCACCACTACTGCCGCCATCACCACAATCCATTACACCACCTTTCTCTTCGTTTCTTTTCCTCGTATGTTTTCCCTTTCCTTACTCCATCCCTCATTTTCTTACTATTATCTTCGTCTCCTTATATATTTTTCTTGTGTTTTTTTTTCCTCTTCATTCCCACGTGTTATTGGCACCTCCCTTCATTCCCCATTTATTTCTTTATCGTCAAAATTTTCATTTTATTTTTTATAATTCGGCCAGCAAACCAAATGTTCTTAATGAGAACCGGCCAACCAAAAAGAATGTCCTTGATGAAATCCATCCAGCCTTGGCCAAATTGGGCGATATTATTTATAGAAATGTACATGGTTTGACTATCCATATCTCATTAATGAGAGCGTGTAACTTTATTTTGCAAAATTCCACCATTCACATGATTGTTTATAGTTGTTCATTTCTTTTTCCAATCCTAATCGTGTGAGATTAACGACTATAAATGACCACCTGAATGATGGAAAAAGACAATAAAAGCTTGCTCTTTTACTAAGAGTGCGTAGACTAGTCAACCAATTTCAACAACCCTCCCCATATGCCTATTGGGGCTATAAATTTTTAATAAAACTCTACCAACATGCCACATAGGAAAAAAATTGTTTAGGCAGCGACCACTCCACACCACCAAAAGTGTTTTCTCACACCGTTTAACTCTCCCACACCACCTACTTTATTTTTCACACTACCACTCTTTCCCACATCACCTATATAAACTAGCAAATCATAATTTTTCTCCCCCATTCAAAGCGCAAAACGTAAAACGCATTCAAATTGCATTTGCCCTAATCGAATTCTTCTCCCCCATTCATTCAATTGGTTTGATTGCTCTCCCCCCTTCTCTTGTTTCTCCACTCTCTCACCCATTCGATTGCTTCACCACCTGTTGAAAAAAACAATAACATAAAAATAGGGTAACTTTCAACTAATTTAAACCCTTGATTGAGACCGATTTTCAAGCTCATCAAAACACAAAAATTGTAGTATTATGAGTTATCTAATAAACACAATTTAATCACTTGAAATTTTTTTGAAATGAGCAAGTTATGGTCATTTTACTAAAGTCGCGCAAATCTATCTCGCAATGAAAACGGGGTAGTGTCCCTGACTTTTGGCCAACTTATATGCTCGATCGAGATCGATTCCCAAGCCCATCAAATGAAAATTGTAGTACTCTGAGTTATCTAATAAACTAATTTGATTCACTTGAAAATGTTTTGAAATTAGCAAGTTATGGTCATTTTATTAAAGTCGTGCAAATATGTTTTCACCCATTCGCCCAGACCTATGCGAGTGTTTTGCAAAAACCTCGCATTTATCCCTGCTAACAATACTTTTTTGCTGAAGAAATTTTATAAAATCTTTTGTCATGTTTGCTTGGACTCGTGCGAGATTTTGCAAGAATCTCACATGGACTTCTGCGATTCGCACTGGTCATTGTGAGGTTTTTGCAAATTCTCGCATTGGTTCGTGGGAACAGTACATTTTCTGCAAAAATTGTTGAAGTTTATTTATTTTATTTTTTTTTGTGATTTCTGAAAACGTTTATGAAGTTTCATTTTTTTGAAAAAGTTTCTAAAGTTTACATTTTCTGCCAAAATCAATCTAAATTTCTCCAAGGGGAGTGCGAGGAAGAGATAAGGGAATGCAACCGAGGAGGAGGACAACAACGAAGAAATCGATGGGCTTTTGCGATTTTCCTTTGTGATTTTGAAGTTTTTGCGCTGAGGGAGAGATAGGGGAGAGGAGGACGAGGACGACGTTGCGATTTTGGGGGTTTATGTTTTGCATATTTATTGGTGGTGTGAGTAAGTAAGAAAAACAAACTTTTTTTCCCTTTTTTTGCCCTGTTCTTTGGAATTCCTATTGGAGATGCTCTCGATGAAAAGTTCATAATGGAAAAGCATGTGGGCACACAGAAATGGATGTCGAGAACAAAACTTTGGATGCACACATCTTCCTCTCATTGCTTAACACCCACCAGTAAACAACACACCCACAAACGAAATAAGCAGAAATCCTTGAGAAAAATTGTTTTGCAATAGCATTTCTTAAGAGAAGTTGATGACCCAAAGACATTTAATGACGTTTTTGAACCTTCTTTGCTGCTGCAGTGGTTCAGAATTTGTTGTGAACACTGAAAAACAATTATGGGGTTTGTTTGTTTGGTTACAAGACATTCACCACTCTCACGCTCGAGAACTTGAGTCTTTGTTGCACCCCTCTCGACCCCAAAACCAAATGGTAACATATTCTTACTTATAATTTTTAAATTTATGTTATGTTATTTATTATTATTATCATTTTTAAGTTGAATTAGAAAAATTTTGGGGAATTCTATATAGAATATATATAGGAAAATTCTAGGGTTTCCATGCAAGTGGAGGATATTCATTGTATTATTGCCACACATAGGAGTGTTGTTGAGTCATGATAGAGAAAGCAGAGCAGATGTAAGACTATCAAGATTTTAAGACGTTAGATTCTTGCATATCCTTAGGAATTAACAGACTAGGCTCCTTCATTTGATGAATAAGCTACTATTGCCCAAGTGATTGTGGAAGTTTGGTATGTAAGTAATTCCTTGTGGAAGGAGTGATCAAAGATAAGCAACTGTTCCGATGTGTGACAACTGACATCCCCGAAGTACATATGGTATCAGTACTTGGAGGAGAACCATATTTAATTATAAACATGGTTTTGTTCCAGTAAAGGTAGTGTAGGAAAATAAGAAAAAGTTAAGTTTTGGAAAGATGTTTGGGTGAGAGAGGTAACGCTTAAAGACGAGACAAAATGACAAATGCGCAAGGTTCTTTGCATTGTCTGAGAAAAAGAAGAGAAGAAGCATGTTTGAGTGGCTGATTTTGGTAGTAGTGAGACTTTCATTTGCATAGGAATGTTCTTTAATTGGGTGAGTTGGAGGAGTTCGCTAATCTGTTGGGGAATTGGAGGGAGTTATGTTGGGTCAAGATAATGATGTGTATTTGGAGGGAGTTATAGTGGGTTAGGATAATGATAGATGGGTGTGGAAAGGGGATAGGAAGATGGGTTTTTTCTCAGTTGGTGCATATTTTTCAAAATTCGCTCGATAACTGGCGTGCAGGTGCATTTTTCAAAAATTTCCAACCAAGCTGTTATTAAAAAAAGGATTACCCTCAAGGGTGTCTTTTTCATGTGAACAACTATATGGAACAAGCTTTGTCAAAAGTTGAGCTGATACACCAGGGTATGGACATTGAAGTGGATGTAGTTTTTGTGGTGTCGGGTCATAGACTTCATGTTCTTAGCATTGTGGGTGGGTTTATGATAGGTTTAGCGGAAGCTTACAAACCAATACATAATCAAAACTTGATGTTGATAAAGTTTAACTACTAAATAAATTATCAAAAATCAACAAAAACTCTCTATTACGTTAGCCAATGGCCTTAATTTATAGTTTTCCTAAGTTTGCTAAGCAAACAACTAGTTTCTTAAGCAAAATAAAAACTCTAACTCCTACTTGAATTAAATTCCTAATTCTAATTGCAAAAACAATAAATCCTAATCCTAATCCTACTTGGACTCCTAGTTGGGCCTTAACATGGACTGACACAATTATTAATTAAATAATACAATAAATAAAATACTCATATTACATCATTCTCCCCCACTTCGAAAAGATCATCCTCAAGTTTGGAGGGAGGATGAAATCTTCGAAAAATGCGCTAAGAAGAGCTGACCTCGAACTTTCCCTTGTAGTTGCTCGTACCATGAATCGAACAAACATAATTTTCTCTATGAATCCTAGACTTCGAACAAACTGGGTAAATTAGGGTTCTCCACAACCACCCCTTTTTTTACAAATTTCTTCGATCTTCGGATTTTCTTTAACGTGAAAATTGCCAAAAAATTCGTGATGTGTTTTGGCCTCACAACGCAATGACTTGCGGATAACCGTATGCCTTTCGTATATATCAAACGTGGGTGGTTTCTACTTTCTCCCGATGAACAACAGTAGGGTTCACCTTATATGCTCGAGACAAATATGAAAAGTTCTCATCTCGTTGTCCAAACTTACAACGCAACTTTTTGCGGACAACTTCAAGCTCTTGACGAGCCAAGACAACAGTAACTCTCCGAGATGTCCGCATGGACTTTCTCCGTCCGCTCCGTCCTTGCATTGGTGACTCTAGTTCCCTTAGGCAACATCTTTGTGTAAAGATTTCACCATACTAAATTGATAGGTTCAGCAAAAGCTTATAAACCAATACATAATCGAAACTTGATATTGATAAAGTTTAACTACCGAATAAATTCTCAAAGCTCAACAAAAGCTCTCTATTACATTGGCCAAGTGATATCTTTAAAGACTTTCAAGATTTTAAGACGATAGATTCTTGCATATCTTTAGGAATTAACAGACTAGGCTCCTTCATTTGATGAATAAGGTACTATTGCCCAAGTGATTGTGGAGGTTTGGTACGGAAGAAATTCCTTGTGGAAGGAGGTGATAAGAGCTAAGCAACTGTTCCGATGTGTGACAACTGACATCCCCGAACCCGAATTACATATGGCACCAGTACTTGGAGAACCATATTTAATTATAAACATGATTTTGTTCCAGTCAAAGGTAGTGCTAGGAAAATAAGAAAAAGTTAAAGTTTTGGGAAGATGATTGGGTGAGAGAGATGTAACACTTAAAAGACAAGTCAAAATGACAAATGCCCAAGGTTCTTTGCATTGTCTGAGAAGAAGAAGCGTGTTCGAGTGGCTGATTTTGGTAGTAGTGAGACTTTCATTTGTGTAGGAGTATATTTCATTGGGCGTTGGAGGAGTTCGCTAATCTGATGGGGAATTGGTGGGAGTTATGTTGGGTCAAAATAATGATGTGTATTTGGAGGGAGTTATGGTGGGTCAAGATAATGATAGATGGGTGTGGAAAGGGGATAGGGAGATGGGTTTTTCTTAAGTTGGTGCATATTTTTCCAAATTCGCTCCGGATAACTTGCGTGCAGGTGCATTTTTCAAAAATTTCCAACCAAGCTGTTACTAAAAAAAAGGATTACCCTCAAGGGTGTCTTTTTCATGTGAACAATTATATGGAACAAGCTTTGTCAAAAGTTGAGCTGAACAATTATATGGAACAAGCTTTGTCAAAAGTTGAGCTGATACACCAGGGTATAGACATTGAAGTGGATGTAGTTTTTGTGGTGTTGAGTCATAGACTTCATGTTCTTAGCATTGTGTGGGTTTATGATAGGTTTAGCGGAAGCTTAAAAACAAATACATAATCAAAACTCGATGTTGACAAAGTTTAACTACTAAATAAATTATCAAAAATCAACGAAGTTCTCTATTACATTGGCTAATGGCCTTAATTTATAGTTGTCAAAAGTTGAGCTGATACACCAGGGTATAGACATTGAAGTGGATGTAGTTTTTGTGGTGTTGAGTCATAGACTTCATGTTCTTAGCATTGTGTGGGTTTATGATAGGTTTAGCGGAAGCTTAAAAACAAATACATAATCAAAACTTGATGTTGACAAAGTTTAACTACTAAATAAATTATCAAAAATCAACAAAATTCTCTATTACATTGGCTAATGGCCTTAATTTATAGTTGTCTTAAGTTTGCTAAGCAGGCAACTAGTTTCTTAAGCAAAATAAAAACTCTCAACTCCTATTTGAATTGAATTCCTAATTCTAATTGCAAAAACAATAAATCCTAAACCTAATCCTACTTGGACTCCTAGTTGAGCCTTAACATGGACTGACCCAATTATTAATTAAATAGTACAATAAATAAAATACTCATATTTACATCATTTTTTCCACTTCGAAAAGCTCATCCTCGAGCTTGGAGGGAGGATGAAATCTTCGAAAAATGCGCCAAGAAGAGCTGACCTCGAACTTTCCCTTGTAGTTGCTCGTACCATGAATCAAACAAACATAATTTTCTCTATGAATCCTGGACTTTGAACAAACTGGGGAAATCAAGGTTGTTCTCCGCAACCACCCCTTTTTTGCAAATTTCTTTGATCTTCATATTTTCTTTAATGTGAAAATTAACAAAAAAATCGTGATGTGTTTTGGCCTCACAACGCAATGACTTGCGGATAACCATATACCCTTCATACATGTCAAACGCAGGTGGTTTTTACTTTCTTTCGATGAACGATAGTAGGATTCACCTTTTTTGCTTGAGACGAATATGAAAAGTTCTCATCTCGTTGTCCGAACTTATGACGCGACTTTTTGCGGACAATTTCAGGTTCTTGACGAGCCAAGACAACAATCAACTCTCCAAGATGTCCGCATGTGCTTTCTCCATCCGCTCCGTCCTTGCATTGGTGACTCTAGTTCCCTTGGGCAACATCTTTGTGTTAAGATTTTACCGCATGGATACCAAATTGATAGGTTCAGTAGAAACTTACAAACCAATACATAATCGAAACTTGATATTGATAAAGTTAAACTACCGAATAAATTCTCAAAGCTCAACAAAAGCTCTCTATTACATTGGCCAATGGCCTAATTTATAGTTGACCTAAGCTTGCTAAGCAAGCTACTAGTTTTCTAAACAAAATAGAAACTCTAACTCCTACTTGAATTGAATTCCTAAATCCTAATTCTAATTGCAAAAATAATAAATCCTATTTGGACTCGTACTCCTAGTCAGGACTTAACACGGACCGACCCAATTATTAATTAAATAATATAATAAATAAAATACCCATATTACATCAGTTTATAAGAGTGGATGTATTTTTGTGGGATGTTTGGCATTAGTTGGGTGATGCGTGGAACCATGAAGATGTTAAGAAGTTGGAAGACGCCAATGTAGAAGGAACGTAATAGAAATATATTTTGCGATGAGTGTTGGGTCGGTAATTATGGAGGTCTCATGGGATGGGTCTGCCTTTTTCCGTTTTTCACGTGGATATTCTTTGAGAACTTCTTTGTTAATTTGGTTGTTTTAGTCTTGGGGCCTTAACATTTGAAGTTACCGTATTGTAATACCACGAGTATTGCTCAATAAAATTTTTATTACCTTTCAAAAAAGAATGATGGTTTGAGAATGTGGCAATCACTAGGGAAAATGGGTTATTTGGGTTTTATTTATTATTTATATTTTTACACGAGAAAGGTTTTAGTGGAGTGCTTATACATCTAGCTTCCAAAGGCATGCCTGTACAATGCAAGCTTTATCAGTGAGTTTCATTTTATTTATTCATTAGAATTTGGGTTAGAGGGATAAATATTTATTTTGACTTTGCATTTAGGACCCCTTTTGTTTTAATTTACATTTATGGACACTACATACACATGACTAAATGAAAACTAGAAAATTAAGAATTCACATTAAAAACTTATTAAAGATTTAGCTCGTGTTGACATACGCTCGTCGAGATGCGTGTTAAAATGTGATATGGTTGAATTCCTTATCATAATCACGAAGCGAGCGAGGGCCCACCTTGGGCGTGATACAAGTCAGCGGCTGACGCCCATTGTCCAAGACCGCCCGAAGGAGTAGTCCTTAAACCCCGACAAAGAACGTTTATCAAGATATTTAATGGCGCGGACCTAAACATGTAAACAATGTTGAAATAGGGTGAAACTTTGATACATTGTTTCTTGTGTTAATTTGTAATTTTTCTCAAAATTTTAGCTCAAACACTTGGTGGGTCCTAAATGGCAGTCAAAATGTTTTTTGGTCCCTAAACTGCCAATGCCTCATTATTTACTTTTTGAGGCTGCACGACCTGATCCACACAAACCCCAAAATCATACATAACTTGAGGGAGTGACCCCCAAGTGTTTACCTACCATGATTGGTAAAATGTTGAAAAAGAAACAGTTTGATCTTTAAGAGGATGACATTTAGCTGTGAACAAGTGATTTCGGACATCGTCTCTATCTTGTAGCATTAGAGCATGGTCGATTCTGTTTTTTTTAATATTTATTTTGTTTATTTCTTTTATCTTATGTATCTGAAAATATGTTCCTTTTGATGCTTCTAAGATTGGTGGATGCATTTTCTGTTTATTTATTGAATAAATTTTGTTGAATTGCTCTCCAGAATAAAAGCCTTTGAGAGAAACTTGTCAATGTTATGATTATTAAGTTTGGACAAAGATGGAGAACACTCCTTTTAAAGGTCTGTTGGTGAAAACTTAATAACTTTTGGAAAAATATCTTTATCAAATTCAAGAAGTTAAACCCAATCTGAGAAAGTCAATCCTTCTAGACATTATGCCAAATCATCTTCCGTGTAACCAAGTCATCTAACCAACCTATGATACTTGGATAGTTCATTTTGCCTAATGTTATGATGTTCGACATGATCCAACATCAGAATACTTGATAGAACCAATATGTTACTGGTACTTATATATGATATTGGAAGAACACTTACTAACGAGTACGTCCTTACTTTTCTGTGACTTGTTCCATTCTCACTTCGGGCCTACTCAACAATAAGTTTTATATTATTACGGGACACGCCTATACATCATAATATTATTTTACCTCTTCAGCAATAAGTTCTATATTATTAGTCATATTCTTTCCTTCACTACAAATGTACTATTAACTTGCCATAATATGTATGGAATTTTCGATGAAGTGTCCAATGAGTGTTTGGTTGTCCAAGTGTCCAATACTTGTCCGATAAGGGATTTTTTTCAAAAATAAAGTGTTGTTAAAGTACTTATGCTTTATTTGATATCATATGGGACCCAAATAATTATGTAAACTTGTAAATACTTCTTATCAAAGACCATATTAAGATAATAAATTCTAACTTAACAAATTATATTCTGCGGAAACATATAGTGTGTGTATTAGGAGGATACACACTTTGACTAGTGACATAACTTGTTCTAGGGAATGTTATGGCTAGTAAGGGCTTGCAAGTTTGTGCTTCGTGGATTGACGAGTGAATACCGAGATTACTTGTTTGTGGAATGCAACTTTGCTCAATATATTGGGCTATCTTGTCCTTAACTCCTTAGCAAGTTGTCCAAAGAAACTGGTTGGAAGGAAATAGAAGATTCTAGATTATAGATGTGTTAAGGTAGAAGTTTCTTTTTTTGAAATATTGCGTATGTTTTATGGGGGTTTGACATTAGCAAGTCCAATTGTGGCAGGATTTTAAAATCTTGTAGTTTATTGGACTATCACATAAGACAGTAGTAATACCATCACAAGGATTCGGCATGGTAGTTGGAGATCCCAACACATTTGTTTCTTCATCTAGGGATGTTATGGCTAGCAGGGGCATCCAAGTTACTGAAGCGGCGGCAGGATTTGAAAAATCTTGGAATTGGGACAATCACCAAATAGAGTAGCAATACCTCTTTAGTTCCCATCGAATACATGTTTAGTTCCCTCTTTTCTCTCATACTTACCTTATATGTGATTAACAAAAAATTTTACTTTCACCAGAAAAGAATTGTGTATTTGCTTTTTATTTTTCAGAAGTTGCAATTTCTGATGGCAGGTCAAACTGATCAAGTGCAATGTGCAAAATATTTCTTGGGACATATCCTTTAAATTTTAATCATTTGGGTGGACTTGAGCAATCCTTGTTTCTTGAACAGGTATACATTGTCGATTTATTCATTTACAGCTGAACATATGTGCTTTTTTTAATGTTTGAACCAATGTTTGCTCTCCTTTGTTTTATAAAATTTTGATAATCTCGATGCTTGCTAATTTTGCAGGTTGACCAGCAGATTGGCAAACATCATATTTTCTAATGCAGCATCATATTTATCAAATCTTGGTGTTATTAAAAGAGGCGGATACTTGGTGCTCGTCATGTTCTCCTCTCATATGCATTTGAAATGTTGGTTTTGTACATCTTGCAACTCTTCCACTCATCTAGTGATAGCCCTCTATTGGTAAGTTCTAAAAGAACAGACTAGTATAAAGCAGTCATCGTAGAACCTTATCATAGCCAAGTTGTTACCTTCCACAGGTTCTTTACTAAGTCCATTACTACTTTGAAAATTTTGATTGGGACAAAATATTGCAATAGCTTGAGTGGCCCAGCCTACACATTCTCTGCCTAACAGGCTATTATCCTAGTTCATGTTGGTTTTCTTTAATAAGTTATCTGTTAGCTAATAAATAGTAAAGAGTGAAACGTCCCTGGTGGTTAATATGAGATCTTTTGCTTTTATTTTTCATGAACTTCAGATCCTAATTTTCTTTGAAATTTGTTTCAGATGTTTTTATAGTTGAGAAACACATGTTGGATCCGGTTGTAGAGGTGATGGGAAAGAGATTAGCCATGTGGAACTGGAAGGCAAAGATTTTGTCTAAAGGCGGTAGATTAGTGCTTATTAGGAGTGCTCTAGCCAATATGCCTATATACTATGTCTCTGTTTCAGATGCCCTTGTTAGTGGCCAAGGGGATTGAAAGGATGATTAGGAACTTTCTTTGGTGTGGTGGGGAGGTTTACAAAGGGTTTCGTGCCCTGATTTGGGATTTAGATTGTATGCCCAAAGAAATTGGAGGACGTGGCATTCAGCCTTTGTTGATGATGAACAAAACACTTTTTTTCTAAGTGGTTATGGAGATATGGTACAGAAAAAGAAAGCTTATGAAAAGAGTTCATTAGAACAAAATATGACTCAACGTGGATTCCTGGCATCCGACTAGCTCTTATGGTACGAGCACTTGAAAAGACAATTTCTAATTTCAAATAGGAGTTCCTTGAAGGAATCGTGGTGGTTGTTGGCAAAGTTGACAACGTTAAAGTTTGGCATGATGTTTAGTGTGGAGATGATTCTTTCACAAGTAAAATTCCAAGACTTTTTGCTTTATGTGAGGAAATGTGGTGTGGTAATGGAGTATGGTGAGCGCATCAATGGTGTGATGAATTGGAGTATCATCATTGTAGAACGACGCTTTCTATAGTAGAAAATGGCAGAGTTTGTTGAATTATCTAGGGTTCTAAAAGGTGTTATGTTGGGGAGTCAGGGGATAAATGGATCTAGAAAGAGAAGAACAATGGTTTCTCAGTGTATTTGCTCGTGTCTAGATTGGCTATGAATCAGGTACAGGTCTTGATTTTCCTGTGAAGTTGGCATGGAGGAAAGGGTCCCCAAGTGTTTCTTTCCTTTATATGGACTATTGTTTGGAATAAAATTCCAACCAAGTTTTAGCTAGCTCGTAGAGGTAGGGAAATCGATATCACTTGCTCCTTTTGTGCGAGTTTCCTGAAAACGAGGAACATCTTCACGGTGAGTGGGTTAGTTTGGTTTGGAGGTATATGATAGGCATGTTTGGTTTATATTGGGTAATGTCGGAGATTGTTGCACTCGTGGAAGGCACCAAATCATATCACCTCTAAAGGCAAGATTTTATAGAAGTTAGATCCCTTTTGCGGTATGTCAGGGTGGTTTGGTTTGAACGTAATTCGAGAACTCTTCGGAATAAAACTTCTAATTGGGAGAACAGCTATGGAGATTTTGATCTTATTGTGCAGATGGGTATCTCATAATTCGTTTTTAAGGGCTTATATTTTTTATTCTTTGTATGCTAATTGGAATTCATTGATAGTGGGGCCTTGATAGTCTCAAGATGGCCTTTCTTTGTATTGATTTTCAAATAGAAGTAATAATATTTTACCTTTAAAAAAAGAAGCTAAATAGTTGGTCTTAACAAAGAAATTTAATTTTGACGAGACCATGGAGCTGCAATATCCATCTCAGTGCTATCAAGGCAAATATGAGAAAAGTAGTGATTCTGATGAAGATCGGTTCAACTATGATTTCGATGATTGTCAATCACATCCAACCACGAGCAATAGGAAGAAGTTCAAGCGACATCTTCACAAAGATTTCATGTTTTATTAGCTTTTGTCATGGGTAAGGCTTGACGTCCCCCCAAGCTGTGTATTTTCATTTTTCTAGATTTCAATAAAAGCTCTCCCCAAGTAGATTGTTAAGAAAAAAAAATTTCATTGCTTTGTTTTCTCATGTTAGATTATGCAAATTTGGTTGCTTGTACATTTTTTGTCATGTTCTGTTAATCAGAAACAGGCTTCATTTAAATTTCATATGATTCAAACTTTATTATTTGTTGGTACCAATTAAATGGGGCACTAACCAGTAACCACACTAGGAAACTCAAATAACCAACCTTTGTAGAAGGAGAAGTATACATAGCTAACTGTGCTACTTAAATTTAAGTCTTCAATTAAACTTTGTTTATTTTCACATGATCTCAGTATTCTGCATAAACAATACTAAGATAAATTTTTTGTACATGTAGTTTAACTCATTGGTTTGTTTTCTCGTGTTAGATTGTGCAAAATTGGGTTGCTTGTGCATTCTTCATCATGTTCTGATAAACAAGGAACTGAGGAATAAGCTTCATTAAAATTTCATAAGATTCAAACTATATTTTTTGTTGTACAATTAAATAGGACACTAACCACAGTAGGAAACTTGAATCACTAACCTTGGTAGTAGGAGAAGAATACATAGCTAACTGTTTTACTTAGAAGCAAGTCTTCAG
This sequence comes from Berberis vulgaris, assembly GCA_963556465.1. NCBI lineage: Eukaryota > Viridiplantae > Streptophyta > Magnoliopsida > Ranunculales > Berberidaceae > Berberis > Berberis vulgaris. Next base: position 77,179,397 of record OY747136.1, on the reverse strand, counting down.
TTCAACTTTGTTATCAACTGTAAATGTATTGTTAACCTTCTAATAGTTAAAGTGAATTTTTCAAATTTCTGGAACCCCTTATTTTGGCCACGCCATTATATTTGATCCAGTCAAGGGAAGGTGGTTAGTATAACTGCAGAATGTAAAGTGAAGATGACGATCGTATAATTTTAAAGCATCTCAATCAGTTTTCCATTTGTATGTTCTGGAGGAGCATGTCAATTCCAGTCGGGAGTCATGACAGGGATGATCTCAGGGATTAAACTGACATTCAGCCTTATCCATATTATATTTCTCGATCTCGAAGCTACTATTATAAGGTACATTCATTTATTGTAATCTCTCAGAATCTCTTCCACTAACATCACTATAACATAGTTTCGTTTTAGTTTACAGGAACTGTTGGTGCACCAGGAGTTGTAGTCAAACCTGGTCAAATCATAAGAAAGTTGCATTTTAGAAGTGCTCAACCGAAGTCAACCGAAGTCACTTTGATGTATTTTTGTAAAAGCAATCCTGCAAATATGAGTTTTGTTGTCTCACGTTCAGGTTCTGTGCTTATCTCAACCTCGTCTTTCTGTACTGAGTTATGTGTTGAAGTATTGCTGGTAGAAGTTACATTGACTCTCTAAGCAGAGATATGTCTGAAAATCTGGTGATAGATTGACATTACAGCACTGGTAATTACGCTGCATTTGATGATTGACTTTTGTAGTTAAATTTTCAACTTTAAAAAAAAAATTCTTTTTCAGCTGTTTTTCTTATTTGTTGGTCATAGGTGTTGCATTTGATGCCTGTGTATTTCTTAACTTGATGAATGAGTTGGGTCATGCTCTTGCAATTGAAGTTAATTTGAGTTCATCATTTACAGTGTCGAATCTGTATTGGCTTCTGTTTGTCTATGTTTCATAAAATGTGCTATGCCATGGATCATCTCTGTTTACCTCACCGTTGGATTGGGTTTTTTTGGTTCACACAACTATAATAGTAAGTTGTAGTCAATGTTTTAGTTGTACGTATGTGTGTGTGCTTGTTTGTTTTTCTTTTTTGTCAAATTTTATTGTTAATCATCAGTAGTCATTCTGAACCATCCAAAGCACAAACAAAAATAAAACCAACTGAGACCTTGATACCTCTACAACCGAGGTATTGCCACCCAAGACAAAATCAAACTAGCCTGGTACAATGTTCGTCACCAATCCTAAGCAGCCGAAATCTCCGTGCCTTCATCCAAACTTGAATTTGCTGTATCCACCTCTCCTATAAGCATGTTACAATTCATAAGTGGCTTCCATTCCATCACCGTTGCCTTCGTTAGAGTCTGATGACACACTACCTTGGTACAATGACTAAAGGAGTAAAGGCTCAAATATTGCATCCTTTTCAATGCCAGACTACCCATCAATGACTACCAGTATCTGTTTATTAATAAGAGAAATCCAGGCCCAATTTCGATTGAGCCCTGATCTAACAGAAAGTTGCTGAACACACATTTCCAAAATGATGTTGCGCATTGTTGACCACTCAGTGATTCTTAATCCTAAATGACGTGCTTTTGACTTTTTCATAAACATCAGGGTTCTGCTTTTACGTTTATTTTATTATTCAAATTAGCATGTAATTAATAAAAGAGATAAGATGGGATCTCATACCAATTATACGATTAATACCAATTTTTGCGCTTTGCCTTTCAACAACGATATAAACAAGGCTTCTTCCCAACTTCATCCATTTTAGATCTCCAACCAGGGCATAAAATTATGCTTGTCTACTTTGAGAAAAGAGCCTTCGTTTTTTTATTTATATTTTAAATTGCCATTCTGTCATCTCCGCCATACCAAGATGTCTCAAAATGGAGTTGAAGGGAAACATAGGATCAGGTTATTTCGATCAATTGGGGTTTTCGGTGGATGATGAAGATATCAATCCAAGATCTCGTTGCGTTCGGTAAAAATCATCCTTTGTACTAGGATTTTTTATTGGTTTAATCTGGTTATTATGATGCTTACTCAATTTCACTTTTCTTCTCCCCCCCTTTTCCCCTGTTTTATTTTGTTTCGATCTAAATCTTGATACCTTTTTTTTTTTATTAATCGTAGTGTTAGCAAAAGAAATGGGTTTCCTGATGTGGATGCAGTCATTGAAACTCCAGATGTGAGATAAGCTTTCGTATACCGGTGGTAAAACGATCATGGTAATTATGAAGCATCCAATTTTCTAGCATATATTCTGAATTCTGTTTTAGTGTTATATTCAATTTTTATTTATAGTTTTTTCCATGTGAAGAAAATTAGAGTTAATAAATTTTATGTGGTTGTATCAGTGTGGAAATACAAAAATCAGTATGTCCTTATGATGGATATATGATTAATATGAATTTCTAAATTGTTATTTCCTTGAATAAGCAGGCATGGACACCAAGTAAATTAGGGCTTTGTTTTCAATTAGAATTAGGGATTTAGGAATTTCTATTTCTCGGGTTTCCGTTTCGAATTAGGAGTCAGTTTGCTTCGTACCTTTGGCCATTGTAATAATCAGACTGGGATAAAGAATTTCTATCAGAGTTTTGAAACTTTGTCAAGTCAAGTTTCTGTTATTTGTTTGTTTCCTTCCGCTGAACCCGTCTCCTTAATATTACTTTTTTTTTTGGAAGGAATTGAATCTTATTTGTATGTATATTCCAATCTCAATGAGCTTAAGGGATGGAGGGGAAAGTAGAACAAAATGAGATTTCGGGTGGGATCTTTTGTTAAAAGGAGTTGATTTGTTTTGATTGATTTTTTTTTTTTTGCAAGCATCTAGTGAAAAAATCATTAATCCAACTACCACCCACTGACTAAGAAAATGAATTTCTCATGGGTTGAGAAGATAAAACTTGCTCATTTGTTACCCATTCATAGAAAAAGTCTAAGGTTGAGTTTAACTTGATGTCTATTCTATGAAATTCGATGTTTAAGTTCACACAGCTACTGATGAAATGAAGGGGTGTCTATGATCATGGATGGTTTTGGACGATTTGTCTAATTTCCCAAGAGAGTCTGATCTTTGGTTCTCAGACTCATATGTCATAGTTTTGGAGGATGATGTGAGCTTCCATGTCTTAGGTTTTGACTCTGAGTTGGTGTTTTGGGAGGAACGGAAGGGGGGGATTCAGAGGAGGTGGTTAATTGATCACTTGTTTGTACTTTGGATGGGCTTTTTTGCTGATTGGCAGCTTCAAAAGTGTAGTAGCGTGGGTTGGGATGAGGTCCTCAGTCTCTGTTGTAATTGTTAGGAGGTCTTGTGGATAACCTTAGGGCTTTCCATTGTAAACTTTTTTTTCCCCTTATCTGGTCAATGGTGTTTTCCTTTATCAAACAAAATAAATAAAGCTCTAATCACTGAATCAACAGGAAAATTTCATGTGGAATGAAATTACTAGTATGATTTTAAACAAATAGATCCTATCTCTCTCTTTGCTTGATTAGTAAAAAAAATAAAATAATAAATATCATTATTATTATTGAAAGAGGACAGTGAGAAAGGGACCCACTGACCTCCAAAGGTTACAAGAAGGATTCACTACGGAAATACAATATTATGCCAGCCAAGCATAAATTCATTTACATGGATATCACCAAGAGTTTTATGCGCTTGGCCCCTAAATCCAAATTGACATTTTGATTGAGGAAACAAATGTATGGACCATTGAGAAGCTCCCCTTAAAGATGAGGCTGTTTTGCCCTTTGCAAATAGCTCAGTAAATAAAATGCGGCAAATGGTCCTAAATCCACGCACCTTGGCCCTTTGTCTACTCCAATGAGTAAGAGGCCCTTGAACTATCTTGTTTCCCAAATTCCCTCAAGAAGAAATCTCAAATCGGCTTAGAGAAGTTAAAAGAAGAAGATGATCAATTGACTCTTCAAGGTTGTTTTTTTTTTTCCTTATCAATAAAACTGGGCAATTTTTTAGAAGAAAAAAAAAGATTTCAAAGAGGGCTAGCATCTGAGCTTGTCAGCTAGGAAACAGAAAACCACCCAACCATATCCAACATCCCTCGGTTACAAATATAAAATTCTATCCCAATTAAAGATACACAAATGAAAAGTTGTTGGCCAAAAGAATACCTTTTTTCTTCAGGTTGTCTACTGTGACAAGTAGTCCACATAAAGAAGGCCACTTAGGGAGGAGCTTGAGTGATCCAAATTCTTTTTCTCAAGGGAGCAAAGGAATTCTGCTGGTGAGGAGCTGTCCTTGTGATAATAGAGTAGAAACGAGCTAAAGTGATGCATTTGCTATCTTCATTCCACATGATCTCATCTTCATTCTCATTCAATATCTTTTGGTATAACAGATAAAATAGGTTTGCTCACTCCTGAATTTCCCAATCATTTAAGCTTCTTCTCAAGAAGAGGTTCAAGCTCCCTCCATAATCTGAAGTACAATGAAAGTCTGCCACTAGTGCATCCTTTTTATTTCAAATACTATACAGAAGAGGGAAGGTCAATTTGAGTGGCCGTGATCTATCCAGTGATCATTCCAAAAGGAAGCTCTATTTCCAGAGTTAGAGTTAACCACAAGGGACAAAGCTTGAGAAATCTGCTGGTGTGCATTGGAGTTGCTTTCCATAATCCTTGTCTATAGGGGCCATGAATTTGTGGCAAACCACCCATTTTGATTGGACCTATACTTCTCTTCAATGATATACCTCACAAGGCCTGAGGCTTTTTTATGTATCTCCATATCCATTTACCTTGCAGAGCATAATTCATCAGTTTAAACTTCTTCAATCCTAGGCCCTTTGAAGCTTAGAACAACAAACTTTATCCCAAGCTATCAGGTGAAATTTATGAGTCATAAAAAGTTTCTCATTGCTTTCTCAATAGAGCTAGCACTTGGGATGGTAATAAGAGATAAAATATGGATTGGAAGACCAGCCAGGCTCGATTTGATGAGAACTAACCTCCCTTGTTTACTAATGAATTTGAATTTGCATTGCCATGTGCTAATTCCTCCAGATAGATCCTTTCTCAATATGAAGATTTTCCTTCTTGTTCCTTAAGGAGTAGGAAACACGTGATATTAGTGCCACTTTCCAAACCTTTTATTTCTTAACTTGAAACATATTAACCTTAATAATCAGCTTTGAATCATAAATAGTAAGATAATGACTACCTTGCCAATCTATTTATAGCGGGTATTTATTATTGGAGAAGTTTATATTTCAAATTATTTGTATCTTATCTACAATAGGGAATTATCTTAAAAACCAAATAGTAAACTATTTACAAAGGGAAAAGCTACAACATATTTTCATAAATAGACACAAAACACGTGAAATTATTTGAGGTGAAAATATATTTAAGAAAGAAGTTCTACGACTAAAAGACATCTTAGTAGTTTTTAAGTACTTTATGTGTTTTCTAAGTACTAAGACATCTTAAAGATATTTTTTTAAGTACTTAATGTGTTTCAATCAATCTGTTTAAAAACATGTGAACCTCAAGGTGAGGCTTAGTCTCAATGCGCCAAAGGCTTACACCTCATGTTTGAAGGCTTATGCCTTTAGTACGCTTCATTGCTGATGTGTGCAACTTCTATGTTTTTTAATTGTTTAAGTGGCAAGATAATATGTTTTATATTAAAAAAGTAACATATCTAGACATAAAGTAGACTCATTTTAAAGAGGATGGAAGAACCCGAAGATATCCTAGACATCTTCTCTCAGTCAATTGGTTTAATAGTTTCACAACAAGATTTGGTTATATAATGTTTCCACCCAATCACTTCACGTCACATCCAAATGCTTAAAAACATTGATTTCAATTTTTAGTAGACTCTGGCAAGTGCAATGGTGAATGAGATTGGGGATGTGAAATTATTAGTTATAATGGATTGTCTCTTTATTTATTTATTAACTACTATATACATTTATATTGTTTATCTTTAGCTATAATATTCATATGCAAAAGGCTTATGCCACACGTCCACTTCACATCTCCGCATTTAAAAATCCTTGGTTTTGATGATGTTTAAGGCTTTCTTGAGATCTTTGTTATGTAGGGATCTATGTTTGGTATGAAATTTTCATTAGATCAAGGGAAGAAAAATTAGCTGAATGTGTTTGATAAAAATGCCATAAACGTTAACTTAAAGCTTTTTATTGTAGATGGTTTCCATGTCACCTTGTACAATGTTTTAAGCAATAGTTAGTACCAAATATGTAGAAGCCTTAGTATATTTAGTGTGTATAATCCTTTCCATTTAAAAATATATTCTTTATCATAATTTTAGGCAATATCAAATGGAATTACAAAGTTGACTTACTTAAAGTGGACTTCAAAACTTTGATATTAACATTTTTTTATGATAATATTTATGTCTTATAAGTTATATGGCAAAAAATCTTAAAATGTTAAATTCATTAACATATATTCTTATTTATTTCCATAAAGAAACATTTTTAGGGGACTTATTGTCGACTTTATTCGTTTTACACCGGTCATTATAGTAGGTTTTTGCTTTAGCAAGGGTGATCCAAACAATTTTAAAATTACAGATATTTTTCAAGAAATTGAGATTTTAATTATATGAAGGCTTGTGGTTAAATGCCCTATCGTTTGTTAAAAGATCATTCTCACTAAAAGTCTAAAACCATGATAAATAAACCAATAAGCTACTTTACGGAGTTGTAGATTTTTATTTATTTATTACTTATATTTTTGATTGTGGCATTTGTTGATTTTATTTTCTTATATGTGAACCCAAAAGATAGACTTCTCTTTATTCACATGATTAATTGTTTGCCATGTATTGTATACTTAAGTCCTTCTTATCTTGTTTTTTTATTAATCATTCTTATCTTGCTTGAGTTTGAATTATCCTTTTTTCTTCAAATGGGAAAAATGAATGACATATTAATGCCATAGATACTGATAGATCATACAAATCATTTTGGGTAGGCTTTTAATACTAAATTAGAGTGGTAATAGATATGATAATGACTTATTCCTCCCTTTCTTTAAGTAATTGTTTGCAGTAGAACTTTAGTTCTTTAAATTGTTACTTTATTATTTTTATTGGTGTGTGGTTCATGCTATCAAATTTCATGTAAATCTTTTTCTTAAATTAGTTGTTTCTATCCCATGATTTGTATAGGGTATATTAGATTTCTTTTTATTGAAGGGAGTTAATCTAAGACATAAATGTTTTAATTGACTTTTCCGAAACAAAAGATGGGCAAGAAAAGAAAGAAAGGCCCACGATAATGTATTGTGAAAACCCATTACTGTTAGATATTTATATAATATTATATTCCACTTTTGTTTTATTGAATACATATGGGACATGGGGAATATGTAAACTTGTATATATTCCTAGTCAAAGATCATATTGAGATAATAAATGTAACTAAGGGTGTGTTTGATGTTTGTTTTCCATGGTAAACATAAAACTAGTGGAGACACATGGAAGAGTTGAGTGAAACGGGGGGAGGGACAATGAAATTGTGACCTTCCACCACCTATCTTCTCTCAAATTCATGGAAAAAAAGTTTCTAGGGGGGGTAAGAATATTTTTCCATGGAAAACTCAGGAATCATAGCTATCTTCACCATCATTGATGAAAATTTTCTCACTTGCTATCTTATCTCCACTATTTTTCTGGTTTTCCTTAGAAAAAAAAAATCAAACATACCCTAAACAAATTATATTTCAGTCTAAACATATGGCCTGATACAGATTCATAAAGGCTATAAATATGTCAATAGGTAAGGCGACCCAGTAGTAAGCGGGAACAAATTGCTCATTAATTGCCCCCAATTTGTAGCTGACATCAACCTTATAGTAGCGTTCTTCCTCGAGGCTTTTTTTCTTTTCTTTTCCATTTAGGGTTTTTTTCTCCCAATTTCAATCTCTAGCTTAGTTTACTTTGTCTCGGACCAGTGTTTTGCCTCCATGGATCCATTTCAACAACCAATGGCTTTTTCAATCAATGAGACTAGGTGGCTTAAAGGAGAGATAACAGCCAAAGAATTCCTTCATCTTGTCCATCCGACAGTGGCTTCTCAGCGGAGGAGGAGGGCTGTTATTGATTATATACGGAGATTATTTAAAGATTTTCCTGAAATTAAGGTATTCTCACCCTTTAGTATAATGAACTCACTAGTTGTTCACAAATCCCCCCTTTGTAGTCGTCTAATCAAGGAATGACCTAGGTTTCTAATCTGATCTTAGAATTGTCACTCATTTTATTCTTCTATACTTGTGACGAGTGATGTATATATGTGTGAGGGTTTATGTTTAATGCTCTTTTGTTGATTGGAAAGAATTCTTGCAAATGATCCAAGCGAGAATTTGAATCTGGCTTGGTATGTGAAGATGCATTATCAATACAATGTCATTAGGCAATCACTTTCTTTGATAAGTTCTTTCTAGCTACTAGAATTTCAAAAGATCACTAAAAAGTGTCAAGAAGCTATCATCAAGTGATTCATTTTCTTTGTTTTATCATTGATTGTAGAAAAAAAATGATGATCCTGGTTGCGTTAGTATGTTTGAAGATACCATTTTCAGTAACCAAGTTTTCTTGTCTTAATGTTTAAGGTGCAGGGTTTTTGCTGCTGAATGCATACTGTTTACTTTATGAGAATATCATAGAGTACCTTATCAGCTAGATCTACTACTTCGCCTTATTTTAGGAAGTTCAGTTGGGTTTGCTGCATATTTGACGTTAATTTCATCATTATTTGAGCATATTCTTGAGCATGAACTGTGGTTATTTCATTCCTGGGCAATTTTATGTTGCTACTTTTGTCTTTTCTGCGAATCTAGTTGTAAATGGTTGGAATAGGATGTTTAAGTATCCATGACAACCAACATTTCTGTCTCATAAAGTTTGTAGTATGCTTGATCTATGGAATGGTCCATTCCCTTGAGCAACCCTGATCCATTTTTCTACAGGTGTTTCCTGTTGGCTCCGTGCCCCTGAAGACATATCTTCCCCATGGAGATATTGATTTGAGTGCCTTTTGCAGCCAAAACCAGGAACAAAATTTGCTTGACTGTGTCCGTGCTGTCCTTGAAAGAGAAGAGCAAAACAGTTTTGCTGAATTTGAAGTGAGGAATGTCCAATACATAGATGCGAAGGTTCTAAACCCTTGTGCCCTTACAAAATAATTTTAATGAAGTTTAATTTATTTTATTTTTTAATTGTTCATGAATATGAGTTGGTATCTCTCTTCGTAGTCTTTCTGGGATAATTCTTATTGATCTTCTCCTGATTGTTTAACATCTGTTTGGGCAACTTGCTACTCACTAATCACTATTTAGCCTACGTCCTAAGTTTTTTTATAGTAAACAAAATGATTCTGAACTAGGGGTGCTCTTGTCTCTTCCTTTCTTCTCTTTGGATTTAAGGCGGTAGTACCTTTTTGTTTTAATTTGCACTGAAGATAATTATGATGTAAATATCTTCGCAATATCTCGATTCAAATAGTTGGAATTTTTTTTTTCTTTTCTATCTGTAATAGCTCATGTCATAATATCAAGAGATGTTGTCAGTTAATCAAACCAATCATTTTCTTCAGTTCTTGTGAATCGTGATCCCAGACATTGTTGTAGCAAGATAGTGTAGTAACTGTCTCACCATTTCAACATATATTTTTTGGGCACCTGGGTTCCTGGAAAAATCATGGCTATTTACTACTCATGTTATTCTGATAGATTGGGAAACTCTATCAGGTACAAAAGAATTGAGAGAAGCAATTGAGATAATTGACATGTTTACGTTTATTTGGTGATGGAGCAAGCAAGTTGCTATTGGAGGCAGCGAGAATTGGGGCAGTGGTTTAAGGGGTCAGATGGAGGAGTGGTGTCAGTGGTGGATATTTGGGATTAGGAGATTTAGACAAATTGTCAAGCAGGGGAAAGAATTCTGGTTACTGATTAACCTTGCTGGCCCATCCAAGAGTGGGTGGCAGAGGATGGGTGATAGCTGAAGGTACTCAGCAAGAGCATTGTAAGGAGAAGGGCTCAAGAGAAGCAAATGCAGATACATTTTCCAGATGATCAAACTCCTCTATCCTATGTTAATGTGGTTCGTAGTAAAAATTTCAATTGGAGAAGTCGAAGTAAGACAATTAAGGATTGGGAGAGGAGTTATGAGGGATCCCATGCACGTGTTACTTTCCAAGAGGTTCATTGGAGGTATAGAAATGCTGATTTTCCCACCATTATATATATTAGGAAATAGTTTATCTTTGCTGATGTAGGAGGAAGTATGGGAAGACCAGATGATCTGGAAGGGCAGGCTGAGGTGGCAAAAGGTGGACACTTGTATTGCAGGCATTCGACCACACCATTAGTTAGTGGGGAAGGTGTTGGGGACATTTGCAGCTGAAAGATGGGTACAGTCAAATCAGGGGCAATGTGGGGTTTTCACATCAGGTGGAACCGTGGAAGAACCCAGTCAAGATTCAAAATTTGAAATCAGAAGACAACTCTTAAAGAGGGACAAAGGTGTGATGATTTAGAGGTAGGGATGAACGTTATGCATTGTGAGAATATGATTAGTGAGGTTGTGAGGAAGAGCATTCATAGAGGTGGTCAAGGAGTTTGGTAGAAAACCATTTTTTGATTGGATGCTCAGTTGCAGTGCATCTGACTTTCAAGAAAGCGGGGGCATGTTGCCTCAAGGATTTTAAGCCCATAAGTCTCACTGGGGGTGCATACCAACCTGATCTGCACGGACTCGAATACGCGTATAGTATTGGACACGGATACGACACGGCGACTCGGCAATTTTTAAAAAACTAGGACTCGGGGACTCGGCGACACGTCAAACCTTATTTTTATTTTTATATTTTATTAAAAAACTATTAACATAATGTCATAACTCATAAACAATAATTAATAATCCAAACATATAAAACATCTAAATGCAATGAGCTTAATTAATGAAATTATTTGAATGAATGAAAAGTTTGGGTACATAAGTGGAAACTAGGGTAATGGATTCTAATATGGGCTGGGCCTAACTTGGACCCTACGCAACACATCAATTTAATCCAAATCCACCAATTTAATCCAAATCCACAATGGAAGAGAAGAAAACCTAAGCATCACACGAACACAGACACAAGCATCTCTTGCCCTCTTCCTTGCCAAAGCAGCCTCCTTTACCCTAATACCCGCCTCCATTTTCAAAGCTAATGCAGCTCTACTCATCGAATCCGCCGCAAACCTAGCGGCCACAACTAGTACTTTCGCCAACTTCTCATCAATCCTTCTCTCGTTCCCAAGTTCCACCAAACCCCTCCCTCCCCCTTCTTCTTCCTCAAATCAAAAAACACAAAATTGGGGTTTACACATGAAGTACAAACATATGGTGAATGGGGTTCCTTATCCTTACTAACACAAGCTTTGTGAGCTAGAGAAGGATAATTTTGGCAAACAACGCGTTCATAAGGAAGCGAAGAACCCTCATAAACTTCTAAACAAACGGGGCAAAACAATCCAACATACTGTCTCAAAACACAGGAAGTACAGAGACGACGAATCATACCTCAATGTCGAACATTGTGGAGGAGCCACCGCTCTTGAGAGCTGCACAGACTGCATTCAGATTCCTGCAACCGATTCATCTCAGTTGCATTGAATGTCAAATAGGGTCACTAAAACCCTAGGTTCTCTACGGTTTCTGGATCGACTGAAGCAAAATCATGAAAAGGGGACTTAGATATGATAAAAATCTAAAACCCCATTTGTTTACAGCCTTCGAATCTCTCTTTGTGAGTTGAATACGAGGAAGAAGATGGGAGGCGCAGGCACGGACACAGACACAAAGTTCACTTTCATTTCAGTGAAGAGGAAGAAGATGGGAGGTGCAGGCGAGGTTGAAGAAACAACGAAAGCGACAAGTCGATCTCTCTCCCTGCTCGATCTCCCTCCCAGTCGATCGATCTCCCTCCCAGTCGATCGATCTCTCTCTCTGCTCGATCTCTCTCCCTGATCGATTTCTCTTCCTACTCGATCTTTGGCTCAGTCGAATTAGGGCTTGTGGGTTGAAAAAGATGAAATCGGGGAGAGGAATTAGGTCTTTTAGATCTCAGCCGTCCGATTTTATCAAGATCTAAAAAGAAAAAAATTTATTAGCAACCGAATCCTGACCACGTGTCGGATACGTATCGGCCGCGAATCGCACGCGTATCCGTATCCGACACGCGTATTACTAGGATTCAGAGGGTTTTTCTGAGAGTTCGTGCTTCCCAGATACCAACCTTTTGCTAAGGCTATATCTATTGGCCAGGATAGCGGAAAATGTATGGATAACATCATTGCTGATTTCCAAGAGTGCTTTTTTGGAGGTTAGGAAGATCCTCGATAGTGTACCCATGGCCAATCAATTTATTAACAACAAAAGGATTGGTTGGGTTATGGCATGAATCTCATCGACCCAATTTTCAGTTTTGATCAATGACTGATATTTCTTCAAAAATGAGAAAGGTCTTCGTGAAGTTGATCCGCGGTCTCCATCCTTTTTGCTATGGAAATGGAACTCGTGACCTAATCCATGGTGATGGGAGATGTTTTCAGGTTTAAAGTTAAGAATTTTTTTTATAGTACACACCTTCAATTTGCAGATGATACAGATATATGTCAAATTTGGGTGTACTAAGGGTTCATATCCTTTCATTTACCTTGGTCTCCCATTGACAGCTCATTTGAGGTAAAAATACATTTAGACCCAGTGATTGAGACCCTTGAAAAAACTTTTGCATTGTGGAAATTGGTACTCTCATCCAAAAGGAGTAGATTCACTTTCATTAAGAGTGCTCTATCCAACATCCATATATTGTTTGTATTTTTCCTTCACATACTTCTATAGCAAACAAGATGGAAGCCTTCTCTTATTTAATTTGTAAGGGTTTAAGGATTCTAAAGGTTTTCATGATGTGGAATGGGAAAGGATTTTGTATTTCAAAAAATGCGTGGTGATTTGGGTGTGCGTTATTTAAGAAGAGGAATGTAGGTCTATTAGGGATGTGTCTTTGGTACTATGACGTTGAAGCAAATAGTCTTCGGAGAAGGGTTTATCCAAGCTAAACATTATGGGGATGGGAATGGATAGATTCCTTAGTACACTTAAAGGCCATCTCATGGAAAGGAGTATTTTTTACATCAAGTTGCAATTTCGGAGAGTAATTTCCATTTCTCTAAGAAATGGTTATATAATGAAGTCTGGTATGATGTGTGGGTTGGGATGCTACCTTTGAGTAGTTGTTTTCAAAGAATATCTAGAGCACACAAGTTCCTCGATGGCACGGTGAGTCTGTTTGGTATGGTTGGGGAGGGTGGAACAGTCTATCTTGTTGGAGCCTCCTCTGCAATTTTGCCAAGGCTTGAAAGTCTCCAGTTTATCCTTTACCCTAGCCATGGAGCACGCAGTGCCATACTTTAGTCAAGGTGCAGGATAAACAAGGTTCTGATGACACACCTAGATACTTTTGGAAATGTAACTTAAAGAGGAAAATATAAAGAAAAGTCTTTATAGAAACAACTTAAATCACAACCTAATTCATTCCACACATCAACATAGTTGAATCTGATCTAAAAGTTCTACCCATAAAAAAAAGTTTCTTTGATATGGTGCTCAAGGTCACCAAGGTGCTAGCGGCACACCCTGGCACCTCACCCCTAACAACATAGGGAATGGAGTAGGATGAACGGTGGAAAAAAACATCTATGACTTTGAAGTGGAGGAAGCTGTCAATTTGTTCAATCTTGTTGCCTTCAAGTCCATTGTGGAGGAGGATGATTGTTTTGGAAGTGGTCAAAAGAAGGGGTTTTTCCGGTGAATTCTTTCTATGAAAAGTTGACTGTCATTCATCAGCCCCCACACTCTAGCATGGTCCATTAAATTCCTTATCAGTGGGTATGATGGAAGGCTATCTCTACCAAAATCATCATGTCATTATTGATTCTCTCATTTGAAGCATGGCTTGGGATCGTCTACCTACTAAGGATGTTTTGATTAGAAGGGATTAAAAGCAGATGATAGTCGTGTGCTCTGTGAGGATTGGAGTGGAGGCATCATTTTGCATTTGGTGTCTTTGCTCTAGAGGTGTGGAGTACTTCCTCAACTGGTTCAGGTCCTTGCTTGCTTCGTCCTCAAGTGTTGGAGGTGCAATGTCTTTCCAAAAGGGAAGCCGAAGGTGTTACAGAGCATCTTATATGCCATATGTAAGTGACTGGGAGAGCAAGATATTCAAGAATAAGGAGGTGGCTTTTCGAGTGCAAGGGGTTCATCTGATCCGAAGGGGTGGGAGATCCATAAATGTGTTGATTTTTTGTGATTCCTTGGACCTTTCTCATTGTTTTTTATTTGCAGGAAGGTGGGTGACCATGGGAGACTGTGGCCCAGCCAGTTGGGCAGTGGGTTAAAACTAGCAAGAAGGAAACAACTGCATCAGAGGGAATTGGGAACATGATTGATTTCTATGAAGGAGAGAAATTACTTGGTCCAATAATGAGAGTGACTTGCCCCTTTGAGAGTCGGATCAAAATTTATTGTTTTTTTTTTAGGGCTCGTTTGGTTACTCGATGGAATGGGAATGGGAATGAGAATGGTAATAGGAATGGTAATGGTAATGGGAATGAGAATGGTAATGGGAATGGTAATGGGAATATGTATGTTTGGTATACTTTTAAAATGGTAAGGTGGTAATGTAAAATTTATTTCCAAAAATACCCTCACTTAGTTAAAATGGGGGAGGGTGAGGAGGATAAAAATGGTCATTATTTAACTTTGACCATTACAATGGGAATGGTAATGGCCATTCATAGGGGGGGAGGTAGGAATGGCCATTACAACCAAATCTGTAATGGGAATGACCATTACGATGGTTTTATGTGATACCAAACGCAGGAATGCCTTTGACCCATTACATTGTAATGGTCAAACCATTACATTATGACGGTCAATGGGCTAACCAAACACGCCCTTATAGTTTTCAGCCTAGAAATAGAAAACCAGTTAATCCAAACAAACCTATTAAGCCCTTCCTAGAGTGGGATCAGATCACACTCTGATTCTATCATAGTGCACCCATCCCCTTAGGAGGATACCCAGTTTTTGAAGTGAAATAGTCTGGTTGGATGAATCTGGCATGTCATTACAGAAGATGGAAGGGTATGGAGTTCATTCCAGAGCTGAAGACTAATTTCATACCTGAGCATAAGCTTAAGGTGTTGAAGGTTAAAACGGACTAGCTTTGATGGGAGTTTGGTCGAGGACAAAGATACCATTACCACTCATATCATCAACATTTTGACTTTCTAAATGGTTAAATCATAAATGATGACCATTTCTAAATGGCATTGAGTTTGATACTTCTCAATAATTAAAAAAGGGTGGAGAGGTTTCAAGGAAGAGGAGTTCCAAAACATTTGGTATCACTTCACCAGGATTTGTTTAGAAGTTGGAGATAACACATACTTATTTCTCATATGGGGGATGTTATGGTGAGCAGGGTCATGCAAATAACTATAGTGAGAGGATTTAAAATCTTGTAATTTGTTGGGACAATCACCTAATTAATAAAGTAGCAATACCTCTTTAGTTCCCATCAAATACTTGTTTAGTTTAGTGACATGTTTTCTCTCATACTTATATTATGTGTAACCAAGGAAGCACGGACTCTTTAGAAAATTTTTCGTATCTGTGTCCGACATGTATTTGACACCGACACTCGCTTGACACGCCTCCGACACGCGTTGAACACATGGTCAATGTGTCGGCAGGTGTCAGACACATAGTCAATATGGTCAACGTGTCAAATACACCTCTAATACACCCAAAACTTGGTTAGGATACAGTCAAGACTTGACAACCAATTTTTTATTTTTATTTTTTACTTTTAGAGGTGTGCAAATAATCACCTAATTTAATAGTTGTTGATCCATCTGAAGTGAATGACTTTCAATTGAGATTCAAGATAAATAGGGCAAAAAGCCACTAAAGCATAGAGATAGTCTATGCTACTTCGTAATCTTTGCTTCTTCTTCCTATCTCATATGTTTATTCTCTCCTTTACTTCTTATTTACTATATTTTTCTCTACTTGAT
The DNA here is from genome assembly GCA_963556465.1 of Berberis vulgaris. Taxonomy (NCBI): domain Eukaryota; kingdom Viridiplantae; phylum Streptophyta; class Magnoliopsida; order Ranunculales; family Berberidaceae; genus Berberis; species Berberis vulgaris. The sequence continues at coordinate 77,163,294 of OY747136.1, read as the reverse complement.
TTTTTCTTACTACAGAGTGTATCTTCTCTCCACCTTTGCACCTCTTCTTCTCTACATTTTTTCTTCTTTGTGTTTTTTCTATTTTTTTCTACTTGCAACAAAGATGAAGACACTCTAGAGAAGGCACTTTATGAGATTATTGTTTATGTTTATGACTTATTTAAAAAAAATAGTATGACGATCGACATGTCTCCGAGTCCTAGTTTTTAGGAAATTGTCGAGTCGGCATGTCATGTCCGTGTCTGACATGACGTGCGTGTCCGTGTCCATGCATCCTTGTGTTGTTAGTTTGTTACTTAAGAGTTGCAATTTCTGATGGCAGGTCAAACTGATCACTTGCAATGTGCAAAACATTTCTTTGGAGATAACCTCTAATCAGTTGGGTGGACTAAGGAAATTATGGTTTCTTGAACAGGTATACATGAGTTCTTTATTACCACCAAAGATATGTGCCATTTTTTTTTTAAATGTTTGAACCAATGTTTGCTCTCCTTTGTCTTTATGAATTTGATAATCTTGATACTTTCTAATTTTCCAGGTTGACCAGCAAATTGGCAAAAACCATATTTTAAAACGCAGCATCATATTTATCAAATCTTGGTGTTATTACGAGAGTCGGATAATTGGTGGTCGTCATAGTCTCCTCTCCTCATATGCATTGGAAACGTTGGTTTTATACATCTTCCAACTCTTCCACTCATCCATTGATGGTCCTCTATCAGTAAGTGCTAGAGGAACAGATTATTATAAAGCAGGTCATCGTAGAAACTTATCTTAATCAGGTTATTACCTTCCACAGGCTTTTTACAAATTCCTGGACTACTACGAAAATTTTGATTGGGGTAAATATTGCATCAGTTTGAGTGGCCCAGTCTGCACATCTTCTTTGCCAGAAATTGTGGGTAAGCAACATATTCTCTGCCTAAGACAGTATTATTCTAGTGCATGTTGGTTTTCTTCGATAATAAGTTATTTGTTAGCTAATAAATAGAAAAGAATGAAACTTCCCCGCTGTTTAAATGATATCTTTTGCTTTTGGTTTTCATTAACTTGAGATCCTAATTTTCTTTGAAATTTTGTTTTTGAATTTTGTTAGTCGAGAAACCAGATAAAGAGGAGGGTGAGCTCTTGCTTTGTAAAGAATATCTCAAGTACTGTGCACAGATGTTTACTATTCCACAGAACATGCATGAGACCAAGCCATTTTTGCCAAAGTATATTAATATCATTGATCCACTCAAAGAAAATAACAACCTTGGTCACAACATAAGTGAAGGTATGTAGTTTCAAGCAGTATTATAGCTTGATTGAACTTACGCAAAGTTATAGAATTTTTTTTCGCCCCATTTGTTTATCACCTATTGATGTTTCTATTATTGTTATGCAGCAAATTTCTATCGCATACGTAGTTGTTTCTCATATGCCGCGCGGGACTTCCGCAAGATCCTTGCACTACCTGAAGAACGCATTTCCATTGAAATCCGCAAACGTTTCTCGAAAATATTAGGCAGACATGGAAGTGGATATAGGGTAGATGTGGATGATGCTGTTTCCAGTGGATTGGTGGTGGAATCTAAATTTCATGCCTATTCATTACAAGAAGGGATCCACCACATTAGGATATCCAGTGAACCTTGTCGTGTGACTGTTGATAAACCGCAAAGACATGGTGGTGATGCCAGAGAACTGGGTACTTCAATTGGATGTCATGAAACTGGCCCTTTGGCAGATCTCAGCGGGGACTCTGAATGCCACTTAAGAAGTTTGATCTGTGCTCACAGTTGCATTACTGGTGCTTCCACTGCACCTGTTTCACATTTTCACCTAGAATTTCCTTCTCAGCACTGGTATGATCAGCCGCACATTAACCTAAACCGCTCGTCCTGGTTGGAGCACAATGCTTTTGACAATTTCAATACCAGTGTCCTTGTCCCGGATGTACCTGCGTACACTGAGAGATTTATCACTACACCTGGTGCATTTTTTGGTGGGCAAGTAATGCAAACACGACAAGGGCTTGGAACATTCTTTCCTAGGACGGTAAGTTCATCCTTTACTTTTCGATTCTTGAAATTTCTTCCTTTTCTTTTATTTTAATATTCTAAGTTATCATGCTAGGTGTAGTAGTATATTGTAGTCTTTGGGTCCTTTGGCTTGTGTTAATTTGACAACAGTTAAATAATTAGTCGTATCTTATGATTGGAGTTTTACAGAGGAAGAAGTTGATGCCAAAGATTTCCAATGTGTTTAAGAAACCTAATGTTGGTGTGCGCGTGGTATTGTCTGAAAAGAATCCTGACAAGGGAAGTGAACAGTGTGGACAAAAGGAAATCCAAAATCCTTCAGTTGAGAATGAGCTTGTTTCCACAGTTCCACCTGAGAACCATCTTGCATTGGTTGACCCGTCCTCAGAAGTATGCAAATCACATACTCTGAATACTCCAGAGGGCTTTGCATCATCGAGTCAAACACCTGTAATGCAGGAAATCAATCTGGAGACAGAAAGGTATGGAATTTGCAATGCATTTTAGTTGATGTCGAGCACCATTAACATATCTAACATATATTTGATATTGTTTAATCTCTTTCGTTTCATTTCTAGGGTTGTTCTGCAGTCGTACATTCTAGAAGATAATGATGACTTCCCACCGTTACCCACCCTTCATAGAAAGTGATGGCTAGTTGCCATGTATGACGGATATTGATTGACCTCCTCTAGGATGGCATTTTGTTTTGCATGAGTTTCACCCTTATTTGGTGTATTTCGAAATTGAATACTTTGCTTTGGAATTCATTGAAGAACCGTAACTTCAAAACAAACACTGGTTTGAAGACTTTTTTTTTTTGGTTAAAAGTTTAATTGTTTACATGGATCAATGAAATCCAATATATATTTTCAGTTGAAGTTTCCATGATTTGCATGCATTAATCAATGCAAGTAATGGATCTTAGGGTTTCCATGAAACGATCCATAAGAGACAGGCATGAGGCCATGCTACAATGTGTTATGTGGTTCAGCATATCCTAGGCAATGTTACAGGTCAACATCCTTTAGAAGCTCTCCCTTTACCCACCTTATTTACTCCTCATTTAGAAAATAAAAATAAAAATAAAAATAAAAATAAAAATTCAAAAATGTGCCTCTTTAAGAAGTGCAGATTTGCCAAAAAAAAAAAAAAATACCACATATCGATAAAGTAATATTATGGAGGTCTTGTAGAGTCTTTTCTACCTATAGCGGGGTTGAAGAAGAAATGCTTTTGTGGAGTTTTAGCACTTCTAAATTTAGAAGGCCTAGTAAAAAGGGTTATTTACTAGCAAGAAGTGTGATTATGCAAAATATTTCTTTTTTGAGATCTTGAAATTTAAAGTACTTATTTCAAAATATTTCTTGTTTTTTTTCGTAAATTTTGGCATTTTCGTGTAAACTCCAAAAAAGTTACGAAACAAATTACATTTTTTTGGCCGAAATATTTCATCATTTTTTGTTTATAGATTTCAATATTTTTCGTGTAAAACCCAAAAATTATGAAGCAAATTACATTTATAGGATTACTTGTGTAATTAGGCTTCATTAATATATTTATTGTGTTTATTAGATTTGCTTGTATATTACTTTTTCGCATATTATATATGTTTTGACATATTTTGAAATTTTTGTTTTTTCTACATACAACAGCATATTTTCTGAAATATTTCTTAAAATCATAAGACTGAATAATCATATATGTCAATTTTTTTTTTCTACATACAATAAAATATTTTCCGAAATATTTCTTAAAATCATAACACCGAAATTACTTCAAAAGACGAAATCACGATCCTTGTTTACGAGGCGCATATGGATGCTCTTACATGTACAACCACCATAGAGGGTCTGAAGAAACCCCAGCTGCTAATTCACAACTTGGCTTGGGGCCAATATCAGCATCAGATAGTGAAACGTAATCGCAAGCCCCCCCTCGAGTTGATTGAGAAGAGCATAACAATTCCATCAACTAATCCTGTATTCCTGTCTCATTCGAATACAACTTAATCCGAAATTCTGCTCCACCATTTGAGATGATCAATGACATGTAAGCTTCAGTATTGAATCACCTCACTTTCCTTAGCAGGTCCATGAATGCCTCTTTGCTAGCCATATTAGATTCCTTCTCACAGAGTGAAAGAAAGCGGGACACATTTGTCGGATCTGGACGCCATTTATAAGAATGGTCTGTTGAATAAGCTTTCTTCATACAAAACAAAGCGTCATCAATTCTCCTCTCCCTGATATGACCTTCTGCGAGAAGCTCCCATGAGTATGCATTCGCTTTACCTCCCATTTCAATAACATGGTCAAGGAATTCCTTGGCCTTGAGCCCCTTCCTATTTCGAACATACCACCGAATGATAAGGTTAGAAATTCTAGGATCATAACTTAATGTCTCTGACATCCATTCACTATAACACTTTTCTGCACCTCTAATATCATCTAATCTAAGCAATGAAGCTATTACCGTACGATAGCCAAAGTTTGGAATGTTTGGGAAGCTTGCTTTGTATGTGCTCCATATACGATAAATCTCTTCCTTCTCACCAAGGCCGCCATATAGGCTCAGTAGATAATTATATGGGACCTGATTTTGGCTAGTAACTCTAGCTTCAATCATCTTCAAGCTAGCTTTGGCTTTCTTGACCTGCCGTAGATTAATGTACATGGTAGCCATGGTGCTGTATGTTTTCCAAGTAGGATTAATTCTGCTATCGAGTTTCATCCGCTCAAGAACTGATTCCATAAGCTCTATGGATCCCATGGCCCGACAGGTTGTTAACCAGATATTGTAGGAAAAAATATCCAGCTCCAAATTCTTCTCCGTCATCTCTGATACCAGTGAGATGACTTTATCAAATTCTTTAAATTTCATGTGGAGCGTCATCATCATATTGTAAGGAAGTGGATGTATGGCATAGCCTTTTTCTTTAATTTTGTTCATCAAGGATTCTGCATCTTTTTTCATTTTTGCTTCCACATACGCAGTTAGAAGTGCCCCGTATGTGCGATGGTCCTTTAAACTTTCTGGAAGCCTTGAAAAGAATTCTTTAGCGCGCGAGATTCCATACACTTTAGAGATGAGATCCAATTGGATTGCACTATCACTGGAGGACAGTGAAAATCTCTCTCTTCGATCATTCATCCATTCATACACCTGAGAACATCATATTAAATTTTCATAAACAATCATAATTTGTTTTGCCACAAAAAATAAAAAAATAAAAAATCCATTTCCCCTCTCTAGGGTGTTAATGTTACATGTTGGGAATAGTGGCATGTGAGCTAAAATTCCAGGCCACATTTTTACATTGTCTAAAGTAGATAAAAGGAAATAAATGCAACATAAAATAAGGGTAACATGAATAGGAAGGGTCGTTTCAAGTGTCTGTGCAAGAGAAAAATACTCAAGGATGTCTGCCTATTGAGGTAAGGAAAGAAGGGCAGGGGAAAGACAGGTAGGACATAGGTTAGACTCTGACAGTTATATTCCTATTTCCTAAGGGGTAGACTGTGATCTGATGCACTTATGACATCTGTATTAGTCTAAATTAATAGAGCAGGTAAAATGGGAAACTAGACACGAATAAACATATCCCATAAAACTAAAGCTAACGGACGGGGGGGGGAGAGAGAGAGAGAGAGAGACAATCAAGATGGATATATGGAATGACCCCGGTCACGACCAAGATAGACCCAAAACGTCTCCAACCGTGTCAAGGCCACGCTTTGGGTTCGGTCAAGACACGGGTTATTGGACTTGTACCAGAGTATAGGTATCCGATGTGAGTATGCTGCCTCTTCCAAAATATTTGTGCATCTTACATGGGCATGTAACAGACTCCTGCCAATCCCTGAGGCACCAGGTCCAGAGGCAGGCTTGTTGGGAGATATGTGCAAACTGATGGGGTATACACCATTACAGAATTTGAAGATACATGAACACGCTATATGGCTAAAGATTGAAGATACATGAACACACTATATGGCTAAACAGAACCAACTGATGGAACACCCCACAAATGTCATTGCTGTCATTGTAGCATCCACCAGAGACCTCAAAGAAGAACAGGCACTGGGAAGCAGGAAAAGCAGCATATGTTGCACCATCAATGCCATGGCCGTTTGTCAGATTTCACAACCATTGTAGTCTATGACTCACACTCATTCCAATTATTATGAGATCTCTTTCGATGATAAAAACCTCCAACGGTATACAGACCACATGGAAATGCACCAGTAATAGCAATTACCCGCGTAATGTTCAACACAGGAAGTGTAGTAGACGTAATGTTTTCGGCATGGTTTGAAAAATAGGATTACCTCCAGCAGAACTCACAAGATAAAAAATCTCCACTTGCAGGGTTCAAAGAAGAGACGTCGGAAGTTGAAGGCGACATTGCCTTACCAGTACAAATGGGGCCCTATTCCTACCCTACCCTGTTTATTGCCCCCGCTAAGGGATTAAAAGATATGGCAGATTAGGCTCAAAACTTATGCAGGCCAATATTGTATTAAACCTTTGAGGGAAGCCCAAATAATGTGGGAACCAAAGCTTATTAAGAGAGAAAGTTACACCTCAAGTTATGGGTTTCCGCACCTTACTCAAGCAATGTGGGACTTAAAAGTTATTTAGAGAGAATGAGATCATGGTCACATCTCACATGGATCTTGACATAACATATTCTAAATTGATGAGTGGGATTTAAACAAAGTTTAAATCGGAGTTTTATTCTCTGAATACATTTAACACTCTCATTCTATCCATAAATAGGTTGGTGCAACTTTGGTTGGCATTGATCCTTTTGTATTTTATTTTAAATAAATATAAATTTAGTTATGCCTTGGGGGAATATCCAGGTCCCTGCAGGGAACTCTCATACCTGTCCCCACCCCAAAATCGTGAAGTGGATTAGGTTCCAAAATTGAATCATCCCCAATCCATGACTAGTCTCTCCCAAATACGCCTCATTCGGGGCGGGGCAGCCGGGGGACCTAGAAATCCTGAGTTAAATTGCCATCCCTATTACCAAAAAGCAGTTATGGCAAGGTCTCCAATCTTTGAAAGATGGAGAAAAGAGGATAAAAGACCCCCAACAATAGAACTACTACCAAAACTTGGCATTTGAAGCGGTTTCCCAATAGACAGTATACTAGCCAAAACTTCAAAAAAAAAAGGACGCATCGTGAAAAAATTGCTCACTGACAACTGTGACTTGTTTGCATGGGCGATGGCCGACATGACAGGACCAGAAGTGGTTTTACCATCAACTAAATGTAGTCAATCCTTCAAATTAGTACAGTAGACAAAAGACATGGCAATAAATAGGTTTCAAGTGGTCTACAAGGAGATGAACAAACATTTGCAACAAGATTCATCAAGGAGGAACAATACTCGACTTGGCTGGCGAACATCGTCGCACTTCCGATGAAGAATGGCACGATACGCCACTTATCAACGATTGGTCACGGCTAGGTTCTAAGAGTTACTAGGAGAGACAGAGGAGGTCTGTGTACGACAATCTTGTTAAAAGGAAGTTTTAATTCTCAAAAATCATAAACAAGTTGTCTAGCTCGCAGAACACAAACGCATCACAAATGTCTCACAATCAATCACAAATCTAGGAGAAGCAAACCCAGTTGTTTCGGATCCGATCGAAAAAGAGCAAAAACCGCAATTGTTTCAGATCTCAATCAACCATTTCAGATCTGATCGAGGAGGTTTTGCAGATCTGATCGAGGATGACAAACAAGGAATTGATCCTCTCTGGCTCTTGTTTTCTTAAACAAATTAGCAGCAGGAACAGCTGAAACTTTCTTCCCCTTGTCTCTTTTCTCCCCCCTGAGATTTATGTCTTCTTTTAGAAAAATCGATCTCTTTCAACCAGATTTGGAGTGGAGTAGCAGGGCGACGCATCATATTGACTTGCACGATTGGGGTAAAAGATTATTTAGGGTATAGATTCAAATCATATGGGGTACAATCCAATTTAAGTAACGAGTCAAATCGTATGATCCTAACAATTTTGACAACACTGTGTGTCCTCACTCATATTGGGAGCACGGAGGTTCATTGGATAGGTGCAGACCCTACTACCCACCTGAGCCCAAAACTGCCTAAGTGTCGAATATCACAAGAAAACTCACCCAAAACCTCATAACACCAAACAACACAAACACAACTTGTTTTGGCTATTCGCCAAATGGCCACAAGATACGAATAAGGGTATCGACATCACAAATGGTCATCGAACGAAGATGAAACATCGAATATTTGAGTAGTCAAAACAAGCATACGATGAATGAAAAAAAAGTGGAAACATGAAAGAAAATAACGGGGTGCCACAACATACACACCTCAAAGGATCTCGTCCCTGAGATCATACTAAAATAGAAAGGCTGCTGGAAGAAATGGGGATATGACAGCCTAGTCTTATCTTCTAACTCTCAAGTCACATCACCCTCCCGATTGCTCCATTGTACTTTTACAAGGCAAACCGACTCCCTTCTTAACTGCTTGACATCTCTATCAAGATTGGCAACTGGCTGAACTGGAAAAGTCAAATCCCCTGAAAACCTCCACCAAATAAAAATAAAGTAAAATGTTCAAGTTCTCCTAAAAACGGTTTCCAATGATTTTTCAATCATTTCAACAAAAACAAAAAAGGTGATCTCGATGATATTTTTTTCCACCCCCGACTCCACTATCCGGAGCAAGGTCGAACTCTCTTTGCTCTCATTGTCTTCAACTTTTGACAACCCTTCTCGACCTGAGTTGAACAGGAAGTCGAACACCAACTATCATTGAGAGAAGGGATTTTGTAACAACAATCATTGAGCAAGGAAGCCTCCCCCTCCCCCTCCCCCTCCCCCTATCTTTCTTAATTCTCTCTATTAGATTTCTTCAAACAGTGCATGTAAGATACTCAAATTAAGTTTGTAGCATAAAACTATTAACATGGCCTTTTAACACTTGACTCCACCAAGGGGAACAAATGGAGCAAGAGGCACACATTTAACAATTCCATTATCAAAGATGACAACAATAACAAAAATAAAAAATACTAATAACAAAGTTGAAATTTCACATAATCAATAAAATCCCAGGAAGAAAAATCACAAAATCAAGTATAATTTTACCTCAAGAGCATGCTTGTGTTTTCGAACCCTCCTGAGTAGCCTAACAAGGCGACCAAGTTCCGTTCTTGAAAACACCTTTCCTTCATCCTCCCATTTATCCAACACCTTTGAGGGACCCATCTTGGAATTAGAAACTCTGTCGAAAAGAGGGCGCCATTTCGAAGTGGCTCTCTCCTGCTGTACATCTACACTGTTGTTGTTGTAATAAGCTTTAGTGATTGAGTTGGTTTGACTCCGATGGGTTCGGAGAGTGATAGAGCAACAAGGGAATTTGAGGGTTTCAGAGGAGGTCGAGGGGAGAGGGTAGTGTCGTAGAGGAGGATAATAAATTGAGGTTTGGAGAAGCATCTTGTAAGTGAGAAAGAGAGAGAGCAGGGGTTTGGGGTGACTTGAATTGAAGGGTTTATGGAGATAATAAAAGAGAAAGCCTTTAATATAATACACTTAACTGATAAACTCAAATGTCAAAATTATCCATTGTTCTTCGAATCTAATTAAAAACACCCCAGTCGAAGAACACCATACCTACCTAGTAAAACCAAAACTTAAAATACACTCATGGATTCTCCTTCGACTTATAACAATTAAAGTTAATTTGCATTTTAGTATTATTTGTATTTTCTAATCAAATATATAATCTAAGAGTATCTCCAACGGTGAGTGGAAAGGCATAGCAAAAACTTGTGTTTTCCATGTCGAAGTTTTTGCTTTCCGCTCAGCCCTCTATGATGGTAAAGAGGGTTAAACGTTGTGGTGGCAATTACAATGGGAGCGATATAAAGTGTGTCTCGCATGATAAAAACGCATAGTCAAACCCAAGTTGCAAAGTGGGCTACTAAGGAGATCCACCTTTATCTCCGTACACTTTGAGTGGGGGCTGCACTCAAAGTGGGGGGAGATAATAAGTTAAAAAGGTTTCAGTGCATGGAGAAGTCCAAGCGATGCGAGCATGTGAAGGGGATAATTTCCCTTTTCCCCATTGTGGCTCTTTTACAGAGAATAAATAAAACAAACCTCCTACTTTAACTTTATTACTAAAATAAAAGAAATGAATTTTCATGGTATATTTTGAGTTTTAATTTTAAATGAGGTGTTTTTCGAGACTTCATTTTTAATGGGTGCATTATGAGAAATAGGAAACTTTAAGAGAATTAGGGGTGCAACTAAGAAACATCTTACCATTTGACCGCCATAACTCTAGACCACACAATCAACTATATTGACTGGTAAGTTCATTTTTTAGAAAAAATCACCCGAACTTAAAACACATGTGAATCATCAACACATGACCTAACATCATTTAGCTTTCGTTAAGTAGGTGAATCAACTACTATATAAGGATAAGTAGAGTTGAAGGTGCGAATGGAGACTTCATTTAGCGCTAATATATTTTCTTCTTTATACAATATATAACAAGAATCTTTATTGGAAAAGTGTGGATGGGCATTTGAAGGATGTTTAAAGCTTTTAGTTGAAGTAAAAAACATAGATGTGAGTTAAAAGGACTACTTCTTTGAAAGCTCACCAAATTTTTTTTTTTTGAAGCATAGCGCATATATATTAATCACAATAAGTGTCCTACAGAAGTAGCCAGCTCGCGAGGGATATAATTACATAACCAATCTTTATTAACAGAAAGTAAATTACTAATATTGCTGATAAGCGACCTCCACATCCAAGAGGCGTCATTGCGATCATCCTGTTGTGTTTTGCTGAGTGTTGTCACAAGCGATCCCGAGCCTCCAAGTAGAATGCATGTCAGCCATTGTTTTGACTGCACAAGTAGAAGTGTTGTCTCCGTTGTCCAACATTCTGCCATCGTGCTGTCGAAAACTTTCCCTGGAATTGGGGAAGCTACTCTAGCCAGGATTCTGCCACCACCGTCCACCGCCAAAATACCTATAGTTCCTCTCTAGGAAGAAGCAAAAAAACAAGTATCGTAAGTGATCACAATCATTCCACTGATAAGTGAGGGGGTTGGGGAGTGTATGTTGATTCTGTGATTTCTAGCTGCCTGAAGTTGTTGGTGAATGATGTGAAGTTTGAAAAATTGTGTTGTTGAGATGTGGGGTGTTTGGTGGGTTGGATTGGTTTGAGGCATGTTATTGTTACTATCATGGTCGGGATTGGTGGTAGTGACGACAGTTTCTAAAATCTAGTGGTAGAAGAGAATATTCAGATTGTGTTGATCATGACGTGGTACTGCGAACCATTGTTTTGCCTAGCAGACCAAGGCGGCGTTAAGGGAGATGAGGAATTGTTCGGGCTTGAATTTAATCTTACGAAATATGATATTGTTGCGGAGATTCCAAATTGTCTTGATGATTGCCATAAATTGAGATAACATCTCTTCAGTCATCAATGCATAAGCTTTTGTCGTGTCCCACATAAACCTGAAGGCATCTGTGATTGTGACATTGGTGGGGTGAGTGTCGTTGACCAATTGATGGGAAGAAGGGATATTTGCCATAATCTCAAAATGACAGGGCATTGGAAGAAAAGATGTAGGACATCTTCCCGATGTTTGAAATAGAAAATACAACAGTTGTCCATTGGGACATGAATGCACTGAAGATTTGACATGGTCGGGAGTAACTCTTGAGCTAATATCTAGAGAAGGATGACCTCAGTTGTTGGGGCTTCGATCTGCCAAAGCTCCTGAAACATTTTGGGGGAAAGGATAGGGGGTCGAAGGGATGATGTTGAGGTTTGTTGCACTAGAGTTTGAAAAACCTTTGTAGCGCTCTTGACTGAAAAACATCATCTCTTATCTCCTGTCGAGATAAGAGTGTCTGGATCTGACTGCGACTTCCATAATATCCTTAGCTACTGGGAGCGGGAAGATGGAAAGGATAAGATCTGAGTTCCATTGAAGACATTGGTGGGAATTTTAGTACTAGAGATCGGGTATAATAGTCGGGTGTTCCAATGGCGTATCAAAATTTGGGCTAGCAATGAGATCGCATTCTCCTAGGCAGAGTCCTGGTTTGACCTAGCAACCATGCCACAGATTAATAGTGGTGCCCGAGTGAATTTGCCAAACCAGATGATCTTTCATGAGTCGAAGGACAGTGATATTTCCTCTCCATGCAAAGGAGGCATTTGTGGGAGAGCAAAAAATTTGGAAAAGACTATTGTTGTGCTAGTAAATGGACTTGAGTTGAAAAGAACATGGGTTCAGTGGGTAGGCCAACGCCTACCAGATGTTCTTACCCATGAGTGCTAAGTTTCTGGTTCTAGAACTTGGGATGTTAAGTTTTCCCATGGAGCGGGGAATAGAGATGCGGTCCCAAGAGCAAAATTGTTTGGCTTACCAGCCTCAGTCTCATTCTACCAAAAGTTCCTGGCGAGTTATCAAGCTTGGTGGTGATGGGTCAAGGTAGGAGGAAGGTTTGCATAGTATATACAGGGATAGAATTGAGAACTGTCTTGATAATAATAGTTCTCCCTACCAGAGATAAAATCTTAGCTTTCCAAGATGAAAGTTTGGTTTCAATTTTATCAATCAAGAATTGGGAACCATTCAATTTTTTCTTGGATAAGAGTAGAGGTGAGCCGAGATAGTTGTCCTGAGTGTCAAACCACTTAGACCCGAGGATTTTATGATCATCTTAGCATGTCTGGGATGTACATTAGAGCTGTAGAACACCGACGATTTGTCATAGTCGACTGCTTGCCCGGAAGCCGTATAGTAGGAGGTGAGAATCTCTTTAACATTATGGGCTTCGAATAGCGACGCTCTGCAGAAAATAAGGAGATCATCCGCGTAAAGAAGATGGCTCAACGAAGGAGATCTATGGCGGTTATTGATGCCTTTAATCTGTCGATTACTTTCAGCTTGAGCCAGAGTTCTGGATAAGGCTTCCGCCACCAGAATGAAGAGGTACGGTGAGAGTGGATCACCTTGGTGAAGTCCTCAAAAAGGATGGAACTTTTGAAGGGGGCTGCCATTAAGTAGAACACTGAGGGAGGTAGTCAAGATGCATTGAGATATCATTTGTATCCAGCCAGCAGAGAAACCTAGAAGAGACATAATTTGTAAAAAGAAAGACCATTCTACTCGGTCGTAGGCCTTAGCCATATCAATCTTGATAGTCATCTATCCTTATTTTTTCTTTTTACTTTGTTTCATCTGATAGAAGGTTTCATGAGTCAGTGCTACATTGTCAGTGATTGATCTACTTTTCAAGAAAGCGCCTTGGTTTGGTGAGATTATGTCATCAAGAAAGATTTTGAGCCTATTCGCTAGAATCTTGGAGATGGCTTTGTAAATCACATTACAGAGACCAATTGGTCGAAATTTATCCGGAGTGATAGGATTAGAGCATTTAAAGCTCACCAATTTGTCTTAAAGAAAAACAAACAAATGTACATTTCTCTTTTAAGGATGATCTAAAGTATATTTTTTGACCATTTGTTTGGATTCTACTGTGTATAACAAAGTTTTTGGTAATAACCTTAACCTTTAGTTAGAGGGGCAATTTGGTCTTAAATTATTGATTGACCATGATGTCCTTGCTATGAGACTTAGTAGAGTACATGTGTCTTTGAGGTTGGGGGCGATTTTCTCTCAAGAAAATGATTTATTGGTCATGGATAATAATGTGGTCCAATGTTAAGATGGCACTCAAACGGTAAAATTGCAAAACATTGGCATTGAAACAAAATTAAACATAAATTTTTGGGAGCAAAAAGCAAATAACCCATTATTTTCGTAAAAACCAACAAATTTTAGCCATAATTATGGTGCTGTTGATAATGGCAAACACCATTTGGATTAGAATGTATCCCAACTAGAGCATGACCGTATTTAAACTTATCATACCATTTTGACTCAAACAAACAAAACCTTCCACCATTTTTCAACTAAGACCGTCTACAATGGAGATGGATAGGAGGCCAAAATGGATAAAGTTATCAAGTTTTATCCATTTTGGCCAACCAACTGTATGGATAAAACACTATCCATCCCCTATCCGTCCAGTCAAAATGAACAAAGACATCGTTGTTGTCCATGGATAGTAAAAGCGCGCGACTTTTCAAAAGTCGTATAAAAAAAAACCAAAAAATAAATAAATTGTTTGGTGGTGAACCACCAATAGTTAAGTTGTAGGTGGATTTGAGGTTTAGGGTTTAAATCCAGTTTCCCACCATTTCTATATCATTTGTTTACAAAAATTTTAAACTACGTATAATTTAAAAATATAGAGTTTTCATTCATTAATCTCGTTTTAAATAAGTATTATATTAACTAATAATATATTATAACTAATGATTTTTTTTGTAATTAATCATGTATATAACATTAATTAACCCTAAAACTATAGTATTTTGATTAATTAATCTCAATTAATAAAAGCAAAATATCAGTTAACATTGTGTAGCGTAAAATTAAAGAAATGTAAAAGTTTGGTGTCAAAAAAAAAATTAAAAAAAATGGGTTCAAACTAATTACCTCTACTTCAATGCATTTTTTAATACAATTGTTTTTGTCATCAAACCAAATGAAATTTATGGAAATATTTCTATGCGGCCTTTTCAAATACATTCATCCAAAAATTTATTTACAATTAAGTGTGAGCCATTTTGCATGAATTAGAATAAGGATGGATAAATCTAATCCATATCCACCCCTTAATTACCATTGGAAATAAACTAACTCTATATTCTTCTTCCCTAATCCTTCAATTTCTTCCGTTAAACTTTCATTTTTCACCCTAAAATAGAAAACATAAGTTCATTAAAAATACGCTCCATCAATCTAAGAATTTATTTATTTGGTAAAATCCTACGAAATTGAACTTGATATATGGTCCATTATTTGATGGAAACAATTAACATGATTGGAGTGTGAAGATAAAAAAAATTATCTTATGGCCTTGAGATTAGATGCCTTCTTTGCAACATCAAAATTAGTTGGAGTCATTCAACAAAGAGTGAAACCATTTGATGAATGATCTAAATGGTCAATGTTAAAGTATGTGTATACACCAGAAAATGGTCAATGATTTATATGGGTTGAAGAGTGTAGAAGTAAGAGCAAGAAAACTCAATATGTTTAGCATGTGGATTTTCATTAATTTTTTTTTTTTAGTAAGAGTGGTGGTTTAGTGTAATTCTAAATGGTCTAAATGTTAAATGATGAATTAATATGAAATGCTATATATGTGAATGTCACATGTATCAGTGACATGATAATTGTGAAATTTGTTTATGACCAATTAATATTGCTCAGTCCGGATAAATCAAATAATGGAATGTCTTATTGGTTCGATGGGTTGATATTTATGAAACGGTGAATATAAACTAGTAATGAAATGATGGATATTATGGATATCGTGATCCAAGGCTGAACTTTTGTGAAATGATGGCTATGACGAGATGAGATTTATTAATGTGATTATGAATGTGTTCGAGGTAAAGGGGTTGTCGTGGTAATGTGATTATTAATCCTCAAAATTCTTTCGTGGAACTGTAGGGGGCTCGGGAATACTGATAGGCAAAGGGGTTGTCGTAGATTAATTTCAGAGAATCGTCCAGACCTTGTTTTCGTTCAGGAAACGAAATTGGAGAGATACTCTAGAGAATTTATCAGAAAATTGTGGGGTGATAGCTCTTTTGATTGGGCTATGGTGGAATCCATTGGCAGCTCGGGAGGCCTTTTAGCTATTTGGGATGCTGATCTTTTGCAGATGAGGGAAGTGTTGAAATGAGCTTTTTCACTTTCTATTCAATTTCAAATGATCTCGGATAACTCATTTTGGTCAGGGACTAACATTTATGGTCTGTGTGATCCTTTGCTAAGAGAACACTTCTGGGAAGAACTATATGACATTGCTGGTTGGGTGCAATCGCCATGGGTGTTAGCGGGAGACTTCAATGTTGTCCATCATATGAATGAAAAAAAAGGATGCAGGAGGAGGTCCATGAGCATGCAGAAATTCAATCAGTTCATTAATGAGGTGGAACTCGCTGATTTCAGTCTAAAAGGGGGAAAATTCACATGGTCAAATCGAAGAGATTGTCCTATCCTTTGTCGACTTTATCGATTTCTGGCTTCGGTGGATTGGATTGACAAATTTGGTGATAAAGTTGAATGGCTCAGGGGTGCAGCAGGTTCTGACCATCACGCGATTTTGCTTGCGAACTCGTCTGTTGGTGGTTGTACTCGCCTTTTTTTCATTTGATAATAGTTGGTTTGATCACCCTATCCTGGCAGAGGAGATGAAAGCTTGGTGGAACAACTCAGTAGTCTCTGGCCACCCTGGCTACTGTTTATGGTGGAAGCTTAAGGCACTCAGATGCAACCTTAAAAGTTGGAGGACTAAAGTTTGGGGTAAGACAAATTTATGTATTCAAAATATTTCTGCCTTAATTGCTAACATTGATGTTGATGAAGAGATCAGAGACCTGACTACTGAGGAGAGGGTCTTGTAGAGTGCAACTACATCAGGAGTGGGCAACATTAACCAAAAGAGATGAGGAGTTTTGGAGGATCAGATCAGGAGTCAACTGGGTTTGTCATATGGATCAGGTGTCCAAATTCTTTCATAACTTGGCTAACAGACGCAGACTGTTTAACTCCATTGAAGCTCTGAGCATGGGTCAGGAGTTGGTAGTGGATGAAGTCAGTATTAGAGAACTCTTGATATCTCACTTCAAGGAGTTGTTCTATGAAAAGGAGGAGTGGCGACCTTTCTTCTCGGGGATTACCTTCAAGTCTATCTCCCAGTCTACGGCTACCGCCTTGGTAGATAATTTTTCGGAGATGGAAATTAGAGCGGCAATGGAAGAACTAAAATCTAAAATTTCTCCAGGTCTTGATGGTTTCTCAATGGTGTTCTACTTGAAAATGTGGGAGGTAATCAAAATTGATTTTCTGAAAGTTGTTGAAGATTTTAACTCGAGAAATTTTCTTGATTGGCGGTTGAATACCACTATCATCTCGCTTATTCCTAAATGTGCGGGAATGCGGACAGTCAAAGATTTTAGACCTATCAGTATTTTGAATGGGGCCTATAAGATCATTGCCAAGGTGTTGGCTAACAGATTGAAAATAGTTCTTCATTCAGTCATTTCTCCTTTTCAAAGTGCAGCAGTCAGTGGAAGACAGGCGGTTGATTGCCAATGAAATTATTCATTCTAGGAAAAAACAAGGTGTTCCAGGGCTCGTTATCAAATTAGATTTCTCCAAAGCCTTTGACAACGTCTCTTGGAGATACTTGGATTTGGTAATGGCTCGCATGGGGTTTGACTCAAAATGGATTCATTGGCTTCACACTTGCAGATCTACAGCTAATTTCTCTCTGAAGCTTAATGGTCAGCTGCACGGATTTGTCAATAGCTCGAAAGGCTTGCGCCAAGGCGATCCCTTGTCTCCTCTTCTATTTGCTATAGCAGCAGAAGGTCTAACCCAAATGATTCTTAAAGCGGTTGATGTTGGCCTAGTGAGAGGGTTTTCTGTCGTGGAGGGTAGTCCTCCTGTTTCTATTCTCCAGTATGCGGATGATACTATCTTCTTTTGTGATGCTTCTGCTTCTCAGATTATTGTTCTTAAAAGAATTATGCTTTGGTTTGAAGTTATTTCAGGTCTGAAAATCAACTTTCACAAATCAAGGGTGTTGCCTATTGGAGAAGTCACTCATCTGCACCAGTTGACGGGTTTATTGGGTTGTTTAGCAGGTCATCTTCCAGTTAAGTACTTGGGTATGCCTTTGGGTGCTAGTTTTAAAAGTAAAGTTGTGTGGGATGAGATGATCGAAAGGATGGAATCGAAACTAGCGTCTTGGAAACGCAAATTTCTCTCTAAAGCAGGCAAATTAGCTCTTGTACAATCCACATTAGCTTCTATCCCGGTGTTCATTCTGTCTCTCATCAAGGTTCCCTGTTCAATAGCAGCCAAGATAGAACAGATCATGCGCGATTTCCTTTGGGATTCTACTCATAACTCTAGAAAGATGCATTTAGTGGGCTGGGATAAAATTTGTTGTCCTAAATCTCGAGGTGGTTTAGGCATTCGTCAGGTGCTCACATTCAATATTGCATTACTTTCTAAGTGGCTTTGGCGATTTGCAGAAGAAAATGACAATTTATGGAGATTTCTCATTATGGACAAATATGGGTGCAATAGATGGGTTTGGGAAAAGAGAACTAAGTACACTTCCTACGGATGCTCTTTGTGGAAGTCCATCTCCCGGTGCGCAAGTGGCTTCTACCCTCACACCTCTCTCCAATGTGGAAATGGTGATCTCATCTCTTTCTGACATGATTTTTGGTGTAGTAACCAATCTTTGAAGGATCTGTTTCCAATGTTGTTTATCATTAACAATAATCAATATGGGAGTGTGAGCAATTTTTGGTCTAACGACAATTCTTGGGATCTTTCCTTTCGAAGACCCCTAAATACTAGGGAGCTAGAAGAGTTCGCTAATCTAATGCATTTGTTGGATAGACAGACGCTCTCATAGGGATCTGACAGTTTGGTGTGGAAGGGTAAAAGTGTGGGCTTCTCGGTGAAAGAATTTTCGGATATGTTGGCTGCATCTCATTATGAGACCCACTCCAACCCCTTCATTTCCTCTCACAAAAATCTGGTATGGGTGAAAAACCTTTTTCCTCGGATTAATTTCTTTAGTTGGTCAGTGTTGCATGAGAAAATCTTGACTAAAGATAGGTTAAGGAAAATAGGCATCCACACAGGAAGTCTTTGTGTGCTTTGCAATGAAATTGATGAGACGCTGGACCATTTGATGTTTCACTGCAGTTTCTCCAAAGCCATTTGGAGCAGTTTCTTGTCAGAATTTGGTTTGAGTTTGATGTTTCAAGGCTCCATTTTAGATTGGCTAAGTTGGTGGTCTCAAGCTAATCCTTCCCGCCGGGGGGGGGGGGGGGAGTGGTTATAGCGTAGGGTCTCTCACGTTCTCATGTGGTGTGTGTGGAAAGAAAGAAATAAAAGGGTATTTAAAGGACTCAACAGATCAGAGCACTCTATCTTTATCGAGATTAGAGAATTGCTGTGGAGGATGGGTTCGGCTTGTAATTTGTTTAGGGATTTGGGTTTTGACACTTTCATGGTGTCTTGGCATTCCTTGATATATGAATGTTTCTCTTTGTTTTTTGTTTCCTTTTCTTTCCTTAATAAACATCTTCGTGTTTGACCAAAAAAAAAAAAAATTGTGTTCGAGGTAATGTTTGTGAACCTGACAGTTATGATTAGTCTCTGGAGGCCTAATGGTAGTTATGACGATGTGACATGTCTTGATAGTAAATTGAACATTATCGGTTTTGTATTACTAATTTATTCAATATTTGACTTGCATCATTTTAGATTATATTTTTCCACAACTCCAACCATATAGATTTGTATGTTTTTATTCTCATGTTCACCTATTCAACACTAGAAACTATACCAAACCCTTTATAGGAGTAGCATGTGGCTTTGATAGCATGGTTAATTTCCCTACATCCAAGAAAGGAACCCCCACCCCAACCTTGAGGATGCTTGGGAATTTATTATAGTTGAAGGTTTTCCCATTCCGCCCTACGACTTATGATTTTGGGCCACGTGATCGATCTTTTATCGTGACATGTCTATTCTAAAGCGACACCCCTCTTAGAAACATATACGCATGTTGAGCACGATGGTCTAAGGTGCAATGGTGGGAAAATAGATGATAGTCTCATGTTGCTAACTACTAGTAATTCTTATATTTGTTATAGAATTTGTCGGTGTGGAGGTAGGCCCACTAACGATTTATGCATGTACATGGCTTACCTCGAGATATGTAGATCCAACTTTTAGTTATTATAATGGGTTTCTAACGAAACCACTCATACTATGCTCTTGTTAGTGAATTTCTTATTTGACATGGATTCTAATAGTTTCCTTGATGTACTAGCTAGTATAGATTTTACTTACTAGCGCGATGTATGACTGTATAAAGAAATGAACTATTGTGATTGTAGTGTTCACAAAATGTGATAAGTTTACCAAAATATGAAAATGAAAATCCATGGCATTGGGGTTGTTTAGCATAATGTGATGGGTTGTTCCAATGAGTTTGGGTAAGAGTACAATGTCATGTGTTTATTTTTCTAGTGTTTTCGTATATGCTAGCTAGTTTAGGAGATGTGTTGTGGGTTTGGGTACAATAGTTCTACAGTTAGTTTTCAAATATTTTGATTTTATAAGTCAAGTTTTAAGCTAATTTGATATTTCAAGTTTCTATCTTTTTTGGATTAGTCGTTTCGAGTAGTTTTCAAGCGGATGGTTGTGTCGCACTTCAACCCTTCAAGATTGTGTCAATTGAAAATATGATTAATGTAGGGTTGGGGCATGACATTTCTATTATCATTCCAAATTCATTTTCATGTTACATTTTGTGTTATCTCAAAGTGATTCAATCAATGTAAAATTTCCTTTTTATACCTCATGAATCAGTTGATGTAACACATTAATTAGGGTGTTAGATACTAGCTTGTGGTTGATGGGGAGGTGATATCATTAACATGCTTGTTGGTGTTGCATTGAGGTCGAACACCTCAAATATTTCAATTATTTGAAGATAAAAGTCATGAAATCAAGAAATATGATCATCAAAATTCCATTTTCTGACATGACAATCATCCAAACTAGGAGAAAAAAGACAAGTAGTCAAAGAAGGCTTATTTTGAAGAGTTTGAGGAGCTAGCCGGGTGTTTACTCGATGAGATGAAAGAAGCAAAGAGCCTCCTTATAGCACGACTTCTTAGAAATAAGAGTTATTGGCTAAGAATGTATATAAATTTAGTTCATGGTTGAGATGTATTTTGTCCAATAGTTGCAACTTAAAGTTAGTTTTTATGTCTACTTTCAAGAAATCCACAATAAAGTACATGGATTCGGTTCCCTTACCCTACATTTGGATGAATTTTTTTTTTTCAATTATTTATGGTTGCGCTTAGGCATTTAATTATAGAATGATAAAAACTTAAGGGTGATTGAGAGTATATATGTGTTGGCTTAATGAAGTTTTGACAAGTTATAATGGAGCGTTGATGCTAAATAAAACAATGTACAATAAACTGTAATTTTTAAAAAAACATAAAACTCCATTTTAAAGTTTTGTCGTGCCAACAACACAAGCAATACACTATTCTTAATATGGATGGACAAATACGCATTTGAAAATGTTGAAATATAAAAGGTTGTTGTTGAATTCACCTTATGTTTTACTAGAAAAAAACCCAAACTAAAAAAAAAAACCTTCCAAATTTACTAGAAAAAACTTTAAACTTAATGTTTCTCGAGTGAA
Source organism: Berberis vulgaris (assembly GCA_963556465.1). Taxonomy (NCBI): domain Eukaryota; kingdom Viridiplantae; phylum Streptophyta; class Magnoliopsida; order Ranunculales; family Berberidaceae; genus Berberis; species Berberis vulgaris. The sequence goes on along the minus strand of OY747136.1, from coordinate 77,141,829 downwards.
GCTAGGGAACCAGATTCTGCAACCAGGATGATGTGGCATCATCAAAGGATATTTTATAACCTCGAGATACACAAACACTTTAAGAATTTCACCTTGGTTACAAAACATGGTTGCAAAAACTTGATTTCCTAGTATTAACATTGATTTGGTAAAAAACAAAAAAAAACATATTTTACCAAGATATCCAAAAAAAGAAACATATTTTACCATTTCCATATTAACATTAATTTGGTCAAAACAAAGAAAAATTTTATTGAAAAAGAAACCTAGTAGAGAGGAATTTTTTTTATGAGCCAAATCTACAAATTCATTATTTCCATCTTCTCTGCCATTTTTCCTTCTCATAACATATGAACAAAGCAAGAGATTCTTTTGTTATATTGCAACACATGTTTCTAGAAAAGGGGGGTTGGCATCCGGGGACACAGATTTGTGACCTAATTTTAGATCCAAATTTTATTTCACTCATTCATAACTTTTGAAATAAGTTCATCCTTTCGGAAATGGTATCCTTAGTGTGTAGATCACTTCCACAAAAACTCAACCCGTTTGGAGATTAATAGTGTGGTTAAATGCGTTGCTCATGTTAGATGATTATTCTCTGTTCAATTTCACCAATAACTTGAACGCCTCATTTGAACTCCTAAGCGGATAAAATAAAAGTTGAGTCTAAAAGAATCAAATTACCTGTACGAGTACATCTGTCCTTCCATTAGATTGTAAATCTTTAAACTGAAACTTCAATACCAATCAATTACAAGGTGCAGAAGAAAACAGGTTCAGATAAGTACCTTAAAGGGTCTCACTCAAATGAGGTTATATCATCTTCCACTATTTGCCATCAAAGCTCAGTTACCGAATAACCAAGATGCACACTAATGCTAGGCCCTGTCCATTGCTAAACATAACATGCCATAGCTGATTGTTGCTGGATCTCATTAACTTGGTTTAAACATAGATATACCATTTTTACTGGGTTGAAGAGCTAACTGAAACTCCCAATTTGACTAACCTGGCATTGTGCGACATTGTTTGCTCAGAAATCACCATAGAAGGGAAACCATAGTTCTTGGTCTCAACTTGGGGTGGAGCCGAACAATATAAGCATTAGATAGTGAAACTTCATCACAGGGCCCCTTCAAATTGGTTGAGAATCATATCAGTTCCATCATCATCATCATCGTCATTATCTCGACTAATGTTGTCTTTACTCGTAGACAACTTAATCCCAAAATCAGCTCCACCATTTGAGTTGATCAATGACATATAAGCTTCGTCATTGAAGCAACCCACTTTCCTTAACACGTCCACAAATTCCTCTTTGCTCGCCATATCAGATTCCTTCTCACAGAGTGAAAGGAAGCAAACCACATTGTTTGGGTTTGGACGCCACCTGTTAGCATCATCTACTGAAATAGCTTCCTTCATACAAAACAAAGCCTCAGGGATTCTCTCCTCTTTGATATGACCTTGTGCAAGAAGCTCCCATGTCCAGGAGTTTGCTTTACCTCCCATTTCAATCACACGGTCAAGGAAGTCCTCAGCCTTATGTAGCATCCCATTTCGAACATACCACCCAACAAGAAGGCTGGAAAGTCTAGGATCATAACTTGATTTAACAGACATCCAGTCATTAAAAAACCTTTCTGCCCCTCCAATGTCATCTAATCTAAGCAATGAAGCAATCAACGTATGGTAACCTAAATTTGGAATGTTGGGGAAGCTTGCTTTGTATGTGTTCCATATTCGATAAACCTCTTCCTTCTCGCCCAGGCCACCATATAGACTCAGGAGATAATGAAACGGCATTCGGTCACGACCAGTAACTCTAGCCTCAACCATCCTCAAGCTAGCTTTAGCCTTTTGAACCTCCCCTAGATTCATGTACATGGTAGCCATGGTGCTGTATGTAGACCAATTAGGATTAATACTGCTATCGAGTTTCACTCGGTCAAGAACTGCTTCCATATTCTCTATGGATCCCATAGCCCCACAGGTCGTTAACCATATATTGTAGGAATATATATCCAGTCTCACATTCTTCTCCATCATCTCAGATACAATTGAGACAACTTTATCAAATTCTTTAAGTTTCATGTAGAGTGTCATCATCACATTGTAAGGAAGTGGTTCCACGAAATAACCATTATCTTTCATTTCATTCATCAAGGATTCTGCATCTTCTTTCATTTTCGCTTTTGCATACACATTTAGAAGAGACCCATATGTACGTTTGTCCTTTAGAGTTTCTGGAAGCCTTGAAAAGTATTCTTTGGCGCTAGACATTCCCTGCACTTTAGAGATGAGATCCAATTGGATTGCAGCATCACTAGAGGATGGGGAAAATATATCTTCTCGTTCATTCATCCATTCATATACCTGAGGACATGATGTAAGATTGCCGTAAACAACCAACAAGTAAGAAAAAATACTGAATATCTATAGATTCTAGATATTAAACTTCCTGAAAATCTGAATAAACCTAAGAAAGCTTCAAAAGCCAATTGATGTTTCAATGCTTCCAATGTTACATGAAAGAGGCAAAAGATAAGTTTTAGGGTGTGTCTGGTTGCATGGAATCTTATTTGGGATAAAATAAGATGTTGGGACCACCCCTAGATTTTGTGATCAATGTCACACCGCTAGATTTTGTTATCAATGTTGTAATACCACCGCTAGATTCTGTGATCAATGTCTCACCGCTAGATTTTGTTATCAATGTTGTAATACCACCGCTAGATTTTGTGATCAATGATTGGAATAGAATTCTCGTCGATATGTGTTGGTGGCGACGACACGGGTGGTATACTATTAAATAAATAGACAAGTATTGTGGATGCTTTAAGCTTTTGGTGTTTGAGTGGTATGAGTATTGAGTTGAGCATAAAATTCCACAGAATCAATCAAGAAAGCTTCTTCTTCACAAAGATAAATCAAATATGTTTAGTTACCTCAAGAGCAAGGTTATATCTACGAAACTTGCGGAGCTCCTTTGCGACGCGACAAAGTTCCCATCTCCCAAGAACCCTACCCTCTTGCTCCCATTGATCCAACACACTGGAGCAACTTGCACTGGCATCCTCCATCATTGAAATTCTGCGATAAAGCGCATCCCATTTCAAAGGGCGTCTTCCCTCTCTGTCTACAGTGTTGTAATTGTACACTTGAGGAACCCAACAGGTGATTGAAGTGGTCGTCTTCTTGTTGTGTCGATGGGTTGTTGGGAGAGTGGCTACCGAGTGAGGTGGTGGGAAGTGAAGGGTTTCGGAATAAGTGGAGGTTAAGGAGAGAGTGAAGTGGCCGAGAGGAGGAGTGGAGATTTTTGAGGTCCGGAGGAGAAGCATTTTGATTTTCGAGATAGGGGGATAGGTAGAGAGAGAGAGAGAGGCGATTTCGGGGTTTAAAGATAAGAAGAAAATGGGTTATAAGGGAGGGAAGGGTTATAACAGTCTTTGGAGATGCTATGCAAACCCATAGTTTTCGTTTTTACACCCACTCAAATAAATGAATTTTGTTCCCTTAAAAAAAAAACGTTTTGACACCACCATCTTCTACTTCCTGAAGCACACAACCACCTTTCTGAATGCATCACCACCTGCTGAAGGATGCTACTAAACAAAAAAACCCAACACCAACTCTCTTTTCTATGAAGGAACAACACCACCTCGAAAAAATAGAAAAGAAGAAGAAGATAATAAGAAGGGGGCGAGTGGTGGTAGCTCGGCCGACGATGGTAGGGTGTGTTTGTTGTGAATAGATAAGAGAATGTAGAGAAGAAGATGAACAATGGTGAGATATGTTTTATATTGATGGTATACTTCAGCACATTAAAAAGTAAATGATGGTAGTGTGTTGGTGTCAAAATGTCGCAGCAAGAAATAAAAAATAAATAAAGTTTGTCAGTTATTTAGCAAAGGTTTTTGCTACAAAACCACTTACCTTTACTCAAATTTGATCTTCCGGCCAACTCATTTAGAGCTTCATTTGCATGTTGATGAATTTGAGAAAGTTGAAGTTTGAATAGACTGTATAAGGTTCTTAAATCCATAGGAAGAGAAATCTAACAATGTTTGGTTCAAGGATTGTGATTTCGCGAAATTATACGAAAATTTACCAAATCTTTTGTTTTTTGAAATTACGAAAATAAAAATGGCGAAAGAAAAAATGAAGGTTTTTTTGTAAAAATACAAAAACTAGGTATTAAAAATTACATTTTTTTCGAGGATTTTTCGAAAAATTTCGAGATTTTTTCATAAATTTTGAGTTTTTTTGTTCTAATTATCATTTATTCTAATTAGGGGTGGGCATGGGACGAGATGGACCCATCCCATTCATTCGGAATGGGATAGATCTCATCCCGACCTCGTCCCATCTCAAACGGGATCGGGACGGGATGAGCCCGTACTAAATAGTCATCCAATAAAAAAATAACAAAAAGAGTTTTATCTCACATTACTCACACACCAATAAAGTCAAATTTATATACATATAACTTACATCATAAATAATAATAGTTATTAAATAAATAAATATTAAACTTTTTAAAGGCAAATAAATATTAAATTTCATTTAGAATTAATGATTCAATTCATTTAGATTTCATATAGAATTTCGTCTTACATTGATTTAATTTCAACACATCCTAAACTTTAATTTATAAGAGTATTTTGATTAAAATTAATAATAATAATTATTAAATAAATAAATTCGGGACGAGACAGGATAGGAGGGGGTGAAAATCTTCATCCCAATCCTATCCCACTCTAGATCGAGACGGGATGGGATCGGAATGAGTTTGATCAATCCCAAAATGACCCAAAAAAATCGGAACAAAATGGGACGGGATCGGGACGAATTCGGGATCGCGGGATGGGATGCCCACCCCTAATTCTAATTATTTATTAATTTTTGAAACCACCCCTAATTTTCTAATTATCACTTATTCTACTTATATATTACTTTTTTTAACTACCCTTTAATTTTCTAATTATAGGTATTTTAGTTTCATTTAATATGTTTAATACATTTATTTACTTGCATATTATCTTTTCACATATTTAATTTAACCTCGAAATTCATTATATATTTTATTTATCCTAAAAAATTTTACGTTTTTTTTCTTTACACACCGAAATATTTCTTAAAATCAAGAAACCAAAATTTACTCGAAAAACGAAATCACAATCCTTGGTTTGGTTAATCTCTCAATCAATAGTTGTATAAGGTTTTCATGACTTCATTAAAACTTTAATCCTAGTGCAAACGTATATAGGGAAGTAATTGCATAATTATATCTAAGCCAATAACATAACAATATAACCAAGTTTCTATTTAGACTTAGATATAAGAAAAATGTATTTAATTGTATTAAATTTCTTTTTATTATATATCAAGATAGAGGTAGCCTTAAAATTTTTTAATTAAATAGCCAAAAAAAAAAAAAAAAAACCTTAAAAGTGGTGGGAACGTGGTCCATAATATGGAAATAAGCCAATACTCCGTGTCCATGACCATGACATTAGTTTGTGAATTTTACCCAATTCAATTAAGGTAAAAGTGAAAACACAATGAAGAAAAAATTTGGTCAATCAAATTGAATTTATTTATTTTAGAAAAATGAACTTGCTCTCTTCAGATCTATACGAATTGAATGGGTCATATAGTAAATAAATAAATTGGGCTTAAAGGGACAATTTTCTATTTTGACTCCTCATATAGGACTCACTTAGTTTTCATTTACGAACAATTCTAGGCAGCCTGGGTTTTGCTGCCTAGTTTGCTGTCTGCGGTGGGGGGGAGGGGGGGGCAAAAATACATTTTTGTCCCCCCCCCCTCTTTAAACACTTTTTTGGAAAAAGGTGTTTAAAGAGGGGGGCAAAAAAGGCAGCAAAACCCAGACTGCCTAGAATTTTTGTTCATTTACATTTCAAGACATGAAATTTACATGATTAAATGAAAACTGTATTATTTGAGCTTCGTTTGAGTTGAAAATTTTAAGAAAATTAATTCACATAAAAATAATAATATGTCAAAGTTTCAGTCTGTTTTGACACATGTCCCTCGAATTACGTGTTAAAATGTAAAATGATTGATTTATTTATCATAATCACGAAATGAGCAAGGGCTACCTTGAGCGCGACACAAACCGGCTAGCCCCGAGAGTGCTTTAAAAACTCACAAAGATGATTTATCAAGATATTTAAGGATGTGGCTTAATTACACATTTCAATGAACAATATCAAAACATGTTAAAACTTTGGCACGTTATTTCTAGTATTAATACGTAATTTTTCCAGAAAGTTAAACTCATAGGGAACGAATATAAATATATTATTATTATTATTATTATTATTATTATTTAACCGTGTCATTGAAGGCCCCCTAAGGAAAATGTTGAAAATGGGTTTTATTAGAAACTTGGGTCAAAATCTGGGTTTTATGAATTTCTTAAATTGGGCTTCCCATGACATAAAAAGCCCAAAATCAAACAATACGAAAAGTGGCGGGAAAGTTGGAAACCAACCTAGGAAAAGAAAGAAAGAAAAAGGCGGGAAAGCAGAAACCCCAAAATAACTAACTGCTACCCCTATAGGTGTAGATGGCAGAGATGTAGTTCTCCATCTTGGATTCAAATTGGTCATGGATTCCAAGAGACTTGAGACTCGCTCGAGTCAGATTACACATGAGACGGAGATTATGATTCTGATTCTATTGGAGAGAAGAGGAAGGAAGAGGTTTGCTGAAGTAGGAGGGAGGGTTAACTCAACGGTAGACCTGTAGCGGATGGAATCACAAGTTCAAGGTTTAAACCCTGCCTGCGGCATTTGGAATTTGGGTTGATCATGCTAGTGTTGAGGTTAGTAGTCTATCATTATATAATAGAGTTTAGGAGCTTTCATATTATTCTTTGAAATCAACAAACCACCTTTCTATATTAAAATTGGGTTCAAAAGAGTATCGATCTCAATCACAACCAGGTATGATCTTCGATGTGAAGGTCAGCGATGTAACTCACTGTGGATAAGTAATCATAACAATTGGAAGTGGCAGTATCAATGATTTCCACAAATGGCAGTGAGGTGCCGCAAGTTCTTCTCAATGATATACTCATCCGCGACAGATGAGCATTGCCCATCTGGATACATTCCATTTATTCCGAAATTTTCCGTCTCGAGGAGACCATGTCCCAGAAGGCAATTGATTATCCTCCAGACCAGTAGAACGGTTTGTCAAAGACCTAGTTATATCGTTGTGATTGTTACCAAATCCAAGCAGAGTACTCTGCAGGTTTGTCAATCTACCCTTGACTTCTTAGATTAACCAAGCAATAAGGTCTAACACCACATCTCTATCCAACTTGCTACATTACCCAATCTCTAATCACATACAAGTAAATAAGAGACTCAGTGAATGATTACGAGACAACCTTCTCACTAAAATCGACTGCAGATGGATTGTAGGCACATATAAATTGCTTTGAGTTGTCAACAAATGTATCTAGTTTCCCACAAGGGAGATGTGTCTGAAACTCCAAACCCTGCAGATGTTTACTTTTAAGACCATAGCTATGGGGTTAGTTTGGAAAGCTCTAGTCCTGACAGTGGCTAGAAAGTTGGAATTTTTGGAACATGAGTATCAACAGAATCTGACAAGCAGTTTATAAACCAGGGCAATTCAAGTTCATTTGCAAGGCAAGACCTAACATACTTACAGGTAAAACCCTCCCTTAAAAACTCTAGATAACACCATCTCTTCTGCTGTTTGAGATTATATATTACAACCTTTTGTCAGTCTATACAAACAACTACCAACCTTCATCCTTAACAAGCCAATTTCAAAACAGGTCAGCATACTTAAATACGGTAAAGCGAAAAGGCCATCTATCAAAATGCAGTCACACATTGTGTATTTGGCATGCAAAGCAGGTGGACCTGAGAGAAGAATATCCATAACAGCCTTACCGTTCAAAAAGTATGAAAAACCAATGTCAGCGACGAACATGATTTGGGTATACTACACTACTACTAGTGCTTCCTTGTTGGGAGCCAAAACTTGTCGACGGATAAAGTAGCTCTGCCTGTGGGAAGGACCCATTAGATGGTATATCCAACAGCAGATCTTGCTCCGAACTGTCATCAGTGAACTGGAAACAGTCCAGCATAAGGGAGCTCCTCTCAGGAGGAGCAGCGAATAGGCTTCTTGGACAGAAGTAAGAGCTTTCATTGTCAATGAGGTCTTTTGTGTCATAGCCTGCCTTCATATCCAATCTTTTGGGACTTTTCATCATGGCTTTTGGCCCTGCAACATAACAAGTTTGTTAATAAGTTTTCAGAAGTACATATAAACAAAGGTCATATCAAGAATGATATGCATGCATTCAGATGTGAAGACCAAAGGAAAGAGAATGAATGAAAATGAAAGAAAAGCATAAGATGGCTAGCTTAACCAAAAACGATAACAAGTTTATCAATTTTTTATTGACTACTATTTAACCTAGTGATTATCTTGGTATGAGCATTGGAATAATCAAATTGGTTACTTTTAGTTTATGGAACATTTTCTATGGTGGGATGCTAAGCAACATGCATAACTGGGTTTTGCATCCACTCAAATACTCCCATCTTAAAAAATACTCAGTCAAAGGCAAATGCCAAAGAGTGGGAATGAATCTTTGAAACCTCCTCTCATAAAGTCCCCTTTGAAATAAGAACATTCAGATGTCTGGTGGCTGACTGATTACATTTTGAGTCCCTCACATAACATTCAGACGTCTGGTGGCTGACTGATTACATTTTTGAGTCCCTTGCATATATAACACGGTGGCGGGAACACATACTAACGATATTAATATATTTTTGAGATGCTCTCTATTTTTTAAGTGTACAAACTATACGCTGAATGTGTTACCATAGTAGCACCTAATCAACACTGGTACATGTATAGAAGCACAATTTACTATAATCAATATCAACAAATCAACCAATAGACAAATCTAGCCTTTAAGTATTTTAAGGGACTGCCGGTTTCTAGTGTGGCTGTTTAATTGCTAGACAAATCTAGACAACTTAAGACTACAGTCTACAGATACCCTTATGGAATGGCATCTTTAGTCAATCAACAATTCAGTCAACTTTGCTACTGAGTTTTTGTCAGTGCCAAACAATGATTGAACTCTTGGTTCGTTATCAAAACTTAAAAGCTGCATCTCAATACCAAAACTGAAAGCTGAAACTGAAATTGATGTCTGGTATTTTGTTTGTTAATTTGACTTAAAGGTTTTAATATAAAAAAACAGGTATTCTGTTTTCACGAAAATTCGTTTGGTAAGTCAACTCACAATGCTTTTCAGCATTCACAAAAGACAATACTTAGGGATTTATTTAAGTAAGCTTCATTCACTGTTCAAACCTGCTTCAAATCTCTACGTGTTAAAAGTAAGCTCAATCCGTATGTCATGGATAGATAGATGAAGGGAGGTTTACATTATGGTTGGCTCTCAATTTTTATGAGATAAAGAACAGACTTCATATCTTCTGTATAAAGGAACCAAAAAGACATGGAAGATCCAAAGAAAATACAAAATAGAAGCTTTAAACATCATAATAAAGTACTTGAAAAAGGATAACCTGAAAAGTTTTGATTTGGACCATCACAAGGCCTCATTACATGTGACATTGAACCAGGGACATTGGTGCCTACTGAAAATCCATTCCCTCCGGTAATTTGTTTATGCTTCAGATCCTATACCCAGTAAACAATTAGTTCGCATCAATTCAATTTTTCTATCAAGTCCTAAGGAAAAAAAATGCGTTATACAATTAAATAGTAAGGAATCTGTTCAAACCTTTAGAAGGTTATGCTGTTCAACCCATTTGGATTTGGTTAGATTAACTAATGCCAGCCTCTTCAAGGTTTTATACTCTTCAGTATCTCTTTCTGAAACAGAGAGATCAAAAACCCCTTCGGCAAGCAAATGCTGAAAAGATGATAGGTCCTCCACAAATTGAGCACTACCAAACATGCTTTTAATGCTACAGAGGGAAACATGATATAATGTGATCAGTAATGGGGCATATGGTAACCATTCAGATGATTGCAAAAATAATTTATTAGATATGTATATCCTCGATACTCTCCGAGTCATGAGGAATGCAAATTATAAAATAAGAAAATCATATATTATATTGGTTTTGAAAGCAACTAAAGTTATATAATCCCTCTCCCATTATGTGTGTGTGTGTGTGCGTATTTGCATTATAAAGGGATGCCAACCTATCAGGAAGTCTGGCAGTATCCACAGGAGGGAGATATTTCATCAGTTGAAGCTGTTCTTCATGTGTGAAATGTTTCACAAACGCGTCAAAGCTAACAACATCCTGTTCGAAATATGGGCTGCAATCAGATAAGCCACAAAACCCAAGAAAGAACAAAAACGCAAAAGCTTAACTATCATGCAGCAATATCAATTATATGAATGCAATCATATATGCAGAGAGCAGACTACCAGACTAAACTTCTACTGCAAACATGAAACAAGAAGTAAAGAAGGGAATACTTACTTTTAGATCTATGGATTTGATTGGTGAATTGTGACTTTGAAGAATTTGTAGCATTTCATAAGGCTTATACCTACAATATCAGAAGAAGAATTTTAATTATACCAAACTCTCTTAAAACCATGTTTTATAGATATGTTGTCCAATCTTGAATAACAGGTTCTTTTGGTAGATCTCTACCACACTTTTCAAAGTTTATCACTAATCAAAATGCAACTTATCCTACCACAGCATACCAGGTAAAACTTTAAGGATTTGTTCGATTTCAAGCACTCAACCAGGCATGCTTCCATAGTGTGATTTGGGATCTGAATCATTCTTAGTGAAAAAGAAATAAATAAATGATTACCCTTTGGCCTGCCCTTGTTGAATCCCATGTCCAACAGGCTTCTTCATTTCACCCACGCCAACATCTGGAACGCCTTTGCTATGAATATGTACAGGAAGAGATCCAGAACCTGAATAAACCTCATTTACAGCGTTTGCTTTGTTATCTATTGGGAAGGAGCTGGCTTCTGATTCCTCCTCTCTAATTGCTGCATTTGGGTGCTTCATGAGAATACTTCCATGACCTATCTCAATCATCGGGTTTGCACTTTCAAAAAGCAACTCTGAAGATCCAGAAAAATAAGACTGCTGCTCATGTAGTATGGAGTATAAATCTTTTGTCAGCTTCTCGACTGGGGATTGCTTTGGGCGAGTCACACAGGTTCTCTTCCTTGATGGAACCAAGGTGTCCCACACATTGGATTGGGCAGAACCTGGATGAAAGGTTACTCAAAATTAGCTAAAATTGTCCATTCTATGACATAAAATCCAAAAAGATAAACTAAGAAAGAAGATAAATCCATACTAGTTTGATTTAGGTAACCAAAGAAATAAGTTATAAGTATTGTGCAGCACACAGGGAACTATATGCAGTTTCCCATTTTAGTCATTAATATTACTTTCTTTTTACATAAAATATAAGCTCTGTATCAATATTTATTTATTTATTTTGCATAATCAAGATATGTAACATAAATATTCAACATATAGATGGGCCAACCTGTTAACTCATTTGCATCTGTACCACCAAACTGTGCGCAGCTCTCAGAGTAAGATATGGCCGAACCAGAACTTGATCTGTTGCTTGTATCCTCCTCTAGACCCCTCCGGAAGTTCTGGTCATAATCCGGGGCTTCTCGCTTAACTACCACATCGCCATAGCTTTGCTTTCTTTTGTTCAACTTAGGCTCTTTGTGCTTAATTGATACAGTTCTCACTTTGGGAAGTTTGTACTCATCAAAATCATCAGGTTCTGCTCGAGCATGTAGAGGGGTGTAGTTTACAAGCGTTCCTTTTGTTCTCCATCTAGACCCACATGCATTGCATAAAACTGGCTTCTCTGGTGGTCCATTACGCCAAAGAGGGGTGCCTGGTGCAAGTGAAAAACAATTTTGAAATATTTAAGTATAAGCATTCAAGCAACTTTAACATGTACAAGCAGAATTCAATTCCAAAAATCACATAAGTACGATGCTTGACTAGAATAACTCTTTTCAACAAGTTGCCATGTTCTTGATCTACATAATCATAATGTTGAGACTAGAATCTACTTTCAGAAAATCTTAGCGTAGTGCTATGAGTGTCTCCACCGAATACAATCTTATTCTTATAAAGGACTTACCAAGAAGACGACCAGGAACCCACTAATGAAGTCAGCCACTGAAATGTGTCATACCATTTACAAGCTATAGAAAAGCTCAAGATTTTCCCCCTCTTTTAAAGCTAATAGAGTGGTTGAAAATGTACGAGAAGGGTGTACTCAAACAATTACCTCGCCTGTTCGACTGAGACCTTTTTTTTTTTTACCCTTAACCCTCCCCCCACCCCATGCTGCCACCCGGGTTCGAACCAATGACGTGTGACTCCATCCGCCACACCTCTACCAACTCAGCTTGTACACCTTTGGCGACTGAGACCTTATTGAGGCACTGACACAGATAGACTACATGTTTTTTTTTTGTTAAAAGATAGACTACATGTTGATTTGCAATATGTCCACTCATATGATTCTTACAGATCAGGAATATTGAATAGTGACATCAAGTTATCGAGCAAGCAGAAAAGTAAAAGGACCAGTTTTGAAACAGGAGCTCTAGATGCTAGAGACAAACAAGAGTTGTCAAGTAGACTTGAGAAAGAAGAGATAAGGAGAAGGGGATGCAAATACTTCTAAGTTTGACATATATTTAATCTGTATATAAGAAAACATTCTAGGGGAAATTTCAATAGTCACCGCCTTTTCTTTCCACAGGAAGTAGGGGTTCGAATGAAAGAAATTCAAAGTTAGCTGAGAGGTGACCTCAAGGCAAAACATCGACATAGTCCAGGACAAAGGCTGGCATGCAACAACCAAACACATTTTATTTATGGGTTATATATAGGGATTCTTAATCAGCCTCAAACTAGACCCAACTTTAATCTCTATTGTCAGGATTTACTTTAGCATATCTATCCATCACTGGAGGCCCCATTCCTTTTTTACTGAGGTTGTAACTCGTTTTCTGAATCTCTGTCACAATATTGAGGAGCTACATCAATGTTGTATTCCTCATTATGGAGAATGCAACTCTTTTTGTGAAACTCTTTTATCACAATATTTTGCTGACACTTCCTCTTTTAAGTTATCATCATTTTCATCACTTTCACAACACCCTCCCACTCTCAAATTCCCGACTTTTTTCTTCACTTCCATACCCTTTTAGAGCTACTATTGTGAAGTGGCCTTCAACAGCCCCAATTTGATTGGAGAGAACTAGGTGATGCTTAAAGGGTGGAGGCTAACAGGAAATAAATCCCGATGTCCCCTTGACTGATTTTGTAGTGAGAAGACGATGAAGAGTTGGAGGGCATTCTGAAGGTAATATAATTCCTTTCTTCCCATAACTCCAACTAAGAAACATAAGAGGGTCAATGGACCTTTTAGATTGGAAAACCCTGGAGTAATAACCTTCAATCATCTAAAAAACATGCCTAAAAAGATATCCACCTCTGTTAATATCACTGAAAGGCAATGATGGAACTCCCAGTTGAATACAATGAAGTAATATCCACCATCTCAATGCTCGATTAGTACATCGGTCGCATCAGGTATGACGAAGTGACAACAAGCCAAACGTTCCAAAAAAGGGCCTTATCACATGTAGACAAAAATTGCCACGTCACAGGGAGTAGGGTATCAAATTGAATCACCTAGATAAGAAAACAGTCTCAGCACTAAACCAAGCCTGTCATAGAACACGCATTACATATCTTATATGATTAGAATCAAGTGCACAAGTTATGCTCTTCCATTGGATCTGCTTAACTCCCATGTCTTTTGATCACTCAAGTGTCATCAAATAGTTACTGAATCCTTTTTATGATATCATTCCTCGTTCTCAGCAAACATTCCTTCCATGTCAGAAAAATAAACCATTGCAATTGACTTTTGCCTTGACTGAATTCCCTACAAGAACAACACCATACACTTCTAAAAATACATAGACATTCACTCTAGTAAATTCACATATCTGCTGGTAGTTTCCTAGTATTGCACCTGATAGAGCATAGCTTCTCTTTTTACGGTCTTATAAAACTTTCAACCAAATATGGTCAACAGGTGCACTCATATAAAACTACAGAAAACACATCCATTTAAGATATCTGTCCCTAGTTATTGTGGGCAACATGCACCTGATCTCTACATCCTTGTAAATAATGTAACCCAGATAAAGATAATGATAACTTCAAGGAATTTCTTGCCAACAATTCTTGTTGTAACATCAAACCAAATTATGGTTCACTTACTCTTCTTACTTCAATTTATTCTAAAGACTTCCAACTCAAACCCAAGCTCCTTTTGAAAAAGCCCCATTTATAGTCGTCTTGACTAATACCTCTTCCGCAAATAACATACTCCACATTGCCTAGAATTTTAATTTGAACTCTTCTACTGACATTCAGAGAAGGATACAACCTTGAAAAATATCCACTCATAAGAGCTTGTTGTCTTGTTCGAAATAGCAAGTGAGCAAAGGAAATCATTGCTCTCATTCAAATTTATGCTTACCACATATGTCCCTCCACAATTTCATAAATCGCCTTGAAAAGTTGAACTTTTTCACCAATATACAGTTACCAGAGATGTCAATCATCTTAGAAATCATTTTTGAAACTCTAACCTCAAAACAAGAGGATGACAGGTATGTTTCCACTAATTATGATAACAACCATATATCATCTATATCTCCATCAATTCTCTTCCATTCAAGTATCTTGACAAATTCGTAAGAAAATGTACTCTTAATTGACAGAGAGCTCAAGCCACCCATCGACCAAACGGTTAACTGCCTCCCCCCACAACCCCACCCCACCCCTACCACCACCACACCACCAAAACAAAGAAAAATAATCTTACATATGTAGATAATGTCATATAGTATAACCAATCTGAAAACCAACAGAAGCTTGTTCTCGTCTTCTTCACTCAAAATGTTACCACCATTCAAATTAAGAGAGATGAATCTCATATCCTATACTTAGGTGACATGCTGCACCTGCGCATATCCAAGTCGAGCAAGAACACATTGTCCTAAGAATTGCCACATTACATGGATAAGTTAGTGATGAAACGGTCAAAGTCTGTCATAAACAGTAACAAGACTATAAGACTCAACTTCCTTACATAGGAGTATAACATAACCAGACAGGGGAAAAGCATCATAAACATGAATATATCCATATTCACCATAAGTATCGAGAAATACAATAGAGTGAATAATCGTCCGGGTCAAGTGGTGGAATTCTCACAAGAGAAACGAGTACATTGGTTTTTACCTAACATTCATTCCATCGAGAAATACAAGGAAGGGAAATATCATTAAGAAAACTAACTATCCCAGCCTAACATCTTGACAATGAGGCACATAGTATTTGGTAAATATTATGAGAGAGGTGTCCAGGCCATCTATTAGGAAATTTTGCAGAATACGGAAGCACTTTCAATCCTTTGTTAATCACAACCAACTACTAGTCAAACACCTTGCGACAATGTTGCTTGTTTGAGCTATAGCAAGTTCAAACAATCAAGTGGAAGTAACTAGCAATCACCTATACGCAAAATATGGCACTTTGTGCTTTATCCAAGCATATAATGCAAGCACTAATTGAAGGTATATGTGAAGAAAACTTCACATTTGGTGACCAATGGAAGCTATAATTCTTCCTCAAAACACAGTATCAATTATTGACCAGTGAACTTCACTAACAAATGCACTTTACTCCACTGCTATACTGGAGTAATACACTGATAACAACATTTAACCGAGTTCCATAAAACTTTAGAACTAATCAAATAGCTTGTTGTTGTGTAAAGCCTGATTTAATCAAACTACAAACCACCATTGTCAAAGCATAGAACATGACCTCGAAATTGGACTAGATTCAAAGTTTAGCAGTCAGCCTTGACAAAGGGAAAACCAGGGAGGAAAACTAACCACAACTAAAGTCAAAGTGTTCAGAAATGTCCAGCATGAGCACTTGCCCAGAGGACAATTCGAATCGAACAATTATTTTCCCTACCAGAAAACACATTGGCAAAGTAATTCTAAGCAATTCAACAAGAAAACACCATTTTTCATACAAACTGCTTGCCAAACAACTCTACTGCAGTCTACTAATTCAATTGAAACAGTCAAACAAGGGAACAGACATTTAGGAAAAGATAACCCAATTATAAAACATAAAATATATAAATAAATAAATTTTAAAAAAAATCAAACCCCAATCCAAGACACATGGAACCTATCAACTCATCATGTGAGACAGAACAACAAATCCAAATAATTTCTCTTTTCAACAATTCAGTGAATACTTTTCACAGCCAAACACACACAAAAAAAACAAAAAAAACAAAAACAAAGGAATATTTATGCAAGTATATATATATTTTTTTGCCCAGTTATCTTCTGTCTTTGGTCTTTACTTCCATGGAAAATCATGATAAATAAATTGAGAAAACCCCATTAATCTAAAAATAAAAAAAAAAGGGACTCACTTGTGACTCCACAGTGATAGCAAGGACCTTGCTTGCCCATGTCTTTCTTTTTTCTCTTTTCTCCTTAATCTCCAAACAAGGATTAAAGCCAGAAAACTAGAGAGAACAAAAAAAAAAAAAAAAAGTAATACAAAAATGCCAACTAATTTCTTTCTTCAAACAAAAAATTAAGATTTTCCAAAAACCAGTTTTATAGAATGGGTTTTCTTTTCTCCTAGAACCCAGAAAGAGTTGCAGAAGAAACCAAGAACAACCCCAATAAAACCAGAAAAAAAAAAGGTACTAGTCTCTCTGTGCTCTGTGTGTTCTATGAGGAGTTTTTTTTAAAAAAAAAAAAAGAGAAAATCAACCCCAAATGAAGAGAGATTGCTATGGGTTTTTAGCTGGGAATCTGTACAATCCTAATGGGAGAGAGAAAACCCATTAAGGAATCTAATTAAAGGTTGGGAAAGGAAGGTGAAATGAAGGGAGAGAGAAAGAGACATTGAAGAAAAAGAGAGAGAGAGAGGAGGCTATGCTTGCTTGTATGAATGACTTCTTGTTGTTTGGTGTTGTATTGTTTATAGAGTAAATATTCAGCTTTCAATTGCTTTGCTTTATTTTGCTGTTATTGAAAACTCACTTTTTAATTAAAATTTTTAAATACTAAATAAAAATTTTAATTTTTTTTTATATTGTTCTTTTTTTATAATGGGGTGGTGTTGACTATAGACTCCTTCCCTACTTTTTCTTTTTCTCTCTTTTTTTTTTTAAAAAAAACTTAATTTCATCTGAAAATTCAAGAAAATCCACATTAATTATGAAAATTAAAATTAATAAAGTCAATAGCAAGGAACAAGAAAAAGGAACAAAACATATGGAATTTGTTTCTTTGCTTTTTTTTCACCCATTAAACAAATTCTTTTGTTCTTATAATGTTAAAATTAATGACTTATTTTTGGAAGAAAATTTTAGTGAGATCGACTAAGTTTAATGCGATAACCAAAAAATCTTATTAGGAAATTGGTGTTGCTGGAGCCTGGAGCAAATTTATGTCGTGGTACTTTTTGTTATCTTGGGAGCGAACTTTATTCGCGGTACTTTCTGTTAGTTGCGTTATACACATACTTAAGAACTAGATAATTTCTAAGGGTCTATTTGGTTAGCCATTTTTTTTTTTGAAAAAATGGAATCTATTTCCCTTGTATGCAGATTTTCGCTATTTGGTTGTTTATTTACTGACAAGAAATCAATTATTCGTAAGACGATTTTCTTACTATTCATGAAAATTCAAGTCCGAGAGGAATGCTTTGGAATCAGATTCACAAAAACGATTTCAATTTTCGTGTATATTTTCTATTCAATCGAACAGATCTTGAGAGATAAAATTGAAAATTAATTAATTAATTAATGTAATAATAAATGAAAATACAAAATTATGGATATTGGATAATTTTCAACCATTTATCATGTCAAGATTAATATGGTCCACATGAGCAAGGGTCAAGATTAAGGATTAGGTGGGCCTATATTAAAGAACTAAGAGTAGTGGAAGTTGCCATCTTCAAGGTGTTGTGGAAGAAGAAAGGAAGAAGGACCACTTATTGAAAAACAAATAAATAATTATATTTTTCTTATTTTAAGAGTGGAAGAATTATTAAAATAATAATAATAAACAAAATTACTTAGTCATACCACATACATAACAATGAGTTGGAATGGACCCATGCAAACCTCATTACTGCTTGTCGACTTGTTCTTCCTCTTTCTCCATATGATAATGCTTTGATAAACTTTCAGGTTTACTGATATTTTTAGCTCACAATTTAATATTGTTTTTATCAAATATTATTAATTTGTTGAATAATTACCTCTATTTGATCATTAATTTTATTTTATTTTTGTATATTGATTTGTTATATTGTATATGTTGTATCCTAGCAACGAAATAATACAATTTTATACGTTTGGATAATTTATATAAAGCAACGATTAGAGTCGGTTTGTTAGAAACACATAATCTGAAAACTTTAGTTTATACTGAATGTTGATACTGAAGGCTTATATTAAATATTGATGCTGAAAATAAACTTTGAATACTTAATATGAAAGTCTGGAAAAATTGTTTGTTGGATTCATTATCAAGATAAGTGAAATTTGATTTAAAGTTTTTAATATGTTGATAATGTCAAAAATAGAAGTGTTCAGAAATAAGCAAGAAAAATGTTGCTTTTGTATAAACACTTAATTTGGCACTGAAGATTTGTTTTTTAGGCGATAAAAGCATACCTATGAAAAAGATTTTGTACAATGAAGTATCGTTGACGAATGCCCAGTGATCATATGATCCCAAGATTTATGCAATGAGAATGTGGTACGAAATCCAATCTTTACCGTTATAAAGTAGAATATAACAGTCCAAGTTTGATCAAAGAGATTCGAGAAGCTTTGGATTTCTTCTCTTCCCGTATTAGATTGAAATTTTATACATGCACATAGTAACACATTTTAGTTTAACGGTTTTCTTGGTCTATTAAAGTGTATTTAATGAGTTTAGTTTGGTAGCATATACATAAGTATTAGTACCTCGAGAGATCATATGCAAAATTGACAAGGTGAAAATATTTAAGATTACTATTGGTCATGGCTTCGGCTCGTGTTAAACTCATCTTCAAAAATAAAATTATTTATGTATATATTTATTTTTGTGTGTATGCTAATATCAAGGGGGTACCACTTTGAGAGTTTACATTGGGCATCCTAAATGTCAAGGACTCCGTACTAATTGCAATTTAACATATTATTGGTATGCAAAAAGTTGCAATTTTATTGTATTTTTGAAATTTATGACTCATAGTTGCATCTTCACATGTCTATTTCACGGAGTCTCTCTCAAGACACGGCCTAAGCTCTATAGATTTTTTGTAATATGCTACTTTTCCCGAATATCTAAAAAGAGAAAAAAAAAATTTATAAAAATTCTCCAATCATCACAATGCTAGTATGTAAAAGTTTTGATAATTGTCGTGAGCATGTTGTTTATATTTATTTTTCATTACAAATAACCCTATGTCTTTCAATCAGCACAATATGAAGTTGGTTGTGGCATTAGGGTAAACTGGAGAAAAATATATTTTCAAATCACAGAAATTCACCCCAAACTTTGACTTCACTAAAATATGAACTTCAACATCTTTATTTTAATAAGCATTAAGAAATTAAAAATCAACAAGAAAAACATGCATAGAAATATCAAAATTGTCTCTGGTTGTATCACTTTCATAAAAGTTATATATAAAGTTGCCATCTTTAAACCCAATTTTCCGGAATAACCAATGAACTTGTTTTGGTTTTCTCCATAATGGATATCCAAAGTAGGACAAGATGTCAAAAAAAAAAAACACATAAAATTTACCAAAAACCTAACTATTCCCTTTGACAACAATCCACCTCATAATGTTGTCATTTAGGTGTAATGTTCACTTTAATGTTTGATGAGATTGTAATAATGTATAGATTAGGTGTTTTCATGACTTAATTCCAAATAAAGATATAAATAAAATATGAAATTCCATTGTTCTTCCTTAACATACCATTTGAAGAGATAATTATTTTTAATCATCTTTGGTGTATTGTTAGGTACATTTTATTGGGGAATCTTCAAAGATAGATTTGAATGACTAAAGAGGAATCATGTATGATATCCTAATATATGCTTAAAGATTGATCCTTGTATTTAGGATAATACATAGGTTGACAACCACAATCGATTAATGCCAAATAATAATGTTAATTAATAATCACCAATGCAAATTTGTTAATACTCTTAAATTGCTCACTAATTGAGTGAATAGGATTCATAGGAAGCATTTAGCCATTCAAGAGGGCACTTTGAACCTATAATGATATTAGTATTTACTTGTTTATGTATACTCTTAAATCTCCTTTGGGCAAAGCTTCGAAGATTATTATTATTATTATTATTATTATTATTATTATTATTACTATTATTAATGGTGTTAGAGGAGGTGCTGGTGGTGACAAAAATGTGAAAGCACCACATTAACACTACAATTTGTTGGTATGAAAGAAAGGAATGAATAAAATGTGGGCTTCCCCACCTTTAACATCCTCGTACGTCCTTATAGGGTTGTACTAGAATTAAATAACACTAGGCAAAACTCATATAATGCAGAAAGATAACCCATAGGAATATCCATAGGATAAGGTCCCGTGAAAAATATAAGGTTGTAAAACAAACCAAATACTACTAGGGAACAAAATCCAGAAAGGTACCAATGCCAAGAGGCCGTAGTATACATTAACAACGGAAAAGAAAACCCATAAATAAATGTTCACTTGTATTGAAAATGGACTTTTGGTAGAAAAGTAATGAAAACGACTCCTAAACTTGAGAGTAGAAGTAACAAGCATTTCTTTATTATTACATTTTAGCATTGTTTGTGGGATGAGGCTTGCGATTCATGAATCCCGACCTAGAAGAGCTTATTACAATCATTACAGTGTCACCCATTTGCTCAGGGAATGGTAACTTGGGAGTAATCGTTAGGGGAAGACCAAATCTAGACAGACCAATCGTGACCCAGACTAAGGCGAGGGATCAACTGGAAGAATTGACAAAACAAAAATATTTGAGTACACAATTCCAATTTGAAAGGGAGGTGATGCAAAAAGATGGACCACCATCCAGTTGGAAGCCGAGATCATATTTGCTAGTGGTATCTGAGACTTTTTGGAGCAGCTGGAAACTTAGAAGCAGTCCCACCCTTCCTGGATGGAGCAACTTATGAAAGATTTCTGAATCACGAAGTACCAGAACACAAGTAAATAACCTCTCAACAATCTACGTCGACCTCCTAGATGGTGACGACATGAGAATAACCAACGAAAAATAGGCCCAATACTTGGATCAAAATTCTAGATGAACGAACCACCGCCCGAACCCTACTGAAAAACATTATGAATTGTCTGTTCCTAGATGACATCATGGCAACGAAATTCAATGTGATAATTTTCACAAGTAGGAGGGTCGGAGTGACCTAGAACAAGTGTTAAAGAGTTGAACGATGAGGTGTATGCAATGAAAATCTCATTTATGGTTCTGTAGAGTGACAGTAAGGGTGACTCATTTGTCAACTTCACCCACAAAGGGCCATGGGGTTGTATGCCCACAAAGAAGCCTTGATGCACTATATATTTTCATCGAGCTTGTAAGGATCCTCCACAACATGGTCCAATACCTTCCCTTAATAAGCATCAACATTTTTTGTCGTTATGTGAAATGTTTTTTCACAGTTCACCTATAGCGAGTAGTTCTATCATAGTTGGGTGAGAGGAATGAATGATTATGGAGAAAGCACATAAAGATAGAAAGGATCTCAAAAGTTGTTTCATTTCTTATGCTGAACTTACTGTTGTTCATGGAACTAATGAATCAACGACAACTCACTATTGAGTGGTTGTGACTAGAAATAAGGGTTTGTTGCCGCTTGTTCTAACGTAGATCCGATGTATCTATCATGTAAGGTCGTTAGTCATTATAGATAGTACGTACAAGCATAAGTAATGACCTAAGTGGTATGGGCATTATTTTGTAGATTTGAGTTATTACCCTTTTTTTTTTTGGGTGGTATTACCATGGATGGAAAGGATTATGAATTTTGTGATTGTTGGAGGGAACATAATATGATCTCGATCTAGTCGACTTTGTTGATTCAATAGATCCGACCGGTTGAACAAATGGAGCTAGCAACACCAAAAAGCAGCGGTAGTGGGAGGAAAGTAAGTACAAAAGGCAATGGATGCAAATGCACCTGAAAAAAACAACAATGTCATCAGTAATAACATATATGAGTGACGCCCAATATTCCTTAGTCTTGTGTAAGCCGCAGATTCAAATGTATAACCTTAAGTTTTATCCTTTACACCAATAAATGAAGCAACGTGGAGGCTAAGATAGATGGAGCAGGGGTAATGCAGATCCAAATCCATTGAACCAATAAACAATTAAGGCAACACGAGTTGGGGTGGTTCAACAATATGGATGTTGTAGTTGCATGCATCACTTCCACTTGACACTTATCGTAATAATAAATGACTTTTCTTGCCGTGACCTTCTCTTAGATTCTCAAAACTTATTTCATTCCATCCCTGCAAGGGTAGAAACCCATAAGGGCTTCATAAGTGTCTAGTTATGGTAGGATTATCCTTTCGAAAACAATGTGATGTTTTCGGGCTCATTGTCAGACGATGTCATGGAAGTTGCCAACCATGCAAGTGCATCGGCTCAAGCATTTTTTCCCTCAACACATGTTCTATGTTTCAAATGTACTTTGAAGTACGCGAACACATTTCAAAGTACAATTTTGATATAGATATATAAAATAGTTAGCATATTTTATTTTAGAAAATAAGAGTTTGATGCCTTTAGGAAAAAATATTTATTTTGGAAGTTTAATAGTTTTATATTTTATATTTGCCTTAAGCAAGGATTTTGGCAATTCCTATTTTGAGTAGGATTTGAATTTCTGTTTTGGAAGTGTTTTTTTTGGTTTATAAATATACCCTAGTTGTATTGAATTTAAAAGAGTTGAATGAAGGTCAAGAGTTATATTTGCAATTACTTAGTATAAGAAGGCGTTTGCGCATCCTAATTGCCTTTGTCATTATTGAAGTTTTCATTTTGCATTGTGGTGAAGATTTCTTTATCGCTATCAGCGTTATTGCGTTCACCATCATAGTTGAACCTGACATTACAAGTCCTTGTTCAAGTTAGTTGAAAACAAATAGTGAAAAATGAAAATATTAGAAAATTGGCTACAAAGTAAAAAAAAAAAATAAATAAATAAATAAATAAATATATATATATATATATATATATATATATATATATAAATTAGTAAAGACATACAATCAATAACAAATTAGATACCATTACATGAGCCATTGAATATATCACTATAAAAATTGATGGTCCTCATCCTCCTCAAGCACATCCTGGAATCCCATTACATGTACAACGACAACAACATGTTCCTCGTTGTGATCCACAATGGCAAAACAATATGTTTTTTTTCAGGGAAGAACTATGAAAATTGATTTTCCAAGATTCAAGGTTCAGATAAAGAAGGTTGGTTAAATCATGCTGAATAATATAAAGTTCTACATGGAATTCCCAATGATCAGATCGTTCCTTTAGTTGGGTTGCACTTAACAAGTGAGGTTTGTTCTTGGTACCCTTAGATGCGTCGTTCAATTAGAACAGTGAGATGACCCAAAATTTCTCTATGTGCATTAGATTTGGTAATTGAAAACATCGTGATCTGGGTGGTGCATTATCTTAACTTTCATAAACTGGAATCGTATGTGCATACATCGAAAATTCAAAAATCTTAAATATGGTAAATCATGCAATCCTCGAAGTTCAACTTATTAGCATGTTTATTTCTGGTTTGCATCCCGACATCAAGTCTGAAGTTTGTATCTTACATCCTGAATATCTTACTGATGTTTTTTAATATGCACTTCATCGAGGAGAGGAAATTATTTTGGTCTAAGAATATCACAAGTTTATAGAAGTGCTCGTTTGGGTTCTTATATTTCCAAGGATTATGCTCTAAATAAATGTTGTAATTGCGGGCAAGAAGATCATCTACAAGCTAATTGTACATGGAACAAGAAAATTCCTAATTTTCTCGAAAAATTTCTTGGTCAAGAATAAGTCGTTTTCTCAAATGCCTTCTCCACAAGTCTTAACCACCCCCTTGGCTGGAAGAAACAAACATACACTCATCAAATGAAACATCCAACTCTTTCAGAGTCAAGTTGTCCAAAAGGGATGTGCCTGCAAGAGATATACAATGATTAGGGTATTTTATTTAAAAAAAAAAAAGAGTTTAATGTTTTTAAGAATTTGTTTATTTTGCAAGTTTAATAGTTTTCGAAATTACTAGTTGTCTTAAGCTAGGATTTGAATTTCTGTTTTAGGAATTACATGTTCCCGCCTATTCGAAGGATTGATTGGATACCTCAGGCTGCAAGACGTTAAAACAAACGCTTATTAAGAGGCAACCAATGTGGAGAAGCTGATGGCAGTTGTGGAACTCAGATTACAACACAATCATATTTGTTTTCTCTATCCCTTAAAAAAAAATTTATCACTAACTTTGCTTTTATTTGTTTTTTCACCTTTAAATCTTTCGTTGCATATGCTCTACTCTTTACACATTAAGGACAATGTTTAGTTTAAGTGTGGGGGAAACACCGTTGTTCTTTTTTTTTTTTTTGATTTTGGTGTTGGTTTTAAATAAATAAAAAAGTGTCAGTCCACAAATAAAATAAAAATAGCAAATATTGATTTTTGTTGGTTTTAGTGTCGGTTTAAAAAAAAAGAAATATGTAGTTGTTTTGAATCTTGGGATACTATTATAAAGAGGGACGAAAGTCTAACTAACCCAAGAAAATGAAGAACACAACAACTATGTGTCACGTTTCGACAAAACAAGTTACAAACGGGCAGACTCATTTTGAGAAAACGTCTAGAATACCCTAAACTTGTTTGCTAAAACATCAAGCATACCTTGAACTCGTTTGCTAAAACATCTAGGATACCCTAAACTTGTTTTACCAAATCTTGATAGTGTTTTAGCAACTATAAGGCATTGACGGTTTTGTAAAAAAAAAAAAATACATGACACTTGCCAATGGTGTTATGGCCTAGTGGTTAGGGCTGTGTGGGTTTGTCCCCCATGTCTTAGCTTCGAATCCCACCTGCGGCATGGTTACTTTCTAATGGGTGTTGACCTATAGGTCGCCCAGTTGATAGGTTATGAGATCCTTAAAAACCTAGCTCGCCTTCCAAAAAAAATACATGACACAAATAACAACATGTTTTGGCAAAACATTCCTTGGATCAATGACATGTTTTGTCAAAACATAGCATATTTCACGTGTTACTTCATTTTTTCAACAAGTTAGAAGGCTTGAGATTTTGTAAAACGTCCAAGTGTATGCTTGGATGTTTTACTAAATCGAAATGGTAAAAATTTGCATGTGGCACCTCTTAATAAATAAATTGGCTCGTGGCGTCTCTAATATCATATTTGTACCCTCCAAATGTTAATTTTTCTTAGGGTGCCATTAATAACACAATGTGGGTGCTTTTGTCAGCCTCTAATTGTGAAAGTAGGTGGTGGTGTTCAGTACACTACCAAATGTACTAGGTGGTAACGCTGGACATAAGGTAGTTGACCTGTTCAATATGCACCTCAGGCTGCATTGACTAGGTCAATACTCTTGGGTGGCTTCTTTGGCTATGCCTACAGTGGAATACCGTTTTTTCTACACCTTCTTGTGTTGCCACCGCACCAAAATTTTTTAAAAATTCTAGACGTGCTTGTCTGATTGTTGGTAACAACATGGTCATCAATCTTCGTTTGTTTGTTTGTTTGTTTGTTTCTTTCTTTTTAATCCCTTAACCCCTTGTCAGTGGCGAACAAGAACCCTAATTCGGCTAACCCATCTTGGATTTAGCATGGGTTGGAGACTATTCTAAACATGGGTGCTCTTTTCTTCATTTCAAAGCCACCCATTATTAGTTTAAGCAATGACAAAATCCACCCCTTGACTTTTGTACTTTAAAGGTAATTTCCATGGATCAAGCCCGTGATCTTATATATTGATTCAAGGGAAAGCTTTAACTGGTCTGGGTGGGCTCATATAGTTTGACATTAATCTCACAAAAAACTAATTAAAATAGTACAGATGAACATGTGTGATTGGTTGGGATGCCACTTTCTGAACCATGTGATGAGACCACATCAGCTGACATGAAGCCCACCATGATTATCTTCTTTCCATAGTGAGTCATGCATGCTAAGTGTTCACATACTCTATCTCATGAATAAACAAAAAACAACACCACCAACAATAGTGAGAAAAGAGATCAGATGCCATGTTTGTTTTGGAGCAATTTTCTAATGGGGAACAGATAAGGTTTGAGGTTCATGACTTGAACATAATTTGATGTCATTACGACTTTGGTAATATCTCAACATCACAACTTAGCAAAAAAGATAAAGTCAAAGGATGGAGAAAAGGGGTAAACAAAAACACATTATTATGTTTTCATGATTCAGTGGCTTATTTGGTTTTAGGGAAATCAAATGCTAATTTAGGTATTGTTTGTTTGCACGGAAAATAGACATGGAAGTCGAAACCAAATATACCCTTAGTTATTTTATTTTTTTTGAAAGAAAGCAAAATTTGTAGCTCATTTGTTTATTGATCAATGTGGTCAAAACATGGTGAAAAACGATCAAATTCAGCTGGTTTATATATGAAGCATCACTAATATACTAATATGCATAGACAACAACCAAATCGTAGAGATGGCAATAGAGTGGATTTGGGAAAATTCGTTCTCGTCCCGCCGGGGTTGTGACCCCGAATCAACCTCGAATATCTGTTTAATATTCTTTTTTTAAACTATACCCACTCCGGACAGATTGGTGGATGTCTGTCTAACTTTATTCCAACCTCTTTTTATTGCATTATGTATGCTACGTTTTCCAACATTAGTTTGCTTGCTAAGTTGCAAGTTTTTTTTTTGAGTGGTGTGCTATCAACCACAATGTTGTCACCAGTGGCGGATCCAGAATTTTAGTCAAGAGGGTGAAATGCCAAATAATTATTAATTGATAATAGTGGTTATCAAGGACAGAGCCAAATTTTTGTTCCTAACCGAGCTAGTAACTACTAAAAATGTATAACTATCAAAAGTACATTGTATATACCAAATTGAATCCAGTGTAGTTCAAATTTAAACCAAAATAAGGTCACAACATCGATAACCTTAGCAAGTATATAACTAGAATATATAATTAAAATACGATAAATATCTAGTTGAAGCTTAAAAAATCTGAAATTTGCGAATTTAATAAAATCCTAACACAATTTCAATAGTTTATATGAGTCTCAAATTTTGTATGAGTTGGATAATTGAATTATATAGTTATTATTATATATATAAATTTCAAATATTTTTTTGGATGTTTTATACCAGTTGTGAACAAACAAATATTTATTTATTTTAATTTTATTATTATTATTATTATTATTCTTTATTTATGTTTTCAATTACATATAAATTGAATTAAAAACAAAAAAGTTAAGGCATGTCATAATGATAAAAATAATAATTGTCAATAGTCATGAAAAAATCATAGCCATAAAGAAATCTTACCCTTCAAGAGTATCGAACTCGGATCATTTTCTAAAAATGTTAAACTTCTAACCACAACACCAATAAAGACATGCACGAGTAGTTGAATGAATAATTATAGTATTGTATTATAAATTACATAATTGAATATTTTTTGTAAGGCTAAGTATTTATTAAAAAAAATTGAAAGTTGGGGGAAGGGGGTAGCTCTCCATAATGGTAATGTTAAGAGTGCTTTGAGAGTCGACGATGCTAAAGTGTATATGTATCTTGCTTTTATTAGATTTACTAGGGGTGGACGCGCTCTACGTGCCCAAATATTTAATATTTTTTTATTTAATTTAAATGCCTATATATAGTTTATAAATAACTAGAGGGCTTCAAATAAATTATTATATTAGGGGCTTAAATATAATTAATCAATATTTCAGAGGTACTGGTTTTGATTGTAAAAATATGAAATGTGAGTGACATAATAGAAAATAAAAAGTTAGTTCAAGGGCATTTTTATAATTTATAGATAATTAGAGAGCTTGAAATAAATTATATTAGGGGCTTAGATATATTATATCAATGTTTAAGAGGGTGATGATTTGGATTGTAAAATTTATAAAATGTAGAAGACAAAATTAAGTTAGATGTAAGAGCCTATCTATAATTTATGAATAATTTGAGAGCTTCAAATAAGTTATGTTAATGAGTTAAGTATAATTGATGAATATTAAGAGAGATTGGATTTGATTATAAATAATTTGAATTAGGAGGCAAAAATGTAATAATGTCTTTGTTTAAAGACACAAACACCCGGTCATTTTTATCATATTTTTTTTTCTTTCTTTATAAATATTATAAAGTTGAAAGGGTATTTCTGAAATCCAAAAATTAGGTTAAAGACAAATGTGTAATATTGATTTTTAGTTAAAAATCACAAATACCCCTATCAGTATTCATTGGTCTATTGGTTTCACACGTAATTATTTAGAGTTGAAGACATAATTTTCTCCGATCATTTAGGAAAGGGTAGTTATATAGTTCAGATGTAAGACTTTATGGTATTTTCAAATTCATGATACTTCATTTTTCCATTGCCATTCCTATAATCATTTTATATATATATATTTATTTTTTTTAACCTAATCTCAGGAAACATCTGATGAGTTAGACCCTACTCTAGGAAGGAAGGGTGTGTTGTCTTCATTATGAAAGCTCCATTTTACTTGAAATCTTCAAATCATTGAATATTTTATTGAATTATTTTTCTTCTAATAAACTATTTTATGAACATGGATTGAGAGAGAGAGCCATAGCTTAATAGTTTTGATCCCTTTTAATGGGTGGTAGCACTAGCAATAGGTAAGCAAAACCAGTTTAGGAGTCTACTTTTTTTCCCACCCATCCCATGTGATCAACAATCAACAATCCACAATTGGTCTCCAGTTCAACTAATCTTCTTTGTCTACAATTAATCATCCATGCCTAACCCCCTTTCCTTATCAGCTCATTTTTATTGGACATTTAAGCAATTTTAATTATTAAGTTATTATAATCTAAACACATTATTAAGTTATTATTATAAACTAAACACAATAAATAAAGTTTAAGCTACTGCTTGACCTCATATGTTCACCGGTATGCTTAGTTTTCTACGGTTCCAAATTAGGGTTGCAACACAAAACTCGATGGGACGCAAAACTAACCCATCTTCTATTAGTGGTTAGAATGATATCGACATGGCACTGTGGTCATTAAATAAAGGTTAAGTTTCTTTAAAACCCTAAATTAACCCCTAAGAAATCAGATGCAAGAGTTTTGAAATATTGATATTGATGTTGCATTTCCACTAGTGATGAAAGGTTCAAACAAGATAAAGGATGTTGAATAGATCCAGTTTCATGATCCCACTTATTCACAGTTCCTCTAGAGACAAACCAATAAGAATTTGCCATTTGAAGCTGCTAATTCCATACTATGTTACTTTATCACCATACCCAACCAAAACTCCACCACCCAAAAAAAAAAAAAAAAAAAAAAACATAAACAAATAATTAAAAAAGGTAACTATGCAATTGTAGTTTTCTATGTTGGCATTACACTTGATCCGAAGTTCAGCCAATAAAGTTAACTGAATGTTGATAAATTGGAGTTATCCTATTCAATGTTCTAAAAATGGTTAGGAGTTAGGAGGGCGGCGAGCAAGGGACTAATGTTCAGAGGATTAGGTCGGATCTAGGCAGTTATTTATTTATTTATTGTAATTTATAATTTATAAAATTTAAACATAATAGCATATATATTACTTTCAATTCAATACTAAGATACAATATGTAAAATGTATAAAAAAAGAGCCTTAATTTTTATTTTTTAATTGAAAATCAATAAATTTTAAAAAAAATTAAAAAACTCGCCTTGGTGGCCGCCTAGCCCCTAGACCCCGCCTAGGCTTAGAACACATTCCTATTTTGTTAACAAGGAAATGGTTTGATGGTGACCTCAATGCATGTTCAAGAATTCAATATAATAAGACCTGGATAATTAACCTAAATTTAGCTTAAATACAGGATCTCATTTATGCTCAAGAAGATCTGGTGGAGATATGGCCAATAATCTTTGTCAATAAGTGGTTATAATTGCATCAAAACATGTATGCAATATCAACACAAGATGTTAGATTCTTCAATTCTGCCATTCCTTGAATTTCATGTTATTCAATAGGCTTCATCTCTAGGTAAATCTTTAGCTGAATTTGAAAAAAATATTTTCAACTTCTTTAACCACCCGGAAAAGTTTACTGTGACATTATTTCCAACATAAAAAACATTCTCTTAAATTCCTTAACCGTTCACCCTAAATGCTGTCAGCTGAATTTAAACCCTAAACTTGTGATTTCATCTACCATAGACCTATCGCGGAGCTGATACCCCATTGTTTGTCTCATCTCTGAGATTTCAGAGTAATTGGTGATCCCTTATGTTTTAAGAAGTCAAAGATGAGCTAAGGATCAAAATTGACCTATCGCTGAACTGGTACCCCTTTGCTTGTCTCATCTCCGAGATTTCAGAGTAATTGGTAATCCCTTGTGTTTTAAGAAGCCAAAGATGAGCTAAGGAACAAAATTCCTCTGGAGTTTACACTAAAAAAAAAAAAAAAAACTGAGTTTGACTTGAGAGAGCAGCCTCTCATGTCACTCATTGTCCTGTATTGATGGAATGGGCATGGATTCAAAGCAACTGTGCAAGGAACATTTAGCGTGCTCTCAGACAGAGTTACTATTTTGAGGGTCCCCAATTTAATCAATTTCTTTCATAATCTAATCCGATGCATCACTGAGGGAATTAAAAAAAGTTAAAGACTCTTTGTCATCAAGGTGGGAAGGGGAGCAATGCTAATATAGTGCCAAAAGTTTGCAACTAATGGCCTTTGCTCGCAACACTACAACCTTGAGCCAATGGTAGTCTGAATGGATAGTTAAGACTGTGGTGGTTTAACCCCCATGTCTTAGATTCTATACCCACCGGTAGCAAGCTTGACTTTCAAATAAAAAAAAGAAAACTACAACCTTGACAATAGATGGATAGTGGTTAGGGCTCTGTGTTTAAGTAATCCAAATTGCCAATGGTGTTATGGCCTAACGGTTAGGGCTGTGTGAGTTTGTCCCCCACGTCCTAGCTTCGAATCCCACATGCAGCATGGTTACTTTCTAATGGGTGTTGACCTATAGGTTGCCCAGTTAATAGGTTATGGGATCCTTAAAAATCCAGCTCGCCTTCCAAAAAAAAAAAAAATAATCCAAGTATGATCATAACTTTTAATGTTCCATTTGAGAGGTAGCCCCTCAAAGATTATTACTCAATTTTCTCAAATTATTCAATATTACAAGTCATTCAGTTACTAAAGTACCAGAATATTCTAAAACAAAAGTAATTCTTCTTTTTTCAATTTTTTTAACGGAGTTCAACCAGGTCCTCCTCCATTATTAGCGACTCCTTAAAGAAGTCAAGGCAAACTGTATATCGATCATGGGAAAGCTGACATTTTCCGAACATCTTAGCACAAGGAAAATCTGCAAACAAGCATATTCACACCCTCTAAACATATCCTTTCAAGCCTTAATGTAGAAATACAAAGCTTGGGGCTCTTACCTTTGAATGGATTCTAACACTCAATGGCTAGAAGACATGATCATTCTTGGATCTACATCTAGTATTGTATTTTTCTCTTTTATATCCAACATAATTATTTCCACTGGTATCAATAATCAAGAGTTTCACAAAACAGATGTCAGTAATTAGTTTGATATCATTTGTTAAATTTTGGAGAGAATCATAATTTAATAGCAATAATTGAGAGAAACATGATCTAGTTTATTTCCCTTAGTTAAGGAAAACATGTTGTACTAAATCAGGATAGCAGGGTAGCTTTCTTGGCTTTGACTGCTCTCAGCCCCCACCAAACATCCATCAAATCTACCTACCCATTACAAACCCCACCAAATGCTCCACAATAAGGGGAAGAACAATTTTTTGGGAAAACTTTGTTCAGAGCATCTCCAGGAAGTTTAAGTTATATGGGCAAAATGGATTGCTAAACTATTGTTTATTAAAATTTTATTTTTTTGCCTATGTGGCACTTTGGTAAATGAAAGATAGATTCCCCAATAGGCATTTCTTTAGAGGTTGCTAAACCAAGTTTGAAAAGTCTTTTAAGGCTCACATGAATAAAAGTAAAAGTAATAGAAAAAATCTATCTTTCATTTATGATAGGCATTGACAGTTCATGCCTGTGGTTGAGCAATCCAAAGATAGGCTAAAGAAATGTCTATTTAGTGACTTTTGAGTCTATCTTTGGTACAAGCCCAATGAGCAACCCAATTAAATGTTTATTGGTTATGCTCTTACATTCTACTTGGTTGCACGGAAAATAGACATGAAAATTGAAACCGCTTCCGTGAATTCGAATTGGTCGATGTCTCCCCCTCGGACTTGGATTCCTATGACATGAGTAGTGGTAAAACAATCTTATGAAAAATCGATTTCCTGTCAGTAAATAAACAACCAAACAGTGAAAATACGCAAAACAAGGGAAATGATTTTCATTCATTTACCAAGGAAAATGGCTAACCAAACACACCCTTAGAGTCTGTTTGATTGCACGGAAAATAGATATGGAAATTGAAACCATTTCCGTGAATCCGATTCTGAGGCCTCCCCCATGGACTTGAATTTCCATGAGTAGTACGTAAACATTCTTATGAAGAATCGATTTCTTATAGTAAATATACAACCAAACATCAAAACTCTACATAACAAGAAAATGAAAATGGATTCCATTTCCCAAAAAAAATTGCTAACCTTCAGTTTTCAAAGGAATTGAGCTAAGGAAAAGGACAGAAACCTTCAGTTTTCAAACTGATAGATTATGTCCAAAGAATCTCCTGTATTGCAGTTTGGTGCAGTAGGGAGGTAGGGTCCCATCTGTCATTTCCATCCTTCTACTCATCATACCAAATGTTCTTAAAACCTGGGTTAACATTATCAGTACAATTTCCAAGAACAACCACTCCTCTTAACTAGTTTCAGTTTCAGATTCTACAACTCAGGGACTGACACAAACTGTAGATGGCTCAATAACATTAACTTCACAACACTTTTGAGCATTCTTGGAACCAATTCCATTAAACACCATGAATGGAAAATAATTCTTGTGTTTTCAGGAACAAAGTTCTTCAGTTCCACAACATTGTTTACAAGTTGGAACCTGCAAGGCTTTGTTTTTATTTTAACATTTATGATGATTTGTTTGTATGATTTCCCTTTCATGCTTGAAACTGCATCTAATGGAACAAGAAACTAACACTAATATCTGATCTTGCAAGCAATTCAAGCAAATTGTTTCAAGATACAAAGTTTCTAGACAACAACATATGAAAACACCATTTTCTTTTCTTCCTTTTATTACTATCACTATTGATATCCCTCTCCTATTTTGTTTATAAATCCACATGAAACTCCATTTTTCTACAGATTTAATAGTTTAGTTATAATAAATAGTGTGCTTTTTTAGGTATAGAGATAACATTTTCCAAATATAAGATTCTCAGACATAATATGCAAACACATCAACAGTCTTTTATTGTTTTCCAGGGTGCATCAGTTCGCAATTATTCAAGCAACAAATTCATATAAGAGAAATATTGTGATATCGTTCCTATATAACATCGGACAAACTATCAATATGTCACATCCCCCTTGACATGCTTTGCACATTGTGAGCCTAAGTAAGAACTCAATTTGACTTTGCCCCCAGTGAATAACTAAAGAAACTAGGGCTGGGCAATTTAGACCCAAAAATTGAACTGGGAACCGACCCGATCTGAACCGGCCCGATCCGAACCGAGAACTAGCCCGATCCGAACCGGGAACCAGCCCGATCCAAACTGGTCGGTTTGGTTTTATAATAGATTTTTAATCTTCGATTTGGTTTTTAGGCCCGGCCCGAAAATTTCGGTCTGGTCCTCGATTCCAGCAATCCTAAACAGTCGGTTAACTGGGCCCGACCCGAATGTTTAAATAGAGTACCAATTTGTTCCAAAGTCCAACCCAAACTTATCCCCAACATCAAAATCCAACCCAAACTTAACCCTCTGATATCAAAAGTTCAACCCAAACTATGCCTACAACCTGAACCCACCCCTAAAACCCAACTTATTCTCCCCATGTGACATTGACACAATTTGTAGGTTCCACCCATTACACTCACTCAAACAATAGAGAGAGAGAGGGGTTGAGATCATTATTTGCAAAACAAAACCAAGGGCTGATTATGAAACCAACAGTGGTTTTGGATAGGAGTGTGTTGTGTTCACACTTCACAAACATACATCATGGTCATGATGGATGGGATTGGAGTTTGGATGGGATCAAAGAAAGGGACGTTTGAGCCACTTGCCTTCTTTTTCTTCTCTTCTAGTAGAAACCATTGAGCTTAAAAAACTGGGCTTGAGAAAATTGGGCTGAAAAACTGGTTGGACCGAGATCGATCCGGCCCGGCCTGAAAAATTGGTCAACCGAACCCTCGGTTAACCGGCTAACCCGGTCCGGGCTTAGTCCTTAAAATTTTGGGCTTTCAAATGTCGGGCCGGTCCTCGATTTGGGCTACACGGGCCAATTAACCGGACCTGCCCAGCCCTAAAAGAAACCATACCTTCCAGTTGATCTTGCACTAACTGGAAATGTCCCAATTTTAAAACAAATGCAGCTACAGCTTTCCGATTAACCTATAACAAAACTCAAGGTTCCCAGTTAGATTTGATTCTCATTACCTGTGTAGAAAAATAATTTATCTCTATACATATCAAAACGAAGCAATCCTGAAATAAATTTTTTTAATATAAGGAGTTAACTTCGCCTAACAAAAAGAGTTTGGTGGGTCAAGCGCACTATAACCCCCCTAGCCTTCCGAGCTAATGATGCAGATCTTCCATCTTGAAATCAGGGACAACCTGGCCAGCTTGTATACAAAATATCTTTGTTTCTCATACTTCCAAGAACAAATACTTTGGGCTCCTTTAACTGCAATGAATTATACATAGCCAAATATATGTATAAATAAATAAAATCGTAATGAATTAACCATGGCGAGAAGATAAGTGTTAGTTGCACAACAATCTAACAAGTCATAATATATTAAAATAAGGCACTTACAATCAGAATGGGAGGAAAGCCGATTTGCAACCGAACCCTTGAGAACCCATTTGCCGCAAATAAGCACTTGTATCCATCAATTTTGGAATGTTCACTAGCATAGAAAATATTAGACTCATCAATTAAGATAAAAATGGTCCAAAACCATAAGACCTTAAGTAGAACGAAAAATGACCCAAAACCATATTAAGATAAGGGTTACATACATAACATTCAAATAATTCATATAACTAAAATTTTGAACTCATGTCATCAGCCTAAATCTCACTATATTGGTATTAACCTTCAATTCGTCATCCTTCAAAATGCTTCATCCTTTCAATTACAGTCTAATTTCACTCATGTCCAGAAAAGTCAAAAGAACCATGCATATTGTAAAATGCCTAACTTGGTTAATTAATTTGACAATCAAAAGTCACAAATAAAAACAAAAAAACCCCAATAATCTTCCTAATCAAACATCAAAGGCTCATCTTCATCTATCATGTCATCATTACCATCCGTTGATAACACTGCTTCCATATCTAATTTATCAAGAGGAAGATTTACAATTTCAAGTATCCCTACACCTTCTAACTTTCAAATACCTTAAAGGTTTTTGGTAATTTTCCTAGATATAAGGCGAATGTTGGACCCTTTTTTAAATTTGTAAACAAAATATAAATAAACAGTGTCCAGCAAGTGTCCAACTTGGTCAAACATTCCGAACATGTTAACCAAGTGTTTGACACGTGTCCAAGTAGCGTCGGTGGTCGATAGTGTCTGACACGAACACTTTAGAAATTTTGCAGTGCCCATGCTTTAGATGTAAGAACTCTTTTTCATAACTAATATGATGTTAAATTGTAATTGTCAAATATATATGTAGAGCGACAACACAGAGGTACTCTTGCATAAACATGATAGCATAGCAAGGATGATTGACATCAGATGATATGACGGTCGCATGACGAATGGATAATGAGCAACATGATAGATGTTGTAACAAGGACACTTCATTGTTCAAATAATTCCCATGTTGGACACAAATTAAAAATTATGCTTAGATTATTAACTTTTTCACTTACCTTTCGAAAGTTTCAATTATTATGGGAACTTAGTAGTACATATCTAGCAATATTGATTTACAAATAAGACTATGACTAATGGAATAAATTTTATAGCATTAAAAAAATATAATATCGTAATATACAGTTTTGTCCACATCCTAGTGGTTTTTAAGTCCACCTGTAGGACACCTTAAATCTGGGTTAGATAATGAGGAATGTATCAATTAGGGGTGGGCATTTCGATCCATTTGGACTTTTGGGTGTTTGGAGAATCAGTGAGGAGGGAGTTCTTGGGTTGCAATGGCTTTCGAAGTGTAGTTGTCTTGGGT
The DNA here is from genome assembly GCA_963556465.1 of Berberis vulgaris. NCBI lineage: Eukaryota > Viridiplantae > Streptophyta > Magnoliopsida > Ranunculales > Berberidaceae > Berberis > Berberis vulgaris. Next base: position 77,104,892 of record OY747136.1, on the reverse strand, counting down.
TTGTGTCTACTCTGATGGTTGAGGGATCTGGTGGAAGCCATTACTTGGATTGGATTCAATGAGAGATTGAAAGGCAAAATCATCATGATGGGATTTTGTAGCATGTGTTGAGCAAATCAGCAAGAGATATCCTTTGTAAGATTTGTGATTTGGTTACATCGCCGAAATCTAAGCGTGGCCTCTCCGCTAGTGCCCCCACTTTCTCCACCTCCTTCAACAACTGCTTCTCCACCTCCGCTTCCAGATCCACCACAAAGTAGAGTGTGTGTGAGAGTGGAGTGGAGGATGTAAAATGGGATGAACAAATGGGCTTGGGCTGAAAACTGGGATGTAAAATGACCGAGACCGACCCGGCCCGAGCATTCGGTTAACCGGGGTCCAGTTAACCGGCCTCATTCGGTTCGGGCTCGGGCCCAAAATTTTCAACTTTTAAATGATCGGTCCGGTCTTCGGTTTTGGCTTTTCGGGCCGGTTACCCGGACTTGCCCAGCCCTAGTATCAATGTCACTGCTACATAGTCTATATGTAATTAAATAGTCTTGAGAGGGCTAAATTGGGATAATGAAATATATTAATTTTTTTCACTATTAGTTGCACTGACAACGGATATGTTTTTGAGATATTAGCTGATATATCATGAGTTTTCAGCATTACTTGCTAATTCTGGAATGATGTCTGGATCACCCCTTACCAATAAAGAGCTTTTTATTTCATCTGCAGCCTGTCACTTAGAACAGTTCCGTCGCAGAGCTTTACTTGGAGTTAAAAGGATATACAACCACCTAGAACCTGGGTTTAGAAGTGCAATCAGAGATTCTGAATCTGCCCCAGTTGGAATGAGTGGATATGGAACAAATCAGGGCATTTCTGTCATGCTGCAGCGAACCTAGCTATCTTTCCCTTTCTTTTTGGTCATAGCATTTTCTGGCCAAAAAAATCCGTCCTAGAGTTTAATTTCTTTTTCTTTTTTTTATCTGACCACTGGTCATGGCAAGATCTTAACAGTTGATAGTCTACCGAGAAGTCACAATTCCAAATAGATGCAGTCTGTGGGAATCGGAAGAAGAGTCAACTGATCATCTCTTCTCCAATTGCAGTTCCTCCAAGGTGGTTTGGCAGTTTATACAGTTTATATGTAGGGAAGCATCTACCACAGTTCCGGCAGGCAATTGCTTTCTTCATATGGAATCCAATTGGCATAGAAACCTATGACTTTGAGAGGAACATGGCTGTCGAAGAACATGATTCTTTGGAAGGAAAGATATAATAGTGCTCAAAGGGGTGAAAAAGGATAGCCAAGCAATTTGCAATGAAACCAAGGCTCTTGTCCGGTAATGGGGTAACATTTCTAAAACTGATATTCTTGTATGTTTGATTGGGGATGGTTTACTTTTTCATGTACTGAGTCTCTTGTCCATTTATAACCTCTTCCTTGTGACTCCCTCAACCACTTGGACTTTTTTTTATCAATATATTGTCTCTGTTTGATTCATAAATATATATTCTGGGTAACACCATGCATGCTTTGCAAGGGAAACTAAGAAATTTAAGTAAGCTTCATTTTGCAATCTAAACAGTCAGGTCCAGAACTTGAAACAAGAATTGGAAGCACTCCACATGACATACAAGCAGGCCCTCTCAACACTGATTTAGCCACTAGGAAAAGGAACCTAGTATCCAAATACAAACAAGCTCTAAAGACCCACAGAGGCATTGGTCGAAAAAAAATCAAGGGCCTTGTGTATAGACATTGGAGACAGTACCTTGCCATATTTTTATATATATAGTAATAAAAGGCAACAAAATGAACAACACAGAGCACAAAATCCAGAACAAAGCTCCCTCATATGAAGGTTGCTCTAGTACTTGACCCACCTTAAAGCTTTAGCTTTAAAGGCTTAGTAGAAGACCCAACATGTTTGGTTGCATCCTTGGAATCCAAGCCATCTCAAATGCTTTTTCAAGCATGTGCTCATGGTGTACTATAAACTTTTTAACAAAATACAGGAATCGTATTCCTATATTTTTCTCATGAAATATGAAAATGGGGAATTCTAATTGGCGAGGAAACGGGCGAGGGAGGGGGGTGCAACCCTCCATCCCCTTCGAGATGTGTGCCTTCACGCATCTCGAGGGAGATGGAGGGTTGCACCCCCTCCCTCGCCCGTTTCCTCGCTAATAAGACAAGCCCTATGAGAATTGGATTCTTCAGATGTAGAAATAAGTGTGATTCCCACATAAATGGGAATATCATTTACAACCTCACTTATTTTTCGCCTTTCTTATCTCCTCCTATCCACAATGCCTTTCTTCCCTGATTCCATGGAGTGTTGCTTGTGCATAAATTAGTGGTTTACATACCGTATTGACATGTCCATTACAATACTTCCTTTTGGCATGATCCATGGAGTGATGAGGGTATTGATGTAGGACATCAAGCTATCCAATTTTTTGAAATGTTAGATCGAAAACAATAACAGTGGAGTTTCTATTTCTGATGGGATTTCCTTATCTATTTTGGTGATGAGTTCTATTTTGAAAAGAACTCCTATTTTCTATGAGATTCCTATAATAATTAATATATTGAAGAATGCTATTTTAGTTTTTTGTAAAACTATCCTCCATATCCTACATAAAGGAGACGGCTTATTTGTTTAAATCAATCAATCAACCAAGTTATTATATTGAAAACAATTTATTTTTTCAATCTCAAGTTCTATCCTTTTTCTAATATTCTTCTTCTCTAATTGAAGGATTCAAAATCCTTTTCGTCTAATCGACGTAGGACATCAAACTATCTAATTCTTGAAATTTTTTTATTGGAAATAGAAACAGAGTGACGCCAGGCAGAAGAGCGATTATTCTGCAGGCTGATTCTAACAGACAATTCATAGGAAAGAACACAAGAGAATCGCCCAAAACACAGAGAAATATCTCTAATGTCAATTCAAATTATACAAATAAAAAATATACTACAATATTGAGGAAGAGCTCTATTTATAGTGCTCAAATAACTTGAACAATAAGCAGCCTATTCCTAAAAGAAAAGGTAGAATCAAATACTAAAATAACAAACAATCTATTCCTAAAAGAAAAATTAAAGCCTAATCTTAAAAAGAAACTAAAAGACTCCTAATTAAATTGAAAGATTATGAATAAGTTATTTAGTAAATAACTTTGAGAGCAAATTAGGAACCCTAGAAACCCAAATTAGGAACCATAGAAACCCTCCTACATCAGTCGCCTCGGGTTGGAAAGAACTTGTCCTCGAGTTCACAACAGCTTCATCGGAATCCTCTGGCGGCAACCAGGAGGAAGATCCTCTAGTATCATGTCAGAAAACTCTGCTAGCAGTTGCTGCACCTCTGCAGCACTATTCCCACAAGGCAGCAGAGCATAGACCACGTCTCCACGCTCAATCTCACCCAAAAACCTGGACATAGAAAGCAGGTTAGTATTATTGGCTACCGGGGTAGGAATGGTCCTTTTCCGACGAGGTGCCAACACAATCTTCTTCCCTGTGATGTTAAGGAAATATGTATTTTTCCGCCCATCATGAATAACACTGTGATCATACTGCCAAGGCCTCCCTAACAATACATGACAAGCATCCATAGACACAACATCACACCAAGCATTATCAAAATATTTCTTGCTGATCGAAAAAGACACTAGGCATCGCTTATCTACTGTTACCTCACTGCCTTTATTCAGACGCGATAATTTGTACGGCTTGGGATGACGATCTGTCTTCAACTGCAATTTCTGGACAGCCTCTTCAGACACTACATTCTCACAACTGCCACTGCCAATGATCATCTTGCAGACTTTATCTGTAACTATGCAAGTCATGTGGAAAATATTGGTTTTCAACCAATCGTCTCCTGAATCACCCTTTGGAGTTGGTAAACTCTTACGAACAATTAGAGTCTCATGGCCATCTCCATACAACACATGTCCATCTTCATCATCGTCATACATAGGCTCTCCAAGCTCCTCAGTTTTGTCTACCACATCTTCCTCAATCAGGAGATTGTTATCATTCTGAATAGCAGGCTTCCTGCACTCAGTCGCTCTATGTCCATGTTCACCACGTCTGAAACATCTAATATTTGAGTTAGAATTACCCTGCAGTGGCTGCTGGGCAGGACGGAATTCTTGAGGGCGAACTGGCCAACCGCTTTGATCACTTCTGATTATTGGCTTCCTGCTCTGCTGTTTTTCCACAGCAAGTGCACGCTGGTATGGTTTTGAAATGGTCCTCAACAAGTGAAGTCGCTGAAATAAGGTTTGAGTGTAGCCGAAAGGAAGGAAGTGACCCTTCATCTTCTTCTTCATCTTCTCCCAATCAGTGATCTTGGCCTTGCCCTGCATGTCTCGTGATCGCCTCAACTGCTCCCACCACGCAGATGCTCTGCCTTTGAGTTTGATGGTGACAAATTTCACTTTGACACGATCTAGAACTTCCTTATACTAAAAAATATGCTCTACTTCATCCAACAAATCTACGAATCCTTCGGCCTGTAACGTACCAGAAAACTCGGGCAGATCCACTCTTAATTCGAGGTCTCCATGATGATCCTCCCGACCACGACACTCCCAGAATCGAGCACGGTTGTGATACAGATTTTCGAAACTGGAATCAGATTCGTGATCTTCCATCTCACGATTACCGAAATCCTGCGCCGTTAGACGCTGGATTAGCTCTGCAACTTGCCTTTGTAAATCCTCAATCATCACATCCTGAATGCTACGATCACGGTGAGGGGCTTCCTTGTTCGGAACCTACCCGCGACGACCACGACCACCAGCCATCGAAATTGATGAAATCTCACCCCAAAAAGATGCTGAAGCTTTGATACCAACTGACGCCGGTCAGAATAACGATTATCCTGTAGGCTAGCTCTAACACAATTCATAGGAAAGAACACGAGAATCGCCCAAAACACAGAGAAATACCTCTAATGTAAATTCAAAATTATGCAAATCAAAAGTATACTACAATATTGAGGAATAACTCTATTTATAGTGCTCAAATAACTTGAATAATAAGCAGCCTATTCGTAAAAGAAAAAGTAGAATCAAATACTAAAATAACAAGCAGTCTGTTCCTTAAAGAAAAAGTAAAGCCCAATCTTAAAAGAAAACTAAAAAGACTCATAATTAAATTGAAAAATTACGAATAAGTTATTTAGTAAATAACTTTGAGAGCAAATTAGGAACCCTAGAAACCCTCCTGCATCACAGAGGAGTTTCTACTTCTGATTGGATTTCCTCATTTCTATTTCCAATGGGATTTCCTTATCTATTTTGGTGATGAGTTCTATTTGAACAAAACTCCTATTTTCTACGGGATGCCTATAATAGTTAGTGTATTTCTTTTAGGCAGTTAGTCTATTGGAGAATGCTATTTTAGTTTCTTGTAAAACCGTTCTCCATATCCTATATAAAGTAGATGGCTTATTTGTTTATATCCTATATAAAGTAGATGGCTTATTTTCTGTTCTTGTTCTTAATTCTTCTCCAATTGAAGGATTCTAAATCTTTTTCATCTAAATCATTACGTTTGCATGCCATTAAGTGCTATCAGAGCAAAAATCTTATGGCTCCTTCAACCAACAACAAGGATGAGTTCGTGAAGAAATTAGATTGTGATATTTTCATAGCTAAGATTGGTGAAACAATGGGATAAGCCAGACTGGACTTGGGATTCTCTTCAAAGGCTCATGGAGTTTTTGGAAATTGAACCACCATTACCATTACAACCTTCACAACCATAAAAAATTGAACCATACAATATCTTTATGCAAGCCTATTCCACTTAATAAACCCATACTAAAATCCAACACATCGAACCCTACCCCGTCATCTAACTCACCACAATCACCAATTATCACCACATTTCTTCCCAATAGTCCCACCAATCCTTCTTACACCGAGACTCACATAGAAGATGCCTATAAATTATACTATAAATTATATACACAAAGAAAATTAAGTTTATAAATCTAATTGTGTTGGAGAAGTTTCAAAGGATGAGGAACCAATTGTTGATGTCACTCCTATTGGGATGGATTAGACAGTTGATTCTTTTAAGGAGGACGTACTTGAAATTTACTAGGAGGATGAACTTATAGAAGAGGAGGCCCTTATTTTTCAACCTTAGATTGATCCATATGCAACTTTGTGTGAACCCTTCACTGGTGGATCTTGGATTGCTTCATATTTTTCTTAGTCCATCATGTGTCAAATTCGTGCAAGAATCTATTCTTTCAAAATACATGTGAAAAAGTTTCATCCCAAAAGCCGAAAGAAAATATGGAAATTTTCTAGAAATGTTCTTTTCCAAGCTCTTGATCACGAATCTTTCGTCATTCCAATGCATAACTCGAGGGCGAGCTATTACAAAGAAGAGGAGATTGATGTAAGACATCAAATTATTCAATTCTTGGAAACTTTTGATAGGAAACAAAAATAGTGGAGTTTCTATTTTTATGGGATTTCCTTCTCTATTTTGTTGAGTTCTATTTTAAATAGAAATCCTATTTTCTATGGGATTCAGAGTATATTTCTTGTAGACAGTTAGTACATTGGAGAATGCTATTTTAGTTTCTTGTAAAAGCATCATCCATATTCTATATAAAGAAGATGGCTTATTTGTTTAAATCAACCAACCAACCAAGTTATTCTCCTCTAATTGAAGGATTCCAAAACTTTTTTGTATAAATTGTCATGTCGCGTGCCATTAGTCATTCTAGCTCGAATTGTTTTCTCAAATCAAATTCAAGCTTCAGGAATCAATATGGGCGCACAGTTAGCAAAGTTAGGATGCAATAGGGGTGGTGATTGCAAGCATTGCAGCCATCAGTCCACCATTGTGGGACTCGACTTATACAAACCAAAACGCAATATCTAGTACTGATCAAGTGATTTGGAGTAGCTCTATGAATTGTGAGTTCTGTGTAAAATAAGCACAACTTGCTAGGTAGTTCAAAGAACTAAACGTCCATGGAGAAGAATTGTTTGGGATTCCAAAACGGGATTCCCAAATTCAACTTCTACCGTTGGAAAGTTTTGACAAATGCCCTCGTCATTCAAGATAACCTTTGCCATAAAAGAATCCTATGTTGTCTTTGCAACGATGGAAAAGAAGACATACATTGTAACTCAAATACAACTTCTCTTCTCAAGCTTGGTGAAGGGTTCTATATAGCATTTGAAAGAGCGGAAGTACAAGCAATTTCAACCCAGAAGGGCAGCATTGTTACACTATTCCTAGCAAGGTTGTTAAACACAAAGGTGTGACTTGAGGTGTTCTAGGAAATGGTGATGTGAGGTGTACGACTAAATGAGTGAGGTGAAAGTGCATAATACAATTAGTACTTAGAACTAAGGAAAAAAACCCTCACAATTCCACATCCAAACTGAAAATGAAATATAATCAAATTTCAAACATGCACATTCCATCACCAAATTTATGGCAACCAAACCCTAAAAATTCAAATTTCAAAATCATAGCATCGTAAACATGGCCAAATTATAATCCAAAAAGTCAAATATCTCATTCTTTAATTCTTATCTTCAAAGGAACTATCCACATCCACTTCATCAACCCCTTGATGAAAATTTTAATCTTGCCATCCAAAATTTAAATTGTCGCCCATTTCATTCGATTTATGACTCGAATGGAAATAGAGTATGGACCTTTTATATGTCATCCAGATAACAAAAAAATCACGATAAATAAAAATTAAATTATAAAAAGAATAGTCAAGCGTTCAAAACGTGAAAATAGGTTTCACAAGGAATTTATCAAGTTTCGCCTCGAGACACACCTTGAAGAATAAGTTTTCATACATTTTTTAAAACCCACATTGCTAGAGAGGAAACCTCAAAAAACTTCCTTGTTACAAATATTCCAAGACTTACGACTTCCTAGGTTGTATGAAGCTCCTTTGCAGCTCTCAAGGCTCCCAATTGGGAGTCTCCCACTTCACTTCGAGCAATTTTCGATTCCATATGGTTTTCCCACTTCATAGCCCGACAATACCGCAATTCAACCGCTCTGCCTTAGTAGCTTAGCTTTCTATTTGCCTGATTTGTGTAACTACTCACCATAGAAAAATCAATGGGACTGGCCAAACAGTTTTCCCCTGAATTTCACGACCTTCCTCTTGGAAAGGGAGGTTATGTGTCACAGTGTTGATTGTGGAAAGATTACACATTAGACTTCTACTGGCTAAAGGGAAAATTGTAATTGGGAATTCCTCCATAAAGTGAGTCCAAATAACAATAAATATTTATCAAATTGCCTTAGCAGGCGGGATGGTTCCTCTGTCATCGTCGAGAAACCCTTAGCGATTTAGGAAAAGGTTGGCCGGTAAGAAGGCGAGATATCTTTCAAAAGGTGGGAGAGAGGTCTTGGTGAAAAGTAAGCTATCAAGTATTCCTAAATTCATACTATCTTTGTGAAGACAATTGGTTCATTGACTCCGCGCACGAGGTGTAGGGTAGTCTGATCAATGCATCTGTTTTGGGTATAGAGGGCCATCGGTTCAAATCCTCTCACATCCAGCAAATATTTCAATATGAATATTATGCCTATCTTAAGCATTTTCCTACCAAATTTTAGGTTTTTATTTTTTCTTGGGTTTCGCTGTTATTTGAATAAAGAATCAAAATCAACATTTATTTTCTTCAACAAGTGAGATTGAGAGTGACGGTGTGGTATGATCTGTTCGGGCTAGTTTCGGACGATGAGTTAACGATGTATTTCTCCCTAGGTTTTGGATGTGTATCCTTTTATTCTTAATAGGTATTTGTGCCCCAATTGCGTAGGCAGCCTATCCATCAGTACTGTCAAAACTTGTCCCATTGGACTAAGGAATCGACATTTCCTTTTCAAAAGCATCAAATGCTTAGCATTTACTATAATGGGGAAAGAGTTTAGCTCTTGACTAAGGAATGTGTGCCCTCACAGACTCACTTGGAGTGAAATAGCCAAATTGTTTAAATAAATAACTAATACAGTAATGTACTTTAATTTGTCTTTAATATAAATAAAAATAAACCCAAACGAGAAAGGAACCCTAAAAGTTGTCTGTGCGGACTATCACCTGATCAGGACTTCCTATTCTTCTTAATTCCATTTTCCTTTTCTTCTTCTCAATTCTATTGAAGTCAGAGTTTGAACTCTCTCCTCACTTCTAAATATCTTTGTACTTCACTTCTTTCTCTATGGAATTATGGTTTATTTAGTATGATTTATTTTTCAATTAAAGGAACCAATGTAAAGACGAACAAATTAGAATATATATATATGGTTCAGCCGGGATTGTCAGCGAACCGTCCCGCTCAGTGACAACATAGAAGATGTCCCTTTACTATATATGTAAAGAAAACATGACAGAAGGTTCTGCAACCAGTCGTCCATTCAAGACACCATTCTCAGTAAACAGCTGTCTACTCTGAACGGAATCAACAGTCTGTATATGGTTTACAACTTCAGATTGTTTGCTGGTGGTAACATCCACATGATGAATATTATAATGTATCTACGGATGAATCAACTAAGACAGAGCATGGAGGGATTGGTGGAGACATACAAGATTGTAGGGGTTATATTCAAGCAACATTTCTAGTACTACAGAGAAATAGAGCAGTCTGATTATCGAAATACTGGCTCTCCGAGAAGAGCCTTTAGCTTGGCATTTCTTTGGGAATCACCAAAATATACATTGTCATGCACAACATGCAAATGGTCAATATCATTTACAAACAAGGAGACCCTCCTTGGCGAGTTGAGTAAACCTCAGTCGGAGTGAGAGAACTATTGAGATGATTGAAATTTTATCAAGTGTCACACAAACACAAGGAGTTCAACTCAGTGGTAGATAAGCTCTAATCCCTCTAAGGCCCTAAAGGATTCAATTACTTCTTGCCTCCCTTGGATAGGAACATCCAAACACTGGCATATAAGGACTATGGTCAAATGATATATATATAAGGGAATGAATATTTTTAATGTGTCTTCGCTTGGGTGACAACCGAGTTGGGATGTAGGGGAATGCATCTTATTTCTTTCTTTTTGGTTGGAGTGTGGGTATGCCCCCCTTTATTCTATTGATTGATTCTTAATATATAGGGTGGGGGTCTCTTCAACACTCGTTTTGCATTGCAAAAAATTGAAAACAAAAATCAAGATAACATGCACTTACTTCAGAAGGTAGGTGAAATTTCTATGCTGAAACTCTTCAGTTGCAATTCCTTCTTCCTTAGAGTACCTGCTTTATAAGGAAATTGTCATCTCAAGTATTCCAAAATGCGAAGCATTATAAATGAAAAATAAGCGAATAAAAGAATTTTCAAAACCTAATGCCTGTCTTCATACAGCTTCCACATTCGGAAATGCATTAATAATCAGATGGCATCATCAAAAAGGTTAAGTACTACAAGGATGATCAACATAGCAATTTATACTCTCTTGTATACATTTCATCACAGCTCTGAAGAATGGATCATTGTTGTAAACCACTAGAGTCAATGACAACAATAAAAGAAAAAAAAAAGAAAAAAATTGTTGCACTTTGGATACTAGAGTGGTCTTCACATGCAAGTAAAATTACATGAAAACATGGTGAGTCTACCTCCATGGGGAATCGTTCTCACAAAACCGGGAGATTCCATTCATTGCTGGAAAGGTGTCAATGTGAACCCACCGATCTTCTGTCTTGTTTCTGTGGTTCACTGTCAAAATGACCACACGTAAACACAATTTAGGACACTAAAAAAGTTGTAACAGAAGTAAAATGTTTATGAAAGATAAAATCAAGAACACAAAAAAAGCTTGTACAGAGAAAGGCCGGGAGAGAACCTTCACCTATTTGATGCAAAGCTTTTAGAGCATAACCAGCTGGATAATTCTCATATGATGCCATGAACATTACGATAGAGCATCCTAGACTAAAATATACAGATGGTCAAGGCATAACACAATGGATGAATGGATGGACGGAAGGCTTGTTCTAAGAAAATTGCAATAAATCATCAACCTGGTCAAAAGTGATCCAAGCATAATGAGATAAAGCCACTTCCAAAACGGTTTCTTCCTGTTGTTGTAGCTGAAAGAACCAACACAAAATTAGTTGGTCACATAATAACGAAGAACAAAAACCTGCATCTGAGAACAACAGCTTATTTGAAAATATATAGATGGCTTAGTTAGTTGTTACAAAGGAACACCTTCCAATAAATGAAAACTTGTGTATCTTCCGCATGCTTCAGGCATTTTAAAAGAGAGAAGAAACAGTGTCTCAGGGGTAAGATTTCAAACCTCGCTCCTTTATCATTTCAATAAGCCACCATGAAAGGCATGTGGCACCATGGGTCCATGGCTTCCATGACAATGCAGACTTGGAATTGTTTCCTCTTCCATTATGTCATCACCCGTTTCCGTGTGGCACCATTTCATTCATTCTTGTGGGTTGATTGGACAATGACACAGACTATTGAGGATTTGTTCAATGGGTGGATACGGGGCGGTGCCGTAGACTATTGAGGATTTGTCAAGGGATTGGCGTGCCCGTGTCTGTGCATCCTTGGGTTTCAATAATGAGCTGCTCCACCATGTTGCTTGATTTCCTTTAAATAACCTATTGTTCTCTTCTTTCCAAATCTTCCAAATCACTGCATGAATCGACCGTTCCAAATCCACCTCCTGCGAGGAGACAAAACCATCGAAAATATGGCTCTATCCCACAACTCACAGTTGCATTTGCAACGAGGTTATTTCCTATATTAGTGCCTAACTTCAAAAGAAAAATCTACCAAACTACTACAGTAAGTCAGTTCACGAAGATGTGGTCGATGGAACTCCACGTCCTTTTCACACAATATGCATCTGTTAAGAAGCACCTTTCCCTTCTTGTTTAGATTATCCAATGCAAGGATTTTGCTGTGGCACGCTGCCCACACTAAGAAACATGCACGAAGGGGGCATCTGTTTGATCCAAATAAGTTTGTTATTTTGTCCAACACACATTTTTGCCTTAAAAACACCATGACAAATTATAACTTTTGACCGAAAAGATCTTTGTAATGATTTTATGAGCCAAGGACAATACACTGATGGGCTTGAAGGAATTTGGCTATGGAAAAAAAAACAACAATAACATCATCATCATCATCATAATAATAATAATAATAATAACAATAATAATAATAATAGTCAACACCAAAGTATGAGAGTATGAAGAGATATATATTACAAATAAAAATCATAATTGTGTTTGAGGTTGGAGATGAGATATACCCAAATATAAGAATCTAACGGATCACATAGAACTTAAAACACCAAGAGATAAGTTTGTAGATAAACATAGCTCATGGTTGAGATTCGTTTTATCTAATGGTTGTGATATAAAGTTAGCATTTATGTCTTACCTTCAATAAAACCCCAATAGGAGTGCATGGGTTCAATTTTCATACCCAACATTTTGATATTTATTTATTTTGATATTTAGAGTAGAATAAACTCTATTTACCATGTTAAACTTTTATCGTGCCAACGGCACGGAGAATACCCTAGAATAAAATAAGGTAGGTAAGTTTTTGTTTGTCTTGGAGACAAAGATAGCTAAGGGTTGAGATTGAAAGTTGAAAGGTTATCAAGGGTCAAGATTTGTACTCACACAATGGCATGGTTATAAAGTGTACCTAAAAGAGCAAAAGAAAAATGCAAAATCTATATAAAAGAATATAAGACGTACACGTGGCGGAGCAAGAAAATGTGTTTATTTTAGATTTTCAAACTTAAAATTACCCTAACATTTTATTTACTTGTCCGAGTTCGATAAACTTGATATCAATGAAATGCATTTTTGAAGATCTTTCAAATAAAACCAATGATCAATATGAAAGGTTGAAATTTTAAAATGGGGTTTCTTTCAAAGCGATTAAATTTGACTAAGTTTGACTATAAAGTTTGACCGAATACAAAATGTTCAAAATTTAAAATGAGTTTTAAGTGATTAACCAAGTTTGACTAAAATGTTTATAAAGTTTGACCGAGTTTGGCATGCGCTGAAACCTTTTAGCTTGCATGCTAAAATACGATTTTCAATTGAAGATGTACTTAGAATTTAATTGGTCTAAATAAAATTGATGGAGAGGTTTGGAGACATGATAATTATATAAAAATAATAATGAGTATAATAGGCACGGGTAAAATGCTAGTATATATATAAAATCATTAGGTGCATTAAACCCCAATCCTTTCTCACACTCTAAGTATAAACCTGAAATCTCCACACTCCCCTCAAGCTAGATAATACATTGCTTGGAACAATAATCAACAAATGATGTCGGCAGAAGCGGTTTTGTAAGAATGCCATCCAACCGATCACTTAGTCTCAGACAACGAGTAATAATTCGTGTGCTCATAAAAAAAATCACAAATAAAATGATAATCAACCTTTATATGGTTAGTATGGTCATGGACCATAGGGTTATTAACAATAAAGATAGACATTTGATTGTCACAATGCATCTACATAGGAGAAGAGATTGTAACACTCATCTCAGATAGAAGGGAACGATCCCATAGCATATCAGTTGTTGTATGAGCCATGGCATAGTACTCTCAAAAGGGAAATGAGCAACAACACTCTGTTTCTTGCTACGCCAAGTATCAAATTACCACCAACAGAAGGATAAAGCCCAAGAAGTTGATCATGTATCAGTCACTTCCAGTCCAATCTACATTTGAAAAACCAACAATGTCAATGCATTTTGAAGGCTGATAGAACAATCCACAACTAGGGTCCGTTTGAGCCACTGTAAAATGTGAATGATGGCATCACAATGAGATTGTCGAGGAACATGCATAAACTGACTCACAACCCCAACTGCAAAGGTAATGTCAGGTTGTGTCACGATGACCAAGATCATCATATAACCTCACAGTAGGATCCATATGAGTGTCCATATGTTTGCAACCAAGTAAACCAATCTCTAACAAAAGATCCAAGACATATTTCCCCTAAGACAAGCTAAGACCCTCCAACCTCCATCCCAAAAACATGTCAAGGATTACCCAAATAACATTTGTATGAAATGTCGGGAGAGATAAATCTTCAAATAAGCAATTCCAGTTAAATCACTATCGCTCACAATTATATCATCTACATAAACTAGAGCAATGATGACCCAAATCATTTGTATGAGCTGAACGGTTGAAGAAAATAAGTGGGAGAGGCAACGAAAACTATGCCCATGTTTTTAGGGTAGATTTGCCTAAATGTTTCGAATAATTGAAGGTATTTATATGCTAGTGTTTCTTGTCTCTTCGGATCATTTTCTCTATTTCTTAAGCTTCTCACAAGAAATTTTCGTACCATCACCAAGATCTACAAACCGAGTAAACCAACAAACCGAATCGATTTGGTTCAACTCGGTTACAGCCAGCAACGGTTCTATCTCAACTATTTGCAAACCAATTGTATCGGTTCCATTGGTGGTTTTGTCAAAACCAATCCGAACAGAAGAATGATGCTCTGATACCAAGTTGACGTCTGAGATGAAAAGAAGAAAATAAGCTGATAAAAAAGAACTCAAATAGGTTAATTACACCGACACATATATAATATCACACACACACATATATAATATCATTAGGTTATTACACCCATGTCCTTTCTATCTACCACCCTACATATATACCTGAAATCATCAATAACAACAACTTGAAAATCACCTCCTTATCCTCTTTTATGCCAATACCTCCAATTCTGGTCTCCATTCCTTCAGATCTGGATCCTGATACACTTGTTTGAAGAGATCTACGATATTGACACCGAATTCAGTCCATCCATATGAACGGGTTTGAACTTCATTTGGTTAAGTGAAGGGCATGATGCATTCACCTTGGAACTTGATGCATTCATGTATTTTAAAGTTATTTATGATTGTCATTAATTTAGATACATGTATTGGTATTAATTAGGGATGAACCTATTTATGGAGTAATGTTCAATGAGTCCTATATAAGCTAGTCCCTATGAATGAAATGGAACTCAGATTGTAAATTCAAAATATATTGTTAGTGAAGAGTGTTCTTCCTAATCTCATACTCTTATCTCTTTGGTGGATTCCATAGAGTGGCGAGTTTCTATCTCTTATCTCTTTGGTGGATTCCTTAAGAGTGGTGAGATATACTCTTATCTCTTGGTGGATTCCTTGAGTGACGAGTATTTCTTATCATTTCGTATCTGCGAAATTACATCATAACATTCTTTCATTTGTCCGGTGTCAGTTTTGGTATCATAGCAGGTTCGGGTCATTTTCTACAAATGGCTGGTCGTGGTGAACATTACAATGAAGAACCTCCAGTACGCGAAAGGGAGTTTTGCGATATTGAGGTCGAGGAATTAAGAAAGCAATTGCAGTAGCTTCAGGAACGACTTGCTCGAGTTGAAACTCGAGAGCAGGAAGTCTCATCATGATTCTAAAGAAGAATCTTTGGAAGAGGAAGATGTTAATCCTTTTTATTAGGCACGTGACCGTGGATCCAGTGAAGATGAGTGTCTGAGGCATCAAGGAAGAAATCATCATTATCAACATTGAGTTCCCGACATGAAAGTGGATATTTCAGAATTTGAAGGAAAGATCCAAGTCGAAGAGTTTGTTGATTGGCTTCATACAGTAGAGCAGGTTTTTGACTACAAAGACATCGCGGAGGAATAAAAGGTGAAGTTAGTGGCTATTAAGCTAAAAAGACACGCTTCACATTGGTGAGAACATTTGAAGAAATAGAGAATTAGCAAAGGAATGAAACGAATCCAGACTTGGGACAAGATGAAAAAAGAACTAAAGAAAATAGTTCTGCCACATCATTATCTTCAAGACTCTTTCTTGAAGGTTCATAATTTCAAGCAAAGAGATTCAGTGCAAAGGGTGTTTCTTCTAGCACTACCAGTGTTGCAAATAGAACTCCTACTTCACGAGTCAGTCTGAAGTCGGATATGTTGTCAAAGTCATTTCGGAGACCAGATGCAACGACAAGTTCCAGTCGTTCAACTACTGTCCGATGCTTTAAATGCCAGGGGTTGGGTCACATTGCTTGAGAGTGTCCGAATCGGAAAATAGTTTCACTTATTGAGGAGGTAGAAGAAGAACCTGGTGAAGAGGAGTTTTTCCAAGAAGATGGAGATCCGAAGTATGACGATGAGATTACGTATGGCGACGAAGGAGCAAGCCTGATCATTCGCCGTAGTTTGAAGTCAACTCCACTTGAGGAAGGTGATCCGCAGCGGAACAATACTTTCCATACAAGGTGTACCTCCCATGGAAGAGTTTGTGATGTCATCATTGATGGGGGAAGTTGCGAAAACGTAGTTGCTACAACCATGGTGGAGAAGCTAAATCTGAAGATTGAAAAAACACCCACAACCGTACGAGCTTTCTTGGCTACGAAGAGGAAATGAGGTACGAGTTGATAAAATAAGTTTAGTTTTCCATTGGAAAGACTTATAAAGATGAAGTGTGGTGCGACGTTGTCCCTATGGACATTTGTCATCTACTACTTGGAAGACCGTGGCAGTATGATCGAAGAGTCATCCATGATGACTTCAAAAACACCTATTCTTTTGAGAAAGATGGTGCGAAGATCATTCTAGGGCCTGTAAAAGCAAAAAAAAGTGAAAACTCGAGGAAAAGGAAAATAACTTATTAACTAAGTCTAAATTCCTTGGAGAGATGCAAGAGCAGACCATGGTTTTGATTCTGGTGATGTTGGAGTCAAATCAAAACGCTACCAAAGTCCCACCCATGCTGCGGAGACTATTTGAAGAATTCCAAGATGTTGTTACAGAAGACGTTCCAGGAGGGTTGCCCCCAATGAGAGGTATTCAACATCATATTGATTTTGTTCCTGGTACTATTATTCCTAATAAGACAACTTATCGAATGAATCATAACGAGTTTGGGAAGTTGTAGGGGCAGGTCGATAAATTGTTGACCAAGGGATTGATTAGAGAAAGTATGAGTCATAGTGTTGTACCCACATTGCTTGTGCCCAAGAAAGATGGTTCGTGGAGAATGTGTGTAGATAGCAAGGCAGTGAACAAAATCACCATCAAGTACCGATTTCCCATTCCTCGACTTGATGATCTCCTTGATCAACTCCATGGAGCAACAATTTCTCAAAAATTGACTTACGAAGTGGAGTTGATTTTACTCTCCTTCTGCACAATACATGCCTGAATGGGTTCCATCACAGCTATATTCTCATCTTCTGGACCCGAAAGATCTATTGACTTCTGTTTCTTGACAACCTCAGTGACCACATTCAACACCTTCGATCTTTCTCCCAGTCCGTTAGAATCTTTCTTACCCAACGACATTTTGACACCTAATCTTTGCTCCATAATCAAAGCCCTCCACCTGGCACATCCAGTTCCTTCGCCAATAGCCCTACCATCTTCCGGAGCATTAACTACTCCAGGAAACTTCTCCACGCCAGTTCCTTTATCAATAACCCATCGTATAATTGCACTGAAACACATCCACCCTTCATTATATTTACCAGATGACACAAAAATGACTCCATTTGCTTCTCCATTGCGCAAAGAGTTTCTTCGATGAGTTTCCCATTGCTCAAAGATTCGAAGAAACTCACCAAAACTTGTTAGCCTCCTATGGCTGAATCAACTCATGCCATCTCCATCTTTTCAATAGGTTATCCATGTCCCACAATCTTGCAAGAGTTTCTACAAGCCATTCTGCACCCCAATAATCCAACCCGATATTCAATCATGATCCTCTATTGTTCTCTGTGTTCTTTACCCATTTCAAACCACCCAAGATCTTCAACGAGAATAACGTACTCCTTAAACCTTTCTCTATCTATAAACCTTACTCGGTGGTATATCAATCAAACCATTGAAAATACTGCATTTTTTATGGTGACAATTCATCAGTACAAAATTTGTCTCAGAGAAGATGGGGGCTGATCCTATCTTCTCCCTCGACTGGAATTCCTGGCATAGAGAATTCCTAATATGGGCATCCTGGTTTTGCAGAAAGATAAAGTTGACTATATGCAATATTACACGTACAGTCTACTAGCTGCGACAGCTGCTGATAAGTTGAAGACAGGGATTGCACCAATGATAAACCGAAGCTCCTGAGACATCATAAATCATGGTAAGACATGGAAAGGGTTTAATTCAGACAAGTACACAGTCTACAATTTACAACTCCTTTTCCAGACCTTGTGGGGTAGCTTCGAGTAGAGCAAAACAAATGAGAGAGCTGGCAGAACATACCAGAAGATCCTCCTATCAAGTAACATGCCAAGCTACAAAAGCAGAAATACCATGTTAAAGCTATGGAATTTTTTGCCGATACTCTCTATTTCTTACATTAGGCTATTTAGACTTTAGGTAGTCGGTAAATATCGAATTCTGACTATAGGTCCCAGGAAAAGTCAAACTTAGAGTCTAGGTCCTGGACCCATACTGAGTGTCCCTAGGATGTTACTTGACGAGATAAATTTTTAAAGTAAAAACAAGAAGAAGAAATTAAAACATGATTCATTTGCTGATTATCCTAATAAAGCATTTGATGGAGACATAGGGAACATGTCCAGCACCTAATTTGTGTTCCCATAGACCTGGTAAATCAATGCATATTATTAGTTAATTTCACACGTGAGAGATATGTCATATATTTTATTCATATATTTTATACTTTCACTTCTAGTTGTGACCTGTGTGGAATGTATTAAATACATACTGCATAAAAATAATTGTAAAAGAATATGATATAATAAAAACAGTAGAAAACACAAAAGTGATAAATTTTTAGTTGGTTTGGTCAAACCAGTTGGCGTCTACATGCATGAACATCAAATGGAAAATTATTAGAGAATGGAATATCTTAAAACCAACTGATGTCAAAGCTTGTATATTAACACAGTTTTTATATTACATAATACTGCAGCCAAAAGGCTCATTCCAGGTTTTTTCCTCGAACCTAGACAGTAGGCACATAGACGTTTGTACCAGTTTGGTGCCTAAGTTACACCACCTTTGAAAACTCACTTGTACCAAAGATGCATGATACAAAAGTGTAATGGAATTACAAGATGTGAGCTCTCTATGGTACGCAGCGAGAAAAAGGTTCACAGATGTTCTATTTTCGTTTAATTCACAGAGATCAGAAAACCAGCTAGTAAGGCATGAAAAGTAACAATGGTAGGCTTCTGTTACAGATGCAACTATCAGTTAAAATATGTACTACAACATTCAATGAATAATTGCTCAAAGCAAGCCACAAGTCAGTGTACAGAACATTAGACATTTGAGATATAATCCTACAATTATTTATGTCAACTGATTAGTTTTGGGTTCCTGTGATATGCAACAAGCATGTAACTAATTAAACAAAGAACACAAGAGAAAATTATGATGAGCCATGATACATGAGAGGTTGCATGTCTTACAAAGACGTTGGTTTCAATTATTTGAGATTATGTTGCACTGAGATTACTTCAACTTACCACAAATAGAGGATAGGCTGCAAGCAATGAGCGAGGAAGAGCTGAAGTAAAGTACCAATGAAATGCATGTGTCTTAGAGAACAATGTTAAGAGGATCACAGACTATCAATTTTCAAAATTTATAAGCAATAAGATGTGATGTGAAAAGATGCTCTTTCAGTAATAAGATTATATGTACATAGTATACCTGATAAAAGCATTCTTGATTTTTACAAATTGCAGGCAATGGAAGCAAATACCAATACCGAAGGACAAGGGAGGTTTGGAGATTATTGATTTAAAAATCTGGAATGGGGCAGCTTGCAGTGGTCACTTAATGAGAATTGCAAACAAGGAGGAATCTGTATGGGTTCAGTGGATATGGCATCACAAGATCAAAGACCGGCACCTTTGGACCATGCAAGTAGCTACTGATTCTTCCTGGATATGGAGAAGCATCCTCAAAGTCAGGGAAAACTGCAGAGACTCGGTTAGATACATGAAGGCGGCAAGTAGGTGTCTTTCTGACATGATCCTTGGCGCTCAGCAGCTATCCTTAGGAAAGTTCTGGATTTTTAACAATGAAAGAATGGTTCTCCCTATAACAATTGACTACCACAGGAGGCAAATTTGGAATTCTATTCGAGTGATCAGACAGTAATGTTCCCATTTCCATTCATATTACCATTATCATTTTCATTCCATTGAGTAACTAAACATCTCCTAAGGCTGTGTCAGGCAAAAAAGAAAAATTTTCCATGGCGATTTGCCATATGTTTGATTTGCAATTTCTGAAGTGGGAAAATTTTCCTGTTAAGATGGGAAAATATTTACTCCTACCACCCTGAGTAAATGTTTTCCCTGAGCAAAAAGGGCAAAAGCTGAGAAATTTCCCCCCAAAATAACGGCACTCTCGACACTTTGGGTGATTCAATCCCCAACTAAGGCGTGAATAAGGTAAGACTTCTGTCTCGATCTCCTTCTCGAAAGAAAATTTGTCCATGTGCAAGCAAAAAGTGAGATTTTTATTTTCTAGAGAATATTTTGTCCAAAATTTTCTCAAGGCAAAGAAGATTTTCTTGGGAATTTTTTCTTTGCAATCAAACATAGCTTATGGGGATTTCTTTCCAAAGATGCACCATAAGTACAACTTCTAAATATTGTATTTTTCTCATCTGGAAAGAAAGAAATCAATGTAACAAAAGAACAAATAATGTTAAATTGGAAAAGAAAGACTAGGGAGCTTCTTTATGACAATGTTTCTAAGATCAGGAGCACAACATAAAACAGAAAATTATGCAGCCAATGGGGCCTTCACCCTAATTCAATCTTAAATCACCTATTGCTGGTGGGAACACCCCTCACCAGGTTACTGATGGGGCTTCAAGGGATACCAAAAGTGTAATAAGAAGGTTGCTCAGAGATGAAGAAGGCAATGCTTTAATTACTTTCACAAGTACTGGGCCTAAAACTGACATTCTCACTCTTGAGATCCTAGCAGATCATAAAGGATTTAACATCGGAAGTCAAATGATGTTCGATAAAATTGAGATAGTGGTGGATAACAAGCAATTCGTGTATCTTTTAAGACAACTGTGGCGGATACCATGGAGGCAGAATCTGGTTTTGAAGAAAAGTAAGAGACAATTGGAGCAATTGAATGGCTTTTCCATCAACCATATATACAGGGAATGTAATAGGGCTGCTGACAAACTAGCTTCAATCGGAAGATAGTATGGTCTCAATATATTCCCTCCCCTATGGATCAATATTTGGATGAACTCATTAGGACGCACGAAAATGGATGACTCAGTCTGGAAGGTAATCCCTGAAGGCAATGCTGTGAATTACATTAGAAAGAAGTTTAGATCAGGCCTGATCTAATATAGAATGGAGGCCAGTTGAGAGTATATGAGACTCAGTTGTGTCCAATTCAATTTAGTAGCCAGTTTAGATTAGCTTCTAGCTGTTGCTATTAAGAGGATTCAGATTAGCTTGTATATCTTTTCAGTAGTTTTAGTGGGAGCTCTCTGTGGGTGCCTACCTAAACTAATAGAGTCCTCAAAATCCTGGTTGCATTTTTTTTTCTCGTGTTCTTTCAGGGGCGGACTACATCCTCCCCTTGTACATTCTTGTTCCTTTTGTCTTCTATACAAGTGTAGGGTCCTGATCCCAGCTTATTCTAAAAATTAAAAAATAATAATAATAAAAAGTTTAAAATGATATTGAGAAGAAAACTAAACAAAAACATGATTAAGTGGATAACTGAAGTGTAAACCATTTGTACATTTCAATGAAGGATACACCCCACTCAGAACTCCGGTTCAGAACAGAGTTAAACCAGAAAACTTCAAACTCAGGCCAGGTGAGTTTCTTCCACATTACTGTATCAACCAATGCAGTTATACCTGAAGCATTCAACATGATGCTAAGTGGGCAACTATTTAATGGCTGATATTGCAAACTAATCCGACATTAGGACCATAAATTGAATAATTAGATAAATAGTTAGAAACGAGTAATTAATGGACACAATGGAAAAAATAACTGCTTACCAACCTATGCAGATAAGAGCTGTATAAATGGAGCATTTTATTGCTTTCCGTAGAGAAATTGATTTTGTCTGCAATAGAGAAACTAAATACTGAGAAGGTGGGATGGAACTGGATTAAGCTTAGAAATATAATAAACATGGTTCAGGGAATGAACTGATTCCGAGAAAATAAAAAGCACAAACTTTGAACTAAAACTGGAAATAGACCAGACACAATCAAGCAGCTTAGAATAATATAAACACAAGGTGTTTGGTAGATGCACAACAACTTAACAAGTATTGTCAACAAACATAATTTATTTATGTCTCAAACACAATTAGGTTCATGGATAAAAGGGGAGATTTTTTTTAGAATCTATGTACAGTTTACTTCAGAATCCAGCAGTCACCACTGAATAAGGCAAATAATGTGAGTCACCTTTCCATATTACCTATCCAATTGGTCTTAGAATTTTCATTACGTTAAATGTATATGGATAGGTACCAGTGTCCGACATGGACATGGATCCTAATTTGTAACATTAGCAAACATCCCAAATCAGCTTTTTAATGGACTTCCCTTACACTTTATACTTGCATGAACCAGAACAAAGGAATAACAAAGAATCGTGAGACAGAATATATTATGATATTTATATGGTCCCTATGGTGCTGAGTGCTGACATGACATGTATATATGACGGTCGCATTGAGAAGTCAGATACTACATGTTCACACATATATGAGAATTTCCGAATACGTAATGTAAAAAAAACACAGTGAAGCCCATTTATAAAGAAAACCAACTAAATGTAGGTTTTTCAAATCAATTTTTGTGTATCTTCAACAATATATGTATAGGAGAAGTGAATGCTTTTAAACAGATAATCTCTTGATGATATGTCAGACATAAAATGATCCTATACTAGTAATATTAGCTGAAAGGACAAAGGAAATACAAGTAGTACAATAATGGCAACTTACCAACAAAAGTTGTAGGCCAATAGGTCCAAGAAGTAACACCATGTCACACCTAAAGACAACTGTAGCGAAAATCTGAAGTTTTAAACAGGACATATCAGAAGCTTAAAAGCTAAAACTTGCACAGATTAAAAGGGTCATTTCCATACAAGACATTTTTTCTTGCTATTCATCTAAGATTTGGAACTTTTGCAAGGGAATTAGAGTCCTCTCACTGACCAAAGAAAAAATAATTGAAGCCCTCCCAAAGGTCTCCATACGCACAAGAACTCTTACAAGACTTAGCTGGAGTAAAGAACCTTTATGAAGATGCATATGGCAGATACAGAATAACTTAAAATGCTAGCTAATAGTCTCTTACTCTCAGGGGTAATGTAGTGATGATTATTTTGTTTGTTATTTTATCAATAAAATTGCAAGGATATATCGAAATCAAAACAGGGAGATAAACAGTACACCAGCTAGTGACTGAGAAAGTCAGACTAGCGGTGTGAATTTAGCAGAAAGCAATAAGAGCAAAAGTATTCGTAGGGGAAAGGAGGAAATAGATAAAGGGTGTTTTTTTTCCTGTTCTTTTAATCAGAAAAAACACCATATATTTCATTGCAAACTCAGACCTTGTGAATGAGATCCTCCCAAGGCTGAGGAAAGACATATAAGGGCAGTGTTCTAAAAATCGGCCTAGGCGCTAGAAGGTGGAAAACCGCCCAGATTAATGGCTGGGCGGGCAGTCTAGGCGGTTCTGGGCAGTTTGGGCGGGATCTAGGCGGGGTCTAGGCGGACTCTAGGTGGGGTCTAGGCGGTCTGGGCGATTTTTATTTATTTTTTATTTTTTAATAAGGCTGATTGTGTTCTTATTTTATTTTTCTTTCCTATTTTTTAGAAATAAACTATTTAACTGTTTTTTATTCAGTATATGTCTAAATGTAGCAAATGATGATTACTTAATGGATTTCTCAAAGGATCTGCCGGTACCAATTTTACTAATGTAGATTTTATCAAACATAACTGAGGTTATTCATGCAATTTGAAGAAAAATAAAAGAGTACACAAATTCAAATTTATATAAAGTACCCATCATGACCAACTTCAGTCATTTGAGTTTTAATAAATTTTGTTCACGATTGTTAATTTTTCATGTTTTTAAATTTTGCATATGTATATTGGCATTAAATTGAATGTAATTGATAAGGTATTATGCTTAACTTTTGTAAATTATTAAAGTTATAATACAAAACCTAAGACCGCCTAGGCCCCTGGGCGCTAGGCACCTGCTCGCCGCCCGCCCAGCGCCTAGCGATTTTTAGAACACTGTATAAGGGAAACAAAATAAAACAGAAGAAACAACAGAATGGACGTAAAAAGAAAAACACCCGAACAGGAGACAGATAATACACCCCAGCCTAAGACTACATCTGATGCCACGGATAATGTCTCAGATTCTATCTTCTTCCTTGCAAATACTCCAGTTCACAGCCCAGCTCCAAACCAGACCTTTCACCTCTGACACCAGCTGGTTACAAGACATTTTTCCTTCAAATATACACCAATTGAGTTCCTTCCAAAGAGATGCAATGGCTCCCACATAAAGTTTTCTCACAACCTACTTTCCTCTAACCGAGGAGCGACGAAAGCTGAAGCAGAACTGAACCCAATCCTCAAATGAAACATGAAAATCCCAATTCCTCCACCTTTGACCACATCTAGACTTCATAATAAGTGGTCCACTACATTTTAATCAAATTTTCCTTAAACAAAAGTGGTCCCCCCATGGATTCCATGGAATTGAATTCCATGCAACCAAACACAACCTTAATGTAAATCATTTCCATTTTGCTTTGCAAGTCTCAGTTGCACGAGTTTTTCTCAGCATATATTGTTTGTTGTCTTGCCTGAGCAGAGTAGTATGAACAAATTTCAGACTCCTTAAATCATGAAAACCAAAGATTATATTTTAGAACTTCATTTTTTTTTTTTCTATATTCGGTAGAAGGGAAGACATTTCATCCCTTCCCTCCTTCCCACACCCCCTAAAGAAAAACGAAAAAAATTAAAAATCTAAAATGAGATAAGTAAATAGCTAGATGCAGTCTTTAGATCATGAGGATTGTGAAGGAGGCTTTCAGAAACACACAAATAACAGCTGGGCCCTTATTGGAAAAGTAATCAACGGAATTTTTGTTCAGTATAGTTCGCTCTCTTGCAGGGACTTTTAGTTTCCTAGGTAAATAATAATCAGTGGAATCCTTGTCTAGTGAAATTGTCAAATATTGAACCTTTAATCTTGACAGTTAAGCAATGCATACCAAGCATTTTAACGTTTCGGGATAACTTCCTTTCAACCAACACCCATATGCTAAATTTACTGCAAGCAGAAAAGTGAATGTTAGTTGCAGCACCTTAAGACAATACTGAAATAGAAGCTTTTACACATGATATGAGATTTCACCAGTTTGCAGACAATACAGCATGCCAATGTTTTAAAGCATAAGAAGCTTGTGTTTTAAGGCAATGTTTACTTGCGAAAAGGTTAAAAATGTAGGGGTGCATGGCGCTTCAAGGCCAAATGCATTTAAAACTCCCCCAACACGTTGGTCAAGACGACCAATGGACAAACTACATGAGTACACGCACTGGTTCCTGCCCATAGTTATCTGAAATGTGGTCACTCAAGCAAGGCAATTGAATCGTAAATTAGTACCCAAATTGGCAAGGGAGTCTTTCGAATCGTATCGTAAATGATATCGTAAATCATAAGACTTTTAAGACCTTCCAATGTAACGTAGAAAATATCAACACAGTAAATAGATGTCTTTATGTATTTCCATGCAAATAATAAAATATTTTATTTCAAAAATTAAATTATGCATGCTCACTCAACTATAATACTTCAAATTTCATTGTCAAAATGACATCAAACATTCTAAATTTTTCACGAGACAAAATACCTAACTCCAAGAAGAGCGTCCATGGTGTTAAGAGTGTATCTTTAGCAAGATGATCCAAGCAACACAAAAAGGAGTAGACTCACAAATTGAGTATGTGATGTAATATGAATATTTTTATTTATTGTATTATTTAATTAAGAATTGATCGGTCATTGTTAAGGCCCAACTAAGAGTACTAGTTCAAATAGGAATTAGGTTTAGGTTTTCTTTTATTCAAATAGGCATACAATTTAGTTTTAAGTTTTGAGAATTTATTCAAGTTGTGAAACTTTGTTTATCAAGTTTCGATTATGTTTTGATTTATAAGTTTCAGGTGAACCCATCAATTTGGTATTAGAGCAGTAAAATCTTGAAAAAAGATGTCGCAAAAAGTCAATGTTGATTAGGAAAAACTACCCGTGTTTGAAGTGTACGAAGGGTATACGGTTATCCGCAAGACATTGCATTGTGAAGACCAAACACATCACGAAGTTTTTGCATGTTTTAACGTGAAAGAAAAATCTGAAAATCGAAGAAGTTCGAAAGAACAGGGTGGTTGTCACGAACAAGGATGACAACCCTAATTTCCAAATTTTTGATTCAAGAATTGCGATTTGCAAATTGCAATATCACGGATTCTAAGTTTGAGATTATTCACCACCAAATGTTAGAACATGTACCACCGCATGACGAAATTCATGATCCAATTTGGGACAAGTTTGAAGCTTAATTCGAGGCAAAGGTTGCATGAAAAAATATTCAAATCATGAAGCGGTTTTCCTTTGAACCGAGGATTTATGTTGGACCCTGTGCTTGGTGGCCAAATTTTAGTTTGATAATTCGTGGTACGAGTGATTTATGTTGGACCCCATGTTTGGTGGCCAAATTTTAGTTTGACAATTCGTGGTACGAGTAATTACTAAGGGAAAATTCAAGGTTGAGTATTTTCCATGCACTTTTCGGAAATGTCATCCTCAAAGCCCAAGGACGAGGTTTTCGAAGTAGGGGGTAATGATGTTAATATGGGTATTTTAATTTATTGTATTATTTAATTAATACTTGGGTCGATCCGTGTTAAGGCCTAACTAGAAATTAAGTTTAGGTTTTCTTTTATTTAAATAGGCATAATTAGAAGTCATAATCAGTTTAGTTTTGAATTTTGAGAATTCATTCAAGTTGTGATAGTTTGTTTCGATTATGTTTTGGTTTTGGTTTGTAAGCTTCCGCTAAATCCATCAGTATGACTTGGAATAACGGCATACGACTTAATGTGTTAGTCAAACAGTCTACGTTTAATGTTTAAGATTAATAAATATCCAAATAAACAATAATAAAACCAGGCTTAAAAGCTTTGAAAAATCATTAGTCTAGCATATCATATTGCACAATTCAAGGTCAGATCGTGAATCATGATTTGGAAATCAAATTGTATGATTAATTAATGTCTGATTTTATTTGGACTAGATTGCGCTAAGGTATATGGTACTGACATGGGTACAAGGTACTTTATTTTAGTGGCATGCGGTATGACGGGGTAGTTTTGTAGATCGAGTTGGAAGTCTTATTTGCGTCGTGGTTAGTAATATATGCAATCATATATAAGTATGTAATTGTGCATTAAAACATCCATAAATTGCACAACAATAAATAAATATATATTGTGTCTAATCAAAATAATTCTAGAATATATTTTCATCAAAAACTAAAATAAATACAATAATATAGAAGAAATCAAGTAGCTAATTGAACTCATTTCCCCTTGCAATTGTGATGTGCTAGTTTGTTGCAGCGTCAAGGAACGAAAAATTGGCTTACTAGAAGTTTGTTGGGAACTAGAAGTGGAAAGGAAACATGTGAATGTGAAGTGGTGCATCATCTTTCTTTGCAACATCACCTAACATATCATCACAATCACCACCTAGGTATTTCCATCACAAATTTTCTCATCTCACAATGAATCATCTTTATAAGTACAATTTTATAAGTATGATCTGCATTTATATCCCATTTCTTATACTTTTTAGGGTTTAACAATTTAGCGTCATAACTTTTTAAAGCATGATTGGAACAAATTTGAATGGACAATTGATTTTAACAATATTTTGTTGTTATATGTTCAAAATATTATATAACTTTACTATTAAGCAATATAAGTCCAATATACGCCACTTTTGGTGAATTGGTGTGGGGACGCACCATATTGTGGGTCAAAGTTCCCAAAACGTGGGTTATAAGGGAATTCGGTAACTATGAGGCGTGAGTTTCGTACATGAGCATGAGTTTCTGTTCCTTTACTTTGTTTTTCGTTTTCTTAGAATTTAATGTTTAAAAATATAATATTAATATTTTACGAGGCACGTGTTTCTCACCTAAACATGAGCTTTACAAAATTGTATGGCATGTTGCATACTATGTTGTCTCGGGCGATGCCTAGGTGCACTAGGCGGGCGTTTGGGCAAAGTATTGCCTCCTTTTTGCAAGGCAAGAAATTTTTGTGCTCTTTCGGGCAGTCGACTAGGCTACCGCCTTAGACAACAATTGAATTTTTTTTCAAGACTCATGGCTACTGCCTCATTTGAGGCAAAATATTGTGTGGTTTAGCCATGTTTGACAAAATATTCCTATATATTTTATAAGAGAAACAAGTCTCTAGAAAAAAAAAAAAAAAAAAAAGGAGATAATGAGGAAAGAGTTGGATTAAAAATGGGCTCAATGACCCAACATGAGATTTTAGTTTAAAAAAATGGGCTAGGGACAACATTGAATTTTCTCCCCCAAATCCAACAAAAAAAAGACAACTTTATGAACTATAAACCATTAAATATATATATATATATAAAGTGTCTTGCACCTTGGTCGCCTAAGCTAGCTGGGCGCCCCCTAATGCCTTGGACAACATAGGTTGCATATGCTTAAATTATTTATAAATCAATTTGAATTCTTTATTAGATAGTGAAATGTCATGTGAATAAATGATTGGATTTGATGCTTGAACGTGATACTGGAAGCCCTTGTTTGAAATTTTCACTATTTTATATATTTGTAATTTTATCCTTAACATAAAATATCATATTATACCTAACACCTTGAGGTTTGTGCTCAAGGAAGCACGAACTCTTCGAAAAATTTGTCTTACCCGTGTTCAACACTGACACTCACCCGACATGCTTCTGACACTCGTTGAATACATGTCAACGTGTCGGCAAGTGTCACACACATGGTCAGTGTAGTCAATGTGTTGGACATGCCTCCGACACACACAAAACTCGGTTAGAACACAATTAAGACTCGACAACCAACTTTGTTTTATTTTTTACTTCAAGGTAGGCGCATATAACCATCTAATTTGAAGGTTGTTAATCCATTTAAAGTGAAAAAATTTCAATTGTGATGCAAGATAAAGAGGGTGATGAATCATAGAGGTAATCTATGCTTCTTCTTCTCTCTTTTGCTTCTTATCTCCACAACTTTGTTTTTTTTCATCCAACATAGTGTCATCTTCTTCACTTTTTTACATCTGATCCTTCTCTATGCTTTTTTCTTCTTATGTTATTTTTTTTTCTTTTCCAACACAATTTGTGATTCACTTTCATATTTCTTGTTCTTTTTTACTTAAATTCTTTTTTTTGAAGAGATTATTTACTTAAATTCTTTCTTTATTAGATTATTGTTTATGTTCATATGACTTAATAAAAAAATGACATGACACCATGTCCGTGAGTCCTAGTTTTTGTAAAATTGTCGAGTCGGCGTATCGTGTCCATGTCCGACACGACGCACCTGCCCGTGTTTGTTCATCCTTGCTTGTGCTTCATGCAACAAAGCATTGGACCATTTCATGTCAGGCCTTTGAAAGTCTCAACACACAACACCCCAAAGGGTTCCGCCAAAGGGTTAGAAATTTCCTTTATGCCCCTTTGAATTTCCAAGATGAGACATGTCATTTCAATCTTGACACAGTTTTACTTTCTTTATTATTCCGGTTACCATTTTCCTATTAAGAAAATAATTGGATTTGAAGAGTGTTGATTGGAGAAAAGAAAACTACCTGGAAAAGCAATAACAATAATGGAGGGAGAAGTCATAGAGAAAATTTCTCGCCCTATAGAAATATTTTTTAGCCCCTCTAGAAAAAAAAATTCCATGGCTATGAGTGAAAACAAGTGGTGGAATGTCCTCATTCTCCATTTCTCTCTTCTCTTCTATCATTTTTTTCACTATATTCCATTTTTTTCCTTCAATCAAACAGTCACTTAGAAACACATGTTTATTTACTATTTAAAGTAAATTAATCAAATTATGAATGAAAAACATAACAAGTAGTGTTAATGCACCAGCAGGCCTAAAATTGTAGCACAATGGTGGTAGGAGAACCAATGAGGCACTGACCATAGTTTATATGGTAAAACATCTTTGTCAAAGTAGCAAAAGGCATTTCACTAATTACACTTTTTTTAATTAAAAACAAACTGTTGTGTTGATATATATTTTGAAGAAGAATGAACACTTGAAGAAACAGAAAACAAAAAATGGAAATATAGTAGAATCATAAATTGTAAAAGCTAATTACCCAAACCCAGGGCTAATATGTTAGGTAGCGGACGCGTGCAGTAGAACATCATGTGAAACTGCACAGCTGTCAATATAACAAAGAAAGCTTCCACTTGGTGACCAAAGTTCCTCCTAACCTGCTCAAACAGAGACACTTCAAGAGCATAACAAGTATAGGGATTCAGAAAAAATAATAATAAGTATATCAGAATTATAAAATAACATAAAGCACATGCAATCTAATAAAGCCATGACATATGGCTCATATAAAAACATGTGAGATCATAATATTCACGTCATCAACTAAAGGTGTGTTTAGTTGCATGGAATCCTATTTCAAGGGAATCCATGAGGGGACCACCTACTAAGGATGGCAGTGGGGTAGATTTTCACGGATATCGACCCCACCCAATCCGTTTGGGGCGGATTTGAATTTACCATAACGAATTTCGGGGATCCAAATTATATCCGTAAAAATTTTGGGGCGGATATGGATTTAACCATATCCGCTTCGCAGATATCTGCCCCAAATTTGAATAGTTATTTAAATAACATTGATTTAGATATTTTAAAAATTAACTTTACCAAAAAGATGGATTAAAAATTAACTACGGGTTGTCACTGTCAGCACCATGTGACTCCCACATGATTTTTCTCATTTAGGATTTGTGAAGCTTTGGATTCCACCACAAATTCAACAGAGAGAGAAAAGTCACCTCATCCATCACCAACCCTTCCTCCCCTTTGTCTTTTCTTTTTTTCCTTAATTCGGTTCACAATTTCACCGACACACAGTCAAGTTATCTCCTCTCCATCTCAAGTTCTCTTCTCTCCATCCACAGATAACGTCGCCGCTCCACGACTCCACCACAACCACCAGCCACTGCCATCTCATCCCCTACGATTGCACGCTTCTTCTTCCTCTTCTTCTCGGCCAAACCATCTCATCCCCTTGTGCTGTCAAAAAAATTCAACCAAACCAAGGTTTTCACTTTTGTGCCCTAACCTCCCTTTCTCTCTACCCACAATGGAGAAAAAGATCGAGATTGGGTAGATGGAGGTAAGTTTTAACATGGATAGTTTGGGGTTTTGGTGGGGAAAATACCAAAGAAGAGAAGAACCCAAAATGCTAATCCAATGGTTACATCAAGTATTCTTTGGGAAAATCTATGAAAGATTTCAGAGAAAAACTACAAACACAGAGATCCCATTGAAGATTTTCAATCAAGCCTTATTCATAGATATTCCAAGGTATGGGTAAGAGTAACGAATTTGGAGCTTCTTTAAAGGATGAAAGAGAAGGAAAATCTCTTATCAGAGAAATATTCTGAAGAATGGGTTTTCTTTGTTATTTTTCTACTCTAAAGAAACAGTAAGATCATAGAGAGATCATATCATTGTTTCATTTTCTAAGCTTTGATTTAGAGAATTAGTTGCAGGACTTGTATATGCCTTGTTCTTTTACGATGGTATATTATTTAAACTTTCCCATGTTTCTTCAATTTTCTATGAACTGAACATTCATTGGTATTGTTATTTTATATGGTTTTAATTGAGCTTTATATGTTGCAGATGGTTCAAAATCTCAACTGTTATCTTTCTATGCTTGTACTGTACAGAGGATGAGCCTTTTTTTTATTAAAATTTTATTTGAGGTTTTTTTTATACGGTTAATTGGGGCGGGGCGGATATCCACCAATCTGCACAAGGCGGAGATGGTTTTTGAAAAATATATTAAACGGTTATTCGGGGCGGATCCGAGGATCCACAACCCCTGGTGGGGCGGGGATGGATTTGCCCAAACCCGCCCCGTTGCCATCACTACCATCTACATCTATTAAGCTAATTTGGGGTTCACTCACCAGTCCCATTAGATTTTGTGCTCAATGATGACACATGTTTTGGGGGAACAAGGAGTGTGATTCCCATATTCATGAAACTTTCATTCCCACCATTGATCACAAAATCTAATGGTGAATGATGAATGATATCTCCATTTAGCCTTAAATGTAGGGGTTCCCTCATGAATTCCCATGGAATATGATTCCATCCAACCAAACACACTCAAAATAACATCAGCAAAATGTCATGAATATATAACCAAAGTGTCATGAATATATAACCAAATCTAACAGGGAAAAAGTGTAGTTACAATTTGGTGGAAAAAGGAGTTATCATCCACTACAAAATCTATAATTTGGAATTTAGGGATTCAATACAAATTAGGGTTATCTGTGCTTAGCTAGGAACAGTGTAGTCAAGGCGATCACCTAGGCGCGCCTCAATGCATTTTTTTACAGAATTCCGCCTCAAAGTGAGGCAATACGGTGCGATGAAATGAGGCGTTCGCATCAGACCACCTCATCGCCTCACCCCAAAATGGTTGCAGTCAGCCCACTTGCAACCCAATTGCAGCAAAAGAGGTTACAGCCCACTCTCTTCGAGTTTAAACAAATTTGATTTCTCAATTCTCTACGACATTTAGGAGATAAAATATTTTCAAGAACAAGCCAATCATAATGATTTTTGTCTTTGTTCCTAAAAGATCTTTGATGTCGTGCAATGGATTTATCAAGACCCCACCTAGTAACATTTCGATGATGGGGCTTTATGTTTCTTAGTGTATTACTTGTTGCTCCACCTTGTTGTTGTCGTCAGAGACTCAAGAGTCTTCAGCTCTTCCTTGCCTTCAAATCAGGTATTCCCAAATAACAAACAAACAAGATAAAATGTTTTTAAGTTTTGATAAATTTATCACATTTTTTAAAATATTCTTTGGAGAAAACATATCATGTTTTGATGAGTCAACAAAATCTTGATTTTTCATAGCATAATTCAATGATTTTAAGCTTTTAGAATACCAATAGTGATTATACTTGTGGATTTTTACCAACCATTCCAACAATTTCTTCTAAAAAATGCTCAATACTCTCAAGTTTCTATTATTTCAAGATTATTGATTTTTAATGATTTAGTGGATATTTGCAAGTTATTTAATACTTATGTAGTGCATCTTTTAGCTATGTTATGCAACTTTATTATATTTTCATTTCGATTTTAAGTAGTTGTCATTTTTGTATATATTTGCTTATGATACTTATCAAAATGATGATGTATACTATTATGTTGATATGTTTCGATTTATTATAAAAAATGCTAAGATTGTCTCACTTCACTCAGGTGTCATGCATTTTCAGGCCCGTCCACCTCACCTCTGCCTCAATGTCTTAACTACAATGGCTAGAAAGCAAAGTTTAGTCATAAATAAGGCATGAGGCCATTGTAGTCAGCTTTAAAGAAATTGAAACTCCATTGAGAGATTATTTATGCTCATCGTTATTTACTATTTTCTTTACATTCAGCTATTTATTTTCTTTGGAGTAACTGTTTAGAGGTTAGATTTCATTATCTTGCTATGTTATCAAGGGAGAAGCAATAGATGAGGCGCTAAGGTTCACCACTAGACCCTTGGCGAGGCGAGGTGTTGTTGTGGTTGAGCATTTTTTTAAAAGTGTAGAGATTTTAGTGTGGTATTCTTCCCCTTTACACCTTTACTAGTGTATGACCTTGCAGCGCTTAAGGTCAGAGCTTTTAGAGCCTTGGCAAAGCTCCCGAGAACATAGTTATCTACTATAGAGTGAATCAGGTAAAATCAAACAAGTAGAAAAAGAAGTGGAAAATATGGGTGAAACATATAAGCAGGGACTCAATGCAAAGAGGATCAAGGCTGCTGCAAAGAGAGAAACTTGGAAGAACGCCAAGGCGGTTCAAGCCAATAACTAAGAAATCAATCCTAGTGGGGATCGAACCCCTAACTTGTGATACCACCTTTAACAATTCCTCAGTTGAGTTGAAAAGACCACGGTGTTAGAAGAGTGGATGTTCCTCTTTCACTTGGACAACTTTCTAAGCATATGGGAAACAACCTGCCGCAACCTCTCCACATGCTAGGAGCAATTCTAGCAACCACCCCATCCCCATCATCAAACCATCATTGTGACTGAAATTGTTTCAGGTTTTACATGACATATGTAGTTGCAAAACCCTTTTTGGGCATATTTTTTATTTTCGGATATTGCTACTTAAATATTACTATCTCCAATCATTGTCTAACTAAAGGACACTTGATCTTACTTATTTGTTTTAAATGACGCTTCTTGTTATAAGCCTATAAATGGTTCATTAAAACCCAATGATAGGCCCTTAGAGACGGGCTAATAGATATACAAAAGCATAAATTCCGAAGATATTTTGGTGTTGTAGCCTAATGGATTCTTTTGTTTATTTGAGCAATCAATACTAAGCACTCAGCGGTCAACACTAACATGGTGTTTTTTTAAGTGCTTAGAAGCTAAATTCTAACTTGAACGAGCTTTTGAATGAACTGTTTGTTTTGCTTCTAGATGGGCTGCTGATTAGAAGTTGTAAAATTAAAAGGCGTTTGTTTTTAGGTGCCAACTTGAAATTTTTTTTTTATATTTTTGCCCACCACCACAACTCCCACCGCCCACCACAAACACCAACATTAACCCCTTTCACCTATTTACTCTCTTCCAAATACCATTGAGATCATTTTCCACCGCTTTCAAAAATCACCCTATATCCCTATCCATTCCTCGTATAATCTTCAATGGAAAGGAAGATAAAGTGAAGGAGGAATAAGAAGACGAGGAGAAGTGGAGGCCAGGGAGGGCAGTGGCAACGGTGGAGGCACTGCTCATATGACAAAGAGAAGGTGGAGAAAAGAGGGGATAGTTGGTAGAAGAAAGGGGTAGCAACAATCATTACAAATTTATTGTGAGCTTATTATTGGAATAAATTTTCATTAAGCACTCAGTGCTAAGTGATCAGCACCCCCCCCCCCCCCCCCCCCAGTGCTTACTCCAATCAGAACTTCAACTTCTTATCAAAATTAATAATAAACATTTTTTTAAAGTGTCCCATTTCTTATTAAGACTTTTGAGTCTATTCAGAACAAAAAACAAACACCCTCTAAGCACTGAGCATCCCCCACCCCAATGTTCTAACTAAAATATTCTGAATTCATAACCTATCAAGAACATTTGTTTTGATTAGAAGTAAAAAAAACACTCGGTAAAGTGGTTCACTTCTTATTCAAAACTAAAGTTCTATCAAAACTAAAAACAAACGCCATATAACTAATACCACGTAATTACTAGTAAGGTACATCCATGCTTAAAAACAATTGAACTTTAAAAAAAAAAATTAACATTGACAAGAACATGAAAAGGCCATATTGAAAATAAGCATATGACTTGTGAATTAAGACCTTACCTGAATGCGGAAGAAACGTAATGTCGATAATATAATGCAGCCTAACACCAAACGAACTAGAAAAACGAATAAAGTGAGTCGCGTTGTACAAGGGGACAATTATATATACACATGGTTAGAAAGAATAATAATTAAACAATAGGACCAGAACAACGTTTCAATTGATTAAATGAGGAAAAAAAGAAAAGCGAAATACAAATGCTGACCAATTTTCATGTGACATGCCGAATTAATATGAATAAATAAAACTTTAATAGCTTCCAGCAAAGAGAACTTATTTGCCGTGAGGAAATTTGTGTGAGAAGGTGGTTACTAATCCTATGAAATATGCTTCACTAACAAGAGAATGGATATCATTATCTGCAGAAAGACTCATGATGGCAGTAGTCTAGAAGACTCAAAGACTTCAATCAAGCTCCATTGTCCAAATGGATTTGAAGATTTGGCAGGGAAGAAGGTACCCCATAGAGAACTGTGATACAAGAAAGTATTGTCTCTCAAATGGAGGGTGGTACACCAATCTCTCCCATGCTTTATGAGTGTGCTTGGTGAGAGCAATAATGAACTTGAAGGCTCACTTTAGTCTAGCTATATCATTTGAATGGGATTATGTTAAAAAATAAAATCACAAACTCAGAAATCTAAGATGTGAAAGCTAAATTATTGCTGAAATTCAAAAAAACAAATTGAAATTGATTCATAGATTGTCTAAAATCTATACTAGGGGCTCCTTATATTCATGGAAACAAACTAGAAACCTACTAAAACATGATAAATGACTTTCCTAAGAAATCCAGACTATAATAGGAACTTCCTAAGACTGTTTGGACTCTATTTAGGCACTTCTAAAGGCTTCTAAATAAGCCATAAATACAAAAAACGGAAATCAGTCTAAAAAAAGAAATAAATTAAAAATACATATTTAAGACTATTTAACCTAGACACAATAATGAAAATTTCTTATTAGAAGTCGTCTTGACTGGTCATTCCGGTGCTAGTAAGATGTTATTGTTACAAGAATGCTACTTTTGGCTCACTATGTGTTCAGATGTAAATACCTTTCTTTCGAAAGTGTTGTGTGTTCTAAGGATGATTAACGAATGCAGATTTGTATTCCCTCTTGCCAATTCCTGAGAGGTCATGGTTAGATGTTTCCATGGATCTTGTTTCAGGTTTTCCTCTATCCCAGGGTTACAACTCAGTCTTTGTCGTGGTTGATCATTCATCTAAGATGGCTCACTTCATTCCTTATAAAAAATTAACGACACACGACATGTTGCTAATTTATATTTTCGAGAAGTAGTGTAGTTTCATGGAGTCAAATGTCATCACGATATGAAATTTATGGGAGCATATGCATTGTTATTTTGAAGTTTTCAGCTGTTTTACATCCACAAACTGATGTTCAGACGTTGTTAAGAGAAGTTTGGGTGGTCTCTTGCGGTGTTTGGTTTCTAAACATGGTACTTCTTGACCCCATTAGTTTTGCCCCATACAGAGTTTGTGTATAGATCAGCATTGTTAATTCTTAGTGCATTCGAAAACTATCAGGAAAGTTAACCTCAAGCATTATCACCTTACCGTTGTAATGTTGCACCTTCTATTCCTTTACTAGTGGCGAACTCCCTTTCTCCATCCCATGTGACTGATTGTGTGGAGTGTATTTTACAGAGGTCTATGTTCATCCAATTGACAATGTACCTAATCGGTTTTGGTTCAGTAGTAGGGACGTCCAACTTCCGACAACTCGAACTTCTTATCAACTTTTATCTTTTGTGAATTCGAAACTGTTTAACTGCATATGCGCGCACGAACTCGAGGTCGAGTTCTTCACAACCGAGGGAGGATGGTGGTATTTATATTATATTAGTATATTATGCCTGCTTAATAATAAAGGGGTGTTGTTTAGCCCCGTAGTGAGAAGTATTTAAGAGAATAATAGAGTTTATTCTAAGTTAATTTTGATTCCAATCTCAAGAAAACTAGGGTTCATGGTATGAACAAACTAGGGTTTCCTTTTTTTCTGCTTTGATCTTGATTAATTGTTTACATTTTATCCGTTGTGCCTAATCTATCAAATCCCTTTAAGATATTTTTCTAGGCTTTGATCTACTTTGTGCCAATCAACAATTTAAATAATTTTTCAATAACATGAACAGCGAGATTGTAGGTATCTGACGAGCATTTCAAGGCATTCAATAACTAACCTACAAAGAGGCTATAAGGCTTTGGCAAGTTAAGTGAATCCAGTGCCAATATGAGCGGTGATGCCAAGATCGATACGAGCAAAGCACCTGTAAGGCATATCATTATTTATAAATGATCTCAATCACGCAAAGAAAAAGTGGTGAAATGAAAACAAAAATGCATAATACAAGTTTAAACTTCAAAGCAAAAATTTCCAGTAATGAAATAACCAAACTCGCAATGTAAGCTAAGAGTACATTTGGGCACGTACAATCACATAAACTGCATGTATTTACTTTTTGAGAGGATAAATAATGCTGAAAAAAATTATATAATTAATGGGAAAAAAAACAAATAAATTTTGGTACTAGATGTGCCTATGAGACGCCCTTAATACCGCTTTCATTTCAAAGGGTTTTTGGCTAGTTTTGGAAATTCAGATATGATGGCGATGGGCTTGGTATCATGCACCCGAGGAGTAAAGATAAACACATCTAGAGACAAGAAGCACGAAGGATCCAAGAGTATGGAATCTTATCATTGGTGGGCCCAACACATTCTACAATGTGAATTTCAAAAAGAATTAAAGAGGGGTGGCAGTGTCTCAATCAGGAGAATAACTCTCCACTTCCATTTCAGTGGTAACTTTCATGTGGATACAAAAATCATGGGTATTGACAAATTTCAAGGGACGTATGATTATTTGAGATTTGTGACAGTGTAATCCAGGACCACAAAATACTGCGTATATTTAAATTATATACAAAAATCGATGATGGTATGTCTCTATGTATATGCATTATGCAAGCTTAAACTATGATATTTTCGAACTTCTTGATCTTACTAACAAGCAATTGTGTTTATCAGTGAAAAAACTTCAGAAGTAATTACTAGAATTCAAAAGGGTGAATAGATAGATTTTAAGCTTGGTTTGTAGTGCCACCGGTCGCAAGCACCCTGCTAGACTAGTTTGATAGTTACTACTTACTACTACAAAGGGAGACTTTTTATAATTGGTGTATTAACTATGTATGACTGATGGACCATGGCCATGAAGTTATCATGCGAGTCTGAATTTTTAACTTCATATTTACAACCTAATTTACAAGTTTGCAATGATGTTTGTCTAGTTGAGCATCTTTGCCTGATAAAACTTATGGTTTACATAGCATACTTTAATGTCTATTATGAACGTATGTTTACTTAAGTGCATTCAGAATTTTTTTATTGTGATTTCATAGTCTACCATATTGTTTCTTACTTTTTCCATGTTATCCCAATATTTCTACTTTTCCTTGTTTCTTTCCACACAGGACCCAAATATTTCCAAAATAGTTTTCATAAAAAAAACCATGTACCTTGGGCCGGTTTGCATTATCCAAGAGAAAGAAATCAATAGAATGCAATGGGATAAGGATTAAGGAATAAGGAGATTGTCCTTTTTGAGAAATAAAACAGAGTTGATACCCAAAGATTTACAAAAAATTATTGGGGTAAATAGTAAGAAAACATTGTCCCAATTGCCAAGATTACCAACCCTCTTGGCCTTTACATCAGTCAGACAAAAATGCCTTCATGGAAATTTGGAGAAAGAATCTTACCATGTTATGACTCAGAGATTCAAATCAGTGGTAATCAAGATTGGTTTTAAAATTGAAGATTAAATTTACAGATTTCTTAAGCAGTGACCCGAGCAGATTGGTCAAAAGGCAAACCTTCTATAGATATTTGTAATATGT
Source organism: Berberis vulgaris (assembly GCA_963556465.1). Taxonomy (NCBI): domain Eukaryota; kingdom Viridiplantae; phylum Streptophyta; class Magnoliopsida; order Ranunculales; family Berberidaceae; genus Berberis; species Berberis vulgaris. The sequence continues at coordinate 77,065,142 of OY747136.1, read as the reverse complement.
TTAGAAGTGGCATCCAAAAATTTTGAAAGAATTCAATCCATATGGAATGAGCACTTTACCGATGAATGTACGAGGAACCACTCCAGGGAACTCCAAATGGTCATACTGTAGCAAATCACCAAACCAGGTCGTAAATTTTCAAAATTCTAGAACTCAAACAAGTGAAAAACAGATTGAAAATGTCAATTGGCAAACTCACCTTCTCCAAATCAAACCGGTGATATAGTATATCATGCATAGCCTTGATCAACAGCAAATGAAACATATTAAGAACAAAAGCATCAAACAAACAACATCAACAAAAAAATAAAACTTCAAACAGGACCAGAATGAATACATGAATATTAAATATTTCAACAGTAATAACTAGCAAGTAATCAAAATGATTCATTTTTCTTCAAGTATTCCACTGGAACCAGGCTGGTAATATTAACCTGAATTTGACTAGTTCTATAGGATTAATAGTCCATTAACAAACCTGTCTTTGACCTTCGACTAGTTCTATTTGTGTAATAGACCATTATACCACCGTAGGCTTCTGGTGACTCATAATCTGATGTTGCTGCTATTCGCAACCAGTGTTGATCATGTACCGCCACGGGCCATTGTTTATGACCACAATATGATTTTCTATGATCCACCGTGACAAGGCCATTCATCCACCCAATCAAAGGGACGATTTCAATGTGATGCATACTGAGGTGATGATTTTTAATGTATTGCCAACTACTTTGGTCGTTTTGTTTGACAGTTTGGAATGTGTGAGGGTATCAAATTAGATGTTGCAACCTTTGTTGGACCTGGTGACAACATTAATTCCTTTATTGACTGGCTCGATCAAATTAACGAGGTTCTGGAATATGTCATTTTCGAGTATTTAAAGTTGTAGGTTTAGTTGCAACTAAGATAAAGGGATTTTTTTTAGAGTGAATAAGGTTTTTATTGGATCCCATAACCATTTTACGCCTTCAGCTAGGTTTGAACCCTGGTCTTGTGATATTAACCGCCACAAGTCTGCCATCTAAGCTAGCACCTATTGGATAAACTAAAAGCTATTGCATCTAATTGAGAAGAGATCTAACTTTAGAGAGCACAGCTCGGAAAAGCTACAATAAAGACTTGGCCCAAGAAGGACAAATCAATGAAAACTTGTTTTCATTGTTCCATAAGCTTACAAAAGACATGTCTACAGTTTTTCAGTACACAGTGGAGTTTCATCTTCTTTGCAGAAAAATGAAAATGACTTAATCAGAACAGCAAAAGGTTAAAGACCATTTGCATGGTCTTTGTCAGGACATAGTTCAGATTATGACCATCATAAGAATAATGATAGGAATATAAGTTACTTTATTTTATTTTATTTAATTAGGATTTATGTTTTAAAATAATTGGGCCAATCTTTATTTAATAATTATTAGAATTAGGACTAGGGTTAGGGTTTGTTTTGTTTAAATAGACTACAATCAAAATTTTGTAATCAGTTGTCAAAGGTGTGATGGCTCAATGGTTGAGCAGTGGCGGATGGTATCACTAGATCACAGGGTCGATCCCAGGCGGCAGCATCTGGGCTGGGAGGGATTAAGTGATTAAAAAAAAATTGTAATCAGTTTTCTAAAATAAAAATAAAAACTTATAGAGACTGAGGACTTGAAGCTTTGTCAAATAAAGGTTTCTTTGTTTGTTTGTTTCCATCACAATAACTACACAAATACTCCAACAACAAATTAACAGGCAGCTAGCCAAGAACTCTACAAAGCTAGCCAAGAATTTTACAAAACAAAGGAAAACAAACTAGACTCACATACAGAGCACCTACAGCAATCAAAGGCAAAGCACAATGCTATGTGCCCATAGCATCTTTGTTCACCATCTCATGGAGCTCATTAGGAGGAGGGGGGTGTGAATGCTCATCTCTTCTTCTCCCCATTTAGCTATAAGGTCAATTGGGTCATTCGTTTCCCCAAAGACACGTGGGTAAATCATACATCTGTCAATCCTTGAGTAAATTTTGAGAATATCTCCAACAAATTCCCAGCTCTGCCTAGGAGCTGTGCTGGACCGTAAGCTTGCACCCAAACCATAAGCTAGACCAGCCCTGCCAGCCTGAGGCCATGTCTAATCCCCAGAAGCTCTAGGTAGAGAACAGTAGTCCTTTCTACCTCTTTATGAAAGTAACAATGGACCCTCCTCCCAGCGTCGTCTCAAAAAAGGCCAACAAAACTATAGCTTTCTGCCGAGTAAGTTGTGAGCTAACCAGAATTCAAACAAATCCATTAATTTTTTGAATTGCCTTCATTTATAAAGGAGTCACTTATTCAAACATAGAGGAAAAGTATCAATTTTAGGCAAATCCAAATTAATAAACTCATAGTTGAATGTGATCCAATGATGCTTTGATGGTGAGTCCCAAGTTGTTAAGGTTTGAAGTCTTTCACACATAATTCTTGCCATAATCAAACCTCATAAAAACATATAATTGCAATTGCTTGACTATTTGCCTCAGCTATGCCTAGTGCTTTCCCAATATTTCCAAGAATTTATGTTTTGAAATGTAGCTCCACCCGTTGTGACAACCGATCCTGAGCCCGAATAAAGTAGGAGGGTTGGTGACTTGGTGTTAGGCCCGTGACAGGCAACCATAAAATCCATCACATCCCTCTGAAAGAGGGTTGATGTTAGGCCCGTGACAGCCAACCGTAAAAATTTGTCACGTCCGTCTGGAGGAGGATTGGTGTTAGGCCCGTGACAACCAACCGTAAAAATTTGTCACATCCCTTTGCATGGATTTTGGTTCAAAAAGATTAAAGCCGGATGACCGCATTGCTTGGAGAACCAAAATATGAGTAGCCGACCTCGAGGGTATCGTAAATGGGTTGTTGATGATGATAAATGTAGTTTGATATTAGACATTGAAATGGTTTGAGGCAAGCAAGCAAATAATTGGATGATGTTAAGAAGTAGAGTTGCATGTTGTCTAGCTCATTCCTACCCCAATGTACTTTAATTTCCAACCATTTATATTTGTAAGTTACGCCTTGTTTATAAGTTTGAGCTATTAGGTGGCGTTTGTTTCTATTTTGATCAGAACTTTGGTTCTGAATAAGAAGTGGTCCCATTTGACCGGGTGTTTGTCTTTACTTCTAATCAGAACTACAAGTTTTTAATAAGTTTTGAATTAAGAACAATTTAAGCAATACCAAGGAGGTGCTTAGCACTTAGTATTTATCAAGATTAAAGGCATGTTTTTTTTCTGCACCAAGTGGGTGTTTTTTTTTTGTTCTGAATAGACTCAGAAGTCTTATAAGAAGTGAGACACTTTAAAAAGAGTGTTTGTTTTTAGTTTTGATCAGAAGTTGAAATTCTTATTGGAGTAAGCATGATGGTGGGTGTTGATCACTTAGAGGGCGTTTGTTTTTTTTAAGTGCTTAGAAGCTAACTAGTTAGAAGTTCTGAACCAGCTTCTGAATGAACTGTTTGTTTTACTTCTGCATGAGCTGCTAAGCTGTAAAATTAAAAAGTGTTTATTTTTAGGTGCTGAATTAAAAATGTTTGACGATTTTGCCCTACTGAGCTGAAAAAATTTATAACATAAATATTGTGCTTAAAATCATACCGACTACGACTATGGCGTTATTGTTGAATCTGAGCAATACGTCTGTGGCGTTTTAATTAGTTATTTTATGAAATCATTAATCCAAACATGGGTTATTTGATTTGATATCTTATGATACACATAAGGCACAAAACTACATGCTGAAAACTTGAAAATATACATGAGATGGAGAGTTGGGGAGAAGAAGAAAAACTTGAAAATACACAGAAAGAAAATAAAGATGGAGGGAAGGGAGAACCACAATGCTTGGTGAAGCGAATGAAGGTGTGTCGCCAAAATTTAGCCCTAATTACTTTTTAGAAGATGGGGGCAACAATTGTCATTACAAAATTATGTTAAGGTTATTATTGGAATAATTTTTTACTAAGCACTCGGTGCTAAGTGATCAGCACCTCCCTGTTGTTTACTTCAATCAGAAGCATAACTTCTGATCAGAACTAAAAACAAACACTCCAAACAAAGTGGTCCACTTCTTATTAAGACTTCTGACTCCATTTAGAAGCAAAAACAAATACCCTCTTGGCACTAAGTGCTTAATGAAAATCCATTTCAGTAACAACCTCACAATAAATTTGTAATATTTGCTGCTATCCCTCTCCTCTACCAACCATCCCCTCTTTTCTCCACTCCTCTTTATCATCTGAGCAGTGTTTTCCATCATCGACACTACCCTCCCTGGCCTCCCTTCCTCCTATTATTCTTATTCCTCTTTCACTTTCTCTTCCACTCTATTGAAGTTATAAGAGGAATGGATAGAAATATAGGGTAATTTCTGGTACTTGTGGAAGTGATCTCAATGGTTTTTGGAGGAGAGAATACAAGTTGAGAATGAGGTTAATGTTGGTGGTTTGTGATGAGTGGTAGAAATTAATAATTATGGTGGTGGGCAAAAATGTAAAAAAAAAAAAAAAAAAAAAAAAAACTTCAAGTCAGCACCTAAAAACAACTACATTTTACAACTTCTAATTAGCAACTCGTTCAGAAGTAAAACAACTGTGTTTAGAGTTGGCACTCATTCAGAAGCAAAACAAACTGTGTTTAGAGTTGGAAGTTAGCTTCTAACCACTTAAAATAAAAAAAACACCACCAAACACTTCATTCAAAATCTCGTTCAGAACTTCTAACTCCAAACTCTAGTTAGAAGTTAGCTTCTAAGATTTTTATTTTAAAAAAAAAAAAAAAACCACCTAAGTGCTAAGCACATCCTTGGTGCTTATTAATTTGTTGTGAATTCAGAACCTATTAAGAATTTATGATTCTAATTAGAAGTAAAAACAGGACCACCTCTTATTCACAATAAAATTTCTGATAACAAAAAACAAACACCACCTAAGTTTTTCAGATCATGTTTGTTTCAAGTTGATAAACATAGAAAGAACGGGATTGGAATTGCCTAAACACCAGAAACGGTAGTATAAATTTGGGTTTGGGTTTGGGTTTGGGTTGGGGTTGATGATACCTGAACATTGAAGCTTTCCTCGACCTTGGTGTAAGGAACCATCAAGACATAGAATGCCGCAATCGAACCCAACAGTAGATCCCAACCTATCATCGTATGATGGAAACACGAGAGTTAGCTGTTGAAAATACATGTATTGGGGGAGATGAGAGAGAGAGAGCGAGGAAAATTACCATAAAGCTCGAGAAACTTCGGTGATATCTTTCTGGTTCGCACTGCTCCCGTTTCCGCCATTGCGAGCAAAATGAACTCACTAAGACTGTGATCTCTCTCACTATGTATGTAACTTCATCAGTTGTAAGTCGTAAACAAAGAAAAGATGGGCAAGCTTGAATGGAACGGGAAAGGTCGAGTGGGCGTGGGCCTAGAGAGGATACAAGAAAGTAGGGGTGGGCATCCCATCCCGCGATCTAAATTCCATCATGTCTCAAATTTTTTTAGAGTTTTTTGGGGATTGATTAAACCCATCTCAATTCCATCTCATCCCGATCTAGAGTGGAATTCAATCAGGATTTTAAAAAGTCTTTCTGAAATCCACAAAGTGTAGGGGTATTCAATATGGATTTCAGAAAGTCCACAAAAGTTTTAGGGTATTCAAAATATCATTCATATTTATGGATTTGGAAAATAATGGATTCTCATGGACTTTGTAGTGTTAGGTATAAATAACAAAGTTCAATAGTTTGCCAGCCTCCATATCAAAGATTTCAATGTGAAAAAAAAGTTCCCCAAAAGTTATTCCTTGTGACCATGATCATGAAGGAGAAGAATGATCATAATACAAGAAACGTCAACATTGCTAACAATGATAACGAAGAGTTCGAAAAGAAATTCACCTAACACCCAAAACGCACACAACCAAAATCGAAGCCACTCCCAAACCATGAGCCTGTTCGTTTTGACGACACCGATGATGAAATAAAAATTACCAGCAACAGGCTCAAATTCGAAGAGCTGATTCTGGTGATGTTCGATATGGAAATCAGCCCTAGCATAAGATGAAAGATGACTGGTGATGTTCAATATGGAAATCAGCTTTTTATAAGATAAAAGATGATTTGCCAACCTTCAATGGACAATTGTACATCGAGGACTTCCTTGGTTCAAGGAAGTCAAGGGCTTCTCCGAGCATATGAACATTCTGAATGATTTGCATGTAAAGCTTATGGTTTATAAGCTTAAATATGGTGCTTCCTTTTGGTGGATCAAATACCATCTCAATTGGTAAAGCAGTCAGCATAAAAGATGCACTTGGGAATGCAAGATGAAGCTAATGAAAGGTGATATTTATTTGAATATTGTCCTTGGGTTTTTGTTAAAGAAAAATGGTTCAGTTAATTGGGGGATTGGATGCGGCTTGGAATGAGTTTGAATTCAGTTAATTGCAAGTTGAGCGTGCTTAAATGGGTGATGTTTCTTCCTATACCATGAAAGTTCTTACTTTCGCCCATGGAACTCTAATATAGAACCAGCTCCATTTCCTGTCAATAAAAAACAAACTAATTTCTTGAGGTGAATGCCCTTTACTTCATTTGTAGCTAGTTCGTTTGAGTGCTTGGTTAGAAGATTAGCGCTTTATATCTGTTTGTTGAAATGCCACAAAGAGAAATTTCAGTAATTTGATAGCTTGTTTTTAAAACATTTCAGATAGTTAAGTTATGTGATCATTTTTGTAAAGAAACACAAACTTTTTCCAATTGATCCCAACGATTTTCAGCACTAGCTGGATATCCACCTTTTTTTCTTGTTCTTTTCATCTTCATTTGTATCTATTATACAAGCGAATACCCCTAAAGGTGTTTTGGTTGTTTTTAATGTATTGAAAGGAGCAATTTGATCTGGAGATTCTGATGCTTAGAGATCCTCTTGTACAAAGCACTGAAAGTAGTTAAAAATAGTTTGGTTGTGACAAAAATGAAAACTATTACTGATGTTGTAACCATCTGTTGACGTCCTTCTGTTTTGGTGTGCTTGGCAATTTTGGCAACTTGATTAATACAAGGTTGTGTTGCATTTTTTTTAGGACGATTCTACACAGCGAGGAAATGGGCGAGGAAATGAGCGAGGGGAGTGAGGTGGCGGGGGTGGGAGCCGTTCATCCCACTCGGGATGCGCGCACGGAAAGTCAATGCACGCATCTCGAGTGGAGTGAACGGCTCCCACCCCCGCCACCTCACTTCCCTCGCTCATTTCCTCGACACTTAGAATTTCTGTTTTTTTTAACAGCTGTTGCAATCTCACTTGGTCTTCACAGTGTGGCGGTACTAGTAAGCGTATTTGGAATAGGCAGGGGACTCTTTGAGGCTCAAAGAACTCTTGTGATAAATGAAAATTTTGAATCATCACTATCCACAACCCTGAAGAAAAAATTTCTTTTCAAAATAAAAGAAAGTTGGCGAATAGATTTTCGGAAGTGTTCGAAATAAAAGAAACGTTAACGTTGCTAACAATGATAATGAAGAAAGTGACCATGATTATGAAGGAGAAGAATGATCATAATACAATTTTATGGACGTTTACTTCTTATTTTAAAGATGTTAATTAACGACCTTTTCTTTTTCTAGTTTTTTTAGCACATGTATCTCTCACTTTTGTTAATTATATGCGGACGTTTTTTTGTTTCATCACTATTTACCAACTTCTTTTTTATCTTGCAAATAATTAGAAATCTGTAAAAGTCGTTCATACAAAGACCGTGGATTTTCATAAATCTCTAGAAAGTCTGTAGCAAAAGTCTATGGATTTAAGAAATCAGCATAAGTCCGTGGACAATTTAAAGAGTCCGTGGACTTTTCAAATTATTTATCAATTTCATAAGAATCCATATACAATACACCCCCCTAAATGGGATATGTTGAAATTAAATCAAAACATCTGATGTTTGAAAATTTATTTGTTTAATTTAGTACTATTTGTTTAGGTAGAAATTTCAACTTAGATATTTTATGTCACATAGAATCCATGAAAATTTATGCTTGTTCACAATTTAGACTTGTTATAGGACAATTATTCATATTAATGAGGCTTGATATCGAATTGTAGAAGTTAAAAAAATAGGGTTTTCATGTTTGTTTCAAGTTGAGAAACATAGAAAGAAGTGATTGGAAATAGCCTAAACGCCACACATGGATGTATAAAATTGGCTTGGGGATCATGATATATGAACATTGAAGCTTTCTTCGACCGTGGTGTAAGGAACCATCGAGACATAGAATCGTGCAATTGAACCTAACAGTAGATCCCAACCTATCGTATGAAAGAGATTGAGAAAGAGCATTGGAACAAATGGGTAAGAGAGTAGTTACTTGAAAATCGATGGAGTTTGAGAGAGATTGAGGAAAATTACCGTAAAGCTCGAGAGACTTTGGTGATCTTTTGTTGGTTCACATTACTCTCGTTTCCTCTATTAGTACATGAATGCTTGTGGAGCAAAATGAACTCACTAATACTCGCCAATCTACAACACTATATTTTTTTCTTATTCTATAACTTCATCAATCTTAAGTTGTAAACTATGTACGCACCACCATGATGGGTGATGATACACCAAAGCGGTCCCAATTCTGCATCATACACGTGTCATGATGATCTCGAAGAATAACAGGCCCTAGCGTCAGCCCAACACTGATCCGACCCTAGTGGTTCCAAACCCGCCCAATGCAGTCCACCAAACGAACTCGAATTCTCACGGCCTTCTAAGCCCACGCATCTCACAGCTATCCCTAATACACATAAGCCCTATTAAGGCAAGTATCTCGGGGATCAGCTTCGGACAAGCAGGACAACAACACTTTGCTTACAACTAGGAAGCAAATACCAGAGTATACGTCGCACATGGAAACTTCCATCTATGGACAACACTCTGACTGGGAACTATCTCTCGCGTATCTAGGAGCACAAGTCCAACAGGGAAACTTCTCTTCACAACACAACTCCTAATTATATAAGGATCTCCACGAAGATTTTCTTCCGTAAACTACACCACCGATGCCCTGGTTGAATCAGAGCTCCTACAATATAAATAAGACATGAGGTTAGTAAGCTAAGGTATGCTGCAATATTTTTGTTTACAACTACACCTTCCTCAAATCCCTGTCTGACTTTAGCATCGGAGTGTCATCGGCCACCACAACGGTGGTCCGTGGCTTACGTGCGTTCCTTGTGTAGGTCAGCAGGTAAAGGTTAAAGCAGGAAAAGGAAAACGATTGCATCAATTTGGCGCCGTCCGTGTGGAACACGACAACCCAAGGGTAGAAGTCGCACGATCAGAGGACTGCCTCATTTTCGAAACAACAACAAGAGGCACGCTTGGCTCCAATTCCGCCAACCTAGTCGGGCTAGGCATGGCCAAACTTATCTTCCTCGAGCGACGACTGACAACCCCTTATGTCGGCGAACTCGGCACAACGAGAACATCATGAGAGTAGTCCTCATGACGAACCCGGCACAACGATCCCAGATGTTATGTTGGTTTGATGTCATTTTCTTTTTTTCAGGAAAGTTTGTAGTTCTGACTCTCACTGAGGAGGAAAGACGGGTAGAAACGGAGTTCCTCAAACTCCTACTGGCGTCCGTTGAGGAGGCCATCATGTTAGGCAATGTTGTGCGTAGCAGGTTGCTATGGTGTTTTCATGACATTCTCGCTATGTCGGGTTCGCCGACAGAAGGGGTTGTCAGACGACTACTGAGGAAGTGGGAGTCTAGTTAGCGTTCGCCCGTTTGATGACGACGACTCGCCAAGGGATCATTGCTCTCCAACAGACAATGATCCCCGAACTTACCAAGTAAGCTTAATCAGTTCGCGACTGATGACGACGCCTTCTGGTGCCCAACACCTAGTCTGCTGTGCGCGGACCACAACAGCCGAGGAAGCGGGAGTCTAGTCAACGCTCACACGCCTGATGACGACGACTCGCCAAGGGATCATTGCTCTCCAACAAACAATGATCGTTGAACTTACCAGGTAAGCTTAGTCAGTTCGCGACTGATGACGATGACTTCTGATGTCCAACATCTAGTCCGCTGTGCGCGGACCACAAAGGTCGAGGAAGTGGGAGTCTAGTCAGCGCTCGCCCGCTTGATGACGACGGCTCGCTAAGGGATCATTGCTCTCCAACAGACAATGATCACCAAACTTACCAGGTAAGCTTAGTCAGTTCGCAACTGATGACGACGGCTTCTAGTGCCCAACGCCTAGTCCGTTGTGCACGAACCATGACGCCTGAGAAAGTGGGAGTCTAGTCAGTGCTCGCCCACTTGATGATGACTCACCAAGGGATCATTGCTCCCTAACAGACAATGATCATTGAACTTACCAAGTAAGCTTAATCAGTCCACAATTAATGATGACAGCTTCAGGTGCTCAACACCTAGTCCGGCGCACACGGATGGTGACGATCGACGAAGGCAATGTCTCCTCGACATTCTTACACACGACAATCGACTGACACAAATAGGCATTATGCCCAATAGTACATATTCTACGATCTACAAAACATCTAAAGAAAACTCAACAGTATAGGACAAAACAATATTTTCATTAAAAAAACTATTTTTCTTTCCCGGGAAGGACATTACAACTATTTTAAGGAGAAACAACCTCCTTAGCAACTTTCCCTACAGAGCCAGAATCTTCCCCTCAAGAGATGGGACCGAAAACAACCCTTCTATAAAGGGAAAAGTTAAGGTCGACACTTGGGTGTTCTTTTTTTATAAGCTCCAAAAGCTTTAATCTGCCCCGAATAACCTCTGGCAATATCAACGGCCTCTGCTCCGACATGTTGAAATCCACCGCACCTACCAGGGCAGCATAGTGCAAACGCTCATTCGACAATAAGCGTTCCGCCTCGCGAACGCGGCGAAACTCCACGTCGACTTCAAACTCCAGCTATTGTCATTCGATGACCCATTTTGTCTCCGCTGGCCTCCTTTCGGAATCTTGGGCCTGCAGATCGGACGATCACTTGTCCACAACCGCATCTAAGTGCTCCAACTCAGCCCGAGTCCATCCCAGTTCAGCACGGGTTGATGCCAAATTCGACTTGGCCAACCTCAGTTGAGATCTTATGCTAGCAAACTTCACTTCAGAAACGGAAACTGTGGTCTTCACAACCCCCAAGTTCGCGGTAGTACCGACATTCTGCAGCTGATTAGTCAAGGAATCTACTCGGTAGAAAGCATCCAAATATGACATCCACAGGTCTGCGAAAGCCTTCTCGAAGGCAAGGACTCATGATGCAGCATAATGGGACTATGCGATTCAAGGGTGCGCACGTCAACCTCGAACTTCTGATGACCTGAAACGTTAATGTGAGGACCAATATTTTATCCCTCTAAGTTAATAGGGGGAACAACGACATCAAACAGAAGACAACGACCCTCTGAAGTTGCCGCCCAAGCAGAACGCAACAGCCCAAGGGTAGAAACCGCACGATCAGAGGATTGCCTCATTTTCGGAACAACAACAGAAGGCACGCTCGCCTCCAATTCCACCAACCTAGTCGGGATAGGCATGGCCAGAATCCTCTTCCTCAAGCGATGACTGACAACCCCTTCTGCCGGTGAACCCGGCACAACGAGAATGTCATGAGAACAGTGTAGCAACCCACTACGCACAACGTTGCTTGGCGTGATGACCTCCTTAACGGACGCTAGAGGGAGTTTGAGGAACTCCATTTCTACCCTTATTTCCTCCACAATGAGAGCCGGAGCTGCAAACTTTTCCGAAAAAAGAAAATGACATCAAACCAACATAGCATCTGGGATCGAAAAAATAAGCCAACAACTAAGAAACTTACGAAGGTTGAACTGGAAGTATCTTGGGATTCTACGACTCCCAAACTCGAAGTACGAAGAATTCATCGAAGCCAGGAACCAATACCTCTCCCAAGCCTCAGTATCATCCGCTGCCAAACGCAAACAAACAGGGCAATTCAGTATGCAAATGCCCCTAGCATCCAATCGAGCGGTGGTCATATGATGGATTACTGCCGGAGTCAAACGAAGGCTAGCATCATGCACTCTCAGGAGAATCGTAATCAAAACCTTGAACCCGCTCGGAACCATTTGAGCAGGAGGCATGTGAAGAGAGAGAAAGAAACACCAGACGTCATCTGGTGCTGGGAATCGAAGCCCTGACTCAAACATGCCCGATGCAAACTTATATACCCCTGAGGGGGTGTAGTTGGGGCCAAATCCCCAAACACGGGAACGATTTCCAAATCCCTGGAATATGGTAGAAACTTTGAAACCTGATTAATTCAATTTCATCGACCAGACTATCCTCAAAGTGCTTGAGGCAAGTGAAGGACAACATATCCTTAGAATAAAGTTCAACATTGTCTACCATCAATAAAATAAATAAATCAAGCTTTACATCAACACGATTGCTTGAATAAATTACACAGATAAGAACTTCCTAAAAACGACAAATATTTATGGAGAAGACAAATCGTAGTTGTCCTCCTCGAGCAGTCGTGTACCATTAATGCTATGCGCCGCTCGAGACAACGCTTCAGGTTCAATCACCACGACGGTACAGTTGCTTTTCAGAGAGTCAGTGAATCGACTAAACGCCCCACTTACTCGGGTGGAGTAGTTGATGATACGCCAAAGCATTTCCAATTCTATGCCATACACGTGTCGTGATGATCTCGAATAATAACAGGCCCTAGTGTTAACCCAACAGTGATTTGACCCAAGCGGTTCCAAGTTTTCCCAATGCAGTTCACCAGACGGATTCGAATTCTCACAGCATGTTAAGCCCACGCGTCTCACAGTTATCCCCAATACTCGTAAGCCCTATTAAGGCAAGTATCTCAGGGGTCAGCTTTAGAGAGGCAAGACAACAACATTTTGCTTCCAACTAGGAAGCAAATACTAGAGTATACGTCGCACACGAAAACTTCCATTTATGGACGACACTCTGACTGTGAACTATCTCTCGCGTATCTAGGAACAAGTCCAACAGGGAAACTTCCCTTCATAGCACAACTCTTAATTAGATAATGATCTCTACGAAGATCTTTTTCCCTAAACTACACCACCGATGGCCTGGTTGAACCAAGACTCTTGCACTATAAATAAGACATGAGGTTGGTAAGTTAAGGTACGCTACAAATTCCATGTTTACAGCATTACACATTCCTCGGATCCCTGTCTAACTTTAACATCGACCACCACAACGGTGATCCATGGCTCACGTGCATTCCTTGTGCAGGTTAAGGTCAAAGCAGGGAGCAGAAAATGACTACTCGCATCAATGGGTGTTATGTCTTGCATAACAAATAAAAGATAGGGGAAAGCTTGAATCGAATAAGCAAAGCCGGGAAGGTCAAATTTTGGATCCAAACAAACATACTGTTTTCTCAGTCACCCTAATGTCAATACTAAGTAATTAGAAATTGATTCGAAATCTTTCACGTGCAAAGATTCAAATTCACCACAAACTGTTTTAACTCGTATATTTTTACCTTTTTTCAGTTTCTTTATTGGAATTTTGCAAAATGTTCCATGCTCTTCATTATTTTATTATTTTTCTTACGTGAAGAACTTTAAGAGATAGAAGAAAGCACTATTAGAGACTTAGATTTATTTTTAGGTTTTTTATAAGTATACAATTGTTAAACATCAAGTTCACACATTGTGTAAATTAATTTTCATCTTTCTTAGGTATCAAACAAAAAGAAAAATGTGATTCGAAAGTTTATAACAGACCGAGCTATGACACTAGGTCATTGTACAATAAAGGAATTATTACAACTATAATTCATGTAAATGTTACAACATAATTTGTGATAGCTAATACTAAAATGAATTAAAACATTCATTTTCAGATGAATTGGAATCATCACATGGAGAATGGGTGTGTCTGCCTTCATATGTTGTTATCACCATTCTACAATCTTCTGATAATCGTTCCACCCTCTTCTTCACTCGACAGTTACTATGTGTACAACGATAATAGCTTCTGTTGAGAATTACCACCAAAAAAAGAACATAATGAATAAATACGATCGAATTAAATGAAGATATACAGGCTAATTAACTGTGAACATTCATGACCTCATAGTTATTCAAATCAACCATGCATTCTTGTGAAATTAGTTTTAGGATTACTCTCCGATTATAAAAGTAGTTTCAACTTCATGCATTTTGAGTTTCTTCATCCACACATATGAATCAAGCAAATCTTTGTGACAGAAATGTTTGAATGAAATTGCTCATAAATTGTCTCAAACAATATATTCTTTCACTGAAACAACAAAAATGTGCCCTAATGTAAGTGAAGAAGTTTACAACATATATATATAAAGAGGTAATAGAATTGTAGATTGCATTTCAGTCTAGCAACAGTAGGTTAAGGGGCCATTTGATTTTCATGTGGATCTAAAAAATTTGACCTCTAAATATACTTGAAACAGTTTAAATATACTACTAGTGTAAGGTTACAGAATCTTCTTCTTCATAGGTATCCCATATAGAGAGATTCATATATGATCAAGGGGTCTCTTTATTTTTTTGGTAATTATATATTGAGTTGGATCGTAAGCCTTATAAGCACTGTACAAGGTAAATCAAAGGGAAATAATGCATGCCTTTTGAAAAACTCTGCATTTACTATCAATGAAAAAAATCTCTGCGAAAGAACCATGCATAATGCTACTACTTAATGAAATCTTGGTTTTAAAATTTTTATTATTATTATTTATTTATTTATTTATTTTTATTTTTTTCTGGGGGAGGGTGGAAAGAGTACTAATGAAGTTTAAGGAGTAGCTTTTGACTTTTATACAATCAAGCGGAAGGATTGCAAAAGGAGAAAAAAAATTTATGTCATTATTATTACATTTCCATCTTCATTACCAATAATCCAGTTTAGCTGAACCTATTTAAATTAATTTTTTAAGGGAAAAAATTAATAGAACGTAAAAGGGATTATCCAAGGGAAAGAAACACACACAGTTCTTGAGCATTATGTTACATAAAATTACTGAAATTTGATAGAAAAATTACCCAAACTTTCTTGTGCATTAAGTTTCATAGATTAATCTCAATCAGTATTGAGGCAGTCTAATCGTACACTCTATGTTGCAAGTTATAGGGTGTGGCTAGCTATATTAGTTAATCCTAGAACAACTCTTGAGTAAATTAATCCTAACCCATTACTGATCACAGAACTATTCAAACCCACTTCTGAGCATATATTCAAAACCCTAATGATTTGAAGTAACATGTGGAATCTCACCCACCGTCGTTTAAATTGAACCAAATCTAATGATGTGTCAAGTTGAATATGTAAATATAGTTCTTATATACACATCAACTCATAAAACACAACCACAAACATTATCTATAGAAGGGGTAAAAATGTAAAAATAAAAAACCCAAAAAAGGCTAGCAAACGAGGCTGGCTAGAACAAAAGCTAGAAAAAGCATTGTCGGCTCTAGGATGTAGATTCACGATCGGATATGTTTCGCATTCAGTGGGAGGGACAACCATTGTGGGATTTCTGGTGAGACACTAATCATACATGTTGAACACTGAGTAGGGTTTTTATATAGTTCTCTGTAGACTATTTAGTTGTTGATTATCCAGCTAATTCCTAAGCAAGCATGTCATCATCTTGAATGTAATGAGATTAGCAAGCATCCTCTCTAGTCTCGACTCTCGAAGGCTTCCAAAAAAGTCATGAACAAATTAAGCTATCAATTTATCGATTAAGTAACATTTCAATATTTCTTTATCAGTTAATTTGTCACGATGCAATGAGAAAAGTTCAGTCCATGCTGGTACAGCACAGAGAGACAGAATTCATCATTTAGATGCTATTTACTCCAAGAAGATGAGCTGATTTCTGACACAGATCTATCATATAGAATCTATAGTGCATATATAGATCACCTAGGGTGCAAACTCATGGCCTTAATTTATTCATCAAAAAAGATATATATGATGAAAAAGCTTGGAAAAAACTAAAAGATTACTATTATTATATACATGCAAATTGTTAATAATGAACATGAGAGAGTTGGAAATTAAAGTTACCTAGGATGAAGACTGTTCTTGACAACTTTCTGACCATATTTTCTCCATTTGTAACCATCATCTAATACATCTATATCACTCCTTGTTTGGAAACAAAACCTTGGTTCCCTAAGCTTCCTTCTCACCTTCATCTTGCTTTTCTCTGTTGATGAGTTCCTCCACCTTCCCAAAAAGAAAATCATTAACTTAAAAAACGGGTATCCATATGGACTTGTCTTAATTTCATTGAGTTTTGATCGATGCACATTTCTTCGATGTAATAACATATATACTATAGGTAACAAAAGAGGCTAGCCAGATCAGATATTGCCTAGGAACCAAGAGTTGTATACTTGTATTACCTATTTTTAACTCTTTAAAGTTCTTAACATTATTAACCATACAAGATAATTAAGAGTCTTATGATGAGACTAATAGCTAGGGTTCAGGTGACCATAGTATTTAAAAATAAGTTGCAGTTCCTTACAATCACACAGCATAGGAAGATAGATAAGAATTGTATGTTGGAAAAATACTTACCAGGAAGTATTATCATTATCGGTGTTGATGCCTCGATTATCAACGTTAGAATCCAAATTTGTAACCTAAAATGATTTGGAAAAAAAAAAAAAAAAAATCAATGAAAAATCTTTAGTGAAAGATAAGAAGAAACTCCAAAATCCCATGCAAGATCTATATATATTAAGAACCCTAGAAGGTACTTGTTTGCTACATACATATATATATATATATATTGGACGGTTTCTTAACCAAAACTATTATCCAGACCTGATTGTTATCCCAAGAAGACTTAGAGCTAAGGTTGTTGTGATGACTAAATCCAACAGAAGTGTTGTTGGCATTATTATTGAAAGGAAGAGAAAGCTGATGATGATGATGATGATGATGCTGATGATTCGACGAAGGCGGTGAGACAAAGAAACTCAAAGCAGCAGCAGGGTGATGAGGATTGTTTTCATCAAAGTGATGAGCAGCAAACCCTCCTATGTCATGAATTGCTTGTGAAGCAGTAGTGGTAGTTGTAAATGAAACTGTCTCAAGATCATAGCGGGAAGTTCCTCTGTCTCCTTCCATTGTGGGTGAGTGGTCGGTCAGTCTTGGACTAATTAATTAGATGATAGCAGAAACCCTTTTTTTTTCTTTTTTTTCTTCTTCAAAACTGTATCTTACTTAATTAAAGAGATATTCTTTGCTTCTCTTTCTCTTTATCATTCTCTTTCTCTTTATCATTCTATGTGTTTGTTTGTATCTATTTGTTGCATGTGTCCGTACAGCATAATAGTCAGGTGGGAAGGAGAGTTTGTACATGTTGTGTGTGTTTGTGTGTGATGGTGCTTGTCCACTAAATGTTTTTTCTGTTCCTTTTTACAAATCCCTCTTCTTCTTTTTTTTTTCCTTCTCTTCTCTCAACCCAAGTTTATCTATCTATCTATCTATCTATCTATCTATCTATCTATCTGTGATGTATCTACAGATGAGAGAAGACAAGAACAGTGACTTTGTGTTATCTGCACTACTAGTGCTTTCATTTTCATTCTCATCTTTTTCTGAGCAACTTATCTTTCACACTTCAAAAAATGACAGATTCAAACAAGATCTCAATATACTAACTTTTCAAGATTTTTATGTATTTCAAAATTTGAGAATCTATAGTAATCATCAAAAGATAATTAATCAGATTTTAGGAAGAAATAACTTTTTCAAACAAACAATTATGTTTTTTTAATTTTTTTTTATCATTCAGTTATCTCTGTCATTTTGCATTTACCATTCACTATATATGTAAATTTCACAAGCACAGTTCTTATGGTTGCGTTTGTCAAAATCTACCAAGAGCTTCTAATAGAACTTTGTAATTAAAAGGCACACAAGGATGATGACTAAGTTTGAGCACACATAATCTGCACCATGAAGGAAAAAAAAATGATCCATGTGATGTAGAGATTCTTTAGAGATGTTCTAAGCAAGGATTGTGATTTCGTTTTTTGAGATAATTTCGGTACGTTGATTTTAAGAAATATTTCTTTGTATATAGAAAAAAAAATTATTTTATGGTAATTTTGAAATTATGAATATAATTAATCATTTTAAATTCTTACATACAATATGAAGAGTCCACTACAAGTCTTATAATGTCATACAAATTGCATATTGCATATTGCATAAGAATCACTTGTATCGAAATTGAGATTGGCTTAACATAAGAAAAAATATTTCAAATTTTGAAAGAAATTTCGGTAAGTCGAGAAAAAGAAATATTTCGTAAATTTTTGACCTTTTTTTTCTTCTAGTAATCACATTCCTTGATTCGAAGTACCTTTGCTGATTTAGCCTTAATTAAGCTTTGGTAAATTACATGCACAGAGACACATATGAAATGTATTGGTGAAAGAAAGAGTGCTAGAGCTGTTAGAAGAATATATTCTTTTGACATTACATGATAATGATTACTAGAAAGTACTTCTCTGGGGAAATGATGCCTAAGGAGGGGAAGAGAGTGGTGAGGACATTCTGACATATGTGTCCTACCTAGAATTTGATTGTATGCGTAAGTGTGTTGTTCTCAACTCATTATAACCATACAATCTACATACATCCATTTGACCCAATTAACAGCAAAAAGGGTCCATGTGTCAACTGGGTTCAAGAACACTTTGGTGAAATGGATTGATTATGAATCCTTGCTATTGTGGTTATGTTGCCAGTAGGAGAATTAATGGAGAAGATGAAGATCAACAGTAATTTATTACCATTCCAGTTATACTATACTGCATTTACCACCTTATTGCACAAATCAAACTCCAAACATAACACTGAATCATGGTTTTTTTTTTTTTTTAAGTACATAACACACTTGGCCCCCCTCAAAGTAAACTCCTGGTTCTGCCCCAGGGTATACCTTCAATCACCAACCATTTCCTTCTTATAAGGATAATTCAGAGTGGATTTGATTTTCTACTGAAATCAGAATTTGTTAACATGTATCTAAGTTGTTATAGTGTATCTGAGTGGCTGAAAACTCTAAATTGTAGGTAGAAAGAAGTTGTAAATGAGAGTTTGGAGGAATCTAAACTATGTTGAGATCAGGTTTTGCAATTAGAATGATGTGAGATCACCAGAGAAATTTTTGCAACCTCAAGATTTCTTTCAAAATCACATCACATCACCCTAATTGTGAAAACGCAGTTTCCTAGTATTTTTTATGATGATAATGTTTTAAATAGAATTGCTCCCAACATTCGAGAGTAACTCATTGCAAACACTGATATGGTATTAGACCTAAAATAATCCATTATTGTTTAGTGTGAAACAATGTCGACCAACAACTAATCATCCTCTAGCTACATCACCTCCTCCACCCACCTTTCACACCCATCTTCAAACCAAACACATCCAACACCTCATTTCCTTGAATTCGACACAAACAATGCTTACTAATTACTATGATTCAATTAGTTTCAAACCTTAAAGGTTATGTTGATGGGAGTCTACTATGCCCCCCACATCTCCTACGCGGCTCAACTATAAGAAGCAGGTTACTCTCGTCCCTCTATTAGAGGTCCTAGCTCAAGTGGTTGGCCTCACCACATCTCGTGTTGTTGGTCAGCATAAGAGAAATGCTATACCTTGAGATCGAAAACATGATTATAGAGATTCCCTGAAAACCTAAAACGCGAATTATATAGATTCTCTTTCAACATTGCTAGCATGGGCGCAAATTAACAATATTTGCAATCTTGCCCCTCTTTAAAATTTTAGATTGCCCCCTCTCATAGATAATAAAATACAAATATACATAAAATCGCAAACCCTTCGCAAGCCTTCACAAGTTCACTTCTCCGCTTTCTCAATTGCCCAAAATGATTTTGACAAATATCGATTTTTTTCAATCCCCTCCAATCGCACAAGACGATTTCAGCGGAGATTGATTTCTCCAATCGCACAATAAGATTTCGATTAGACATAGATCGATTTATGGAGGCGGTCTTACTCTCTCTTGCTTGTTTGCTCCTCATCAACACTATTTAGTCTTCACAGTAGCCTGCTTCAGCTAAGCAATTGGACGGTAACACTCTTAATATTAACAGTTGTCCACCAACTGTAGCTCAGTTGATCGAACATCAACTCTCCTTGTAAGAGGTCGCAGGGTCGAGGCTCACCAGTTAAGATTTTATGAGTTTTCACCTGCTTATTAGAAGCACATGTGCTTCGCCGTGGATAAGCCATTTTCATGCAAGGTGGAGACAACAGACCAGAGCGAAAGCAAGTCTCCCTGCAAGATAGAGGCGACAAGGATATTAAGTGGCAACAATATTGTAGCCTTCAGACCTAGTTTGATAAACCCTATAGGGTCAGTTATATAGCCTCCGGGCATGGATTACAACGCAGAGAATATTAAGTGGCAACAATATTGTAGCCTTCGGGCATGGATTACAGCCTTCAGGCCTGATTTGGTAAACCCTATGAACATGAGAACTCGCAGAGAGTTTCTACTAAAATCCAATGTGCAACAACATTGACACATAAAATATGTTTCTCTTGTACTAGTTTTAAAACTTTGTTTTAATCATATTTATTTATTTATTTATTTTAAAAATTAAATTATCTGTGATTTATTTTTTTGCCCCCTTTTTTCTGCAATCCTGACTCCGCCCCTATTGCTAGTGTTAGAAAAAGAATGGAAGGAGAGTTGAAAATGAGTCTAAAATGTCATGAGTTTCTCTTCCATGTCTAGCAGCTACACTTTAACATGACTAGAGAAATAATGATGAGGTCTCATAGATCCTTCCAATTCCAAATCCAATTTCCATGTCCACTCGACCATTCTGCAGCAAAAGTAACTATCATAGCCCCCAATATTTTGAACCCTGCCTGGCCTGGCCTGCTTTCCACTCACACTCTCACCTGTTACTTCATCCACAGTTCTTCATCCCCTTCCATGAAAAGACTCACTCAACATACCCACCACACCAAATACTAACACTGACCCTTTACCCAAAGTCCATTCCCTTTCTTTTCTTTCCATGTTTAAATATTTTCTCACTTTTCTTTTCCATACAGTACAAGAGTTCACTTGCATGTTCTGATTCCAGTTTAACAAATCTGTTCACTTGTCAGCTAAATATCAATTGGGAAAAGCAACTGCAATTACTATGCTACCTATACAATGTGGTGAACAAAAGAAAATTAACTCCTAAGGTCTGAATTAACATTTGTAAAAGCTAAAGTAAAGTAGATGATAGTAGATTAAGCTAGGGAATGTGCTATCCAGGCTCTAGCTGATATATATATGCTTGTAAATGTCTTGAATGTTAACATGAAAGTAATCATATTAATTATATAATTAGGAATACCGGATTAGCAAAGATTGTAGTTATTTAGGAATATCAGATTAAGCAAGATTTAAATTATTTTTCCTTTTCTAGTTAGGATTATATTTGTATATCCCTATAAATACATCCTTATAAGATGAATATAACAAACTCTGAATTATTCAAAACCCTAAATTGTTTTATTTGACTTGGTTTCAGAGCACGATCCTATGATCATGTTTCCGTTGTTATCCTTGCCTTTGTTGTTTTTTTTATTCTTGGTACATCTTGCCTTGCCTTGCTCTATCTTTACATTGTTGATTTGCTGATTTATTACTGTTGATTTGTTGTTGTCTTTGCTATGTTGGTATCTTGTTGTCTTGTTGTCTTGTTGATTTGTTGTTGTTGTGGTGGTGTTGTCTTTGCCCTACACTATGTCTGATGCATCCATTGAATCTACTATGCCTATGTCGGTTGTGACTGTGGTTTCAGAATCGATGTCTATTCCTTATGGTGTCAAGTTGAATGACACGAACTACACCCTTCGGTCTCAAGTTGTCTCCATGTTTATATCGGACATGATACTAAGAGAGATTACTGGTTTGTTGATTTGCTTGCCAAGTTGAGCATTTGTGATATTTATGCGCCAGCTTTAGGGGGAGTGTTAACATGAATAGTACGTATATTAATTATATAATTAGAAATACCGAATTAACACTGATTGTAGTTATTTAAGAATACTGGATTAACCGGAATTCGAATTACTTTTCATTTCCTAGATACCCCTGTACAGTACATCCTTGTGAGATGAATAGAAAAAACTCGAAATTATTCAAAACCCCAAAGTTGTTTTATTTGACTTTGGGTTCAAGAAAGTTACATAGTAAGCAACACCAGACTAGTGCCTCCATTCCATATATTGTTGCCTCCAGTCCATATATTGTGTGTCATATGCAATTGCTTTTACTGTTACAATCACCATAACATTGTACTGACTGTTTGAACACCACCTAACTAGTTTTGCCGTGGCTATAGCTTCTGATTCAAAACTATAGAAATTTGTACCTTAACACCAACTTTACTAGCACTTAAAATCTATCCAGATGCAACTTTACGTGTCTTGAGAATGAAAATTTAATGACCCATTGAGTGAGTGAGGGAGTGGGAGTAAAAGAGCTTTAGAAATTCTAGCCGGGCTGGTTTGCTTGTCTGATTGGCTAGAATTAATCTTTTGTCCCTCTTCTTTCAAGTGTTTGTGGTTGTGTTTTAAAGATGATGGACAAAATGTGTAAATAAACCGGCCAGACAAGCAAACCAGACCGGCTAAACTTGCTCAAAGAGCTTAAATCGTCACTATCTGACTGGCAAAAGAGTGTTACTAGAAGAGAGAAAGTTGAGTTAGTTAAAGCTTGCATTTACTCAACCTCTACCCATTTGTGAGTTTTGAATTATATTCTAAGTTCAGCTTGGTCATGCGAGGTTGTGGAGTGTAGGAACTACCATTAGAGCGAGCCTACCCTTACTACGTAACTAAATGTAAGCTATTGAAAACTAATTATATAGTTAAGGAAACATAATAAGTTTTTTGTATTTTAACCTGGGTCGTCCAAATAATTAAATTTATTGAATCAACAATTTGGAAGTTATATAGGTAAACTAATTTAAAAGTTGTGTTGCACTAGATCAGTCTCTCCTATATAGTTCCGAATGGTTTATTTCTAAAACTCCTTAAATTTAGGAATAAATATCTCCAAGTTTTTTTTTTCCTTCAAAGCCATAAGTAAAATAACCATAACTTGCTCATTTCAAAACATTTTTCAGATGATTTAAATTGTGTTCATTAGATAACTCAAAGTACTACATTTTTTTTTTAATGTTTTGATGAGTTTGAGAATCGATCTCAATCAAGGGTCAAAGTTGGTCGAAAGTCGGAGACAATACCATATTTTCTTTACTGGACAGAGTCTACTGCGTGTCTTCCACTCGCAGGTACCTCTGCGATGGTCAAAGTTTTTGCCCTCGCAGTGGCCCGTGGGAATAGGGAATCCATCTTCACACGGTCCATCGCGAGGGCGAGAAAAAAAACAGAAAATAAGAGCGGAAAGAGAATAAGGTGAGGGAGAAAAGTGACGATCTAAGCGAGGAGAAGAGAGAGGGGAATTAAGAAATAGTAGAAAAAAGAATAAATAGTGGGAGAACTAGGAAAAGGGAAGGAGAAAAAGAAGATGGAGAAGGGGCGACAGTGGTTGTGACTTCATCTCTTCTATCTCTCACCGTCGTCGGTCGTCGCTCACCGTCCCTCGTAACCGATCGCCACCTTCTCCATCTTCTTTTTGTTCTTTCATGTTGTTGTTCTTGTTCTTGTTTTTTTAGAAGAGAGTGCGAGAGAATGAGAAGATGAATAGTGGTTTAAATGAGTGGTGTGGAAGAACAAGTAAATTTATTTTAAAAAAGATGGATAGTGTGGGTGAGAGTAACTTGTGGTGCCAAATAGTCGCTACAAAACATGTTCTATTGGGTTCACTTAGCACCTGAACTTGATGTCGTGTACTTTTTGATTAATGTAAGTTTAATTGTATAATTTGAATTAAAACAAACAAGAAATTATCAAAAAGATATTTAGCTTCAACTCGATTAAAGATAGATAAGCAAGAGACGAATAAAACCATCTCTTTGAGTAGGTTTAAAGAAACGAATGTCACGGATCAAAAGACAAAGGCACCGTCCAACATGTCACCATTTGAGTTCAACATATATTTGATAGATAAATAAATTTGGGAAACGATGTTTTTCAATGTCATAATGAATAAGAACGACAACATGACCGGAGAATCGAAAAATTGTCTACCATTTAGATTTTGAATTCTTGAAAAATTATATTGCAAAAATACTTAGCTAAAAGTAAAAGGGGAATTATGAATAGGTTAAAAAAAATATAGAAAAAGAGGATGTCTGATTCAGATGCCATCAAGTAGCAAATAGGAATATTGCATGATTGCATTTTATAGTGATTTCAATATGTCAAAACAACAAATGTGTTCTAGGTGTGGATCTCACTTCAATTCCAACTAAAAATGTTTAAGACCTAATTTGTGTACTTTTATCTTTATGAAAGAATTCTTCCTCCACTTTATTTTTATTTTTTATTTTTTTATAATTATTGTTGAGACGCTTCAAAGCGAGGAGAGTGGATAAGGCAAATATGAGCCAAGAATGCATAGTGAGGCTAGGAAATCAGATTTTGAAACTAAGTTCTGTAACCAGGATGATGTGACATTATCAGATGAGTTTTCTTACAACCTTGAGATATACATAAACACTTTGGAGATTTGTCATTCTTTCAAGATCACGCCACGATACCCTAATTGCAAAACCTGATTTTCTAGTATTTTCGTGTCATACAAACATACAAGATTTTATTGAATTTGTAGGCGAAGCTTAATTAGTGCAGTAAATGTTATATCCCTCAAAACCCCCCTTATACAAAATGGTAAAAAATAAAAAAGGAGGGAGGAATAGGTTGAAATATGAATCCGACAGCTTGATGAGTTTAGAATGGTTTTTCAAAAAATGTAATAAGTGTTTTTCTTCAAAAGATTGGTGATGAGGAATTGCAGCAATAAGAGAGCTATCAACGCCACGGTTTCCTGTCCCAAATTCCTGAATTTCATGACTATAATCATGGTCTTTTACCTCTCATCAAAGTTCAATCAAATTTCAAAGTCTTCCACATCTCATCATAAAAGTGTATCATTTTTGGGCACAAAAATATTTGGTGGGTTCCATGTTTTGTCCCCATAGCTTAGATTATTTTTCAGCAATAAGTTAGAACTATAGTTTATATGAAAAAAAAAATTCACCCCTACGAGTCTTGAAAATGGACCAAATCCCAGCCGCTTGTGATTGCATCGCGATGTTAAAATTATTTTAAGATTACTGATTGACGGAACATCATTGCACCTCACAAAATCTCAAATGAACGGTAATAATTTTAGTTTACTTTCATATAAAATGAAGTATTAGGTCTAATTAAGAGGGTCCATTTTTTGTTAGGATTAATCTAATGGTTGTGATATTCTATTTGCTCATCATGCAATGAACAATCATTAATTTAAACTAGGGGTGGAAGAGCATTATGTCCGCGAATATTAAGTATTTTTTTTATAATTTTGAAGGTGTTTATATATATATAAAATTTATAAATAATTAAAGGACTTAAAAAAAATGTTAGAGGTTTAATAATTAATCAATGTTTATAAGCGGCTGGTTTTTATCATAAAATTATGAATTGTGAAGGGTAAAAACGGGAGATAAAAAAGTTAGATTTAAGGGCCTATTCAAATATATAGGAAATTGAGGGGACTCAAATAAATTATGATAGGGACGTAGTTATAATTTACAAATATTATGAGGGGCTAGTCTGAATTGTAAATATTCTCACATTGAAGTTTAACATACTAAACATGATAATAGTATCTATTGTTTCAAACTATTCATCCATGCTTAAAAGACAAAAAATATCCTTTGTTACTATTCACTTAAATGTTGATTTTCTTGTAAATATTAAGAACTTGTGAGGGTATATAATGGGAAGAAAAAATTAAAGTGAGAAAAAGTTGTTGTTTATGGTGATGATTATTAATGGTATTATATTTAAGGCAACGACTAGACCACACCACCATATCCTCCTCTCACACCACCATTGAGGATTTATTATTATTATTAAAAAGAAAAAATTACTTTCTCACACCACCTATATAAACAAAAACCATCCATTTTTTCCCTCACCATTCAAATTGACAATGGTTCCTCCCTCCCCCATTCGAAATCTCTCTCACACTCATATCTCTTCCTTCTCCCTCACAAACTCTCAAAATCCCCTCAAAGTCTAAACCCTTAAACCTAAACTCAATAAATATGTATAACTTAACATAACAGAGAAACCCAAACTCAAAACAAAAAAAAAATGCAAAATAGGGTAATTTTTACCAATTTAAACCCTCAATTGAGACCGATTCTCAACCTCATCAAAACATAAATATTGTAGTACTCTTAGTTATCTAATAAACACAACTTGAATCATTCGAAATTTTTTTGAAATGAGCAAGTTATGGTCATTTTACTAAAGTCTCGCAATGAAAACGGGATAGTGTTCCTGACTTTCGGCCAAATTATATGCTCGATTGAGACCCGTTCTCAAATTGATACACAAATATTGTAGTACTCTTAGTTATCTAATAAACACAACTTGAATCACTTGAAAATGTTTTAAAATGAGCAAGTTATGGTCATTTTACTAAAGTCGCGCAAATCTGTCTCGCAATAAAAACATGATAGTGTTCCTGACTTTCGGCCAACTTATATGCTCGATCGAGACCGATTCTCAAGTTGATCAAAACAAAAAGTTGTAGTATTATGAGTTATCTAATAAACACAACTTGAATCACTTAAAAATGTTTTGAAATGAGCAAGTTATGGTCATTTTACTAAAGTCGCGCAATCTGTCTGAAATTTTTTTTTCGCAGAGTGCACTGCAGGGTATCTGAGATACCCCGCATTGCACAATGCGAACAAGAAAAATTTTTTGATGGAGGAGATTTGCAAGAGATTTGAGTGTTTGGAGAGATTTCAATAGGGGAGGGAGGAACCATTATCAATTTGAATGGTAAGGGGGAAAATGGATGATTTTTGTTTATATAGGTGGTGTGAGAAAGAAAGAAGGTGGCGTGAGAGAGTAGAATGGTGTGAGAGAAAGAAAATGGTGGTGTGGTGTAGTTAGGGGTGGGCAAACGGGTTGAGGATCCGCGAGTTTAAACCGAACCGGACCGTTTTGCTCTAAACGGTCCGGATTTTAATTTTGTATTTTTAGATACGGTTCGGATCGGTCCGGATCCGTTATAAAACGGTACGGTCCCGGTTTCTATTTTTTAAAAAGAAACGGTCCGGGTTGGACCCGTCCGGACCGTTTCAAATTGCATTTACTATAAAAACCAAAACCTAACCCTAAACCTAAACTCTCCTCTCTCTGTCTCTCCTCTCTTTGTCTCTGTCTCGAGAAGGGGAAGGAGATCTCCCTCTCCTCTCTCTGTCTTTGTCTCGAGAAGGAGATTTCCCTCTCTTCTCCTCTCCTTTCTTCTATCTGTCGAAGAAATCTGTCGAAGATCAGCAGAGAAGAAGAGATCCGTCGAAGAAGCCCTATCCTCTCTGTGTCGAAGAAGCAGCAGCAGAGAAGAAGAGATCAGCGAGATCAACACTCCTTTCTCTGTCGAAGAAGCAGCATAAGAGAAGAAATCAGCGAGATCAACACTCGCTGATTAGGCCTATCCTCTCTGTCGAAGAAGCCCTATCCTCTCTGTCGAAGCAGCAAAACCCTAAGCAAGGAAAGATTGAAAGCAGGGAACTTGAGAGGGAAGACCTTGGCAGTGATTGGGGAGCAGAAGAGCGGACCTTTGTTCCATTTGGGAGATAAGCCCTTTGTGTGGTCTGAGTGGAGGTGAGTCAGGAAGTAGGCTTGGCTCTCTTCGCTCCATCGATCCACTGATATCATTCCTATCTCCATTCTTCATCTTTGAGTTTCATCATTGATGAGGGTTTTTTTTTGTGGGGGGAATGTTTGTTTTGGCGGGGGATTTTTTTTTTTTTTTGGATGATGTTGATCGATGATTTCTGGATGTTGATCGATTTTGTATGAATATGATGGATCGAACCAAATTTATTTTTCTGTTTTTTTTTTTTTTTTGAATGCAATTTTTTCTGTTCTTGATTGGATCTCTTATGGATCTGTATGAATATGACGGATAAATTTTTTGTATGATCTGTATGAATATGATTGAAACCGTTTGGAACCGTGGAACCGAACCGTTTAGAACGGTTCGAGTTAGGTTCGGTTCCAATTATCAAAATGAAGGGATCCGGACCGGACCGGATCCGTTAAAATGTAAACGGTTCGAGTCAGGTTCCTTCAAATTTGGAACCGATCCGGACCGTGCCCACCCCTAGGTGTAGTCACCGCCTATATTTAAAAGTAATTTTTGAATGTACACAAAGACCCACAAAAACTGTTTGTCCTTTTGATGATTTTCATGTAAAAATTTTGAAATTGAGAGGGCGTTGATGGTAAAAAATAATAATTACTATTCATAGTTTGAAAATTTATTGTTGATTGTTAAATATACCAAGACAACCCTCATCACCGTTCACCACTCTGTTTGTTTGTCTTGTAAATATGTGGATTTGGAAGGGTATTTTTGGAATAAAAAATTTGAGCCGATTACATATGGGAAGATGAATTATAATCGTACAGATTGAGCACTTACCTTCTCAGAGGTGTTAGTTAAGAAGACATTGGAGGATCCAACAATGACTGAAGTAGACAAGAAAAATAGATAGATGAAAATCCACAAATATATAGACACAAATTATTAAGGATGGTAGGAAACAGTGGTACACTAGGAAGTGGGCTTATTGAAAAGAGTGGGGCTAGGGAACCAGGTTTTGCAATCAGGTTCTGCAACCAGGATGATGTGGCATCATCGGAGAAGTTTTTTTAAACCTCGAGATACACATAAACACTTTGAAAATTTCATCATTTTTTTCAAGATCACATCATGTCACCTTGATTGCAAAAACCCCGGTTTTCTAGTATTTTCGTATTGAAAATTCAAACGACTACAACCTTCCACAATAACCCAGGATTATTTATATTTTGGGTACGTATAATTTAGACGTATTTCACATTAGATACGGAAGCTTTGCATAATTACACATTGGATACGAAATTTGATATTGACTATTTGTTCAATGACGTTGACTGAGGTCAAACGTGCCATAGTAAATGCACAAATACCCCACAGTAAAGAAACAGGGGATTTGCATGAGGTACCCAATGTGTAATTATAGTAAAAACACAGATATTCACAATACAAATAATCATGGAATATTTTAGGTCTTAATAAAATGTGTGGCATCTGAGCTTGGTCAAAGTTGTTGAACAAACAGTCATAACCCAATTTTGTTTCCTGTAATTATGTAAAACTATTGTACCCAATGTAAAATACACCTAAAGCAAGTGTACCCAATGATAAATTGGTAATAAAAACATGCTTAAAACTATGATAAATTTAAGCTACTAAAGTAACTCCAAATATAGAGATTGCTTTGCACAAAATCATAACTCAATAAATAAATAAATAAATAAAAGACACGTAACTATAAGGAAATTCCTCTGAAGGGATGTAAATTGGGAATAAAAACATGCTTAAACACCTACTTGTACACCTTACCTTAAAGACCTTGTAACCTAATTGCTATTTCAATTCATACTTCAAAGTTCAAACACTCCTGAAACTTATCCATGTTCATAATTAGTTTCGAAAATTTGTAGTAGATAATATCACAAATCCAAGATTCAAACCTACCAGCAACATTTGGAGTGAGAGGGATTAAAGAATATTATATACATACACACCTAGTTTAATGATGAATAAGATCTTGAATACTCATTTTGAGTTGTGCCAGTGGCACTGGGCTTTCCCAAGTAAATAAAAGAGAACCAGCTAACTGGGTTTTTAGTATAAAGTTGAAAAGTGCTTCAGCATCTTTAGTGATATGTCAGTGACTGATGAATATAGTGAATCACTGAATCATTTAGCTAAGAGAATATAATCCTAAAAACTCAATGGTAATCTTATTTATATATTTAAAATTGTATGTTTTGATCATAGTCAGTAGGAGTATTTTGGAATCTTTGATATTATCATGGTGTGGTAGTATGTCTGATAGCTAGTTACATCAAATCTTATCTGAAGTTACAACCAAATCCTAGGGAATCTACAGAGGATGCCAAAGAAGCCCAATGGCCTGGTGCATTGTGCAGCAATAACATGGGTTTCAAGTTGGAACCAGCCCAAGTAGTTTGTTTTCAACAAGGCAACGACTACCTTGCACTATCATATCATCTTTCTCACACCATCATTGAGGGTTTTTTTTAACTTTCTCACACCACTTATATAAACAAAACCATCCATTTTTTTTTCCTCACCATTCAAATCAACGATGGTTCCTCCCTCCCCTATTCGAAATCTCCTCTTCAAAATCTCTCCCCACACTCAAATCGCTTGCAAATCTCCTCTCTCTCCCTTGAAAATTCTCAAAATCCCTTCAAAGTCAAAACCCTTAAATCCAAACTCAATAAATATTCATAACTTAACATAACAGAGAAACTCAAACTCAAAACAAAAAAAAAATGCAAAACAGGATAATTTTCGACTAATTTAGACCCTCAATTGAGACCGATTCTCAAGCTCATCAAAACATGAAAATTGCATTACTATAATTTATCTAATAAACCCAACTTGAATCACTTAAAAATGTTTTGAAAATAGCAAGTCATGATCATTTTACTAAAAGTCGTGCAAATCTGTCCGAAAAATAAAAACGGGATGCTGTTCCTGACTTTTGGCCAACTTATGTGCTCGATCGAGAGCGATTCTCAAGTTGATCAAAACACAAAAGTTGTATTACTCTTAGTTATCTAATAAACACAACTTGAATCAATTGAAAATGTTAATAAATAATCAAGTTATGGTCATTTTACTAAAGTCGTGCAGAACAAGAAAAAAAAATTTATGTTCCCAGATACCTCGCAGTGCACTCTGCAAAATTTTTTTTTTTTTACCTGTTCTGCGCGACATTAGTAAAATGATCATAACTTGCTCATTTCAAAACATTTTCAAGTGATTCAAGTTGTATTTATTAGATAACTGAGAGTACTACAACTTTTGTGTTTTTATCAACTAGAATCGGTCCCGATCGAGCACATAAGTTGGCCGAAAGTCATGAACACCATCCCGTTTTCATTTTTCGGACAGATTTGTGCGACTTTAGTAAAATGACCATAATTTGCTCATTTCAAAACATTTTCAAGTGATTCAAGTTGTGTTTACTAGATAACTCATAATAATACAACTTTCATGTTTTGATAAGCTTGAGAATCAATCTCAATTGAGGGTTTAAATTGGTTCGAAAGTTGCCATATTTTTTGTTTTGAGTTTGGGTTTGTCTGTTATGTTAAGTTATGCATATTTATTGAGTTTGGGTTTAAGGGTTTCAACTTTAAGGGGATTTTGAGAGTTTTTGAGGGAGAATGAGGAGATTTGAGTGTGGGGAGAGGTTTGGAATAGATTTGCAAGATATTTTGAATGGGGGAGAGAGGAACCATTGTCGATTTGAATGGTGAGGGGAAAAAATGAATGGTTTTTGTTTATATAGGTGGTGTGAGAGAGTAGAATGGTTTAAGAGAAAGGAAATGGTAGTGCGAGGTAGTCGTTGCCTTTCAACAATACCACATTCTTGGTTCCCTTCTTATCTCAGATCTCGAGATCAAACCCATGAAATAACAAGATCCATTCGATTAAACGTGGGTTGACATCCTTCTTAGACAAAAAGGTAATTAAGAGTTGCATAATCATAGTAGATAATAATGACTTTGGATCCTATGAGGTATGACCGAAATTTATCAAGGGAAACAATGACACCAACAATTATATCTCCGTTGTGAAGTGGTTGGGTTGTGCACCCATCGAGAATCTTACTAGCTTAATGTTTCACATGGGGACATTTGTTTATCCACGACCCCAAGACAGTGCCTATGGCATAGTCAAAAGCATCACACATTATCTCAAATGAGACACTCCAAGACAGTGCCTGTGGCATAGTCAAAAGCATCACACAAATGATGGGTGTTGAAGTAAGTTCTAGCTTTAACCGTTCAAATGCCTTCAAGCATTTATCATTGAACTCAAATGAGACATCATTGGCGAAAAGAGTACACAAGGACCTCACAATTTTGTTGAACTCTTTGATGAAAGGATGGTAAAAGCCAACATGTCCTAGGAATGATCGAATATCATTAGCATCTATTGGAGGTGGAAGACTAGCGATTGTATCAAAATTTGCTTTATTTACTTCGGTACCTCTGTCTGAAACAATGTAACCTAAAAATGATTCCCTCATTTTCCATTAAATGACAATTTTTCCGATTGAGGACGAGTTTTTTTCTTATTACATCTTTCTAGCACAATGATTAGATGAGTCAAACATTGATCAAAGCTAGAACCGAAACTAAAAAAAATCATCCATAAAGACTTCTAGAAACCTCTCTGCCAAGTCTGAGAAAATGCTCACCATGCATCGCTAGAATGTGGCGGGAATACTTACCACTATACTACAACGAAATGTGGGGGATTTGATAGGAATAGAAATGTGACATTTTGACATGAGATTAATCTTGCCTCCATCTAAAGTTTACATGGTTTCGGCAACTACGGTTGTATATGTCACTATACGGGCTCAACTTCTTAAAAGAATTGATGAACAAGCTTGCTCTTCAGAGGTTACCTGATTCACTTCTCATCAATTTACCTACAAGATTCTAAAGAAAATACAATGGTTCATAGGATTATCGTCTTGCTCACCGAGTTAAAAAAGTTATAAGGCTCAAATTTTCAAAAACACTTTAGAAGACCAAATAAAATAAATAATAGTAGAAAGAAAAAAAATTGGGAAAACTGAGATTTGAATAAAGGGAGATGATTTTTTTAAACAAAATTTGATTGAAACTCGATGATGAAAATTACTAAACAAATTTAATCAAATAAAAAAAAGGTCTCAAGGATTGGAGAATAGACTTTTTAGCCTTGTAGAATTTAATTGTTTTTTAACACATTTTAATTCAAGGCCAATGTTCAAAAGAAAATTCTTTTCTATGAAAAATTTCACTTCCCTATTTCGATAGTAAAAGAAACTCCTTGACCATTATTAATCCACTTCACCTTCGATGAAATTTTTTCAATAAATAGTTATAATTTATGAAGAATTAAAGAACTATATATATAAAAAAAAAAATACAATTCTTGTTTCCAATTCCTTATCATCATTTCACATAATCCTTCATTGTTTATCTTCCGATTTAACATCTTTAATTCATTAGTTGAATATAGGATTAGTAGAAAATTTTCAAGTATAATTTTTATTTTTTGTGTTAGAAAAAAACTCTACATCACTCAAGTAGGTTTCATCTTCTCTCCTTGAGATGAGAGGTTTAACTTACAATTGTTATTGTGATGAATTAATCTAAGAGTAGAACTAGGAAATGATAGGAGGAAGTAAACTAATTAAATTGAAAAATAAACTATTGCATAAAGAAAATAGTAAATTTTATTGAATTCAAAATTGAAAACTTACATGTAATAAACTTGACTTTGAACAAAAGTATGTATATCTTTTCTCCAAGAGTTTGAGAGTGTGTTTATAATGTGCTCTTCCAAAACTAGAAATGGGGAAAAAAATTCTCAAATCCATTGATTATACTTCAAATCATATCATAGAAAATCAACGAGTAATAATTAAGATAGATACATCAAGAGAGCCCTAATTGGAAGTAGATACATTTGCATATGTGTGTATTGTGAGACAAAACTCAAACCAATGAAATATTATTTGATTTAATCATTGAAATATCTTTGAGTTAATGTTTTATTTGTCTTGATGATTGCATGCTCCACACTTGAAGTTCATATCTTGAACTTGTTACATGTCTCCACCATAAATCACCACTAATTGGAATGGACTCTTCTATAACATGGTCTTAAAATGAAATTCTTGATCCACATGTGCCATGAACATGCCCACATGCCTCGAACTTTATAGTTTATTGATTTCGTAATTTCTCCAATTGTTAATTGACATGCAAATTTATGGTAGAATTGTCTCGAATTTCGTGCATTTCTCGAATTTTTGAAAAAAATTATAACAATAATCAAATTTGAGATAAATAAATGTATTCAATTAATCTTAAGCACAAGTAGAAACTAATAAAGAGCTAAATGGGGCGTAAAATCAATGTTTTAGGTGTTTATCACATAACATTTGTATGTTTAGGGGCATAAAATGTCACATTTCTATGCCTATCATCTCTTTCCCTAATTTTCACTCCCACAACACTAAGTTTCCTTCAACATTTTACCCTATTTTCCTCGTCTCGCCCACATATTTTCTATTAGTACAACTCCTCTCCCAACCCTGATCTTCCTCTTCTTTTTTTTCAATTTTTTTTTTCTTGTAAATTTTTTTTTTTGGTTACTGGTTCGAATAATGTCAAATTTTCATTCTTAGACTTCTTGATTAGCCTCTAAGTGAGTTTGGTTTCCAGGTCCTTCGTGCAGATTTGAGATATCTTCTTTGATTTGCTTCTTCCTCCTAGCTATCCCAACCCTTGGTTTCTTCTCTATTATTTATTATGGACTCTTCAGAAATTTTAGTTTCCCCAACAATTTCTGTCACGCCCCGATTTTCGAAGAAAAACGAAAATCCTAAAATCCACATAAGATTATCCGTTTCTCCCAAAACTCGGGACGTGAAAATTCAATAACAACAGAAATAAAATAGCAGCAACAACTAAACATGATTTTATTACAGAAACAAATAAAACTCTAACCCGGAAAGAC
This sequence comes from Berberis vulgaris, assembly GCA_963556465.1. NCBI lineage: Eukaryota > Viridiplantae > Streptophyta > Magnoliopsida > Ranunculales > Berberidaceae > Berberis > Berberis vulgaris. The sequence continues at coordinate 77,030,206 of OY747136.1, read as the reverse complement.
TCTGACGTTGCTAGCTCCAATAACGGAACTCCAGTAACGCTGCTCAAAAGTCTCTAAACCTGAAAGGCTAATCGGGTACATTCCCAAAGGAATGTACCCAAGAAGCAAAAGCTCACTTGGGTCAGCAATAAAGCTGGTGTGAGAAATCTTCATCCAAAAAAATCAATAAATCCACACGTGATAACATCAAACTAAACAAAAACAATAACCAACCACACCAACAGGTAGTTCCTCAATGAGGCAAATGTGTCATCATCCTAATAAATAAATATACATTTACTAATACTTATGCTATAGAAGTTGGCTATGGCAAGTCTGACCTGCAAAAATTGTTAGTAGACTTACCATCCTGCACAAAACGGTTAGAAACAAACAAATAAAATTTATGAGTTATCAATCCTCATAAATGCAACAACAATACAAATCATAGTCATATTAGACTATTATTGAAATATTAACAAAACACATTTTCAACCTTTAGGAAGACATATAGTTCTCATTCAATGGTTGAATGAGCATTTAGTTTCTTCCTTTAAGGTAATTATGCACATACACAAAAAAAAATCTCGCTTCTTTTTCACAATCGCACTATCCTCCTTGTGCCGAACACACCTCACCCAAGTGTGCCTCCCTTGCCTTCGAAACCACTCGGAGTGTACATGTTCCAAGTGGGGTGCCACCTCGAGGAACATGTGATCTCACCCGAAGTTCGATAACTGGCAAGTATTCTTCCTAAATCTACCGAACTCACATGGAACGGTGCACCGATATGCAAGCAAGTCTGCATACCCATAATTCTATCACACGTATACAAGCAAGTCTGCATACAAAACAATTTCTTTTCTTTTCACATTTTTTTTGGAGTTGTGGAAAATAGCATAAAAAATCAACTAAAACTCAAAACTCTTTTATGGTGACACTTCGTCAACCATAAATAAATCAACCACAGTATCCACCATTCTTTTGGGGGACCAGTAATATTTTCATAAATACATTTCTATAACACAACAGGGATCAAACTCATTCAATATAAGGATACCTTTAGCAAGTTAATTTGGCATAACAATCGATTTCAATGCACGATTATCCGAGGAAACAACAGGAAAATCTTATGTCAAAATAATACTAGCAACAAAACTGTAACTTCAAACTTGACTAATTTGGGCAAACCAAAAACATAAAATAATTTACACCAGAAACGCACCATCTGTTCTATATGAACCCCAATGTAGGTCTATCTACCTTCACTGTTCCAACACATACGCTTCGCCCCATTCCAACCTATACTCATGCTTGCAATGTCCCTATCTCTTAAAATACCAAACCTTCATACAAAAAAAAACACTACCCTAGAGTCTCCATGTCCCCTCTAATCGAATGTATCATCCAATCCAACACCACCCTCCAAATTTCAAACACACAATTCAAACACACAATGTAAGATGAAATATTTCACCTTTCCCATGGCATTGCGGGGAAGAGAGTCCCAAAATTTCTCAAATCCACCTTTAATCATCAAAATGAACCACACCCAAGAAATCCATCTTATGTAAATTTTTTTGGCAGACGCAATAACTGAATGCCAGAGCACAACAATGGATGCAAATAACTGAACTAGGATTTCAAACTCAAAACATAGATTTAGAGTTCTCTATTATCAACCCCAAACTAACACATTAAACCAAGGCTGCAACATACATAGGCCTTATTCATAACTAAACCATAATTTGTAGTCATGTGCAAGCCCACGTGTGCATCGCAGATGCTTTGTGTCGCACTCCCCAACTATAGATCCAGGAATTCAGTATTAGCATCTGATCCAGAATGATAGAATGACAATGCAATGTAGTTTATGGGCAATAAGTAACACATGACTTTAGCTAGCACAACAATGAAGTTTATGGGCAATAAGTCACACATGACTTTAGCTAGCACAACTATGATAAGAACTTGGAAACCATCTTTTATCAGTAGAGTTGTAGAATTGTAACCGTGTTCCACAACCCAAATGATAAATCAACCAATACATAACTGGAAGAGCCCAAATCAAAAAGTTGAGCATGACACACACACATACAAATTCATTGATACTTGTTCTTTTGTATGGCCTTTCTTAACCAATCAGCATTCAAATGATGCTCGAGAAATCACCTAGCACTCAACCATGGAACTAAAGATAAAGCAAGTAGCAACTTGAGGATTTTCGTTTCCCATCAATTCTCCACTCAGCAAGTAAATGTGCAGCAAGCAGGGGAATTCCAAATTTTTTTTTATCAGATTGTAAAGATTAAACCATTATTTAACTACAATTTATAATAGATAAACCAAATCCTCCTACAAACAGGTAACCAAATTAAAGACGCAAACGCCAACTGCCAGAAGAACAAATTGCTAAAAAAAACGCAGCTCAATACCATTAGGAGTTACCAATAAACATTAACATAGCCAGCAAAGAAAAAAATAGATAAGCCTAACCCACAAAACAAAATTTTCCACAAAATCAAAACAAAGAAACAAAAAAAGAAGATGAAAAATAAACTCACCTTTGATCCAAGAATCAAAACTCAATCAACATATAGGCGGACGAACGAATGAACACGCGCTAACCATCGCCACATCGACCGTTCTCGGCCGCAACACCACACACCGCCAAAGGATTGATCGGAGCTGGGCTGCTCTGGCAGCTGGCGACAACTCCGATCGAGGTCTCTTTCTTGGTGCAAATCTGTTCTTTTGGTGATGAAACGAAATAGGAAGGAGAGGGGAGATAGATGAATGAGAAAGGAAAAATAGAGGAGGAAGGAGAAGCTCAGAGGCTGTGGGATCGAGCTCGCCGCCAATGAACAGAAGAAGAAGACAAAACGCATAGAAGGGAAGAAGGAAAGGGAAGAATTTTTTTTTTTTTTTTCTGTTATAGTTGGGTGGCTAATTGTCCCCACTAGAATTTTGAGGGCACCCACCCTTTAACCCTAAAATTTTGAAATTTAAATCCAATTAAATGTAACTTTATTTTATTTAATTCAAAATAAAATAAATTAGTTTTATGAAATTTAGGGGTGTTACATTATACACACGTTAAATGGAATCTCGTCCCGAGATTCGGAAGGTAAGAAAGTTAACTGAATTTCGAAAAGAAATACGACTTGCCAAACGAAAGAAGATTTTAAAATACAAATTTCAATGAAATTTTTATGAACATAAATATTTATTGTCATTGGAAAAGTATGGGTGTTACAATATACAACTCAAAAGAATCTCGTCCCGAGATTCGATAGAAGGGGTAAGTAGGTAATTAATTATTCAATACGCCAATACCAAATGAAACAACAATAGAGTCCAAATAATAAACTATTCCAGAATAGATTTTCGATTCACCCTCCTTAAGAAACCAACCACACATCACATGGACAAACAAATAGCTCATGCATATGCCCATAACTTCATGAAGACAATCACACAAAGATATATATGAAATTTATTAAATTTAATAAATATTAAAAAAATACGGGGTGCTACAATTTCCATGAAGAATAACCCAATTTTTTTTTTTTTTTGTGACGGGTGGTTCCCCTACTTCCCTAACAAGGTAATCTCATTTAGTTGTTGTCAACGAGAGGACTGTCATTTTTTGTGTTTTGTTTGTGTATGTTTTTTTTTTGTGTTGTAGGACATTCTTAACAAGTTTGGCCAGATCAAGGGTCGTGCATCTTCTATCAATCCTTAGCTCTTGGTGGTGAACTTGCCTTATGATGTTCCAAGGGAATCATTGTATTCGTTCCCATTGAACTTTCTTAAAAAGTGGTGTTAGAGTGACTTGAACACAAATATGACTAGTAGGGGAAGATTCACTGCTTTTGTTCTGGTTGCTAGTCTTTTGACAATTAGTACCCAAATTTGGGGATTTTGGTGGTGGTGAAGCTCGAAAAGATCTTCGAAAATAGAAGTTGGTTGAGCTTCTCCTTGTCCTCCTCAGTGGTTTGTTACAGATTCTATCACGTTTGTTCAATGTATTGTAGTTTTAAGTTTGTAGTAGAAGTTGCAGTAGGGTTTTGGTTGTATTTTTTTGTTTGTGCTGGTAATCCCCTCTAGATCTTTTTTTTAATATAAAAGACTCATTTGAGTTTCTTGGAAGCTTTGAAGTTTAAGGCAGGGGTGGGCACGGGATGAGATAGACCTCATCCCGACCTCGTCCCATCTCAAACGGGTTCGGGACAAGACGAGATGAGCATGGTTCAAGGACTATAAAAAAATTTGTTAAAACTTTATATCAAAAATTTAGAGTATGACATTTTATTCCAAGGCAACCAAATATCCAAATTAAGAATACAAATTCACTTTATTATCGAATACCCAAATTAAAAATAACAATTCATTTTTTATTATCACAAGGATATAACAATGAGGTATCCTATTTTAGTTAGGTTTTTTTGGAGTTTGGCCCTAATTAACTTATGTCTAATTGAGTTTGGCATTCATTTAGAAAACTAATTCGGTCTAACCCCCAAACTGTAACAGTCAACTACGTTGACCACCATTGACTTGTTTAACTGTTTCAAAATACAAAATTATCTTTCACGTGAGACAACATTTGCATTGTAATGCTCAATCTAAAAATATCAAAATTTCATCAAAGGACCATGATTGTTTTTCTAGATCTTAACGTCATCATATGGTCATAATTATTTGTTTGCGCTGAGCTTCTCAGTTACTTGAGCCCACCCCCATGTTTAACCATCTTTGTTATATGGAAAAAGGAAGAAACGAAAAAAAGGGTTTGAATCTATGAAAACCAAAAGGTGGGGATCGCAAACTAAGTAGAACATTGTGTTAGTCAGACCTTGCTTTACTCTACTCTTAACCTACGCCTGGTCCTTAACCTACACATCCCTCATTCACAAACTAATATCATCTGTGTGTTATTGTAAAATAGAGATAAATAAAGAAAACCATCTTCGAAAACCATGGGCTAGAGTTTCACTCAAAGTCAACAAGTAAGCTTCAAGAAAAAACAAAACACCTTCCTTACACACAAGCCAAGTAAATATTTCCTTAAGCTTTGTTTATTTTGATTTTCACCTGCCTCGTTACTATCAAACCACCAATTCGTGTAATACTTTTGATTTCACTTAATCTTTGTTTATTTGATATTTGTATTGAACGAATTGCACTACACAATGTGTACGGTTCTTTGCACGGAGGAGCAGTTAAAAGAGTTGCCAAATTGGTGGTGGTGGCGTATTTGAAACGGTTTTGGAGTAAGATTGGTTTCTTGCCAAATTGGCCATCTTATATCTTTTTTTTTACGAATTGTACTTCTTCCCCGTTTTCAATTTTCACCCACATGGTTTTCTCAGATTGGCCAAGTATTCGTTCACAGCAGGGAGGCGGGACATCGTCACGAGGAGGAGCTTCAACTAAAAATAATTTTGTGATTTAGGCGAAATCTTGTTCCTTAGTTTAACCTAAAGAAAGGGCAAAAGAGTCCAAAAATTAATCTTGACTGGTCAACGACGTAGACTTAAGGGTTCTGTAAAAAATAAGGATTAGACTCAAATAGTTTTCAAAACAAGGGCCAAACTCTAATAGATATAAACTAATGAGTATCAAATTAAAAAAAAACCCTTTTAGTTATATGAGACAAAAACAAACTATCATTGACAATATAATATCATTATTGATCAAAATGTTTACTCTTATCAATTGTTTGATAATGCAAGACAATTGGGGGATTATTCTTTATGTGCATATTAATAAGGAATCAATAACTACAAATGTAATTAATTTCAAAATTTGATAGTTATTATGTTTTTTGTTGTTGGAATAATAATTTCAAACTTTATATCAAATTAACCTCTCTTTTGGTTATAAAATAATATTATTAAAATTAATAATAGTAAATAATAAATAAATAAGTTTGGGACAAGACGGGATGCCCACCCTTAGTTAATGGCATATTAATAATTTCAAAATACATGGGGGTGTTGTTTAAAATATCAAACATAATTGGGGTTAGGATCTAAATTACCCTAAAACAAAGACATCTGCTTATGACACCACCATTTTCAATCATTGATACCTCCACAAAATAAAAATTATTTTGATCGCGTACTAAGTAACACCACCAATAAAATAACAAAACAATTTTTCTTTATCTTTTTCTCCTATTTTTTCTCATTCTTTTTGCCATCTTTTCTCCTGGAGAACAATAAAGCAACGACTTTTTCCGCCGCTATTTATTCTCTTGGTGATGTGAGGATGGTTAGCGATTGACTCTTGTGGTAGGGTTGGTTCCCTCCTCATTCTTCCTGTCATCCAAACCCTCATTTCTCTTTTCTTACCGACTAAATGCATGTAGATGCAAGATTGTTGCGAGATTGGGTTCCAACTTTGTCCATTTGTGTGGGAATGTTTTTCCCCCTTTCTGTGAGATTGGGAGGTGGTGAGATAAGGAAAACGTTTGGGGTGGTGGGGGCGAGGCAGCGGTGGCTAGGGAGGGGTGGCAGATAAAAGTGAGGTGGTTGTGGTTTTGTGGGTTGGTGTTCGTGGGTGGAGAAGGGGTGTTGTTGGAAAAGAAGGTGGGGTGTTGTTGAAAGAATAAGAGGAAAGGTGGTTAGGCATGACAATTTTGGCCCGAACCGATGGGTGCCCGCATGAACCTGATCCTAATGGTTCCATTCTAGAATCGAACCTACTCGATTTCGTTTCGGTTCTGGTTACTAGTGTTCAAAACCGAACCCGAATCAAGAAACATATATTATCCATAGTTGTGCATAATATTGTGAGATTTTATTGCACATCATCTAGGAAAGCAAAAATGAGATGTCACTATTGAAATACACAAAGTTTTTAATTGTTTTAGTCTCACATTGAGTAGAAACAAAACAAAAGAAACTTCTATTTCTATGACATGACCAACCAAACCTTTTAAAAGTTACGTACTAGTACGACTGCCTTAGGCCTAGCGATTTTAGTAGGAAACGGCGAGTAGACCAGAGCCAAACTTGAGGAATGTTCAGTTTCGGTTTAGATCTAATGGACTTGAATCGAACTCGTCCCATTGCCATGCCTAAAGGTCGAAGTGTTAGTTCGTTGGTGTTGGATCATAGTGTCAATTAATGGAAGTGGTGGTATGACAAAGCAACTCCCAAAACAAATAGAAATCAAAAGATATACCATGGGAGTAGGGTTAGGTTTTATATTCCCCCTCCTATAAATACCCTTCTTTCAATGCCCACATCCCTTCATAAGCCACTCATCTACACCACCATCAAAAACCTGTTAAAGAGATTCAATCATCCTCAGCGAAGATGGAGCATTCTTTCATCATGATCAAGCCCGATGGTGTTCAAAGAGGCCTTGTTGGTGAGATCATCAGCAGATTTGAGAAGAAAGGTTTCCTCTTGAAAGGTAGCTTCACCTTTTTTTTTTTTTTTTTTTTTTTTTAATGATGTTTTCCTTCTTATTTATGATTTGGGTTCTGTTAAAAATCCCATCTTTTGATGTTTTCATCTTAGTTGGGGTTTGGGTTTTGTTAAAAATCTCATCTTTTTGGTTGGGGTTTTAGGGTTGAAGTTGATCACCGTGGATCAAGCTTTTGCTGAGAAGCACTACGCAGATTTGTCTGCAAAGCCTTTCTTCAATGGATTGGTGGAGTACATCATCTCTGGACCTGTTGTTGCTATGGTTTGGGAAGGAAAGAACGTAGTTGTTACCGGCCGAAAGATCATTGGAGCTACCAACCCAGCTGAATCTGCTCCTGGTACCATCCGTGGTGACTTCGCTGTTGAGATTGGGAGGTAATCAATCAACCCTTTCTCCCTTGTTTGCTTTATGGTTAGATTTGTGTTTTGGTGGTCTGGGTTTCATTGTTGTTTATGCTTAGTTGATCACTATTTACGTTTATGTGATTTAGGTAACCATGATTGGTAATTTAATAGAAGATTGAACTTTACCTCTAGTGATTTCTTATCATTAGTTGGTTTTGCTGATAATTAAGTCATGAATGAGAGAAATATTCAACTTAAACTTGTAGGTTTTGGATTGAGATAAATGGTTTAATTTGAGGGTCTGTTGTTTTTGTATTAAGACAACTGTTGCGCCTCGCGAAAGCATAACAAGTTGCAATAGAAAAAGTAATAAATTCAAAGTATAATTAGGGCAATGTAAAGTAAATTAAAAATAAAGTAATTCACGTACTACACAAGTGATTTAATGCAGTTCGAAGATTGAAGAGAATAGCTTTACTATCGAGATCGAAGAACACAAATGGAGTCTCCTACACAATATCGATGATGTTAAACACACACGTGTCTAAATGACACAACACATATGCAAGTGTGTATATCATTCTTTCTTTCTCTTCTCACTTCTCTCTCACACACACAAGGGGGGGGGGGGGGGAATTCAGTTCACAAGACCTGATGTAGCCTTTATATAGGTGAGGGAGGCGGTGGATTTTCACAATTCAAATTGAAATTAACTCAAAGGCTGGAATTGTGTTGGCTGTGATAAGCATCCAAAATATCGATTTTTACATCCTCGAATATACAATTGCTAAGTCCAATTATCCAATAAAATTTTTTTATTACGTGTATTTTGTAGAAATTCAAGCAATAATATCAAATCATACACAAATTGATACAATAATGTTAAATTCAACATATATGAGGATCAAAGATTTTTAAGTCTAGGACCCATGAAGTCAAGTCCACAAAGCATCAACAACTACGGATCTCGAGAAAATGGACATGAAGATTTGGACATCCACATGACCAACTTGATCATAGCAAAAAAATTTCTACAAGACATGTTTCATTATTTCACTCAAAACACTTCTTTATTTCAAAGAAACATGTGAAAAATGTGTTGGAGTGGAATAAGGAAACATGTCTTGTAAAGATTTTTGCTGCTATGATAAAGTTGGCCATGTGGATGTTTAAATTTTTCATGTTCATTTCCTCGAGATTCGTAATTGTTAATGCTTTGTGGACTTGACTTCATGGATATGAGTTTGAAAACGTTTGATCCTTATCAATGCATGTGAACTTCCAATGGACCTTCTAGTTGTTGAATTTAGCCTTATTGGGCCTGATTTGATATTAGTGCTTGAATTTCTACAAATTACATGTAATTAGATATTTTTATTGGATAATTGGAGTTAGCAATGGTATATTCAGAGGTGTAAAAATTGATGTTTTTGGTGTTTATCATTGGCCATGAGTTGGAAAATACTTTCTTCTCCCTTCCATCATGTTCTACTGTCTTTCGCATTCTTTTCCCTTCCATCATCTTCTAAAAGGCCAACTCGTCTTCAATAATTTTGGTTTCGCTACCATAGATTGTTGTTGAATGTCAGCAACCATCGATGATGGTGACGTTGAAGATGAGCTAGATTTGTAGAAGATGATGGAAGGGAGAATAAGGTGAAAGCACTTTCCAACTCGTGGCCAACTCAAGTCCAACCATGAGTTCAATTTGAGTTGTTCAAATCCACCCCACCGCCTCCTTGTGAAAAAACCACATTAGTGTGTGTGATTCACATGACAATAATTTGTCGATTGTAGGAGAATTCTCTCCAAATTGCTCTGTACTTTGTCTTCAATAGTGAAGCTATTCTCTTTGTTTCATGGACGTAGGCAAACTTGCTGAACCACGTTAAATCTTTTGTGTGGTACGTGTTTTACATTATTTTCCATTTACTTAACATTGTCTTGATTATATTTTGGGTTTATTACTCTTTATTGCAACTATCAATTGTGTTTCGTAGTGTGTTCCATATTGATTACGCTTTTGCGAGGCGCAACAATAACTAGTGATTTTGGTTAGTGGTGATCCCTTTTATTTCTGTGAGGAATCTCCTTGATGTATCAGTTAGTTTTAGTTGTTCTCGTCCATGTACCATGGACCTCTCCCTGGCATTGAATTAACAAGCTAAAAGATGCAATTTGTTGTTTTTGTGTTTATAAATGACATACATGACAATAATTGATTTTCCCTGGTTTTGGTGATCAACCCAAACACGTTTTATTCATAATACTGCTAAACATTGGTATGATTCCTCTTGGTACCCTCCTACTCCCCTTGCAAGCTGCAGCAATGCAAATTTCCATGCTATTCAGACCTTGCCCCCGCCCTCCTTTTTTGGACTCGAGCTCACTTGAATGTATTGTTGCATTGTTTTAATCATATTCATCTTCATATCTATTGTACCTATTTTGTTTTCTGCAAATGCCGGGTGATTACCTAATGCGACTAGCATTAGTTTCTACCAGGAGACTGGTGACAGACAAATGACGTAGTCTTAAATACCATGGTAATAATGCTTGTATATGTATCAGTTAGTCGTCTTTTACTGCTTTGTTGGACTGTTTCGTTGGAGACCCAAGCTGATGTTCTTTTCCCCCCTTCATTGCAGGAACGTCATTCATGGAAGTGATTCAGTGGAAAGCGCCCGGAAGGAGATTGCATTGTGGTTCCCTGATGGCCCAGTCAACTGGCAGAGCAGCCTTCACTCATGGATCTATGAGTAAACTTTGTCCTGGTTAGGACTGAGCTAGCAGACTATCTGGTTTCTGTTTCTATGATTTATAAGGTTTTTAGTTTATGATGAGGTGACGTGGTTTGAGATGTCTTTGACTGAGATTGTTACATGTTTGCATAAGGAATCAGACTTTTAAGTATCGTTATTCTCATTTAGAATAGTGAAAACCTTGGAATCAATTGCATATTCTTGACATGGATTATTGGATGTCTAACGTTATTCTCATTTAGAATAGTGAAAACCTTGGAATCAATTGCATATTCTTGACATGGATTATTGGATGCCTGTTAGACGAGGGTTATGGATGGGAAAAGGGTGGGTTTAATGGCAGAATATATAGGATGGTACTCCATCAAACCCCAGTAATGCATTTTTCGTATTTAACAATGGATGGACACGAAAGTTTGATTTCTAGGTTTTGTCAAAAATCTTGTGTCGTGGTCGTGTTAGAACTTTCAAATTTCAAGTTTGTTGTCGGAAGCCATCAAAGTCTTACGAGGTATCCTTAGTTCCATCATGTCATGCCCTTTCCAATCATTTGAACCAGCCTGAAGTAGCCACTCCTACATTTTCGTTTTGTATTTAAGCCCGTCTAGACGGTGTTTGTGATTGTGTTTAGAGTTGTTTGTGATTGTGTTTAAAGGAAAAGGGGTAAAAAGTGAAAAAAAAAAAATCAAGAGACCCCAAAACAAGGCTTCCAAAGATTAAATGAATGAATCCTTCTCTAATTGAACGAATCATGAAGTCGTGTTAATCATAAACCTAGGAATTCAAATTCATATTAGGGACATTGGATTTACTAAAGTTCAAATCTGACATTTTAGTTTAATACGCATTATACACAATTAGGGTGTTGATGCGCTCTAATATTCGTATTTTTTATTTTATTACAAAATTTTAAATAAAATAATTATTAATAATTTTAAGGGTCTATGTATAGTTTACAAATAATTAAGGGCTTCGAATAAATGATGTTAGGGGTTTAGGTATAATTAACAATATTTGAGAGGGACGAATTTTTATTGTAAATAATCTAAATTTGGAAGGGTAAAATGGTACATGTGTAATTTAAAATGATATTACTTTTACGACCCTTTGTTTTGTTTTTGTAAATATCATAAAGTTGGGAGGACATTGTGAAAACTCAAAAGTTAGGTTGAAGACAAATGTTTAATAGTTTTTTCAATTAAAATACAAAAATACCCTTGGCATTATTCATTAGTATGTTGGCTTCACATGTAATTAGTAAAAACATTAGAGGGCAAAACATGAAATAAAAATTTGAGTTGAAGACTCACATTTCACTATTTATTTGAGAAAGGGGAGTTATATATACGCATTTATACACAATTTCTAACGCCCATGTACCTTTAAAAGAGAGCTTGTGCTTGAAAGTTCATGTGTTCTTTACAAGCATTTGGTCCTGTATGAAACTTAGGGTTTGTTTGGTTGCATGGAATCATATGTCATGAGAATTCATGAGAGATTGTGATCATTGGTGGGAATGGAAGTCCCAAGGCATGTGATTTCAATTATTATAGGATTTTCACTTCCACCATTAATCACGGTGGATGTAAAGTAATACATTAATTTAGCATAAAATATAGAGGTCCCCTAATGAATTTTCATGACATAGAATTCCATACAAGATACAACCAAACAATTCTCTCTCTCTCTTATAGTTTTTTTTGTTAAAGCTAGAGGCATATATCATATATAGTAGATCAGTTACAAAGATGTCGCCCTGCACCTGAAGTTAAGTCATGAGCCTTAATATTGAGTTACCTACAAACATAATAACAAGTCCAAAATGGAAGCAAAAGCAAAAGAAAGAGATGTCTAATATTACAAATAATCGTCCTCCAAAGGATCGTCGAATCACCAAAAAGAACACACGACTTCTATTGTTGAGTGTAGATTAGAATCAAAGCTGCCTCCAAAACATAACATTCCGCTATTGTGCTATCCAAGATTGCCTCGTAATCAGTCTCTCTTATAGTTAGAGAAGTTTCTCACCAACCCTTGTAATGAACCACATCCCAATGCGTTGTGGGAGACTCGACTAACTCCACTGCGGTTGTACTTAGCGGGTGAAACATACTGTTCCTACTTACGTATATCCTATCAACAAAAGGGATGTTGGGGGTTAAAAATTGAAATCTGACTTGTTTTTATTTTAGTTTTTAGAGGATTTGAACACAAATAAAACCAATAAAGGAGGGGTACATTATGCACGTGGTTGATAATACATCGCTAGGAGGAGGTCGTGAAGAGGAAACAAAAACAAAAACAAAAACACAAACAAACCAAAGGGATGAATTCATACAAAATAAAATTCTAAACTATCGAAACTGTGACTTGTAGGCCTTAATCTCGCAACACATGCCGTGTTTGGGTAAAAAAATAAACTAATGGTAAGTAACACTGCCAATCTGAATTCCTGCGATATTAAAGCATAATTTCATAGGCCGCGAGATTGAGCCTGTAGCCTGTAGGAAGCCAAAAAGATTTTAGCTACATTGAAGGAGATTGTACAAAAAGGGCATTAGAATGCTTCTGCTACATTCACCCATAGTGTGCCATCTCCATTTTTAGGGTAACAAATTATGATGCATGTTTAGCCAAAAAAAAGAGAGGTTAAATGACAGGATTTATGTTCTTGTAAGCCTTGACAAATAGGTTCTAACAAAAGCATATCCAGATTTGCATGCATACCGTGGAAATTTATATATACAAACATACATGAGATTGATCATCCATGGCTATGCAAAGAGCTACACAGATCTTTGTGAAAACGAAAAGACCATCTATGAGATATGAGCATAGGGAAAATGGAAATGCTTTATCATTGTATCTTGATAATTGGAACACAACTCGTCCTTCCCCATGAAGGGGATGAATATTGGAAACTTGAGAAAACGTATTTACAGTTGAACTACCGGGAGTAGTTTTAAACAGAAAACAAAACAAAAAAACATGCATGCCACAATTACTTCATGGAATACCATGTCACACAATGCCAAGTGTAAGAAAAAACTTAAGTACGATGACACACCTCACTTCTTCAAGCCATTTGCCTGAGGAATACTACAACACTATCTAAGGAGATTATATGAAGGCATTTCTTCCACTCGTGTTATTTCGTCAAGCAGCAATTCTCGTTCTAACTGACGCCGTGTGGATTTCATCACCGCCTGGACAGAGGAAACAGAAAGAAAACTTGGAGCATATAATTTCTGAATATTGGCGGGGAAAAAAATTGCCACTATAATTTCAACAAGAGCTTAGTCACCGAGTATAACATACATTAAAATCCATGTAAGAGGCATGCATGGAAAGCCATTGCTGATCCAAAAGCTTGAATGTTATGCAGTACAAAATGTCAAAAGCTGACTCGTTTTCTGTTATAACCATGAAAGTGAAACCAAAAGAAATAAGAACTTATGTGGAAACCAATCAGACACATCAAAGAATCAAATCCGCGCTACTTGCTAAATCATAAAGCACCATTAGAACAGTGGAAATTTCTCAAATTACCTGCAAGTAACTTGCAGAAAACAGCTCCCATCATTGTCCTTGGTTTGACTGTAGAAAAAAAAAGAAAGAAATTATCGTTGTTAACAAATAACAATACATTCATTCCTTTCAAGTTACACGTAGGCCACAAGCGTAATAGAATGAATATCCAATATTGGAGAAGACAACCTTCCATTAGGAAAGTTATTTAAAGTTTCATTTTGAAAATTCGACAAGACAACCCCGTGGTTGTCATATTAATTCCCTTAATGGCACACTTTAAAAGCACTTGGATTTATAAACAGTTACTTTCTCCTTTGAATTTATAAATGCCAGTATGTTGTCTAAAATTTATAAATAAATATCTGAAATCTGAGTTCAAATTGCAGAGCAAAAATAGTTCAAAATACGTATACGGACTCGATCAAAAGCAACACTAGCTCTACAAAAGTTTAATGGCAATTGCTATCATTCAGAAAATTTTGACTATCACCTAAATTGCGTTGAACTGTTTAAGCATAAGACGACAAAGAAAAGACAAACCTGCTTCAAGATCAAGCATCTGAATGAGCATAAATGTGATGTTCACCCCAGCTACTGCGAAAGGGTACTCCCATAGTGCTCGGTCGCCTTCACGTTTTTGGAGAAGATCCTGGAAAGCTTTCTGCATAAAGAGGTTCAATAATTAGAATTCTTGTAAACAATAAAATATCACAATATAGGCTGTAGTTCAGTAATGAAAACATGTTGCAACCCAATTTAATGTACCAAGCAAATACAAATTACTTCATTTTGACCTTTAATAAAAAAAGAAGTAAATACTAGTGCAGGATGGTGAGGTGGTGTACCCTCAAATAAAGAAAGCTACTATATGTGAACTGATGAAGGAACAAACTCAGGAGAGGGGAACAAGTAAATAGAAAACGCAAAATATATTTAATAATATTAATGAAACAGGTTTGAATTCTATTTGTACTGTATATTGAACTGATTTTTGTCTATTGTCACTGTTTTACTCTTCTAAACTTCTGGGTTTTTTCACCAACTGAAAGTATCCAATTTCAGAGACATAAGTACTACTGTAATCACCCTATGAACATATAAAAACTCTGGTCATCATTATTTCAAAGAAGCTACTGTATCGATTTAACACCCAAAACAACTTCATAAAATGCTCTTTCTCAAAGAAAATTCTATGCAAGTCACGAAGGTTATATGATTCGTCTTATATACTTGTTTATCGTTATTACCCACAAAGGGTGATATCTAGATATGAACATGGACAACATCAGAGTGCGAGGGCCAAGAAAACATACCGGATAAGTCCTTGCAAAGAACAATAAATTTTCCAGCGATATAAAGCCACCACCTCTACCAGATAAAATCAATGTTCATAAAGCATATATTAGTTAGGTGAACTATGAACTAGCAAAGATAGTGATTAGACATAGGAACAGTTACATACCTGAAATCGGTTGATGGATCTTTTCCTTGCCAGCCCATTTCCTTCCATTGCTCAGATATTAATCCACGAAGTTCCTCTTCAGGAAAGGAAGCATCCCACAGTGCTCGTAAAGCCTCCTATAATATTGAAAACAAATAAATTAATTAACATAAAACATAGTCAGCTGGTAGGGGGTAAACGCCTTCATTCTAATTCTTGCTATAGGTTTCACCAAGTATTCTGAAAGGAGTGGCACACACTTGACTAACCCAAAAGACGGAACCTATTGTACAGGTGACATACTAAATGAATGGTCTGCATCTTTGTTGTGAGTGTGAAGCACATTGATCCTTTTTTTTTGGATGCCAAAAATAAGAAAAGAGGATTTGGTAACTAAATGAAAGAGAAGCAGAAAGACCCAAAAGTAGGCTCGTAGAGCTAGGGTATACTGAAATTTTTCAGACTTCGGGAACAGTAAATGAGAAAATAAGACTAGCCAAAGTTAAAACCAAATCCGACAAATATGACCTAATAAGAATAAAATTGACAAAGTGAACCACCCGAAATTTTTTCGAGGTTTAATCCAAAAAAAAGAAGAACGTCTTTACACATCTGCAAAACAACTAACCCTTCAACATCTGTGTTTCTAATATTAACCAAAGTACCAGGAAAGGGCACATTGGACCTGAGATATGTATGCGGGTATTACATGAATAATTACAAAATTTGTACTACCTGGTGCTCTGGATTTGAACTATCATATGAAATTTCCACACGTCTCTGTAGCTTTATCAAGCTTTCCTCCTAAAAACAAAAAAAACCAACAAATGTTATCCCATCAGAATTGTTTTGAGCAGCCCTCTCATAAAGAAGGCTATGCCTTACCATTTTCTTATTGAACAAGTTTGTATCAGATAAAAGTCAGCTAAATAACAAATGGAGCTTGAGACAATGAACATTGAGTAAATATAAAAAATAGCTTGATTTTCTGGACTCCTTTTTCTTTCTTTCTTTCTTTTTCTGAGGGGGTGAGAGGAGAAAGGATAAGCCACCAATAACAATCCCAAAAACAAGGATCACATGCAATGTGCATTTAAAGTAAAGGATTTAGTGTCCTCTAACAATCCTTTCCCGAATCCTCAAAACCCTCTAAAAAAATTTATGAAGCAAACCCCAAAGCTAAATTAGAGGAACGACAGTAAATTATGTATAGAACTAAAGAGCAAACTACCTTTGAAATTCTTTTCACCAGATCGGACACTTTTAAAATTAATAACCATGCAATGGATTGTGGCAGAGAACAAGGAAGTACCAAGAAGATATAGCATGCAAACTTGAACTCACAAAACAAGTGACCTGGAGACTCGTCACCACCATCACAATAACACTATTTTCCTCAACTAGCATCCCTCATTTCACCAAAATGTCTGTAGTTGCAAGTCTATACACACCAAATGGCAGGTCAAAATAGAGATTTTAGGTGAATGCCTTTTCTGCTCACTAGCCATGTGGAAAAAGATTGAAGGTGCCTCCAGGGAAGGGCTCCCACCCTAACTTTCTATAGAAATATGATACAAATGGAGTATAACACATTCATATCCACCAAACGCCTTCCTTTTTGGAAGTCAAATAATCTTTAGACTCCAAGAGGCTCACAGCACCACTGTCTCCCTTCATTAAGCCCACTTCCAGGATGAAGGTTCTTGGCCATATTTTGAAAATGCCTCTCCAAAATCCCCTGCCACCCATCGCGTACCATGTCTAAAATTGAGCTCATTGTTGTTACCACTTGCAAAAGAGATTTATGTAAATTTAGGTGAAAACATCTAAAGATGAATAAGATTAAGAGTAAGGCTACATGGTGAGGAAATGAGCGAGGAAACCAGCGAGGGTAGTGAGGTGGAGGGAGGGGAACCACTCACTCCCCTCGGGAAGCGCGCGTTGAATTTTCTTGCACGCATCCCGAGGGAAGTGAATGGTTCTCCTCCCTCCACCTCACTCCCCTCGCTGGTTTCCTCGCTCATTTCCGCGACATTTAGAATTCCCCTAAGATTAAAGTTATCAAGGTTTCCAAAGTTTCTCAAATCTTCATTCAATTAAAGCAAAACAACTAGATAAATTTCCTTTTTTCTAAAAGGTGGCCTTATTTATCACAAAACATCTACTTGTAAACTAAGAACTGACTACAACATTATCTATCATAGAAATAAATAAATCAACAAATAAATTATTATTTTGGATACTCTGTATCTCTTAAGGTATCAACTGGATTTCTTTGAACCAAAGGTCTTATTTATGTTCTAGCATTACTTTTGAACTACAAAACTGTCTGAAGCATTCCCGATCCCAAGAAAAAAAAAATCAGCCAACTAACATGCTCTTTTAAATATTCTATCTTTTTAATAACATTTGGGCCCAGTCTCACAGATGAATGTGCACATCTCAACATCCACACTAAAGATAGCACTCCAAAACTCTCCACATTATGAGAGCTGCTTATCCAAAGGCTCCCACCATATGTTATCATATGGTAACTCATATGAGAGATAATACAAGCATCTAAGCAAAACAAGCCCCAAAGGGAGTTTTTAGTTTATATGAAATGTTAGCTACATTGGAACACTAGATTCACAAAAGACAAGATAGAAAAGATAGATCCATAAAGCTGCCATTGCTTCCATCTCCAAATTCCAAAAGCCTCTCTCCACATGCTTCAAGATCCTTTGGTTCACTCCTACCAAAAACCAAAAAAAGAACAAACAGCGCAGGAAATCATTCCTTGATAGCTGTGAAATAGCCTTTGTGGAAGCCACACATTTTTCAAAGTCTTGAAGAGTTGATGATAAAAAGATCTAAACATTCTAAACTGCTTACTCTTTCTTTTAATGTTTAACCTGTTACCAACATCTAATGGGTCTAGAATTCTAAAACAACAGTTGAAATTTTTGTAGATGTCGAAGTTATGGCATGGAGAGTATTCTCAAACAATGGTACAAATTTCCATCTGATCTTTCTACCGCAAAAGCTCTTGAATAAACTTATTGGATCTTTTTTCACATGGAAAACCATTGATGACTACCGTTTTGAATTATGCTTCACTCTGATAATGAGCTCTCTTAAATCCCCAAACCCTTCACAATCCACGCCACTATGTTAATCTTCACTCGTCCTCCAACCAATTTTGAGTTCTCCCTTTTCCCCTTCGTTTCCCTACGAGGCTGTCACTCCCTTGATTGCACAAAATCATAGTGGTTAAAGCACCCTTTCCAGCAGTACTTCACCCCCAATTCTACTTCTCGCCTCCTTCTCCCCTCCTGTGATCTCTCTATCGTCTCCTTCACTGAGTAGCCTTATCAACCATTCGTCCCCATTATTTACATAAAAGCAATAGATCAAAGACATACATCACCTTGTTCATCTTCAATTTCTGATCACCTTGTCTAATGAGTAATAACCTTTATAGGACTTGACCTCGAGGATGCCGCATCTCCCCTAATGACCCATGTGTTGTTCATCAACATACCTGCATATCAATCCACTGTCCATGGTCATGGACATGATGAGAAGGAAAAAAATACTCTTCTTACATTTTTGCTGATTATGTGTTCCTTTATCTCAGATTTCTTTCTAAGCATCTGGTTCTTTGGGAATGGGAATGCCATCTGCTGGGCCTAATTTAGAAGTCCATTTCCCCAGGCCGATAGGATCCTTCAGTAAATGTGGACTGGTCTCTGGACTTTGGTCTGAGCTTACTGGAATTTTACTAGAAAACCCCATTGTATTGATCATGTATAATTCATGCTCTATTTCGTCAATTTATTTCAAAGTCCATTCTATTTCGTCCCAATTAGGACTCTCACAACTTCCAAAAAATATTAACTTGAAGGTCTCACCTCTAATAGTAAATACAATGAGTTTTGTTCAGTACAATATTGTCAATGGTTGTGCTTCATCCAACAGATTGAGCTTTTAGTATTAAAGTCAATAATCCTGTCCTCCTTCCTTAATACCATGCGCTTTTCTAGATAACTGCATGGTGCATAGAGAATGCCTATTAAAAATCTATTCTGAAGAAAGTAACTTTCTTTGCTACAGTGCTACTTGTTTCCATTTGTTTGTTCTCACTTTGCACCTTCAACAAACCCTTTTAGTTAGTACTCTGGAACGTACGAACAGCCCTTAGAAGTCATTTGTTTCAGATCAGCACGCTGGAGATTACATAGAAAAGTTAAGATATTCACCAAAAATAAAGGACTCAAAAAAGCTTTTGACACTGTCAGTTGGAATTACTTGGATTATATTCTCCAGAGAATGAGTTTTGGAATTAAATGGAAGGGCTGGAATAATCCTCAGATCAACCCAATTTTCTGTCAAAATTAATGGGGTTGTGGAAGGGTTCTTTAAAGTATCCAGAGGCATTAGGCAATGAGATACCCTCACCTCTCCTTGGTAGCAGAAGGGCTTGCCCAAATGATCATAAGAGCTGAACATTATGACCTTAGCAGGGGCGTCTAAGTCAGAACTCAAGGTATCTCCATTCCCGTTCTGCAATATGCTGATGATATAATCCGTTTTCTGGAACCTAGTACTCAAAGTATGATGTATTTGCAGTCTATACTTCTCTAGTTTGAAGTGGTATATGGACTCAGCATCAACTTTCAGAAGTCCATTCTTTACCCTATAGGGGGAAGTGGAACACATGGTCGGATTGGTGAATGTTTTGCATTGTCAGCTACGATCCTTCCTTTGGGTGCTAAGCATAGAAGAAGAGCTAGTTAGGAACCTACAATTGACATGATTAGAAGTAGGTTGGTTGTGTGGAAAGCTAAATACATCTCTAAGGCAGGCATAGTCACTTTGATTAAAAGCACCCTTACTAGTATACCAATATTCTTGATGTCTTGTGTAGTTATGCCCATCTCTATCCAAAGGGACATATAGAAGATCTGCAGAGACTTTCTTTGGGGGACCAATCAGCTGAACAAAAATTTTCATTGGGTCAAATGGAGTGAGATTTGTAAACCCAAGGATCATGGTGGTCTTGGCATTAGGAGCTTAACTCTTTCAATAAAGCTTTATCAGCCAAATGGTTATGGAGATTCTGTACTGAGCGGGATGCTCTATGGAGGACAATCATCCAAAATAAGTATGAGGACAGAACACGGAGGTTGGTTCACCAACCCAATCAACACCCTCATGGTTGCTCATGTTGGAAGGGCATTCTCAACTTCAAACACTTTGTTAAAGCCCACACATCTTTGCAGTTAGGGAATGACAATAATATCTTATTCTTGGAAAATAAATGGTGCACTAACCAGCCCTTCATCAAGTTATTCCCCCCATTGATAGACTGATTCTAGCTAAATCTGCAATTGTTGCCCAACTCTTTCACAGCACCAACTCTAACACTCCTAATTGGAACTTGAAGCTGAGGAGAGGGTTCAACGATGAAGAGCTACCCACCCTTCTTATGTCACTAGAAGTTACTCAACACATTCAGCTCTTTGACAGAGAAGATAAGTTAAAATGGAAAGACAAATTAGGTAACTTCCATTATCTAATGCTCACCAGAAACTCCTTAATCTTTCAATTCCTGAGTCAAATTTGACCCTCTTCCCATCCCTTTCGGTCACAAGGTGTTTTGGAAGAAGGAGTTTCCCTCAAGAGTGAATTTCTTTGTTTGGGCTATGGGTCTGGGAAAAATCCCTACTGTTGATTTGCTAATGAGCAAAGGTATCTCCATACCTAACAGATGTGTTCTTTGTCAGCTCCACTCAGAATCCATGGAACCCATATTCTTCCCTTGTCCCTTCACTAGTAGTTTGTGGACCTCATTTGCAATGAAACCAACTGCCAACCTCCAAAAGCTCAGTCATTATTTCATTGGGTGGCTGTTTGGAAAAGGAGAGACCTGACTTCGAAAGGTGTTTGGCTCTGGGACAAAGTTCTTCTTGCTTCTATTTGGGTTATTTGGAGAGAGGAATAGTAGAATCTTCAAAGGAAAACCTCAGAACATCACCCAGCTCACAACTCTTATAAAGTCTTGGCAATGGAGTATCACTTGGGGAGTCTTACCTGACCAACCCTTTCATCTTTATATTTTTAATTGGCATAGAATTTTCTATTAGAAATTCAGGGTATGTATGTAGGGGTGTGTTATTTTCTTGTTGCTAGCTGACTTGCAGTCTCTAACCCTCTTTGTATCCCTCTGTTTGTCTTAATATAATTGCCCTGTTTTGTTGATAAAAATTTAAAAAAAAAGGCCTAAATAGTTGCCATTTTGATTGCCTATTTCCAATCATCACAAGGGAATAAATGCAAAAACAATTGCCAATTGCATGGTCTTCGACGTGAAATTTGTTTGAACATTTGTGCTTGTACTTGTAGATGGAAGTATTATGAGTTATTTTGGACGTAGCGCATTTCCATTTGCACGAGCTATTAATGTAATACACGAATGGGTTATCGCCTCCTAATTTTATGCTCACCTAGGGGTGCAACTTGGGCTGGCCAACCCGAAAGTCTTGACCAATGGTGTAATTGTTTGATTCAGTTTGGGTTTGATTACTAATATGCCACAAACACTTGATTTTTATTTCAAACTCGTAAGTCTCATTTTACCGCTCATAAATAAAGAGTTCCCGTATTCTGAATT
The DNA here is from genome assembly GCA_963556465.1 of Berberis vulgaris. Taxonomy (NCBI): domain Eukaryota; kingdom Viridiplantae; phylum Streptophyta; class Magnoliopsida; order Ranunculales; family Berberidaceae; genus Berberis; species Berberis vulgaris. The sequence continues at coordinate 77,008,051 of OY747136.1, read as the reverse complement.
TAAGTTAGAATCTTGAGATTATTAATTGCTAATGGAAGGTACTCATTATTATTACTTTGTCTTTAGTAAAACCAAACGAGGGAACCATATCATTGGATACTGAAGGTCTTTATTAAACATAAATTCTGAAATCAACAGGTGAAGCAAAGGTTGAACATCAAGTATATACTAACACAAATCAAAATATACCAGCAATTTAAAGAATCACCAGACAACATAAATTTTAATTGGCTGAAAATGCTTACTCGCTGGATGACTGATTTAGAAAGTCTATAAATATATATAAACAAATCCAAGACATAAAAAAGTACTGAACAATCAAAACTCAAATTGCAAACAACAAATCACAAGGGTAGTAATCTTACCTGGATAGGGGTTAGATCAAATGATGGACGCGTATCACTCTCTCTTCTCTGAGCACAAACACAAGAAAGGCCCTTACCTATCCATGCTGTTGATCCTGCCACAACCTCAGCTGTAACAACAAAATATTGCAAATTATTGAAATTGCAATGAACACATTCTTAAATTAACAAGCCACTCAAGTGTTTTGTTCTATCATTTCATCAAATATCAGAGAGGCCTAATGAATTGAGTGTTGAGTCCGGAGGTGAAGCTGCGAAGCAACAATACTCTCCGCCATTGGGTATGGATTACGAACGGAGCTCAACTATTCAACTTACCCCAAAAGGCTTCATCAAATAATTAACAAGCCACTCAAGTGTTTTGTTCTATCATTTCATCAAATATCATAGAGGCCTAACGAATTGAGTGTTGGGTCCGGGGGTGAAGCTACGGAGCAACAATACTGTCTGCCGTTGGATGTGGGGTTTTTACAATCGGAGCTCAACTATTCAACTGCCTCCAAAAGGCTACATAGTTTTACGAGGCATATATAATGTTGAGCCAATATCTCTAACATTGATAAATCGGCATCATCAAAATCAAAAGAAAAAACAAATCGAAAAATTGAAGAAAAGAAAGAAAAAATACCAGAAGAGTGGCAATCAGTGCCTCTTCGGTCCATTCCATGAGAAATCCTTCTCACCGCCACGAAAGATCCTCCGCGGTCCTCCATCTCAATCTCAGCTTCTTCTTCTTCTTCTACAGTTCCATTGGCGGACCTAAACCAATTAATCTTGTTCTGAATCCTCCAATTAAAAAGTTGTCAGTAAGTGAACTTCTTCAAGTAAATCGGAACTTTAAGGTTTCTTTGAAGACAACGTGAAATCAGATCGTTTGCATCAATAGCAATGTATGTGTGTTAGTGTATCAACAAGATCAACAACAATAAGAAGAAGAGAAAAGAAAGATCAGATGAAGTTAACCGACCAAGTTCGTCGATCTCAAAAGAGACAATTCTTTAATCGTTCGTTCGTTCGATCGATTAGGGTTTCTTTAAAGAAGATGTTTCTTTAGTAGTTGTTCTGAAGAAGAGGCTCCATGAGATGAAATTGAGAGTGTTCTGTTATTAAGCAAAGCAGAGAAAATGTGTTTTAGACGGAAGGACTGAAAAGTTGAAAGAAACAGTGTGGTTGGTTTGGGTTTTTGCCGTTTTGGGTCCCCTTATGGCTTTTTCTGAATTATTATCAGATTTCTTAGCCCCACCAAAATTTTGAATATTTTGTTTTGATGACGTATATGTAATTTTGAAGTTAATAATATATATTATGCATCTTAAGCTAAATTAAAAATCTACATATTATCATTTGACGATTTAATGTTATACATTATTATCTTTAGAAATATATACAAAACTATTAGTTATTTCAGTAACTTACATAACAAACTTTTAAGGATAAATTGATAGACAAAATACTGACATAACAAACTATTAATACTTAAATATAAATTAATAATTCAAATTTTGAAAGATATTTCGGTAACTCCAAATTAAGAAATATTTCGTGAAATTTCGACATATTTTGAGAAATCACATTCTTTGTCTGCAATTGTATAATAAGACAAACTATATTGAATTAGAGTATCTTGAAGAAAAGTTTGATTTAGACGCTTAAAATGTTCAACTACAATTGGAAATCAATGACTAAGTCTTAAAAACTTAAATGGAAATAACAACTCAATTTGTTTGAGGAAAGCAACAATATGATCACCATCAGTGTCCCTCGCATTCAAAAACTCAACTGCATAATTAGCATGACTCAACAGAAATTTCATAGTGGTCAGATCGTTATGCTTTACAGCAAGGTGTAGAACTGTGTTTACTTGATAAGTTCAGATATGAGTTGATTCAGCAGGATGAGCGCAAAGCAACTCTTTGAGGACTTCATCTCTTCCCTTTATGACTGCCATATGTAGAGGCATTCTCCCTATGTCATCCCTTTGTTCGCATGTACGATGAGTGTCTGCTTCCAACGACATTTGCATAATCTCTAAATATCTTTTGGATGACGCCAAGTGAAGTGGCGAGCGTCCTTTTTTATCGAGCTCGAGAGCAAATTCGTTGTTTCGAACGAAAATCTCTCTGGAAAAATGAAAGTGTCTAAGCATGGCTGCCAGGTGTAATGGACTCTCCGAATCACAAGAGTCTATAATGATTTGGTGGAGAAGGTGCTCATCAAGCAAGTTTACTAAAGCATCAACATCTCCTATCATAGCTGCCTCACCCAGCATTCTCACAGCTTGTTCATGCTCATTTTCCAAATAATACAAAGCCTACAAGAATAGCCATTGTCCTACCTATATAAAAACATAGTGTCAATACGGAACTGCTAAAAAACCTAGGCACACAGAAGACTGCAACAAAATAAGCCATCATCATTGATAGTATGGCGACCCTCATGATCACCATTAGTATCCATATAAAAATTCTTATTCTTCTCAGACGTCCACTAATGAGCAACAATATTATACCGAATGAGGAAATAAAACTGATTGTGTTAAAAAAAAAATGTAAACTGTGCAAAATTTTAGATGAAATGTTGCTATTATTGAATAGTATGCTTAGTGGAATGGATGGTATATATCGACTAGGGGTGGGCATTTAGACCGAAAGCCCGAACCGAACAGACAACCGGACCAATCGGGTCGGTTTTTATTAATTATAAATGTTTCGGTTTTAAAAACCCGGCCCGGCCCGAAGTTTCTGGTCCGGGCCTCGGTTTCCATTTCTGAAGCATGTTGGGTAACCGGCTCGACCCGACTCCTCGACTCCCTGTGCAACACTGCGACGTGTGCCTTTCTTCTCCTCTTCCTGCGTCTTTTATTTTCCCTTTTCTTCTTCTTTGCTATTCTTCTTCAAACCATTTGCAAACAAAAACCATCTGCAAAATTTACTGAGTTGTATACTTATCATCCACATTAGCAATTCTAAGTTGCTTATTAGCTTCATCATCGCCACGCTTCCTTATCGCAACGATCGTATCTTGTCGAATCGCCATCGGTAACACCGAGTATCCCTCATAATCAATATGCTCCCCTATCAAATTCACTCTCCCTGCATTTCACATCAAATTTCAAAAATCTCCAAAGCAAAACCTCTTATCAAATATCAATATCAAATCAAGAACTAGTCAGAGAGACCTGGAGATCGAGCGAAGATGTCAGGTTGGTGACCGAAGATTTCAAGAAACTTTGATTTGAGCGTTTCGAACCGAGTCTTGGCTTCAGCGAGTTGAGGACCTTCACTGTAGACTGGTTCGAGTGTGGAGAGGACCGGGATCAGTAAATCTTCGTTTTTCGCCATCGAAATTGGATTTTTTGATGAACAAATTGGGTTTACAGAGAACGCAAATTTTGAGTTTGAACTTGAGTAGGGAGCTTTTAATAAGAATAACACTTCTGTCCCAACTATGGCGATGAAGACTTGGCGAAGGTCTTGAGTTGAGAAGGGACGGTTTGGCTCCTGGGGATCAGTGGGGTATCCTCTGTTGGGAGAGTGTACGAGGAAAAACTTGTTTCATTCTCGAACCCCATGGCTTTGGTTGATTAAGTTGAAGGATTTGTGAGGAAAATTGGAGAGATGGGTTTGGATCTAATTGTGCAAAGAGAGATGGGGTCGATTCAATTTGTGCAAAGAGAGGAGAAATGAAGGTGAATTGGGTCTTATCTGTTCTAATCCAAGTGAAAAAAAAAATTGAGACACAGAAATTGGTTATTTGGACCGAGACCGACCCGAGACCGGCCTGAAATTCAATTAACCGACCCAATTCGGTCCGGTCTCGGGCCTCATAATTACGGGCTTAAAAAACGGGCCGATTTTCAGTTTTTAATTTTCGGGTCGATTACCCAGACCTGCCCAGCCCTAATATCGACTTTCATGGGATCAACTGTATATTGCCAAACACCACCTGCTGGATTGAGTCCAGCTTCAAATGCTACAGTTGCTATAAGTGATGCCACCACCATTAGTGCATTGCTCATGTCTTTCACCCAGCTGTCCTTCTCGTTGACATTGTTTTTATTTGTTGTTGACAATGCCAGAGCTAGTTTTTTCATGGCTTCGTTTTCTTTGAGTAACTTGTTGATTTCCATGTCTCTGAAATCAGATTGAGTGCGAGTGACACATCCAGAGGTGTCAAACCATTATTGTTTCGCACATTTTCTAATTATCATTTTTCTACTTATATATTGATTTTAAAACTGCTCCTTGATTTTCTAATTATATATTGATATCATGTTTGTTTTATTTCTTGGTATTTACTATTTAGGCTTCATTTAATGTATTTAATAGATTTATTTACTTGCATCTTATTTTTTCATATACCCACAAAATTCATTATATATAGTTCATGTATCCTAAATTTTTTTTCGTTTTATCTTTATAGACCGAAATATTTCTTAAAATTAGGAGATCAAAATTAACTCAAAAAATGAAATCACAATGCTTGGTTTTTTGAGCTAGACCCGCATAACAATTATGTGTGCTTAGAACTCTTTTTTATTGTCTTGCCCGTTCAAATCCGCCCGACCTAGCTATACCCTTTTCTACAATGATTTGTGATGATACACCAAATTGTCCTTTAGTCTACACCGTACATGTGTCGTTATTATGATAATCTCAACAACAGAGAAAAGCGGGCCTGATTGCCCGCCTAATCTAGCAAAATCCAAACAATAATGAGCCCATTTTAGCAAGGTTCAGAAGGTTGGACCAAAATTGCAACGCCCTATTAAACCCATACGACACAAGGTCAAACTCATTACCCGTAAGGCCTAATAAGGCAAGTATCTGGGGTATCGGCCTGAGACGGGCATGCCAGTAGTACCTTAGTTTCGACTATGAAATAAATACCGGACTATAAGTCGTGCATGGACAACACTCCAAAAGGGAATAATCTCCCTCAGATCTAGGAGCACAAGTCGTGTAGGAAAACTCTCCTACATGGACGATTCCTAACAGGGAAATGATCTTTAGCAATATATCTTTCCCTAGACTACACCACCAAAGGCTTAGTTGAATAAGGACTCTCGCATTATAAATAGGACAAATGGTTGATGAAGAAATGTATGATACAAAGCCTAATTTACAACATTACACATTTATCAAGCCTTGTCTGACTTTTGCATCGGAGTGTCATCGGCCGCCACAACACTGGTCCTTGGCTCATGTATGTTACTTGTGCAAGTCAAGGTGAAGGAGAACATGATTCGACACCATCAGTTTGGAACATTGAACTTTGGACTTTTCATTGGAATATTAAAATTTACTCTCAAAGCTCAAACAATTGCCATATTAGGCTTTTGAACTTGCCCATTGGAGATGCTTTAACAATGTTTTGTGAGTATTTTTGCGCTTAAAAAAATGGATAAAATAAAAATGTCATTGACAGGAGCATTGCTTCACACGCGATCTAAACGATCAAATGAAAAGGAGAAGGGCATTGTTTATTTATGTCGCAAAACCATGAATAGTAGGTGTTTTGCATTGTAAATCACGATATAATAAGTTACTACGATGGATGGGGGATGTCAGGAAGTGGATTTTCTTATGTGTCGGGCGTTTTTATCACTACACCAAAAATGCCCATTAGCAACGGTTTTAAACCGTGGGGGTAACCCATTGGCACGGCTTAGAACCGTGGGCTGTAGAGGCGTTGCTAAATCCTCAGTAACGGCTAAAAACCGTAGCAAAAATATTAGCAACGGTTTTATGCTCGAGAACGGTTGATGATTTAGCCACGGTTATAAACCGTTGCAAACATGTTAGCCACGGTTTTAAGCTGTGGCCAGTAATAGCCACGGCTTAAAACCGTGGCAAGTCCTAGCCACGGTTCTAAGCCGTTGCAAAATTTTTAGCCACGATTTTAAGCCGTGGCCAGTCCTAGCCACGGTTCTAAGTCGTGGCAAGTCGTGGCCACGGTTCTGAGCCGTTGCAATATTTAGCCACGGTTCTAAACCGTTGCAAAAAAAAAAAAAAAAATTTATTTTTTAAAATTTTTTTTTTTGCTATCAAATGACTTTTGATTACATCTTATAGGTAAGTATAATTCAGCACGTGCATCAAGTAAATAAAATTTAATATGACTTTTTATTAAATTTAAAAACATCATTTACAACCTCTGATAAGCAAATTCCAGCAATTGCTTTCAAGCAATTCATTACAGCAGCAACATTTACAATTTATTACAGCAAAAATTTAGATCATTCACAACATTTTGATATTTATTTATCTTAATATTTAAAGTAGACTAAACTAATTTTATCATGTTAAACTTTTATCGTGCCAACGGCACAGGGAATACCCTAGTATATAACAAGGAGAGAACTCGGCATCGTGCAATTCTATCGTTCTAGTCAATTCATTTGGTGTATAAAGTTAAGGGCCAAATTTCTAATGGGTCATTTCTCCAGAGTAATCCTATGAATAAAATACTAAACTAGATCTTGATATACAAATTCATCTCGAGAAAATACTTAAAAAACATTATTCTTCTTCAAAGCAGACAAAAGAGGTTGGGGCGCTAGTGGCGATGGTGGGAAAGGAAAATAAATCAAACAGATAGATAAGTGGAGGCGGAGCGGTTGTTGTTCTCGTAGTAAACATTTTTTTTACCCATAACCCTCCCCACCCCATGCCGTCGGCCGAATTCGAACCCGTGACATGTGATTCCATGCACTATACCTCTACTAACTCAGTTAGTACATTTTTGTCAGTAAACAAATAGAGGGTAAAGAAAAGAAGAAATGGATGAATGGGGTTGTCAGCGTCGCTGAGAATAGTGGAAAAGAAGAAGGGGTGGGGCGGGATGGCGTCGAGGATTGCAAGTTAGGCAAATCGAGAAAAAAAAAATTCAAAAGTCCACGTAAATTCGTCCCTGCATATGATGACAATAATGACAAATTGTACGAGGAAATGTAATTGTATTTGATGATCTTATTTTTCAAGTTACGGTATCCTTTCCTTAATAACCTTGCTCGCTTTCCAAATAAAAATGTAATTTATTAAAAAAGAAGTTAGGTCCGCGGATAACACAAGAAGAAAAAGAAGAAGAAGAATGTTGTTTTCTTCTTTCCCATTTGGTTTCTTTCCACTTCCAATAATGGGTTTTGATAGTGCAGTTTGGTAGACTGCGACTTCTTACTTCTAGTGCTTTTAGTTTTATCTCTGTTTTACTTGTCGACATAAATCATATATGGGTCTAAGCCTAAGGTGGTATATATTAATACCACTGCAAATCTTAGCAGGGCATTGTTTTTGAAACAGTGATTAGGGTTGGATGCTAATCAGTCTCATAAGGCCTGCCTGAGTAATTTAGACCCCCTTTTTTTTTTTTTTTTTTTTAAATGTGAATACATCAAGATATCCCAAGACGTTTCATGAGACACATTTAAAACAAACTAAGTTGAGTGACGCTAGGGAATCAAGTTTTGCAACTAGAAAGATGTGCATAGCATCATCAAAAAAGTTTATTTACAACCTCGAAATACACATAAACATTTTGGAAATTTTATCGTTCTTTCAAGATCGCGCCATGTCACCTTGATTGCAAAACCTAGTTTTCTAGTATTTTCGAGAGATTTAGTTGGCATAAATGTTGGACTAGTTTTAAGTTTCTAAAACGAGAAATTAATTGAAAAATGATTTTATCACTACATTAAAGCTAAAGAATCGTCAAACATTAATCTCACTATACATTAACTCAAATACACATAAATTATCAAAGATGATCAAGGATACTTCTTTTCCTAGCAAAGCAAAAGGTAAGTTTTTCGTTAACAAATAAAAGTAATTTTTTCATTTACTTATAAACATTAGACATTTGTAATAATAATGCTAAATAACCAAACATAAACGAAAGTGTGGACCGAGCTTTACAAAAAATTTCAATTTTTAATCTCAATTTTCATTTTTACGCAATCAATTTTTTTAATCACTATCTTAAGTTCTTGACTTCATTTCAACGAGATCTTTGAACATTACTGCAAAACTTGCGTAATCAGATCTAATTGGTTGAGACTTGAATCTTAACTAGGATAATCAAATATAGAAACTAATTAAATATGTAAGAATGGAGAGTCAGTATCCAAGTTGGTACCAAAATGCTCCCAAGGTCTAGGTACTTGGTCATTGATTTAGATAATTAATTTTTGTAGGGGTCACAAGTATCTAAATTCCATGGAAGAAGGGACACTGTTCAAAGTTTAGCCTTCCTCTCAGATGTGCTAAACACTAAACTTGTATTAAAAGATTATATAACTAAGTTTGATAATGTTGCGTGAGACGAGTATCTCAACCATAGAATATAACAAGAGTGAGGCTAGGAAACCATGTTTTGTAAACATATTTTGCAATCAGGATGATGTGGCATCGTTAGAGGAGTTTTTTTACAACTTTGAGATACACATAAAATCTTTGGGGATTTCATCATTCTTTCCAAATCATAACACGTCATCCTGATTACAAAAACTTGGTTTCTTAGCATTTTTGATATAACAAAAATAAATAATTGATGTTAGCAAAATTTGATACACCAACTTACCAAAACTGAGTGTGTTTCGCGCAGATTTTTTAGACCTAGCTGCCACTAATCAAATAAAATAAAGATTATTAATGATGAATTGATTTAGATTTGGTAATGATGAACCAGGGTGCATTACATTTGCAGTCAACTCTAGCTAGCTAATAAGTGGTTTGAGTAATTCACAAGAAAGGAAGGCCCAGCTGCTTGTGCTCATTACATTACCCCAATACATGGGTTCATGATTCTGTTGAGGAGATAAGCTTTGATTGGTTGAGTATTGAACTTATGGCTCGTCTTCACCTACTAAACTTACGGTTTGTCTCCATGTTTTTTTAAAGTTATTTTTAATTGTTGATATACTTGTGACAGATGATATTACAAGTCTAAGTTTTGAAAATTGATGATAGACCTATTAATTCATAATAAAAAGAAAAACAAAAAAACATTGCGACTACTGGTAAACAAGGATCTCACGTTTGTCTAGCAAAACACTTTTCTATTCCAAAACGTTGTTTATATAATTTATTACCTTTCTAGTCGGAATTGGAAAACGATGAGAGGAATTGGCATCCACCCTCAATGTGGATGCTATGGACACTGTTTTTAGCGACAAACATTGTTGGGAGGGATGGCTGGACTTCTTGGCTATAACCCAAGGACACGAGTCTATTTTAGAAAATCAATATCATTGTTGAATTTTTTTTTATTTTTTTTTTATCATTTATAGTAGAATCATAGATGTGAGTGGCAATAGGTCATGTCGTGTTAAAATAAAACATGTGTCAACTTGTCAAACTTAAACCTGACCCATTTAGGAATCATGTACAATATGTCAAACCCAAAACCAACCCATCTATGAGTTGTGTTATGTTGGGTTGACTCGCATTGACATATTTGTTTATCGTTACTACCTTTAAGACAACATTTTTAATTTTGCTTGTCATTCTTTAAAGTTGATGGATTGTGTCATGTCAACCCGATTATTAGTCGTATTATAGTTTTCTACGTCTAAACTCACTGCAGAGTGAATCTTGTAAGGTTATCGTGTTGGGTTACTATTTGCCACACTGAGGTGCTATTAATTTACAAAGAGCTTTGCTACAGAGCGAGGGAGGGAGCGAGGGAAAGGGGCGAGGGATGTGTGGTAACCACCCATCCGCCTCGAGATAAGCGCATCGGATTGAAGATGCGCGATGGCGCTTATCTCGGGACGGATGGGTGGCTACCACCCATCCCTCGCTCCCTCCCTCGTTCCCTCCCTCGACCCCTAGAATTTTCCATTTACAAAATTTAGTTTCATGTTTTAAGTAGTTGAACTGCACAAAATGTCAATTCAAACAAAAAATTTCAGATGAGAAGACGTGAGTCAGTGAAAAAGGCTAAGCACACATGATATGGACCCATGATGCTATCAGTGGAAGAAGATAAGGTTTTGACCACTTGGATTGAGAGATTCTTTGCTTTACTTTTGGAAAGAAAAGAGAGGGCCAAAGTCTTTGAGGGATGCATGGAGAAAAAGAAAGGTGTATCCCTTTTCAGGAATCAAGATATTGTATTGGGAAAGAGTGACTTTAAAGTATACCCTTCTTTGTTCTTAAGGTCAAGGATTGATCTCACTAATTCTATATAAGTGATCATTAGGGGTGGGTAAACGGGTCGATGATCTGCGGGTTCAACTCGAATCGGATCATTTAGAGCACGGTCCGAATTTTAATTATGACTTTCTTGATACGGGTTGGATCGGTCCGGATCCGTTATAAAACGGTCCGGTCCCAGTTCCAATTTTTAAAATCGAAACGGTCCGGGTTAGACCCGTTTCAAATTACATTAATTGTTTGAGTTGTAATAGTTTAGGGTTCCTTCATATGTTTTGTGTAGAGTTTCTGGGGTGAAATTCATGGCAGATCCGGAGACTGACGAGGTATTTGCGAAGATTAGGTTGGTTCCTAGTAGGAGTAATGAAGTTGAATTGGAGGATAATGGGGTTTTGGACAACAATGGGGGTGAGGTTCCAGAGAAGCTTGCATCATTTGCAAAGACATTGACATAGTCTGATGCAAATAATGGTGGAGGTTTCTCGGTTCCTCGGTACTGCACTGAGACAATCTTTCCTCGTTTGGATTACACTGTAGACCCTCCTATTCAGACTATCCTGGCTAAGGATGTTCATGGTGAGGTCTGGAAGTTTAGGCATATTTATAGAGGGACTCCTCGTCGCCATCTGTTGACAACCGGGTGGAGTACTTTTGTCAATCAGAATAAGCTTATTGCTGGGGATTCTATTGTGTTCTTGAGGACTGAGAATGGAGATCTTTGTGTTGGAATTCGGCGAGCAAAGCGAGGGGTGGATTGTGGCTCTGAGTCTCCATCAGGGTGGAATCCAACAGCTGGAAATTGTGTCTCACCATATGGGGGATTTTCTGCATTTTTAAGAAAGGGGGAGAACAAGATGATGAGGAATGCTAATGAGATGAATTCAAACTTCTGTGGTGGTTCAAGAGGAAGGGGACGAGTAAAGCCCGACTCTGTTGTTGAGGCTGCAACTCTGGCTGCTAATGGAAGGCCCTTTGAGGTTGTTTACTATCCAAGAGCAGGCACTCCAGAGTTTTGCGTAAAAGCGTCATCTGTGAGAGCTGCAATGCAGATTAAGTGGTGTCCTGGGATGCGATTTAAAATGGCATTTGAAACTGAGAATTCTTCAAGAATAAGTTGGTTCATGGGCACCATATCTTCTGTTCAGGTTGTGGATCCCGTTCGCTGGCCTAATTCACCATGGAGAGTTCTTCAAGTAAACCTTGCAACTTGGGTTTATTGAATAGCATGTTTTTATTTTGTGCTACCTGCTAGAACTCTATAATCACAATATTGGTTTACTTTAGAAGCTATTCATATATTTTTGTTCCAAAGAGTTCCGACATTTTATTCCTCTTCCATCTATTAGTTGTTTATAAGATTCCTCTCATTTTGAACATTGGAACCGTTTGGAACCGGACCGTTCCAAACGGTTCGAGTTAGGTTCGGTTCTAATGTTCAAAATGAGGGGATCCGGACCGAATCCGTTATTTTTAAACGGTTTGAGTTAGGTTCCTCCAAATTTGGAACCGATCCGAACCGTGCCCACCCCTAGTGATCATCATCATTATCGGTTTCAATACCAATTATCAAGATGTTGAAAGGAAAAACACCATTTGCTCCATCACTTACTATAGAGTTTTTTTGTTTCTTTGGAATAATAAGATATTGGACGGCTTGAGTTCAAGTTCCTTTCCCCTCTTGACACAAAAGTCTGAACCATAGTACTTGATTTACATTCTTAAGCTCACACTCACTAATTAGTAACAGGAATTCTAAATGTCGAGGAAGTGGGCGAGGAAATGAGCGAGGGGAGGGAGGTGGCGGGGTGGGGACCGTTCACCTCCCTCGGGATGTGTGCCATCTTTTTTGGCGCGCGCATCCCGAGGGAGGTGAACGGTCCCCACCCCGCCACCTCCCTCCCCTCGCTCTTTTCCTCGCCACGTAGAACAACTCAATTAGTAATTACACTAACTCCAGTCATGCACTAGCATAAGACTCTCTTGAATAACACCAGCTTGATGCTTAATGTCCTGCTGATCAAAAGATTCAGGCCCAACAAAAACATTTGGGATACTATAAAAACCCAGTTTGCCTTTTTAAAATAAATAATAATAATAATAATAATAATAATAATAATAATAATAATAATTCAAGCACAACAAAAACATTCGGGACTTTAGAGCTTTACACACAATGAACCCCAGCTTCTTCCAATCCCAAATCCACAAACTTGGTGAGAAGATACTTGATCACATGCAAAGACTGTTGGATCCTGTCATAAGAAGGGGCATCAACAGTCGTTAAATCATCCAAAATCCGCACTAATTGATACTCTAATGGGGTGCCAGCTAGTTAGTAGAGTTGTGGTAATGGAACCACAGGTCCAGAATTGAACCGTGCCAGATGCACATGTTATTCTGAGATAGTTACAGGATCTTGTAAAAACTCAGCTTGCCTTGAAAAAAAAAAAAGATGGTCTTATTCCAGTGGAACCACTCCTCATTAAGGAAGCTATGAGGCTGTAAAACAGGTGGGGAGGGAACCCCTTGATAACACACATTCATGTTGTCAGAGACCTTGTTATCCTGGATTTTGGACATTGAAGATAAGCACTTTCACGCTCGCGTGTAACGCTCTCGTATAGTAACTAAGGTTAGCCACCCACACCCACACCCACACCCATAGAGTACTCTCACCAGATGAGACATTTGAGAATGGAAAATGATTTTATGCTTTTCAATATAAATCTCTTGGGTGTTGGATTCTAACGGCACAACCAGCTTTAGAAAGGCAGGTGATCCATAGATGAGTGAATAGGCTTATTCTTTCATGGCGTAATTATCTTCAGTTTCTGCGTAATGTAATAATGTGAAATTGTCCGACTGTAATTGGCACAGAACCGAAATCCATGGAAGCAAACATCCTATCATAAATGAACCCACCTCTCTCATCCTTCCATTTCTTGTGCCAAATCATATACAAACCCAGCAACAGAGCAACAACTGTTTATTTACAAACATTCGGAAGAGGGAGACAAAAGGCAGATAGCTGACTAAAAAGGAAGAGCAAGGAAAAAATTCAGAGCCTTTATAACATCCAAATATTTCTCACAAGTGAAGGAAAGAACAAGTTCATAACCATGACATGAGAAAATGTTAACAAAAGAAATTGATTGCTTTGCCTTTTAGGTCCTGACTTAGTAACAAAGAAAAACTAAAGAGTATATTCGTACTTATGTGTAGCCACTATACACATGGAAATTTAACAATGTCTAAACCCAACTACAAAGTAGATTTGTTACATCATAGCCACAAAAGTTCAAGACCTCCTCTTCCTCTTCTTCTCTTCCTTCTCACTGGCATTCTTCAGCTGTAAATAACAATAACAACAATATCGTTAGACAACGTTTACACAAGCAACTATAGTATAGCTGCAAATAACAATAACAACAATGTCACTGGGCAACGTTTACACAAGCAACTATAGTATACAAAAAAGGAATTTCATAAATCACACTAACCATGATGATAAGCACTCGGACAAAAACAGCAACAAAATCAGAGAAGAGGGTAAGGGCGTGTTTCACATAATCCAGATCTCCAAAGTGAGCCTTCTCAATGATCTCTTGGGTATCGACCACCATGTAGCCAACAAAAATTAACAGTCCAAAATACAGCTGCGGAAGGAGAATTTACACAATAACAATAAGAATCAGAGCATATGAGCTATAAAACTTTGTAATACATTCGTTGTATCTATTGTATCAGTAGAAAGTATACTAACCTCAAACTTGAAGAGGGCAGCAGATCCACCAAATATTGAAGAGGCAAAGTGCAACCAGAGGAGAATTGATAAGCCAGAAGAAAGCAGACCTCCCAGGTAAAGGTACTCTCGGCGCTTCGCCAAAGTGGCAGCTGCTGAGAAACAACCAAATGCGATAGCAGTCCCGACGAAAGCACTTATCAAAATGCTGCACTCACATGAAATTGCAGGAGTTAGCATCACCATCTCAATGAATTAAGTTGACCAGTTCATATTATCATTTGTTTTCACAAAATGAAAATTGAATGAGTAAATTTACTGAAAACATAAACAGATGGCAGCCAACAGACACTCGATAAGGTCTCATCAAGAACATTAACAGATGACAATCTCTACCCCAAGATATGAAAATACTCTTAACCAAAGCTTTTTTGGCTGTGTGGTGAGCGAATGCAAGAAGTTATGACCAAGTGCTGTTTTGTTTCTTTGTTTCAACTATATAACGGTCATTCGATATCCATGCTTGTCACTTCGACTTGCTCCCCAAATTCTATTATTCCCTTTCTTCCCTTTTGAACCTCTAAATGCCTTATCCCAAAATCCAAACTTAAACATTGATTAACAATGAGCTAAAAAGTATTGCTCAAGGTTTCAACAAATATGACTACAAATCTTCACTCTTCTTTGGGATCATTGGTTTTCACACAAAAATATTGCTTCAATTGAAGAAGACCGAACAAATTAAAATATTGAAGAGATATCATTTACTTTCGAAGTGGATCTCGCACTTCTTGTTTATGTATTTCAATGATATGAATTTTCAGTCCAATCAATCCATAGCTCCACTTTACATTATCTTCAACTGATAATTTCTAAATTTTCAAAAAATTGGAACCGAAATTGTCAAATTCTAATTGGAAAATAAAGTCTACCAGTTCGGTTAGCAATTTGATTCTCCTCACCTACTGCATAGGTACATCTATATCCCTGTATTTTTATTATTTTTTTATCTTTATTTTATATTACTCTCCTAATTTAATCTCAAGTAAACCCCAAGTTTCATTTGGCTTTCGTCTCAAAATGTGTTGCATTATTGTTTCGCATACAGATTTATAAGACACGTACATAATCCGATCTGATTAAGCACAACAAAACTATGAAATTGAACTCACAAAAAAGGTGTATTTGGTTGACTTAACACTCAATTTATGATCAATGGTGAAAATGAAAATCTAATCACATGCTTTGATTGTCGCCAAAGCATGTGATTCTCGACAATCAAAGCATGTGACTCTCGTGTTCGGGATTTCCATTTCATTGATCACATAATCTACTAATGGTGGATTGATGGATGAACATCAAATTAGCTTAAATGTAGGAGGTCCAATTCCCATAAAATAGGATTCTGTCACGATACTAGTAATGAACCTTTTGCCTACTGGACAGCTTGGGCTTTTGGGAGAATTGGTTGGTCTAGTCACGAACCTTCCTCCCGGAAGGCTCGGGGGTTTAGGAGAATTTGTTGTTTCATGATATATTCTATGCAACCAAACAAGGTTAAAATGAAAAGTGAAGGCACGCACGCACCTTGGATCAACCTGAATAGCCAAGTCAATGAGAGGGCCAATGGTAGCGCCTTGAAAGAAGGCAACAGACATCAAGAGACTAACTCTCTTCTTCTCCTCATACGGAGGTGTATACAGTAACCAAATCATGCTTCCCATTGTTGCAATTGTTGTTAAAATACCTCCAAGATTCCACAAGAGATGCATATACACTCCTACCGCCGAAGCCACCAACGCACAACATAGCGTCAAATAAACCTGCTCCAATCAAAACACATCAATTTCTTCTTCTTCTTCTTCAGCAATCTAACCCTAAATTTGACGAAAGAAACCAAAATTTGAGAACATACCTGCTTGAGATGGTTCTGAACGACGGGAGAGATCTGGCGGAAATTCTTGAGTGATTCGTAACTCCAACTGCTGCCTCTTCTTGACGATGATGGAGAAGACTCAAAGAACGAAGAAAACGCTTCCATGGTTTTTGATTGCAGATTGCAGAAGCCAAACGATCGGATCTAGCGAGCGAGCGAGCGTTGAAATCGAAACCAATTGTGAGAGCGAGAGGAAGGAGGAACCAAGGTTTTATAGAGAGAGGAGAATAATACTATTATTGGTTGATTTGCCCCTGGATTGATCTTTATTTACGGGAATACTTTATTAATATGAAGGATATTTAAGGGGTAGTTTCGGAAGAGGAAATAGTTCTCGAAATTTCCCGAGATTGGTAGAGAGAGAAAGATTCTCGAAGCAACGGGGAAATGTCTCTTTCTCTCTCTCCCTCTTTGAATGTGTCGGTCGCTTCGTGACCAATTAATGTAAGTCTTCGTCTACGCCTTGCTCATCTGCTTCCACGTGTGTGTTGGGTTGTAATCCAGACCGTTAATGTTTTTATGAATGAAAGAACAAGCACGGCCGTTCATTCATTAAGCTATGCGTCATCGAATGAAATTTGGCCATTGGATCTAACTAGCGTGTGGCTTAGTCACAATAGCCTGACCAACTATGTGCATCCACGATCGAGATTGGAATTTGCATTCTTCCATTGTTGTCTTCTAGTCCATTCGATAGCTTTGATTGCGCCGAAATTTCTGCTTCAAAACTGTTTTCCACTCTAGCTACTGAGTTTCCTCCAGCCTCATAAATCACCGTGTCTATCCACGGCAACCAGTCCAAAAGTATATGTTATATCAAGTATAGAAAACTCAACATCAACAAATATAACAGATAATCAGGTTATCTCTCACGCCTCGACATCTCACCATGAGATCATGTTTGGCCCTATTTCTAAGACTGTGACCTCTCGAATTGTAATGATCCACGTCCAAATCCAATTAACATGGCACCACATACACAACCTCAGATCTAATCAACCCAGACCAATTCCCTCTGTTTTGGACTTGGATACGATTTTCGTCTAATTTCTTTAATACATCTAGACAGAGTTTTAGGTGTGTTTGTGATCAATCTGCATGGACAAGTACCCGCTACAGCAACAATTTTTTATAGTACTATGGTGGAGTGTTATGCAGCAGAGGAAACCCTTCTTTTTATCCAGGCACAGTAATGGAGAAAAGGTTTCCTTTTTTATGATTCGACGAACCTCATTAATCTTCTCCATGCTGATGATTCTCACCCTACTTTTACTATGGACTAGGATTGGCGTCCGGTCATTAGTAATATTAGACGCCTATTCATTTTGCTTTCCTCATGGAACTGTAAGTATGTATCTAGAGACCTTAATATGGAAACTCATAACTTGGCTACAATCGTCGGACGACAAGTTTGTAATCGTATTTAACTATATATATTATGCCTATAGCTTTAACAAAAAAATAATAATAATAAATCAATGTGTATTGTCTATATATGCTCCTAGTTGTCTGAAATTGTCTTTGTATTCTCATTCATTTGTTGGTTTAGGGATCTTTGAAAGCCTGGTCCTGTTTACTCCATGTTTTCCATGTCTGGTGGTGTGTGGAAATTCTTCGCTTGCCATTAATGTATCTAAAACAACATCTGTCTTGTTAATGATAACACTAATTTTTTGAGGATTGTTAATGTCCATGGCCAAATAAAATCTAATAGGACGACAATGCTATTAAAAGACAAGACAAACGGCTGATAAGAAGAGGGGATAGTAACCATATATTTGAGCAGCAATACGGCAATAAAAAACACATGTTCCACAATTTCTTCAGCAATGTCACATAAAGGACATTATTTAGGCGCATTCATATGATGTCTATGTAGGTTTTCAAGGGTGGCGAAATTGCTGAAATAAATCAATCTTCCATAGAAGAAAGTGGATTCTACGATGGGTGGGAGTTGTCCAGAGGTGATGAATTAGTTTTTTGTTGACTGGGCTAGATGTGGAAGAAAGAGGTTGTAGTTTCAGTTTCTTGAAGGCTTTGTAAGCAAATTTTGTAGTAAACAATCCTTCGTGACTGGGTTTCCAAATTAAAGCATCTACATGATTACCTTGTTTTATCCTTATATGGAGGATATATTGTGTAATAGGATCGGGAAAAACATCTTTCACAATTTCAGAGTTCCATGCCCTTCTCTCACCTTCCATCATCAACAAATCTTGTACATCATCTACCAGCATTTTGAAAAAATCAGAAACACAATTCTTCAGAGGATAGTATTAGTCCACTTACTTATGATTCCAAATATATATCACAAGTACTCCCATCTGCTATTGTCCAAGTAATATTATTGACAAATCATCTCTCATTTTACTCATATATCTCCACACATAAGACACCCCAAATCTTTTGAAGTATGCCATTAAAGGATTGCTATTGGGGCAATTAATAACTTTGAGGAATCTACTCCATAGAGATTCAAGCTCCTCGAGCATTCTCCACATAAGCTTAGACAACTTTGTTCTTCTCAAGCATAAGAGATCTTTTACCCACCTTCTTCCCTATCCATCATCAAAGTGTCCCAAACAATAAGATAGCAGGGTCTCTGATCATCATTCCCCTTCCACCAAAAAGTTCTCATAAGCTAATCAAGTTTACTACACTTGGATTTGGGTAAAATAAAAGACTGCATAATGTAAACAATAGTAGAAACGACAATTGATTTAATAATAGTAATTCTTCCTGCTTGTGAAAATAGATTGGTTTTCCATCCTTGCAATCTATCTTTCACCTTATCTATCATGTAAGTAAATCTCTCACCTTGCTTCTGAAAGTGAGGAGAGGGTCACCATGGTACTTATCATTAGTGTTCATAATTCACACCTGGCAACCTCTTAAAATTCTTCTATGTCTGATATGACAACTAGAGGGAAAAAAGGATTATTTGGCATAATTGACTAATTGAGCTGAAGCTTGGCAATAATATGACAGAATATCATTTATTACTACATTGCTAAAGGTAGTGTTACCAAATATAATGAGATTATCAAATAACATGAGAATGGGTAATAGGGGACTCAGGCTTGGGTTAAAACCAGTTATAAGAAAAGTAACCTCACATTTGTAGATCATTTTGGACAAGGCCTTAGTCACAATTATAAAGAGTAAAGGGGACAAAGGATTACCTTGTATGAGTCCTCTAGTGGGAGTGAACTTAGTTTTAGGTATTCCACAGTGGAGATACATTGCTCAATAAGATGCACCTAATTTTCAGAAAAGCCCAAAGTTTTGAAGATGTCAAACTAGAAAGACCATTCCACTTTGTCATAAACTTTGGCCATATCCATCTTCAAAGCTAACCAAGATTGTTGACCTATTTTCATTTTATGGTGTGGTGGAATATTTCAAAGGCAATACCAGTGTCATCACCTATGAGACTTTCAGGGGCAAATACCTATTGGTTAGGAGAGCTGGTGAACTTGAGTAGACATTTAAGCTTAGAAGCAAAAATTTTGGAGCAAAACTTATTAGTAACATTGCATAAGCTTATAGGTCCATAATGTTGGGGGTAATAGGGTTTTTAACCTTAGGAATAATAGCAATGTGTGTGAGATTAAAAGGCTTAGGCATGGTTTTAGAGACAGATAATTCCTGGACAGTAGGGATAAGGTCATATTTGATAACATTCTAATAGTGCTCATAAAAGTACGTAAGATTGAAAACCATCACATCCATGGGCTTTCCAATTGTTTATACTCTTAATAATATTCCAGATATCTTCCTCACTGGGGATAGAACAAAGCATGGCATTATCAATGTTTGAGATGGTAGGGTGAAATAAATTAAGAATTGATTAAGGAAAAAGTGGCATCCAGTTGGATTGAGCCAAAATTTGAGTTAACAGGTGTAATCGGAAAACCCTGTTGTTGTATGAAAAGTCATGCAATGGAAGGTTTGAGAATTTTCTGAGAGAATAGTTCATCTAACATTGCAAAATAGAGAAAGAAGATTGTAAAGACGATAAAAAGAAAAAAGATCAAATTTTAACATTAGTTACATTTAGGATATGTTTGGTTAGCCATTTCCCTTGTTATGTAGATTTTCACTGTTTGGTTGTCTATTTATTGACAATAAATGTCACGCCCCGATTTTCGAGAAAAACGAAAATCCCAAAAATCCACGTAGGATTATCCGTTTTCCCAAAAGTCGGGACATGAATTTTCATTCACGAAAAATAACAGTTGGCATCCACGAGAAATAATAAATTTGCACAATTTACCAAATAGAGGGAAAAACACAACTAATCTAAAAGTCCATCAAAGGAAGAAAATTTTTAAAACTCGCAGAGCCAATGCTAACAAGTTCAACAATTTACGAATGTATCACTCAAAAAAAAATAATAAATAACTCCGAGTTCGAATTACAAGAATTAAATTGACACCTACAAATAAAAAGATCTAATCTTTCGAACACGCGCAACTCCCAGCAATGCTCGTCACGTATGGTACGAAATGATCTAAGCCCGCCCGAGATTAATATATCCTGAAAATAAGCTAGTCGGCTACATTCCCGAAGGAATGTACCCAAGAAGCCAAAGCCCACTTGGGTCAGCAATAAAGCTGGTGTGAAATCTCTTTATTTTCCCAAAAAATCAATAAAGGAAATTACAAGATATGACCAAAAAATAGTACGATAAATAAATCAAAACGCATAGGTAGTTCCTCCACGAGGCATTCATATCTTAATTCTAATAAGTAAATATGCACTTACTTGTACCTACTAGATGGAAGTTGACTATGGCAAGTCTAACCTGCAGAAATATTAGTGGACTTGCCATCCTGCATGAAAAATGATTAGAAACAATATAAACGTAGTTTATTCATTTTTATTTGAATTTGGTTCATCTTTTTAACGGAATGATCACTTAGACGATACCACACTCGCACCACCTCCGTGCCGAACATACATGCCCGTATGCCTCTCTCATATAAAGGAGGACTACTCCGTCATCCATGCCCAAGTGGGGACATCACATACATGCATGCATCGCGGATACTCCTAACTATATGAGTACCAAAAGCCACCCTTGGGCTATCAATGCGCATAACTCACGTCACATTTTTTACGGATAAATATCAAAGCCTATTTTAGGCATAACAATTTCACCTCATTTCCGCAAGACTAACCCGAATGTTATTTTAGTTTCTCTAGTAAGAAATGGGTGCCCCTACTCCGCAAGACGACCCACTGGTCATTTAGTTTCTCTAGTAGGAGAGGGGAAATAATAAACAAAAGAGGTGTGGTAGTTCTAAGTGATGTAATTCCAGGTGGTTTATATTTTTAGAAATCAATGGTTACCAATATCATTTATTTTTGATATTTCAATTTTCTCAAAATGACACTTTGTCATTCATAAGTTAATTCACAATCGTATCCACCCACATTTTTTGAAGAAGACATAGCATATCCATTAATCATGCTCTATAACCACATGGCAATCAAGTCACTCCTTGATTCAAATATTCAAATCCTTCATAGTGCATAACCAAATCAATATGCAGAATAATACCATCGCAATTACATTCATTTCACATCAAAATACCATAAGTAACACCATAAGTGGGATCCAGTGAATTTAATTCTACAGGAGCTCTAAGCGTCAACAATCTAATTGCTAAAATCATCACAAGTGAAACCTAGTGGAACTCTAACTGTATGAAACCTAATTGCAAATAGCAAATACCCTCATAAAGAAGCCTAATTCCAAGTAGCAAATATCCTCATAAGGTGGGACCCAGTGGGACACTAACCGAATGAAATCTCAGATTTGCAATTTAAAAAGGCATGCAGTGGGACCCACCCGTGAATAAAATCTCAAATCGATTTGCAAATGTAAAAAAAATGGCTTGCAGTGGGACCCACCCGTAGATAAAATCTCAATTCAATTTGCAAATGTAAAAAGAATGGCTTGCAGTGGGACCCACCCGTAGATAAAATCTCAATTCAATTTGCAAATGTAAAAAGAATGGCTTGCAGTGGGACCCACCCGTAGATAAAATCTCAATTCAATTTGCAAATGTAAAAAGGGCTTGACTATAGTTCGAATTCAAAAAAAACAAGATTTCCTCTATTCTTTCAAAAACTTGCAATTAAAGACTTCCCTTTAATTGAACTGTTTCAGTGACATGAAAAGGGAAAAAGGCACTCATCACAACTGTTATTAATAAACCCAAAAGTCACTTTCACCTTCACAAAAGATAAACCCAAAAGTCACTTTCAACTTTCACAAAAGATACACTCAAAAGTCATTGTCACTTTCACTTGCATTGCTTAACAGCCACTCGGTTTAGTTATTGAGATAAAATTTCGCTAATAAGAATGTGTAAAAATTTGGATGGGAAGTACAATTGTCAAATTCGATATTTGACATGAAGGACTGCATACCAAAGTAAAATCATAAACCGCATAGCGAGGAAAACAAGATTAGGTATATGAAAAAAAAAAAAACATGATTTCACCCACTCTACATGTCAAATCAGAAACTGCATGTCAAATCAGAAACTACATGACAAAATTAATAAAGCGAACTCATATAGACAAGGGAACAACGACTCACAATTAAAAGGTGAAAGAAAACAAAAGAGACTCACCTTTTTGCTTTTGCTTTTCTCCCTCTTCCTTTCTCCCTCTCTTCTTCTCCTCTCCCCCCCCCCCCCCCCCCCTTTTTTTTGTTTTTGTTTTAAGCGGCAAGATAAAGGAGACTTAAGCCCCTATTTAATCCTTTCCTGTTAGGGTTTTGATAGCAGGTTAGAGACACCCCCACTTACTACTTGACGTCACCTCACATTTAATAAAATTAAAATTAAATAAAATAAATAAATATTTAATTAATTAAAAATTATTATATGTTAAAGTAGGGTCGTTACAATAAATCTATTCTTCATAAAATTGTTTTTCCACCACTCATGAAAATCCAAGTCCGAGGGAGAGGCCTCATAATCAAATTCACGGAAACAATTTCAATTTTCGTGTCTATTTTTCATGCAACCAAACAGATCCTTAGAGTTATTTATTCCTCATTGATATGCACATAAAGAATAATCACCCCAATTGTCTTGCATTATCAAACAACTGATAAGAGTAAGCTTCTTTATCAATAATGATATTATGTTGTCTCATATAACTAAGATATGATACCATGCTGTTATATTCTTGCGATAATAAAAGAAATTGTTATTTTTAATTTGGATATTCGATAATAAAATAAATTTGTATTCTTAATTTGGATATTCAGTCGCTTTGGAATAAAAAGTCATACTTTAATTTTTTTGATATACAATTTTGTATGGTATTTGAACCATACTCATCTCGTCCTGAACCCGTTTGAGATGGGACAAAGTCAGGATGAGGTCTATCCCATTCCTAAGGTAAAACACTAGGATGAGATAGTGACGAGGTCCATCCCATCTCATGCCTACACCTAATGGTGGCCATTGCAACAACTGCCCAGTTCCCCAATCATCGTTGTCCATCATTATCCCACTCTGATACCAATTGTCACGTTCATGACTCAATTGCTAGAGAATTGAAGTATCAACTATATTGAATAAGAACTTGGGAAAGAATTACACTTTTCTTAGCTCAAGAGCCAAGCATGTTTCTACTTCCTTGTTGTTTTGTTCTTCTCCTATCTTCCTATTTAAAGAAAAACTCTCTAACAAACTTTTAACATTGGCGAATCACAGATGGCCACGTGCGTGTGCCATGTGATGGCTTAACTAACATAAAGCAAATTTACAATATTGTCCCTTCTTCAAACTTTTGAATTTGGCACCATTTTTTCCACCTGTTGTTCCTGCCTATTTTGGCGCCATTGTTCCCTCCTCCAGTTCCCGCCTATTTTTCATTTTTTTTCTTCTTAATTCAGATCGTGACAATGCATTCTCCTTGAGATGATCCTTGTCCTCAAGGATTAAAATGAGGGAACATAGCTTGGATGTGAGGCCAATTTTCCCAAGTAGCTTCTTTCGGGGTGGAGTTGGTCCAATGAATGAGAACCTATGTCATGCCTTGATTATGGTGAGGTATAAGTCTTCTGGCCAGCAGTACGTACTTGTGGTTTGGCTCTGAATTTTCCTTGTGTATCCACTAGGGGCAGTAGAGGAGAAAGAATTATGGAGTTGCCAATCTTATTTTCAGCTGGGAGATGTGAAACACAGGATGTATCTTGGAGCCTTGGGGTAGCTGGAGGCGATAAGCTACTGCTCCTATTTTTTCACTGACTTGAAATGGTCCATAATATCTTGCTGAGAGCTTTAAATTTCTGCGTAAATTGACTGAAGTTTGCCTATATGGTTGGAGCTTTAAGTAAACCCAGTCGCTTATCTCCAGAGTTCTATCAGTGCGGTGTTTGTCTGCGTTAATTTTCACGCGCTCTTGGGCCTTCTGAAGTTTTTCTTTGATTATACTGAGCACATGACTCCTGTCCTTGAGATATTGTTGCACATCAGCAATTGAAAGAGAAGCAATTAACAAAATGGGTGAATATCCGTAGAGTGCCTTGAAGGGAGTAGTCTGAAGGCTTGAATGGTAAGTTGTATTAAACCAATATTTCACTAAATAAATCCATTTCGACCACTGAGAGGGAGCATCTCCAGTCATGCATCTCAGGTAGTTTTCTAAGCAGGCATTGGTGCGTTCAGTCTGACCATCCGTTTGTGGATGGTAGGCTGTACTCAAATTCACCTAGGTTTCTAGGGCTGAGAACAAATCCTGCCAGAACGCGCTTACGAACACTCTGTCTCTATCAAATATAATTGTTATTGGCAGGCCATGTAGTTTTTATATGTTCTGCAATAAGACTTCTGCCACAGTAGAAGAAGTGTATGGATGTGTAAGGGCGATGAAATGACTGAATTTTGTCAGTCTGTCCACTACTACTAGCACCACTGATTTGTTGTAAGGAAGGGGTAGAACTTTTATGAAGTCTAAGGACACTTGTTGCCAAGCATGATCTGGAATAGGGAGGGGCTGAAGGAGACCACCGTAAGCTAATTGTTCTCCTTTATTTCTCTGACAATTGTCGCATTCTATGATATGCTTAATCACTTATTCTTTCATTTTAGGCCAGTGGACGTAGTGTCTCAGTCTTTGCAAAGTAGCTGTAATGCCTGAATGAACCTCCGTGACAGAGTTGTGTAGGCTTGTGATAATGTTGGATCTGAGTTGCCCTGTGTTTCCTATATATATGAGCCCCTTGTACCTGAGAATCCCATTGATTAAGGTATGATTTGGTACAGCCGAAGGATCTATCAATAGTTGTTGCACAATGCTCTGAACATTAGTGTCTGATGTGTAGCTATCCATAACATTCTGTAGCCAAGTAGGTGATATAGTGGATATAGAAGAACATGAAGCTTGATATTCTGAGTTCCTGGATAGTGCATCAACAACAACATTTTCTGTACCCTTTTTGTAGCTGATTTCATAGTCAAATCCCATAAGTTTGGACAACCACCTCTGCTGCATCATTGTAGTAACTTTTTGAGTTAAAAAATACCGGATGCTTTGGTGATCAGTGAAGATGAAGAACTTGGAGCCTAAAAGGTAGGACCTCCATTTTTGGATGGCCATGACAATGGCGAGCAATTCCTTCTCATAGGTCGATAGGGTCAGATTCCTAGGACTCAAGGCCTTGCTGAAATAGGCAATGGGTCTATTTTGTTGGGTTAGGACTGACCCAACTCCTTGGCTACATGCATCAGTCTCAATTGTGAATGGAATGCTGAAATTAGGAAGTGTTAGTACAGGGGAGTGACACATGGCTTGTTTCAGCTGTTGGAAGGCCTTAGTTTGAGTTAGAGTCCACTGAAACGAGTATTTCTTGAGGAGTTCAGTCAATGGCTGAGCAAGGTGTCCATATCCCTTAATAAACTTCCTGCAATATCCTGTCAAACCCAATAAATCCCTCAATTGTTTGATGTTAGAGGGTGTTGGCCAATCTTGCATTGCTTCCACTTTCTTAGGATCAGCCTCCACACCTTGTACACTAATAATATGCCCCAAATTAAATATTCCAGTTGAGCTTGAGCAAAAGAACATTTGGACATATTGGCATATAGTTGGTGTTCTCTTAGTGTAGATAGTACCACATGAAGGTGGGTGAGATGTTGGTCCATAGTATGACTGCAGATGAGAATGTCATCAAAGAAAACTAATACAAATTTCCTGAGTTGATCTTGAAACATTTGATTCATCAAGGCTTGAAATGTTGCAGGGGCATTGGTGAGGCCAAAGGGCATGACCTTAAACTCAAAATGCCCATGATGAGTTTTGAAAGCAGTTTTCTAGATATCATTTGGGTGGATAAGTATTTGGTGGTACCCTGATCTCAGGTCTAACTTTGTGAATATAGAAGCCCCATGTAATTCATCTAGTAACTCATCTATTAATGGCATTGGGAATTTGTCCTTAATAGTGATCTCATTGAGCCTCCTGTAGTCCACACAAAATATCCAAGTCCCATCCTTTTTCTTGACAAGTAGGTGCATCATACGGGCTATGTGAGTGTTGGATGAGGCCATCATTCATCATTTCCTTGACCAACTGTTCTATGACAGTCTTTTGCATGTGTGGCACCTTGTAAGGGTTTTGTGAAGGTGGAACAGTTCTTGGTTGATAGGGATCCTATGATCCAAGGGTTTGGTAGGAAGTAGCTCAGTGGGACTGTGGAATACATCCTGAAATTCAATGAGTAGGGTTGTAACCTCTTGGGGAGTGTCTTGGCTTGTATGAGCCTCTGAGATAGCAAAAAAGTGTCCTATAAAGGCAGGGGTATTTTTTTTAAGGAATCTTGTAATCCCTTTTGGTTCCATCATACATAATGAGCTGCTGTCTGTGATACCTTGGAGGGTTACTGGTTGCCCTTGGAGGTTCATTGTTAATTGTAGTTTCTCTAAGTTTATAGTGATGTCCCCAAAAAATTTCAGCCAATCCCCCCCTAACACCATATCATACCCTGCCTTGGAAAGGAATACCCAGCATTGTCCACTGTAAAGAGCTGCATATTGCATTGCTGTGTAGTTGTTGTCCATTGGCCACTTTTACTATCATATGGGGAGTCAATGTGGTTGGCCATTTGGTTTCCTTGACAACCCTTGGGTCGATAAAGGAATGGGTACTCCCTGTGTCAATTATGATTGAGGTAGGCCTCTTCCTAAGTATTCCCTTCAGTAGGATGGTATTGCTAGTCATGCTGCCATGAATAGCATGGAGAAATATCTCCATGTCTGACTGTATCTCTTCTATCAAGCTCTTTGTTTCTATAGAATTTTCCATGACATCACTCCCCTTGTCTTCCTCAGGAACTAACATATAGAGGTGTTGTTGCTTGCACAAATGGCCAGGTCTATATTGCTCGTCGCAGTTGTAACATAATCCCTTCTCATGTTTGATCTTCATTTGGGAAGGAGTTAACCTCTTGATGGGTGGAGTACTAAGAATGGTTTTGAAGGTAGGGTTATGGTGGATTGAATTAATGTGGTTGGTGTTTGACTGAGGTTGAGTAGATGAAGGGAATGAAGTTTTCTGTGTGGTGAAATTTACTGTATGGTGGTTGGGGTTCTTGTGTGTAATGGAAGAGTGGATATGCCCTTTATTAGTGGAATATTTCTGGATCATGGAGGCTTCATGCATCCATGCTAATGCTACTGCAAAAGCTTGACTCACATTGCTGGGTTTGAACAATTTGACTAGGGAATTTATGTCGGGGTTGAGATGATATGGCATACTTGACTTTTGACCTAAAGCTTGGCAATAATAGGACATAACATCTTTTATCACTACATTGCTAAAGGGAAGTTTACCAAATATAATGATATCATCAACAAACATGAGAGTGGGTCATAGGGGGACTGGGGTTTGGGTTTAAAACCAGCGATGAGAGAAGCAACCTCACATTTGCAGATCATTTTAGACAAGGCCTTAGACACAATTATAAAGAGTAAATGGGATAAAGGATCACTTTGTCTAAGTCATCTGGTGGGAGTGAACTTAGCTTTAGATATTCCATTGTAGAGATACATTACTCAATAAGATGCACCTCATTTTCAGAGAAAAAAAAACCCAAAGTTTTGAAGATGTCAACCAATAAAGACCATTTAACTCTGTCATAAGCTTTGGCCATGTCCATCTTCAAAGCTAACAAAGATTGTTGACCTTTCATTTTATGGTTTTGGTGGTATATTTCAAAGGCAAACCAGTGTTATCACCTATGAGTCTTCCAGGGACAACGACCTCTTAGCTAGGAGAGTTGATGAACTTGAGTAGACCTTTAAGCCTGGAAGCAAGAATTTTGGAGCAAAACTTGTAAGTAACATTGCATAAGCTTATAGGTCTATAGTGTTGCAGGATAGTGGGGTTTTTAACTTTAGGAATAAGAGCAGTGTGTGAGATTAAAAGGCTTAGGCATGATTTTAGACACAGAGAATTCCTAGATAGTAGGGATAAGGTCATTTTTGATAAAATTCCAATATTTCTTATAGAAGTAGGATTGAAAACCATCACGTCCATGGGCTTTCCAATTGTCTATACTCTTAATAATATTCCAATCCTCACAGAGGATAGAGCAAAGCATGGCATTACCAATGTCAGAGGTTGTAAGGTGAAATAAATTAAGAATTGACTGGTTCCTTATAGGTTCAGAAGAATCAAAGAGGTCACTAAAGTGAGTAGGCATGGCAATTTGACCTAGCTTGATGGGTACCCACACCAAATCGAAACTAATGGTTCGGGTCTAGAATCGATTAATCAACTCTCGTTGGTCTGAGTCTTGATGAAAGGAACCAAATCGGTTCAGATTCAGTTATGTTTTTAGGTGTTCAGACCCAGACCCAAACAAATATACATAAGTTGGTTTTAATATAAATAGTGCTAAACAAGTATACCCTAATGTCTTATCTTCTTGCCAGACTCAATGTAGACGACGACAACAAACATACGGTGTGGTACCCTCGTTACTCCTTCCAAAGGATTTATCAGCGATCCCCACTGTTTCTTTTCTCGCCACGTCTCTCCATCTATTTAATCTTCTTTTATTTTAACTTGCTCAAGACAATCAAAGATTCAAATATGCTTCAGTGGATCTAGTTCAATTGAGATCTACTTCATTGATTTGGTTCGAGATCTGTTTCAATGAATCGTTGGGAGGGCTTTGAGGGACTGCGTATGAGAAAGAGGGCTATCGAAAATCAAATCAGAGAGATAATAGGAGAGCGGCTTCTCCTGGTGGTGTTGATTTTTTGATTAGTAGTGTGGATGAGAGGATCACATGTTGATAATTTGCATATTGGAGATCCCTGATGTTGTTTTATTTTGGGGTATTGGTAGTGGGGATCCCATTTTTTTTCATGATGTTGGTGGTACAAAATTGCTCAAAATAGTTGAGATGGATATGAGATGTTGATTTTCTATAATCGCAAATTGGAGACCATGGAAATATATTGTTTTGTTGCTTTTGATAAACAAAATGTTAACAAAATTCTTTAATATATTTGTTGCTTTTGATTAAAGAAATATATTGGTATACTGGTATATTTGCTATTACAGAGACTAGTGTATCAGCAGTGCCGTTGGTACGACCATACACTTTCCACATAGTTGTAGTGTGCAGTGTCATATTTTCGGTATGCCACCCTGATCCTTGGGTCGTGTCTTCGATACTCCCTAAATAGATCACTAAATTACCAAATATGTATACAAATTATGGACCATCTAATGTGATTTCCAATCCACAATAAAATATAAATTGTTCTCTGCCTATAAAGTTAGGATAAAAAAATAATAATTAAGAGATAACCCTTACTAAATTGAGTATCATTAAACCCCAAAAAAAATGATACAAAATTAAATTTGCATGAAAGTAGTCAACAATTCATGAATTAAACTGATATGGACCATCTGATCAACCCAACTGCTTCATGGGCCTTTCTTGAATCAACAAACGACCCAACCCAACTCAAATATTATGGAGGGGACGGTGGAGTCATGGTGAGGAGGGGACGAACAATGTTGTCAAGAAAGAGGGAGGAGAAAAAAGAGATGAGAGGGAGAGGACGGGGATACGGTGGGGTTTCATAACATGGGCGGGGGCAATTTCGAAATTCAAAAGATGAGAGGGGGAGAGGATGGGTTGGAAATTTTGTAAGTTGGTCATGGCAATTTGAGAATTCAAAAGATGACAAATTAACATACACTCACATTTTGAATTCTCGTTACAAATAAAGATATATTATCATATGTTTGTTAGTATTGATAATATATTATAAAAATAGCCTAGCGATTTTAATGGGTCATATTCGGGAAGACCTGCGGTTAGGGTCTAACTAGACCTGAGGAATCATAACTGATTCTCGGTTCTGGTTCTTTAGTATTTTTTTTCTCGGTTTGGTTATGGTTCTGGTAGATCTGCACCGAACCCGACTCATTGCCGTATCTAAAAGTAAGAAGTAAATGTAGCCCCAATCCAGTTGGTCCTAAATCCATTTACCATCATCACATTTTATTCTAGATATCGTATTATTCTCCTCTAACCAATCATAGTCCTCACATGAAAGAACTTATTATGGTCCCCAAATAGAAGCTTATAATCTCTAGACTTTTTAATTGCAAAAGTTCTCTTTTCGTTAATAAATCTTTTAAGACCCAATCAAGTTCCCTCGTTGGGCACCATTGTCAGTAATAGGCGGCCAAAGTGGTTCTTGTTCTGGTACTTAAGATCATTTCTAAGGGTGGACATCTTCTGGGAGGGGGATTGACAATAGGATTAGTTAGGGATACCCAAGAATTATGCATGACATTGGGTAGGGTTTTATCAAAGGTCAACGTTTGAAATAACTTAAAGGTTTAAACCCCCTTATTTTTTTCATGAACCAGATCGGAAATAAGGGCTCTGTCATCTGAAGATGAAATATGGATGGATCTTAGTTAATGATTACAGCTAGGCCTATCCAATCATGGTTACCAAGGCCCTATCAAGCCTAATTCTAACATGATGTTTTCCTTTTTTCTTATTATTTTAGGTCAGTTTGGAGCCTAAACAATGAACATCTATGAAAACACGATGCATCACAAATTCATGGAATTTACTCATAGCAAATTTTGTAACAACATGCCCTCCTACTTTATCCCCGTTAGATAACCCTGCAGCGTCCACATGAACTTCATAAGAAAACTTAATTTTTTTTTGATTGTATCCATTTTGGAAAAGTAGGCTTTGGTTTCCATCATTTCTTACATTTAGATCTCACATTGCTTTCGTTGCTATGAATTCCCACTACATAGAGGAAAGACAACGACTAAATGATACCACCAATTCTGCTGAAGGACACCACCATTGCCCTACTTTCTAAATGACCCCACTGAAACAAACAAAAAAGCCCTACCACCTCTCTTCTCGTCCCTCTTTATCTTCTCCATCAAGCACCGCCACGGTTGATCGCACCAACTCTCCCCTCCACTGCCAGTCTCATCGAGCCACTGCCACTCCATCCCCTACTTGCTTATTCTCTTATCTGTTTTTTTTTTCTTTCTATTTTTCTTTTCTTGTCTTTTTTTTTTCCTCCTTTCTTCTTATCCGTTTTTCTTATTTTTTCCCATTCGCCTTCCCGAAGGTTCCTGCTAATGGGGAACCCACACTCAGACAAAACTCTGCACTGGGGGTTATCCACTAGCATGAACCTCCATGAGGGCGAATGAGAAAAAAACATGGGAGAAAATTAAGATAAGAGAAAAAGAGGAAAATGGAGGAAGAAAATAAAAATAAAAAATAGATAAGAGGAAAATAAAAGAAATGAGAAGAAAATATAGGAAGAAAAAAAAACAGAGAAGAAGATAAGAGATGAGAAGAAAAAAAAGAGATGAAAAGAAAAAAACAGTGAAGAGAAGAACAAGAAGAATAAGAAGAAAAAAATAGAGAATGGAAGAAGAAAAAAACAGATAAGAGAATAAACAGGCGGTACTGGGAGGGACGTCTGACGATGGTTCGGTGAGGCCGGAGATGGCAGGGCGAGGTGGTGTTGCTCCTGTGAAGAGATAAGAGAAGGTGGAGAAGGGCATTACTACCCTTCAACAGATAAAAAAAAGTGGGGTGGTGGTGTCCTTCAACAAAAGTAGTAGCGTCATTTAGCAAATACCTAGAGGAAAACAAGAAGAAGAAAAAATATAAAATAAAAAGGCAACGATTTTTTAACACCATAGATTCCATTGTCCCACTACACCAGACCTTTTTTTTTTTTTTTTTTTTTAATAAAAAAAACTTGCTAACCCACACCACAAATTTAAACCATTATTTCCCTTTTCTCCCTTACCATATTTTTTTCAACAACAACATAGAAGGGGGCAATCGATTGCAAGGGATGGTGAGAGATGATTGGCGACAATGAGAGATAGAGAAGATAAGGTTGTGATGATGGCTAAGAATGTTCAAGGCTCGTCCGTAACATCCCAATTTTTTTTGGATCCTTTTGGGATTGATCAAACTCATCCCAATCTCCTCTCGTCCCGATCTAAAGTGGAATGAGATTGGGATAGAGAATTTCAATCCTGCCCATTCTGTCCTGTCCCGAATTTATTTATTATTATTAATTTTAATATTTTAATTTTATAACCGAAAGAGAAGTCAATTTGATATAAAGTTCGGAACTATTATTCCAACAAAAAAATAATAATAATAACTAAGAATGTTTTTTTATTTAAATGTGTTTTATTGAGCTGTGGACATTTATATTTATTGAAGAAATATCATGACGCTTCTCATCATACCCAAATGAAAAGCATGATTCGCTTCACTATTAGTTTAATCCGCCAAAAGTAAGGAAATTGTAGCATCCAATTGGGTTGTGTAGGAATTTGAGGTGATTCTTGTTTATGCGCATATTAAATTTGGGATGGGACGAGGTCTATCCCGTCCTGAAGATAAAACAACGGGATGAGATGGGGATGAAATCCATCCCATGCCCATTTTTAATGGTGGCCATTGCAACGACCGTCCATTTTTCCAATTATCGCTCATCCATCATCTTCCCACTCTCTCTTCTTATCCCACACAACGATAACAACCATCATCACCCCCTCTCTCTTCTTCTCGCACAGGTTGTCACCCCTCTCCATCTTCTTCTTGTCATTCCCTTGTCCCTTTCTATTTTTTCCTCGCCGTTGCGGCGACCTATGCGATGGTGGGTTCCCCACTCGCAGAAGCCGCTGCAAGGGCAAAAAATTTGACGTTCGCTAAGGCTCCTGCAAAGGAGAAAATGGAGAGGGGCAATGGCAGAATCAAGCGTGCCCTGTTAGGGTTCGACCCAATGAAAAAATAACCTTATTGAATTATCTTCCATTTTTGTTTGACATGTTGTTGTTCTTCAAAAGAGAGGAGAAGAGACAATGAAAAAATTGTTGAGAGAGTGGGAAAGACAATAACGGTCGTGGGAGGGAAAATGGAAGATTGAGTCGAGTGGGAGAGAAAAAGATGAATCGAATTTGGGAAGAGAGAATTTTCAAAAAAAGAGAGAAGAGAGGGCAAAAAAAGAAGAAGATAAATAGTGATTTTAATGGG
Organism: Berberis vulgaris; assembly: GCA_963556465.1. Lineage (NCBI taxonomy): Eukaryota > Viridiplantae > Streptophyta > Magnoliopsida > Ranunculales > Berberidaceae > Berberis > Berberis vulgaris. The sequence goes on along the minus strand of OY747136.1, from coordinate 76,974,249 downwards.
TAGCGTGGGTTAGCAGGTAAAAAAAAGGTCTGACAGGTGTGTACAGTGAAATCTGTGATGTAAAAAGTTGCTGAAGAGCACTCTTTTATAAGGTGGTGCTACTAAGTAAGGGAGAAACTCTACATATGAACATTGCAAAAGCGGTTCTAGAACTAGAGCACAGACCCCTAAAACCAAAATAGAACGAACGCTAACCTACGCAGCAAGCTCAGAAAGGTTAACCGTAACTCACATTCCCGCGCAGTGCAGTGTGGTTGAGTTTCAGATGATAATCCACCTTGTTTATTATCTATAATAATTAGACTCGAACACTCACTTCAGACTCTCACTCACTATGACCTCCTCACCTTCATCAATTAACTTCACTAGCTCTCACTCATTTCTAGGGTTTCGCTTTCACAACCTCTCTACCACCTCATTGGTTCCCAATACAAGATTCTCTTCTAGGGTTTGCTGCAGCAGCAGCAGTAGCAGCTTCACTGGAGGAGGAAGGAAGAAACCTAAAGATGGAGGAGGAAATAGTGGGAAGAGAGTTAACTCTAATGAAAACAAGATTAAGGTTAAGGAGAAGGATAATGTGTGGAGTGTTGATAACGACCTCGCGAAGGCAGAAGAGAAGGAGAAATTGAGTCAGAGGAGAAGAAAAAGAGGGAAGAGCGTGAGACGACGGAGGGATAAGGATTCTAATGTTATGGTTTCTAGTGCCATGTTGATGGAGATTCAAACTGTTTTGCAGACGCAGGTTCGTTTCGGTTCTTGTTTAAAATTTGGGATTTTGTGAATACATAACTTTGATTTGATGCAAGAAAGAAAGCTTATCTTATTTGTTAGATTAAGGAAATGATGCTTAATCAAATTAAAATGCATTATTGTTTTACTAATTCTTGCCTATTGTAAGATTTACTAGTGATAATTGGTTTATCAAAATCTAACATGTGGATTATGGTGTCAACTGATCAAGAAGTAGTAGAACCTGAGTTGGTTATAACATCCAATTCCTATTTTATGCTCGTCTCTCAAACAACTGATGCATTATGAGTGGTTCTTCTCAGAATCCTATAGTTTAAATAATATCTTCTTATGTTTTGAATCTCTAAATATATTTTCAGGAACCTGTTATCAGACCTATATGGAATACTTTTGCGAGTAGTGTTAGTGGGAATTGGAAAGGAGTTGGAGCAGTGTTTTCACCAATTACTGCTGAAATGGAACCAGTTGATATTGGAAGGAAAAACGAGCATCTTTATGATTGCTATACTTTATCTCACATTGAAGCGGTGGATTCAGTTTCTAGAGCGGATAGTTCTCAAATCCAAAGGAAAATTAATTGGGTGACTTTGAACCCTTATGGTGAAGTGCAACAGGGTACTACAGGAAAGGAGGGTGTGGTTCATGTGAAAAGTAAAGAGCTGCCAACGTTTGAATCTTTTGATGTCCAGTCAAGTGATTTGTTGGAAGAAGATATCATGGGGATGGAGCCCGGTCTTGTTTTTTTCGAGGTAATAAGACTCATCTTTTGTTCATTCAATACAAGTTTTCAGTTCACTTGTTTCTGGCAAGGGAATCTTTTGGTTTCAGTATTTTAATTATTATAATCATACTCTTCTTGGATGACTATGACTACCATATTTTTCTATCATACTGCATCATTAGCATTTTTGTGAAGTTTGCATTTGTTAATGAGTGTTTTCTGATGTCGGGAGAGGGACTTTTGTCGTACTTGAAGTTTCAATTGCATTTTTTTTCTCCTATTGTACTACTTGTTCATAGTGTTTTAGATTTTAAAATGTGAACCATTACTAGATTCAACATCTCTGCACCACCTCCAAGATTTTATTGACCAGATCCTGAGGAGAAATTAATGGGAACTTGAGTAGCAGCTTAGTTGTGGAAGTTCATGCAGATATTGGTGATCATTTTTTAAGATTTTGAGATTTATATGAAATTTGGGGTAAGGTCAGAAGTTAGTGAAGAATTTCTGAACTTCTTATTCAATTAAAATTGATACTACATCTCTATATATACAAAGAGAATGTCTAATAAAGGAAATAACTAATTGGCTTGATTCTTTCCTAAAACTAGGAAACAGAATCATAGGAGAATATCACAACCGATCTCTCCTTTTATTCCTAAGATACTTTCCTAAACTACTTCCGAATATAGGAAACAGAATCATAGGAGAAAATCACCACTGATCTCTCCTTTTATTCCTAAGATACTTTCCGAATATTCAACACTCCCCCTCAAGCTGGAGAATATATATCATATAATCCCAGCTTGCAAATTAAGTCTTCAAAGTTAGGTCTAGGTAGAGGTTTGGTGAGGATGTCTGCAGTTTGTTGCTTGGTAGGAATGTAGTTCAATTTAACAGTCTCACTAGTCACCTTCTCTGTGATGAAGTGTTTGTCAATTTCAATGTGTTTAGTCCTGTCATGATGCACAGGATTCTTTGCTATGCTGATAGCTGCCTGATTATCACACATCATCAGAATAGGAGATGAACTCATTTGTCCCAGTTCACTAAGAACCCTTTTTATCCAAATCCCTTCACAAATTCCCTGTGCCAGTGCTCTGTACTCAGCTTCTGCACTACTTCTGGCTACCACTGATTGCTTCTTGCTCCTCCATGTAACAAGATTACCCCAGACAAAAGAACAGTACCCAGAAGTTGACCGTCTGTCAATGATGCTTCCTGCCCAATCTGCATCTGAATACACTTCAGTGTCACGATTCTCTGTCTTCCTGAATAATAGGCCCTTCCCTGGTGTCATCTTTAAGTATCTAAGAATCCTGTAGACTGCTTCCATGTGTTCCTCTGTAGGACTGTGCATGAATTGACTTACAACACTCACTGCAAAACCAATATCTGGCCGAGTGTGTGAAAGATAAATCAGGCGTCCAACAAGTCGCTGATATCTCCCCCTGTCTACAGGTGTACTTTCTTTCTCGGTGCCAAGTTTCTTCTGACTGTCCATAGGAGTATCAACTGGTTTGCATCCAAGCATACCGGTCTCTTTAAGAAGATCTAGAATATATTTCCTTTGAGAAACAACAATGCCCTTCCTTGATCTAGCCACTTCCATTCCAAGGAAATATTTAAGATTTCCAAGATCTTTAACTTCAAACTCTTCTGACAAATACTTCTTCAAATTTTGTAATTCCTCCACATCATTCCCAGATAGAATAATATCATCGACATAGACTATCAATATAGCAATTTTCCCAGCGTGAGATTTCTTGACAAACAGAGTATGATCAGCCTGACCCTGTATATAGCCAAGCTTCAAGACAACCTTTGTGAATTTGTCAAACCAGGCTCGGGGAGATTGTTTAAGGCCATACAAGGACTTCTTGAGTTTGCAAACCAGATTCTTTGCCATACTTCCTTCGAAACCAGGTGGGATTTCCATGTAGACTTCCTCTTCAAGGTCACCATTTAGAAAGGCATTCTTTATGTCCAGTTGTTGCAAGCACCAATCTTGATTGACAGCCAATGATAGAAGAATTCTGATAGTGTTAAGCTTTGCGACAGGAGCAAAAGTTTCCTGATAGTCTATTCCATAGGATTGTGTAAATCCTCTAGCTACCAACCGAGCCTTGAATCTCTCAACTGATCCATCTGATTTGTACTTTATAGTGAAAATCCACTTGCACCCCACGGGCCTTTTCCCAACTGGCAAATCAGTAATAGTCCATGTTCCATTCTTCTCAAGTGCATCAATCTCATCTTGTACTGCCTTCTTCCACTCTGAATTTTGTAATGCCTCTTGTATTGTGCTGGGAACCTGAATATCATCAAGAGAAGTAGCAAATGCTCTGTAAGAAGGTGATAGCCCTTCATAAGTGACATAATTCCCAATTGGATGACCTGTACATCTCCTAACACCCTTCCTCAATGCAATCGGCATGGTAGAGTCATCAATGCTGGGAATTGGCACATCTCCAGCCCTATCCGCACCTATGTTTTCTTCAGGTGGACTTGAAATTGAGTCAATATCTTGGCCGCATGCTGGCTGTGATCCGTGCTCTAGCTCCTGTCTTTTCCTCCTCCTGATGTAGGCATGAAAATTCTCATTAGCAAGTTGTGGAGCCACATATTGAGCAGGCACGGGAGACTGGATTGGCACAGGGGAAGAAACATTTGTGGTCTGGACTGATGACTGAACAGGCACGGGTGTGGACAAGTCTTGTGTATGGTCAATGGGCACAAGTATGGGTTGAGAAGAACTTGGTGACTCGGAGTGGGCAAAGGGTACAGACTCAAGAAGGGACTCCCAAACTTGATGTTCATTCATGCTCTCCCCCTGAACATGAGATTTGGGATAGAAGGACACATGTTCAAAGAAAGAGATATCCATGGTGGTGTAAAATCTTTTGTTGGTTGGAGAATAACATTTGTACCCTTTTTGAGTTGGAGAGTACCCTAGAAAAATGCACTTATTGGCTCTAGGATCAAATTTGCTACGATTTTGAGGATACACATGAACGAATGCCGTGCAACCAAATACCTTGAGTGGTAAATCAGATGAAGCTGCACGGGTGTGAGGAAAATTTTTCAGAAGAAGCTGACATGGAGATTGAAAGGTAAGGACTCTGGATGACATACGATTAATCAAATAGGTAGCTGTGAGAATGGCTTCCCCCCAGAAATAATTTGGAACATTCGAGGAAAACATAAGACACCGGGTAACCTCCAAGAGATGTCTATTCTTGCGTTCAGCCACCCCATTTTGTTGAGGGGTGTCAACACAAGAACTTATGTGGAGAATCCCGTGTTTCTGAAGGTAGGTATTGAGACTGCTAGTGAAGTATTCCCTAGCATTGTCTGTCTTGAGTACCTGAATTCTAGAGTTGAATTGATTTTGAACCATAAGATTGAAGGTTTGAAAAATTTGCATGACCTCTGACTTTTCTTTCATAAGGAAAACCCAAGTTACCCGTGTATGATCATCAACGAATGTCACAAACCATCGAGTGCCAGAAACATTTTTTACCCGTGAGGGACCCCACACATCACTATGGATCAAAGAAAAAGCAGTGGAAGGTTTGTATGGAATTTGAGGATATACTGTTCGAGTATGCTTTGCAATCTGACAAATTTCACAATGAAAAAATGCGGGACTTTTATTGATAAATAATTTGGGAAACAATTTTGCAAGATACACGAAGCTAGGATGACCAAGACGATAGTGTAACAATATAATTTCACTATCTTTATTGACATTGGAATGGGACACAGAATTGAAAGACTCTAACAGACTCTGAGACTGAACACACCTTGCTTGAGAAACTTGGTTTGAGGATAGGCCACATGAGAGGAGATAGAGCCCGGAGCACAGTTCAGCACTGCCAATCATCTTCCCCAATTTCAAGTCCTGAAAAACACACAAGTTTGGATAAAATTTAGTAACACATTGAAGGTCACGAGCCAATTTGCTAATGGATAAAAGATTACAATCCAAGTTTGGAACATGGAGGACAGAGTCAAGATACAACGCTTTAGTAAGTTGGATGGAACCTGTCCCAGCAATTTTTGAATTTGAACCATCAGCAATACGGACGGACGAGTGACCACTACTTGGCTTGTAATTGTGGAGAAGGGCGGCATCTCCTGTCATGTGATCAGAAGCACCAGTGTCTACTATCCACGGCTTCATTCCTCCTCTGTTAGCAGTGAAGGTTGTATGTGAATCTGTTTGAGCAACCAAACCATTCCCAATAATGCTACCATTGCCAACTTGACTAAACAATGTCTGCAGCAAATCCATCTGCTCTTTGCTGAATGGCCTAGGCTTGGGAACAGGAGCACTATCAGAGTTGGAAGCCATATGTGCTTTGCTGTCTCTATCAAATCGTGGCTTTGGTTTCCAATCAGCTGGTTTGCCATGGAGCTTCCAGCAAGTCTCTTGGGAATGGCCTGGTTTCTTACAGTAATCACACCAAGGCCTTTCCCGTTTTTGTCGATCTCCACCATTACTGTTAGATGATCGGACAGCAAGGGCAGATGCATCCAACGTTGAGACAGGTTGTTCCTTAGGTCCCATCATCACTTTCTTTCTACTTTCTTCACGCCTAACCTCTGAGAAAGCCTCCCTGAGACTAGGCAGTGGTTTAGTGCCCATGATTCGACCTCGAACATCATCCAACTCCCTGTTAAGTCCTAAGAAAAACTTGAACAACCTTTTTTGTTCCACAATCTGCTTGTACGTTGCTGCATCTTCCGGACATTTCCATGAGTGAGTCTCGAATAAGTCAAGTTGCTGCCAATACCGTGTGAGTGTGTTGTAATACTGAGTAATGGACTGCTCTCCTTGTCGGAAGTCATGAAGTACTGATTCAACCTGAAACAGTTCTGAAGTATTTTCAGAGCTGGAGTAAGTCTCTTTGGCTGCATCCCATATTTCTTTTGCAGTCCCAAACAGCAGGAAATTTTCACCTATGTCATTGTTCATGGAATTAATAAGCCATGACATGATCATACTATTTTCAGTCTTCCACTTTCTGAAACTCGGATATGTAGTCTCTGGCATGGCTGCTGCTCCTGTGAGATACTCATCCTTTCCCTTACCACAAATGAACAGCAGCACAGATTGTGACCACTGCAAATAATTATGGCCATTTAATTTGTGTCCTGTGATGAGAATAGGAAAAGAATGAGAGTCACCAAGGTTTGGAATTTCTGAACTGCCTCCTGATTCTTGTGCTGTGATGCTGGATGTTTGTGATGAGGCCATTCCGTATTTTGTCATGCTCCAAAGTTCCAAATATTGCGAAGAAGAAGATGAGGGGAAAGGCCGGAAAGAATGATGGCCGGGAAAAAAAAAATGATGGCCAGAGAGAGGTGGCCTGAAGGGATTAGGGTTCAGAGAACTAGCTCTGATACCATGAAGAATTTCTGAACTTCTTATTCAATTAAAATTGATACTACATCTCTATATATACAAAGAGAATGTCTAATAAAGGAAATAACTAATTGGCTTGATTCTTTCCTAAAACTAGGAAACAGAATCATAGGAGAATATCACAACCGATCTCTCCTTTTATTCCTAAGATACTTTCCTAAACTACTTCCGAATATAGGAAACAGAATCATAGGAGAAAATCACCACTGATCTCTCCTTTTATTCCTAAGATACTTTCCGAATATTCAACAGTTAGAAACAGCAAGAGAGAGAAAAAATTTCTTTGATTTTAATTTCTTATGAAACTGTATGGATCCAACAATCCAATTCGTTTTCACATTGTCGGTCAACTTTATTCAGCTTTTTAGACTCCAAAATAGAAACAACTACCCCTAGAAACTTCGTAAATAATATCTACTACTAAAACCCACTCAAAACTATCCTAAAATGCTCAACTTTAGAAACCTCCTAGAACATGCCAACCACCTAGTAAACGAAAATACACAATAAAATAATTCCGAAAATAATTTTCTAAGAGATATTCTAAAAACTGATATTTAGCTCATGCATAAGTAACTAACAAAACACTGTTAAAAACTAACCTAGTAGTATAAAAGTAACAAGTAGTAAGTAAACTTTGAAACAGGATCGGTAATCACTAAAAGGAATAGTAACTGACTATTAACTATTATGACTTATGCTCGTCTCTCATTAGAAAAACTAGATATGAAAACAATCAAGCTGAAGTAACACTTTGGATTCTTAGGGTGTGCTTGATTCCAAGGAAAATTTTCTCAGGAAAATTTGCCAAAAGTGAGAAGGGAGAGGAAGGGAGAATGGAGAACATGCATTTTATGATGATTACTATCATCTTGGTTTGTTACAAAATTGTGGAAAATATCTTTGAGGGAGGGGGGAGAGCTAAGAAAACTTTTGCCAAAAATAAAGTCATCTTCAACCTCAAGTTGGAGAAAAATTTCCCACTTACTCTCCTATTTCTTCGTTCTTTTTGAAAATTTCCCATGGCAAAATTTCCTTGGAGTCAAACACACCATTAGCAGCGAATCAAACACTAGAAGTATTTACAGATGACACAGCTGTAGGGCAATAAAAAATAGTGTTCTCAAATTCTTCATGGAATTCACGATCTCTTACAGTTATCATACAACCCTTATGGATGTCTATCCTTGCAGAGACTAAGCCAATCCAAATCATCTTTATCAAAACAACCCCGGCGTTATGTACATCAGCAGCTTCTTGTATTTTGCACAGTTCTCTATTTAAAGCTTGACTTGACCATTATTTGTTTCCACAAAGACAGTCATATCTTCAGCCCCATTGTTACTATTTTATAGGTAAGCAATGACTTGGAATCCCTGACACATGCAACTGTAAACAACTCCAAAACGTGAAGTGACCCAGTGGTGGAGACCTTAGGCAGAAAATTTGCTTCATGGAAGAGCGTATCCCTTTCGAAAGTGGGAAGGTTAACCATTTCTAGAAGTGTGTTGGCCAGCACCCCCAATTACTATGTGTCCCTCTTTCCTTTGCGTGCTTTCGTGGCCAGTAAAACTAAGCATATAGTTAAAGACTTCATATGGAGTAGGTCAAATGGAAACAAGAGGTTTCACCCTCTGAAATTGTAGTTGGTGGTGCTTCCCAACGAGAGGGGTGGCTTGGATTAGAACTTTCAGGCAAATGAATGTCATTCTTTTAGGCAAGTGGTTATGGTGGTACACGAAAGAGCCCCACAGTTTACAGATGATAGAGGGGGGAATGGGTGGCTTCCCCATTATCCCTCAAGGCGTATGGTACTATTGTACTAGTCTTTGGAAAGTTATTTCCAGTGTCAGGCCTACTTTCAAAAGGTGTGGAATATGTTCTTGGAACTGAAGAGGGGACTTGATTAGCTTATGCCCCGATAAGTGGTGTCAGTCCATTGTTATTTGTTCCATTTTCTCAAGGAGGCATTCCTAGGTTTTATCAAGAGCATTTGTGCAAGATTTTAATGTCAATTGTGATAATGGGGGTGGGAACCACCATCTCCAGTGAGCACTCCATGAATGGAAGGAGGCTGAGGCCGGTAGCTTGATGGAAACCTTGGATTTCATGGTGCCACATAATGATTGAGGATGAGTAGAGATGGTTACAATCCAACGGCGGGTCTTTCTCAATTTCTTCTTTCCATTCCCATTTGGTAGATGCTACACTAGTAACTACCCCTGGGGGCTACAACTGACTTCCCCGTTTCCTTATATGGAGCACAATGGTCCCACCTAAAGTAGATTTCTTTGTTTGAGAGCTTATGTGTAATAGTAGTCTATTTCACAAAGGATGTCTTGATCGGTAAGGGCATGGATTTGGAGATAGAGTACTCCATGTGTTTCTTGTGTGAAGCTGTGAAACTAGGGATCATTTTTTCTTCAGTACTGCTAGTGCTCTATGAGTTTATGGTCTTGCTTTCTACAAGCTTGTAGAGTAGAGTCAGTGATGCCGAGCATTGTCATTGATGTGCTTAAATGGATGGAAATGTCAATCCCACAGCATACGTCCTTGTGCAATTCGGTGGGTGTTATGCCAAGAGAGAACACGAGGGTGTTTATGGAGTCTTCTAGCACTACTTACTACATTGTCATGGATGTAATGGGTTTCCTTGGATACATGTGCTCTTCTAATGCTTATTTCAAGGGTGTTCGCTTCCAGGACAATTTTTTTTGGATAAAATTTGAACGTTCTCTAAAGGAAAAAGTGTGCTAATGTTTAGTTCAAGTCTTCTTCCACGATTCATGCCAATAATGGCTATGAAACTTTGCATCCTTATCATATATAATTGCAGTAGGAACACAATGCAACTCATTAGCGTCTTTCAAAAACAGAGTGCAACATCCATAGTTCATGAAACAAGGCACAAAGTGCACTGCCTTAGAAATGTTCCAGTCACCATTATAAATCATTGTTCCTTTGAGTAAGTGGTGAACCCAACACTAAGTTCACACTGCTGCATTTCCCAGGTTTATGGGGTTGTGTACTGGAAGCAGCGAATACTGACCTGCTGTACTGAATGTCCCCTTGCTTTTTGACAGACATTACCCTTTTGAACATGACATCCTGATCATACCCGGCCAAAATTACGCTTTTTGCAACAGTTGTAGAGTTTTATCCTCCTAAAATGACCTTGGTAGGAAAGGAATACGAGTTTTCAGAAAGTTGATGTGAGCCCACAAGCTCAAGTGAACTTGTTGAAGAAATCAAGGCAGTTAGGACTTGGAATGCTCCATAGCTCAGTTAAATTCCTCACCTGATAGAAACTGAGTGTACTTCGTTTGAAGCACGGAAATTCCTTTGCAAGTGGAAGACCCTCAATTTTCTCTATTCAAATGCCTGGCCCAGAAAAAAGTATTTCTTTTGCCACAGAGGTTCATGTCTCTGCAAAACCATATTATAATACAATGAGAACCCAAAGAAAAAAAAACATGACAGTGACAAAATATCAAAAACACATGTGGATTTGAGAGTATTAGTCAGAGGCAAAGAGTTCAGTCTACATTTCTCGCCTCACCCCCCATGTATTAGAAATGAGATAAGGCACAAAGTGCACTTTCTTGTTCCAGTCACAATTATAAGTCAGTCACAATTATAAGTCATTGTTCCTTTCAGTAAGTGGTGAACCCAACACTAAGGTGAAAATTGTTTTTTTTTTTTTTAAGTGTTTAGAAGTTAACTTCTAACTAGAGTTGGAATTTTTGAACGAGCTTCTTAAAGAGTTGTTTGTTTTGCTTCTGAATGGGCTACTGATTAAAAGTTGTAAAACTAAAAGGTGTTTGTTTTTAGGTACCATTGAGATTTCCTTCCACCAACACCATAAACCACCAAAGAAACCACACAATATCTTTCTTTGTTCCTTATAAATCTCCAACAGAAGGAAGAGAGAGGGAGGAGGGGAGAATGGTGGTGATAGTCGCAACATTGCTCGCATGGCAGAGAGGAGGTGAAGAAGTGGGGATGGCCGGTGGAGAAGAGGGATGCATTAGTCATTATAAATTTATTGTGAGGTTATTATTGGAATGAAGCAACACCCCTCTATTGTGCTTATTCCCATTAAAAGTTCAACTTCTAATCAGAACTAAAAACAAGCACTTTAAACAACCCACTTCTTATTAAGATTTCTTAGTCTATTTAGAACAAAAAATAAAACTCTCTAAGTTCATACTATTGCATTTCCTAGGTTTATGGGGTTGTGTACTAGAAGCAGTGAATACTGACCAGCTGTAATGAATGTCTCCTTACTATTTGACAAACATTACCCTTGTGAACATGACATCCTAATTCTACCCAGCCAAAAGTACGCCTTTTGCAAAAATTGTAATTGAAGAAATCAAGGCAGATAGGACTTGGAATGCACTATAGCTGATAGCTCGGTAATTCCCACCTAGATAAAAACTACATACTCGTTTGAAGCATGGAAATTATTTTGCAAGTGGAAGACCCTCAATTCTCTCTATTCAAATGCTCGTCCAACAAAAAGTATTCCTTTTGCGACAATAGTGGGGTTGTAATTTTTTTTTTGTTTTTTAGGTTCAAGTCATTGCAAAACCATATTGTAATCGATGAGAACCCGAAGGAGAAAGAAACATGACCGAAAAAAGAACAACCAAAAATACATGTTGATTTGAGAGTATCAGTCAGATTTTAGTTTATATCCCCCCACCCCCCCAAGTTCCTCTCAACCCTCCAATTTCCCGATGTCATTTTCAGTTAGGTACAAGCTATCCATATGGTCTTGAGCGATGTTGATGGAAATAAAGGCTGAATTTATTTTAGTTATATATTATATGGTTGGGCCAGTAAAGCACAGTAGGAAGAGTTAGAGCATTGTTATTCGTTAGGAGATTGGGTTTAGAAAACTTGATTTGTGACTTGTAGGACTCTGAAATAGAGTTTTGTCATCCCAAAGAAGAAACAACTTTTAACTTTTGTGACTTTTATCAGTCCTTCAGTTTAGTCTTTTAGTTCTTCAATTAATACAAATACACTCATGAACTTCCTGAAACTGCAGAAAAATCCCATAGTTTAATATTATACAAAACGTCTATGTACACCCAAAAACACTAAAGGCACCCCAACATTAAAAAATGAGCGATGTATATTGTTCTCCATATCCACACCCTTATTATCCCACATACTAGGGGTGGGGATGGGATTGACCTTATCCCCTATCCCATCCCATTTGTTCGGGATCGGGACGGGACGGGACGGGATAGACCTCATCCCGACCTCGTCCCATCCCAAACGGTTTGGGATGCGACATGACGGGATGAACATGTATTAAATTTTGGATTGAAAATTTAACATGTAAATTGAAAATTTTGGATTTACCAAATACACAACTCTAAGAACAACTATATAACTTTAAGCCATTGATTATTATTTCCCCATATCGTTAGCTTTTACTCCGTTTTTTTAGAACTACTATTGAAGATAGTCATTTTTTTGTACATTGCTAACGAAAATGATCAATGGGTTTGTCATTTAAAAAGTACGAGGAACACACATTGTTGTTGTTAAAAGTTAGGAAGAGGAAAAAAGAAGGGAGATGTTTGAGTTAGATTCATTATCTAGGCGAGTCGCATGGAAGCTTGTGAGAATAAAATAGCCATGTCAATAAATAAAAACAAGAAGTAAAAGTCATGTCAACAAATAGTTTCATACTACATATTTCATATTAAATATTAAAAAAATCGGTTTGGGACGGGACGGGATGGGCGGGATTGAAAATCTTAATCCCGATCCCATCCCCGATCCCATCTCACTCTAGATCGGGACGAGATCGGGATGTGATTGATCAATCCCAATAGGACCCGAAAAAATTGGGACGGGACGGGACGAGATCAAGATCGCGGGATGAGATACTCACCCCTACCACATCCATACCAATACACCACGATGTCTTATAGTGGTCATATCCATTTTTACTATCATACCCCAAAATACACCTATGTTCCCTACGACCCCAACTTGAACCCGTTTACCCTACACCACCACCAACACCCCCCATTGATCAGTGGCATACACTTCACTACCGCCTTCCTCCCGACGCAAGTTGAGTTGGACAAAGATAAGTATTGAATAGAATTAGAAAAACTTTTAGTCACCCGCCTTGAAACATTGATGAACATCTGGAAAGAACGAGAAGAGGCACGAGTGGAAAACCATTTCTAATTGATGAAGATGTGTTTGTGATGTAATCTACGATTTAATTTAATTTATTTTATTTAATAATAGTAGTTGGGTTGAGTAAGCCCATTAAAATAATTAGAGATTAGGACTCCAATAGAATCTAGGGTTAGGTTTAGTATAAATAGGGCCCATAGGACATTACTTGTAATTGGTTTTTGATGAATGAAGAAACTCCAATGGAGGTTATTTAATTTTATTTATCTTTTGTATAAAATTATTTTAATTTGTACTTTAGGTTACATTACGTGGTATCATATCAGACACTCTTGGATTCATGGGTTCATTTGAAGGAAAAGCTCTTGGATTCGTGGGTTTGATTTGAAGGAGAAAAGTGAAAAATAAAAAAGAAAATAAACAAAGTTTAATTGAAGATTATGAAAAAAATCAAGGTCAATATTGTTCATGCGCATGCATTGTTCATTGATATTGGTCATCGTCATTGTTCATTGAAGGTCACTCTTCATCGTCTATTATTCATCACAAACTGTCACCAACATTACAAGCCCCACCTACTGCTGCCCTTATGCGATCACATCTAGGTTCAGATCTACTGATACATGTGTTGTAAAAATCGGCCTAAGCGGCACCTAGTTTCTAGGGGCTGCCTAAGCGGCGCCTAGTTGCTAGTCGGTTGGGAAACGCCTAAGCGGGCTATGGGGAAATTTTTTATTTATTTATTTTCAGTTAAAAAAATTAAAAATATTTTTTTTTATAACATTTTGTATATTTATCTTGTCATTGAATTGGAAATAATTTATTTGTTATTATGCTTAATTTTTATAAATTATAATAAAAAAAACCACCAAGGCATCCGTGCGCTAGTCCCATGTTCACCACCTGCCTACCGCCTAGCGATTTTTAGAACCTTGGCTAATACTCAATCTATTTTGTTAAAGAAAAAATGTAAGTCATTTACACACATCCTCATCCCTGGTTTTTTAGAATTTCCAAATACCTCCCTATATTTCCAACAATATCCAAAAAACTCCCATAAATTGTAGATACCTCCATGGATCAAAACAATAGTTATGTGCACCCCAGAATCTGTTAATGCACCTCAACAGTTGAAAAAATAAGTCACCCATATTATTATTTGTACCCATACTTATATTATTCTTCATATCCATAACCATATTATTCCATAGAGCCATACCAATATCACTACAACCCAAATCCAATCCAATACGCCGTTGTGTCCAATATTCATAATCAATTTTACTACCCACAACCACAATACACCTATGTTCCTCAATCTGAACCAGTTTACCTACCACCCCCATTCGCCAATGACATAAACTCAACTACCACCTCCAATGTGATGTAGGTTGAGACAGACACAGAGAAGTTTTAGAGAGATTTAGAAGAACGGATACTCGCTCGCCTTAACACAATTTTGATGCTTGGAGAGAGCGAGACAAAGCGTGGGCAAAGGAGAGGTTTCAGCGAATGAAAAAGCAAAAATAAGCAAGGGAGGATGAGAAGTATCACAAGTTAAAAGCTATCTTCGATAGGCAAGCTGATGATGCTCCTACAATGACAGACAATTAATACCGATGTTTACATTGACCCTTATTGGGAATCCTTGCCTAGAAAGCTAATGAAAAATTGTGCATCCATAAACTCTTGTGCAGATTATTGATATTTGGACCATGTTCCTTAGAGGAATAGAGGAGGTTCCTATAGAGGTGAGTGATGATGTTTACTTTGACCCAATTTAGGCAGATTTTGAGGATACTTATGAGACACACATTTCATGCAAGATTTAAAGATTGCGATTATCATGTTGGGTGCTTCCCACATCATCATCATCATTATCATCAAAGCCCATTCCCGAGATTTTCGGGGTCGGCTACATGGATTTTGGTTCTCCAAGCAATGCGATCTTTCCACATTTCCTCGCCTAATCCAAGCTCAATGATATCTTCATTCACCGTCTTCATCCAAGTTTTCAACGGTCGTCCCCTCCGTCTACACCTTCCATTAACTTGCCAATCTAAACATTTTCTAATTGGCGCCGTGCTTGGTCTCCTCCGCACATGACCAAACCAAGTTAAACGTCTTTCTTTAATTTTTTCCTCTATGGGCGCTACATCTAAGTATTTCCTAATTCTTTCATTTCTAATTTTATCCTTACGAGTTTTACCACACATCCACCTTAACATACGCATTTCTGCTACTGCCATCCTATGCGTATGTTGTCCCGTAGTAGCCCAACATTCTGAACCGTATAGCATGGCTGGTCGAACAATTGTCTTATAGCATTTCCCTTTTAGCCTTGCAGGCATCCTTCTATCGCATAATACTCCCGACGCCATTCTCCATTTCAACCAACCAGCTTTAATCCTATGGTCTACATCTTCTCCAATAGTCCCA
This sequence comes from Berberis vulgaris, assembly GCA_963556465.1. Taxonomy (NCBI): domain Eukaryota; kingdom Viridiplantae; phylum Streptophyta; class Magnoliopsida; order Ranunculales; family Berberidaceae; genus Berberis; species Berberis vulgaris. Next base: position 76,958,737 of record OY747136.1, on the reverse strand, counting down.
TTCTTTTGAATTATAGATCCTAGATATCGAAAAGCCTCACACTCTGTGACCTCGACACCTTCGATCTCAATTGCATTACTTCTCCCTTTTGGTTCACACCCAAAGTTGCACACTAGATACTCCGTATTCGAACGGCTAATTCTAAAACCTTTACTCTCTAAAGCCTCCCGCCACTTAACTAATTTCTGACCTAAACCTGCACTAGTCTCATCCATTAAGACAATATCATCTGCAAATAACATGCACCAAGGTACATCTTCTTGCAAATGTCTCGTCAACTCATCCATGACCAAAGCAAAGAGATATGGACTTAACGCCGACCCTTGATGTAGTCCTACTGACCCACATATGGCATATTTTTTTATTATTGCGAATGAGTGAATTTTTGTTGTTTAAGACATTTAGGGAATTTCAAGGCCAGTTGATCATGGCACACCTTGCTAGATATGTTCTTCGCAAGACTGGTTGGTTGTTGGATTGCACACTCCAAGCTTTTTCAACCTGAGGAGGATGATGGAAATATAGGCTGATTAATTTGTTTTTTATTTATTAAATGGGTTGGCCAGAAAATCCCATTAGGAAGAGTTAGGGTATTGTTAAGAGACTAGGTTTAGAAAACTAGCTTTGCAAGCAAATTAGGCTATAAATAAGGTTGATCACCCTTCATTGTAGTTGGATTTGAATGAAGATTTTTTTTTGTTTGATTTATTTGTTTATTACTTTTCTTGTAATTTCCAGCATTTTGGTTAATTTATTTAGTTCAGTTCTTAGTTTAGAGTTCATTGCATGTCCTCCTCCTGAAATGATCGCACCTCCCAGCATGATTATGAGCTCGCATGGCCCACACCCTTTGTAATTAAAGCAGCCATCTCATCCTTAACTGCATTGGACCCCTGAAGAAGAGATGTATAATCACAAATGTATCGCATGACAACACGAGAGTTTGCAATTTTTAGACTATTTTTTTGTCCCTAAAAATTGACGTTTTAGGATACATTGCAGATACTGTGTTCCAAATGACCAATTCGTGTGATGTCTGAAGATAAATCTAAACTTTTAATGTTTGGGACTTTCGCAGTTTAGGAATTTTTTATAAGTAGGTATCATGATTTTGAGCTAACATTCATCCCATGATTTAACTTGATTATATTGGTTTGCAGGATGGATCATATTCTAGAGGCCCGATGGAAATACCCGTTGGAGAGTCTGACGAGTCTAACTACTTCCTTTCACCAACTCTCAAGTTTGAACAAGTAAGATGGGTTATTCTTTTTAGTATGAGTAACTTAATGTGTACGTGCCTTTCAAAAAAAAAAAAAACTTAATGTGTACGCTCTTGTGTTTCTCTTATCTTTAATTCTCATGTTCTTTTAATATCTTTCTAGTATAAATTCCTGTAATTTCATGTAAAATTACAAGGAATATGTTCATACAAACATATAAAAAATTTTGAAATTTCACATGTGTAGATGTTCTGGGCACCCTCACCTAGCGCCTCAGACAATACAGATACTTCATGTTTCCAATTATTACAGGGCCTCTTTAACTTGCATCATGGGATTATGGTCCTTTTTTCATAGTCAAATTTGGAAAATTTTGGACTTGTCATTTGTTTGTTGCTAATCTTGAAGAGCTGATGGAACATGGGATGCCTACTTGGAAGAGGCGTCATCTTTCAAAGGCAGACATAATTACCTTCATCAACCTTGACAAGTATCCCAATCTTTTTGCCTCCTCTTGTCCAGGTACCTGCATCAGCCGCAAAATGGAGCTGATCATGCGAAACTTTCTTTGGGCTCGTCTTAATCATCTAGAAAGTTCCAAATTATTGGTTGGGGCAAAGTTTATGTGCTGAAGGTTAAAGGAGGATTAGGCATTAGAAAGGTCCATTTGTTCAATTTGGTTAGCAAAGCCAAGTGGTTGTGGAGATTCGTAGTGGAAATACGGGGGTTATCAATGGAGTTGGTCACCAAAACCAAAACTATTGTGGTGCCATTTTTCCTTTAAGGGGTGGAGCATGTACTTGGGAAACAGAACAAGATTAAGTTTTGGTGTCACAAGTGGTGGTCCAGTTTGCACTAAGGATAGATTCCCTAGGTTATTTTGGGTTTCATTGATTGATGTGGGGAATGTTCAAGGCTTCTGTGTGAGAGACACCTTGGGGTGGATGGAACTTGCACCTTACTTAGAATGAGTGGCAAGAGGAAGTGGGTGGTAACCTCTTGGAGGTCCTTGCTTTGATGGTGCCAGATAATGAGGATGATGGTTTGAAATGGTGTGGTCTAAAGTGGGAGTTATTGGCGTCTTCTTTTTATAATCATTTGGTGTTGTGTGAGGCCAACCCCAGAAGTTATCAATAATTCTCCCATGATGCTTGTTTTGAGGAAATTTGTCCCACCAAATGTCTCGTGTGTGGGAACTCCCAATGTGGAACCATATTTCCATCCAAATGTTATGTTTTCTTGGAAGGGGCATAAATGTTGATTCGTGATGGCCCATATGTAGGAGAGGGCTAGAGAATAGGGACACCTCCTTCTTCATTGCGACTTGCTCGCTCCATTTGTCTTTATTTCGTTCAAGCATGTGGGGTTGATTGGGCATGTCGTAGACTATGGAGGATGTGTTCCACGGTTGGTAGTGTCAAACTTATTCCTAAGGGAGAAGTGGAGTGATTTGGAGTCTTATTTTCTACATGATTGTGTGGGTTATTTGGTAACAAAGAAATAAGGGGTATTTGAGCCCACTTATTCGTCAAGGGACCTTCACCTTGTTATGGATGTAATGGAATTCTTATAGTATGCGTGCACATCCCATGTTTTCTTCAAAGGAACCCGCTTTCAAGAGTTCATTTTTCTTGAGAGAAATTTACGAGGTCCAAGAATTTTATTTAGGGTTAGTTGGTCTTTGCCCCTTAAAAGTTTATTCTTAATTTTGTTTGGGTACCAAACTTTTACTTAATTACTCTTTGGGTGCCATTGGACCAGAGAGTCAACAACGTTTTAGATTTTGAGATCGAAGGTTAAACTTACTACTTTTAACCATCATTTCAAGGGGCATTTTGGTCAAGATAATTGACGAGCTGATCCGCAGTTAAAATGACACTCAAAGGGTGATTATATGTGACATTCGTTAACAGAAAGTATACATTTTGGGGACAAAAGGTAAATAACCATTCTTTTTATTGTATTTGAGGCTTTGTGAGTTGCAAATTTTGTAAATTGATGAAACCTAATCTACGAACTAAAAATAAAATTATATGACAAATTGTTGAAAGGAAATAAAAGTAAATAATCTCCATTAGAATTTCTTCATTAATTAAAATCAATTACAAGCAATGGCCTATAGGCCCTATATAACTAAACCTAATCCTAGATTTTATTGGAGACCTAATCTCCAATTATTTTAATGGGCTTACTTAGGCCCGACCCAACAACTAAACTAAATTAAATAAATTAAATCCTACTTTCCATCATCCTCCCCAGGTTAAAGAAGCTCATCATCGAGCTTGAATTCGACAGAGTTAGATGAATCAACCGTCATAGAACACAAGGCGAAGTGTACATGAAGTAGGCGACCTTGAACTTTGCAATGATGCACACTTGTCAACGACAGTTGAACCAACTCATAAATGGAGCAAGGTGATTAAAAAAACAGTAATTTGCGCCATCTGCTGAGTAGACTCCTTCACATAAGCTCGTTCCACAAAAAAATTCCAATATAGCCTAGGTCAATGTAACCATCGTCACTCATTGCTTCTGCTGCTGTAGAAACATCATCCTATTGGCCAAAAATGGGGAAAAAATCACAAAATTTGAATGCATTTCGAAAATCAAGTACGCGTGAAAGTACCCTTAACTTCCTCAAAACGTTGGACGGACTCTGACAGACAGTATGACTCATCCTACTCTTTTCACATTTGTTCAAGTTCATATTTTTCTAATATTTCTCAAAGCGCTCTCGTTTTATCCTCAAATATCTTGTTCATTTCCCGCATGCTCTTCCGACAAAAATCTATCATTTTCTGCTCAACTCGTGCCATGGGAACAGTAAGGGTGTGTACATCATGGGCCAATGGGAATGGGGGTGAAGGTGGTGGTGTAAGGTAGACAGTTTGAGGTTGGGGATAACGAGGGACGTGTGTATTGTGATCAAGGAATGCGTTTTCGCGAAATCTCGCGAAAATTTGGTGATATTTTCGCTTATTTTAAACTACGAAAAGAAAAATTGCGAAGTCCAAAATAACATTATTTTGACAGTTTTTTCAAATTTTTTTGTTTTATTCGACAAAATAAAAAAACAGCGAAGAAAATACAGTTTTTCGATGGAAAACTTTCGACCAAAATCTTCTTCTCTGGTCTTCCTCTTCGATCTCTAGTCTTCCTCTCCGATCAGCCGAATGTTCTGATCTATGCTCTTCTTCTCCGATTGACCAGTCTTCCTGTTGAATTTGTCTTCTTCCTTCCTACTGGATCTGCTTCCTCCCTGCTGAATCTGTTTGCTTCTGGGTTGGTGGAGAAACCACAGATGAAGAGATGAAGAAGCTGAGGTCGCACCACCACAGCCACCTCCGTTTGTTTCACCGGAGCAGCCATTGTTGTTGACTTTGTTAAGTGAGAAAACGGAGATGACTCGGTAGAATTATATGGGACGGGCAGTGAAATTATATGGGATGGGTTGGTTTGTTGATTTTTTTTTGTTTTTTTATTAATTTTTTCATCTCCCCCTCTGATTCATTTGTCCTTTTTCCACTGTTATCACCATGACACCCATCCATCATCCAACTTTTTTCACAGTTATCATCACGACACCCATCCATCATCTATATATTTTATACATCATCTCATTTCGTAGTGGCCTATGTGGCACCCATGCAAAAATCAAATATAGTGTATGTTATGATGATGAATGGATAGATGTAGCAAAGTATAATAGGAGGAAGGGAGGGACTAGTGTGGGTAGTATGCAAAATATATATATATATATATATATATATATATATATATTAGTGAATTACTATTAATAATATGTTTAATGTATCTTCGAATTTTTTTTTACATTTTTTCTTTAAACATCGAAATATTTCTTAAAATCAGGAAATCGAAATTAACTCGAAAAACGAAATCACAATATTAAAATTGGTTATAGGTATTAAGACACTGGGATGTTGGACTTGTAAACCAGTAAAAATAAGGGTGCATCTGGTTATGGGTGAACAAACCATAGAGGAGGGTGCAATTAGATTGGACTAGGGACTTTAAGTGAAAAACAGGGACAAGGACTGATATGAAACAGGACTAGGGACATGTTTGGGAATACTGGAAAAAATTATGTTATCTTCCCAAACACGATTTGAAACAAAACAGGGGAGGGGAACAACCTATTTTTTTTCTTCAGAATCAAGAGTTGTTGGGAGGGTTTTAGGTGACTGCAGTGGCTTCGATAGCAGCGACGGCAGGTGAACTAGGTAGCTTGTGTGATATGGCTGACAGGAGATTGAACGGTGGCTTTGCGAACTTGTGTGTTCTTCAATCTCTATGTTCTACATTCTCTTCTTTCTTTCTCTTTTCTTATTTATTTTCAATCAATCAAACCAATTTAGAACTGTTTCGGTTCTAAAATCTAATCTACGAATTAAAAATAAAATTATACCACAAATTGTTGAAAGCAAAATAAAAGTAAGTAAACCTAAATAATTTCCATTAGAGATTCTTCGTTCATCAAAAATCAATTACAAGCAATGACTTATAGGCCTTATTTATAACTAAACTTAAACCTAGATTCTATTGGAGTCCTAATATCTAATTATTCTAATGGGCTTACTTAGGCCCAACCCAACATCTGAATAAATTATATCCTTCTTTCCTTCTTGTAAATATTCTCTTTCTTTCAAAAATTTTGGATCTTCTACCAAAACATACAAAAAAATGATGGGCTGAAAAAAGGAATTTAGGGTTTTTGTTCTTATTTCTATAGGTGTCAATTCTTGTTGACAAGATCAGTGAAAATATCAACTTAACAGTTCCTTGTTTATGGCTTCTTTCTCTCTTGTTGCTCTTCTGTACACACATGGGTTTGACTGGTGCTTCCCAATCCGATGATGCCCAAGCCGACGTCTTTTCCGCTCGAACAATCAAACTTACATTGAGGTTAATTAGGACAAAAATAAAGAAGGAAAGGCTAGACAAGAGTTCAATGTTGACTTTCTACATGGGCATGATTGCATTTTAATTCAGGAGGTTTTATCTAAAATTATAATGCAGAAGTTTAGGCAGAAAACTGTGGGCCCATTGTGTTACTCGATAAAGACATAAAAGCAGAAGTGACCAAGCAGAACATATCACTTTAAATCACCATAAACACTTGCAAATGTATTAGTTTGTGACGTGCCAAGCAGAGTCTTGGTAGCAACCTAATTTTATACCATCCTTCACTTGAAAGAAGCATAGTTTGGCAGGGATGTCCTTCCTCCATAGTACCCTACAGAGGAAAGGCAGTAGAAATCATCATAGAAAGTTACCCCCATCCTGTTGTTTGATTTCCACATTATCAAGATCTCCAGTAGGCCTGTCCAATGACCTCTATATCTGCTTCATCAAAGTTTATTTTCAGTTGAAAATCCAATTCCTTTGCACGAGATGTATATTTGGGATGAGTTGAAATTAGTTTTCCTGGGATTGTATTAAACTTGTCTCTTGCTTTCGTGGCTTGAAAAGGTTGAAATAGACAGTTTTTGTGGGGAGATGGGGGTTGTTGTATTCCAGTTTCTCCAAGGTTTGAGACTTCTTGGTACTCTTCAAGCTCAAGGAATGATCATTGTTAGTGGCATCTGGCCTGATGTGCTAGCATGTGAGGTAAGTTCAGGCTCGTTGCTATACAGTCACTTTTGACATTATGATAGGCTGACTGTTGTGGTATTGTCAGACTTATTAAAGATGATAATCTTTGTCCTTTTTTATGCATTTGTTACTTCCCTTTTCATTTTCAATAGAAACTTTATTATTGATCATCACTAAAATTGGCCAAGGAAGAATTTATATGCTCTTATAAGAAAAATTGGAAGGTGCGATGTGTAGATAATCTAATAACTTATATATGCTTCATATTTTAGTGTTTGGTTAAAGGTTGCCACAAAAGACTGCGCATTGTGCACACCATTGAATTCAGCAATGGGGGTTCAGATATACAGATTATGAGGGTTGCTGTCTACGAAGAACAGTGGGCCAGTCCTTCTAGTCTCAATGACGAAAGGTAATATCATACTTTGATCTTTCCTTCTTAAATTTTTAATAAAAATATATATATGCTTTTTTTTTTTTTGGAAATTAAAAATATATATATGCTTACCAAAGAAAAGAAACAATAAGCTCTTCAGCATGGTGTTAAATATATAAAATGGAAATCCTTCCAATCAAACATTGTTTTCATAAAAAAAAAGTATGTATACATTTGGAAAAGTTTCTTAATCAAAGTAATGATACGTTCATTGAGTTCACACCGCTTTTCTGGGATTTAATGATCATTGTTTGAGGTCTCTGTTTTTTCCAGGGTCAAGTTGGCTACTTTAGTAAACTAGTTTGATACACAAAATTAGGTTGTCACCTCATTATTTTAAAAATGATGACACTTGCGAACTTCTCTACATTTTAAAAATGTTTTGTTGATCCTCATCAGTCATTGCATATGCTGAAAATTAACCAGATCAACAATGTTTCACAACTCTCACATGCACAAGCAAAGCCTACTCGCTAATACTCTGAGTAAGAATTTAACCAAACATAGGGGTTATACATTGGAGGGAAACAAATAACAAGAAATGGTGCCTACGCCACACCAGTAGGGCTCGTCGTGCCCCACGCAATGCTTAGGGGACCTTTTCACTGGACATCCACCTTTTTCCTAAATTATTTATGATCGCAAGGCTTAAACATGCATTTTAGCAATTCCTATGTGGATAGTGCTAGTGGATCCAACAAACTCTATCATATATCATATATGTGATATATAGTATTAGTTATCAATATATTAATATATGTATGATACGATACGCAATATGTATGGTATCTAAGCCTCATCAATACAGTACATGATATCTTATGATATTTTACGACAGACTAATATAAGATGATGTAGGGAAGTACCGTCATTGTACAAATGACGTGAATGAATAGATGGACGATAGGTAATAGCTTGCTAATATGTATCACACAAGTCATACATTAATGAAGTGTTTTTGAACCTCATTGCTTTAACAAAGCTTAATTTATGTCTTTTATATACTTAAATATATAGTATATACTATATTTAATTTTGCACCATATCTTACGATACATGATACATTACGATCCAAATATCTTAAATTTAGGTTTCCGATACTCGATACGATAAAGTTTTTGATAACTATACTCATGGATGTAACAAAAATCTGACTTTTCACCTTCTTTACATTTGGTTGATGCATAAATAACTTATTGAAAGTTTAGGTGATGAACAACCTTTTGGCCAATTTTCTTTCTTGTATTTCCTCGGGGCCCCATCACTTTGACCTCACGATTACTCTATGCCCCAACTCTAGACCTTTTTCAAGTAAAGACTCTAATCGTTCCCTATACAATGTTTTTTCCAGTACCCATTTTTCTTGCGATCTATACTCCCCTTCCACATATTCCACGTTTAGATGTAATAACAACAGAGGTAAGACTGTTTCGTGTCTCCTTTTTCTTATAATCAATACAATGTACTAATATGTTTTGCTGATTAAAAAAAAAGATTGTTGGTGTCTCACACGAGTTCACGATATTAGACCAATATTTTTTTTCAAGTTGTCAACCTTATTTTATCAGTCATATTTTTCTTGTAGATCATTATTGCAACTTGTGTCTTACTGTTTGAGTCTTTACATAATATACTTGTACCATGTACAAATAATTGGAGCTTTTAAAAGATTTTTTTTTTCCAAGTTGTAAACTTTATTTTGTTAGTCATATATTTTACTTGTAGATCATTATTGCTACTTGTGTATTACTATTTTGAGTCTTGACATAGCATACTCGCAATGTGAACCAATATTTGGAGCTTTTAAAAGATAATATGAAGCATGGAATATTTGAGGTGCAAAGCATAAAAAACACATGGATTTTTTTTAAAATAGAAAGTGTCCTTGTTATGTACTTAGCTCGCATAGAGTGTATGATAAACACTTCCTAGCAGATTGGAGGAGACAGTCCTCTTTGTGCCTTTCATGTGCAAAACAACCATATCCGATGCATGGTGGTCATAGCTTGTGTAAAATGTATGTTGAAGCTGAACATTTTTTTAGCAGAGTGGAGTTAGTAGTCGTGTGTGTTTCATGTGCAAGTTAACCATCGGTCCCTTGGTGGTTCTTTTACAATGATATGTTTAAGTGTTTGTGAAGCTAATTGGATGGAAGAAGATAGTATGTGCTTATGTGGAAGCAAGTCATGAACACTAAGTATGATCCTCAAGAACCCGAATGGCTTCCTAATCATTCCAATCTAAAATCCCGATTCTTAGAAGGTGTTAAGGTGGTCCTAGTAAGAAGTGAGAAGCTTAATTTTGGCTTGATTTATTGTAAGGGGATGAGCCATTTGTATCCCAGTTCGGTAGATTTTGTGTTTTATCTACCAAGAAGAAAGGTAGGGTGGAGGAGTTTGGGCATCTTGACAATGACACTTCACAGCATCTTCAGTTGCGTCAAGCACCACACTTTCCATTAGGGAGTTGAATGAATTTGCATGTGTTTCAAGCATCTTGCAAACCGGGGCGTGGAGGGTAAGATGATACAGATGAAGTGTTTTTGGTTAGCTCTTGTTTTCAAGCTTTTGGTGATGAACAACTTCCTCCAAATCATTTTACCGACTTTCCAGTTAATTTGGTATGGAGGGAATTCCTAACTAGAAATGGATTCTGTATATAGACATTGGTATGTAATCGGGTTCCATCAAAGGAAGTTTTGGCAAATAGGGGTATGAAAATTGGTGATTTTGTCATGTGTCCTCTTTTGAAAGCGTGTCACATTTTTTCCTTATTGCCATTGGGTGTGAACCAAGAGGGAGAAGTCATTCAATTGAGATCGAAGGTGTTGAGGTCCCGGAGTGTGAGGCTTTTCGATATCTAGGGTCTATAATTCAAAAGAATGGGGCTATTGGAGCAGATGTAGACCACAGGATTAAAACTGGTTGGTTGAAATGGCGAATGGCGTCAGGAGTATTGTGCGATAGAAGGATGCCTGCAAGGCTAAAAGGGAAATGCTATAAGACAATTGTTCGACCAGCCATGCTATACGGTTCAGAATGTTGGGCTACTACGGGACAACATACGCATAGGATGGCAGTAGCAGAAATGCGTATGTTAAGGTGGATGTGTGGTAAAACTCGTAAGGATAAGATTAGAAATGAAAGAATTAGGAGATACTTAGGTGTAGCGCCCATAGAGGAAAAAATTAGAGAAAGACGTTTAACTTGGTTTGGTCATGTGCGGAGGAGACCAAGCACGGCGCCAATTAGAAAATGTTTAGATTGGCAAGTTAATGGAGGGTGTAGACGGAGGGGACGACCGTTGAAAACTTGGATGAAGACGGTGAATGAAGATATCATTGAGCTTGGATTAGGTGAGGAAATGTGGGAAGATCGCATTGCTTGGAGAACCAAAATTCATGTAGCCGACCCCGAAAATCTCGGGAATGGGCTTTGATGATGATGATGATGATGATGCCATTGGGCTAGGGATGATTCGGGTTCATTTTATGGCTTTATTACTCAAGTTGTTGTCGGTGGTTCTCTTTGCAACGGATATTTTTTAGAGGTTGGAGGTCTCATAATTTGATGAAAGGAAACTTTATTTGGAAGTTAGAACAGTGTATATGGAATGAAAGAAATAAGAAGATTTTTTTTTTTTTTGAGAACTATATGGATTGCAGCAGCAGAGATTGGGATTTTCGCTCCCTATGCCGTTGGGCGTCACGTACACATCATTGAAGGGCATCTGTTTTGATTCTTTTATTGTAAATGGATTCTGTTGTTCTATTTCCGAAATCTCAACTCCTTCATAACTTCTTATTGTAATGCATTTAAATCAAACCTTTTGAAATAAAAATTGAATTTTTGTTGGAATCATTGTACGTCTAAAGAATAAAATTGCTACTTTACAGACAAGTTTATAACACACATTAACATCCCATACAGTTAGTGAATGCTAAGACGTGTTAATATAAATGTACCATTAGATGCTGACAGAGTAGTTATTAACACAAGTTTAAACATTTAAATTTACCAGTACAACTATTAACTGTAGAAAATATTGAATACATAAGAGAAGTGTAATGTCCTAAGCCCTATATGACGAGATATTAGGTCTAAATCAGCTCAATAACTGTAAAGAGTAGATGTGGTAACATAGACCAAGTGTTTAATCTAATAAAACATAAATTCAATGACTCCAAAGTATTTCACAATCTAATACAATTTTAGAAACTTTGATCTTCTTAATGATACGTGATGAATAATGAATCTTTAGTTACCGAGTCGAAAACAGGCTAAAGAACATAACACACAAAATGTTGTCAATTTGTATATATGATGTATTTGGATTGTAAATATAGAACATTTCTAGTCATGTTTAAAACATTTTGGAAATTTTGATAAAAACTATGTAATCAAGGAAAGTGAATGGTTTAAATGATATAAGTGATAAAAATATCCAATTTCATATATTTCTAAATCTTCTCACTGCCTACCTGAACTTTTTATGTCTGTTCAGTGACATGGAGTTGGATGTGACGCCGTTTTCTCAGCGGAAGCGAATACAACCATCAGATCTGACTGGATCTTGGAAGGTGTTCGAGATGAGTGCTACTCCAATATATGGTGACGAGGCAATAAGTGAAGAAAGCACTGGAGTGCCTTATGTGTACCTTTGTACTGAAACCTTGACGAAGAGGAGTTTGCCTGAGAGCTCTGTCTACTTTGGAGAGGAAGAGATGCTAGACATGCAGGATGTCACTGTTCTCTGGTTGCCTGGTGGTGTCACAGCCTATGTTGATGTTAAAAAAGATGGCATCCTTTGTATCGGTGTTGGATGGTACTCAGACGAAGGGATCAACCTTGTGATGGAGAGGGATTATGGGATGGATGGTAAGCTCAAAGAGGTACGATCGAAATCTGAGATCAAGAGGAGGTGGTCTGACCCTCTCTCTGAATAATTTTTTTTCTTTGTTTTTCGACTTTTTTCTTGCATTTGGATGAATGGTCATACAAATGTTATAGAAAAAACAATGAGAATGTATGAAAAGAATGTGAATAGCTCTCTGCTTGAATCAAGTAGATGAGTTCGTGGCAAAAGAACATTGAAATAAATGTAGATTTAGAATGGATGTTAAATCTGTTAGTTGACATCCTTTCAGATGCTGGAATTATAAGTTCACATTGTGAAGTGTGATGTTTGGTTTCAATAAGGCCTATCTATTCAGATTCCTATCCGCTTTAAAACTCTCTCGGAGTTGCTCGACTGTGCCTTCATCCTGGCTTTGCTTGGAAAGTTCTGAGGTTTTAAGTGTTAAGTCTTTGATATCATACCACAAGGCTCGATAGATCCATTTCAGAGATGGGTTAAGATCATCTTCCCTTGCTTTTTTCAACCAGAGAGTTCCACAACTCAAATGAATTCTGTAGTCCTAGGGTTCCAATTTTCGTTCAGTTTCCTTGAGAATCTTTTTTTTATTCCAAAACTTCGGATCAACACAACAAACAAGCTTTATTTATTTATTTATTTTATGAATGATTCTTTATAACAATTCAAACTTAAATTTGACACGAATAAAGAAAAGTTATATCTAAACTATATAACAAGAGTTCTGCAAATGAATTGTGATTTTGTACGTCTTCGACCTGATTTTTGTTTTTCATTTTTGCCCTTTCAATTTCATAATATTTACGAGCACAATCAACAAGTGGGTGAACAGTGACTATGAGTAATTTTGTACTTGTGACAATTAATAATAAAATTTATAATGATGACAAGTTATGATTTTGTGCTTCCATCAGCGGCTTCCTAATGTCATACTTTTTACGGTGAAAACCATAAAGCTAATGAACACAGACCAAGGGTAGTTGTGTATATTCAAAAATTACTTTTTGAATATAATATTATTAAACATCGTTACTATGAACAATACTTTGAAAACATCGTTGACGTTGTGTAGCTCTCTCCATTTGCATTCTTCGAGTGAAGCTCTTCTCTTTGCCCGTGGACGTAGGCAAATTTGCCAAACCACATTAAATTGCATATGCGGTATGTGTTTTATTTATTTCCATTTAGTTTACATTGCCTTGTTTATAATTTGGATTTGTTACTTTCTATTGCAACTATCAATTAGGTTCCGCAATCTGTTATGCTTTCGCGAGGTGCAACAAATTGGTATCAAAGCCGAAGGTATTTCCTTGGTTGTTTGTGTGAATTGACAGTTTGGTATGAAAGTATGAAGAACATGACAGAGACGTCAAGTTCAGATTCTAGTTCGAAAATGATTACTGCTACAATCAACAAGTTTGATGTCGAAAAGTTCACACAATTTCGGCATGTGGCAATGTGAAGTATTGGATGTGCTCACACAACAGAACTTAGAGAATGCTTTGGGAGATAAGTCAAACGCCATGGGAGACAAAGATTGGAACAAGTTGAATCGGCAAGCATGTGGGTCTATCCGACTATGTTTAGCGAAGGAACAAAAATACTTCGTCATGAAAGAAACTTCCGCTAAAGTATTGTGGAAAAAGTTGAAAGACAAGTAGATGATGAAGAGTTTTCAAAATAAACTCTTCCTCATGAAGCAGCTTTTTCGGATGAATATGAGACAATGTATTACTTTGTCTGAGCATCTGGATGAATTCAATAGGCTAATTGCCGACCTATTGAATTTAGAAGAAATTGTTCCAGAGAATTATAAGGCTTTGTGCCTTTTGAATTCCCTTCCAGAAGAATATGAACATCTCGTGACAACTTTGTTAATGGGAAAATAATCATTAAATTATGATGAGATTGCTACATCGCTGCTCAATTATGAGTACAGAAAGATGGACCTCAAAATCCATAGGGATGCAGCGTCTGAAGCATTGACTGCAAGGGGAAGATCGAAAAGTAGAAAATCTGGTGGTAAAAGAGATAAATCTCGATCCAAATCGAAAAGTGGGTCAAAGGCTCCGGCGATAAATGAATGCACTTATTGTCATCAGAAAGAACATTGGGTAAAATATTGTCTGAAAATCAAAGCCAAAGAAAAAGGGAAGAAACGCACCAGTGTGAATGTTGCCGAGTGTAGTGATGAAGATTCTGATGAGTATTTTTTGTCTATATCAGCGTTGATATGTTCCACTGACGAGTGGATTGTTGATTCGGGTTGCACTTATCATATGTGTCCCCATAGGGATTAGTTTTCTAGCTTTAAAAAGCTAGATGGTGGAGCTGTTTTGATGGGTGATGATCAGACATGCAAAACAAAAGGGATAGGTACAATCTGATTCAAGATGTTTGATGGTATAGTTTGGGATTTGAAAGAAGTCAAGTATGTTCCTGCTTTGAAGAAGAATCTCATCTTAGTTGGTTCCTTGGATACCAAAGGCTACAAGATAACTGTGTCAGATGGTGTTCTCAAGGTTGTGTCTGGTGCAATGGTGGTGATGAAGGCAATCAAAAGAGGTAATTTGTATGTCTTGATCGGGAATACAATTACGGGTGAAGTTGCAGTTACTGAGACTGCAAGTGCTTCTTGTGATACGATCAGATTGTGGCACATGCGTTTAGGGCATGTTGGTATGAAAAGTTTGCAAACTCTTGTGAAACGAGGTTTGTTAAAAGGTGCTAAGACCTACAAGTTAGAATGAACATTGTGTAATGGGCAAGTAGACAAGAGTCAAGTTTGGCACCGCTATCCACCGTACTCATGGGACTCTTGATTATGTTCACTCAGACGTTTGGGGACCTGGCAAGCAAGCATCATTGGGAGGTATGCGTTATTTCGTCACTTTTGTAGATGATTATTCAAGACGTGTATGGGTGTACACTATGAAGCATAAAAATGAGGTCTTGAATGTGTTCCTGAAGTGGAAAAAGATGATTGAAACTCATACTGGCAGAAAGATCAGAAGGCTCCATTCAGATAATGGAGGTGAATACAAAGTTGATCCGTTCTTGCAAGTCTGTTAGGATGAGGGAATTGTCTGACACTTAACGGTTAGAGAAACTCCGCAACAGAATGGGGTGGCAGAACACATGAACCGTACATTGCTGGAGAAGGTTCGTTGTATGTTGTCCAATGCTGGATTGGGCAAAGTGTTTTGGGCTGAGGCTGTGACATATGTCTGCCATCTCATCAACAGGTTGTCTGTGGTTGCGATTGATGGAAAAACTCCTATTGAGGTATAGTCTGGAAATCCCGCTAATGACTATGACAGATTGCATATATTCGATTGTCCTGTTTACTTTCATGTTCAAGAAAGTAAGTTAGATCCCCGAGCCAAGAAAACTATTTTTTTGGGTTTCGTGGATGGTGTAAAAGGCTATAAGTTGTGGGTTCCAGAATCCAGGAAGATTGTTATTAGCAGGGATGTGACTTTTGATGAGGCTTCTATGGTGAAGCCAAAGAACTCTTAGCAGATGGAGAGTTTGACCATAGAGAATTCGCAGGAGGTGGAGATTGATGCTACTCTACGTGTTCCAGCTAGTCCCGTGTCTACAGATGTAGTACCTACTGATTTCACAGCGGGTATAGATGATGACACAAATAGTGAGACTGCAGTAGATACAGTTGATGATGTTCCAAAGACTCCAATTCAGGAGTCAATTGCAACAAGTAGACCAAAGAGGAATAAAAAACCTCCTCAAAGATTTAGTGACTGTGTTGCCTATGCACGTCCAGTAGTTGATGATGAAGTGTCTTCTACCTATAAAGAAGCAATTCAAAGTACCGACTGTGAACAGTAGAAGAAGGCTATGGATGAAGAATGCAATCTTTCCATAAGAATGAAACATGGGAATTGTGTAGCTTACTGAAATGTAAGAAAGCTATTGGGTGCAAATGGGTATACACAAAGAAAGAAGGATCTCCTAGTGATGGTGTGCGCTTTAAGGCAAGGTTAGTTGCGAAAGGTTATTATCAGAAGGAAGGTATAGACTACGATGAAGTATTTTCTCCAGTTGTGAAACATTCTTCCATTCGAATTTTGCTAGCCTTGGTTGCACAGTTTGATATTGAGTTAGCTCAATTAGATGTAAAAACTGTGTTTTTACATGGTGAATTAAAGGAGGAGATCTATATGACTCAGCCAAGTGGGTATAAGGTTGCAAAGAATAAAGATTGTATGTGTAAACTGAACAAGTCCTTGTACAGGTTGAAGCAGACTCCAAGACAGTGGTACAAGGGTTTGATCAGTTTATGCTAGGGGAAAAGTACACTCGAAGCCATTATGATCATTGTGTCTACTTTCAAAAGCTTCGTGATGGTTCCTTTATATATTTTCTCTTATATGTGGATGATATGCTTATAGCCCCAAGAGCAAGTATGAGATTGATAAGATGAAATGCCAGATGAGAACTCAGTTTGAGATGAAGGATCTTGGCGAAACTAAGAAGATCCTTGGCATGGAAATTCAAAGAGACGGGGTAAAGGGAACTGTGAGTTTGTCTCAACAAACGTATTTGAAGAAGGTGTTACAACGATTTGGGATGAACGACAACACAAAATCAGTTAGTACACCTCTTGCCTCTCATTTTAAACTTTGAGCTTCCATGTCTCCTAGCACTGATAAGGAACGAGAGTATATGGATCAAGTGTCATATGCAAATGCAGTAGGAAGCTTAATGTATGCAATGGTGTGTACGGGGCCCGACATTTCACAGGCAGTCAGTATGTTAAGTCGGTACATGCATGATCCAGGCAAAGGACACTGGCAAGCGGTGAAATGGATTCTACGGTACATCTTGGGTACAGTAGATGTTGGTTTACTCTTTGAAAAGGATGCGAGTAATGGTCAACATTGTGTTGGTTATGTGGATTCATATCATGCAGGAGATCTAGATAAGCGACGATCAACTACTGGTTATATCTTTACTCTTGCTAAAGGACCAGTAAGTTAGAGATCTATGTTACAGTCTACAGTTGCATTGTCTACAACTTAAGCTGAGTATATGGAGATTACAGAAGTCGTTAAAGAAGCAATTTGGCTTCAAGGGTCGCTTTATGACTTCGATGTAGTGCAAGACCATCTAGATGTCTTTTGTGATAGTATGAGTGTCATTTATTTGGCGAAAAATCAAGTTCACCGTGCACGTACAGAGCACATTGATGTTCGTTTTAACTTTGTGCGAGAAATCATTGAAGAATGTGACATCTTACTAAAGAAGATTGACACCAAAGAGAATCCTACAGATATGTTGACAAAGATAGTTTTCTGGGGTCAAGTTCCAACATTGTTTGGATTTGATCAACATCCTCCGTGTGTGTTAAACCCCTTTGGGGTTGTGAAGGGCAAAGACGGATAATGCTTGTGTAATCGGCTCAGATTTCTGAAATCTTCACCGAGGTGGAGAATTGTTGAATACGGCACGTCGGCGGTACAAACAACCAAAATTGAAAGAAAATAATTGAAGAAGAACCTGATTTGCACCCTGCATATATCTATGGTGTCGCTTAGACACATCTGTATTTAATGTCATTGACGTTGTGTAGCTCTCTCCATTTGTATTCTTCGATCTCATTAGTGAAGCTATTCTCTTTGCCTGTGGACTTAGGCAAATTTTCCGAACCACGTTAAATTGCATGGCGGTACGTGTTTTATTTGTTTCCATTTATTTTACATTGCCTTGTTTATAATTTGAATTTATTACTTTTTATTGCAACTACCAATTGTGTTCCGCAATCTTTTACGCTTTCGCGAGGTGCAACAGTGGTTGCTTTTTGTCAAGCGTTCATTCTAACGTTTGGGTGGCATCTACCTCCCGAACTAGCCGTTGTTGATGTGTTTGGGACTATAGTTGGCATTTTACGTTCTATGTACATTTATTTAGATACTACCTTAATCACCATTAGTTATTTAGAGGATGCAATTGTGATTTTAATTTAATCTTGATCATTTGTTCAATCTTGTGTGTTCAAACCCTATAAACAATCAATGAGAAAAATAATCAAGAATCTATGGAGAGGAATTCATTTTTTAGGTAAACATTCTTGATAGAGATGAAAAAAAGGCCACTACAATATTCACCAGAAACAGTTGATATAAAAAAAAGAGTAAGTCTAGCCAGTGTAACTAAAAGATGTTACAAGATTAAAACCCAGTGTAAGTCTAGCCAGTCTAGAATTGTTAAAAAAAAAATTAAAAGATGTTACAAGATTGTTCTTGTTTGTGGAATACAAAACCCAGTGTAACTTCTCCGAACGCACTTTGACAAGCTTCTTGAGTAAATTGCAAGCTTCGGATCAACACAATGAACCAGCCTTTTTTTTTTATTCCAAACCTCAATTCGAGTACTTCAGATATCCTACATGCACTAGATGAAGTGAAGAACAAGTTCAGTCTCTGATTTGTAAAAATGCATGCTTGCATGCTTAGCTTACACATAAAGAGCCCATACTTAAAAAGGGAAAGATAAAATCACTTTAAAGTTTCAAAAACAATTATTATTGATGACCATTTTTTCAAGATTCTTTCTTGCTTTTTTCCTTTGATTATTCTTGATTCCTTACCCCAATCTATCCACTGTTTTTAAAGACACATAAAACATCAAAGCAATGTGTATGATAAATTAAGGCTGTCAAAATAAATAAAAAACTTTGTTAAAATTATAATAGAATGAGTATCTTTTCGAAGGAACGAAGAAAGGAATAATGCATACTATTGGCCTTTCTACCAATATATATAATTTCTTCAAACATTATAGTATTCAATCATGTCTGCAACTACTATAACTAATGATCATCAGATGTTGATGAGCAGAAGAGATACCTATAGAGCATCAGTTAAAGGAGATTGGGACATTGTCCATGAGTTCTATACAACACAAATACAATCTTCTTCTTCTTCTGCAGTTAATGCATCTGGCGACACAATTCTACACGTACTTATTCGCAATCACCACACTCGCATAGTTCTTAGACTTCTCCATTACTTTTCATCAAGTGTAGAAAATTATCATCATCTCCTCCTTAAACAAAACAATGATGGAAACACTGCACTCCATGAAGCTGTTAGAGTTGGTTCAATGGACATTGTTGCAGCACTGGTGGAGAAGGAGGAGAGCTTAGTTTCTATAGCCAATGCTCTTGGAGAGACACCTTTGTATTGGTCTGCTGCTTATGGGAATATGGAGATACTATGCTTTCTTTTTGATAAAAACAGTGAGGATGCTGTGCTCAGAAGAAATGATTTTTCTACCATTCTCCATGCAGCAGTGATTGCTAAATTCTATGGTACGTACGTGTGTTTCATCATTTTCCTTTACATAACAAATATTTTGAGAATTCATAAATCTTATTATTGTTTCCTTGAAATTTTCTATAGATAAACTGAATATTGACAGCGCTAATATAGAGTTAATTAAGCTTGATGCTGAATGCAAGCCAAATACTATAAGGTCACATTGTCATGTTGAAAGGATGGAAAGCCTTTCTTTCATTAAGTCCATCTTCTCATGATCAGATTCATAGCTCCGGAGGTTACAAGTTGCATTTGCAACCATCATATTACTAGTGTCTTTTGCTAGTATCACATCACTTGGGAAAGAACCTGAAAAGGCCAAATACCGTGTTCATTAGTCTTAAATATAAAGCCATCCATCTTCCTCGCTTGAGGTGACATTAGTACTCAGCTTGGTCATTCCTAGAAGAGTATGCTCCAATCTACAATCAATGATTATTGAGGAGTACAATTTTTTGCTGGTGGAGTTGTCAATGAAGATTTTAAGGAGATGGTCTACTTCCTACTAGCAACTAGGTTTTAAGGTAAAACCCCACACCCAAGGCTCAGGTTAGGAGGGCAAAAGTCATTGGCGTTAAGTTGGGCAATATCGTTTCTGAAACCTAAACCTCCTTCCTCTTTGGACATACATAAAGTTTGACAAGACTTCCATTTTTGTTTAAACCTTCCCATCAAATTGCTCCCCCCCCCCCAAGTAAACCGGCATTGAAATGAGAGTAGGTTTTACTAAGACAAGATGAGCTACTTGAGATAGAAGCGAAAACCACTATTCTTTTCCTTTACCAATCAAATCTTTGGAAACTATTCTTCCTCTACCTTTTCCTTTTTCTTTTTCTTTTTATTTTATTTGATTTTTTTTCTGAAAAGCAAGCGAGGTTTTAAGGACCTCAAACCTTTATATTTCAACTTGAATAGCTTATATATGTTACAGAGCTTGATGTACCTCTAAAGAACTCCCTTGTAGGTTTGACCAACTCATTTACCACTATATATAAACATGTCTGATAAAAAGCAACAAAAATTTGACCCGGGCCTGGTGCCCTACCAATGTACATGTCAAATAATACCTTCTTTTGTAAATTCAGCCTTTAGTCTTTCAATTCAGTATTTTCCTCCCAAGACCAGCAACTTTTCTTAAAGACGTGCATGTCTACCACTTAACTTTTCTTGGACGTACTTCTGCTTACTAAGACAAATAGAGGAGGCATTCAACGAAATTCAAATACCTGTTATCTTTTAGAAATTTACCAAACTCTTCATGTTCCAACCACATTCGCGGAAAAATCCTGAACTGAGTAGCACTGCTGCCAATTTCCCATTCTGAATTTATCAAAACTTTGTCCAGTCCGCCTAGTACTTGATGTTGAATCTAACTGCTTTTCAGAGGCAGTCTTGAATATCCTTTCCACCAAGCGTAAGTAATCCCCCAAAAGCCTTTTTCATCAGTGATTCGCTGACTACTATTGAGAGGATGACTAGAGCATCCTTGTAAGGATTGCAATTCCTCGCGCTCTCAGGTTTGTAATGACTGTTGAGTCCATTGCTTCAAAGCTTCCAACTCTGCAACAT
This sequence comes from Berberis vulgaris, assembly GCA_963556465.1. NCBI lineage: Eukaryota > Viridiplantae > Streptophyta > Magnoliopsida > Ranunculales > Berberidaceae > Berberis > Berberis vulgaris. Next base: position 76,937,684 of record OY747136.1, on the reverse strand, counting down.
GCAGAACACGCTCTTTGGCCTGCTGTTCTTGGTACAATAATTCAAGAATGTTGTGCATTCGTCAAGTACTCCTTGACATGCACTTCATATTGTTGTAGCTTATCCAAGAATTACGTACCCTCATTACATACCAGCTTAAAGTGGTCACTCAGGACGTATTGATCATTCATGTTGAGGACGTTTACTCTATACTATGCAATTATCATTCAGAGAAGTGATGGTTCCAATTATCATTCAGATAATATTGTGAAATAATGATAGTTTTGATTCTAAATTTGAATTGTGTTACACTCAGGTTTGGCAATAAAGATAAATGAGTTATGCCCTTCGCTTACTTGGGCTCGTAACGAACAGGGGTTTACAGCTCTTCATCTCATGGCTCAGTCACCTGCCTCATTTAGGAGTGGGACGCTTTATACATATCAAAATATTGGAACTTCTCCATTCATTCCTATGGACATATTGGCAATAATAGTTTACATGTGTAAGTCAACTTTGCATTTTACCATCAAAACGATTAGCAATTAGCAGTGTTCTTATAGTATCACCTCATGCACAATAAATATTACATGCCCGATGATGTCAATTGATTGCGGAAGCTTAAATCAATTGAAGCACCAAAAGATACATGAACTCCACACAGGATAGCACAAAGTTATTCAAGCTTAAATCTTTTATTCAATAATCAACAATGAAGTACAAATCTCGTTTTCAACCTTATTTATAAAATAAACTAGCCTAAAACTCTCATAGAATTTCTAAAACAACCTAAACTTGACCCATATGGGTACTATAATCAAAATATGACATTTTTTCTAATACTTTTAGCTCAAAATAACTCCTAAGATACTTATAATATCGAAAATACTAGGAAATCAGATTGTTGCAACCAGGGTGACGTGGCGTGATCTCGAAAGAATGATGAAATCTCCAAAGATTTAATGTGTATCTCAAGGTTGTAAAAAACTCCTGTAACGATGTCACATCATCCTGGTTACAAAACCTGATTTAATAAACAAGTTCTAAAACCAATTTTTCTTAACTTAATGATTTTGAAAGTTAGTCTCTTAGATTGATTATTTCTAACTTGGTTAAACTAAAACAGGTCTTCCGTCCTGTACTTATCGGAACAGGGATACCATGATCAGAAACATGAAGGAGATATCAGGTTTGATATCATACCAGGATCTGATTTTCCATTTTTTTTATTGCATCTTTGTAATTACATTGTATATCTCAATTCATTTCACTATAAAACTCCATATATATAACAAGAAAGTAATTAAGGGTGTGCTTGCTTTTAAGAAAACTTTGCAATGTAAAATAAAAAAAATTCAGAATTTTTTTAAGTGTCGCCGGGGGTGAGAAGTGGGAATAAATAACGACTTAAAGTTGCAGATGACGGTATTTTAGAGGTTTTTTTTTATTGGTCCCTAAGAATTTTCCACATTTTTGTAACAAACCAAGATGATAGAACCGTCACCAAATTCATGTTCTACATTATCTCCTGTTTTCCTCATCTCCTTTCACTTTTAAAAAAAATTCGTTCGAACCAAAAAAAACAACCCTACACTCTTAATGTCATAGCACAATAACAGACTTACAGTTCCATTTAAATTTTGGGTTAATTAGCAAAATGTGTCTCAATAATTATTAGGTTTGATTTTGGGTTCCTTAATTTTCTCTTTTGCCTTCTCTTTCTCTCTTATTTTCCTTGAAATTTCCTTGAAATTATTACATTAATTTTTTTTTCTTTTCTTGCAGGAATCATATGGCTCATAAGATGTGAGTAGAATCCTATCAAATGACTGAACAGTGCTTTAATTTACCTGTTAGTAATTAAAAGCCTAATAGTCCTCAAAATGAGCTTTCCCAAATGCATCAACTCACAGTTTTGGTTCAAACATTTTATTTTTATGTTTTTTAAAAGTTGACAAAGTTACTAATTAGAGAAATTCCTCGTACTTTATTTCATTTTATTTTAAAGTAGACGACTTTTGTTGCAGTGTGCCCATGGATAAGAGTAGTTGATGATGCAAAACGTAAGCATGCTTGTGCACAAGAGCTAACAAAACAATTGATAACGATATTATCATCACACAACAACTCAAGTGACATGCCAGAAGAAACCGCGGACATCAAAGAGCCCCTTTTGCTAGCTAGCAAGCATGGTATTGTTGAGGTTTTTGAGAAGATTATTGAAGAATTTCCTGAGATGATGGAGTCAGTTGATGAGAATGACAAGAACATAATGCATTTAGCTGTTGAACATCGAAGTGAACAAGTTTTTCAGTACTTGTTGAAGTCCAAAAACTTCCCCATTGCGAAAATGGTTGCCATGGTTGACAAGGATGGAAACATACCTTTGCATCTTGCAGCTAAGTTAGGAGAAGAACCACCATATGTCCATGGACCCGCTCAACAAATGCCATGGGAGGTGCTCTGGTTCAAGGTATACATGTACCCACCATAGTTAACTTTTTTAGTACTACTCTTACAGTGTGTTTGGTTGCATCGTGTTAGGTACTCGTGTTGACACTCATGGATACTCACATCAGACACTTCATGCTTAGATCACCAATCTTTCTACATATCTTTATAAGTTTCAATTTTTTACTAATGTTACAAGCATATTATGGCAAGTTAATAATAAATGAGTAGCAATATTGACCGACAGGTAAATGAATATTACTAATTCAAAAAACTTATTGCTGAAAAAGTAATTAACTAATACTAAAATGTACAAATGTGTTGCCAATGTATCTCGTATTGCGTTCTTCTAGACAACAGGTCCGACACCTCGTATCCGTGTTATTGTTACATAGGTCTTTAATTAGTGGACCATATTTTTAATTCACATTTCAAGTGAATTTTTAGTTATTCATTTATTTTTATAATTAAAAGATGAAAACTATAGTGTACCTCTATATCTCCTATTTTAGTTTGTCAATTTAGCACTAACATTGACTTTCTGGAAAATAAAAGTTAAATAACTAAAAAAAACTTTTTCATGTTCTAGTTCATTTATCATTTATAATTTCATAAATAAATGTTAAGTTTGAATCAAAACTCAAATTATATGTGACTTTGTTCATTTTGTTTAATTGTTAATTTCCTCGAGAGCGCGATAATAAACACATGTTTGGTAACCTTGATCTATTTCCACATGCATGCAGCATGTTAAACGGCTCTGCCCAGCACACCTACTTCAGCTCAGAAACTCTGATGGCCATACAGCTGAAGACATATACGATGTAGCTCACCAAGATCTTCAAAAAAGGGCAGAGGAATGGGTGAAGGATATGTCGAATACATTAATGATTATCTCCACCTTGATTGCTGCCATCAACTTCCAAGCAGCCTTCACTGTGCCTGGTGGAAATGACCAAAACAAAGGCTATCCTATATTTCTTGACAGAAAATACTTCATTCCATACTGGTTTTTCTTGTCAGTTTCATTGTTCGCGTCACTGATAGGTCTAGGAGCTGCTTTATCTGCTCACTTATCAGTCTTTAACCTAGAAGATTACTACTTTTTTTTGCCATGTAAGCTCCTTATAGGTGGTACTGCATTTTTCGTCTCAGTGCTTTGTACTATCTGGGCTTATGCTCTAGGCATCTACCTTGAATCAAGTCCTAAAACAGACATATTTCAGATGGTGGTAGGGCATTCCGGCGTTTGGGGTGCTAACTTATTGACTATGATGATGTATGTAGATATCATGTACCCTATCCTCCGTAGTGTGCTATATACACTTATACATTCCCTCACTTATCGTGGTCGAGGTTTGTAAAATCGAGTTGAGCTGAGTGAGATTCATTCATTATGGTTGGGTTTGTTAACTAGTTTTGTAGTTGGAGTTATTATATACTATAGTCCATTTGTTTGTTGCCTAGCTAAGCATTCTCACATGAAAATCTATTACAACTTTCTTAATTAATGCTATTATTAGATCCACAAGGAGCTGAACTTATCTATCAAGCAGTGATTCAACTATAGGGCAAGGCATATATCTAATCGACTAGAAAATTAAAAGTTATGTAGTTATTGGCTTATATTGAGATTTCTTCTCAAACGAAAATTCCAATCAAGTTTCCCATTAATAGTATTGTTGTTCTGAACAAATCCCCTAATTCTGCCTTTCTTAATGTTGCAAGCATTATAAATGGCTGGAAGGATAGTTTCAAGGGCTGATCTTAACATTTTTGCTCTCAAAAATGATTTTTAGAACCATTATGAGGTTCAAAGGAGAAGGTGTTCTCAAGAAGAAGTTTGTAGCTCATCGAGCTCTTCCGTATGAACCACCCATGAGTAGAAATATGGCACTATATTTGGCTGCCATATATAACTCTTCTCCAGAGAGCATCCATTTCTACCCCACAGCCGTTTGATCAACAGACTTTATTGAACTCTTTGATTCTTCTAATCCCTAGACCCCTAACAAACCTGCTTCTAATTAAGATAGAACTTCTTTGCGGTGGAAGAGTTACCCCAAAATAAAGTTCCTCGTGCATTTTTCAACTCTAGCAGGCACAGGAGTAGAAATAGTGCAAAGGGACGCCATGTGTACTGGAATGCTTGCAATCGCGCTCATAATTAAAGTGGTTCTTCCTATGTTAGCAATGTATTTCTTCTTCTAGGTGCTCAATCTATTTTCAATCCTTTGCAAGGTTTCCAAGCATCAAATGTGACAATAACCATATCTCTATCAAGGCAGACTGGAAGTGACTGAAGGTGGTTTGCTTTGAGATTAAGCCTGTGTGTGCAGGCTAAGTGGATTTGGTCCTGGATAACTGTGGATGTGAAGGAACAGTAACAGGAATATGGGCCACTGAGGCAAGGGTCGTATCTATAGAGGAGCGGGAGGCAAGTTGTTTGTCAATTATGGCTGTATCCAAGATTTGGGGGATTAAAGGATAATGAGGTGTGATTAAGGCTGACTTGGTAAACCATTGTTTGTACCAAAACTCCCAAAGATAATGGCATTGGGATACAAAGGTCATAGGGGAGATCTTGGTATTATTGAAAATAGTTTGATTACGTAGTTGCCATATAATTATAAGGATAGCGATAAACTGGGAGAGCATCTCGTCAAGCTTTAGCATAATCCCACATAAATTCAAAGACTCTCAGAATGAAGTGAAGGTTGAGGTTTGGGGATGCCCAATTAATAGGAAGAGGAGAGAGGAGCCAGAAATGGGAAATGACAGGGCAAAGGAAGAAAAGATGGAGAACATCTTCCTTTTGGTTATGATAAAAGGTGCAGCTGTCATCGATAGGGATATGCATCCTAACAAGGTTGGCTCCATTCTCCCATTGAAATTGAAGTATGACCCAATGAGCACAAATCCTTGCAAAAAAACTCCTTGAAAATTCTACGGGAACACTACTACAAGCACCCTTATTTTGTACACGAGTACACCCATTAGTTCCTACCACTGGACAATCTTTAGTTCCATGTTGCTAATAAACACAGAGACAGTTGTGTAAAGCCTATGGAGTTGACTACTGTATTTAATCATATCTATCAGCATAAGTTTCATCAACAATTGGGGTGAAATGCACAACAAGATTCAGAAACTTGCATTCAGTAACACAAAAAGTGAGATTAGTTAGCATGAGATGTGGTGTAAGTTGGGAGCTAAAACATTTGCAGCTCCCATCTTCTTTTACCTATGTAATACTATTAACAGGTTTCGTTACAAGCTTCCTTCTGCAAAACTGCACTTCCAGTGTCAGTACTTGATCCCTGCCTCTGTCGTCTCTGTTTCTTAAGTTCTTCATGGCACTTAAAAAAGAATTCGTGCTTTAGAGCTTCATCTGCACTGATCCTCAGCCTTGGGTTTACTGTTAAACACTTATCTATCAGGTCAAAGAGAGATTCTGGGATGAACTCAAGGAAATCCGGTCTCCTGGTATTCAGTTTGCACCACTTTTCAAGTTTTAATGACGGCAAGGATTGTATGTCATATAATTCCTGGCACCATGAAAAATGGATCATCTTAAAAACAGTATGATTACAAATAAAAACACATGAGAAGAAACTAGTATCATGACTACCTCAGGGAATGAGGATTCCCGGTTGTGTAACTTGGCCACTTCCCATAGATCTTCACTGCCTCTCAACTTGGCAATATCTTTTACATTCCTGCAATATATAGGATTCAATTAGCACAATATCATAAACTAAGGAGCTAATGACATTTTGTTCAGTTTATGCTTTAAACGAAATAACTTACTGTTCAGGATCACCAACAAAGGGAGTTTTGCCAATTATCAAGTAGAGAAGGGTTACTCCAGCAGACCAGACATCAAGCTTAGCACCTTGATGCGGAGATCTAAATAAGACCTGCAGAAACCATTCATTTTACACTTATACTCTAGGTGCTACCATATGTACATGCAGACCTACTGAGTAAGATCTAACAATATTCAGAACTAAATCATCCCACAGAAACAGACAACAACAGTGATAGTTTATGTCGAGGAGTAAATCAACTAAGACACTAACTGCTACTAAGGTGCACTTATTCAGCTCCCTAGTCAGCAATATGGATTTGCTCAAGTTTAAGATGATCCCTGTCAGATATGGACTTGTTCAAGTTTAAGATGATTCCTGACAGATGAAAACGTTTTTCGACAAATGCTTCTCAAGATACAATCCATACATAGTAGCCACTGGCATAGACCTAAACTAACTAGAAGCAAGTTAGTCCATGAAGTGCGCCAAAAACCAAATTATAGTCTATTTGACATGGAAAAAACTGGTTTTACTCCCTTGAAGCCCATATTCTGTTATTGCCATTATTACTATTTTTATCGACATAATTATAAGTTAACAACTCTTGCTATTACTATTGGGTGGGGGAATTTCACTTGGATAACAGATATAAACCTTTTTTCCTTAATATTTTACCTTTCCATCCTAAGCTGTTAAGTTATCCCATTATATCAGTTACTTGTGGTATACTCAGGATATTTATCGTGATATATATTAGTGAAAAATGACCCCTATCATCCTAGATCTTCTATTATAGATACGACACAAGACAGAGATGTTATTTTATGGTTCGTGAGCTGGGCGAGACATCGAGTGCCCCTAGGTTAAGCATCAACTGAAGATTCTGATACAGAATAATAAGGTTATATGTCTAAGGGTGGTCAGTGACCTTACCTCTGGTGCCCGGAACCCCTTGGTTCCAACACAAGGACCTTCTTTCTTATGCTTTCCATCACCTGCAAAAAACATAGAATATTAACTAAAATGCTAAACGTCATGTCTCAGGTTTGACATAACCAAGCACATGGAAGTCACCTTTTTGTTTTAACAATCCTGCACCAGAAACTGCGGCCCCACTAGAACGTAAAGGCATAGGAGTGAAATGAATACTTTTTCTGTCATTTTTCCCTGGAGGAGCAGCAATCCTCTTACTCTGAGATGCGGGAACATTTACTGCCTTGTGCTCAGCACCTTCAATAGCCAGGTTCATCAGTTCTTTTCTTCCAATGCGGCAGAATATCCGCTCCCTTAATCTCTCCGCCGAATGGGTTCTAGTACTTGTCACATCCTTTGCTGAGGTTATCCCTGAGCCGTCTGCACCCTGGCTTTTGAATATATTCCCACTGCCCAAATCAGGCTGGGCCTTGGATTGTGTTGCATTGGCTCTCTTCTTCATGTTCTTGGGTTGTAATGACAACTTGGAACTATTCACTGCCTCGCGATTTGCGGCGTCCAGTAATCTGCTACTTATTGCTTTTATTTCATTGGGAGGAAGAGATTTGGTAGTTGGTACAGGAACATGATTAAAGCTTGTATTGCGGCTCTTTGATTTGCCTGAAGACAGATTCATTAACTTACTTATTTAATCAAGTGATAGAATGACAAAAAGAAAATGCTTGCACCACAAAAAATATTGTAATAAAAACCAAATGAGTTTCAAGAGTTCAAAAGGCAAAAGAACTTTTCTCCATCTAATTCTAACATGACCAACATTTTTTTTAAGTTGTGTATTCTCCAGAATCTTCAAACCCTTTAAAAAATCTCTCCTTACCAAATTTCCGTAGGCTGTTACTGAACCTCATTGCATTTCTATCCACCTTGCTTCAATCTTACATCTATCTAGTATGTCTAGTTGATCATATATCATTTCTGATTTATTTTTTGTAACGCTGTAACAACTTCATTTATGTGAACATCTAATAATGCACAGGCATGGCACTTTCTCCACACAGCATTAGTTATATGGCAAGCATCTACACTAATATCTACAATCCTTATTTCCATAAGGACCAATCCTAAGGCTATTTTGGTTTTATAAGGGGAAAAGGAGCAGGGAAAACTGTCGACAAAGAAAAAAGCGAAGGAAGAGAATAACAAAGCGATAGCGAAGGCAGAACTTGAGGCTGACAATGGTCTTCAATCTCTTCTCTTCTTTTTCGTTCTGTTTTTCCTCTGAAATTTTTCCTTGAAACCAAATTTCGGATTACATTTAAAAAAATAATTATTTGCATATGTAATTGTTGCTCAAAGTTAAGGTAAGAAACAAAGACTTCGATCCTATTATACAATTATAAGTTTCCACTTGTAACAAATAACCACACTAACTAAACATGAGAGGAAGCTTACTGGTACTGCCATACTTCTGATGCAAATCCTGTGAAAGAAAAGAAAATAAAACAGTAAACCATAGTCAAAACACACTATTCTTGTGAGACCAAAATGTTCAGATAAAGCACAGCAAATAGGTAATAATAAAAAAGAGAAATCTTACTTACAGTGGCTAGGTTGAAATCAATAAGGTACCCTTTGTTAAGCTTACGGGAAAAAAGGAAGTTCCCAGGCTTAACATCTCTATGTACTATTCCCTGCAGAAATGGAAGACAAATATCATCTCTTTTCACATCGAGGAGAGACACAAGGGATAATAAGAACACTGAATCCTGTTTTAGATTCTCTAACCTGCTGATGCAAACTTGAAAGGGCTCTAAACATACAATAACCATACCACCGAAGCTCAAATATATTGATTTCTCTCTTCAACACCTAAAACATAAGGCATATTTGTCAGAAGGAATACACTACAGAAATCATATAATTCATTTATCATTTATCTAGAAATATTATGGCATTTTAGTGATACCTCGGGTCTATCATGTTCAACATGCTCTAAAATAAAGCATTCAGAGTTACCACTGTTAAAAGAACCCTCGTACTTAATCACAAAGTTTCGACCTCTGCAGAAGTAATTAATTTGCAGTTAAAGTTCACAAGTTCTTCAGTGAATCAAACAATCAGTTCTTCAAAAAGGAGGGAGGATTGAATGCTCACCCAAACCGCTCCAACATCTTCAATTCATTGTGAACATGGTGTATGTGAGCCTTTGGATGAGGACCTGAAGATGATGAGCATGGGTTTAGATTTCAGTTTGTCATATTATACTGAAGTATCATGCAGCTAAAGCTGTTTATTTCTATATGCAAGTAGCTAAGTAATAGTTAAGACCATTCTAACGCAACTAAAAGTACTTTCACTTAACGAGCCCAATGTTGTGATTTCATTAGTGGGTGTGCATGCTTTTTAGCTGGTGGCATTTAGAATTTTAGATAAGACTGTAGGATATTACAAATTGTCAGGTAACAAAACACTAAATTTCCTAAGATTAGAAATCATACTCATTGTTTTCCTCTTCCTAACAAGGTTGATTTGGGGAGATTCAAAACAAATAGGCATTGCAGGTAAATCACTAAAATAAGGATCAAGAGTGTAACTGCCTGCGTGTAGTGTGCACATAAAATTTAGAATTATTCTTTGCAATAAATATACAATTTGAAAATACCATAGTCAGTCCTGTAGGCATCACAATAACAAAAATTATGAAAACAAACTCATCTTTGGTGGCCCTCCATAAAATGGCATATCACCTATGGTGTCTTGGTTAGTTATCCACTTCATCCTAAATAAATTCCAATAATGTGAATCTAAAGCATATACTTCTTGAATATCATAAGCTTCATAAACTGTATAAAATCTTCTCCTGACACTATTTCCATCCAGTATACACCTTGAGAGATACAGTTTCACATCTTTAATCAACTACTCACGACCACAATCTCACTACTTAACATGCTTCATTTGGAACTTGCTTAACAAACCTCTGAGCGCACCCAGCACCAAATGTAGGAGTGGATTTCCATCAACTTTGATTTTCTACCCATCATCTCCTCTAACAGTTTCCTTGTACTTTCTCTCCCAGTTTTGATTTGTGTGGTTGAACTAAGTCTATCAGAGAGATTGGTTTGTTTTGGTTTGGTTTGTGGTTGTTGAACTTAGACCATTGGAGTGGAGTGGAACTCACTTATGCAATATATATATATATATATATATATATATATATCATGAAATATTGAACCCTCCTGGAGGCTGTAGCTAGTTCAATAGTCCAACGCCTCAGCGTCTGAAAACATTACTATTAACTACGTTCTTGGTTCATATATTTCAGTTGACAATACTACTTTTCATGGAAAAGTTCCATATTTAAATAAGCTATCTATGACAGTAGACATATAGCAAAGAACAGCAGAAAACTACACCTACCTAATATGGTATGGAAATACTCTATAAGAAGAATCTTATATTTATCCATCCTAAATTCAAAAATCTCCACAGTCAAACTATTCAATTAACAAAAGCTTGATATGGATAATATGTTGCCTCCTACATTGCTATAGCTAATTTTCAGTTTCAGCACAGAAAAAGATTTAACGAGGGGTCAGCATCAGTTGCAATGTCCTAAAAGAAGCACCTAGTCAACAAATAACCATGGTATAGATAGCAGAGTAAGCATAGTCTATGAGAAGAACACTAAAAAAAAGGCAATAGCCTGAATAAATAAATGCTGCTGGTACAGATTCATAATTGGAACAATCGGGCATTCAATAATAATTAATAAGATAGTTTTGTGGTTGTCATGCATACATTTAATTGCAAAAGTCTTTGCATCATCCTTCCTCTTAGCCCTGTAAACAGTCCCATAACCACCTACATATGTGATGTGTCAGAAAAAAGAGATGGTCATCAGAAGGTTGAAGTAATAAAAGATGGGTTGAAATTGGTCTAAACAGATAATATAGAATTTTTAATACCTGAACCTTCTTCTTCCTCGATGATGAAAGATTCAAAATCCGGTAAGGATTTTGATTCAATGTGCTTCTGCAGGGTAATCATTTAACATGCCCAGTTAAGTATTTGAACATAAACTGAAATCAACATTTGGAAGGTATAAAGCTAAAACTGATACAAGTAGGCGTTGGATGATAAGGCACATTTGTTCTCATTTATTAGATGATATAACTAATGAATTTGACTAGAACCTTACATTGGGATCAATTGAAGTAGAATCTAGCTTGCTTTCTTTCGTAATGACAACCTTCTGCTTTGACTTCTCTTTGATGGATATGCACTTCTGATCTTGTTTAGTATCATCATTTTTCTTAGGAGAATCTAACAATTTGGATGGAACTTGTTGTCCTGGAGGTGAAGAAGTTTGGTGCAATGTCATCAGCATTGTAGAGGATTTTTGTGGCCGCCTCTTGGAAGTAGAGGGCTTGGCGGAAGGAAGAACAATAGGGTCTTCAACCTTGGCGGTTCTCAAGTCTTTGCCTAAAGTCGTCATCTTATCATCCTGGTTTGTTGGACTTGACGGTTCGAAGGTAGATATTGTCGGATGCAATCTCAAGTTTGTTTTTGTCAGATGCATTTGATGAGTATTATCCATTGTGATAGGATCTTTTAGACTTGGACTAGCCTTCGATGGTGAAGAACAATCTTGAACTTCTGCTTTTTGACAAGTCATTGCAGTTGCGCACATTTTATTTGTTGTTTCCTTGTGCAATACAGAACTTTCTAATTTATTTCGAAGAGTTGACTCACAATCACTCTGAGAAGCACTAGGTACAGGAAGATTTAAGTCTATACCGGTACCAACAGTACCAGGCTGATGTTCTACATTTAGATTTCCTGCAAACTCCCGATGCACAATTTCATCCGGGACTTTATTTGCATCTTCAATGTTTATCAATCCATTACTTGGAGTAAAATCTTTAGATTCAAGAAGTAAGGGAGTTAATGATACTTCTTGACTTGAAATCTGTCTGTCAGGGTTAATAGTGGATATGGCACCGGTCAGCAGACTCATGTTTCTGATTGCATCATTGGCAATATTGGCATGTACCTGTATGCGAAATACAAACCAGAAGCTTCACAACTTAACTAAGAGCTCAGAAATCACAAGAAATGATAGTAGATTTGTAACTTCTAAAAGCATAAATACCTAAGATATGTAACTAACAATGAGATGAGTACACATGTTGGTGTCTGACACAGATGTAAAACACATCAAGTGAAAAATCACCAAAAAGAGACACACTCATGTACTACAAAAAACTAACCTTTTGATTTCTTTTTATTTCTCCGGTCATAAACTTCAACGCGTTACATGTTAAGAGGTTTTTTTTCTTGTAAATCAAATTTTCTTCTTAAATTTAGTATCCAGTCATGATAACCTTTGAAAGAAATATGAAAGGATGATGATTTAAGTTACGTAACTTATGTTAGTATGTTGTCAATGGTGATGCCTAGCTAGCTAGGCAGCTCATGAAAAATTCCATTGCCCCACCTAGCCTAGGCAAACCTGTGACTTCAAAGGAAATGCTTAAGTGCTCATCTCTGTTAACCATAAATCAACATGACAAGTTTTTTCGTTTTGCTACACAAACAACCTGCTTGAAACTAAGGGTTCCAAACTTTTTCAGCTCCAGCAAGATACGCCTTCTGTCAATCACTCAATCTTCTCCACTCTACTACACCAGGTCCGTCTCTCTCTTTTCTGTTGCAGGTCTCTCCTATTTTGTAGCCTTGCTCTCAGTATCACAGTCTTTAGCAGGCTAGCAACAATAGTTTTTTTTTTGCTAGATTTGCTATTTAGTTAGTTATCTAGAACTTAAATATTAAAACATGTGGATTACTTGATTATCAATTATGCATTTTTGGTTTTGGTCCTCTCTTATTGAATTTTTATTGTGTGTTGTGCAGTTAAAACAGTGTTATAACGCCGATATAACTCTGATATAACGCTTAACGGGGATGAGCCATTACATTATGACATTATCACGTTATGGTATCACAGCTCCGATATAACAACGTTATATGGCCGTTATTGAAATAACGTTTTTTCTTCGATAACGCCGTTTTAACTTTTTGTTCTAATACATTAAAAAAAATCACCAATTTCATTCTCGATCGAACCAGAACCCTAGACTCATAGGACCAGAGCTCGCCGTCACCAATCGACAGAGAACCAGACCTCGTTGTTTGACAGAGAGCGAGAGAAGAAGGGAAGACGAAGTGTCGATCACATTCTTTGTTGCAATCTCACTCTCACACGAAGGGAAGATGTTTTTTATAAATGTTTTTTGTTTTTTAATTTAATGTTATGAACATGAATACATGATTTACTTTTTTGACTCTATAATACATTAATACTTTGTGGGGGTATTAAAAATATATTTAAAAAATATTTCGTTATATCCCGTTATAACCTATAGCACTCTTGGACCGTTGTGGGTCCGTTATCCGTTTTAACTGCATAGATTGTGTGCTTTAAAGATGTCATGATTATGATGGTTGATTGTTGACTTAAAGGTAATGGTCTTTATGGAGGATTGATTGGACAGTTTGAACTTACCAAAGGTGTTTGATAATTTGATTTGATGTTCAAGCTTTGTACTTTATATTTAATGAGCTTATTTACTCAATTTTCGAATATAAAAATTAGTTAATTTCATGATAAATTTTCAAGGAATATAAGCATAAAAATGCCAAAAATTTTGTGCTTCCAATGTCTTGGACGAGGCCTAGGTGACCTAACGCCAAAGCAAGGTCGGAACCGGGATGTTCCCAAAGATGGGGCAAAGTGGAGGGGGCAAGAAATAAGTAGCAAATTTTAGGGGGTCGATTAGCTTTTATTTACTACTGTTTGGATACTATTCCCTATTAAAAAAATTGAGTTTGAAAATTTTAACTGCCCCCTTCTCTTGTATGTAGCTCCGCCCTTGCGCCCAAGACTGCCCTTCTCTCTTAGCACCTCAGCCAATATACTATATAAGCATGTCAATTGGAATGAGTATTTTAGTATCAGAGTGTCCGAAACGTATGTAAATTGGATTTTTTTTTTTTTTTTTTTGAATTAGAGCTTCACTGTTACATAGCTAATAAGTGATGTATGCCATGCGAAGGATGCATTTCGCTTATATTGAAAGAAGACATAATACAATGATACCACAATAAGGGTCAGTATTTGATATTGAGTATGCCAAGCTAAAAATAGGGGACAGTTTTCTGACTGAATACATGTCACCAATTCAGATGGATTTTGACAAGATCAAGCAAGGAAACTGTGCAATTACACAGGATTCAACGATCTCTCTATACGCACCGCAAGACCACTAAAATAAAAATTAAAAATTGCACTCTACAACATCAACAATCATGTAAGATAGATAATTGGAAGGTTTAAGGCAAAATTAAGAATGATACCTCATTAGAAACCGGATTTTCAGTAGTGTTGTTCTCCCACTTTCTCTTTTTCGCAGTCGGCGGCAGTGTTTGATCTCCTTTCCCTTTCCGCTTTCTACTATAGTAATTCTTGACAGCATCCCTCCACTTCATGTTGGTACTAGAAACCCTAAGCGGATGGTCGGGATCATCAACCACCTTGGAAACGAACTCTCCAAGAAGAGAAATTGCAATGGAAGAGATGGTGACCAAGTGATCGTCCTTCGAAAAAAGCAGTGGAGATTCAGGAATGGAGCACAGAAACTCCACCAAATCTGGAGACGCACTGAATAGAGTGCATCGCGAAGCGAGTTCTGAACTACGACTCGGTCTTCCGATGCTGAGTAGAATTGCGAGGAGATGCCAAGCTTTGTCTCTCTCGACTGTGGCAGTGGCGGTTTCCGAGTCAGTGTGGTGAGTTGTAGCCATGGCGAGTCAGATCGGAACCGCTGCCTCCTCCAATGTATGGTTTTCTAGGGTTTAGAGAGACATTCCAAGTGTAGATTAGGGCTTTTCAAGAGTAGATCGACATATTTGGAGGATTAGGGTTTAGAGATGTCATGGATCGATTTAAAGAGAGAGTTTTGAAGCTAATGGATCGAATTGAGTTTTCGAAGAAGATTGATTGATAGATCGAAGTGTGTTGTTTGAAATCGATTCAGGAGAGAGAGAGAGAGAAAGAGGGCTTTTCTTGTGTTGTTCTTTCAGACAAGCTTGGAGACGAAGATCCCTGACTCGTTTTGGAGGGAGATACAGAGAAGAGGCGCCAATATGCTACATTTTGAGATTTAGAACGTGCTGGTTTCCCGCCCTTTCTTTTGAGTGTTTTCCAGATCTAAGCTTCTGGAGATCTTAATGTATTATTGCTCGAGATCACCGTTTTAATTTCAAAAAGATAACAAGTCCGGATATATACACGGCCCTTTACTCGTTAATTTCTCAAAGGAGCAACTTTTTGACACCGTCGTTTTCACTGAAGAATACCACCACCAATGTAATAAAATAAAATAAAAATCCACCACATTTCTTCTCTCTTAGGTACAATACCATTTAACTGCCTCGCCTCGCCCCACCAACACCACTACCTTGCTCGCCGGTCGGTTACACATTTCCTCTCATCTTCTTCTTTTTCTCATTTCTTCTTCTTCTTCTCTTCTCCACCTCGGGCGACACCAACCCGCCTCCTTCTTTTCTTCATATGTATATTTTCTTTTCTTCTTTTTTTACCTCAAGTAGATTCGTGCTAGTGGGGGGTTTCCCATTCGCATGAGCATGTGTGAGGGTGGAATTTTTTTATTCCTCGCACAGATCAAGGAAAACAGGATGAGAGAAGAAAAAAAATAACAATAACAAAAGGTGATGAAGAAAAGAGGAAAGGTGGTGGCATGGATGGTGCGGCCCAACGTTAGGAGGGGTTGTGTGGGTGACAGTGGAATAATGTGATGGTAGTGGTTGTTGTTCCTAAGAGAGAATAGAGAAAGAAAAGACGAATAGTGGAGAGAATGGGGTTTATATTGGTGGTGTCTTTCAATACATCCAAAAAATGTGGTGATGTCCTTCAACAATAATGATAGTGTCAAAAAATCGCTGTCTTTCCCAAACAACTAATCTACCTACCAAAATTTTGTCCTAGCATACACTTTTTTATTGTGAAAGCTTGTGGATGTCCACCTCCCTCATTTTACCATGATATAGGGTTTGGTTTATTTGTAAGAGTGAATATATGATATATGAAGATGAAATAATATCTCCATAGATCAAATCTCTCAAGCTCTATTAATTTGTCTATTTTTAGTATTGTTAATTTTCGATTCAAATATCACACGTTATCAGCATGAGGCTCCAACCAATTTAGCGAGATTATTATTATTATTATTATTATTATTATTATTATTATTATTATTATTATTATTATTATTATTATTATTATTATTATTATTATATTTTACTTCAATCTAAGGGCTTTTGAGGTATGTATTTTTTAGCTCAAATTTAATTTCAAATTATATTATGTGCTATACATTTCATTAATTCGGACTAAATAACGAGCTAATGAATCTCTTTCTTTTTGTCATTGTACTTCCCAATCAAATTTGTCATAACACGAGTAAATCTAGCCAATCATGTTTGCTAGATTTTTTTTGGCATTTTTTGGTATTTTTACACTTTTTAAACACACAACCACAAACACTATTTATAAAATGGGTAAAAGTGTAAAAAAAAAACTAGCAAACATGGCTAGCTAGAATTGTTGCTCATAATAATCAACTTTACGAAAGATCCCATGGAATTCAAAAAGCTCGTAGCATGGGTCCAGATAAGCCCCAATTGATGGGTTGGAAGGCACAACCTAAAAATAACCCATTAAAATAATCGGTTGGCGAGTCCAATCCATGGGTTGGCACGTAAGCATAAGGTGGATTTATGCATTTAAACACTGACGGCCTTATCAATCCACACATTTCTTCAAAATTTAAGCTCGAACCAGCAAAAACAAAAACAAAAAAGGCAAAATAATATTTGCTCCACATTCCATATTAATTTAGATGATACGAGTAGTCAGCTTTATGGCTCATGGGATTACTTCATATAGTTTTAAGCTTATGTTATACAATACTCTGTATACTGGCAAAGAGAAGGCAAAATTCAAGTTAACAATTTAGGAAGATGAAGTCGAGCCATGATAGAATCGACTCGTGAGAGCAACATCAGATCATTGCAGGAACCCTCCTCTGATTTGGTTGACCAACAAGTACTGGTTTGGATGAACAAGGTCGCAGCAGGACCTTGATTTCACACTTCACAATTGCCTTTTCATTATTTAGACGTAATAATGGAAAATTTTCCACTGATGAGTTTGGTGTAAGTTTTCATTCACATAACTCTTTTAGGGAACCCAGAGGTAGAAAGATTATAATGCATCTAAAAGTTCATTTTGAATTTGAAAGAACCCATGTAAATTACACAACATAATTGATTTACAAAAACAGATGACAGTGAACAAATTTCCATTTCTAGAAGCACAAGAATTACATGGAAGGAACAAGAATAGTGTATCTCCTCAGGTGTAGACGAAAGTTCACCTACTCAGTAGACGGTGAAGAGAATGTTAGGTTCAAGAGGACGCCGACCATAATACCAATGAGCCCAACAAACGCTGCAAATGTCAAGGAGAATCCTGGATCAGCACCTCGGTTTCTCCGTCTCCTCAGCAAGTCCTGAAAGATGAGGAAAAACAAAAAAATTAAGTACTGATTTCATGCAGTGTATATCTGAGAATTTGGAGTTCAAATGTAGATAGTATGTTGTTGATGCAGAATCTCCAAAGATACAACATCAGACTGGCAATTTGCACCTCACAGCTTAAGAGGCTGAACCTCTTAGAAGCAGTTCGAACTGCCTGTTTAATCTTGTACACTTGGAGTTCCTGCATCAGATGTTCTTTTAACAAACTTTCATAATGGGATCATTTTTACAGTAGACTTCAGGGAATGAAGACTATTAATCACGTCAAGGTGGATTTGTACGTGACCTAATAGTGAACAGCTTAGGATTTCTGCTTCAGAATCATGTATAGACTTTCAAAGCTAGACTTCACAATTATTCTTTAAACACTGATACCAGTGTTTTGGTTTCTAGGTCCAGCGAGGCCTAGACCAAAAAGTATTAATGATAAAATAAGAAAGGGGGAGGAAATGGATCATTGGTATGAGAAGGCTGTGCTCCTGGGCTTTTTTGAGCATGCTGAATCACTTGTCGCACCAAATACTGGGGAGAATATTGAATATTCCATTGTACTACAGTGACAAATTTTAGATGAGGCTCTGCCATGAAACGAGGTGGTCAATGATATCTAAAGCTCAGGGAGGGCGGGGAATGTCTGCAAAGTGGATTAGAACAAAGCATGCCAGTTCTTGGACTACTTCTTAGAGAGGAAAAGTTTTGATAAACAATGAGATGGATTAGAAAAATAAAAATGTGGGCATTCCATTGCCATTCTTGTTTAGGGGCTAAATAACACGCTGTGAAGGTGCAGAGAATGGGGATCCAAAAATGCTTAAAATAAGTAACTATGTCTTGATTTCACATATACCAATGACATACCTACCATTGTCAGGGCTGGAAATCTCCAATTGGAGAATTGAGTGGATAAAAGAAATTTGGCATATGTTTGGATGTTGGAAGTAGAATATGTTGGCATCTCAGTGACTACTTGTGGGTGCCAAGTGCTATGAGTCCACGGCCATATAGATAAGATAAATTGATGTGCAATAGCTCTCTTCAGAATAAACAGTGGAAAAACCATAATTACCATCTTGTAAAATGATATTGAGAGGGGTGTTTGCTCGAGTTAGAGGTCTAGCTTCTTATCAAGAGGTACCCTCTAACTAGAGGTAAATGTCTTATTCAGATTTCTGCAATAGCGTCTGATGAGGCGACTTCTAACTACCTCTAGCCAAACATATCAGTCAGACAATAACTGCCATTTTTTTAATAACCAGATATAATGTTTGAATCAGAGGTGTAAATAAACACCCCCCGAGTCTACTTAAACAGAAAAGTAGCCAACAAATTTTCAGGTCATTCAATCAACGGGAATAGAAAGGTATTCTTTAGAGAATTATTTAAGGAGCTAGGTTGAACTGCAGGGTTACCAGAGTAATATAAGGGTATAATTACATGGTATGGAGAACTGTGACGAAGGGCCTGTGGAAATTTTCCTATGAAGCCTATTTTGCATTGTATTGCAAATTATTAATTTTCCCATTTTATCTTTACCCAAAAACAAAATAAGGAAACAAAAGAACTGCCACACGAAAACTGTAACAAAATCAAGTCACTTATATGACACAATTATACCAGTTCCTGTTGCAACTGCCGAACTTGTTGAACTGCTGCATCTCTTTCCTCTTTCAGATGCTGAGCTTGCATCTATGTCAAAAGCATGTTTTAGAAAAAGGTAAGGATCAAGAGCATAATACATGAAAAAGCTAACAACAAAGGTCCACATAAAACTAAAAGTACCAAGAATTAGTCAAACAACTGGAAAGTAAAACTAACATAATCGACAAGGTTGGATAACTTGGAAGCACCACAAAACAGTGATTAAACTATTTTCACTTTTCAGCTCCTGAAGTAACAATTCTCTTTAACAAGAGAACACAATTAACTTTTGGTATATTCGTTGAACGGTAACATATTCAAAGATATCTCAAACGAAAACTATCAGATTTCAGTGCAGATACGTGTTCCTACACAGATTTATATGTCTGCAAAAATCTTTATCGCATCATTTTGTTTCGCCATTAAGAACACACACAGAGACAAAAAAACAGAAACATAGTAAAAACCAGTTGTAGGTGAACTGTGATCCTAACAAACCAACTCGTTAAGATTAGTGATCAAGTACGCAATTGGTGAGTTATAACTTCAGAAACATAATTACTTAATTCTTATAATAATGAACGAGCTGATTGCACTCAAATCACAACCAAAGAACTGTATGCCTTAACAGAAGTTTTAGAATCTTGAAACATGCTTTCAAAGAAAGAAGGTAAATTATCAAGTAACGGAGAACGTCTTAAAAAGAGTGTTATTTTTTTTGTATTTTTGAAGCACTTGTACCATTTTTATCACCCATTGGTTTATCAAAATCAATAGGAGATATATTAAATAAAACAAAGTACAAGAAAGGTAAGTGGGGAAGTAATTACAGCATTAGGATCCACACTTCGTTTGGAGCTCTTTGAAGCATAATTTTCATCTTCTGAATTCACCTGACTTGACTCAGACAAATAAACAACCCTAAGCTTGCACTCATCTATCGTTCGTTCCCCATCTTTATTGAACTGTCAAGACAATAATAATCATTAAGATCGAAAATAAAACAATGTCACCCGATAGGAAATTTCCATTGTTCTTTGTCCAAGTAAACAAAGCTTACAGTATCAGGAGAGAGGTCATCAACATCGGTATTAGGAGGCACAATTGTACTTTGCAGTAGAAATTTATCTTTGCATTGCATATCAGGAGGATATTCTCTTTGAGCTTGGAGTGTGACTTCACATACAACACAAGTACATAAGTAACGCCAAGAAGTAGAAACAATAATCAATATTAAATTCTAATCTAGTGACACTGACATGGTTCATGTGCTCGGACATGTCAATGGTTTCCATCTTATGGAAAAGATCATAAGTAACATTAAATGGCTAACTAAATAAAATGGCTATATATCTTTCCAATTTACTACTGGACAGTCAGTAAACATGCAAACCATTAAGAATAAGTACAATAAAAGGTCTGAAGATACTGTCCAACCAGATTGACTTAGTCAATCAATTTGGTTTCCTATTTTGGAAATCTCCTAGCTGAAAGCCAATGAAGTATTCAAGTATCCAATGAACAAAATTTAATCTGATAAGTGGAAGCTCTTGATATCTACCAAATAGGAACTTAGGTAAAAATAGCACCTGTTATTGAACACGAATCCCAAGGTTGTATGACACCAGTATTGGGACGTACAAAGTACTTCTTTGGAGATGTGGTTTTAACCTAGAAAAAACACAACAGTGAGTCCAGTTTCAACAAAAGTAGCAAATTAAAAAAAAAAAAATCAGTAATATTTACCACCTTGAAGGCAACATGATGCTCGGTGATGTTTGACACTTTAAGGTCACAATAGCCTTGTTTTTCCAGCTCAACTGTCAAGCAAACAATTATAGCACATCAACGAGGGCTCCCACGGAAAGGAGTAAAAATAGCACATCACTCCCACCCCCAAAATTAGCATCCTACAAGAAATTCACAGTATGCTCCACCCCCGTGTGATTAATATTTTGAATAATTGTCCTGAGCTCAGATTGATTATGTTTCACTTTTTTCTCAGATAAAGACGATCAAATAATTCCCTATCATGGTCCTTGCAGATCGGATAGTCTGTATACAATACAAAAGGAGACTCCAGATATTTAATATCATTCTCTTTTTTTGTTGGTTAACTCAACCTCCTTTTTTTAGTAATGAATTTGCTCTATCAGTCGAAAAAATAATTATCATTCTCTATGAATGAGATCTCATTATTTTTTTCTAACCAATTTTCGCCTATTGGTAACAAATTATGATGTCATTATATAATACAGCCATACGGCATGGACATTGATGCTGCGTACAAGGATACAAAATATTTTGAAAATCTAACACACTAGTTATTGCTATGAACATCCTTCCATCACCTAGTATTTGTAAAAAGAACACAATTGGGAAATGAAAATATGATCATATTTCAATTATAAAAGATTATTCATGACATTTTCTATTAAGACAGATAAAGAAAAGTTAGAAGAACTGAGGAAATATGTGTTGGTACAATAGGATGCAAAAAATTTAATTTGTATACTTAAACTGTCTATGAAGTATTTGAATGTGTACAAGTGTCACGTTAGCTTTGAATGTGTAAGGGTATCATATCTTATCTTATGCAACAATGATACATTTAGTAAAATGAAGTATCCAGGTGTCGTGGGTTAGAAAACGTTCTTTTATGGTTTTACCAATTAGAGGAGAAGTTTAGAGGCACCGGCCATGCTAGGGAGTCATTTCCTTACTGCCCAAATGTGTAGAAAGATGCATCTAATTTTATGCTTAAATTGAATAAAATACCAGTTGAAGAAATTCGCTATCTTGCTAACAACAAACTTGACGCAAAATAAGGAAACTTAGTACTTTAAGTCAATGTGTTTATTTGGAGAAACCTCCAGCCAGCACAACTTCATAACCTTCTCTAGCACTCATCAGCTTTCACCCTTAAATGACATTGTTCTTAAACCCATCTTAAACTTCATCCTTTTCTCCACCTTAACCTTCTCTAGCGTTTTGTGTTTGCATAACCAACATATATCATGTAATGTTTAATATTTTCTGACAAATAGGGAAGGATATAAGATTCTGAAAACAAGCCTTTAATTTCTAATTCATCTTTGGAAATCATTATGGAAAATGAAAAGGTCACATGCTGAAAATAGTTACAGAGTGGGAGCATAGTAAAAACTGGATTTCTTCAGCATCCTGAGGATATGGGACTCCAGTTTGTTTGTTTTTTCCCTAGGGATATTTTTTTTTAATGCTATGTTCGCTCTGTAATTTCACTTGCTTCCCCAAAGCATTTGAACATACTCAAATGTCGGTTTTCTATTTCACTCCATTTTTCTTCTAAATTATGTAAGTCCTTCCATATCTACATGAGTGTATCACAGTCATCCATCATGGTATCTGAAGTTTACAAGGCCATTTAAATACTAATATACCGCATGGCGGTGGAGAAGGGGAATGAAGGTTAGAGAGAAGACAAGTTGAAGAAGAAAAAAAAAAGGAAACGAGGAGAGTGGGATGGTATTTCGGGGTCAAAAGAAGAGAAAGGAGGGATGATTGTAAGAGAGAGGAAAATAAAGACAATTGCATTCACTGTAAAAAGAATTCAAATAGATAAAAACACATAGAGTGTGTTTAGGACAACTTATCTAAAAGGGATTTTTTGGCATATTTGGCTGAAGCTCAATAAACTGTTTTAAAAGCCTCAAAAGGTTTAAAAACTTTCTTCAGCGACTTATGTTGCAAACTCGTGGCGTTTGCAGGAAATCCACATGATTTATTTCTATGCTTCTATGCGACTTTTTTTTAGTATTTGAATTTTCAGCAGAGACGATTTAGACATTGCCGGTGTCTTAACATTTTCTCACATTTTAAAATATATACAGAATTTCCCCTTTCTCTTACATGGTTTAAAACATACAAAATTTACCATCGCCTTTACATAATTTTTCAATATTCAAATCTAGGTTTTGCCCTTGGAAACTGAACAGTATATCAAAATCTAACCTTGCCTTGATATATTTTAATATATACCAAATGTATTCCTGCTCTCATATATATTACCCTAAGATGAAAAAAATTTGTTTATATTTTAGTGATTAAAGTTTAAAATTTTTAGATGTCGCAAGAATTCGTTGATTTTCCAAAATAAATATGCAATCTGCAATATGACACTAGAGCTGAGAATTAATTCAAAATAAATTATCAAGGCAATGAACAACCAATATTTCATTGTAATTGAGAGGAGAAAGAAAGATGGGGTAACACTTACATGGGAATTTGAGCTCTTGAGGTTGAACAGAGATCAATTGTTGTTGTGGAGCACCACTCATGATTGGTTTGCGATGAGCACACTAAATTGATTAGAAAGAAATAGAGATCCTTGATTAACCCTAATAAACTTTAATTTACAACTGAGGAAAAAGCTCAACGATCAGTTAGGCAAAGAAGAAGAAATGAAAATGGAAAGTGGAGAGGCTAAAATGAGATGACGGATTGCTCGGTCCAACACTCCAATAATAATGACCGATCCATCCGAAAGCTAGGGTTTGATTTACAACCAATCGGAAGAGAGGAGAGGGTTTCTTCTAATCTAATCTAATCTAATAATATAATCTAATCGTATCGTGCGGTGCGCAACGCAACGCAACGCCCTGTTCTTCGCTGGTGATCGTTTTTGGTTGTTGGTTTGTTTCTTGTTTTCAACTTTGAATGCCAACTGCACAATCATAGTGTGTGAGACAGAGAGGGGTGCCAGCTCTTTCTCACCTCTTTCTCACCGTAATTTTCTTGGCGTCACCACCAACTTTGATGAAGAACATGATCGTGACTAAATGACATCACTAATTTTGTTGAAGAATATCATTATTGTCTTTTTTTTTTTTTTTTTTTTTTTTTTTTTTTTTTTTTTTTTTAAGGATACAATCTTCTTTATGAAGTACGCCACCAATATAATAAAAAAAAAAAAAAAAAAAAAAAAAAAAAATCCTATCACCTTGCTTTTTATCTCTCCCTCCGTTCTCCGTCAAACACCACTACCATTCCGACATCACCACCTCTTTCTCATTACCTATCTCCTTTTCTTCTCCATCAAACAGTGCCACCACCTCTTTCCCTCTCTTCTCCTTTTTCCCTATCTAATCCATCAAGCACCACCACTGCCACATTTCTTTTATTGTTTTCTCCATCAAGGACCACCACCAAGAAGAAGAAGAATAAAATGATGAGAATAACAAAAATAATAACAAATGAGAAGATGAAGAGATGAGAGGTGGAGCGACCGACGGTGGATGGGGCATGGTGGTGTGGCCGGCGGTGTTGCTCCCGTGAAGAGAGAAAAGAGGGTGATGGGTGATGGTGTCATTCAGTGGATTGAGGGGGGCTCCTGCGCACAGTGGGCAGGAGCAGCTCCTGCGCGGGCCTCCCAGCCGTTGGATCAGAATCCAACGGTTCAGATCATATGGGAGGAGAGAGGTTTTTGGCGGGAAATTTTTTTAAATAAAATTTGAATTTCAAATTCATATGATCTGAACCGTTGGATCAGAATCCAACGGCTGGGAAGCCCGCGCAGGAGCTGCTCCTGCCCATTGTGCGCAGGAGCCCCCCTCAATCCTCATTCAGTAGATCAAAAAATGGGTTGGTGGTGTCCTTCAACAAAATTTGTGTCATTTAGTCACTACCATTTTTTTCATTAAAATTAACAAAAAACCACTCAACTGACACGTGTCATTTATGCAATTGTTGATGACCTATGACTCCAAGAGCCCAGCAATATTAATTTTTGGGAAATGCAATTTATTTTTCTAATTTTGTTTTCTTTTACAAAGTCCTAGCTTAATCCTTCTTCTCTTAAGGGAGAGAATAAACCACCATGATCGAAGTGAAATCATATCTTATTTTCTTTTTCTTTTTTTTTTATTAAGAGAGAATTCCCTATTGTAGTCTAATAATCAACTTATCTTAGTTGAAGAGTTGGGGGTATCGTTTCATGTCTATGTGATACTATATCGTTTTAACTAGTTTTAAATTTAAAAAAAATAATGTTTGCCTTAAGTGGCAATTCATTGAATGCATACTTGTATTTACATGTTTATTGAAAGAAGGAATTATTAGATCATGTTAACGTTAAATTCTAGGATTGAATTGTTTGTACAATAAAATAAAGTTTTATTTAAACGGGTCCATAGTGGTGAATTATTTTCCCTTGAACATTCACCTTCTTGATAGTCAATTTTTCTTATTCTTTTAGGTCGAATTTTTTTTTCAAAACTTCCCATATCACACCCCCTTAGTTTAGATTTTACTTTAATTTCTCATTAGGATTTTCACTTGTCTGGTCGGCCCTACTTATCATTATTACAACAACGACTATATTATTTAAAGAACTCTCAATCAATCAGAATTCAAATCATAAATCTATCTTACAAATAAGCTAGGGGTTCAATATTCATAAGGAATTGGAGATGAAAGAGGAGTAAGAGTGAAAGTTGACGGTTGAGATTTATTTTCTATAATGGCACAATTCGTAACTAAAATGCATGTAGAAGGCAAAAAATGAACAAAAAAGTAACAAAAGTTCGTAGAATGTAAATGTGGATAAGAGATAATTTAAGTTTTTTCGTTTTCTCAAAAATGAAAATTTTCATAGCTATCTATTTAGTTGTAAGATTCTGAAAAACTTGGTATCATTGAAATGTATTTTTGAAGATATTTTTAATGATCAACACAAATACTTAAACTTTTCAAATATGCATTTTCACGACGTGTGCATTTTTAAGAAGAAAAAAATTGTCCTTCACTTCGTAAGTAGATTTCATATTTATCAAAGAATAAGACAAGATCTCAAGGCATATATGAACAAATACTCGAAACCCCATTGTTTGGAAATTCAAAGATTTGTTATTGATTTCTCAGGCAAGGTGAGGGTGCTCATGGTGACGTAGGCACAAACCCAAATAGGCAACGCATGTCACGAGGTTAACCAAATATATTGTCCCAACAACAAGGGGGACACACTAGTCTATTTATAAATAAGTTAGAGGTTTCACTATTTATAAGAAAGTGGAGATAAAAATGGCTATGATGAAAAGTTTGGAACGTCGAGGGTTGAGATTCATTCTCTATAATGGTACGTTTTTAAATATAAAACATGTACAAGAGCTAAACAAATAAAAAAAAAAACGGTAAAAAAAAGTTTGTGGAGTTTACATATGATGGGAGAGAAAATTCGGTGTGTTTCATTTTTCTCAAAATTAAAATTGTTATAACTATCTACTTAGTTGTTGAATTTTGATAAATATGGTATTGTTGGAGTGCATTTTTTTAGATATTTTCAATGAAACCAATGATCAATACAAGCTTAATATTTAAATATATATTTTAATTATTAAAATACATCTAATGCATTTCACATAGTTAATACTTTCAACATTTTTCAAAGGAACGAGATGACCATCTTAATTCACATTCAAATAAAAACCCATGACTTCATGTTTTGGCAAATTCAAAATTTCGACGAGAATTCACTTTCAACACTTGAAACTTTTTCCCCTACTCAATTAAATTTTGACTGAGTCTAACCCTAAAATTTATAATATATATTTTTTACTTTAGAATAGGCTTGAACTTCAAAATTGATTGAGGGGTGAAGGTGGAGATGGTGACTGGGGCGTTCAGTACATGATATTTAGCAACACAAAAATGTATGTGGAGTGCCAACGACATGGGAAAAACCCTAATCTATCTTATAAATCAGCTAGGAGTTTTACTATTCATAAGGATTTGTAAATAAAAGAGGGCTAGGATTGAGAGTGGAGGAAGATGTTAAGGGTTGAAATTCATTTTCTATAATACGTTTGTAAATATAAAGTATGTATAAGGGCAAAAAAAAGGAACATAAAACTTAAAATGAGTGGAATGTACATGTGGTGGAGAAATAAAGTTATTGTTTTTTTTTCTTCCTGAAATAAAAATTATCATAACTATCTACTTAGTTGTCTGTCAAAATCCAGAGAAGACGAATAGGAGCTTCTCCAAATGGATCGAGAGAAGGGGAAAGCCAAAATCCAGATCTGAGTGTGGGTCTTTCAAGCCAAAAACAAATATGAGTTTTGGTTTGTTCTTTGGAGCCAAAAACCTCAAGTCTCTGAGCTTCTCCAAGTGGATCGAGAGAAGAGGAAAGCAAAATCCAAATTTGAGTTTTGTTTTTGGTTTGTTTTTTGGAGCCAAAAACCTCAAGTCTTTGGAGCCAAATTCTGCGCATGTGCCCAACACCCTCCCAGGCCCTCTAGAATCTTTGTTTATTTTATTCAGAATTTCAATAATAATTTATACTTATTAGTGAAATGTTTAATAAAATAAAAAAATATTGAATATTCGCAAAAACGTAGAACACGTCCACACCTTACTCATTATAATGGAAGTTGCATGGCTTCCTGTCCATCATAGTCATCGCCTCAATCATTTATGATCAAAAAAATGTCACTTAAGTAAGTAAGAACAACAAAAATGAACTTTCATTATTAACATCTTATTTTGGCAAATCACCAATCGATAGGCTCGACGGTTCCCTTTCTCTTTTTTTTTTTTTCTTTCATTGTTATCTCTTTCGATTGATCGATGGACACTTCTTCTCTTCCTTATTTAGGTTTCACTATTTCAGAAAAATGAATGTGTATTTAGCCATTCCGTTAAAACATTATTACAAAGCTGACGGTCATTATGTCGGCATTTTAACGGGACCATTAAGCAAAATCGTGAAATTCTATAAATGTCACATTGTCTATCTATTATCCATTATAACGTCGTTTTACATACACAAATGAAACCCGATGTGGAGTATATATGACGTGACTCAGGAAGTCAAGATATATATGAGGGATTTTCTCTTGAACTAAATACAAATTTTAAGTGTTGAATGGGATACTTACAAAGGTAATTGGTAAATGACAAAGGGTGGTGGATTGCATGGACCCCATGACTAAGACTTCATTAAAATTGAAACAAAACACTACATCACTGACACAATGTTTTGTCTAGATTTAGAACCCTCCATGATGCAACAACTCTTTGATTTGTTAGAATTTTAATGCAACGACAACACTACATCACTGGTTCCCTCGCCCATTCCTTTGATAGTTAGAATTTTTCGGGTGAGAACACAACTGGGATGAAGAAAGGGTTTCATCACCAAATTTGAATGAAAATCAAAGGGAAAATTCTAACTGTCGAGGAAATGGGCGAGGAAGGACCCTCCATCCCCTCGCGATGTGTGCCTTCCCTCATCTGCATGCATTGCGAGGGGATGGAGGGTCCTCCCCCCTCCCTCACTGGTTTCCTCGCCATTTAGATTGACTCGTTCTCACCCATGTTGTTAACAATTGCTAGAGCTAGAGGTTGATTGCACCCAACCCGAAATGGGTATTGTTTTCAATTTTTCAATTTCCCAAATCCCTAAATCAAGTCAATGACATGACAACTTAATGGTTAGAGTTTAACGGATGGTACCACTAGATAATGGGTTCGAACTCAGTTGACAGCATATTTATCAGTATATGATGTATTGACCAGTTTTGGTCTTTGATAGGTTATGAGATCCTGAAAACTTAGCTAACTCGCATTTTCCAAAAAAAATCCCTAAACCAAAAGAAAAAAAGGTAAAAGTACAGAACATTTAACCTTAGTCTTTATCGAAAATTCTAGGGGTCGAGCCACCTCAAGATGAGCGTCATCACACATTACGCTCATCTCAAATCTGATGTGCTCATCTCGAGACGGATGGATGGTTACCAATCACCTCTTTCCCTCACTCCCTCCCTCCATCCCTAGCAAAGCTCGTCTTTAATTTGTTAATGGTATTTTGATCACAAACTACAGACAATTTGAAAACAGGCTATCAACTATTAATGATGGGGCATCAACAGGAGCAAAGACCGAAGGTTCGAGAGATGACGAATATCCAAAGGTTCCAAAAGCGAAGACAACGAGTGGGATAATTTTAATAATTATGGTATCCAATTAAATCAAACCATCACAAAGTCGTCCACCAACTTTAATTCAATTCTTTACGTGAGATCGCATGTTCAAGATTCGCTAATTAGGATTTTGCGAATTTCCAAAGTCGCATAAACCGTCCAATCTCCTCGGCCCACTTTGTTCGTTCTTCCTCTCATCGTCCAATCTCTCCACCTTACGTAAAAACACCTAAATCCCTCTCTCTTAACTAAAATTACGCCAAACCTACCTTCACGTCAACTCTTGTGTCTTCTCGTCGTCTCGTCTCTCTTCGCTTCGCTTTCGCTGCTGATTTGATTGATGCTTCTGCAGTGATCTCATTTGCTACAGAGACAGGGAGGTGGGTTTTGGTTCAATTATTTTTTTTTCTACTAGTAGACACTATTTGTTTGATAAAATGCTAAGGTGAGTAAGTTCAAGTTTTCAGGTGAGAATTAGATAGATTGTGGGTTGTGATTGATTGTTTGAAGAAAATGCTAGAGGAGGAGAGAACTCCGCCTGGGATTCGATTGATGAGAAGGTTAAGAGGGAAAGATTGGAGTCTTAAGAGCTATAGGTATTTAGTTTTGTTACTTACATTCATAGCTTATGCTTGCTATCATGCTTCTCGAAAACCTTCCAGTATTGTCAAGAGTGTTTTGGTGCCAGACCCTGTAAGGAATTTTGGGGTTGGTTCGAATAGTAACTATGTAGACTGGCCGATTGGCGGAGGGGACGTTTTTATTAAGGAGAGAAGAAGAGAGTATATTGTAAACTATGGTGAAGGATGGGCTCCTTTTAATGGAACAGATGGGACTGTCAAATTGGGTGAGATTGATGTAGCTTTTCTTGCTTGTTATTCGATTGGGATGTATGTGGCAGGGCATCTTGGGGACACATTGGACCTCAGATTGTTTTTGACTACTGGAATGGTTGGGAGTGGGATCTTTGTTGCTCTTTTTGGAATGGGCTACTTTTGGAATATCCATGTTTTCTGGTTTTATCTTGTAATGCAGATGATCGCCGGGCTTTTTCAGGCCACGGGTTGGCCTTCTGTTGTTGCTGTTATTGGTAATTGGTTTGGGAAGAGGAAGAGGGGTTTGATAATGGGTATTTGGAATGCTCATACATCTGTTGGGAATATTACTGGTTCTCTCCTTGCAGCTAGTACACTAGAGTATGGATGGGGATGGTCTTTTATACTTCCTGGTGCTGTAATTGCTTTGGGAGGAATAATGGTTTACATGTTTTTGGCTGCTTATCCTGAGGATGTTGGACTTCCTTCCCCATATGAGGAGTCAAACTCGGATAAAGAGCAAGGAGTTCATAAAGATTTAGAAGATCCAACCCAAAATAGGGGAGCACAAGCTGGTGCTGCAACTCAAAATGGGCCGAGCAATAAGAATAGTGCCGTTGGGCTCGTGGAGGCTTGTATGATACCGGGGGTTATACCATTTGCATTGTGCCTCTTCTTCGCAAAGCTGGTGGCTTACACCTTCTTGTATTGGCTACCTTTTTATTTGAGTCACACTGGTAAGTTTTCTGACCTGATGGTACTTGAGTTATCTTTTGAAACTGATAGTATATTTTGTTGTTAAAATGCTTAACTTTTATAAATCTGATAATTGCATTAGAACTTTTCTTTGTCTATTGGGTTCATTCCATGAAAGAAGTACACACCCTGTCAATTTTGTTGGAACCAACTAGTTGTTCTTGGGATCTTATGCTTTTACTAATTAATCTATTTTTTCAGTTGTTGAAACAAATCATAAAAGAATTAAAACTCGTATTTGTCAATTAATTTTTTTTAACAATCAATTAGTCCCAAACATTAACATCTAGGAAACAGTTGACATCAAATAAACCACCGGTATGTAGAAATTCACGATTCTAATGAAGCCATAACTTTAATGTTACGAGGGGCGAAAAGTTAAACATAGGATCCCTATCATAAGGCTCAGGACAGTCGTACCTCAAAGGTATTGGACAAGGACCTTGCCTATGGTGTGGTCGTACCTCAAAGGTATTGGACATGGACCTTGCCTATGGTGTGGTGGTGGATGATGTTTAGGAGGACTTTCAACTTGATAGCTGCGTTGCCTACGAAGGGCTTAGTATCCATGACGTGCTCCCGAGGACAGCTGCAAATGTGATGATCAAATCGTTGAAATAGGGATACAGATATTGTTGGGAGAAATTCCTAGACACAACTAATCATCCTGATCATGAAGTGGCTAGTTTCATGTGGGTAGTGGGTTTAACCCACAAGATCATCATGAAGGGCTGGTAGTTCATAAGTCAAATGAGGGTTATTAACCCACTTGCTCATCTTCTTGATACTCCTATGGTTGAAAATTTGTTAGTTGCTACATGGCACTGATAGGAAACAGTGGGGATCATAAATTGCTGATTTGGAAAAGAGACATTCGACAATTCAGGGATGCATATATTTCACTGGTAATGAGGGATTTTCAGCTTTAGAGGCAGAGTGCCAGGACAGTATGAGAAATTAAAATTTTCTACATGGAGAATATGTATCAAGAGCTATGCAATGAGTCAATCCGATATGATTATAAACTTGAGAGAATATTCTCATTTATTGCCTACTCGTGGTAAACTGTTGGAGTTAGAGGAATAAAAAAGTAAGAAGGTACGTCATTGAGTTACGAGACAACTCAGGATGACTTGGCTTTTAAGGATCTATACCATAAAGTCTAATGCAATCATATATGCGTTCAAATCCGAAAAGTCCGTGTTTGCAGTACCACATCCTAACAGTGTTTGCTTCCCCTATCAGAGCTATTTTGTAAACCAATTTGGGGTACCTTGTCCTCTGATCTTGATGACGAACTCTTTCAACCTGGAAAGTGTGATGTGAGAAGCATATAATGAACTCAGGGTTCTTTTTATCATATTTAGTTCCCACTCGACATCACAATCGGAGGAGCCAAAACCCCATCAACTTGAAGCTACACTTTCACAAGATTTCAATTACCACATTAGGAAAACCAAAACTGTGAACAAAAAATATCTCTATTGACATGTCTTGACCCATTGTGAGCTCCGCAAACTGGGATTCCCAAATCTGAACTTTAATCACGTTCTTGGTGAATTTGAAGATAAAATCGGACTGTTCCACACCAAAATATCCGATCAAACCAACGAAAACCATCTTGAAGCGGTAGTCTGAGTCATCATCACCTTTCTATCCAGCCATTGTTTTTTTATCTTTGCTTCTCTTCTATGCAAAACATTATGGAATTTGAAAAGGGAAAAGGGGGGGGGGGGGGGGGGGGGGGGGGGGAATCAAGTATTTAACTTCTTGATCTTTGCCTCCATTTTTTGTTGACCTTTATATTTAAATTCTTGAATTGATCTGCTCAGCACAAGTATTCACTGATGGCGGTTCAAGCCATCCTCAACCTCCGGTCTTGATTCTCTCAATTTTCCAATATATTACATGCTCTGGTGACTGGTATACTAAATTTGATTTGATCCTGGCACAAGCAGACTTAATGATATCAAATACAAACCAATATTTTGATTTCAATTGGGTTCAATTTTATTTTATTTTATTTTTACAGAAAGATTTGAGTATCATTCATTCATCAAGACAAGAATGATGGAAAACACATGAATTTACAATCCCACAAAAGAGGGAAACCAAACCCCCACTAATTCACCCTTGCTAACGCCCTATGCCATACAAGGATAAAACTTCCATACATAAGTTGGACTATTCAGGTTTCATCTTCAAAAAAATTTCAATTCCATTCCTTCTAAACAAGGATGCACGGACACTGCGACTCAACAATTTTCAAAAAATTAGGACTCGGCGACATGGCGAAACGCTCAAACTTTACTTTTTATTTATTTTGCTTTTTTATAACTCATGAACATAAACAACCTAAAGCTTAAATTTTTTTAAATTTTTTACTTTTGAAGCTGGAAGATGAGAGCTTAACAAGAGAGATAGAAAAATTTACAGAGATGCTCGGATAGTCAAAATTTACTGGGAAATGTATCTAATTTACAAATTGTTTCAAAATAGTGTGTAATTGTGTTTCTAAGAGCAAATTAATCATCAGAAACAAATAAATCAAATTACTGAGAAATTATATAGCAAAATACCCTTTTTTTGTGTGTATTGTATCTAATTTAGAGTGAGGGAAGAAACGACCTTGATGATGCCTGATGTACCATCAAATGAAAATGTCAGTCAAGAACCCTCAGATTGAGTACGGCGTGAAGAGGTGCTCTAATTAAAGCAACCACTCTCCCCGACTGAAGGAATCGAAGAATTAGCGATTGCAATTGAGTGCAGTAGAACTTGGTATTTCTTCAAGAA
The DNA here is from genome assembly GCA_963556465.1 of Berberis vulgaris. Classification (NCBI taxonomy): domain Eukaryota; kingdom Viridiplantae; phylum Streptophyta; class Magnoliopsida; order Ranunculales; family Berberidaceae; genus Berberis; species Berberis vulgaris. Next base: position 76,903,862 of record OY747136.1, on the reverse strand, counting down.
CTACTTCCGAAAACCAGCAGAGAAAAACAGGAAAAAAGAAAAAAAACCCCCAAGAAAAACAGAAAAAAAACACTGGCCGAGTCGGATCCGTGTCGGTCTCAGTCAATGTGTCTTGACCGTTGACCGCGTGTCGGATACGTGTCGGGTCGTATCCGACTCTCGAAACGGGGGTTTTCCGAAGAGTCCGTGCATCCTTACTTCTAAAGGACCCGATAAGCTTCCACACTAATCTCCAAGCACTATTGAGAGGACACCGCTTCCACCAAGCTTCCAAAATTGAGTTCAGCATGACCCACTAGCCCAAACCTAGTCTTAGAAAATTTCCATAGAGTCGAAGCAAGATGAAAATGCTATAAGAAATGATGAGACGCAGTCTCATCCGCAAGGTTGCACCTTACACACTCCGATATTATACCAAGAAACACAACGCAAGGGGAATGAGCTTCATCCATACAGAAGTTGATGGAAACAAATCACTAAATGGATTTATTCTCAAATGTCTGAAACAAAGAGTTTTCTCTTTTCTAACAACAATCAACTAGCTTATACAATGGAAATGGCCCTGCCTCCTTAATAATAAAAGAGAGTCGTGGAGCAAGCAAAAAGCAAAACAAAAAACTGAAATAATAAAAATGTGGTGTATTGGTTCACGTATTTGATTTGTGTGTCTCACATAATTTTAACAAAGTAACGTAGTCTGGTACATTAGATGGTCTAAACATCTGACGAGTTTGATTTCCTCCAGGTATACAAAGTTAGAAACCCTGGGGATCCATCCTATCTGTCTTTATGATTTGTCTCTTTTTTTTGGGGGTTTCATATGGTTGCTACTTATGGCTGTGTATATACTCTCTAGCTTCACATCAATGTCCCTTCCCACCTTTAGGAACATAACTGTTTTTCTACTAATGCCCAATCTCACTGAACATCCTCAGATACCAAATTGCTGAAGGCTGTGAATGCATTTTTCCTAGTCTGAAATTTAATGGCGAGGGATTTGATGTTTCCGACATTTTTCTCTGTTTGATTTTGCAGCAATTGGCGGAGAATATTACTCTGTGAAGTCTGCTGGAAATCTTTCCACTCTGTTTGATGTGGGTGGAATTGTAGGTGGAATTCTTGCGGGCTATATATCTGATAAGCTCAACGCGCGGGCAACTACAGCAGCCACCTTCATGTGGGCTGCAATTCCATCAATGCTCCTATATAGGTCATACGGAAGCACTTCAAAGTCCATGAACATCATATTGATGATGGTGGCTGGATTGTTTGTAAATGGACCCTATGCACTGATCACAACTGCTGTTTCGGCAGATCTTGGCACACACAAGTCTCTGAAGGGAAACTCTCGTGCATTGGCAACTGTCACTGCAATTATTGATGGTACTGGGTCGGTCGGTGCAGCTCTTGGGCCTTTTCTTACTGGCATTATTTCAACAAAGGGATGGGATGCAGTGTTTGCAATGCTTGTGGTTGGGGCCTTTGTTGCTGGTCTTCTTTTGTCGCGTTTGGTATTAGCTGAGATTCTGGAGAAGAGTACTAAGCAGTCGCCTCAGCAAAATACTGCAGGTAATCATGCTCTTTTCCTTCTTGTCTTATTGTCTTCGATCAGAAGGCAAGGACCACCTAATAAGTTATCTGTGGATGGCATCAAACATTTAATAAAAAGTTAAGTGTAGATGAATAATTGATGGGAGATATGGCATCGGTAAGGGACATTGCCATCTGTGTTGATCTGGCAAAAAACTGGCTATTCTTTTTTTGGATTGGCAAGAGACACAGAAATGTGTTAAAAACAGGAATCATAACACCAAGAGTGCTTATTGACACTTGAATTCTCGTGCTATTTTGTAACAACTATATAAATATATTGCAAATAATCCAATTGCTTTCAATATTAAAGGAGTTTGGGACGTGCTAAATATTTAGTTTCCTTCACATTTAAACTCGCTAATGTGGAGTTTCCATTTACCAGAATTATAGGCTCCTTGGTAAAATGCTACTTTTCTCTTTGCAGGTTCTGCAACTCAACCTCTTCTGAGGGATGAAAGGTGAAACCAGTAATGAACATTGTGCAAGGTTCTGCAAATCATGGAACTTTTGAAGTCATAAGGCAAGGATTAAGAGGGTAAAACATTGTGCGCAATAATCAGTATAGTATGTTACAAGTTGGGAAGTCTCCATATCTTCAACCTAGCCTGCAATCTTCCTTTGTATTGTTCATTGCTGTCAAGGTCATATGGAGTAAGTGTGGGTTTTAGCCTACACTTCACTCACTTTTTTTTTTGTTTTCACCACAGTATAGTTGGTATAGTAATTAGTTTCATAGGTTTTTTTTTTTTTTTTTTTTTTTTTTTAATTTATAAATCTTTATATATGTATTGAATCTTCTAGATATAAAGGATGCTTCCGGCCCCTTTTGTTGGGTTACTGTGTTCTTCATATATCAGAGACATCCCAGCTGCTGCCATAGGATTTCTTCATCTTGCTGGTGTTAGCTTGTTATTGGTATGTTTTTCTGTTGTGTATCAACTTTATATTTTCTCTGCTTTTATGCTGCCTATCTTTTTGATGGTTTTGAACTTAGTTGTTGAAAGGCCTTATTTTTCATTTGTTCTAGATGGTTGTAGCTAGTGACGCTAGAGGTAATCGCTCAACAAAGTTGGAGACTTGGAGCACAGATATGAGGTAACCATTACCAAGTTGAGTAATAGGAGAAACTAATTCTTGGTCCTGTTCTCTTAGGTTTAGGTCCCAATTTCAACACCACTTGTTCCAATTGGGGTTATTACAAGTTTTCAAAGCAAAACATATGCAGTCTAATAGCCCAACTTAAAATTTTTAGTTTAAAAAAATAAAATCATAATATATTGGAGGACAAACCACTTTGTGAGAACTCTCCCTGATATCTTTCCTTCCTAGTGTTGCAATATGGTCTTGCCAAGCTCATGTTTTCTAATATTTCACCAAGTATACAAATTCCAATAACTGACATATCCGTGCATTTGTTCGATTCATCAAGTAAAACCGTTATGGTGATTGAGAGATGAAGATGAGGGATAGAAGACAAGGAGCAATCTCGAAAGAGATAGAACACAATCAAAGGATTGTGCTAGGGCAAAAGGACACAATCTCGAAGGATCAGTGGGAGAATTAGGCAGATTGAGAGAAGACAAGGTAAAGGAAGATGGATCATGCTAGGGTTTTCAATAATTGCATCATCACAATATTTCAGAAATCAAATTTAAGAATCTTAAAGGAAACCAAGGGTAACCATATGTACTAAGAGCTATAACAAGGACACTTAAAAAAGCAAAATCTTGTGTACACGCATTGGACACTCCAACATATGCTCATCAACTTTTATCAACTTTTTTCACATATATTTTGAAGATTCCAATTCTTGACAAATGGAAGTTAGCAATTGAAGTTACTAACAACATTCACTATAAGCTAATCGTAACCTGAGCTAAATGTGATGGGTTGGATCAAATGTGAGGGATTGAATGTATTCAACAGGGAATAACCCACGGAACACAGGGTGGGCGCCTTTTGAAAGAGTGTCCATAGTTGCCTTTCAAAAGGTGCCCATCTTGTGTTATTTTGAAATTTTTTCAGAGTTGGTTATTAGCTTATGGTGGAGGACCCAATTTGATCCTGGGACTAAATGAAGTAAAAAATGAAAAAATATTTCAGACCCTAGGGGTGTGGAATTAGCTTACTGCGGATGCTCTAAAAGAAAGTTTATAGCGCTAAAACAAAAAATAACATTGTATTGTTTGTATTAGAGTTGTTTTGTTGGCAAGCCCGACCCTGTATCCATGTTGGATGACGGATACTGATACATGGGCCAATAGAAGGAGAAAGGAAAGAAGGACATAGGGTGATATTGAGGAGGAAATAAAAAACCTTCTCAAAAGAAGAAAAATATAAGAACCCGTCTAACTGTCGAGGGAAATGGCGAGGAAAACAGCGAGGGGGGGGAGGGCGTCCACCCCCCCGGGATGCGCACAAGAAAAGTCAACGCACGCATCCCGAGGGGGGATGGACGCCCCCCCCTCCCTCGCTGTTTTCCTCGCCATTTCCCTCGACAGTTAATTTTTTGAAAATATAAAGGGTAACATGTGATTTTTAGCTAAGAAAATGGGGTCTAATTGGTTTTAATGACAAAACGCTAATCAATGAGGAGTTTCTCTCTCTAGTCTTTCAGAACTAATTCAAGCTACATGGCTTCATGCCTTATTAACAACAATAAGAGATGATGTGTAAAAAAGAATACCTAACCTTAAAAGGAAATTATTAAACGAAATAACTATGAGGTGGAGTAAGTATGCGCTGTGGTGGTTGGTACGTGTAATATGCATTACTTGTATTAGAATTGTTGGGGGCAATAAGTGGTTACATAGTATTATTCATAGGGCAGGTTTTTGATGATAAGGTGAGAAGTAATGTTTTTTTTTGGAGGGGGTCTATGTGGAACCATAAGCAAATTGGGGGTGCAGCAACCCTGGTTCATGTAATATTTTTCTCGCATAGGGCATCTTATGGTATGAGTATGTCGAAATCTATCTTTAATTTTTAATTTTTCAGGGATGGTTTTCTCAAAGGCGTCAAGGTCGTAGTTCAGCGGATGTGTGGGTGGGTGAGGAAGCATTCAGAGACCTCCTAAACTTCTTTTATGCAATAACAAGAATGTTAGGGTGTTTGAGTTTGGTCGGGCTATGCAAAAGGAATTACGTTTCTGTTTGAGTTTTGGCAGGGCTATGCATCATGAATTACATTTCTGTAGGGCGACATTATCTGTGGGGGGATTGAATGAGTTTGTAATCTAGAGGGAGTGATTTTAGTGATTGCAGCCAAGTAAAAGGTCTGTCCCCCGGACTGGTTTCCAATGTCCCATCTATTTTTCATGAGTGGTTTTTATGGAAAGGCATCATGTTACTCAATGAGCATGTTCAACTATCCCTTTCCTTTGACGTGCATGATGGGGCTAGGGTCCATTTTTGGAATCACAGGACTGCCATCCCCAATATTTTCTCTATGTTTAATTAAAGCAGGGTTACATTCAAGTCTTTCGACTGTGTGATCAAGAGAGGAGGAGCCAGTTTCCTCTTGTGGACAACAATCCTTCATGGGAGAGTTCTTACAGTGGATAATCAGCTTAAGAGAGGAATATTGATCCCTAATCATCGTGTTGTGTGGCAATCAGGACGAATCTATTGGCCGCATCATGCTCAACTGCACTCTGACCTCCTCTCTTTGAGAAAAGATCCTTGTTTTATTTTTCTTCAGATTAATTCCCACTCTACTTCATCATCTTTTCTGTGCTGGTTTGAGCTCTTTTCTCTTTAGTGCAATAAATCTTCTTTGTTTTGCTGATAAAAAAAAGAAAAAGAAAAAAAGAAGAGGACAGAGCCAAGAAGGAGAAGGGTGGGGTAGAAAGAGAAAGGTGAAAAAGAAGAAAGGAGAATCTTACGACTTGTTGATTACCTATGTACACGAGGGAAAATTCTAGGGGTCGAGGGAGGGAACGAGGGAGGGAGCGAGGGATGGGTGGTAGCCACCCATCCGCCCCGAGATAAGCGCCATCGCGCATCTCCAATCCGATGCGCTTATCTCGAGGCGGATGGGTGGTTACCACCCATCCCTTGCCCCTTTCCCTCGCTCCCTCCCTCGCTCTGTAGCAAAGCTCGTACACGAGTTAAGTTATGAACTGAATTATGTTATTACGAGCTTAATTAGTGTTTTTTTTGTTGGATTCGTTGTTACTGTATGAAGTATAATATCATTTTAGTCTGTGTTTTTTTGGACCTCAACCTTGACCTTGAGGCTAGCCTAGGCAATCATGAGGCATGTCGCGCGTGTCGTCTCAAAATGCTAGGCCTGCATTGGTAACATCAGATAGATTTTGTCCTAAAGGGGTGGGTCATATCAATTTATCCTAATGACTATGTGGGGATTCCTTGTACGAGGGTACATAATCTCAATGCTGTAGTTTAAGGAGTGTTAATGTCGTGCGGTGATGCAAGTTGGTACATAATCTCAATGCTGTAGTTTAAGGAATGTTGTCGTGCAGTAATGCAAGTTTGGAAGACATCAGCTCTTCTTTTTCATCCATTCTCGTTCTGTAACCTTTCAACAATTATGAACTGGTGATTTGTTTTTGTTTGGGGGTCTTGTAGGGAATTCCTTTTTTTTTTTTTGTTGGATCCGAGGTCACTTTGGAGGAGCTTTTTCATAATCTATGATGCTCATTTAGAGGTTCATCTTGTTTCTAACTGAAAATGTTAGAACGACATGGATATCCTCTTGGTGTCAGATACAGATACATGTGATCCCTCCTCTCTTTGTTTATTTATTTTTCTTCTTTTTCCTCCTCCAGAAGTAGGACAATTTACAAAGATTCGATACTGATACAAGGTAAGTGATTAGTTTGGGAATCCTGATTCAAAGCACACTGGCCCTCCATGACCATGTTGTCATCGTAGTGTCCATTTGGAGATGGAAGAAGCTAGCTGTGGTGGGTTGCAGTTTGGTCTTTTGGCAATAAATTGCAACTACTTTCAGGTACACTTCCAAAGGTAAGCCTGATCTACATTCAATGTATGTTGTTCTATAAAAAATAACTTTATGTGGGTTTCAGTACACTATAGATGCTTGATTGCTTCATCACTAGCTTGAAGTTCTCTTCTTGCTAGAACACAAACGGTAAGTAAACATGGTAGGGAAATGGTTGATGTTAGGTCAATTTTTTTTTTATGTACTTAGTGAAACATAATTGAAAATTTACGTACTGGAAGTTGGAATTTTGATTCAGAGAGACCTTGATGAAGTTTAAGGTCTATCTTCGTCTGAGGCCTTGTGGATTATATTGGAAGTTGGATTTTTGGTTCAGAGATAATGAAAGACCTTGATGAAGTTTATGGTTGTGCAGCATTTGTCTTGTGGGGTTTGGGACAATTAATATGTAGAATGGAAACTGCATATTATGTTTGTTTCTTCTCACTCTATTGTCAGGCAGAAATGTAATTGAATTTTCTGAAAGCTTGACGAAATGACATCCAGAATTGATGAGAAATAAAACACAAAATCTTGATGAGATGTAGACTAATTCTATACTACTGTGGACTATTCTATTCCAGTATGAGGTGTAGACTAATTCTATGTTGATTATTCTAATACGAGGTGTAGACTAATTCTTTGGGAGGAATAAGGAATGTAATTCTCATGTTTATGCGACTTTCTTTTTCACCATTGTTTACAAATAATCTCCTCGTGGATTTTCCGGAATAAGATTTCATGTAACTAATCATTCCTATATCAAGGAATGCCAAGACACCATGAAGGTGTCAAAAACCAAATCCCTAAACAAGTTACAAGTCGAACCCATCCTCCACAACAATTCCCTAATCTTGATATAGATAGAGTGTTCTGATATGTTGAGTCCTTAAAAAATTCTTATATTTCTCTCTTTTCACATACACCACATGAGTACGTGAGGAACCCTACGCCATAACCACTCCACCCGCCAGGAATGATTAGCTTGAGACCACCAATTTAGCCAATCTAAAATGGAACCTTGAAACATCAAACTCAAACCAAATTCTGACAAGAAATTGCTCCAAATGGATTTGGAGAATCTGCAGTGAAACATCAAATGATCCAGCGACTCGTCAATGTCATTACAAAGTACACAAAGACTTTCTGTGTGGATTTCTCTTTTCTTTAACCTATCTTTAGTCAAGATTCTCTCGTGCAACACTAACAAACTAAAGAAATTTATCCGGGGAAAAAGATTTTTCACCAAAACCAGATTCTTGTGAGAAGAAATGAAGGGGTTGGAATGAGTCTCATAATGAGAGACATCCAACATATCAGAAAATTCTTTCACCGAGAAGCCCACAACTTTACCCTTTCACACCAAACTATCAGATCCCTCTAAGAGCATATGCCTATCTAACAAATGCATTAAATTGACGACCTCCTCTAGCTCCCCAATATTTAGGGGTCTTCGAAAGGAAAAGTCCCAAGAATTATCATTAAACCAAAAATTGCTCACACTCCCATGTTGTTTGTTGTTAATGATAAACAACATTGGAAACAGATCCTTCAGAGGTTGGTTACTACACCAAGAATCAAGCCAGAAGGAGATGAGATCACCATTGCCACATCGAAGAGAGGTGTGGGAGTAGAAAACACTTGTGCACCGAGAGATGATTTTCCACAAAGAGCATCCATACGGAGTGTACTTAGTTCTCTTATCGCAATCCCATCTATTGCGCCCATATTTATCAATGATGAGAGATCTCCATAAATTGTCATCTTCTTCTGAAAATCACCAAAGCCACTTGGAAAGTAATGCAAAATTGAATGTGAGCACTTGGCGAATGCCTAAACCACCTCGAGATTTGGGACAACAAATTTTCTCCCAGCCCACTAAATGCATTTTTTCTAGAGTTTTGAGTTGAACCCCAAAAAAAGTCGCGCATGATCTGTTCCATATTGGCCGCTATTGAAGATGAAATCTTGATAAGAGACAAAATAAACACAGGAATAGAGGTTAATGTGGATTGGACAAGAGCTAATCTGCCTGCTTTAGAGAAAAATTTGCGATTCCAAGACGCTAGTTTCGATTCCATCATTTCGATCATCTCGTCCCACACAACTTTACTTTTAAAACTAGCACCCAAAGGCATGCCCAAGTACTTAATTGGAAGTTGCCCCGCTGAACAACCAAATAAACCCGCCAACTGCTGCAGATGAGGGACTTCTCCAATAGGCAACACCACTGATTTGTGAAAGTTGATTTTCAAACCTGAAATAACTTCAAACCAAATCATAATTCTTTTAAGAGCAAAAACCTGAGTAGCAGAGGCATCACAAAAGAGGATAGTATCATCCGCATACTGAAGAATAGAAACAGGAGGACTACCTTCTGCGACAGAAAACCCTCTCACTAGGCCATCATCAACCACTTTAAGAATCATTTGGGTTAGACCTTCTGTTGCTAAAGTAAAGAGAAGAGAAGACAAATGATCGCCTTGACACAAGCCTTTAGAGCTATTGAAAAACCCGTGCAGTTGACCATTAATCTTCAGAGATAAATTAGTTGTAGATCTGCAAGTGTGAAGCCAATGAATCCATTTGGAGTCAAATCCCATGCGAGCCATTACCAAATCCAAGTATCTCCAAGAGACATTGTCAAAAACTTTAGAAAAATCTAATTTGATAACGAGCCCTGGAACACTTTGTTTTTTTTGTTTTTGTTTTGTTTGTTTGTTTGTTTGTTTGTTTTTTTTTTTTTTTTTTTTTTTTTTTTCTGGAATCAATAATTTCATTGGCAACCAAAGGGCTATCAACCGTCTGTCTTTCACTGACTGCTGTACTTTGAAAAGGAGAAATGACTGAATGAAGAACCTTTTTCAATCTGTTAGCCAACACCTTGGCAATGATATGTCTGAAATCTTTGACTGTCTGCATTCCCGCGCATTTAGGAATAAGCGAGATGATAGTGGTGTTCAACCGCTAATCCATAAAATTTCTAGAGTTAAAATCTTCAATAACTTTCAGAACATCAAATTTGATTACCTCCCACATTTTCAAATAGAACATTATTGATAAACCATCAAGACTTGGAGAAACTTTAGATTTGAGCTCTTCCATTGCCGTTCTAATTTTCTTCTCTGAAAAATTCTCTACCAAAAAGGTAGTCATAGGCTGAAAGATAGACTTAAATTCTCTACCAAAGAGGTAGTCATACTCATAGGATGGGAGATAGACTTAAAAGTCTCTAACCCACATGCTGCGCAAGTTAAATACCAGTGTTCTAAAAATCGCTAGGCGATGGGCGGGCGTCGAGCAGGTGCCTAGCGCACAGGGGCCTAGGCGGGTGCCTAGGCGGTCTTAGGTTTTGTATTATAACTTTAATAATTTACAAAAGTTAAGCATAATACCTTATCAATTACATCCAATTTAATGTTAATATACATATGCAAAATTTAAAAACATGAAAAATTAACAATCATGAACAAAATTTATTAAAACTCAAATGACTGAAGTTGGTCATGATGGGTACTTTATATATAAATTTGAATTTGTGTACTCTTTTATTTTTCTTCAAATTGCATGAATAACCTCAGCTATGTTTGATAAAATCTACATTAGTAAAATTGGTACCGGCAGATCATTTGAGAATTCCATTAAGTAATCATCCTTTGCTACATTTAAACATATACTGAATAAAAAATAATTAAATAGTTTATTTCTAAAAAATAGGAAAGAAAAATAAAATAAAAACACAATCAGCTTTATTAAAAAATATAAAAATTAAAAAAATAAAATAAAAATCGCCCAGACCGCCTAGAGTCCGCCTAGATCCCGCCCAGACCCGCCTAGATCCCGCCCAGACTGCCCAGAACCGCCCAGACTGCCCAAAACCGCCCAGACTGCCCGCCCAGCCATTAATCTGAGCTGTTTTCCACCTTCTAGCGCCTAGGCGCCGCCTAGACCGATTTTTAGAACACTGTTAAATACTATTTATTATAAAAGAAATTTTTTAATACTATTTTAGTTTTATTTATTTATTTTATTTTTAAGTACATGAGATGTTACTTGCTCACCAACCCTTTCAGAATCAGGAATTGTTTTCTATCAATACACCAAAAGAAGTGGAATTTGAATGATGAAATGGAGACCCCATAAAAACTCATCATAAGTAGGATCCACTTGGATGATGAAGCTTTTCATATTGGCAGACCATGTATTGGAAAAGCCAATAGACAACTTTTTTTTTGTGGGCTGGAGAAAAAAAAGAAGCAAAGCATACACAGATAAACACTAGTTAAAAGTTCTTTGGTTTTCAAATCCAAATTGTCCACAATGAACAAAGTGGAAGGTTAGATGGATGGGCTGGCATTGGCACTAACCTTATGAGAATGATTAGCAGGGACTTTTGGGGGTGAACGAAAGATGTTAAAGCGTTGAGGCGAAGGCGAAGAAAAAACTCCTTTTACCACTTAAAATGAGAAATGAGAAGCGATGCTAATGTGTTTTATGAAATAAAGCAACTATAAAAGAAAATTCTAGTATTTATTAAAAAAAAATATAAAATGTAAATGAATGCATTTTGCTTGTATCTAAATTACTAAAATTTCATGCACCCTTGGATCAATGTTTTTCTGCCATTTAGAAAGGCAACAATTTTTTAACACCGCAAATTCCTCTCTCTCACATCACTGAAATTTATTTTTACCTGCTAATTCACATCGCTCATTTAAACAACTATTCATCTTCTTTGTTTCTCATTTTCTCTTCTGAAGAAGAACAACAACAATAACATGGAAGAGGATAGCGAGAAAGGAGGCGATCGATTGCGAGGGACAGTGAGAGACAATCGGCGACGGCAAGAGATAGAGGAGATGAGGCCACAACCATAACAACCATCGTCACTCCTTCTCCATCTTCTCTCCTAGTTCTCCAATCATCGCCTATCCATCATCATTCCACTATCTCTTATTCTCTCACACAACCACAACCGTCGCCCCTCTTCTTCTTCTTCTTCTTCTTCTTCTTCTTCTCTTGTTTGTTTTTTTTTCCCTCAGCCTCTCGGCAGCCTGTGCGATGATGGGTTTCCCACTCGCAGCGGGTTGCGAGAGGGCAAAAAATTTTGGCCCTCGTAGTGGCTCCTGGGAGTGGAAAACTAGCGGTCACAAAGGACTTTGAATACTACTCTTCTGTTTCGTTTAATCTCAACCGAGGCAAAAAAAAAGTACTTCGTGCACGCCTCCCCTTCTTTGATTTCCTTCTCTCCCGATTTTTGTTTCCAATACACTTCTTGAATCATGGCTCTTTTGTATTCCTCCCCACATCTGTTGTAATTACTAGTTGCTCGAACATCCTAAGAATGTTACGTGATGGACTCCCACTTGCGTAAGAATAGGCGAGTGATCCGAACAAATACAAAGGAAATGCTCGATCTTGACCACTGGAAAGCCATTGAGCCATTGCGCATTAATAAGAACTCTGTCCGAATGAGCTCAGATGCGATCACATTCCCTCTGTTATTACACCAAGTGAATTTGGGTCCCAAGCACCCGCAGTCGAAAAGCCCACAAAAGTCCAAACAAGAGACAAATCCACCAACATCATTTAAGGTGGGATCGTTACCTCCCATTTTTTCATCCAACGAAGCGATAACATTGAATTTTCCATAGACAATCTCGGGCAAACCACACCCCAATCGTACATTTGGCATAGACCACCGTGATTACAAACTCAAAATTATTAATCACATCTCTAACAACGCATTGCATCAACTAATCGGAGGTGAATACCACCGCAATATCCAAATCATTACCCCAGAACAACCAAATAAATAAATATATATATATATATATATATATTTAATTTTCTTTTAATTTTCAATCACATGAGCTTCATTGACGAATCAATAAGTTTCATGTTTTGAAATTCACGAGTTTCGATGTAAAACTAAAGATGTTATTAATGTCAGGTAACCAGTACTAGAAGTTGGGAAAACATTCAATAATGATGCATGTCCATGTCCATGTCCATGTCCATGTCCATAATTTTGATTTTAAACTTACTGTATTAGAGCTGATGTACCACTAACTATGCAAATCTTACCCGTCCGACCGACAAATCTCTGCTGAAACCTTTCAATTCCAAAACGTAGCAACGCGGCAACCACCTTAAGAGGACACAGGACCAATAAGGAAGAAGCCAGACTTGCAAGAATTTTCTTTAGAGGCCAAGTCAATAAACCCAACACTCACTCGCACCACAACCTTAGCATCTCCTTCACTCTTCAAACCCCCTACCCTTACCCACACTTAATTCACTCTCTATATATGTTTCCTCTACACCACATATCTTCCTAGCTAACACTCTTAAAAACACATACAACCTAACCGAATTCTCTACTATTCTCAAACCATTTTTCCTCACAAACACCTTATGGCATTCTTCACAAGCTCCATGCTTGCTCTCACCATCTCACTTGCATTCATCGTAAACTCTTCGATGGCTCAAGCGCCCATGATGCCACCCATGATGATGGCTTCACCACCAATGATGATGTCAACTCCTCCACCCATGATGATGGCGAAACCACCCAAGATGGCTTCAACTCCTCCACCCATGATGATGGCGAAACCACCAATGATGGCTTCAACTCCTCCACCCATGATGATGGCTTCACCACCCAAGATGGCTTCAACTCCTCCACCCATGATGATGGCGAAACCACCCAAGATAGCTTCAACTCCTCCACCCATGATGATGGCGAAACCACCAATGATGGCTTCAACTCCTCCACCCAGGGCGATGGCTCCACCACCCATGATGATGGCTTCACCACCCAAGATGGCTTCAACTCCTCCACCCATGATGATGGCGAAACCACCAATGATGGCTTCAACTCCTCCACCCATGATGATGGCTTCACCCCCCAAGATGGCTTCAACTCCTCCACCCATGATGATGGGTTCACCACCAATGATGGCTGCAAGTCCTCCATCTATGATGGGTTCACCACCCATGATGGCTGCAAGTCCTCCATCTATGATGGGTTCACCACCCATGATGTCCATGTCACCACCATCAATGGCACCTGGAGTGTCTCCCTCTATGATGAGCAGCCCACCTTCTCCCATGGCACCAGGAATGTCTCCCTCTGGAAACACACCTGAAGTTTCTCCTTCTTCAAACGCACCTGGAATGTCCCCGGCATCATCAGCTCCTGATTCAAGCGCACCTGGAATGTCCCCTGCATCATCATCTCCTGATTCAAACGCACCTGGAATGTCCCCTGCATCATCAACTCCTGACTCAAGTGCATTTCTACATGGAAGTAGCATGGCCTTGTTAGCATTGCTTGGAGGATTTGCACTCCTTGTTTAGAAAATCAATTATCATTGATTTGGAATTTACTTTTATTTGATGATGGTACGTAGACTAAAAATAATTATTTTTGTATTCATTTTATTTTTCCTTTGTTGGGTTGTTTTCTTTTGAAGGTTATCACCTATATATTTGTAATGTTGGTTGGAGTATTTATTGGACTATTATTGCTCTTGTACCATTTTAACTTGGTTGAATAAACAAATTTTGGGACACTCCTTGTGTTCCAAGTGCTTGGAAATTAAATTAGAAATCTTACATTCATAAAAAACCATTTCATTTTTCACTTTTCTGTGTGTTTGCTTGAATTTGGCTGATTAATTATGTGATAACAAGGAAAAAAAGAAAGAAAAGGAGTTCATCAGTGGCCTGATTAACTTCATTTATTCATCTATGCATCATATATAGTGGAATACACTATTGATTTTTCTATAAGAAACATGCCATATTCATTATGCTCAAAGTACACACACGTGTATATATATATATGTTTGGTTAGCCATTTTCTTTGGAAAATGGAATCCATTTATCTTGTCACGCAGATTTTTGCTGTGTGTTTGTCTATTTACTGACATGAAACCGATTATTCATAAGACTGTTTTTCCACTACTCATTGGAATTCAAGTTCGAAGGAGAGTGGTGGAATTAAAGGAAAGAGAAAAAGATGAGGAAATTGATAGCTTGAGGAAATTGATAAGACATGATAGCTTGAGGAAATTGATGGAGTCGAGGCATATAAGCTTGAGGAAAGTGATGGTGGGGAGTGGTGGAAGTAAAGGAAAGAGAAAAAGATGAGATGCTAGCTAGTTAAGTTGGAGTCATGCGGATGAAATTGCTTTCTGAAACAGCAGGCAGGGTTTTCTTTGCTTGTGATATGTTTTGTGAAGAATTTTCAAAAGTACAAGCATTGGGCATAGGTTTTCTTTTGTTATTCTTAGGTCCCCTGCCCACCAAAGCTAATGTATGGAGGAGCCTATGGGGTTAAACAGGCTTCACATGTCACCTTTTTTTTAATTTATAAAGCATTATGATGATAGAGGCAAGTTCATGAGCTTCACCGTTAATCTCACGGGGAATAAAGTTACAAAACCAGTTACAGTGAAGAGAAAGTAACTGCTTAATATTCTTAAGTAGAGGTTACCACATCCAGCACTCTGTGGTACAACATGTCTGATCCTGTGAATGCAACAATGATATCAGCGAGCTTGAGTCACCTAACAAAAAACTTGTCTCCCATCGTCGTGTCTGAATTAACAAAAGGGTCGCCTTTGCAGCAAAACATTCTGCCATCGTGTTATCAACAACTTTCCCGGAGATAGAAGAAGAAATCTTTGCGATGACCCTACCACTAACGTCAACCGCCAAGACCCCAACTGCTCTTTTTTTGGGAAGAAGCAAAAAAATACGCATCATAAGTGACCATAATTATATCTGGGCTAATCTCCAAAGGTATGGTTGGATGTTGCTGTGAAAGGGTATTTGGTGGGGTGATGTTGGACCGAATGTAATTGTTTATGGAAAAGAACGAGTATGAGGGAAGGCGAATTGGTCAGGGATGGTTCCAATTGATGATGGTGAGCTGCAGTGATTGCAAAAGCATGAGACTCTTGAGAAGTGGATTGATGATCTAGAACAGCCGTGGCCAGAGTTTGATTGATTGTTAAAGGTGTACGAGGTAGAGTGCTGGACCCAAGTGTTTTGAACCATTGTGTGTGCCACGTGTCCCAAGTCCTATTGAAAGATTTTTGGAAAGCCGGGATGTGGAATCTTGTATGGTTAAAAATGGTCTTATTTCGGTGGACCCATATGGTGTGAAGAACAACGGTGAATTGAGACAACATTTCTTCTTTAGTTGTGGGATGCAATCTAGTCGTTTCCCACATGTAGGATAGAGCCTTGGGAATGGAGGGAGGGTTCATGGCTTCGGCCCAGTTGATTAGGAGCGGAGTGAGTTGCTAGTCTAGAGATGACCGGGCACAAGAAAAAAAGGTGAGGGACAGAAGACACATCGATTTTCAATGGGGACATGTACCCTATTCAAGTTAGACATAGTCGGCAACAGATTTTGTGCAATTTTCCAAAGAAGAAAAAGAGCGCTAACTGGTGCTCTGATCCTCCAGAGTTCGTGGAAGAGTTTGGCAGAGGTATCATGAGTATTTCTCCGAGAAGAAGATGATTCCCGGAGTTCATCAAGAAAGGCTTTGGTGACACTCTTGACTGAGAAGACATCCCTCTTGTCATAGGTCCAGATAAGCCTATCTTGGTCAGAAGAAGGACGGATGAGAATGTCAAGGATGTTAGAGACAACAGGGTGGGGGGGGGGGGGGGGGGGGGGGGGGGGCAAGGTTGGAGGAAGTCAGAATTCCATGATCGGACGACCCCGTCCTGTGGGTTCCAGAAATCTGAAATATGGGTGGGAGAATCCATATTATCCGAGGTGAAGGAGGGACATTCGGCTAGAATGAAACCTGATCTGACCCAACAATCATTCCACAAGTCAATGGTGTCTCCAGATCGAATTTGCCAACGGAGGTAGTGTTTCATTTTGGTGAACTTGCTCAGGTTTCCCCACCAGGCAAAAGAAGCTAAGGAAGGGGATTTGTTGAGCTGGAAAAACAGATATGTTGTAAATCTGTTTGAATTGAAAGGTCCGAGAATTCATTGGAATGGATATAGCTTGCCAAATATTCTTTGCCATGAGGGCAAAAATCTTGATCCTTGCAGAGGGCAAATTGAGACATCCAAGATGACGAGGGATAGAGATGCGGTCCCAAGAGCAGAAGTGTTTAGATTTACCTTCATTCGTCCCGTTCCACCAGAAATTTCTGGCAATCTTGTCTATTTTGGTGGTAATGGAGCTAGGGAGAAAGAAAGTTTGCATTGTGTAAATGAGGATGAAGTTGATGACAAATTTGATCATAACGGTGCGGCCTGCTTGGGAAAGCACTTTGGATTTCCACGAAGACAGTTTGGAGTTTATTTTGTCTACCATAAATTGGAAATCCGAAGCTTTCTTTTTGGAGAGAAACAGAGGGGAGCCCAGATATTTCTCTTTAGGGTTGAATTTTTTTGACCCAAGAATCCTATTAATCATCTTCGCGTGCCTTTGGTGAACATTGGCGCTATAAAAGACAGAGGACTTATTATAGTTAACAGCTTGTCCCGAAGCTGCACAATAGGAGGTAAGAATAAATTTCACATTGTGTGCTTCCAAAAGAGTGATTCGGCAGAAAAGCATGAGGTCATCAGTGTAAAGAAGGTAACTGATTGATGGAGATCTAAGTCTGATCTTGATGCCTTTGATAAGTGTTTTGCTTTCCGCCGTCATAAGCATTCAAGACAGAGCTTCAACCACTATAATGAACAAGTAGGGAGATAGATGATCGATCCCCTTGTCTAAGACCTCGGGTGGGTGAAATGGGAGTGAGGAGAGAACCATTGAGCATGACCCCCAGGGTAGGAATTGAAATGCAATGTTCAATGATTTGGTTACACTCTTTAAAAAAAGCCAAGTTGTTTGAGGATACGAAAAAGAAAATGTCATTCTACTCTGTCATAAGCCTTAGCTATATCAATCTTAATGGTCATCCAACCTTGTTTCTTCGTGCGGTTATGTTTCGTTTGGAAAAAGGTTTCGTGGGCTAAAGCTATATTGTCCGTAATGAAACTCCCTGTAAGAAACACCCCTTGGTTGGGGGACACAATGTTGACGAGGAGATGTTTAACTCTATTGGCCAGGATTTTGGATATGGTTTTGTATATCACATTGCAAACGCCTATAGGGCAAAAGTTTTCCAGGGACGTAGGGTTTGAGACTTTGGGGATGAGGGTCAGGAAAGTTTCATTCAATTTCAGATCCAATTTGCACATAACAAAAAAATTAACTATCACTTCAATGACATCTTGTTTGACAGTGTCTCAGTAATATTGGAAGAAGAACACATGAAAGCTAGTCTAACCCAGGGGCTTTATTGCTCTCCATAAAGAAAATTGTGCTTATGATCTCTTCTTCGCCGGGAATGGCTGTCAGTGCTGCATTGTCTAGAGGAAAGTTTTATTCAGGATTTTTGAATGGCTGTCAGTGCTTCACATGTCACCTAGAGAACATGTTTTAGATGCTTTAGTACTTTTGTTCCACTTCGTGTGTTTTATATTTTACCAAGTGTAAATAAAGACTCGGCTATGTACAGGTCTTCAAGCTTTACATGCTCAAGGACTGCAAGTTCTTCTTAATATATATTCAACTATTATATAAAAAAAAATTAGGACTTTAAAATACTAAAATTCCTAAACTTTCCCTTTTTTTTTTCAAGCAACCATAGTAGTGGCTGTAAAAATTTACTCTAAAGCAATTCACCCTTCTTCTCGCCTCACCCTCTTGAACCAAAACCACTACCTCCCTCCTCCACCCATCCAACATGTCGAAGCAACTCCAACCAAGTACTAATCTCATCACACCTTCCCCTCCTTACACCCTCCTTTCATTTCCATTGAAAATCCTAAAACCCCAATGATTAAGGACGAAGCAGAATGATGATGATCTTCGATAGAACCAATTGAATATTTACTCCTGACATTGCTTGCAATCTGACGAACTTCCTTCAAAAAATTGAATTTCTGTAAGAAATTTCTTGAACTCTGAAAGGTATCGAATTCGTTCAATATAATTTTATTTAACTATACTCTAAAATTCATAATTACATAGTAACCCATATTTTAAAGGCTTCCTAGCTCTTAGAAATAAAATAAAATACTTCTAAAACAATCTTACTATGATACTAATGTGACACATACATAGGGAGCACGAAACTACATTAAGTAGGAAAACGATATGCACATGGCGCTGCACCCCACACCTAGCTACATATATGTTCGACTACATTTTCTCAAATTTATAACAGTTGTGAAGAAGACCCAACATGCGTGATATGAACATTACATTAGAGGATCATTGTAATGGAAAGAAGATAAAAAAAAATAATTCTTTCGAATTATCAACACGAGGAAAGCAATAAAAAAATACAATTATTTCAAAGAAAATAAAACTAACTAATCACATACTCATTACTGAATAGCTAATTAATAGTTTCGGACCATTAAATTAGATTGCATACTGTTGACCTCTTGAACTATATATAAAATTCTCAAACAACAAAACTCAATAAAACAGTAGCCATTATAGTAGTAAAACAAGCTAGAATAAGATAATATGTTCCACCATGAGCAATTCCAACTGAGCTAGGAATTGCAGGTAAGTTATTGTTGTTCCTAGTAGAGGGATCTGGAAGAGGAGAGGGAGCTCCTACTTCATTGGCTTCATCCTACCCAGACAATGTAGCCTAGCTACTTCCACAATCGAAATACCTATCCCCAATTATCGAGAGCGGGATGGTCGAGTTTCCATTGCTACTTGAATTTAAAGGATTACTTACATTGCATGCGACGAACTTTTCTTTGGTCAGCTCACTAACACTGTGGTATTGAGAATATTGGAACACTGCATTTGGGGGAAAAAAAAACCCTCCTAGTTTAGTGCTAATTTTCCAGGTGGTGCCTAGTAATGTCAGGAAGATAAATACTACAATTCATCCAACAGCCAAGCACATATATTTTTGAAAGCAAAAAACCAAGTACTCTGAATAGTTTTGCTGTCAAAGGAATCCAAAGCATTAGGTACAACTTCCATTATCGCTTCCGTAGCATAGTGGTAGTGCATTTGCTTTCTAAGCAAAAGATCCGTGAGTTTGATCCTTGCCCGGGAGCTCTGATTTCATTTCAGAGTAGAGTGGGCATGCCCTGTTTCTCCCATGCCATGATATAATAATAATCAAGGATGCACCGACTTTCCGGAAAATCTCCGTATCACACGTCAAATGCGTGTCGGACACGGATTTGCGCCCGACACGCGCTGGACACGTATTGGACATGGGGTCAACTGTCAAAATTCGTTGACTTGTATGGACACGGCCTGGATACAGTCCGGACACGGTCCAAACTCGGTCCAGACTCGGCCAGACATGGTCCGAACACGGTCCATACTGACCCATTTATATTCTTCTCCCGATTGCAATACAAAAATTAATCAAATTTAGTTTGATGTGGTTTGTTAATTGATTTCTCCTTGTTGTATATCTCAGAAAAATTAATTTCAGTTTTGCTTTTAAGTATCGTAATTTGTAATGGCTGGTTTGATTTGTTGGAGGAACATTTTGTTGACAGGCAGCTTAACATCTTCAACTCCTCAACCCATTGTTTCGACTTCTTTCTTCCTTCCTATGAAAACATAACCAAACGGGGACTAACCACGACGACCATGATTACTCTACACTTTAACAAAAAAAATCTCACAAATTTTAATTAGGACTGTTTTGCTCCTTGTGCGTCATTGTTATGCCACATGATAATTATGTCGCATGTCATGATTTTATTGGACAATGACGCAAGGAACAAATTTTTTTCCCAATTTAATTCCGTCATATTTATATACATATACGTGGACCACAGTTAATTTACCAACTCAAAAAATGAAGAGTTTTTCACACAACTAGCCTAAGCTTTTGGTAAGCAAGCATTTATACTTTCACCCTTTCATTTTATTTTACAGGGACAAAAACATTTTGACCGCCCATTTAGGACCCTCTGTAAATTTTGGACACTACATACACAAGACTAAATGAAAATTGTATCATTGAGTTCTATTTGAGCTGAAATTTTGAGAAAATTAAAGACTAATATTAGAAACAATGTATCAAAGTTTCAACTCGTTTCGACATTTATGCATTGAGATACACATTAAAATGTAAAAAGAAATAAATTTCTCTATCATAATCACAAAGCCAGGAAGGACTATCTTGGGGGGGACACATGTTGGTTAGAGGTCGACTATCTCTCAAAAGGATAGTCCTTAAATACCCACAAATACCATTTATCAAGCTATTTAATGTCATGGACCTAAATACATATTTTGACGAATGATACCAAAACAGGCTGAAACTTTGGCATATTATTTCTTGAGTTAATCTTGTAACTTTTCTGAAATTTTCAGCTTAAGTTGAGATCAAACGAATTAAAAAATAATTCTTTTAACTTTAGGAATGTCCTTAATTCTAAATAAAAATAAAGTGGATACTCTTAAGTTAGTGAAAACTTATTTTTGTCCCTAAACTGCCAATGCACCTTCTTTTAATAGAAATTGGCCCAATTTCAGTTTTGAGTTACTGGATAGGACCCATTAGGCTATCAATTGCACTTGAGGACATTGGACGTGGCTTGATTAGAGAGATTTAATTTTCATTTTTTTTTTTTTTTGGAGATTGTGAGTTGCGATCTGCGAACAAGAACTCAACAGGAGGTTTTTCAAAAAAGTAGCAAAAATTCTAGTGAGTCAGGCCCCTAGCGCCATGATGGTTCTCTGTGTGTGTTTGTGTTCGATTGGTGAATTATGAGGATTTTTAGGATGATGAAGGGTATTGAGACTCCCTGGCACGCCTAACCTGACTCTCTAAACGAACTGCAAAAAGTAACGTCGACAGCTCAAATGTTCTTCGTTCGGTTTCTTCTTTGTCTTGATCTTGAACTAGTGAGATCTTCTTCTTATGAGATCTATTGAACTTGTGCTTTATATCTTCTTCATCAAAATTCCTACTTCTATTTTTTAAACTGGTGAGCTTCTTTATCAGTCTTTTTTTTTTTTTGAACTGGTAAGAGCTTTTTTATTTTCTCAGGTCATCTTTCCTTTCAGATTGCTTTGACTCCTATTCAGATTCATAATCATGATATTTTCTCCTCTTTTATCTTTATTAAATTTTATTTTTTGATCAGTTTATGGTAGCAATTTGATGAATTTCAGTTTGATATGCTTTAGATTATTGAGCCAATTATGTGTTGTTGTGTGCCTACCATAGTTTTCATAGTAGGCATTGATGGAATTCAATTCTATAATGTGTAAATTGCTCATTCAATTTTTGTTGTTGTTGGGCCTACCATATTTTTAATTCTATAACGACTCCAATTAATTAAACAACTCAATAACGACTTCAATTTGAAACATTATTGGGCCTATTTGGTTTGTTAGGCATGTTGAGCCTGTTGGGTTGGACGCTCGGACCCAATTAAATATATTCTTTGGGCTATCAACGCATGACAAAAGCTGACTACAAAACCTGATTCAGTTAGTTAGTGAGGTGGATATAGGGATGACAATGAGGCGGATTTGAGTAAATCCATCCCCACCCAATCAGAAATATCGAATCCCTAAATCTGCCCCGCTAATTCGTTTATAATTTTATTTAAAAACCACCACCGCTCCGTATGGATTGACAGATATCCGCCCCCAACGTTTAACGAAGAAGAAAAAAAAATCTAATAAAGAAGAAGAGGAAGTGAGAATAACATAACCAACAAAAGTCTCTTCATTTCAATTCCCTTCCTTCCATGTTCCATCTAACCCTAGTCAACCTCTTTATTATCATTTAAAACACAATGTATTTTCCTTTCCCTAGAGACTGATTCTTTATTTCCCTTTAAGCCTTTCTTTCTTTTGCATACAAAAAAAAAATGTGTCCATTGTAACCACAAACCACCCATCATATTATGATCTTTTCACTCTTTGCATAATATCTACTTCATTTCATTTGATTTACTGTTATGTTCTTTTCTTTGAAAAGTGAAAACAGAAGCAGCAGCTTTCACTTGTGCCGCCTTCCTTGTCAATTCAATGGGTGCCACTGAAGAAAGCAAAATTGTTGTTGGTGCTGCTTTTGAGCTGCCTGTGAAGAAACCCATAGAAGGTGAAGAAAACGGTGGGATCTCTTAATATTGAGATAGATTAATATAGCAAAGAAGAAAGAAAGATGATGATTTTTTTTTAAAGGAAGATGATGGGTCAAAATTAATCTATCTTTAAAAAAAAAATTATCATCTTTCTTTCTGTTATTAATCTATCTTTAAAAAATTAATTCTGCTATTAGGAGTTGGGGGCTTCCTGAATGGGTTTTTTTTGTGTTGTGTGATGATGGATGATGAAATGAGATGTCTCTATCTGTGAAAATGAAATTGAAGAAAGAGAAAGAAAAAAAAGGGAGAAAAGGGATCTAGACTTTTTAATTGCGGTGGGTGGGAGGGTCATATGATGGGGACACAAATTTTGTCTCTTCGTACAAGATGGGTGGGTGATAGGGTTGGTCACATGGCATGTATTTTATTTATTTGAATTAATTATTAAGTAGGGTGGATGTGATTAAATTCGTATTCGCCTCAAATTTGAGACGGGTACAATTTGAATCTTCAAATCTGCCTTGAAATTCATTAAGGTAAATTCAAATCCGTTCTAAACGGTTTGGGTGAGGCGGATATCCGTGAAAATTCGCTCCACTGCCACCCTAGGTGGATATACACCTTAATATGGCTACGAAACCTGGTTTCTTAGCATTATTGTTTGTCTCTTATAAAAAATAGCTAATTAGAAGTTACCTTCAACATCAATCACTATTGCAATCTCCCTCAGGACTAGCAGTCAACACACATTGAATGTCAAAGGGCTCATGTCGATTATCAAAATATCTTTAAACAATAATCCACGGACGAACCTCGAGATACAAACAAATATCTTGAGAAAAAAATTGATGGGTCAAAATTTTCATGTATCTCCAGAAAATTCTTATGAAAAAAATACAAAACTAAACCTCGATATATGAATTCATCTCGAGAAAATACTTAAAAAAAAACCTTCTTCTTCCTCAAAGCAGACAAGAGATGTTGAGGTTGTTGGTGGCAATGGAAAATAAATCAAGCAGAGAGGGAAGGAGAGGAATAGAGGAGGTGAGGCAGTCGATCTCGTATTAAACAAAGAATAGGTGGAGAAGAAAAGAAAGGGGCAGAGCACGGTAGTCTCAAATATTATTACCAAGCCTTTTCCAGTGTGTGCATAAAAAAAATACAATTGCAAGTGACTAATTACAAAATCCAATAAGCACTGCCAATGGTAATCTGATTTGATGGCTAAGGCTGTGGTGGTTTGAACCCCACGTCTTGGATTCTATACCCACCGGTGGCACGCTTGCCTTTCAAAAAAAAAAATCCAATAAGCACTAAAATAAATAAATATATATATATATTGATCTTCCAATCTTCCAACCAAGCATGTATTCAACAAATGATTCGAAAAGCTTCTAAACCAAACATGGATAAATCGATCATACACAAAAACAACAATAGGAACAAACACATGGATCACTCATCATCAGCAGCACTGCCTCTTACCTAGCTTAACCTATAAATGCATACATAACACAAGCTGCAAGCCCCATAAAGTAAATGTTGAAGAGGTTACTAGAGGCTCCACTTGGTTTAGATGGTGATGGGGTTCCGGGCCTTGGTGTTGCACCACCAGGAGTGGGGGTTCCTGATGAGACTGTGACGGCGAGTTTCATGCCTCCGCTGCAGTGACCGATGGTTGGACATACAAAATACATTGAGCCAGTACTGTTAAGGGGAATAGCAGTGTTTCCATCATTGTAGCTCTGAAGAGCATTGCTAGTGGCACAGTTATCATAATCAGACTTGCTCACTACATCCACACTGTGTGATCCTCCATAAGTGAACACTGTTTGAAGAACATCAAATTTGTTATTAGTTCAGGATTTGAAATGAAAAAATAAAATAAAAGCTACCATATGTATTTACTTTTAAAACTTATTGTCAATTGTTGATTAAGTGATTGACAATTTGAATTACTGGAAAGACAAGTAATTACTATGGAGATCTAAGCCCGCACATACATAGCACATCTTCGTTAGCACACTTTTGACTGGGTTTGGGCCCTTTTGGATCCTAAGGCCTGCACGGCTTTAAAACTCGTAGTATTATGAAGATCCAAACTCGCATATATATAACACATCTCCGTCCATGACCCAAGCGATCTGAGACTATAATTTCCCTTAGTAGCTTGCTGACCCATACTTGGAACTCCCAGCCTAATAGCCCCCTAACATAGGGTGTTATACCGATTCAAACATAGTTTTCAGCTTCCAAGAGTGGACAATTGTATGGGTTATTTTGATAAACCATTTATGAAATTATTAAACATTTGGAGAATAAAAATTTTCCAAAGAGAATGAAGGAAAAAAAAAATTTAGGACAAATATTACTGATCAAAATTGCAATCTCTACACAGAAGTTTTTGAAATTTCTGAGAGATGGATGTGAAACACATACATATAGTAAACATAATATTATCTTCTTTAGGGAATGTAAAATTCTTGGCTACACCCCTGCGTAAACCGTATATGAAAAGTTATACTTACCAAGTCTATCACCAACATTGAAGGTCTTGCCGGAGGTCCAACTAGCATAGTTGACACCTTGTGTCCAGCCATTTGTGTCACCAACAGTGTAATCTACTGCATAACATGCAGGCAAGACAAGGAGGAAAACAAGGAAAGCTGCTTTGATGGCCATTGCTTAATTCTACCAACAAGTGTGTTAAGAAAGAGAAGAAGATGAAGAAAGGGTACAAATGAGAGGAAGGCTTTCCTACCTTGTTATATATAGGGAGTAGTAGTTTCTTTCTACTATCAAAGTTGTCTTCTTCAACATTTGTTTGTTTATTAAAGAAAGAAGAAGATGCAATTAATTAACTTGCGCTCCTAATCTGATATTTACTACCTAATTCATTTAGACTTCATGTGCACTCCATGACAATGACTTCTTAACTTAGCCATGACTCTAATGGGGGTTTCACTTGGTCCACAAATCTGCAAGTTTTGCTTAGTGGAAATGATAAAATATACATGATTAATTAAACAAGGTTTTTGATTTGGTCCTGATTTTATATGCCTGCCCTGATCGATATGCATTTTATATAAGTTGTTTGGGATAACCAGTTATAAGCGCGATACAATTTGATGAATTTGACTATAGATTATAGTACTTTATGCTTGTTACAGTAATTAAAGACCTTAAAGTATTTCCATTTCCTAGTACTAATAATATAGCGATATGGATTCATTGTGCATGAGCCAAGCCGATTGAGCAAACAATATATGGCAGGGCGCGCAGGTAGCAGCCGTTTCTGGTTAGGTGAGATGAAACGAAGGATTGCCAATGAGTGCTGGTTTCTTATTGTTCTAACTGATTGACTTGTAGAAGTTCTCTGCCTATTTCCATGACAGACCACTTTGCAAATATTAGACTTTGGTCTAATTAGATAAAACGTATACATAACTTCCTGAGTCATGGTGCACTAAAAATTGGGTCATACTTTCGTTTAAAAACATATACATATTTTCGAAGGTCAATGGATAGTTCATTTAAAAACTCCATTTAGTTAATGTGTAGAGTTCAAAACCAAACAAATGGAGTGATTAGGAGACATTGTATGTCATTTGTCACCTTACTCAAGTCTTCCTAATGCACCTTATTTCTTGTATAGTAGAGAATAAGGTACCTCTACATTAAAAAAAAATAAATAAATAAAAATAGGCATGTTTAAGGACCGTCATCATCATGATTTGAATTAGGAAATGAGAATTTTGTGTGATTAATTTCGATAAAATATAATTATGATATGAACTGGAGAAAATAGGGTGTTTTGAATATGATGTTTAATGGTTTTTTCTGCAATTGCTTCTGAGTTCTTCTTGATTGCAACATTTAAGTCTACGGTAGGCATCCACCATTGAAAAGCAGATTTTAATCATCTGAAAATTTTGGATTGTTTCCATACTCTGTGCTTTTCCCATGTAACCAATTTCATTTTCTCTTCCTTTTTCATTTCTCTCACTCCTTACTTTCGCAAAATTTTTTTTAACCAAACACACTCATTGGACTGGGTATTACATGTTTGTTGTTGACAATGAACAAACTTAATCAGGGCATGCATCACAAACTACAATGTTTAAGTAGCCGGCGTTTACTTGAGTTGTTGGAATGTTAATAGCATGATTATGACTAAATCGAAACAGAACTACTGGGGAAGGCCCTTACAACTTTCACTCAAAAACTCAAATCTGAGTTGGGAAGATACCTTAGTTGTCAAAGATTCTTCACTTGAAAGAATAATGTTTTCCTTCTGGCCAACTCCATTATGGAGTGCAATGGTAGGTAAGTGTTGTACCTAACCTTAGCCATCTCTTATCTTAATAATAGTATGATTTGGTAGTAGTTCATCATCATTTTATCAAAACATTTAAAATAATAGCTTATTTTATTAACTCATTAAAAATTTATTAATCGACAAACATTGTTTGAGTCCTTGAATAATTTCAGTCAACATACACCTTACAAAATTTTGTTTTGCTTAAATTATAAGTTGGCGTCTTTTTCTTCAAATTCAATTGCATGACAACAGCACATAAACTACTTTGATTGACGTTAGACACAAGAAAATCTGGTCTTAATCGAGGATATCTTATTTAAACCAATAGTATTGTTTGATGAGGGAATCCGCTCTCTACAACGAACCAAGTAGGCCAATACATAAAAGGATAAGAAAAGTCTCCGACAGTCCCTTTCAATTTTTTTTTTCTTTTATTCATAATAATAGTAGAAACTGTTATTACTCAAGAAGCAGT
Organism: Berberis vulgaris; assembly: GCA_963556465.1. Taxonomy (NCBI): domain Eukaryota; kingdom Viridiplantae; phylum Streptophyta; class Magnoliopsida; order Ranunculales; family Berberidaceae; genus Berberis; species Berberis vulgaris. The sequence goes on along the minus strand of OY747136.1, from coordinate 76,876,371 downwards.
CTCTAGGAGAAACAAATGTGCCAACATCAAAATGAACATTATAACTGCTAAAATTATCACATAAGCAATCAGTTTGGAAATCATAATGGACAAATAAGCATTAAACAGCAGGAGCATAGGACATGATGAAGTTTCCTTTCTCTTTTGATGAAGTAACCTCTTGTTTGTTGGATGTCAGTCTCATCATTTTGATCTATTCCTACAAAAGATTGTCTCCAGTTCAAGTATGAAACATATCCTGCAAAAGCCTCAACTCTCAAAACAGAAACTGGGGACACTATCATCTTTGCTAGCTACCTTATTTTTTATACGAAAAAGATGAAAAATTCTACGTTGCCTTGTTTGGGTGTCTCTTTCAGATTTTTTTAACACTTCTACCCCTTCTATGAATGAGAAGGAAATGACTACTTTACTTAGTTAGGGAAATTCTTATATTAAGAGAAATGTAATGGAAGAACCTAATACTCTACAGGCATGTGCCAAGTGCACAAATCTCGAGGCAATGCATTACTACTAAAAATTAAGGGTTGTTTTTAATTAGAATACATTTGGAGATGAATCACCATCCCAAAGTCATCTTCTTTCTCATAAAACTTAGGATATAGAGAGCTTTATAGATAGAGTTTGTGGGGTTGGCGATAGAGAAAATGATTAGGGGAAGATGATGATTCTCCAAATTAACCCCAAGGTCCAAATTAACCCCTTTGCGACTTAGTCGTTGCTGGATAGTTTTGAGTGGCTGTAGTAAAATGACCATAACTTGCTTATTTCAAAATATTTTCAGGTGATTCAAATTGTGTTCATTAGATAACTCATAGTACTGTATCTTTCATGCTTTGATGAGCTTGATAATCGGTCTCAATCAAGCGTCAAAGTTGGTCGAAAATCAGAGACAATACCCTGTTTTCTTTACCGAAGAGATTTGAGTGACTTTAGTAAAATGACTATAACTTGCTCATTTCAAAACATTTTTAGGTGATTCAAATTGTATTCATTAGATACCTCAGAGTACTACATTTTTCGTGCTTTTATGAGCTTTAGAATCAGTCTCAATCAAATGTCAAAGTTGGTCGAAAGTAAGGGACAATAACTTGTTTTTATGTTTTGAACAAAAGAGTGTTAGGCTATTTTTGGAAGAGATGAGAAGAAAAGAGGCTGGCGGTGTGACCGTTGTGATGGACACCATCGCAGCCCCATCTCCTCTATTTCTCGCCGTCGCGCGCTTGATTGATGAACCCTTTTGGGTGAGTCGAATGGATGTGGAATGTTAGAGATTGGGGGAGAGACTGATGGTTTAGTTGGGAAAGGGAGAGGGATAGGGAGATTTCGATCGAAAAAGATGGAGTGGGAGCTTTCAATCGAAGAAGATAAGAGGAAGTTGGGAGGGGACACTACACCACAACTACCCATTAATAGCATATGACAATAGCACTTTTTCACTTGGTGCTATGGAAAGCCCAAGGTTTGTCCCATTTCAGATCTCTTGACATTGCTAAAATGCTATCAAATGAGCGGGAGTTAAAATTTCAAAAAGCGCCAAATTTCCCTCTCGATCGAAAAGAAAGAAAAGAAGGAGGGAAGGAAAGAAAAGAAGGAAGCTCGCTCTGCTCACCACTCTCCCTCTCCGATCTGCTCTCTCTCACTACTCACCACCTGGTCTACTTCTCGGCATTGTAGTCTCCCTCTCCGCCCTGCTCTGCTCTCCCTCTCCAAATTGCTCTCTCGCTTCAACTTCAACTTTGCTTTCATGGTCATTCACTCAACTTATTCTCTCTTGCTTTGCTTTCACCGCAAATTCTTTTTTTTTTTTTTTTTTTTTTTTGTATCGGTTTTTGAAATTTTGGAATGGTAGATTTAAGGCTTTGAAGGATAAACTTTGTCTTGTAAGTCTCAGATCTAGCATGCCTCGTCTTCATTTTGCTTGTTCATCTATGGTGGACTGAAACCAAAAGCCCTAACGTTGTTATTTTTCACATTTCAGGAACTGAGAAGAGATTTCTTCCCTTAGATCCTCATATTTGTAGATACACTTATCTTCTTTAGGTGAGATTTCGATTTTAGACCTCTCGCTTGTTATTTGTTATGGCTTTTGTTTGATTTGTTCTTTCTTGAATTGATGCCTTGTATGAGATGGAAATTAGGTTAATTGATGAGTTCAACTGTTTGAATTGCATGTTGTTAGGTTTAGAAGAAAGGGTAATGTTTGGTTTGAATCTCTAACTGAGCTTAACATAGTATTAATTAAAGTAATTGGATTGTATGAAATTTTGAGGATTTTATGTGAATATTGTTTTCATGTTAAGGGTTGAAATTGATGAGATGGGTGATACATAACTATGTTTTGCCTATTTTTTTACGGTCAGAACTCAGAATGTGTTGGTAAATTTGTTTTGATTAGTTTTGTATGATGTGATTTTATTAATAGACAAAATATGTCTTTATCAATCTGATTATTACTGTATTTGCATTTGTATTATTTCCATATCTTGAATGGCAAAGAGAATCAATCATTCCATATCTTGAATGTAGTGCGAACTAAATTTCACCTCATTTTGAGCTGGGCATTTCATTAGCATGTACACCACAACTTATTCATTCTTTTTCCCATCTTGGGAGTTATAGGCTAATCCAAGGGAGTTATAGGCTAATCCACAATAATGTGTGCATAGTTTCAGAGTTTTAGACTTCCTTATCCACTTCTCAAGTTATAGAGTTCAAAAGGCAAAGATAATGTTTGGGGTCATATAAATTGAATATATGTATATATATGTAATCCTTTTAGATTGAATTTAGAAAGCCACGAGTCCTCAAAATGGGTTAATTTGCTTGTTAATCTAACAATGGGGTGATTGGGTGCATTTGCTTGATAAAATGGTTCTTGGTTACTGTGTTGTTTGCTAATGATGTATTGTACACATTTTCACAATGGAAATTGATATTCAATAGAACATGTAAACTTTGAGTTATTGGTCTTTCTTGGTGTATACTTTTTCCTTTGCACACATTTCTTCCTTTTAGAGTATTTAGGTTTATATCCAATCATGACCGCACCACCTTAATTACTCCAGCTTATACTCAAGTTGGAAGTCCTTGATCACCTCTTGAATTTGTGATGATGGATAAAGATTCGGTGCATCTGAACATGTAATGTAACCATACGTAATTTGGTATTTTAACATTAGTTACTCTAGGTGAGTCTTAGTGAATCTATTGTTTTTTTGTTTATAGAGCTTCCCACGAGTACATGCGAGGAGCATGGAACTTTGTGAAAATGATTGAAAAGAATTCAGAAAGTGTAGAAAAAGTTCTATGCCCTTGCAAAGATTGTCGAAACTTAAACCATCATTGTTATTATGAAAGTTTTTAGCATTTGGTGATAGCAGGGATGGATCCTACATACACAAATTGGTATCACCATGGGAAACCATATTCTACATGTGAGCAAGATGAATACATTGATATTCTACATGGGAGATTAGTATGTTTATGCTATATGGCTTGTCCAATAACGGGAAACCTAGATTTACAACAATGTGGCATGAGTGAGTATATATTGATATTGGCATATTGATGGCAACATGCCAGGTTCACATGTTTCATTTACACTCTATTGAGTTAGTTTATACGGCCGAGTTTGTTGTAATTTCTAAATAAATGAAGTGTTAAACCCATAGCTACCCCATCCCCATTGGCAACACTTATCTTGTTGATTTTTTGTGAAGATGATGTTGGTCAAAATGTTTTATGCTTCTTAGCTTCCTCTTCAAGTTTTTCTATCTTACAAGTTTGTTCTATCTTACAAGTTTGTTTTTGTTGTTGCTCCAAAAGTTTTTCTAGACACAAGGTCGTGAATCTATTGCAGCAAAACTTGTAGCGAATCTTATTACAGAAGCAGGTGCAAACCGTGTTCTTGCTTGTCATCTGCACTCTGGATAGTCCATGGGTTACCTTGATATTCCAGTGGATCATGTGTATGGTCAGGTATTAGGCCACAACATTGGAATTAATTTCCATTGGTAGCCACTTTATTAACATAGAGATCTCCTATTTTTTTTGAAGTACTTGCATTTCCTTTAAGGTTCATTTGGGCAGAAGCATTACTGACTGTATGTACACTCTCTTTGTATTGTGCTTGTGTAGCCTGTGATTCTTGATTACTTAGCTAGCAAGACTATTTCCTCTGATGATTTGGTGGTGGTTTCACCCGATGTTGGTGGTGTTACTAGAGCACGTGCTTTTGCCAAAAAGTTATCTGATGCACCTATAGCAATTGTGGACAAAAGACGGCAAAGACATAATTAATGTTGACGAAGTAAGATTTACTCTAACTACTGTAGAAACAGTAAAATAAATATTATACAACCAAAACTAGTATGTAAAACATAGTGTTCTTTCTTTCTAGCTTTGTTGTGCAATTGGGCTCGACTTGGGTTAAGCGCCAATATGAGTTGTCAATTAATAGAAATCTTGGCTGTTTAATTGTCAATATAGTCAAAGACTTGTTTGGTTATTGGGCTAAAAAACGATGTGAACATTTTTTTTGGTAAATTCATATCGCTTTTAAGTCTGAGCAGCGATAATCTGGGATTTATCAATGATTTGAAAGCAAAACTTTCAAATAGAGGCTTGCACAATGGATTTTTTTGTCTAAATAACCAACATTTTATGGGTGAGACGGTAAGAACAAAATACACATGCAAGTTTCACATGTGTTGACTAATGGTAGCCATTAAAATGTGGAAGAAAGTCAGGTTTCTTTTAATATAAAGATGAACAGAGTATACATAGTCTTTTTTGGTACTTGATTCTTGTCTTTGATGCCATCCTCTAATCCCAGAAATATATGTTGATGATTTACGCTGCTAGTGATGAATCTGATCGGTGATGTTAAAGGAAAAGTAGCAGTTATGGTGGATGATATGATTGATACTACTGGTGAGTGTAGTAAGTTATACATCAAACTCCATAAGCTGTTGGTAATTAAATTTGAAGTTAATTGACAATATCATCATTAACTTGATGCGTCTTAATGAGCTTGAGCTGATTTGTCATTAGTTTAATCTTACTATTACTTATATTTTAGTAAAAACATTAAATTTCACAAGCTATTGCTAATTAAACTTGATGTAAAACTTAGCTATACATCAATAACTTGGTTCTGCTTGTTAATGTTTGAATTTTTAAGTCAGCTGTATTTTGTACAATAATTCAGTTATAAATGCCAGAGATGATTAAGATTTAATATGAGCATGCATCGATCCATTTTTGCTATTGCCTTTAAGTGTATATTTCTATTTTATTCTTCCATCTCGTCTCTGGATGAAAATTTATTTGTCATTCATTTGGGTGTTTCCAAGGACCATTCAAAAGGTACAGCCTTGCCACATCAAGAGGGTGCCAGGGAAGTCTATGCATGTTGCACGCGTGCTGTTTTTAGGTACATTCATGTTTCTTACTTGCGCGTTCTTTTCCTTTAATTGTTTCTCATTTTGTTCTCTCAGAAATAAGCTGGCCCAATGCATGTTTGCATATTCCGTCTTTGATTTATAGTTGATTAAATTTAAGTTATTTGATTGTGTCATTTCAAAATGGCCGGTTGCTGCTGTGTTTGCTGAATTGTTGAGGTGCGGTGCTGCTACTATTTTGCATTGGTGCAGTGATGTTGCTGATATGTTGCGGTGTGGCTGCTTTGTGTTGTTGCGATGGTCATTGTGTAGTTGTTGTGGATGTTATGTTATGTTCTTGGCAGCTTTATAGGTTTTATTGCAAAGTGAGGTTGAAGGTGTTGATGATGAAAACAGAGCCTCAGAGACTGTTTCAACAGTTTGCTGTTTTGTTTCGGTGCGGTTTTGTGTTGTTTGCATGGGAAATCAAGTTAATTTTAGGGGTTAGTTTTGCAGGGCATGGATTGATTAAAGGTAGCTGCCAGGGACAGGATTTCAGGTTGTGTAATCTGAGTTTAAATGCCCTTTGTTTTTTTTTTGCTGATTTTATGATTTGGCAAGGGGGTCTATGGGTTTTGTTCGTTGCTTTGGAAGCTGGGATTTTCGGCATTGGAAGGACATGAAATTGGCGTGTAAGACCTCAAGAGGAAGAGATAGAGATGGAAGAGTAAACTAACCCACAATTTTTGCAAATCTAAAAAGGTCTATGTCTGTTGGTTATACAAGTACCTAGAATTTCTGCAATGGGAACTGTATTTTAATGTCGAATTGGTACAATGTTATAAGAGTTTACAGATTGTTTGTCGTACATCTCCAAAGATAGATATTGCCATTGTTTGGAATTTTCAGTGTTGAATTAATTTTACAAGAACTTACAGCTAAAAAAAAAAATAGTGTCATACATCTCCAAAGATAGATATTTCAATATTATCTTCTATGGTTAAAGAAATCAGTGTTATAAAAGTCATTTGATAGCACTTGATGAGTGCTATAGAAAAAAAAAGGATTTGAGAAACACTATAGAAACTAATGCAATAGCATTTGTTAAATGTTACGTGAGGGAAGACAATAGCGTTTTAGAAACGCTATTGGTAACTATACAATAGCATTTCTTAAGTGTTGTCACAAGCTAAACAATAACACTTTTTATACGCTATTATAGGTTTAACCATAGCATTTTTAAAACGCTATTACAAGCTAAACAATAGCACTTGAAAAACGCTATAAATTGTCTACTTACAATAGCGTTTCTAAAATGCTATAAATAACCCAGTACCTATTATAGCTCGGGCAGACACAACGTTTACTAAAATGCTATGATATCCTACAATAGCGTTTTTGAAACGTTGTGAATAAGCAGTTGTGGTGTAGTGGGAGAGGGAGCTTTCTATCATTTGAATTTGGGAGGGGAGAACAAATTAGATTTTTTTCTTTTATGGGTGGTATAGAAGAGAACTGTGGTGTGGGACAGAAAGTGCATGGTGTGGGAAAGAAAAAGTTAGGTGGGTGGTGTGGGTGAGAGTAAGTTGTGGTGTCAAATAGTTGCTGCCATTATAATCACCTCTAAGTCAAGTTTTCTCAAGTAATGACTTTAATATCAATGTGTTTTCTTTTCCCTCCTTAAATTAAATTTTAATGTTTACTTTTTTTTTTTTTTTTTGTAAATTCACATTTATATAAATTAAAACCATTGAGATACTGAAGTTATAAACATGATCGACATAAAAAAAAATGAATGTGCAAACACGCTAGCAGGCACTCAATACTTGTGTATGTTAATTATTATTGTTCGTCTTCATCATTGTCATGGTTTAGTTGGTTTTTATCTGGGCCATGTTTGCACACCCTTTGTATATAATTAATATATGCGAAAACATAATAAACATTCCCATAAAGGATTAGCATGCATTTCTTTTCGACAACAACCTTTTGACACCACCACTTTTGCTGAAGGATGCCACCACCCTTTTTGATGTGTTGAAAAACACTGCCAATAAAATGTGTATTTCTTTTACTTCTCCTATCTTCTCTCTCAGGAATAACAACCACCACCACCGGCCGCACCACCTTTCCATTATCAATAACACGCAAATACACCAACACAATAATAACAATAGCATGCAAAGAACATAACAATATTACATAGTTCAGTAACTTGCCTATTCCAAGAGTGATGATGGCACTACCTCTTATTAATTTCAAAAATAAGATAAGGAGATACAAAATTTCACTAATGAAGAGTTTATTAGCAGAAAAGCAGTTGCCACATAAATGCAGCAGCTGCACACAAACTCAACAAGTACGTAGCACAGAAAATCAACATAGATGTAGCGGAAACGCAACGCAGACACAATAAAAATGCAACACATAAACCATATCAACTCCTTTCATTTCTCCTTCAATCACCAAGGCTTTTATGAGAAAACACCAGTCCTAAATTATGAGGTTTTGTTCTCCACCTCAAACTAGGAAAGAAGAGTCTTGTTCTCCACCCCAAACTAGGAAAGAGAGTCCAAACAATTAGAAACTAGGAAAGAAGAGTCGTGTTCTCTACCCCAAACTAGGAAAGGAGAGTCCAAACAATTAGAAACTCTAACTACAGTCCAAAACAAATAATGCAAGAGTTCTCCATGTCAAAATAGGAAAGGGCAGTACAAACAATTAGAAACTCCTTTCATAGTCCAAAACAAACAAGAGAAGAGTCACAATTTGAGAACTTTTTTTGTTACTAAACACCAATATGAGCCAAATTTCTACAATCTCCACCTTGGCATGAAATCGACGCTTCGCCAAGATTCAAACCATCACTACCACACAATACCCTAAAGGCGTAATGCCCCGAAGGGCCTAACAATAATAAATGTTGGTCAAGTTGAGAAAATGTACAAACTTGACCAAAACATCATCGAATCTGCAAAAATACATATAATGATCATATTCACTTCGTTTATACTTTAGTGTCAACATAAATGTGTCAAACTTCTTATACCACTGCCGCGTGACTGTTTTAAGCCGTACAAAGGTTTTTTCAATTTGCACACAAAATCTTCATTGCCAACAATTACAAATCCAACAAGTTGATACTCATTCAACTCCATGCAAGAACTCAAATTTAACATCTAATTGCTTGAACTATAAGTCAAAATGTGTAACTAAAACTAAAATGACCCGGATTGAGGTATGTTTCACTACTGGAGAGAAAAATGCATCATAAACAACAGTCTCCAACTGTGCATATCCTTTTGCTACTAATCTTGCCTTATAACAAAACATGACTCAATTTGTTGCTAACCTTGTTCCACAACTAGAACTTCTTCATCCACTATACCTGGCACATAATTAATTTTTACTTCATCAGTAGCAACATTATAATCTATAATAGACTTCTTTGGAGTAATAATAAACTCTACCTATTCCACATCATCATCAAGGAAATACAAATTCTCATGTCTCTTGCCTGCTATAAGTAGATGGTCATCATATAACACCTTCAAAATCCCACATTCACCGGTAAAGTTGTACCCACCAGATTCTAAAGCACTCAAAGAAATCAAACTATTACACAAATGAGGAACATGTATAACATTTGTCAAAACTATAACAGCTCCATCAAACATCTGAACACGAAATGTACCAACTCCTATAGTTTTGCAAGCAAAGTCATTACCCATCAAAATATTTTCACATTCTACAAATTTGTAGGAAGTGAACCAATCCCTATAAGGGCACATATGATACATGGCGCCCGAGTTCAATAACCATCTATCTGATAGATAATTACTAGAAGTAACACTAAACACCTCATACACATTAGAAAAATTGGATGCTTGAACCACAAACATTGCTTCATTTCTAACAATTTCCTCTTCCTCTCCTCATTAGCCTTAAACTTAGGACAATTATCCTTTGCTATGTGACCAATCTCATGATAGTAATAGCATTCAGAATCATCATAATTTTCATATTTGGAGTGATTCATGTTTTCCCCATAACCTTTATACTCTCTATCAATCCACTTGCAACCAAGCCTTCAGCTTGAACCTCATCACTAACATCCTGCTTCCTAGCAGCCTTAGACAACAAGGTTGAAGTAACCTCATCAAATGTAATCTCTTGTTTACCATACAAGAGAATATCAACTATTGTATCATACGAATCAGGAAAGTACAAAACAAAACTATAACTTTATCTTGATCATCGACTTCATCTCCCAAGTTAGACAAATCAGTAACAATTTTGCAAAAGTCATTAACATGTTCGTTTATAGACTTACCCAAATGCATATTGAACTTGTGGAGTTTTTTCTTAAGATAAAACACCATAGTGAGAGATTTCTTCAATACATGTTCTCCAACTTTTCCCAAAGATCCTTTGCTGAGGTTTCCTTTTAGTAGTTGTAGATCACATCTTTCAATAAGCACAAATGAATTGTGCTACAAGTACTCAAATCAAGTTCTTCCCATTCATCATCATCCATCTTTTCAGGTTTACCTTTCAACGTCTTGTACAACTTCTCTTTGATGAGAACATCCTTGCTAGTTTGCCATAAACAAAAGTTATTATTATCTTTAAACTTCTCGATTCCATAAATCGAAGCCCCCTTGCAAACTTTGAATCCGAAAAACTCGAACTTTTACCCATCTTCTACCTCCAAAAATTAAAATAGTGGCTCTGATATCACTTGTTTTCAATAACACACAAATACACCAACATAATAATAACAATAGAACACAAAGATATTACGTGATTCGACAACTTGCCTATTCCACGGGTGACGATGACACTACTTCTTATTAATTCCAAGAATACAATAAGAAAATTCAAATTTTCACTAACGAAGAGCTTATTAACAGAAAAGCAACTGCCTCACCAATGCAACAACTATGCGCAAACTCAGCAGCACACAAAACGCAACAGTCATGCAACACAAAATGCAGCAGTCACGCACCACAGAAAATCAGCATAGATGCAGTAGCACAGACACAACAGAAACGCAACACAGAAACCACATCAACTTCTCTCTTTTCTTCTTCAATCACTAAGGCTTTTATGGGAAAACAAGAGTCCTAAATTAAGACCTTTGGTTCTCCACCTCAAACTACGAAAGATGAGTTTTGTTCTCCACCCTAAACTAGGAAAATAGAGTCCAAACAATTAGTAACTCATTCCACCGTCCAAATAAACAAGGACGAGTTCTCTACCTCAAACTAAAAAATGAGAGTACAAACAATTAGAAACTCCTTTCACTGTCCAAAAAAAACAAGGGAAGAGTCACAATTTGAGAACTCTTGTTTGTTACTAAAAACTAAAAGATCCAAAATTATATACATTCCTTTATTCCTCTTCTTCTTTGTTGCTGTTGTTGTTGTTGTTCTTTTTCTTCACCTTTGGTCTACTTGATTTTCTCCTCTCTTCCTCTTTTCTTTTCTTTTCTTTTCTTTTCTTCTTCTCTACCACCAGCGACACCACCCGCCACACCTCCCTTTCTTCTTCTTCTTCTTCTTGATCTTGTTTTTTTTTTCATGCCTTACAGAAAGAAGTGGAAGTGGGATCACAACAAGTTGATCAAATATTATCGACTAACTTGTTGATCAAGCGTTGGTCGTAAATATATGACATTCGCAGATACTTTAGATGTTTAAGGTCGGTAACCCTTGTGTTAATGCCAATCTGGCTCTCATGTATGCTAGAGTCCCCCGATCATCCGTCAAGCTGAATGACTCATATTAAAAAAAATGTAGTTTTGACAAGTTAATGTGACAAAACCAACTCCAAGATTGCGACGTGTACTAAGTGGAAAAACATGCATTTGTATAATGAAAATAATTTATCTATGTAAAAAATATGCATATGATGCAAATCCTTTAAAAATATCACTGGCTTTTAAAAAAATACTAACGTTTAGCAAACCGGGTTTTACAAAACATGTATTTAAATGAAAATATTGCATGAAATCCCAACTTAAAGAGTTTGGACATACTAACATGCAACCCTAAGTTGGAAAGTATCTAACTTATCGCAACAAAACAAAGTCTATGTAAGTAAAAGTACTTACATAGCTTGATGATCCTTGTGTACTTTGATTCTCCTCCAAAACGACTATGCTACAAGATATCCTCTTTTGGGAACTTGAGGCATGGGATGAAATTTAGAAGGTTTCCAATTCTGTGTTTGTTGGAAATAGATAAGTTCTCCTTATGGGATAAGGAAAGTGATATCGAAACCATTTCCTATTAGGAATAGGTTTCTTTGTTTGGTTAAAATAAGAAATATGTTCTTGTGGGAAAAGGAAAGTAATAAGGAAATATTTTTCTATTAGAAATAGGCTTTCCTTGTTTGGTTAAAACAAGAAAGTTATCTTTGTGGGACACGGAAAGTAATATGAAATTTTTTTCATATTATGAGTAACCATTCATCGTTTAATTAAAATAGGAAAGTTCTCACTGGGTACAAGGAAAGTAATATGGAAACACTTTCCTATTGGAAATAAATATTCCTTGTTTGGTTTGGACTTGTTTAGCCTATATATAAGCTAATTGTGTAGCGAGTATCCAAGAAATATTCTTTTGTCTGCTTTTGTCTTAAACAAGTCATATAGAGGGTGTTTGTTTTTGCTTTCGAATGGAGACAAAAGTCTTAATAAGAAGTGGACCACCTTGTTTAGGGTGTTTGTTTTTAGTTCTGATCGAAAGTGCTACTTCTGATTGGAGTAAGCAGCAGGGAGGTGATGATCACTGAGTGCTGAATAAAAAATTATTCCAATAATAACCTTAATATAATTTTGTAACGACAATTGTTGCCCCAATCTTCTTAAAAATAAGTAGGGCTAAATTTTGACGACACAACTTCATTCTCTTCACCAAGCATTGTGGTTTTTCCTACCTTTACAAGGATTTGGTAAGAAATTTATCTCATTTCTCTCATTCATCTTTATTTTCTTTCTCTGTATTTTCAAGTTTTTCTTCATCTCTTCAACTCTCCCTCTAATGTATATTTCCAAGTTTTTAGCATGTAGTTTTTATGCCTTATGTATATCATGAGAAATCAAATCTAATAACCCATGTTTGGATTAATGATTTCATCAAATAACTAGAATTGAAATTGTCATTAAAATGCCACAGACGTATTGGGTATGATTTTAAGCACAATATTTATGCCATAAACTTTTTTCAGCTCGGTGGGGCAAAATTGTCAAACAGTTCCCATTCGGCATTGAAAAACAAACAACTTTTAATTTTACAGCTTCTAATCAGTAGCTCATTCAGAAGCAAAACAAACTGTTCATTCAGAACTTCTAACTCCAGTTAGAAGTAAGCTTCTAACCACTTAAAAACAAACAAACGCCCTCACAATCCTTATCCTTGTAACGCAGTACAAACTTCTAAAACCTTGAAGTGTTTGACCGAATGAGACTTGTTTCTCCAAAGCTCACTCGGTATGCTATTTGTCTATTTTTTAATATAGACCTTGTTTGATATATAGCATACTGTATCATATCTTCAACCCCAAAACACTGAGACAGTCCTTTGTTTTGCAACAATACATTTGTCGTTGTTTCTTGTAGGTCTATGTTCCTTCTTTATGCTTCATTCTGTTGAAATGAACTTTAACTGGAAGCATGAAAATCATTTAAAGTAGGAGGAGGAAAATCGTTAATAGAGCATGTAATGTAGCTAAAGTATCATCATCAGTATCATCCTAACATGGATATTTGTAATAGCGCAAAAAGTTCACATGTCATTTCATCAAGATAAGCATAGCAATCTCCAAAATCAATAACCATAACGTAAAATCATAAGATCTAACTTGGGAGGTTGAGCCCAATTAGAACAATCTTGCTCTTATTCCAATTGGAATTGCTAGGCTATTGAGACTAGAGGGGTTGAATGTTATCTTTTTGAAAATGAATCTAGATTTAAAAAAATCTCAGGCGTAATTTGTACCATTTCGTAGCTCTTTGCCTAAAAATGTTGGGGAACAGTGGTGTAACTCTAGATAATTATAGTAGTTTTCCACTGTCGTGTTTAGTTGATTCACTTGAGAGAGAATAACAAGTGAAATACCTAGATTTGACTTGAAAGAAAAGCCAGTTATAATCAAATCGAGTCACTAGTTGTGTAAGAAAATATTAAATACTGATTAGAGTAAATTTACTTGAGAGGTAAGAGAATTTGAAATTCCTCAATTTTTAAATCTTAATCATGCAAGTTGTGAGATCAAAGATAATGGACCACTAAACACAAAATAAATTTAGCTAAGAATGATTGAAGCCAAATAGAAGAATAGGAAGAGGAAGGCAAACCTGACACAAGAGACTGATATAACGAGGTTGACCTGAATCAGAGTTTGGTTAGATCTGATTGGCTACTTCCTCGGTGGAAGGCTAAATGTGTGCCATGAGTTTTCTTACTAAATTATCCATGAACCAAGGTGCAAAACTTGCTCTAACGATATTGCCTCTCTCAAAACTACAACAGCGGCCTCCCTTGGCCAACTAGAAACACTCAATGATTTTGAAACCCACAAAAGGATAGAATTGAGTTCAACAAGCTTATACTCAAATTTCTTTGTTTTTAAGGACAAACTCTTCTAGAGAGCCAGGCCTGCAGGCCCGCGCCAGGCCAGCCCAATACCATCCTAGAGATGTTGGAAATGGCACAATCTCTAGGATGATGGATGGTATTGGGCTGGCCTAGCGAGGGATTGATTGTGCATGCCTGGCTCTCTAGAAAAATTGTTTAAGGACACTTATTTATAGGATAGAGAAACGATATGCTATTTACCATTACTCTCTCACTCAAAGGCAGAATGGAGGCTTCAATCTCAAGATGAGATGAATGTTTGATGGCTTAGCAACTCTCCGATGGAGATATCTACCTGCACACAACTTGTTTGAACCTTTTTCTCTACTTTTTTTATTTTGTATTTTTTATTTTTAAATAACCCTGCTCGTAAGAATACAAAGCTGAATTTCTTCCTTTGGAGCATCTTGAAAATTGTTCTTGAAAAATGGTGTAGTGGTCTCTCTTGGTGTTTAGAGTGAAGTCTTCGAGCCTATTTACATGCAATTTTCTACTCCTAGAGAGGTGTAGTCAACTTTGTCCATAACTCCAACTGTTACATTCAAAATGGCTTGTTGACTGATGGTAACATCTTAGCTACCATATTCGACTATAATTATGTGCAGATATGGCTTATGCCATAGTCGATTATGCTAGACTGAAATTCAGAATTCGAATTTCCTAGCATGCCTTAGTCGTATGGTTTCAATCTTCAAATGCTCATGACGTTGTCATTGACCTCTGGTTGACTTGAGCTGACTTGTTTTGGCTTGGACTTTGGTCGTCACACTTTTGACTTGTTTTAGAATTCATAGTCTTGTTTTAGAAGTGAGATTCCTATCGAAATTCCGCTTACACAAATTCCTAACACCCCCTATTTGAATATTTTTGGAGTGATTCATTTCACAATAAACATAACTTTTTTCGGTCCTCAAGAGTTGGATAACCTATAAATGACCTTTAAAAAGTTTATAATTATATCATATTTTTCTAAAAGAACCATTGAAGTTTTTGAGATATTATGCAAGTTTATAAAGGAAGTACTCATGCCAAACACAAGTCATTAAAAAGGTATTCTATTATTAGTTAAAAAGATAAAATGTCTTATAGGTTCGAACCCAGCCGGCAGCATGTTTATCAATTTATGGTGTGTTGACCAGTTCTGATCTTTGATAGATTATGGTATCTTGAAAACCTAGTTTGTCTTCCAAAAAATATATATTATTTAATTAGCTATATTGTGATAATAATTTTGTAAAAATAATTATACAAGGACAACTTGCACGAGCAAAACAGTTAGTAATGAAAAGGTAAGTTATCAACTCTTTAAAAGGAATTTGAAAAGGTATGATATTTCATGGAATGAAATTGTATACAACCCAACATATATGTTTGTTATAGCAAAATTTTGTCGAGAAATATTCACACAAAATAATTACTTGGGGGTAACTAAGCAAAAATTTTGCACTAATGAAAAAAAAAAAAAAAGTTGACAACCAAGTCCAATTTCGCAACAAGTTTTAAAGGAAGAAAGTAACCAAATGCCATTGTTGATCCCAAACTTATTAAAAGTACAAATTTATGTATGACCACATAGTTTTATAGGAAATGAAGACTCAACAAAACTTATGAAATGCCTCAGAACTTGAGAGACTCGAGAAACATTTTTGCTTCCTTTTTGGATGCAACAAAGTTGAGGAAGTCTCTAAGACGATTTTCTTTATATCTTTTGGGGTGTTCTTCATCCACAAGCTCTTCAGCTGGTTTGATCATCTCATCCATAGCTAGGTTGTGAAAGCTGGCAATGGATATCCTCGTCTCTGAAGTGCATTCTATCACCCTGTGCATGGCACTCTTGTACAAACCATTAGATAGTACCTTAAGAAGGTCACCTACAATTACTTCAAATGCACCATGTAGCTTAGGAACTTCCCTCCATTTTCCATTGTCATAATTCATTGCTTGAAGCCCTGGAGTGCTCTGCAGAAGGATGGTGATGATGCTGTGATCAGTATGTTCTTGTATACTCGACGTACAACCTATAGGGCCCCAAGGAGAGTAACAATTTATGGCCATGATTTGAATGCCTTCCTCAAATTTGTCATGCATGTAAGTTGGTGGCAATCCCAAGCTTTCCATTATGGCTGCTAACAAATTCATGGCCAATGTCCTCACTTCTTTGACATACTTTGCCATTTTTTCTCTGATACCAAAACATATTAATAACCATCTTAGAAGGGGTTGAATCTGAGATTTCAGAATTTCTTGAAGGTTAATGAGACTGTAGTTTCAAATTTATGTATACACATTGTCTTACTATAATCAATAGAAACGATTTTATATTAAAACTTAAGAAGAAAAATAAGTGGCACGTACCTATAGTTAGGTGGGTTATGCGGCCATAATTCTATATAGTCTTCCAATGGATGAGAATAATGTTTTAGCAACTCTCTACTGTTGACTACATATGTCACGGGGTTTTCAATATTAGATGACATGTATTCATTCTTCTTCTCTGATGGTAAATTGAAAAAGCCCATAGCCGATTGAATAGCATCTTCAATGATCAAATCACTTATTCCATGATTCACGACCTATAAAAGTGAGAGAAATGTTTTGAAATATATAACTAATCAATGAAAAAACTACATAAGGATTAGTCTCTACTGATGTCAATATGATAAATAAATAAATATCATGAGTGAGGTTAGGAAACCATGTTTTGCAACCAGGATGATGTGGCATCGTTAGAGGAATTTTTTACAACTTTGAGATACACATAAAATCTTTGAGGATTTCATCATTCTTTCCAGATCATGACACGTCATCCTGGTTGCAAAACATGGTTGCAAAAACTTGGTTTCCTAGCATTTTTGAATCATCATATTGGCATGTGTGATTTAAATTTTTGCAGCTGATGTGGAAGGGACGGGCTGGAAACAACTCGCCCCAGCTTTGAAGGAGGTGGTTTTAAATAAGGTGCCCCAGCCTTGTCCTAAGCAGCAAGTTAGAAGAGATGGGGGTTCACTTTTGCCAGAGCCTAGTGTTGTCCCACCCTCGTGCAACAGAACTTTTGTTGAGGTAGTGACCGCCGATCTTTCAAGTGTGAGCCCTACTTCTGCTGCCAGTAAGGGCCCTTTTGCAGCAACCTCTATCCATCGAGATTCCCCCATTGATTTCTTGTCTTGAGTATGGGAAAATCATCTTCTTCTAGATCACGTTGCAAGAAATAATGATGCGAGATCGTTGATAGAGTTGCCTGATTCGGTGATTCAATGGACACCTGTTGCTCTTCCGTTTGGCCACACAACTTTCCTGGTATTTGCCAACTCTCTACATGTGACCTCTTGCGAGGAGCATGAGTCGTCTCCTAGGTTTCCAACGCTGAGTGATTAGTATCCCCAGCAAGACCCAGTTCTTCCCCTTTCTCCTGCTTCTCTTGCCGACTCAGTGGGTAAAGTAGGTAACCTGGTGTCCGAGTCGTCTCGCCCAACTCAGCAGGATAAAGGCAAGGGTATTGTTGGGCTTTTTCCTTGCCAGGGGCCCACGTCCAATTTGAAGCGTAATTTGGTCAAGTCTAATGATCAACAGACTTCTAGCAATTATTGGAAGGTTTTAGAAGTTGTGGAAGAAGATGTCTTCAACGTGGACCCCTATTGACCAAGATGTCTATGCAGGCCAACAAGGATCGCAAACTGGCTAAAAAGGCCCAGCGTGACAGAGCTGTTGAATGGGCTAATTTTTCAGTTTTTCCAACCAGATCCATGTTCATGCTCAAACAGAGATCCACCCAATCAGGCACAACTAACAAAGCAGGGCGGGTAGAATTTAAGGGTTGTAGCGCCCCTGCTGGGCCCATAAGGAGCGAGTTTTCAAACCAGACACAGGAGTGTTCGTTATCTCTAACTTACCCGTCAGGTTTCGAGCCACCAGCAAAACAAAGTGTTGGAGTCCATGGTTTGTCCACAAAACTATGTGTCTCTTATTTGGAGAGTTGCTCGTCTACACCAGACACGTAGGTGCTCCCCCATGCTTCGAGGTCCCTTGGACGAACAATCTTGGTTTTGTTTTCCCTGGCGAACAGACTTCTGGGCAGTCTTCAGGGGTGTTTTCTAGGGTCAATGACAGCGTGGAGCTCTCTGTCTCTTACTGCCATTCGGCTCAAGAAGAGGCATCAGATCTTTCGGCTTTCAAAGAAATTAGCTTGGCAGTGAGAGTGGACCTCAGTCAGGATGAAGATAGGGCTATAGGTATGGTTTTAGCAGCAGCGCGGGATTCAGTATCTGACAAAGCAATGGACAGGTGCAACAACCTCGGGGTCGAAGGTCCTTCATGAACCTCAAAATTCTTTTGTGGAACTGGAGGGGGCTAGGGCATACTGAGAGGCAAAGGGGTTGTTGTAGATTGATTTCAGAGAATCGTCTGGATCTTGTTTTCATTCAGGAATCGAAATTGGAGAGATGCTCTAGAGAATTTATCAAAAAATTGTGGGGTGATAGTTATTTTGATTGGGCTATGGTGGAATCCACTGGTAGCTCAGGAGGCCTTTTAGCTATCTGAGATGCGGATCTTTTGCAGATGAGGAAAGAGTTGAAAGGGGTTTTTTCGCTTTCTATTAAGTTTCAAATGATCTCGGACAACTCTTGTTGGCCAGGGACTAACATATATGGTCCGTGTGATCCTTCGCTTAGAGAACACTCCTGGGAAGAGCTTTATGACACTGTTGGTTGGGTGCAATCGCCATGGGTGTTAACAGGAGACTTCAATGTTGTCCGTCATATGAATGAAAAAAAGGTTGCAAAAGGAGGTCCATGAGTATGCAGAAATTCAATCAGTTCATTAATGAGGTGGAACTCACTGATTTCAGTCTAAAAGGTGGAAAGTTCACATGGTCAAATCGAAGAGATCGCCCTATTCTTTGTCGGCTTGATTAATTTCTAGCTTCGGTGGATTGGATTGATAAATTTGGTGATAAAGTCGAATGGCTCAAGAGTGCAGCAGGTTCTGACCATCACGCAATTTTGCTTGCGAACTCGTCTATTGGTAGCAACACTCGCCTTTTTTTTTTTTTTTTCCTTTGATAACAATTGGTTTGATCACCCAACCTTAGCAGAGGAGATAAAATCTTGGTGGAACAACTATGTAGTCTCTGACCACCTTGGCTACTACTTATGGTGGAAACTTAAAGCGATCAGATGCAACCTTAAAAGTTGGAGGACTAAAGTTTGGGGTAAAAGCAATTTATGTATTCAAAATATTTCTGCTTTAATTGCTAACATTGAAGCTGAGAAAGAGATCCGAGACCTGACTGCCGAGGAGAGGTCTTGTTGAGTACAACTGCATCAGGAGTGGGTAACATTAACCAAACGAGATTAGGAGTTTTTAAGGATCAGATCTGGGGTCAACTAGGCTTGTCATATGGATAGGAGTCTAAATGTTTTCATAAATTGGCTAACAGACGCAAACTTTTTAACTCTATTGAAACTCCTAGCATGGGGCAGGAGTTGGTAGTGGATGATGTCAGCATCAGAGAACTCATGATCTCTTATTTCAATGAGTGTTTCTATGAAAATGAGGAGTAACGACCTTTCTTCTCGGGGATTACCTTTAAGTCAATCTCCCAGCCTATGGCTGCCTCCTTGGTTGAGAATTTTTCAGAGATGAAAATTAGAGCGGCAATGCAAGAGCTCAAATCTGAAGTTTCTCCAGGTCTTGATGGTTTCTCAATGATGTTCTATTTGAAAATGTGGGAGGTAATCAAAATTGATTTTATGAAAGTTATTGAAGATTTTAACTCTAGAAAATTTCTGGATTGGCGGTTGAACACAACTATCATCTCGCTTATTCTTAAATGTGCGGGAATGCGGACAGTCAAGGATTTCAAACCTATCAATATTTTGAATGGGGTCTATAAGATCATTGCTAAGGTGTTGGCTGATAGATTGAAAAAAGTTCTTTATTCAGCCATTTCTCCTTTTCAGAGTGCATCAGTATGTGGAAGAGAAGTGGTTGATAGCCCTTTGATTGCCAATGAAATTATTGATTCCGGGAAAAAACAAAGAGTTCCAGGGCTCGTTATCAAATTAGATTTTTCTAAAGCCTTTGATAAAGTTTTTTGGAGATACTTGGATTTGGTAATGGCTCGCATGGGGTTTAACTCCAAATGGATTCATTGGCTTCACACTTGAAGATCTACAACCAATTTCTCACTGAAGATTAATGGTCAGCTGCATGGGTTTTTCAATAACTTTAAAGGCTTGCGTCAAGGCGATCATTTGTCTCATCTTCTCTTTACTGTAGCAGCAGAATGCCTAACCCAAATGATTCTTAAAGCAGTTGATGCTGGCCTAGTGAGAGGGTTCTCTATCGCAAAGGGTAGTCCTCCTGTTTCTATTTTTCAGTATGCGGATGATACTATCCTCTTTTGTGATGTCTCTGCTACTCAGGTTCTTGCTTTAAAAAGAATTATGCTTTGGTTCGAAGTTATTTCAGATCTGAAAATCAACTTTCAAATATCAGTGGTGTTGCCTATTAGAGTGTCCCTCATTTGCAGCAGTTGGCGGATTTATTTGTGCAGCGGGTCAGTTTCCAGTTAAGTACTTGGGCATCCCTTTGGGTGCTAGTTTTAAAAGTAAAGCTGTGTGGGATAAAACAGTCGAAATGATGGAATCGAGACTAGCGTCTTGGAAGCGTAAATTCCTCTCAAAAGCAGGCAGATTAGCCCTTGTCCAATCCACTTTAGCTTTTATCCCTGTGTTCATTTCGTCTCTTATCAAGGTTCCCTTTTCAATAGCAGCCAGATCATGCGCGACTTCCTTTGGGGTTCCACTCAAAACTCTAGAAAGATGCATTTAGTGGGTTGGGAAAAAAATTTGTTGTCCCAAATCTCAAGGTGGATTGGGCATTCGCCAAGTGATCACTTTCAATTTTGCTTTACTTTCCAAGTGACTTTGGCGATTTCCAGAAGAAGATGACAATTTATGGATATCACTCATCATTGATAAATATGGACGCAATAGATGGGAGTGAGATAAGAGAACTAAGTACTCTCCCTATGGATGCTCTTTATGGAAGTCCATCTCTCGGTGCACAAGTGTTTTCTACCTCCACACCTCTCTTCGATGTGGCAATGGTGATCTCATCTCTTTCTGGCATGATTCTTGGTGTAACAACCAATTTCTGAAGGATCTGTTTCCAATGTTGTTTATCATTAACAATCAAAAACAGGGAGAGTTAGCAATTTTTGCTTTAATGGCGATTCTTGGGATCTTTCCTTCCGAAAACCCCTAAATACTGGAGAAATAGAGGAGGTCGCCAAATTAATGCATCTGTTGGATAGTCAGATGCTCTCGGAGGGCCCTGATAGTTTGGTGTGGAAGAGTAAAGGTGTGGGTTTTTCGGTGAAATAATTTTTTGATATGTTGGCCACCTCTCATTATGAGACTCATTCCAACCCCTTCATTTCCTCTCACAAAAATCTGGTTTGGGTGAAAAAAAATTTCCTCGGATAAATTTATTTAGTTGGTCAGTGTTGCACGAGAGAATCTTGACTAAAGATAGGTTAAGGAAAAGAAGAATCCACCCAAGAAGTCTTTGTAATGAGATTGACGAGATGCTGGATCATTTGATGCTTCACTGCAGATTTTCCAAATCCATTTAGAGCAGTTTCTTGTCAGAATTTGGTTTGAGTTTGATATTTCAAGGTTCCATTTTGGATTGGCTAAGTTGGTGGTCCCAAGCTAATCCTTTTCGGCGGGCAGAGTGGTTATGGCGTAGGGTCCCTCACATTGTGGTGTGTGTGGAAAGAGAGAAATATGAGGGTTTTTGAAGGACTTAACAGATAAGAGCATTCTATTTTTATCGAGATTAGGAAATTGTCGTGGAGGATGGGTTCAGGTTGTAATTTGTTCAGGGACTTGGTTTTTGACACTTTCATGGTGTATTGGTGTTCCTTGATGTATGAATGATTCCCTTTGTCATTTGTTTTCTTCTTATCTTTAATAAACATCTTCATGTTTGGCAAAAAAAAAAAAATTTAATTAAATTTTGCCTCAAGGATTCGATAAGCAATGCAGTTTTAATATGATTGATGGGATTGATCCACAGATTTTCGCGAAAATATTTAGCTCCAACAGGTAGGGCATGCATCGAACGGTAGGATTATATTTGAGATCTGAACTAAATATGAGTTTTAATTATTAGTTGATTTAGACCCTCAAAACAGACTGAAAAAAATGAGTTGGATATGGTTATGGCTAGTTTGCCAGAAGAAATATAGGATATGAAACTCTATTATCATTTGAGTTTCAATACTAATTATAGAATTCCAGGCATCAACTAAGTACACATAAATAAATGCAAAATATAGCTAGCAAGGAATCCTCACATGAAAGTAGCCCATTTGCCGACAAGCTCTGCCAATGTCTTCAACAATGCAAGATCGATTCAAAGAATTCTTCTGCAAGTTACTCATATCAATAACAGAACCTGTTGCTAGTTCAGCTGTTTCACTTGAGTTGGCCATGAAGAGCGGTGGATTGATAAGCTTATATTGTCACCTGCACTAACTTAAACAAGCAAGCAAAACATAAAAACAGAAGAGAAAGGGAGAAGTTTTATAGAGCACTGTTAGGGGAGCTCAGCATGCAAAACCATTATCTTTGACACATGGCTTACGAGTTCAGACTATTATGGCTCGCGCTTATATATAAGAGCCAAGTTGTGCAGGGTTTCATTCTATTAAAGCACAAGTGTTATGAGATAAACTATATCATGATTTTTCAAAATGTAAATAAGTGTTATGATATAGAGAAAGTGTAAATAAGTTTTTCAAAATGTTTTTGGCCTTTATACATCTATATTAGGTATTAGATAAACTATATCATGATTTGTACATATCCTACAATGAAGTGTCATGAATGTTTTTTTTTTAAATGGAATTTATTCAAATAATAGTTATTAAATCAACTATTTTCTGACTTTCTATTTTTTTTTGTAGCAGTTGAAGGCAAAACCCTTGGGTATGATTTAGTTTTTACTAGAATCCATGGATATAGTTTACTTAATAAACGGGTAGGGTTGGGTTATTCCGTTTATAAGCAGGTCTGGGTCGGGTTTCAATAGGTAGCACGATAGGTAGATGGACCGGATTGGTTACTGACCTACTATACTTTCAATCACCAGTTCCAACCTAACTCGGCCATTGTCAATCCCAGTTTTTTTTTTTTTTTTTTTTGTTTTTGAAAGGCAAGCAGGGTTTTTATAGGATCCCAGAACCCACTAAAGATGCCGTAAGCTGAGCTTGAACCCATGACCTAGTGGTACCATCCGCCAAACTCTAACCGTTGAGCTGTTATGCCATTGGCAAAAATGAAAATCGACCGACCGTCAATCCCAGTTTCAAGACAAAGAGGGGAAATTTTAACATATAGTTGATACATAGTTACTTGATTTAGTATACATATTGATTAACAAGGAACACATGCCATGATATGTATGCAAAAAAAAATTTATTAAACCAAAATGCATATATATTATGAAAAGGAAGGTACATAATCAGACACAGTTTTAGCCCTATCATGGGCTTGCACATTATAACATCTAGGAACTTCAAAAATACCTAAAGTTTAAGGCTAAATAGTCTTCAAACTGAGACATAAAAGGGACTGTTGCCAACTAAGATGCTCTCTGGTACCTTGGAAGACTCTCACAACATCAACTATCAAGACAGTCGATATGGAAGAACAACTCCTCCCAATCCTGAGATTGTGCCCATCTAATCGTCATCACAACAGGCCTGAATTCAGCTTCAACACTACTATTCGCTACACCAAAACAATACTTCTGTAACTATTTCCGTGTTTAACTGAAAATATTAATCACTTGTGAAACCATACAATTCATGTGCTGATCCTAAATACTGCAAGACTTCTTTGATGATATCGTTTTTTAGATGGTATCAGCTCCAATATGATACCGTTTTGAAATTGTATTAGCTTGAAGGGGTTACTGTTGTGAAGATAGTGATGCGAGAACAAATGCTATCTTTTAAACTGTAATTGCCATTGGTATCCACTATCCAGGTTTAAGTAAAAAACTATTAATTAAAAAAAAAATAAACTGACAAGAAGATAGAAAATATAACTCTCAAAATTGTATTTATTAAAAAAAATATAACAAAAAATTACAGTAATGTTACATATAAAGGAAAGTAAAAAAATTGCAATGGTACACAAAGGGTCAAAACTGAAATTACAATGGCAGTGAAATCACACTGAAATTTCAAATAATTTTGTTTATTTTTCAGGTTAGTGTTGCTAGTCTTAATATCAATGTCCATAGGAATTGTAATTTCGGTGTTGCAATGTTGATGCTCCAGTTGTTGTGCTTCAACTTAGTGTTCCTAGTCTTCGTGTATTGCTCCAAGTGAACGATCATCACCTATCCTTGTTGTATTGCTCACGTTAGTGTTATCATCTAATTATCAACCATCCCTACACGATGAAATGAATGCAACCATTAAAAAGTATCTAACTGTTATTCATAATAAAATTGATCCTAGCTATCAATACAATTGCAAGTACAATAAGTTTGACAACAAATTTACAAAAAAAAATGAATTTATGGTCCATGTAAGCACTTTGATTAGCATACAACATGATAACATTGTTTTTAAACCAGTTCGATAAAGATTGAGCCAAATCATGCACCATTGTACAACTAGTAGCTAGGAGCAAACAGAATCTACAGGCAATGTTAAAGAGCTTGACTAACAGTGAGTACCAACAATAAACATTCTGAAAGACAACACAAAGTTTAGAAAATGCTTTATCAAACGCTAGTAATTGGATCAACATACTGATAGAATCTAGATACATAAAGAAGTCGAAATCTTTATAATGAACCTAACCCCTCCTCCAATGGCTACTAGAGTCAGTCCTTGATCTATAGTTATGTCACTTCTAAGTTCCAACAGAATATTGAATCATGCGAGATTGAAGCCTCTGAACCATCACCACCTAGTACATGCAGATTTGACCAACAAGATACCAAGGGAAAAGTATTGTTGTGACATTGATATGATGATATTAATATTGTTGAACAGTTGCAAATATAACCTTGAGAAATGAGATATTTCTTTGTAGGGAAAATGAGAACTGGCTAACCACACTTGAGTGTTGCATTTCACATGCACATTTACATCACGATTGAGCCTTCAAAATGAAAACTGGTGGTGCATTGTTAAATTTTATGATTCCTTTGAACTGTTGTGGTTAAGATCATGTATTCTATTCAACTCATGTTGTATGCTAGTGCACATTTATCATGATTGAGTAGTTAAGATGAACATAGGGGTGCATCGTTATTCATTATCATCTTCATATCTGTTTTAATTGATAATATTCATTAATTAGGAAATTGATGTTTTGGTCTACTCATACCAGCTAGTGCTGACCCGTTTGCTTGTTTTCTGGCAAATGGGTGTACCCCTACCTAGGTGAAGGCGGTGTTATTGGTGGTGGTGATGTTGCAAGTGGAGCTAAGTTGTTGATGCTCGTCTTTTAGGGTGGTGAGTTAGTCCATTTTATTGGAATGTCAGTATTTATTTTATGTTATTTTTTTCAACAATATTTAGGTTTTGGAGTCCCGTCACGGTTTTCTAGGAATTTAAGTGTTTTGAGAATCGGGGTGTGACTGTTTGGAGCCTTGGTTAGTGTTGAGGAGGGATACTCAACGTTTTTTCGGATGTAGAATGGGTAGTGGAGTTAAGACTTTCCTGGATGTGTGAACAAATATTTAGCTTGATTTTTTTTCCGTAGATTGGAGGTGTTGTGTAGAGGAGTTTTAGGGCTCGATGTCTACTTTCTTAAGTTATATTGAAGTATTTCGGATGTCTATATAGTTATATGTTATTCGATATATTGCATTTCGCCTAGGCATTGTTGATAAGATCGAGTTTCTTTTATGCATATTACTTTGTCTGTGAGTAGTTGATACTTGAGATATTTTTTGTAAGTTGTTGTTTTATGCTTATGCTATTTTTGTTAGTGTGAGGTTGGTGATGGATGTGTTATGATTTGTAGATTTGTGGTACTATTACATTGCATCTCTGATAGGATATTCATGATAGTATGAAAGTTACACCATAAGTTATAGTGTTTGTATATGCATTTGTAGTGTACTAGGAGGTAATGCATTTTAAGAAGTACTTGGTATTCTAATGTTTTTGGATGTCACCCTATTTATGAGTTTTGGCATGTTGCATAGGTTGGTCTTGATAGTGTGACGTTTCCATTGTGTGGGTTAATTCCACGTTGGAATATTTGCTTGAGATTTTACTAATTGTTGTGTTATAAGATCCATCATTTTGAGGTGTGTATGGCGTTGGTAGATACGTTTGTTATGTTGCATGCATCTATGTCTAGTTAAATCTCGCTGACGAAATTTGTTATGAAGTGTATATGATGTAATACCCATAGTTTGTTGTTTATTCTATTGATAAATTTTAGAATTTTTGGATTAAAAACAATGATCGTAAAGTTCTTGGAATTTGAATGATTTTTAGAAAGAAAAAAAAATTGGGTTTTTTAAAATTATTTTCTTGATTTTTTTAGGTGGGGCGCATTAGAAATCCGATGGAGGCAAATAGCCACCCACTTATAAAAAAAAATTTCCCT
This sequence comes from Berberis vulgaris, assembly GCA_963556465.1. Lineage (NCBI taxonomy): Eukaryota > Viridiplantae > Streptophyta > Magnoliopsida > Ranunculales > Berberidaceae > Berberis > Berberis vulgaris. The sequence goes on along the minus strand of OY747136.1, from coordinate 76,849,689 downwards.
TCATTTTCTTTCTTCTTCTTCCTCACGCGAGCAGACACCCTATTCTTATTCTACAACCTGATTTCAGGCGATTCGTCGGCATTTCTCCACCAAAAATCCCTTCATTCTCCATTTTTTTCCTCTTCATTCTCCTTTGATTTCCTTATCAAAATAAGAGTGTACCAGGGTCTGAAGCTCGATTGGAGTTGTTGGAGGCCGAGCGAGCAATTATGTTATGATCATGCCCTTTGGTGGAATCAATTAGTGCATTTGGAGCCAGTAAACCCCACATGCAGAGGTGAGTGTGTCAAGAAAAAAAAACAGGGGTGCGAGCTTGCCTTGAGTTTCACCAGTGCAATTCATGTTGTGATCGCGTGGGTGAGCTGCAATCCACTGTTTCAGGGTTTGTAACACTGCTTCGGCCAGTCTTTGGCATGTTGCATTGTTTGGAGAAGATCAAATCGGTGTAGGGTGGTTTTCGTTGTTTTGGGGGTTTGGAACGATTAGCCGAAATTTGGGTTTTCATTTGAGTGGCTTGTCGGAGTCCGGGCCTATTTTGAAAAAATTTCGGAGTTGCCAAATCTTTGTTCCAAGGATTAGGCGCTTCGTCGTGTTGGAGTTGGATTTTGAAAATCCATTTCCGCTCAAGTGAGTAGAACATCCCCTTTTAAATTTTAATTTATTGGCATTTCAGAGTATGTGAATATTAATTGAGATATGGATGCATTATAGGGTTTGGTTATAAAGTGAGATTTGGAAATGTTTTGTCATGTTGCCAGGTGATATGAAAGTCTATTATGTTATTGGACGACCGTTCGTATAATTGCATGATTGTTGAAATTACATAATAAACCATGATTTTTTTTATTTGAGTTGTTAAACATAAGAGAGTAGTGACATAATAGAGCATTCATGGCATTTAATTGAGAATTCATGTGGAATTTGCTGTACAATATTTTTCCCATTTTGCATATTGATGTAACACTCGTGGGGGGCTATGGCCGACAAGTTACCAAGGTTAGAGTATTGTAACACCTTAGATGAGCAGGCAACAGGGGTGATACGGCCGGCAAGCTACCAAGGGTAGAGTATTGTAACATCTTGGATGGGCGGGCGGCAGGGGCGATATGGTCGGCAAACTACCAAAGGAAGAGTATTGTTGGTGTTGTTGAGCACTGATATGATATTTCAACACCTTAGGTGGGCGGCAGTGGGGAGGATATGGCCAGCAATCTACCAAAAGAAGAGTAAAGTTGGTGTTGTTGAGCACTGTTATGATATTGTAACACCTTGGGTGAGCGGGCAGCGGGAGGGGGGATATGGACGACAAACTATCAAGGGAAGAGTATTGTTATGACATCGATATAATGATATTAATGTTGTTGAACACTTGCATATATATACTCGCTTCAAAAGAATGAACTACGTCAAACTTGTAAAGGGAGTAGCACTTAGCCTTGAGAAATGGGGCATTTGTGTGTAGGAAAAATGAGAACTAGCTAAGCACACTTGAGTGTTGCATTTCGCATGCATATTTACATCATGATTGAGATTTCAGACTGAACACTGGTAGTGCATTGTTAAGTTTTATGATTCCTATGAATGATTGTGGTTGAGATTATGTATTCTATTCAACTCATGCTACATGCTACGTGCACATTTATCATGATTGAGTAGTTAAGATGTTCGCATTCCAACTTGAAAAAAAAATAATAATAATAAATAAAAATAAATGGTACGTCCTACTTTTTATTTAGTTTTTCAAACAAACTTGTTGTCCCATGTAAGGGTTTCTTATGTGGTCCTATGTTAAAGTTTCTTGTAATTGCTCAAAGCAAATAGTAATCATCAACAGGACCGTTAAAGTTTGACAAAAGTATAGCCTAACTTTAGCTAACTAGATAGAGAATTGTTGAAGCACAAGTCACAGCTGACGTGACATCTTTTCATTCTTTTTATTTAGTTTTTTCAAACAAACTTGTAGTCCCATGTAAGGGTTTCATATGTGATCCTATGTTAAAGTTTCTTGTAATTGCTCATAGCGAATGGTAATCATCAACAGGACCGTTAAAGTTTGACGAAAGTATAGCCTAACTTTAGCTAACTAGACAGAATTGTTGAAGCACAAGTCACAGCTGACGTGACATCTTTTCATTGGCTGAAAATTATCTCTATCTTCACAAGTCAATATGCATTTTGGAAAACACAAAATATAACATCAGAGAGTCAAAATGAGAGGTAGATTAGAGAGAGTCAAAATAAACTCCATTCAAGCCTCCTTTAAAAGCAAAAAAGAGAAAGAGTCCTTCAGACTCTCAAAGAGGAGTGTCAAAATAAAATCACATACAAAATAACAGCCAAATCACCGCAACCAACGTCTTTTCCTTTTCACTTGTCATCCCTGGTTTCCACTTTGTCCTCCCATGGCATAATTCTTGCTAGTATGATTCAAAAACTCATCTTCACAAGTGTAAGTAATAGTAAATCTACCTGATTGATAGCAATACAATCTGCATAGTTGTTCATTTCGGCTTTGACGAATTCTAGTTGATTACCATACCCAAAACAGCATACAGACTTGAAAAACATAACATTCATCTTTTTGCCAATAGTTTGTACTAATAGAGTACTAATCCTGCTAAAATTATTGCAGGAACAGCACATACATCATTCTTCTTTGATGAGAACTAATGGTTTCAAGGTCACAAAGCACAAAAAAGATGGAAATCATAGGTTTCCCCCTGAAAAGTGCGGAAGGAATTAAGATATCCTCCTCAATAGGATAATGCACCTAATACAATATTTAAATTGATTCTGAATTCTGAAAAGGAACATTTGAAAATAGATACTTGGGAAGTATTTGGTAGAACAACAGGATGGTAGTGCCAGTTGAGTTGGTTCCTCCTCAAACAATGGAGTACATCAACCTTTTTATTACACAACTGCCACAATGCATTAGGTTTTCCCTACATACAGAAAAGGGATGAAAACAGCATGCCAGTAACGATTGTGCAAACAACTAGCATGAACAATAAAACAGGATGCAACTCGTACAAACAAGCTTATGGCTTTTTCCCTAAATTTCAGTTACACTTTGGCCCAAAGAAGTGCTCGACGTAAACAGAGCTACAAGCTCAACCTTCCTGCAGAATAAATACATAAACCAAGGGATGCTCGTTGAATCTTCTATTGAATGAGTACCCATGGCTGAGATCATATTTGTTTGAGGGATATTGTATATGCTCAAAGGATAATTGATACTTCCACCATTTTGGTTGAGAGATGAGTTGATTGGACAAATTCAAAATACATATTTACCAATGTGCTGAGTTCTGAGTCTTGGATATCAATTGAATAGGAACATGAAAATTGAGGGTTACCAGGTTGTACTATTGAAATAGCAAAAAAGACGAGAAGCAAACCTGAGAAGAAGACTCAAGCAGTAGCCTCTAATAACTCTCTATCTGCCCGCTCCCTGATCCTCCTTTCCAGTTCTGGTCTGAAGTTCTTTATAAGGCCCTGCACTGGCCAAGCAGCAGCATCCCCCAAAGCACAAATAGTGTGTCCTTCGATCTGTTTAGTCACTTCTTGAAGCATGTCGATTTCTTCCAATTTGGCATTTCCAACCTTCAATCTTTCCATTATCATCCACAACCACCCTGTTCCCTCCCTGCAAGGAGTACACTGCCCACAGCTCTCGTGCTTGTAGAAGTAAGAGAGCCTTGCAATTGCATCCACAACGTCTGTGGACTTGTCCATTACGATTACTGCAGCAGTCCCCAATCCTGATCCAACGGCCTTGAGGGCATCATAGTCCATCAGCACGTCATCACATATGTTTTTAGGAAGCAATGGGACAGACGAACCTCCTGGTATCACTGCAAGCAAATTGTCCCATCCGCCCCTAACTCCACCACAGTGCCTCTCTATCAGCTCCTTCAATGGCATACTCATTTCCTCTTCTACTGTGCAAGGCTTGTTCACGTGGCCTGACACACAGTATAGTTTTGTCCCAGAATTGTTCTTCCTGCCAAAACTAGCAAACCACTCAGGTCCTCGCCTCAAAATTGTTGGAGATACCGCTACAGTTTCAACATTTGTAACCGTTGTTGGACAGCCATATAACCCTGCATTAGCTGGGAATGGAGGCTTCAACCTCGGTTTCCCTTGCTTCCCTTCCAGACTCTCCAGCAATGCTGTCTCTTCACCGCAAATGTAAGCACCGGCACCAAAGTGGATATGAACATCAAAATCATAACCTGATCCACATGCATTTTTACCCAAAAGCCCAGCTTGATAAGCTTCCTTCCTGGCCTTCTCAAGGTTCAGACGCTCATTTACATATTCTCCACGAATGTAAATGTAAGCAGCACTTGCTCGCATGCCTACCCCTGCAATCAAGCAGCCTTCCAGTAGCTTGTGTGGGTCATGCCTCATGATTTCCTTGTCCTTACAAGTGCCAGGTTCACTTTCATCTGCATTTACAACAAGATAGGAAGGGCGGCCATCAGATACTTTTGGCATGAAGGACCATTTAAGACCAGATGGGAAACCAGCACCACCACGGCCTCGAAGACCAGACTTCTTCATTTCATTGACTATCCAGTCAGACCCCTTGAGAACCAAATCTTTAGTTCTGTGCCAGTCCCCACGCTTCATAGCACCTTTAAGGAATGGATCATGTAAACCATAGAGGTTAGTGAAGATACGATCTTCATCTTTCAGACCACCAAAATGTGTTTTCTCTGCAGGAGGTGGAGGTGGCGGAGGCTGGGGAGTAGTCGAAGTAGTTGCAGCTTGGGTGCTAAAAGCTCTGTGAACATTATAATGATGAAGCAGAGCTGCTCGTGGCAAAGACATGATCTTCTTGAGAGGACCCTGTAAAAAGGAAGAGGACAGATTACAAAATCAGGTAAGTAGAAATCAAGTTTAGGTAAACCGGGGTGACATCTTTCAGGTTAAAGATCCATGGAATGAACCTATAACTTGGTACAAGAATATAATTCTAGAGTATGATATCGTGGACAGGTAATTTCTAAATGTAAGGGGGTGCTGCGACATGTTTCATCATCCAGAATCTTGAGCACAAGTAGCGCAACTAGAACGAACATACGTGGTTATAAGTCTCAAAGCAAAGATACTTTACACAAGTACAAAAAAAATAACAAAATATGAACCTCCATTGAACATACAGGCAATGAAGGCAATTTTTATAATTTTCTCAACATTACTCGGCGTTCATGCTCAACCTATCACGAAAGATTTCAGATTACGAATGAAATTTCAACAATATGAACATTCTCATGGTTTATTCCTCGAGAGTAACAAATATCCGAATTGGACTTTTTATCCAGGTTATAAACCAACAAAAGATTCTAGCATGCAAAAGCAGAAAGTTTTCTTCTACATGTTTGACTAGTACATTGAATTAGTAACTTTATCAAGAACTCAATATCAAAATGATTCTCTTTCATTGTTGTTGAATTTGTATGGAACTTGCTATGTTAGGTTATTGCCTTGACATGCATACACATAATGTTGTTCAAACAAGAGTTATAGTCTAGTGTCTTAGTTTTAGGAAGTGTGAACCACATAAGAATGTCTACTTCCTCGGTTCTTTTGTGTGGCACTGATATTTGAAAAGATCCAAATGGTTGGGTAGCCCAGACAACTCAAATGGATCTACTGATCAATGTGATTGGTCGGTGATAGACCTCCAATATACCATACCTATCAGAGACGTAAGCCTAAGCAGTAAGACAACAAGGGACAGCCTGAACCAGTGACTGCAATGGACCAGTGAACCATGCTATGGATCAGCAGGGACCAGTGAACCAGGCTATGGATCAGCAGGATGTCAGAACAGCCAAGAAGTTAGTATTCTAGTGCTTTGTTAGTATTCAGTATTAGCAAGTTGTTAGCATTCTGTTAGAAGTTGTATTAGCAAGTTGTCTGTGTTAGAACAAGTGGTATTAGCAAGTTGTTAGCATTTTGTTAGTAAGTGTAATAGCAAGTTGTCTGTAATAGAGCAAGTGGTATAAGCAAGTTGTCTGTTAGCAAATGTATGACAGTAAGAAGAACTCCTATATAAGGGGAGTTGTAAGAGAAAGACAATTTTATTCATTGATTCATTTTTTTTGTAAACATTTCTGTAAAAAGAGCTGGGCTCAATGGGAGAGATTACAAGCCTCTCGAACAGCTTGTGTTCATAATACAATAAAACTTTCTTTCTTGGCTTCCAATTCTCTGTGATTTTCTTCCTGTTTTGTATTGTTCTTTCTGCAAGATACATCAAATTGGTATCAGAGCGGGAGATCAAGTGATGACAGGAAAAACAGCCAGCCAATTTGGCACAGCAAACATGGCAGCAAGGGTGGACATGGTGGAAGGAATGATTGATGGAGTACACCATGAGATTGGTTCAATCAAGGAAGAGATTACTACCATTGTACAGAAACTAGAACATCTAGTGAAATTGTGTGAAGAGTCTTCACGAGTGGCCTCTTCTTCGGAGCACTCCAAAGAAGCCGAAGGTGCTGCTTTAGGACATAAAGTATCAATGGTGGAAGAAAGGTTTGGTGTCCATGGTCACAAATCAGAAAACAGATTTAGAAGGCTTGAAATGCCGATTTTTGATGGAGTTAATCCAGATGGATGGATCTTGAAGGCGGAAAGGTTCTTCCAATTGCAACATTATGATAGACCTCCTATCAAATATACTTATACAAAGAGGAGATATAAGTAGGATTCGAAGAATGCAAGTTGCTATATTCTGCAAGATGGTTATGCAATGGTACATTAGCAATAAGAATAACAAGTCAGGTTGGTTAGGCAGTCGGTGGGTTAGCAAGCCAATTTGTTATGCTCTGTATTGTTGTTATGTTCAATATTGTAGAAGCTATTAGGAACTCTTATAAATAGTAGATCAGAGAACAGAAAATGGGGGTAAACAGTTTGTACATTTGAGCATTTGCTCTCTGGGAGATTGGGCATCTCGAATCTGCCTTCCACATTCCATTCCATACAATTCATTGTAACCTTTACATTCCATTCAACACAATTCATTGTTACTACAAATTCTATCTTTACTCATTGTTCACAGATCTTCTATATTCTTCTCTATTTCTGTGATTGTGTTACTGCTAGGATCCTTTCTTCCATTGCTCTGCAGCTCTGACAGTAGAAACTGGATAGTTGCTTTGCTGATTGCTTGTCAATTCTGCAGAACACCACAAGAACAGGTCAGATCCTATCACATTACACTAATGAGGAGTGGTTGGAGGCTGCCGTGGTTGGATTTGAAGGAGATGCATTGATCTGGTATCAATGGGAGCACAAGAGGCGTCCCATCTTGCTATGGGAAGAACTAAAAAAAATTGCTTTTGTTGCAATTCCACTCAACAGCCGAAGAGACATTATGTGAGCAATTTCTGGCACTCAAACAAGAAGGAAATGTGTGTGATTATCGTCGCCAATTCATCACCCTCACAACTCCATTAGATCAGCTTCTTGAGGTGTACATAAGCAAGTTTGTTAATGGCCTTAAGCTCCAAATCAGAGCCAAATTGCGAATTATGGAACCTCTATCGTTGGGCCGGGTATTGACTTTAGCCCAACGCATAGAAGAAAAGCACCAATTGCTGGGGTCTAGCAAGGGCGAAACGGGTCCAGGCCCAAGCCCATTCTCAGGATGATTTAGGGTTAATGAGAACCCTAAAACTTTAGAAACAGGAAAGCAATTGCAAATTGAGGGAGCCTCCAACGCTAGAAAGGGCGAAGCAGATCTGGGAAGAGGGGATTATCGTCGGCTCAGTGAGGAAGAACTTCGATAGCGACGAGAGAAAGGTCTATGTTTTCGCTGTGATGAAAAATTCGGGCCGGGGCATCGATGTAAAAGGAAGAAATTCAATGTTTTGGTCATTCAAGAAGAAGAGTTCTTGGAGGAATGAGAAGAGGAAGGTGGAGAAGATCAAGGAGCCGAGTTAGAGGCGGCGGAGGTGGATGGGAGAGTGGAAGTTTCTCTACATTCGGTGGTAGGATGAACCGCACCGAAAACCCTACGTCTCAAAGGTAAGATTTGTGCACAAAAAGTAGTGGTTTTGGTTGATAGTGGGCTACCCACAATTTCATCTGCAGTAGTTTGGTCAAGCAATTGGGTTTGAAGGTGACATCCACGGATTCTTATGGAGTAACCATGGGTACTGGGAGTCAGTAAGGGGCAGTGGAGTTTGTAAGGGAGTACGGTTGACACTCTCAGAGTTGGAAGTGGACGAAGATTTCCTACCTTTGGGGTTAAGAAGCTCAGATCTAATTTTGGGGATTAAGTTGCTGGCAACGTTAGGGGTTACTTACACCAATTGGAAATCTCAAATAATGAAGTTTGAAGTGGAGGGGTAACCAAAACACTCGGGGGTGATCCAACACTGGAAAAATCGTTGATCTCTCTGAAAGCAATGTGGAAGACTTTTCGACAGGAAAAACAGGGGGTGATGATAGAATTGGAAAATTTGGATGCGTCTAGTGAAGTGGACGGCACCTTTGGGGGTGAAATTGGGAAGGTATTGGAGAGATTCCAGATGGTGTTCAGCACGAATCCAGGGTTACCTCCTGTAAGAGGGCATGAACATGCCATTTGTATGCGAGAATGAGCTTTTCCGGTTAATGTCAAACCCTACAGATATCCTCAGTTCCAGAAGGACGAGATTGAAAGGTTGATTAAGGAGATGATGGTAATGGGCATCATACGATCAAGTAAGAGCCCCTTTTCAAGTCCCGTATTGTTAGTTAAAAAAAAGATGGTGGCTGGAGATTTTGCGTCGATTACAAGGCATTAAATAAGGAGACCATCCCTGATAGGTTTCCAATTCCCGTCATCGACGAAATCCTTGACGAACATGGAGCATGTTGGTTCTCCAAATTAGATCTAAAATCAGGGTATCACCAAATTCGAATCAATGAGGGAGATGAGAACAAAACAACATTTCGCACCCATGAAGGCCATTACGAGTTTTTGGTGATACCCTTCGGATTGACGAATGCTTCTGCGACTTTCCAATCGCTAATGAATGAGATTTTCAGGCCCTATTTGCGGAAGCATGTCTTAGTGTTCTTCGACGATATTCTAATCTACAGTTCAGGGTTAGAGGCTCACTTGGAGTATCTCTCAACAGTATTGGCATTATTGGAACGACATGAACTTTACGCCAACAGGAAGAAGTGTTAATTTGGCAAGCGTGAGTTAGCATACTTTTTGGGATTCAATAAGCAAATGTATGGCAGTAAGAAAAACTCCTATATAAGGGGAGTTGTAAAAGAAAGACAATTCTATTCATTGATTCATTTTTTTTGTAAACATTTCTGTACAAAGAGCTGGGCTCAATGGGGGAGATTACAAGCCTCTCGAACAGCTTGTGTTCATAATACAATAAAACTTTCTTTCTTGGCTTCCAATTCTCTGTGCTTTTCTTCCTGTTTTGTATTGTTTTTTCTGCAAGATACATTAGTCGGCCAAAGAATTGGGCAAGAAATTTTCACTTTTCACAAGGGCTTCTTTTAGTGTCTTCAAGCTAGTGTCTTCAAGCATAATCAGTCTGCAACAAGTGCCCAAACTATGGACTTAAGGAATAAAAGTAACTTGCAAGTTGTTTCCATTGCTGTCATCCTCACAGGCCATCCAAAATACCGGATGTCCAGTTCAGCAATGCAGGCAGAGCAAGGGAGACAGATGATCCTAACCATGAAGTAACAAGGCAGGTAGAGGTACGCTTTCGGAATAATGAAGAGTTGATGAATGCATTACAAGAATTGGGCACAAAAGTAAACCATGTAAAATGGAGAGCAGCTAGTGACAATAACTTTCAAAATTTGATCTCCAATAGATGGGAAGAGTTGGTGCAGCTTCCTAATACTTTCAGCGATGTGAGAAGTGACAGTAGTTTCTAGAGCAGTGTTTCAGGCGATGAGAGATGTTAGGGGCAGCACTGTTTTACAATAAGAACTATTATACTGTTTTGGAACTTGAGGGGTTTGAGTAACTTGTTTGTTATAATGTGATTACGGGGAAGAGGGGAGGTAGGTTGTATTGCAGTTCTGGTTATGAGGAGACCCAAAGGTATTTTAGCATCGTGGGACTTGCTCATTATCAAAGTGAAGATGACTAACAGGTACATTCTCACTTCATGTCTCTTGATCTCTAAGTGATCATTTTGTGTGGCTCTCAACGAGGGTCTATGGACCTAAGTTCTATCAATGTCAATCTCTAGTGGGAGTTTTGTGATGCATGAAATGTTTGGGATAAAGTGTTTGGTAAGATCCCTTGACCGACTCCATTATCTCTCCACCCCGTAGGAACTACGAGATCACCACAAGGACGCCTTCTGCATCTAGGGGTCACAGACCAACCACAGAACCTTGTTCAATAAGTGGAACACATCAGCTGTCCGCTCTCTGGTTGGGCAGTAAGGGTCGGAGAAGGGCAATCACTCATTCTTAAAACCAGCATTCTTAAGACCAAAGAGTCGGGTGGAAAAGGTGGGAAAGCTCTCCCTTCCCGGTGGTGGGGGGCTTAAACTGTTAAGGCCCATACACAGTGTGAAGGTGTCGAAATCCGAGGCTTTGCAAGAAGGAGAACAATGGCAAATGATATCAATGAAGAGCAAGATAGCAAGTAAAATACACGGATTCAAAATGAAGGAGATTCAAGTTGATGGACAATTTTTTCTAATGATGTTGGTTGGGCAGAAAGGGGTTGCTTCAAGGGTTTATTTCTTCATATGTACAACAATGTCAACTCCCTTCCAAGCATGAAATCTATGGGTGAATGGATGTTTAGGTTGATTATCATTGTGCAGTCAAGATCCAGAGAGTTGTGTACCTTATTCATTGCAAGTGTGTCTACAAGGTGTGGATGTATGACGTTATCACAGCTCCGATATAACGGCGTTATATGAACGTTATTGAGATAACGTTATTTTCAATAACGTCGTTTTAACATTTTGGTCTAATACATAAAAAATAAAATACAAAAATCATTCATTCATTCTCGATCAAACCAGAACCCTAGACTCATAGGAAAAAAGGACAGAGCTCGCCATCGCTAGACCTCACCGTTTGACAGAGAACAAGAGAAGAAGACGAAGAGTCGATCGCACTCTCTGTTGCGATCTCACTCTCATACTAAGGGAAGATTTTTTTTTTATTAATATTTTTTATTTTTGAATTTAATGTTATGAACATGTTTACTTTTTTTACTCTAATATATTAATACTTTGTGGAGTATTAAAAATATATTTTTCTTTTATATATCGTTATATCCCGTTATAACCTCTGACGCTCTTAAACCGTTATGGGTTTATTATCCGTTTTAACTGCATAGGGTAATATAAAGGTTCATTTTGGATTGGGTGTCTCATCGGCCCACCTCTCAAGAATCTTTGTATGTTAATTGGAAAGTGATTGTTGGGGTATTAAAGATTGAGCCAAAGATCTTGCAATCAACATGGTTATTATCCATAATATGAGATGGCGTGGGGTATAACTATGGTGGCGAGGACGAAAACGGAAAAAGAAATAAGCATCATAGAAAAGGGCAGGGCAAATTTGAAGAAAACATTGAACATAGCAGGGAGGTAGGTCAATCATTTTCTGGCAAAACAATAGACGACTATGAGTTCCATCGAGTAAAAGCGGTAAAGATTAGAGGTGATTCGCAAATGTGTTATTGGAAGCCATGAAGCCAAAATGTGCGACTTGGAATGGGTCAAGAACCAAACCCAGACGTGGGGAATGATCTCTACTAATGCTTTAAGATAAAAACGAGAAACCAGAAACCAGAAAAGGAAGAATTGGCCTCATGTTGGAATCTTTAATGGGATGGTGTGTACTCTCTACCCAAGTCTTACGGCAAGGCATAGAGACAGGGCGGAGCCAGGATGTTCACAAAGAGGGGGCAAAGTAAAAGGACAAGAAAAATAGCAAAAATTTAGGGGGGCAATTAGTTAGATTCGATTATTGTTCACCACTATTTGACTACTGTTCATCACTGTCATAATAGAAAAATTAGACTTTGAAAATTTTACGAGGGGCAACTATCCCCCATGTCTTGTATGTACCTTCGCCCCTGCATAGAGAGGTTGGCAAGTGGAAAAATCCCAACATTAGAACAAACTTTAAACTTCAAATGCTATAGGCCAGTGATATAGTGAGAAAATGAGAAGAAAGGGTTACTAAATACCAAATCCAGGTTGATTTTGGGTTTTTCCTTTGTATGTGGATCCTAGACAATAGATCGTGAATTGTAGTCCCCAATCAATAGTTTGAAGCGGTGGTTGAAGTTAGCTCGATAGGAGCTTGGGCATTACTTTAATGTTGTTGGTCCCAGCTATTAGATAAAGCCAACAGTTTAGGCAAAGTTACTTGGGAAATATGAAATGTATTGGGAGCTCTCCTCCAAGAACCTTATTTTATTTGAACCTAATAGTGTTCACTATTTGAAGCTTTTGCTAAAGATTCATGTGAAAGTGGTACCATGCTAAAGATTCATGTGAAAGTGGTACCAGAACACCTACTTCCTTGGAACTGTGATTGAGAAAATGGATAAAAGCAACATTCAGGACCCTCAAAACTCCAAGCATCGATAAAAACAATGGCAAGCAAAAAGGAGATGATGTAGATCCACATCGAAAAAGCCCTGAATCGCAAGCTTGGTTATAAATCCCATGATGAGCTATTGGCAAGTCAACTTGGTGTAGTTGAATGTCCCCCTAAACTGTCCAACCTCCTGAACTTTTCGTCTTAACCCTACTCCAACCCAAACAAGCATTGATGACTCCCTTGGCAAGCAACCTCCCATCACCCCAACTATGATGCTACCACATGGCCCTCCACAGGCTACTTTGTCATTCGCCATAATAGTCCAAGGCCAGCTATTAACCCATTCGGATACCCTTTTTTTTCTATTTTTATCAGTAAAATCAGGTATTGTTTTTGTATTTATAAGAAGAAAATATCATCAGGGAAGAGAAAAACCTTGCCCATAGACTACATAAGTATACATCATATCAAAGCATGCACTATCTAGCTAGGTGTGAACCATGTCACCCCAGTCTTACATACATACAAGAAGAGAAAGAAGTATCCCCAAATACACCACTTACTCCAAAGACATAAAGTGATTCTCTCATTTGTCCATAGGTTGTGCAAAGATTTGCTAGTATTTCTATAAACCTTGTTGTTTCTTTTTCCTCCAAATGATCCAAGAATTATGTAGAAGCCTTTCCCAAAGCCAGGCCCCAATATGGTTGAGTTGTCAATGAGCTGGTTGGGAGGATGCCCAATGCAATGCAAGAAGGGGAGTAAGGGGACTGTCACCCCAAATTCAAAGAGACATTTGCTCCAGAGTTGCTGAGCTGGGTGGCAAGAAAAAGGTGGTGGTCTACTGATTCTGGAGCTTGGCCACATAAGACACAATGGTTGGGATGGTGAGACCTATCCTGTTAACATCATCAAGAGATAGGATTCTACCCTGCATGATTGTCCAAAGTCGGAAAGAGGCTCTAGAGGGGACTTGGCTAACCCAAATGAATTTGTGGAGCTGAGACATGATAGTGGAATCACAAGGCGGAACTTAGTTGAGTGTGGTTCAGACCTTGAAGGGGTTCAAATTGGATCTAATCGATTGTTGAATTGGGTTTTGGATGGGACCCCGTACAGGGTACATGATGCAATAGACCAAATAGCGTAGACAAGAATAGCCTAAACAGCATAGATGACATTGAGCCTAATAAATTGAGTTTTGACATTGTAACAGACCCAGAGACATGTTGATCATGAAGGTTTCAGTCTATATCCAATGGATGGGCTAATGAGTCTGAGTTACTTCAGGATATGAATCGATGAAGCTGGGTGCTAATGGTCGAAGGCACATACATGAGACAAGTTTGATCATAAACAAGGGCTTCCGTCGACGATCCAGTCCTTTTAGTCTCGCTTTCTATGGGAATGTCATAGGGGGGTTGTTGTTGCCAGAGGGTGTTTAACGAGGTGCGGAACTGCAGCATAAGCAAGGAACAAGGTAACGAGGTGATTTTTCAATGCTTGCCTAGACGTGCCACAGCAAGGAAAAAACAATAAGGTTGCAACATTAAGAGTGTTTAGAAGGGAGCTAGTTCAAATTGAGGACTATTCATATTTCGGTCCTTTAGACGTAGATAATGGGGGTGCATCTTCAGGTTCTGATTCAGACTTTTTCAGCTAGGAGGATATCATCAGGGAACACAGAGAATCCCTAGACAAGGAAATAAGAATTCATGAAATGAGTTTGGCACTTGGCTATGGCCTAGAAAGGGAGACCATTCTTATATAGATGAGCCCATTCAATTGGGGCCAGTTTCTTCAATTGCTATTTGAGCCTGATTTATTTTCCTTTTCATTTCGGTTTATCATCCGAATTCAAATTCTTTTGCAATGAAATTAAGCCTTCAAAAAATAAAAATACTAGAACAAAAAATATCATACGCAAGAAATAGTCAAGAATTATGGAATAAAACATATGGGACTCCAGGTTTCGATTCTGAATTCCAACTTGCATGTAGTCTCTCTTACAAAGGAGTTTCTTTGGGCTTAAGAAGGGATTCCTACTCATTGATTTATTCCAAGAGGAGAATACTTGGAGTGGATCCTTTGTCCATGACTAAAGACCCAGCCAAAAGTTTTTTCTCAGACAATAGTGTCAAGGGATGGCAATGAGGAGGGTAATGTATACATTTTCTAATGTATAATAGACCAAAAGGCGGCTTGTTTCCATCCCTAATAGGGTCTAAGCTAGTGAAGAAAAAGGATATGCATGCTACAGATAGTGGGTGAAATTTATGGCAAAAAAAAGGCACACCGATCTTGAAGTCAAGCTCGCAATCATGCAAGAATCAATCATAATGGGAGACTCCAATCAAGTTAAATTTCTTTAGGGAAGAGATAGCAGATAGGGATAAGCTTAGAGAAACAGAAGTGTCTGATGATATGGCATTAAAGAAAAAGGCGTCAAAATATTAAATGTACAAATTTCTAAAATGCGAAGGAATAAATTGGAAAATTTCGTTAAAAATGTTAGGGATGGCAACAAGTATTTCCATGACTATGCAAGTATTGAAGCGAAGAATCAATTAGACGTCAAAACTTGTCGTTGAGGATATGCTCATTTAGGATGTATAAATTAACAACCAACCATTGGAGGCCTACCCTGAAGGACTCCCTTTTGAAAAGACTTATTGAAAGAGATTTTAATACTTGAGGAGAAGAGGTTGCGTCAGTGATAAGAGTACAAACTTCAGGTTTTCTTAGGTGATGTTGATGGAATTGGTCAGGCTTCTAAACCATAAATCCATTACCCTCTTCACTAAAGTTGAAGGGCTATAACTCTTGGGTATTAAAGGTAGCCAAATGGTGGGTGTTTGTGAAATTATCACCAAAGCTCTCACAATTAAACTGAAAGCTTGCTTTCTTCTGCTTATATCAAGCTTCCAAGAGGCATTTGTGGATAGTACGCAGATTTAGACAAAGTTCGTGTAGCCAATGGGAAGAAATTTTGGATGAAGTTCTCTTAAACGATGAGTTGGTTAACATTAGAAAAATATCCAAAAAAAGTTGGGGGCTAATTTCCACAATTCCCCTATCACTTTAAGAAGGTTTACAACCATGTTTTAGGGGAATTCTTTATGTATTTTATAGCAAGGAAGGGTTTTCAGATAAAAGCGGAGGATATGGGTTAAAATTTGCATTTCTATCCATGTTTCAATGTTGGAGACTAGTCCTCCGGTTCTTCAACAATAAAAAGGGATTTAACAAAGCCTATTTCCCTATTTTCTCTTCATCAAAGTGACAAATACCCTTAGATCGAAAAATTAAGGGGAATTTTCTTATTTCGAGATACTGGGTTAATGAAGAGGCACCAAAGATGGGTGACATTATCTTGTTCATAGATCATGACCTAAGCCAAGCTTGAAATCTCAAGATCATCCTCAAAGATTTGAGATGGTGTCAAGCTTTAAGGGTCTGTTTGGTTTGCCAATTTCCTTGGGAAAATGGAATCCATTTTCCTTGTTATGTAGATTTTCGCCGTTTGGTTGTCTATTTACTGACAAGAAATCGATTTTTCATAAGACTGTTTTCCCACTACTCAGGGGAATTCAAGTCCGAGGGGGATGTCTTGGAATCAGAATTCACGAAAATGGTTTCAATTTTCATGTCTATTTTTCGTGCAAAAACAGAACCTAAGAGTAATTTCATAATAGGGTGGGAAAAGTCACCTTGAGACATCAAGAATCGGCCGTATGTCATGAAACTTCTAAGTTAGGCTCCATACCTATGAAACACTTGAACTGAAAGTTAGAAGTATATGAGTTGTCAAACTCGGCTATGGAGACTTTGATATTTCAAAAAGCAACATCTACTACATCACTTTTTCCATATTCTAACTCTTAGCTTCAATTTCCAAGAAGGTAGAACGAAAGAGAATAGATTCTTGTGGAATGGGTATAGATTTTTAAGGAAACTAAAGCATCTGCCTAGGGGCCAGATAAGGAAAGGACTCAAAAAAATTCAGCTCAATATATATAGTCTCATTTGAATTTCTTTTCCAAAAAAATATAGATAGTTAGATTGGACCAAAAAAGAAATTAACTATCATGTTGAAGATAACAATTATACATAACAGTGTCATATTATTAATCTTTGTGCTTATTTATTATTGTCATTTTGAATTTGGAACCTTCACAAATTAATGCATAAAATATTCATAGGTATTAATTATTGTCATTAAAAATAATAATAATTCAGCTCTTAATACATAAGTAATTTATTGAACAACCCTTATATCATTATCTGTAAGGCTGTAACTATTCTGTCGGTGTAAGTATTATGAATATTAGTAGCAAGTACAGATGTACTATCAGCTATAAATTTTTTAAATTAAAAATTAGTTAATAAAATTTGACTCAAGATTGACTTTAGTCGATTGGAAATATCATACACTGAAAAATATAGCTATAACAGACATGAGAATTTAGTATGTTAGAAAGTAAGAAAATTATTTTCGTTAACTATTCTTAATATTTATTATTCTTAATATTTATTTAAGGTGATATCTTCTTTTTCTTTTTTTAAATATTGTGTTTGTCATCCAACATTTTCAATTTGGAGCTTTATAATTCCAAAAAGTATTTGTGATGTTTTGAAAAGTTGGAATTTTGAGCTTTATACTTCCATTACAAACAAATCATGGGTGAAGGAGGAAATAACGGGCACAGCAAAAAATTATTTCAGAAAGAGAATATGTCTATTAATACAGCAAGCAATAGTTACAAAGTATCAATCCACATCCTTCGGATAAGTATTCGACCACTGACAAAACATTTTCAATCCTTCCTTTTCTTGTACTTCATTTCATACTAAAACAAATCTGCCAAAACAAAATGGGGACTGAAAGAAACGTACCATGAGGAAGTTGAGTAGATAAATAATGTTTTGTCCAGAAACCAAATTATTGGAAGATGCTTTAGTGGACAAACTCACAGAATTCCCATTTGCTTCTGCATTTAGTTCTGGAATCAAATTTAGTTCATAAGAAAAAAATATTTACTTGATAGGGTGAGAGCAATCCCTATAAGTACAATATGTGCATTTCTTCTCATCGTGTTTGATTTTTGGAAAAAAAAATGCGAAGGAAAAAAAGTTTTCGTTGGATAAGAAGTTCATGTTTTTACTGTTTGATTGCATGAAGGGGAAAAAAAAGTCATTGGAGACAACATTTCTATTTTGTGGATGAATTGTTGAGGAGAAGAGAAGAATTTGTTTGAGTGAAAAGATCGAACAGTGAAAAGTTTTTCGAGGGAGAGCCTAAACAAGAAAATATTTCAGCGGCGAAAAAGTTTTCTTTGTACTAAAAGAAAATCCAATGCCAAAAACTCAATTTTCGGAAAAACTGAGTTTTTGGATAAAAGTTTTCCACACCCAAAAATCAAACACACCATTCCAACTCCATCTATGTAATTCTATGAAATTTTAGTAAAATCATGTAGGAAAAAAACTAAAATATGGATTTTTGAGTGATACATTATTAGCTTAAAACAAGAAGAGAAAATTTATCAAAAAAAAAAGAAAAATGGAATCTACGAACTCTAATCTGCAGATGAGATTCATTCCCCTAACAATTTGGAATATCTTATTCAAATAAATTATTAAAAAAAAATCGTTCTTTGAAGAGAGGGTTACCTTAGGAGAGAAGTAGAGAGATGGTTTCGATCGATTCGATTCTGCTATGAGACGAAGATGAGAGAATGGTTAAGAGGCCCTCGTGTTCTTCTAAGATACCACTTGTTTCGGGGGTTCTCAGCATTCACCCTACTATAAATTAGAGCACCCTTCCCCCAACCCAAAAGAACGTTAAACGTGTTTGCAGGTTTATGGAGTCGTTGGGCACCGACCCGAGAATAATTAATGTGCTAAAACTCACCACTTTTCCTCTTCTTCTCCACTTTCTCTTTTCTCTTCACAGCAACTGACAGAGCAACATCACCCTGTCATCGTCTTTCCTTTCTTCTTCTCCTTTATTGTTCTTCCCCTTTTTTTTTCTCCTATCTTCCTCTTATCTTCTCTTCTTTTCTACCGTTGACTGCCTTCTCTTCCTCTTTTCTTATTTTCTTCTCCTCGATTTTGATAGGATAATCCACCAAATAAGTTTGTCCTCTCATTTTGGTGGAGATGGTAGAACAGCAAACATCAACAAGAAATTTTGTTCAAGGCCTATTTTTAATTTTCAGATATTGTGTTCAGATGAAGAGAAAACACTAGTAGATTTTCTAAGTTAGTATACTTCACCAATTAAAATCACGACTCTAAAAGGTAGGTACTACCAACACTGGCAGAGTCTAGTTGGTGGGTGCTATTAACAAAACAAAATGGCATCCATGACATGGGGGCTAGAACATCTTCAACATAGAACTCAACTTCAACTTCAAACTCAAGAATATAGATTCATTTGATATTGAGGGTGGTGTGCTGCAATGAACCATTTAACATAACTTTAAAAATGAACAAAACTTTATTTATAACTTTAGAAGGAAGCTACGTTGAATTAGAAATTGGTGGTGGAGGATGGTCTGGTTTCACATAGAAGATGTAAATGGAGTCTCGAAATTGAAAAGAGCAGGGTATTTGCTTCTACTCCAATTATTTGTTTTTAAGCGATAAGAGTTCCCCTTGTGTTATTCTCATTGGCTGTTGGCAAGACGTTCAAGGGTTCAAAGGAAAATTTTCTCAAGAAACTATGTAGATCCCAATTAGAACTAAGTGGAAACAAAACAAGAGTAAAAGGTTCATGGGAAAATAACCCTCCGCCCCAAGAGATTGCAAGAAAACCAAAAACAAGCTTTACAATAAAACCAAACTAGACAAGAAAATTAACGAACTAGTTTGTTACATATATAGGTCAACTGAACTCTTAACTACCTACTGGATGCTAAGCTCAAGGTAAGAGAATATTGATCCCATCTAGTCTTAATTTCTAGAGAGGCGATGAGCTAGTTTGTGACTTTGTTACATTCTTTTTATAGAACACAATTTTGTCAACTTGTTGGGTTATCACATTAAAAATTAGTTAATAAAATGTGACTCAAGATTTACTGATATTAGATTTGTTGTCAATAGCTTTGAACATGTGTGGAATATTTTGTATTTCTCTATGTTTTTTTTCTACTAAAGATTCCCGACACTCTTTACTTTATTTTATTTACTTGTTCATTATGCATTCATCTATAAATTATGATTCACATTATTATTTTATTAACTATAATTTAAACCAATTTAATTAATCCACCCTATTTCCAACCATAAAATAGTTAATCAATCAAATTGTTAGGTAAATTAAAACAACGAAGCTGATCGGTCTGATAAGTCCATCTTGTTCATTTATGGATTAAGGGTTTTCTGTTTTTTATCTGACCATGGCATGATCAACCTTTAGACTAGGCCAAATACGTCTACGACACTATAATTATGCTCTGACTTCTAATTTCTATTAGTCAAACATGGAATCAACTAAATTTCATTGTCCTTATTCCGTTGAGGGAGTGGATCATGTCGAAGATTCAGGCTTAGATTCTGATTTGTACTGAAGCAAAACATGTAATTATCACTATTTACGATTTTATTTGAATCCACCTTGCTAGCTAAATTGGCCAACAAGTTACAATTACACCAAAACGAATTTCATTTCAGAGCACGACAGTTAACAGGCAAGCAGAGTTGACATTGTTCTCCTAATAACAAATCCTAACCCTTCTTGCCTAGTTGATTACCTCATGAAAGACCATAAACGAATTCAGAAGTAACTTCAATGAAATTGCTAAGGAAATACCTAGACAAGTCCCAGAAAAACTGGAAAAGTGCCTTACGCACACCCAAATACTAGCTAGGATCCCCACATTTGTGGCCTCCTCTAACACATCACTCCTAACAAAAATAATATACTTCCAGGAACATAACATCCTCATGTGCAAACATCAGATACGAGAGAGTAAAATCTCCCACTCTAAATCTACACCCCACACTATGACCCCAAGTTCCAAACCAAAGTCATCATTACATGATACCCAATCCATTCAAAATGTTCAGCTAAAATCCATAAGGTATTATGTCTTGGACCAATGACCAAAATTACACGATACCCAATCCATTCAAAATGCCATGTCATCTATGCATCTAACAGTTACTATTGCAGAGCCAAGTAAATACATTCGTACAATCTGTACACCCCCAACTCACATTTACTCAATTGCAGAGCCAGACACTTGCTAATTTTTCACTCCTCAGGAAATTCTACAAACATAATCGCAAATTACACAGAAACAACCATCAACCCGAAACCAGGGTTCCTTAGTTGATTATTGATACACGTAATTAGCAGAATCAGGGACACATTAGAGTTTATTCAAACACTCGAAACATCACTCAAAGAAACCCTAACCACTCTAACAAAACAAGCAGAAAAAAAAAAATCGACTAAAGATTTAAAGTTACATAAACCCTGAAACTAAAAGGGATTGCAAGTGAAAATCGTCGAAATACGTGTGTTGGTTAGTGAAATGTAAAGAGATAATTGATGCACTGAAAAGAGAAACGAAGCGAGAAAGGACGATCTGGGGACTCACCATGGCTGCTGCTGCTGCTGCAGACGAAGAACAATAAAGGAGAAGAAGAACGAAAGGAAAGAAGGTGACAGGGTGGTGTTGCCCTGTCAGTTGCTGCGAAGAGAAAGTGAAAGTGGAGAAGAAGTGTTCATTTTGGGCTTGGGGAAGGGTGCTCTAATTAATACTAGGGTGAATGCTGAGAACCCCCGAAAGTCGAAACAAGTGGTATCTTAGAAGAACACGAGGGCCTCTTAACCATTCTCTCATCTTCATCTCATAGCATAATCGAATCGATCGAAACCATCTCTCCACTTCTCTCCTAAGGTAACCCTCTCTTCGAAGAACGATTTTTTTTCAATAATTTATTTGAATCAGATATTCCAAATGAATAGAGTATCAAAAGCTACACGAGGGTGTCTCTGATCCGGAAAATTCTAGGGGTCGAGGGAGGGAACGAGGGAGAGAGCGAGGGATGGGTGGTAGCCACCCATCCGCCCCGAGATAAGCGCCATCGCGCATCTCCAATCCGATGCGCTTATCTCGAGGCGGATGGGTGGTTACCACCCATCCCTCGCCCCTTTCCCTCGCTCCCTCCCTCGCTCTGTAGCAAAGCTCCTCTGATCCACACTGCTATCTTGAAATTTTCGACACGCTAAATCAGAAATTGGATGCTCATCTTGCCGACGAATAGGTGCCCCTCCAGCCAACCTAGAGGGGTCTCGTGTTGAGTAGTGAAAGATCAATGTGGTGGTTTCACATATTTGTTTAAGTTTTTTGGACTCTGAACTGTAATATTTACTAAGGTATTTTTTGTGTTATTGGCACTTTACATACACATTCTTTTTTGCTAAATATCAAATACTCTCGCTCCCCACCCATGGCCATCATCCCCACTTTCGTCTTTAATTAGTTTTTGAAGTACAAGCTCATTCCAAGGTAAAAAAAAAATTATATGCTACAAACTTGAGGATGACTCAATCAAAATTTGATTCAGTTTGGGAAAAAAATTCAAATGCCAAGAATGAGTTCTCCTCAAACTTTGAATTCCAAAACATGAAATTCACTATTTTTGTTTAAATGTGCATTAAGAAAAATTCTAGGTTGCCTTGTTTGGGTGTCTCTTTTGTGCCTTGTTTGGGGTTTTTTTTACACTTCTACCCTTTCTGCGGATGGTGTTTGTGGTTGTGTTTTAAAGAGAATGGGTAAAAAGTGTAAAAAAAAAAAACCCAAACAAGGCAACCTAGAATTACTCGTGAATTAATTTGTTTGTCTCATTTTTTTATTATTCTTTTTTCATAGGATGATCGACCCGTCTCATTTCTTTGAAAAATACTAACAATGTAAAATCTATTATACGTTATTTAGCAAGAAAATATATATTTCTAAAATTGTAGCGATTGTATTGATCATTGGTTTCATTAGAATGATCTTCAAAAATGCATTTCAACGATATCAAGTTTACCAAAATTTGACAACCAAGTAAATAACTATGAGAATTTTAATTTTAAGGAAAAAAAACACAGACAACCACATGTACATTTCTTTTTCACTTTTTTTTTTCATTTTTCTTTGTCCTTCTACATGGTTTATATTTACAAATATGTCATTATAAGAAATGAATCTCAACCCTCAACATATTTTCCAAATATCAGTCATAGCTATCTTTTATCTCCAATTCCTTGCTGATTTGTAAATTAGACTATGGTAAGTTTTACATGATAAATAGAGTTTATTTTTCTAGCATCAACACCTAATTAAACCAATATATTATTGATCACCCTAAAGTTTTCATTTTTCATACTTACATGTCTAATCACCATCAGATTAAAATGTTGGGTATGAGAATCAAACACATGCACTCTTATTAGAGATTGATTGAAGGTAAGACATAAATGCTAACTTTAGCCTTTAAGTTCTAACCATTAGATGAAATGAATTTCAACCTTGAACTATATTTATCTATAAACTTATCTCTTGGTGCTTTAAGTTCTATGTGATCTGTTAGATTCATATATTTGAGTAAATCTCAATCATCTTTTATCTACAACCCCAAACACCATTCTGAATTGTAATATAGATAATAATGCACGCGAGGTCTTGAGAGAAGGGTGATTCGATTCCTTTGTTGGGCAAAGAAGAAAAACGCTTGACACTCTATTACCAATAATATGTAATAAATAATTCACTGTGTCAATTTCCCATTTGCCAATTGTTTGACAAAAAATTATTTCTATTCAAAATCTTTGTCTACATATATACATACAATAAATCACAAGTGAATGGAACTTGGAAAATACACATAAGAATTTTAAGAATATAATAAGGAACTAATTATGGCACATGCAATATGAGAGGGGTGCTCCTTGAAGTGGATTATTACATAGAAGTAAGTTTTTTTTTTTTTTTTTTTTTGTTTATGTAATCTTTTAATCTTACATTTTGGAATACTCAATATAACCATTCTCGTTCAACAAGTGCATTGTGTGTTGCAAAGTTGTCCTACCTTTCAGTTGGAGTGTCTTTAATTGATGAATGACATTGTAAACAATCTTCAAATATGACACATTGTTGGAAACATTTCCTTCAAATCAGACAATATGCAACAAGAGGCTACACCCAATGTTGACATGTTCTGCAAATATTTGATTTATGCTTCATTGAGTATGGCAACAAAGGAATGGTCAAGAAGAGATTTTGATCGTGGATGATTATGGGTTCCACGGGTCACTTGCAGCTTCCAACGATCATTATCTTATGGCACCCCTCTCAACTGAAATGGGCACCCACACTTCTTTGTACTGGTGGATCAACCAACCTCCAATTTTTTTTCTTTGATTAATTTAGCTTCCCTCCCCTCTCACATCTCTAGTGGATCCTTCCTTTACGTCTGTGATCAGTGGGTTCTGATTTAGTGATAATCGGAATCATGTTAATATCCCCACCTACATCTTGGCACCAAGCTATCAAGGACGACCTCGATGAAAATACCTACAAAAAAGTAGTGTATTCTCACAATTGGAACACTAATAAACTTGTTACTAAAATCAATAAGCTTGTGAAATAGGATTAGACAAGAATTGCATGCCTACTCGAATTAACCTTACTTCTTCCGTAATAAATAAGTCGCCATCATTGACTACCTCTTCTAGTGCGCGTTCCTCATTTGCGTCAACATCATTATCCTTCTAGATTAAGTAAATAAAAAATTGTTGTTCTAATTATATATTAAGAAAGGTAATGAAGAAAATGATTAAGACAATGGTTACCTCTAGAAGGTTAGTCTTTTCCAAATTCGTTTTAAGTATCTCTGGGTTGTCAAGATTATTTGAAGGTATCCCGAAATCTATTAGATCGACGATAATGTCCTATCCACAAAATAACAACAATAAAAAAACAATAACAACAACAACGATGAAATTAGCCTTAAAAACATAAATAAACAAGTTTAGGTTCAAATATTAATAACTAACCCTAAAAAAATAACAATGTTGCTTCAAGACGAAAAAAATTAAATATGATATTACAATAATCAGAACGACAAAAAATACACATTCAAGCTCATCTCAAATTGAGAGTGTACCTCAAGTGGAGTGAATTGTTCTTCCTCTTGAAAATGTTCATCTTCTATATTTACTCATATAAATGGAGCACAATAATGATTCTCAACTCCATCATTATCATCTGCAAGCCTACCAACATTTTTTCACTAAACTCGTCAATTTCTAGATACAGACTTCACCCAAACCCTTTCAAATGAAGACGAAAAGTAGAAGAGAGGGATAGACCCCGGCATTTGGGGTCGTCCCGTGAGCTTTGGAGGGAAGAGAGGCCATGCGAGTTGGGTTCGTTTCCTCACGCGGAGAGAAAAGATGAAGCAGTAGAAGAGAGGCGGAGACGAGATGAAGATGTGTAAGAGAGAGGGAGATAGGATGAAGACGTGCTAAGGGACCGGCGTTCGTCGTTCCGGCGAGATTGGGAGGGGAAGAGACGTTGCAAGTGGGTTCCTGGCATCGCTGGATTTGGGAGAAAATTGGGTGTATGTAGTGGTGGTGTCCTTCGGTGAATTAAAAAATAGAATAAAATTGAGAGGTGGTGTCCTTCAGCAAAATTGACAGTGTCATTTAGCAATGCCTTTTTGAAATGGAAGGCCACTACTTATTATTATCCTCCCTAGCATTAGAGTGAGGAGTTTGAGAGGATATTTGGTATTATGAAACTAAACTAGGAATTCCTTTCAAATAGGAAACGTCGGATAAATTTCAGTGACTATTTTATTTTATTTTATTTTATTTTCAAATGGGTGGAGAAGTATGCTATTAGTGATACATAATGTCATTTTTAAGCATAACTTGGCCCTAGATAAACCGTGTGCGTGTGCTTATAATGGAAAATCCAATTGTTTTAATTTGTGTCATCAAGAAGACCTTATTAGCTTTTATCCTGCAATATTTTACATCCTTTTCAAAAGTAGTTGAAGGCTCTTTTAGAATTTTGTTTTTTCCCCTTAGTTGTTAAGCTATCAGTCTCAACATATCTTTTATGTCCTCTATCTGATGGTGTTGATGGTAATCAAACTTGATTAACATATTCATCCGCTTACTTGTTATAGTATTTATGGTCTCACTCTTCTTTTCTTTAAAAGATTATTAGATAAGGTTTTGGTATATATATAAAAGTCCCCTTGATAACAAATTTCAACAAATCCGCCAATGGCATGACAACTCAACGGTTAGAGCTTGATGGATGGTACCACTAGATCATGGGTTCAAACCCAGCTTGTGGCATCTTTATGGGTTCTGGGATCCTATAAAAACCCTGCTTGCATTTCAAAAAAAAAATAAAAAAAATTCAACAAATCCTATTCCATAATAGGAAACAATACAATTATATGCTGAAAGTGCTTTATTAGGAAATAGTTTAGCCTCACGTGATCTTCCTCGTAGGGGTGGGCAAAAACCGATTTAAATTCGGTTAATCGACCGAACCGGTTTTCAAATTCGGTTCGGTAACCGAACCGAAATATGAGTAGAAAGAAAATAATTTAAACCGAACCGAACCGATTATAAACGGTTCGAAATCGGTTTACGGTTTTGAACCGACCGATTTATAACTGAACCGACCGATTAATTAGATATATATAAATAACTAAATAATAGATAGGTGTCAATACCTGATTAATGCAACAAATGCACTGCAGTACACCCTGTTGCACTAAATCACCCCATTCTCTCAAAGTTTTCAATTTTGGACTAAAAATTGGGTTTGTAAAAAAATTGGGCCTGTAAAAAAATTGGACATGTTTTAATGAAAGTCTTTCAAATGCTTGAGCCTGAAATTTCGGCCCAACCGAACCGAACCGATCCGAAATTCGGTT
This sequence comes from Berberis vulgaris, assembly GCA_963556465.1. NCBI lineage: Eukaryota > Viridiplantae > Streptophyta > Magnoliopsida > Ranunculales > Berberidaceae > Berberis > Berberis vulgaris. The sequence goes on along the minus strand of OY747136.1, from coordinate 76,823,157 downwards.
CAACCGAATTCATCGGTTTACAAATACAAAATTCGGTTTCGGTTTGGATTTTGGGCAAACAGAATGAAATCGGTTCAAAATCGGTTTGGAGCTCAAAATCAAACCGAACCGACATTGCCCACCCCTACTTCCTCGTGAATCAGATGGTTTGTATATTAATTTGATATTGGATTAGGTTTTGAACCCAACACCATGTGAAAAACGTGGGAGATTTTCTTGTATATATATATATAAGAGATCAAATGAAGCATAACATTCAGTAAAGAACAAAATAATAACCTTACTAGCTGTATCTTTTGAATATATATTATGGCAAACATTCAAACAAGTGAGGTTGAAACCGAAGTGAAGTGCAATGCAGAAAAGATGTTTAACACTATCAGGCACAGGCTCCACCACCTCCCCACAATCTTCCCTGAGACTTACAAAGGGTCTGAAATCATTGAAGGAGATGGAACAAAAAATGGCTGTGTCAGGATCTGGAAATACGTCCTCCCAGGTAATGAAATATTACTCACGTGCTTAGTCGATCATCATCTTCTAAATGGTGTGCTCTACTTCTAGTTATCACTAGCTTTTCAAATTCCGTTACTAGATCATTTGTATTACTCAAATATTAATTAGATCTAAGAAAATAAAGCTTATACATGCTGACTTGATCACAGGGAGTCCAGAAGTACTATTTGTGAAGTGCAAGAATGAAGACGTGGATGGCGATAAAATGAAGATAGCATTCAACGTGATTGATGGGGACATTCTTAAATACTATAAACACTTTGTTGCAAGGGTTTCTGTCGCTCCAAAGGGTAATGGGTGCTTGGTGAAATGGTGTGTTGAGTACCAGAAGCTACATGAGGGTGTCTCTGATCCACACCACTATCTTGAGATTTTCGACAAAGTGAATCAAAAGTTGGAGGCTCATATTGCCAATGAGTAGAAGTCAAAACCATCCAGGGAAGTGGGTATTAAGTGAAAGATCCATGTGGTGCTTTCACATGTCTAAGTTATCTGTACTTTGGATGGTAATCCATGTATAATAGTCTATGTGAGTTCAGTAGAGATCAGCTTGGTGTTTTGATTCCTTGGTTCGGTGCATCAAGGAAATCAGACCCACTTGTACTTCTTGTTTTAGTGTTTCCACTCTACGTACGTGAAGCCAGCACTATCATTTGAATAAATAACAAATATGTTTGTGATTTATAACATCTTATTCATGATTCCAATATCACATATATGTGTTTTTGTGATTATATGTTTATTGAAAATCTCTTGGTTCCTTGTGGCATAAGATATGAGATGGTCTGCATGCGCATCATTGTACAAGAGTTCAGGCTGAACCCAACCTTGTACTACTTGGTATCCCTGTTTTATTTTGCAAAAATTCTACGAAGCCTTGTTTTGGAGTCCTTTTAGAGGCCTTGTTGATGTTGCATTACAAACTAGGGCCAAAATTAAACAAATCAAATACTTAGGATTGAAATAAATAGAGATTGGACTAAAAGGGCCAATAAAATACGTGATTTCTATCATGATCCCAAAACAAGAAAGAGCCCACCTTAGATGCAACACAAGCTTGGCGCAAGGCCAGTGGCCATTGTCCCAAACTGCCAGAAGGGGTGGTCCTTAAATACCAAAAAACTGTTCATCAAGATATTTAGTCATTATTTGCTTTTTTTTTTGAAAGCGAGCAAGGGATTAAGGATCCCCAACCTTTATATTAATAAAAAATGATGAAACAAATACAATCGCTCATTCGTTCGCATTACATCATCAATGGCAACGAAAAGCTCTTCAAATCCTCAACAAACAAACTAATTAGATCTAGTTCAATGATCTCCAAGTTGGGGAATAATCACACAAAGTGGTTTGATATGGTAGTAGTTTTTTGATGCACATGCCATAAGTTTACTTTCTCACAAGCACCAAATCAATTGTTTAATCATCGTTATAACTGGATTCACACCTAATAGGATGCTCAAGATGTCAGAGAAGTCAACGCAGAGATCCGGACAGCAATGGAACTTGAAAGTAAACCCATCGAATACTAGCTCTAATCTAGCATTCATAGATAATTTGAAAGATATCTACATCCTATATTAATCATCTTAATCAAATTTAAAAGTTACTTTTTCCTTAGATTTAGATAAAAGTGAACCATGCTCCATGTACTTGGCTTTGGCCTTCCTCATTCGGTTTGCTTAGATTGCAGCCATGTTAGTAACTTTGCTTGGTTCGAATTTCCCACGTTACATAATGGATTTAAACCCAACTCGTCTTCACTATATCATCTTCATCACTTTTATTCCCATCATTGGTGTATTCTTTCTTATCGCCATTAGATTTAAGTTCGATGCTAACATTGGCTCTCCCTGCAAACTCAACTTCCTAGTGTAGTTATTTGCTTCAGTTTCAATTTCGTTTACTTCATTTTCATCTTGTACCCCAATATGTGTTATACAAGCATTATTTACTGCAACCACGTCTTCTGACCTGCCTTGTCTCTTCTGTTAACGCCACAAAACCACCACCATCTGGACCTCTCTCTCTCACACACTTTTTTTTTTCAAAAACTTGATGCAAATTTAACTAACCTAAATAAATAGGTTAATGTAACCTAGTCTTAATAATTGCAAGTGCACAGTGTCTAACTGGTAGACAATGGCAAGTACAGGTCGATCCCACAAGGACTGTGGTTGCAATTAAATTTCAGAGTTGACTTAAACTAATTTAAATGAGAGTTACAGCAATCAAAATATCTAAACTAAAAATCAAATTAAAAAACAAAATAAAAAGTTTTTAAGAATATGAGAAGGGAAACCAAGGCATTGAATCCACCAATTCAGTTTTTCAAGTTATTTTAATCTAACTTATTATTTTCTAACGCGATAAGCTTTAGGGATGAGAATCTTTTGCTTGCATTGATAATGTGATCGTTATGAACAATTCAGTTTTAAAATCCAATATTACAATTAACTTCAGCATAAATTATAGACTCCTAGAATTGAGTGTCTTGTTACGGCACACTCAATCACAAGTCTAATTTATTAAGTTTCAACTCTTAGCATTGAATGTCTTATTACGACACACTCAATCACAAGTCTAACTTAACCAATTAAAACTAATGCTTTAAATATTAGTAAAGAAAACTCTAACTACCGACTAGTCTAGATCAAATCCAATATAATCGTTGAAAGTAATTTACTAATACTCAGAAATTAAATGTATTTTGCAGTTAAGCAAATAATAAAATAAAAAATCAAACTAGAACAAACTCTTGAAACCCAATTGGTTTCATCTTAGCCTTGGCGAAGGGTTTAGCTTTCCATGGTAGCGGTGGTCACAGCATCAATGGAGGTGGAATTCATCTCTGCACGAACACGAATCCCGAGAAAAACTGCAAATGCACTGTGGTGGCTCTTACAGAATCTCAGGGTGCCAATAATCAAACTGTTTGAAGAACGTTTATTTCCCGCCAAAAATCGTGCTCCTCTGCGCCTTCGTCTCCAGCGAGCAGCGCCGCTCGCACTACCTCGTTTATGCTCCTCGCGAGCTTATTCGTCCTCCAAACGGCTTCGGTAGGGTTGCTCTTCGCTCCTCGCGAGCTTCTTCTTCGATTTGAACAGAGAGAGGCGGGAAACTCCACTGAAGCAGGAGAACTTCAGGCTATTGCAGGTGTTGTGAGCGGGCCGACTGTTGTCTGAGAGTGAGAGAGACGACGAGAGAGGTCCAGATGGTGGTGGTTTTGTGGCGTTAACAGGGACGGTGGCGGAGAGACAAATGGTTTTGTGCGTGGTTGGTTGCGGGGGAGGAAAACAGCGACGTGCTCCCTGTTTCTCCTCTGTTTTGTGCGCGAGATGGATGATGGTGGGAGCGTCTGATGGTGGTGGCGGCTATGTGGATGATGGAACAGGGAGAGGGACAGGGAGATGGTGGTGGCGGCTGTGGTTGTTGGACGGTGGCGAGGTGACGTGAAACAGGGTTGTCACGCCCATGTTTCAGTGGGATAAAGGAGGAGGTGGTGATGGCGGCTGTTGGCTGGGAGAGCCCCCAGAGAGGGGAAGAAAAGATAGCAGACCCCCTAGAGAAATTAGGGTTATTGGGTTTTATAGAAAATTAGGGTAATTGTGTTGGGTTAACTGCACCCCCGTCTCCGCTCGTCAATACCAAATTGCTTATTATCACCTCGAACTCCGTATTAATCCGTTAACCCTCTGAGCCCTGAAAATACAAATTTTAAATAATTAATATAAAATAGATTGTCAAAGTGAATAACAAATATAAATTAGGTGGTATTCTGTGTAATAATTAGGTGAATATCAAAACTCAACTTCCTAGTGTAGTTATTTGCTTCAGTTTCAATTTCGTTTACTTCATTTTCATCTTGTACCCCAATATGTGTTATACAAGCATTATTTACCGCAACTACGTCTTCTGACCTGCTTTATCTCTTCTTTGGGTCATGCAACACAATGTTTCCGTTTGGGTCTTGTCTTCCAATTCAATCACATCTGCACCATTCTTGTCCAACCTCCTGTATATGTTTCTTCTTTGGTAGTTCCCACCCTTCCTCAAATTTCTCCTCCTTACTACTATCACCCACTTTTAGGCTTTAATAATCGCTCTCTTTTCCCCAACTTTAGCACATCCTTCAGAGTTGTATCTAAACACATTGCAATGTTTGCACTTCGCAAGCTTCCAAGCATAATCTACACCTACCATGTAGGTTTTTTCTCCATCCACTACCACAAGAACTTGACTAGGAAAACTAATTACATCAATCATAACACAAACCTCCGCAAAATTCATACGTACCGATGCAATCGTTTTCCACTCCCTATTTTGACTTTGACCTGCAAACTAGCTGACCTACACAAGGAACACACGTGAGCCATGGACCACCATTGTTGTGGCCGATGACACTCCAATGCTAAAGTCAAACATGGATCTGAGGAAGGTGTAATGTTGTAAAAAGGGAATTTGTGGCGTACCTTAGCTTACCAACCTCGTGTGTTATGTATAGTGCAGGAGTCCTGGTTCGACCAGGCTATTGATGGTGTAGTTTAGGGAAGAAGATCTGCATGGAGATCCTTCTGTAATTAATAGTTGTTTTGTGGAGGGAAGTTTTTTTGTTAGCCATGTGCTCCTAAATACGCGGAGGATAGTTCCCATTCCTAGAGTGGTAAATAACTGTTATAGTTGCCCATCCGAAGCTGATCCTTGAGATACTAGTCTTTAGTAGGGTTTACGGGTATTGAGGATAGTTGTGAGACGCGTGGGCCTAGCGAGCTGTAAGAATATGGATCCGTATAGTGGACTGCATTGGGCGGGTTTAGAACCGCATGGGTCGGATCAGTGTTGCGCTGACGTTGGGGCGTCTCTTTTCTCGAGATCATCATGACACGTGTACGGCGTAGAGCCGAGATCGTTTTAGTGTATCATCAGCTACTCCCCCTAAGTTATTGGGCCATCACATCGGTTCGCTAAGTCATTTTTTTTAAAAGATACGCCACTCATGATGATTGAGTTTGAATCGTTGCTTGAGCCGCGTGCTTCATTAATTGAACGTACGTCGGTTTGGTAGAAAATATGCGGGAACCCAATCCCTATTTAGGTTGTCCTTTGTGCGGTGACTAACTTTTCTATTTTCTTGCTCTGTTTGACTTCTCATTGAAAAGATTGTTTCATCTTCTCCATAGCACAACAAAACCTTATTGACGATGCAACTCTGGTCAAGGGCCTTAAGTATTTTGAAGGCATGTTGCTTTCTGAATCGAGCCTAGCTGAAATCTGTACGAAGTTCAAGATTTCTGAGGACCTGCCATTATATGCTCTAAAGGATGAGTAGACGCCAATGTTTCCACTAGCAGGGTTCATCTGCTTGCATCGTGGGATGCCCCAAACCGGAGTCTGTTTTCCCATTTTGGATGTGATTTGGGACTTCCTTGGAATTCCTCCGGCTCAGTTGGGGCCTAGTGGATACAGGATCATTCTTTTCATTCTGATTAGGGCAAAGAAAGCTGGTGTCCGCATGACTCCACGAGTGATCCAGTTACTGACTTCTCATCGGTTGAAGAATAACATTATCTGTAAAATGACGTCGTCGGCTTGCTTTGTGAATCTGCCCGATGATTCAAGTTCTGTCAGAAGTATTACTTTTTGGCCCCTACAGATTCAAAGTACTTCCAGTTCAAGGGTCGTCCGCTCAAGCGAGAGTTCAAGCCACTTCGTAAATACAATTTTTTTTTTCTGATTTCGTTGCGGTTGATTGCATGCTAATCGTTGCTCGTGTTTCTTCGCAGGACGATTTTCCACTACTCCTCTTACCCCAGATGAGCAAAACACTATAAAGACATTTCGTGGCTTGTCAACGTAGAATGTGGTGGACGTCATATGTGTCGCCAATTTTATTCGATGTAGGTGTGGGACAACTAGCATATGGCCCCACTATCTACCAATCATCTTGAGTTAAGACTGAATATGGGGCCCGACCTAGCAAGAGGAACACCACTGGAGCCACGGCTCTTATTTTGCCTGACACTGAGGAGTCATCTGAGACGCTTGCTTCCTTTGTAAGTTCGAAGAGTTCCCGCATTAGAACTAGGTCGTCTTCAAAACGATCTGCTCCAGTAAGTAAATAGTGTGAGTCTGATCGGCACTTCAGGGCGGAGGTCGATGTATCCGGCTGAAAAAAGGACCACCTGCGATTGGCAGGGGTTGAATACACGTCGAATCTTAGTGTCACGCAGACATAAGCTTTAAGTAAGCAGTTGATGCAGGAAGCAATGGCGACTTCTGCTGGTGCTGATCCGCACGAGGCTGTTTCGATAGAAGACTCCTTTGAGGATCTGCCTGAGGTTCTGGAATTCGATCGTCCCATTGGTGGGCTAGCCAGTAGTGGTTGTGGTGACACTGGCAAAGTTTCTTATAGTTCGCATTGTTCCCCGTCTCGCTCCAGGCCGCATCTCAAGGTGTTGGAGGGTCTGTTGGATAATTCTCTTCCTCCTCTTCCTACGGATCCTGTTGAGCCATCTCGCATTAAGGGGGTCGGCTGCCAACAACAAAGGAAAGGCTCCGGAAGCAGCAACAAAGGAAAGGCTCCGGAAGAAGGCCTGGGAGCAGTGGTGACTACAAGGGGTGGTGCTGGTGTGATCCCTCGTTCGAAAGAGCTTAATCTGGACGTGCGAATAAGTATGTTGGCACCAGACTTAGTAAAGATGAGCACTCAGATCTGGCATCGGGAGGTTGATGTGGACTATGCTTCGAATAATCATATAAGCAGGCATCATGGTTGGTTGATGGACCATGCTTCAAAACCAGAGAAAGATACGCTAGAAGAGCGTATGGACAAAGGTTTAAAGTACCTTATGCTAGGAATCTCACTTGAGCTAGGTGGTCGTTGCTGGGACGAAAGTCGAAGCTTCCCATGAGAGGGTGTACACTATGGAGCATGTCTTTTCGCACATGCAAATGTTGTATTCTGACTCGCTTTACAAGATTGAGCTGCTGAGGAAGCAAACCGAGGATATGAGGCTGGAATGGTCATTCGCTAATGTTGAGGCTCGAAGTGTTCGACTGGACACCCTTGAGTCTGATCAAGAAGAAGCGAGGGCCACAATAGACAGATTTCAGCAGGAGTTGGATATGGTCTGCTGTGATCTGAAGGTTGAGCATGATGTCGCGGCACGTTCTGAGCTACGATCCCTTGTGAAGGAGAATGCCTTGAAAGAGGCTGACTAGGCTGTTTAGAAAACACAATTGGAGTCCCTTGTGAGGATCAGCTCGAATTGGATAAACATGAACTTAGTGTTGTGAAGAGTAGATTGACTATGGAGCAATCTCAGGTTAATGCTTTAATAGGCAAGTTGGAGCGTGAACTTGCTGCCGTGAAGGCGCACGAGGAAGAGCGCCTTCAGGAACAAGGCAAGTGTGAATTATGCTAATTTGTATATGATAGATTGGAGTAGCTGGCACTGATGAAGGAGGAACATCCAAAATGGAACCTTGATTGCTATAAGATTTCATATGTAGATTTGTCAGTGGCCTTTTGATAGGAGCATAATTAGGCTATTTTTAGTACCATATTTCTATATATATTTTTGGCTATTACTTGTTAATTATGGTACTAATTACTATTTTCGTGTTTGTGTAGGTTTCCAATTACAAGATTCCAAAATAGAAGCTAAAAAGTGCAAATTGGTTTGAATTAAGAAGACTTATTGCAAAAGGAAACTACACGAGGAAGGAAACCTAAAGAACATGATTATAAAAGGGACGATACCTAGCTTTGAAGAGATCATCCATCCATACCCTCCTCACGTTTGCAACCATAGCAAGCCCGACACCCATCCACAACCACGCATCCTCGCATTCACAATCCACAGCCGCAACCTCCTGTTCCTCGCAAACCCATCTATAGCCTTTTAATCAACCATCCTCGCCATCACAGCCAACAAACCACCACCATCATCACCCCTCCTCCTTGCAACAGTCCATCAAGCAACCACAACCACCGTCGAGCACCCTGACAACCATCAAACAACCACCGTCGAGCACTTTCACAACCGCCAGCCGCCTGCAATCGTCATCCTTCCATCACCTTCTCGCCATAACACCACCATCGATAGACCCTCTTTTCTTAACCCAACATCCCATCGTCCCCATTCCTCTCGTCACCTTCATAAGCCACAACCATGCACACAAAGAGTAGAGCATCAGATCGAACACAACCAGAAGGATCAGAATCATGAAGAAGAAGATATTTAAGTCTCCTGCTTTTCGCTATCCGCACCCAGGCTGTTTCTACTCACCGCCACCACCCAGATGACAACGTTCTTCTCATCTCTTTACTTATTTTAGTTTGATATTTGATTATGGATTACTATTTGAACATAATTAATATGTCTAGCTAAAAATAAAGAAAATCTTTGTTATTCAATAATTGAAAGAAGCGTGTGGATTAGACAAAAACTGATATATATATATATATATATATATATATATATATATATAGATAACTATTTAGCTTACTTTAGATTGGGCAGATAGCATCCTTTTGCATGGGTTTATTTTCTATAAATAAAACCCTAGTTTGCATGAATGCCAAATCAAAGCGTACAAGAAGAAGTGAAACAAGTCAAGTCAAGCCAAGTGAAAGAAGAATTCTCTAGAAATGGTTTAAGACTTGAAATTTAGATTTAGAATTTGAATTTGTTTTAATTCTGAATAGAGTCAGAAATCTTAATAAGAAGTGAGACACCTTGGTTAGAGTGTTTGTTTTTAGTTCTGATATGAAGTTTAACTTCTGACCTTAAAATAATTGTGTAATGACAATTGTTGCCCACATCTTCTTAAAAACAAGTAGGGCTAAATTTTGACGGCACACCTTCATTATCTTTACTAGGCATTGTCGTTTTACATACCTTCATAATGACTCTTCAATGGTAAGAAACTTATCTCGTATCTCTCCTTCATCTTTGTTTTTTTTTTCTCTGTATTTTTCAAGCTTTTTTTCATCTCTCCAACTCTCCCTCTCATGTATATTTTCAAGTTTTCATTATGTAGCATGTAATTTAAAAGTTTTGACAAATTGATCACCACTGTATAATGTCGGGTTTTCAACCCACCATCTCTCTATTCTTGTATGTGTCTCTTCAATGGGGTAAAATTGTTAAACAGATCTCATTCAACATCTAAAAACAAACACCTTTTAATTTTACAGTTTCTAATTAGCAGCCCATTCAGAAGCAAAACAAACAATTCATTGAAAAGCTCGTTCAGAACTTCTAACTCTAGTTAGAAGTTAGCTTCTAAATACTTTAAAAAAGGCCATCTAAGACAATTAAGAGGCCGATGTGCTTAATAGACAAGTCCATGTGACAATATGACAAGTACATTACTCATGTGACTTATAACAAAATCTTTATTTTGAAATAAAAGATCCAAGCATGCTATAGTTGACAACACCCTTTGGAATTCACCCGTTGAGCATAAAGATCGTTATAAATAAATAAAAGCTCGCTCTAATTGTAGCCATTGGAGCTTCAAAGCATAGTTGACTACACCTCTTTTCGGGCAGACTTGTGCCTAAATAGGCATCATGACTCTCTCCCAAATTATCTCACACATCTCTTGAGAAATCCATTCACTCCATTGTTCACACTCATCATATCCATTGTTCACACTCATCATATCCTTCAAAAAAAATCCTTTGGTGTCCTAAAAATTTGGAGAGTTATTTAGCCTTCAACCTCTTCATCTCACCTTGAGAATAAAGTTTCCATCTTTCATTGAGTGAATGTAATAATATAGCTAATTTTACCATCATCTTTGACAAACTTCTGGTAATATCCCGTCAAGCCTCAAAATCCACGAAGTTCCTTCAAGGAAGAGGGAATGGTTAAAGGAAAAGTGAATGGGCCACTGCATAATAATATCGTCAATTTTGTCAACCACAACCACCACCCTTGTAGTATAAATAACATACCCAGAATAGCCAACAGAAGACTGAACACCTAGATTATTTGGTAAAAAAGATGATCAACTCTCAGGATACCATAAGGTACGGACTATAGAGCACCAACTTGTTATCCATAAACATCACCATGGGATAATTGTCACCTAAGAACTATACACTGAGGCTGAGCCATCCACCGTGACTTGCATAACCATTGAGAAAAATCCTAAACAATTGGATGAGAGAACACAACCATTTCACACCCAAATAATATAAATAATAGTAATATTCATTTTTTTCCAAGCTACTGTGAGTGATCTGAAATACTGAATTACATAGATAACGCACGATAATTGAACATCTTCCAATTAGTTTGTACTATCTTTCTAGAGGTGGTAGTGAAATATCAAACATCAGTGTCAGGAGCCTTGTTTGAGGTCCATTCTTAAAGAGTGGGATGCACTATCTGATTCAGTATGTACTTCAGGAACCATGATACACAGGAAGTGGTGGTGAATCTACTCTAAAAACTAGGTGCTAGATACTAACAGTGGCAGTGTCTAATTGGTGGGTGGGTGCTATTAACAAATTGTAATAGCGTGAAACTTAACCTTCATCCATGTGCTAATGGGGTACTAGCTCAACTGGTAGGCTTGTGGCGGATGGTAGCATAAATCCAGAGTTGGGAGGAGTTAAAGGATGAAAAGTTCCATCTCAGCTTACTCAGCCCTTGTTCTTCTTCATTTCCTAATCTCACCTTCTTCATCTCAATCAGTTCACCTCCATCTTCACTATCTAGTCTTGAAATTTTATTATCCTTGCCATAAAATCAGAATGAGTTTTTGGAGTTTTCTTTGCCATCACAAATGAACTTTGTTAATATTTATATTCTGAATTGAACACTCACAATAATTGTTAATAACTCTTAAACGAGCTTGCAATGAGGATTTTTCATTAGTAAAAAAAAGTGAGAACTCATTACACTTTCCTTAACCACATTGACAACATTCCCCAATAAAATTTCCAAAATTTTAAATTACACATCACTTCTAGAGCTAACCCAATATGTCACGCCCCGACCCGCCACGGGAATCGCAGCGTGTCGATGCGTGAACTAACCCGTAATACAGGCGGATCGTAACCGGCCACAACATCATAATATAACACATTCTTGATACGAAAATGAAACGGAAATAAAAACTACGATAAAAATTTGAACAAAATAAGTATATTTGATTCGCCCCGCCAGAGTCATAGCGACAAAACCAATATACAAGTATCTAGTATAACAATATAGTACACCTGATAACACAGAGGAAGCAAAACATATACCCGTACAGGGTGAACACGACCAAACAGCACAAAACGCGCCTACAACGGAAAACGAGGCCTACGCGCCACGATCAGCAGGAACGCCAACACTGCCTGCACTCCAATAGAAGCACACCCCTTGCGGGATCAGCAAAGCACAAAGTTAGCTGGTGCGAGTGAACTAAATATAAATCACAGAATAATATACAAGGAAAATTCATGTCAGACAATAAAGGATAAGTAACAAGTTCTAAAATCTAAATCACACCGTGTCTCTAAGGATAATATTTCTAAGTTCATGCAACAACACAAGCATTTCAGGTTCAACAATAACTACAAGTTTACGATATATGCCAATCATTACACGTGATTCAAACATGGTAAATATCAAGCGATGAAAATAAAGACAATCTCATAGTTCTTCATAGTCTCCTAGGTATAGCAATCAAGTCGAAACCAAAAATTCTGTATAAGTGTCTCATATCGTAGGTATCCGCATACCCTACGAATGTGTCTCACCCAGACACATCCCACAACGTGCACCAGTACCACTTCGAGCTTGTTTGTATCCTAATATGGTGTCATCTGCCAGAATACAAACTCAAACATCCCAAACGACTGGCCTAACACGGCCAACCTAACACAATCAAACTCAAGCGCGCTGGGAGGGAAAGCGAGTAATCTCCAAAGCACGTCCTCCATGACCCGTCCTACTGCACTCTATAGTGGCAAGTGCGTGCGGGAGCTCACCGCACCTCAGCAAGCTTGCCACATGCAATAGCGTCCACAATGTCTGGTGCGAGTCATCTCGAGCACCATCCAACTCACGATGAGAGTAAGCTCCTAAGCATCGGCACAACATGCATTATAGCAGGGTAAAGACACTTATACTAATATCCACATGCACAAATGACGAGTCTGTACATAAACAAAGGTAACAGACGTGCAATCATAATCAATTCGGCAATTTTTATAAAACCATGACTATGCCAGGGTCCCCACATGACCCAATTCACCATGATAAATTTATTCGAGTCGATTATCATACATGCTCAAGACTCAGCAATCCAAGGTAAAACATGACATACTATGCAAACTCGAAAACGAAGCATACAAGTCCAATGTCGTACACCAAAGCCTAATCACACCACAATTCATTCACTATTCGATTTCATTCAAGTATATCTTGCTTTCAGAAAATCCAATACATCATTCATTCACAAATAACCAACACAATCATCGAAATATCTGAAAACCCCGAATTTCGAATTTGGATTCAATTGTACACAATCAACGGTATGATGTAAAACTTAAATTCAGGATTTCAAATAATTATTTCTCAAAATAAATATTATAATTCCACTCACCTGGGCATAATGGGTTTTCAGAACCCAATTCCTACCGGTCAAAGCTCCTAACTCTCAAAACAACGAATGCGGGACCACAAAAAATTTTAAAACTGCAAGGCGGACTCGAAGGTGAGCAAACTTGCCGAAAACTGAAAAAATAAATAAATTACAAGCGGCGCGTGACTGAAAGAAAAACTTACAGGCAATAAAAATGTGGCAAACACCCCGCCGAAACCCTCCCTACTCTGGTCTGATCGCCTCCAAACCGCACAACAGGCCGAAAATAGGTCTAAGAACACTCGAAGTCACGAATGTGTGGCTCACCCACGCACCCAAAGTCCGGATTCACACCGAAGAACTCTCAAAACGAACAAGCACCCTGTTTTTTTTTTTAAAAAAATCGGCCAACCCCGAAATCATCATTGCATGTCGGGTCTACGGGCTCCAAATGACGCCACCAAATCCCCTCAACGGCTGATCGGAGCTACGAAATCCGATCAAACACAACTAACACCAAATCAGCCCACACAAATATGAAATTTTGATTTTCTCAAATGAAAAACCGAAACAAGAAGGAGAGGGGAGAAAGATGAAGAAAAATGAGGAGGAGGTGAGATTTGGGGAAGAAAATGGCAACCACAACACCGATTTGGGGAAAAATGAGGAGGAGAAGGTGAGATTTTGTTCAAGGCCTATTTTTAATTTTCAGATATTGTGTTCAGATGAAGAGAAAACACTAGTACATTTTCTAAGTTAGTATTCTTCACCAATTAACCATGACTTTCTAAAAAATAGGTACTACCAACACTGGCAGAGTCTAATTGATGGGTGCTATTAACAAAACAAAATGGCTTCAAGTTCATCCATAACATGGGGGTTAGAACGTCATCAACAGAGAACTCAACTTCAAACTCAAGAATATAGATTCATTTGATAACTTAAAAAATGAACAAAACTTTATTTTTGTAGCAAATATCTTGTCAGTTTTTATCAATCGATATTCGATAACAAACTGTCCATTGCTCCACAAATGGTAATAATAAATGCAAGAGCTTTGCTAGCTGTTGAGGAAACGAGCGAGGGAAATGAGGTGGAGGGGGTGGAAACCGTTCACCCCCTTGGGATGCGCGTGCAAAAAGTCAATGCACACATCCCGAGGGGTGAACGGTTTCCACCCCCTCCACCTCATTTCCCTCGCTGGTTTCCTCGCTCATTTCCTCGACATCTAGAATTTTTCTAAATGCAAATAAGAACAACCACCAAGATGGGCTCTTGCTAATCACGTTGCAAACCTCATGTTCAATATACCATTTCATTTTATCACTTCTACGTGCCGTTTTACAATACGTTATGTAAACATTAACCACCCATACACAAAGTGGTGATGCCACGTAAATATACGATGTGTTGCGGATGAGGTCATTCACACCCCATGCAATAAAGAGGTGGCAACAAGTGGTCGCAACAATTTTGGAGGCAAATAAATATTTGTGCACGCATGTGTTGGATGTTCAAAATCCAGAGTCCAAGATTGTCATTTTAGCTGCACGAAGACTTCCACCCATTGGAGTGTTGGATGTTCAAAGACGATCCTTCCCATTCGTTCCTGGAAATTTCTAACTTCTAAGCCATCATGGCAGCGAGGACCAGCTACAAAACCTGGACAAACTCTGTATTAATCAAAACAACTATGTTGTCCATCAAATCTTTCTTAGCTTCCTCAACTCTTGCTCTTAATCGCTTCACAATCTCACCTTCTTCATCTCAATCAACTCGCCTTCGATTCCTCACCACAACAATCACAAGAAGAAACTCTCCCTTTCAAGCTCAAACCACAAGCCCCATTTCTTCTTCGGCTTCTGTCGAACCTCGGAAGGAGGATGTGGTCATTGTTGGTGCTGGAATTGCTGGTCTGGCCACTGCTCTATCCCTTCACAGGTACTGACAGATCACACACACTATTAACCTCCCTTAAAATATATTTTTCATTTGAATGCAAACTTACAGGATTTTGTTATATTTTTAGGCTTGGTATTAGATCGTTGGTGTTGGAGCAGGCTGATTCACTTCGAACTGGTGGAGTATCGTTAACCCTAGCCTCGAATGGGTGGACGGCTTTGGATGTAATTGGGGTTGGAGATGAAATCAGACCCCAATTTCTTGAAATTCAAGGGTAGGTAATTCGAAATTCATCAATAATTTTCAGATTCTTAGTTATGTTTTGGAAAAGTTAAGTTGGCAATATTCGAATATTGATAATCTGCGAGTGATATTTATCTATTACAGAATGTATGTTGTATGCATGTACAGTATCTGAATTATGGGTGTATACTTAGAAAAATTGCAACATCTATACTTTGACATTCTCTTTCAAGCTTATCTGTCGTTGAAATCAAGATAGGGAGGATATTCATGTTAAAGGTGACTAGAGGTCCAGAGGAGAGAATAGTTAGCAAAAAAGGTTCTGTAGTTGATTGGAATAACTATATCGTAAAGATTGTTGGGAGTAATTATTTGATGTTGGTACTTGTTAACCAAGAAATTTTTGTCTATGATCATAAAGGTTGACTAAGTTATCTCTGATCATATCATGGTATGAGATCTTAGATGTTGGGGTTCTTGATAGTTGACACGATTGTAGATATGGGTATTTGTTTTTGGTTCTGAATAATAGACTTAGAAGTCTTTATAAGAAGTGAGACACTTTTAAAAGAGCATTTGTTTTTAGTTCTGATTAGAAGTTGAAGTTCTAATTGGATGAAGCACCATGGTGGTTGATCACTTAGCACTGAGTGCTTAATGAAAACTCATTTCAATAATAACCTCACGATAAATTTGTAATGATTGTTACTACCCCTGTCCTCTATCAACCATCCCCTATTTTTCACCTCATTTTTATCATGTGAGCAATGCTAGCACTATTGCCACCACCCTCATTGGCCTCCCTTTCTCTTCATCATCTTCCTTTTTCTCTTTCTTTTCCTCTCTATTGAAGATCGTACGAGGAATTGAAAGAGATATAAGGTGGTTTATCGTAGTGGTGGAAAGTGATCTCAGTGGTACTTGGAGGAAAGAAAACAAGTGGAGAAGGTGATTAATGTTAATGGTTTGTGTTGGGCAGTACGAGTTGTAGTAGTGAGCAAAAATGTTAAAAAAAAAAAAAACTTCAAGTCAATGCCTAAAAACAAACACCATTTAATTTTAGCTTCTAATCAACAACTCATTCAGAAGCAAAACAGAAGCTCGTTCAGAACTGGTAACTCCAGTTGGAAATTAGCTCTACCCAATTAAAAAAAAAAAAACAAACGTGGAGTGTTGTGTACTTTGGTAATTTAGGTAATAGTTTTTATACTTATCTCTACGTATTATTTATTTATTCTGAATCCCTTGATAATTTTGGTTCTGCAGGGTGGTGATAAGAGCGCAAGATGGAAAGGAGTTACGCTCATTAAAATTCAAGGATGAAATTGAAAGGTACTGGTTTAGTCTGATTCATTCTATTGGGATGCTTGTGTTTTCTCTTAATGAAGGTTCAGTTATCTTCTTCTCCTTGCTCATTTTCAAATTGATGCATCTAACCCTTTTTTTGTTTGTTTGGTGTTTACATCACATAATGGATCAGCCAAGAAATTCGTGCAGTAGAAAGGAAAGTTCTCTTACAAACTCTTGCCAGCAAATTGCCACCAGAAGCAATATCTTTTTCTTCAAAACTGGAAAAGATTGAAAGAAGTCAAACAGGTGAAACTATGTTGGAACTTGTTGATGGGACTCGGTTACTTTCAAAGGTAACTTACTTAGCCTCCAAAGAATTTTTATTTTGTAGAATATTCTATTCAATCATATTTTTAGGTATTCCCAATTGGAGCTTGATAAAAGAACATCTCTTTACTTGATCAGAATGTGCTAAATTTGAAGATGCATGTGTTAACTGTGATCGTCGTGTTTAGAGACTTTAAAAAAAAAAAATTTAAATAAATCAAAGAAAAGTTATTCTACCATAGAAGTTTCAAAATAAACATTCATTTCCTCACTATTGAGAAACCATGTAAACATGGAATCTGACATACCCACCAAAATACTTTGATAAACTTTAGTAGACACTAAAGTTCCCTTAATGTCTAAAACCAATTTCAATTGGTGATTTATATGGGGAGGATTGTGATGTAGTTGAAGTCAAAGTTCACACTTAGTGGATGATGTTTTAAATTCATTTGGAACATCCACCATAGCCTTAATTAGCCGTAAGCCACTCCAATCCTCATAACAAGTTGAGAGAACCATCATCTATGCTCCTTGCAGAGTGGTGAGCTACAAAATCAATTGATCAAATGGTTCTCGGCATTTTTAGGCGTCGCTTCACAGCGTCTGAACACTTGAAGGAAAGCCTTCAGTCAAATGCTTTTGTCCAAATGTATTCAGCTTACGGAAAGTCGTTCGACACCACTCTTCATAGTGCATTAACTTGAAATGTTTGAATAACGTTGTCTAAACTTCGAATACCAACCCACCTTCCTCAATTAGCAAGAAGATGCCCTCCCTTTTTTCCTTCTTACACTCAGTTTCACCCAAAAATAATGTCGTGAACATCTTTTCAGTTCTATCACCTTATCAGGTACAAAGCAACAAGAAATGAGTGCGTGGGGATGCTAGATAAGACATGTTTGATCATAAATAGCTTACCGCCTTGAGAGAGTAATCTTCTTTTCCATTTTTCAATTTTGTTTATGATCTTATTAACAAAATCTTCAGACTATTTGGGAGTATCCCTCATATATTTCAGCCTCCAATTATGTGAAAGGATCCTATTTGTGTTGAAAACTTGTTATCCATCAATACTAGTTCTTGGAGCTTTATTTGCAATCACAAATGAACTTTTCTGAGTATTTATCTTCTGCCTCGAACACACACAATAGTTGTTAACAACTCTTAAGCAGTGTAGTCAAGGCAACCGCCTAGGCGTGCCTCA
The DNA here is from genome assembly GCA_963556465.1 of Berberis vulgaris. Taxonomy (NCBI): domain Eukaryota; kingdom Viridiplantae; phylum Streptophyta; class Magnoliopsida; order Ranunculales; family Berberidaceae; genus Berberis; species Berberis vulgaris. The sequence goes on along the minus strand of OY747136.1, from coordinate 76,805,078 downwards.
AGGCGTTTTTACAAAATTCCACCTCAAAGTGAGGCAATGCAGTGCGGTGAAATGAAGCGTCCGTCTCGCCTCGCTTCAACCGCCTCACTGCCCTAGCCCAAAATTGTTGCCAGCCTAATTGCAGCCCATTTGTAGCCTAATTGCAACAAAAAGAGGTTGCAACCCACTCTATAATAAGGTTTTATGTTTCTTAATGTAATGTTTGATCGATCTGATAAAAACAAGATAAAACTTTTTTAAGTTTTGATAAATTTGTCACACTTTTTATATTAGTTTTTGGAGAAAACATACCATGTTTTGATCAGTATGTGATCAACATCAATTCTGATTTTTCATAGCATAGTTTAATGATTTTTATGCTTTTGGAATACCAATAGTGATCATACTTGTAAATTTTTACCAACCATTCCAACAATTTTCTTCTAACAAATGTTCAATATTCTCAAGTTTCTATTCTTTTAAGATTATTGATTTTTAATGATTTAGTGGATGTTCAGACCCGTCTGCCTCAACGCCTTAACTACAATGCTCTTAAGCGAGTTCACAATGAAAAAAAAATTATCATTAAAAAAATGAGGTCATCATCAGCATAAAATTAGTGAGTGATATCTCGCCATTGCCCTGGGTTAGGAAAATACAATTTTACCAGATTCAAATAGACTCTATGAAATTTCTGCCTAATACCTCAACAGCCAGAATAAATAAAAATGAGAAGGAGAGAAGGCCTTGAAAGGGAATTGACTAATGAGAACTCATTTTGCATTTCAAAACTGTTCAACATTGCATACAAAAGTTTCTATTCAACCTAGTGAACCTTTTCAATTTCAATTCACAAATGACATTACCTTCCCTTTCTAAAAAAAATATTACTTTTGCTTCGGTGTGTGAGCTAACCCAATATTATTTTTAAGATGCTTGTCTTAAATGAATACAACCTGTTCTGGAGAGATGATATTGGGAAGAAATAACTGAATCTTTGACACACGATGTTTATAAAATATATAGTTATGCGATAGCGATAATCGCAAGTCATAACTAAGGGTTAGAAAGCAAAACCTTAAAAACACAAAACAATAAACAACTACATCTTTCATTCAACCATAAAACTCAATAGTACAGTGACATAGCCTCCTATTTATAAAACCAAATAACTTGCTACAAAAACTGGTCAATTCGAAACTTATCCTAGATGCTAATAAGAAAATAAAAGATTAGCAAGTCTGAACCAAAACCCTTCAATGTGGCGCTTCTCCCTTGACAAAGCTCTAGATAGTGCTTCCTCATTATCAAATTGTAGAAGAATAAGCTTGATAATAATGACACTGATGACCAGTTCTCTGCGGACACCTCAATGGAGGTTGATATATATGCTCTCTGATCTCCTTTACGGATGGACTTTTATTTGCGAACTTCATTATCATGTCATTTCTTCCATGGAAGAATGGAATTTTGGTGTGAAAAACTTTTTAGTTCTAGATGTCACTACTAATACAAAGGTGAGGAGTGGGTGGCGAAGGCTTCACCGGAGGTCCTCCCCCCTCCTGTGAGGCTGTTTGGGCAGAAATGAGAGGCTAGAAAAGAAGGGAAAAGAAGCTCTCAGCCACCTAAAATCGCCAGAGCTTAATAGGAACCCAACACTTCATCCCATTGTTTGGCACAACGTTTAAAAAACTTTCGAAACGTATGTCTAGAGGCGCACGCCTCGAGACGAAACGCTTGGATTTGACATAAAAATGCTTGTTGAGGCATATACTTGTATGAATCATTAAAAAACTTACGTTTTTACGCATTAAGGCTTAAAAAGGTACTTATTTAACGTTTCATTGAACAAAAACCCAACTTGGATCCTAAATTGTTGTGCGGCTTCATGGAGTTCTTCAGAGAGAGTGGGAGAGAGAGAGGGACGAGGGAAAGTGAGATAGAGAAAGGAAGGAGCCAACTTGACTATTGTTGCATTGTTGCTTCTGCTTTTGTTGTTGTTCTTGTTAAACGAGAAAGAAAGAAGGAAAAGAGAAAAGAGGGAGAAAGAAAGAAGTGGTCAAAGTAAAAACACATGTTGTGTTTGTAGTCCACCACATAAAAAAAAAGTGGTCCAATTTACATTAAATGCATTATTTTCAACTATTCGAATATACAATTTTCCCTTTGAAAATTTGTATAAAATTTTTACACAAAAAAAAAATGATGACCCACACACTAACAAATTATCTAATTGTCTTATAATAATACTTTTACTTTGAAAACTTGGAATTATAAAAAAAACATAACAACTGATTTTATTTTTTCAAAATTAAATTTGAGCACTACATATTTTCTACACAAGGATTATGTTAGTAACACATGCATATAATCTAATAAATAATAACTTATTACTAAACATTAGCAATCAATTTTATTACTAATTCTAAATACACTTTTTTTTGTTATTAATTTTTTTATTTTATATTTTAAATAGACATTTATTGAGACTTGCGCCTCACACGTTGTTTTTCTGAAATAAATGCCTCACATCGCGATTCCGCGTTTAAAAACCTTGGTTTGGTATAATCCTTTGTGCATTCCTTGCATTTTGCCTTTGGCATATGAGAGTGAGATCTAAAGGGTGGCTTGCTCTTCTACAAAGAACTTATTGTAGAAAATTTGGTCCATATCTCACACTTTGGTCTATAATGGTAATATGATCTATTATGCGTAGAAAATGCATGAGAGGGATTCAGAAAGTTCTCAGAGGTAATGGATGGTGTTGCTTTCGTGTTGACCTAAAGCGTCGAGGAGATGAGTTATGCTTTAGTGTTGCTACATCCATTGTACAGTACAAAGGTGGCTTTTTTCTGTCACATGCACTGTCAAAGTTCAAGTTCATAGAGTAAGTAAGAAAAGCAAGTTTTTGTTCTAGGTTTTAATGTCTCATGCACTGTCAAAGTTTGTTGTGGTCAGCTGGCATTAGGGCTGAAAACCGAACCGACGGTTCGGTTTTTCACCTAAACCGTGAACCGAACCGACTTAGGTCGGTTTTAAAATTTTCAAACCGAAACCGAACCGACCATTAACAAAACCGATCCGAAACCGAACCGACCGACTATTTTAAACATATTGTATTATTTACATATAAAAAATATATTATTTATTATATATATTCGGTCGGTTCGGTTTGGTCGGTTAAAATCACATAGAAACCGAAAACCGAACCGACTACTTCGGTTTTGAATTTTTTAAAACCGAAACCGATCCGAACCGAATTTAAACCGAACCGATTGGTTCGGTTTAGATCGGTTCGGTCGGTTTAATCGGTTTTTTGTTCAGCCCTAGCTGGCATGATCTACAAGTTTTTTTTTTTTTTTTTAAAACAATGCTTTTCCAACCTGCTCTGTTTTTTTAAACAAACAGATGCAACAAAGTTTGCGAAAACAGAGCAACTCTGTACACAACACAATGCTACACCTCCGCTCGATGACCACTGTTACCTCTGCACAAAACTCCTCCCCTATACAGCACCTGCGCAACAGCGAGCAGCAGCAATGCCAATACCCACCAGCCCTGAACAACCAGCCAGACAATCTCTGTTTCAAAAAACAGAGTATATATGTTGACTGAAAAACCATATTGGCACCATTAACCACTATTGCCTTCTCAAATAAGTTGTGTGAGCTCTATCGCAGTGACTTCACCTTGCGGGGTAGCGTCACCTCCTCTAAAGAACTAGAAACCTTCTCCTTTTGAGCAAGAGTTGCTAATGCATATGCCACCGAATTGACCTCTCTAAAAACATGTACACACGTACAATCGAGATGCCTCAAAATATCTAAAATGTCTTCCCAAACATTTCCTAGGAACGCACACTATCCAACTTCACCGACTCGTATATATTCAAGGAGAAATAACCCACCATTGAAAATTGCAAGTATGAAGTATTGAACAAGAGGAGCTTTCGTCCCAACTTCCTTAACCTCAAAAACTTAGTTTACGCACCGGACAAAAACATGATTGACCATACTTTAGTTTACGCACCGGACAAAGACACGATTGACCATACTGAGCCAATCACGAACTTTCAATATAATGTATGCACTCCAGTTCTTTCCCGCAAATCGGTTATTGTCTCTTTGAAGCCAAATGTCCCAAAGGATGAATAAATGCGCCAATTGAAAAAGACATCCGGACTGAGTGTTTTGATGTGCTCTTCTAAACCATACCCATAGCAGGAAAGCGACCTCAACTGTTCTTCGGATATGAACTCCAAAAACCTTATCAAAATGCATCCACACCCTTTTTGCTAAATCACTTTCTATAAGTAGATGCTTGGTCGTTTCAATTTGTGGAACTGAGTAGCAGTTACACCTTGACACCAGAGGGATCCATCATACTTGAAGCTCACGGTCAATTGACAAAGCTCTTCTAATAATCTTCCATACAAACACATAAATTTTAGGTTGTAACAAAGGGTGCCATAATTTTGAGGAAAAAAAAATTAGACTCACCTCTCTTTCGAATGGCTTCAAAGCGACAAATTCCATCCGCACTAAGTTTCCAGACTCTCACATCTTCATGAGATTCACTAATTATAATTTTCTCACATCTATACAGTCCAGCACCTCAACCTCCACGTAGTTTGACCTAAACAACCAAATTCTTCCACCCTTAACCGAGTTCGAAGCAAACTTTGACATTTGAATTTTATACCCAAGTTCTGAGTGCCTACTGTATCTAACATAGGTTCTCCTATCATCAAAATACAAACAAAATGATCCTTCACTAGCTTCTTGCCAACTATGAGTAGCCTTGTTCCCTACTCCGCGTGCGTTGAATAGTAAAATTTTGTCAATCATCTTTAGCAATCAGTGTTGCAAGCCGGGTGACCTTGCATTCCCCAATAGGAATCACTTTTCTTTTTCTTTTTCTTCCCCCTTACCTTCACAATCTGACTTGGGTCCCTTGCCCATATCAACAATTAATGTTATCATATTGTTTTGTTTCCACATCCGAACCACCCATCTGCTCATCGTCATATGGCAAGGCAGGCAAGTTCGCCTGACTGTCCACTTCATCAGCTCTAGCTGATCCTCCTTTTTGGCCTGCAGGGTTGTCCCAGATGAATCCTCAAAAGGGACAACATTGATTCTCGCCGCCGCATGTCAGGAAGAACTCGAGGCTAAGTCTGCACCCTCTTTTAGCACTGCCATCTCAGTCACACTTATGGTATAGCCCACCCCCAGTGGCATCTATCTATCCTTATCAGAAGTGTTCTGAACTGCCGTACTGTATTATGCATTCTGTTCAACTACGTCATCTTTCTATTTAGCCATCCGCGACACCGGAATCAGTTCCTCCAACCAGTCATTAATATTATGCACTTCTTCGTCTCCTACTGAATTTGCATCAAGAGCAACAAACTTATTTTTGTAACAAAACCTAGCTAGAATTAGGTTGTTTCTCCTCAGCTTGATCACTGTTTGCAACAACTGATTTTTCTGTAACGACTTCCTTTGTTTTACCTTCCTCAGGTGAAATCACCTTGACTCCTAAGGAGTTTTTTGCCCAACTTGTTCCCACATTCGTCTCTCCCACAGTGGCATTTAAATTTAAATTGGCTATCGATTAGTATACCTTCTTGACAATCTAAAAATCGTCTTTAGCATAAACCACATCAGTCGCCTTCTTCTTCTGGACATCTACTTCAGACACTCCCTTACTTTACTTTTGTCCACCACAGGTTTACCTTATGAATCATCTCGTGTTTTCTCCTACAAATCATAATATCGTGTTCAATAAGGGAACAATGATCACAATACTTGAAAGCCCGGGAAGATCAACTTCTGCCAAAAACCTTTGTTACTCGACTTATCAATCCATACTTTTGTAGGGAGACTCCATGACAAGTTCATCTCCATGCATATATGGGCTGATCTTGGGCAGGTTAGGCACCTTGTGTTATCATCTCTGCGGAGGAAAACCCCAAAGGAGTCTCCTATCGCTTTTAAGACCACTGAGTTTTTAACTACAAATGCAACCCCGATAACTCGACCCAACGAGCTCCCATCGGATCCATTTTCAGACTAAAACCAGCATTCCATCTGAAAGCTAAAGTCTTCTAGAGAGCACTTTTTCTTGCCTCCGTATCTGATTGTAATCTAACTAGAATTATGTCGTGGGTCAAGCAAACCCATCAAAAAAATCCAAAATCCCCTATGATCGATGAATGGAATCAAATGGCCTTCAAAGTAGGCCGAAAACTAGAGAACTTGAGGACTATTACGTGTTTTTCCATGAAAGATTCACCCCGAAGTTCGTTTGCATCTGTAATAGCTATGGATGGGAACCATCTTTGCGAAACCTTGTACCTTCCAACGAAGAATCATCTATATTGCCCACATGAAACTTACCTAGTACTTGCGCAAACGATAGAGGAGGTTTGTGATCCTCAGCCGAGCCACCTCCAAGCCCATCCGAGGGAAGAACTTCCTTGGCTGCTGGAGTAGCCGCCATGAAAGAGAAGAAACGACCAAGGCCGCACAGTCCCGATCACTCCCAAGAACAACCCAATGCTCCACGAAAGATAGCAAAAAAATTGGACAAAACTGTCCCTGAATCTCACCATATAGCACCATAGTTTTCTCTTTCTTGATGGTAACCTTCAGATCTACAAGTCTCTGACAGGCATTTTACTCAATATTTAGCCTTTTGAACACTTGAAACTTGATGTACAACGGTATAATGCTTGAAGCTTGGCATTAGGTGCCTTGAACTTGCTTATTGTCATCCAGACTTATTTTAGGAATTATTCTTTTCGTTATTTCCTTTTAGGATTCAGTTCGCTTAAGGGGCATGATCATATATTTGTACAATATTACTCGTACTTTTACTTAAATTCCCTACCCTTTAATTCAACATAGTGTAATGGTTAAATGCTAAAGCTACTCTTGATCCTTAGTTAGTGATGTGGTTATAGCTACTGTAGAGACATTATTGGGAAGGCAAATGGACAAAAAACCTCCAAGGGGAGTATCTTTGCGGTCATAACTCAGAATCACACCTCCCACCAGTCAAAACGACCGTCTCAAAAAGCTCTATACCCGGATTCCAATAATCTTGATTATTGGCCAGCATGTAGTACTATTCGAGACAGTCGAACGAATTTGCGGATTCTGACTTACATTCGCAAAGATACCCCATTTGAAGATCTTTGTAAGTTCACGTTCCCAATTGGTCTAAAAAAGCCTCTTGAGTCACCACATCACTAACTAAAGCTTTGTTATTTTTCTGTTATTATTATTTTATTAATTTTTTTATTTATTTTAAAGGCTCCATATTTATTCCCTTAACCTTCCCAGCATGCCACCGGCAGGGTTTGACCCCAGGATGTGGGGTACAAACCACCGCACCCTAACCAACTGAACTGGCTAGTATTGGCATTTATTCTGTTTCTCATTTTGGTTCCAAAAATGAGTCTCTAATTCACAAGACTATAGACATGAAAGAAGGGAGTCTTATAGTTACTTAGAGTTTAAGCCATTTGCTTATTCTCCTTATTTTGGCACTATGTTATGCTATTTAACAAGGACACTTCATATTAAAACAAAAATCATGTGTGCATATGTATCATGTATAGTACATTTGTACAAGTGTTTGGACACTCCAAAATACACACCGTGCTTAGAATCTAAAAACTTTACATGTCTTTTGACAGTTCAGAATGTTTATTTTGACTAACAAAATGGTATCTATAACTGGAAATTGCATAACAGTCTAATGTATGGCTGTATACTTGTAATTGTGATATTGGGATTGATGTGTATGACACTGTGTACCTGTGTCTGACATGGATAAACGTGTCCATGTTGTTATGCAGGTTACAATTTTATGAGAAGGTTTTATTTTTCACTACAAATACCAGCTCCTTCCCTCTGTTTTAGAAGTAAAATGAAATAAATGGGTTAGATGTCTCCTGGATACTGGATTCAACAATTTGAAGAGATAGGAACCCGTAATTATAGGATTACACATTAGTACATGTACCTGTTTTTCCCCTTAATACTTAAAGTTGCTAATTAGATGACAGTAAATATTCATTTCCCTTCAACTTCTTTTCTCTTTTTCTAAATTTAGTTTGCGAAACTACAGCATTTCCCTTTCATGTGAAAAATTAAAATAAAATGAATACCATCCAGAAAGTGAATTTGGATATCTTCAACTTCAAACAATACTGATATAGCGGAGATGCATGAGTTGTTCTTGTTACGTGCCATGAACAAATAATTCATTAGTCATCAGTTACATTGGCCTCTAGGTGCTAGAATTTCTTTTTTTGTTCAGTTGTGGAGGTGGCGAAAGGAAGATAACCATGGAGTCTTGACACATGGTACCTATGGATTTGTTTGCTAAAAGCCTACTTTCGTCAACCAACCAGTTAGGCTAAAAGCTGGCTCAATACTTAAATTAAGGACCAATAATAATGCCTAGAGTTATGCAATTGTAGTTCAGTTTGTTTTTACGAAGATTTGAGAAGAAACATAAACCTTATAACGAAGTTATTGATTGTTTCATTTGGTTTTGTGTTTAAAATGCTTCCCCACATCAAGTGCTGTAGCTATTTTAGGAGCTGAATTTGTCAAAAGCACAAAACTGTCACTAACTATGATGTTGTGGGAGTGGCTGTGTCTGGCTCTGAGGCAGACCCTGTCATTGAATTGAAGCTCTCATCGTTATTCTTGTTTCTTGACTAGACCAACTTGTGACAGATTGTAATTGGCTGCGACGGAGTCAAATCGCCGGTAGCAAAATGGATGGGATTTTCAGAGGCAAAGTATGCTGGGCATATTGCTTTTCGTGGGCTTGGATCCTATCCAAATGGTCAGCCTTTTGAACCCAGAGTGAACTATGTTTATGGAAGGGGATTACGTACTGGTTATGTTCCCATTTCTAGCTCAAAGGTTTATTGGTTTATCATCTTCAACGAGCCAACTCCAGGTCTGCCTATGAAACTCATGTAGGGATATATTCTTGAAAATTACTAGACTAAAGAACCAATTCGTAACCTCACCCCTCCTAATTATAGGGACAGTATCTATTTTCCCTGCAGATCCTATAATCCCAATAATCTGATTCATTCGAATTTGAGTAAAGCTGCCCTTTGACGGTTTCTGCTGTAGAATTCCTTAAAATACTAAAGTTTCTATAAAATTTGTTAGCTAACCAATTAAAGGATAAATCTTGCAGGTCCCAGGATTGATGATCCAGCACTACTAAAGAAGGAAGCACGAGAACTAGTTAAAAATTTTCCTTCAGAAATACTAGATGCCATAAACAAAACTCCGGATGACACAATTGTTAAAACTCCATTGGTGGATCGATGGCTATGGCCAATTGTGAGCCCTTCGGTTTTTTCTGGAGGGGTGGTGTTGGCAGGTGATGCATGGCATCCCATGACACCTAATCTTGGGCAAGGTGCTTGCTGTGCATTGGAGGATGCTGTTGTGTTGGCAAAGAAACTCTCTGGTGTACTTGATGCAGGACCTACTTCTATAAATGATGCACTTAGATCATACGAGACGGAAAGATGGGCTCGTGTATTTTCAATGACAGTCCGTGCAAATCTCGTTGGAGCATTTTTACAATGGGGTAATCCGCTGGTGTGTGCTGTTCGCAATAATCTCATCTTTCCTAAGTTAGTAAAGCTTGGTCCCATGTTTAAGCATGCGAAATTTAGCTGCGAGCCGTTGAAATAGCCTCAAAGCCAGTCATAACACAATCTGCTCGTTTCAGATGCATTGGAGCAAATGAATCAACATTGTCATAGCATATAAAGAAAAATCTTTGTTATTCAATAATTGAAAGAAGCGTGTGGATTAGACAAAAACTGATATATATATATATATATATATATATATATATATATATATATATATTACTATTTAGCTTACTTTAGATTGGGCAGATAGCATCCTTTTGCATGGGTTTATTTTCTATAAATAAAACCCTAGTTTGCATGAAGACCAAATCAAAGCGTACAAGGAGAAGTGAAACAAGTCAAGTCAAGCCAAGTGAAAGAAGAATTCTCTAGAAATGGTTTAAGACTTGAAATTTAGATTTAGAATTTGAATTTGGAGATTAAGAGAGTGTTTGTTTTTAATTCTGAATAGAGTCAGAAATTTTAATAAGAAGTGAGACACCTTGGTTAGAGTGTTTGTTTTTAGTTCTGATATGAAGTTTAACTTCTGATTGGAGGAAGTAACAAAGAGGTATTGATCACTTAGTACTGAATGTTGATTCAAAAATTATTTCAATAAACCTTAAAGTAATTGTGTGATGACAATTGTTGCCCCCATCTTCTAAAAAACAAGTAGGGCTAAATTTTGATGGCACACCTTCATTATCTTTACTAGGCATTGTCGTTTTACATACCTTCACAATGACTCTTCAATGGTAAGAAACTTATCTCGTATCTCTCCTTCATCTTTTTTTTTTTTTTTTTTTTCTGTATTTTTCAAGTTTTTCTTCATCTCTCCAACTCTCTCTCTCATGTATATTTTCAAGTTTTCATTATGTAGCATGTAATTTAAAAGTTTTGACAAATTAATCACCACTATATAATGTCGGGTTTTCAACCCACCATATCTCAATTCTTGTATGTGCCTTCTCAATGGGGCAAAATTGTTAAACAGTTCTAATACAACATCTAAAAACAAACACCTTTTAATTTTACAACTTTTAATTAGCAGCCGATTCAGAAGCAAAACAAACGGTTCATTGAAAAGCTTGTTCAGAACTTTTAACTCCAGTTAGAAGTTAGCTTCTAAATACTTAAAAAAAGGTCACCTAAGACAATTAAGAGGCCGATGTGCTTAATAGACAAGTCCATGTGACAATATGACAAGTACATTACTCATGTGACTAACAAATCTCTTTATTTTGAAATAAGAGATCCAAGCATGCTATAGTTGACAACACCCTTTGGAATTCACCCGTTGAGCATAAAGATCGTTCTAAATAAATAAAAAGTCGCTATAATTGTACCCATTGGAGCTTCAAAGCATAGTTGACTACACCTCTTTTGGGGCAGACTTGTGCCTAAATATGCATCATGACTCTCTCCCAAGTTATCTCACACATCTCTTGGGAGATCCATTCACTCCATTGTTCACACTCATCATATTCTTCAAAAAAAAATTCCTTTGGTGTCCTAAAAATTTGGAGAGTTATTTAGCCTTCAACCTTTTCATCTCACCTTGAGAATAAAGTTTCCATCTTTCATTGAGTGAATGTAATAATATAGCTAATTTTACCATCATCTTTGGCAAACTTCCGGTAATATTCAATCAAGCCTCAAAATCCACAAAGTTCCTTCAATGAAGAGGGAATGGTTAAAGGAAAAGTGAATGGGCCCAGTGACGGAGTCAGGATTTTCGTTGAATGGGGGCAGAGTGATGAATCATATTTAACTAATGATAATATAATAATTAAGTACTTTAATATAATTTTTGTTAAATTTTGAACAATACATAAATAACTATACAAAACACCAATTATTAAACAAAACTTCATCTAATTCATGGGTGAGGAAAATTGATCTAACAATCTACTTTGTAGGTGCACAAGAGATAAATATATAGAGGACGGCGACACACTTGCCTTTCAAATATACATAACAAGGCGAAAACTCGACATCATGCAATTCTATTGATTTGGTCAATTCATTTGGTGTATAAAGTTAAGGGCCAAAAATACTAATGGGCCATTTCTCCAGAGTAATCCTATGAATAAAATACTAAACTAGATCTTGATATACAAATTCATCTCGAGAAAATACTTTAAAAACATTATTCTTCTTCAAAGCAGAAAAAAGAGGTTGGGGCGTCAGTGGGAAAGGAAAATAAATCAAACAGAGAGAGAATGAGAGGAAGAGAAGTGGAGGCAGAGCGGTTGTTGTTCTCGTAGTAAACATTTTTTTTTTTTACCCATAACCCTCTCCACCTCATGCCGCCGGCCGAGTTCGAACCCGTGACGTGTGATTCCATACGCTATACTTCTACTAACTCAACTAGTACACTTTTACCAATAAACAAATAGAGGGTAAAGAAAAGAAGAAATGGAGGAACGGGGTTGTCAGCGTCACTGAGAATAGTGGAAGAGAAGAAGAGGTGGGGTGGGATGGCGTCATCGATTGCAAGTTAGACAAATCGAGATTTTTTTCTAAAGTCAGTGGGGGCACCCCAAGTAAATCCGTCCCTGAATGGGCCACTGCATAATAATATCGTCAATTTTGTCAACCACAACCACCACCCTTGTAGTATAAATAACATACCCAGAATAGCCAACAGAAGACTGAACACCTAGATTCTTTGGTAAAAAAGATGATCAACTCTCAGGATACCATAAGGTACGGACTATAGAGCACCAACTTGTTATCTATGAACATCACCATAGGAGAATTGTCACCTAAGAACTATACACTGAGGCTGAGCCATCCACCGTGACTTGCATAACCATTGAGAAAAATCCTAAACAATTGGATGAGAGAACTCAACCATTTCACACCCAAATAATATAAATAATAGTAATATTCATTTTTTTCCAGCTACTGTGAGTGATCTGAAATACTGAATTACATAGATAACGCACGATAATTGAACATCTTCCAATTAGTTTGTACTATCTTTCTGGAGGTGGTGGTGGAATATCAAACATCAGTGCCAGGAGCCTTGTTTGAGGTCCATTCTTAAAGAGTGGGATGCACTATCTGATTCAGTATGTACTTCAGGAACCATGATACACAGGAAGTGGTGGTGAATCTACTCTAAAAACTGGGTGCTAGATACTAACAGTGGCAGTGTTTAATTGGTGGGTGAGTGTTATTAACAAACTGTAATAGCGTGAAACTTAACCTTCATCCATGTGCTAATGGGGTACTAGCTCAACTGGTAGGCTTGTGGCGGATGGTAGCATAAATCCAGAGTTGGGAGGAGTTGAAGGATGAAAATTCCATCTCAGCTTACTCAGCCCTTGCTCTTCTTCATTTCCTAATCTCACCTTCTTCATCTCAATCAGTTCACCTCCATCCTCACTATCCGGTCTTGAAATTTTATTATCCTTGCCATAAAATCAGAATGAGTTTTTGGAGTTTTCTTTGCCATCACAAATGAACTTTGTTAATATTTATTCTGAATTGAACACTCACAATAATTGTTAATAACTCTTAAACGAGCTTGCAATGAGGATTTTTCATCAGTAAAAAAAATGAGAACTCTTAAACGAGCTTGCTATATCGAAGTGATAATCACAAAACTCATGACTAAGTATTCGAAAACAAACCCTAAAACACAGAGAATAAACATCTACATTTTTCGTTCAACCTTAAAATTAAATATTACAGTGGCCTAACCTCCTATATACAAAACCAAATAACTTGCAAAGGGAAATGCTAGTCCAAAAAACCCTAGTCCTAGTTGCTAATCAGAAAATAACTAAATAGGCTAAAACATATTTTAGAAATACTCTCAAATCTGATATGCATCTCGGGTCATGGTTCTTATCATTCTCCCCCTCTCAAAAGAGCTTATCCTCAAGCTTGGATAATAAATTTTGGATGAGGTAAACAGGCAATGACGACTAACTTTTCCTTTGTAACCATTCTCAATGCAAAGAGGAACTGACTCAGATTTATTTATTTTTATTTAGTTGTAGAGGTGGGAAAGGGTAGAAGATGACCATAGAATGAAGTAAAAGTCATTAGAGAGTTTTCCAATTAGCTTACTTTGGAGAACCAGCCAGCTTGGCTAAAGAGCTGGCTCAATACAGAGTGGAAGCTGTCATTCTTATTCTTGTTTCTTGGCTAGACAAACTTGTGAAAGACTGTAATTGGTTGTGACGAAATCAGATTGCCTATAGCAAAGTGGATGGGATCTTCGGAGCCTCAGTATGCATGTCAGGCAGGCATTGTGATGTTCGTGAACTTGGATCCTATCCAAATGGTCAATAAGGTGAGCTGTGTTTATGGAAGAGGATTACGTGCTGGATATGTTTCCATTTCTAGCTCAAAGGTTTATTGATTTATCCGCTTCAACAAACCGTCTCCAGGTTTGCCTACTGAAACTCATATTAGGGATATATTCTTGAAAATTAGTTGGCTAAAGCATCCATTCACAACCTTACTCCTAAGTATAGGGACAGTCTATGGTGGAGCTGAGTGTCTATTTGCTTTGCCCATCATCGAATCCCAAGAATCTGATTTGTTCATGTTTGAGCAAAGCGACCCTTTGGCGCTTTCTGTGTAGAAGTCCTTAAATAGTGATGGTTATATAAAATTTGTTAGCTAACCAATTGAATGATGATCCAGTTGCAGGTCCCAAGATTATCACTACTAAAGAAGGAAGCTCGAGAACTGGCCAAAAGTTGGCCTTGGAACTAATAGATTTCATAAACAAAACTCCGGATGACACAATTATTAGTCGATGGTTATGGCCAACCTTGAGCCCTTCAGTTGTGTCTGGAGGGGTGGTAGCATGGCATCCCATGACGCCTAATCTTGAGCAAGGTGCCTGCTGTGCATTGGACTATTGGAGGATGCCATTGTGTTAGCAAAGAAACTCGCTAGCATACTTGATGCAGGACTACTTCTATCAATGACACACTTAGGTCATATGAGACAGAAAGATGGGCTCGTGTATTTCCATTAACAGTCTGTGTAAATCTCGTTGCAGCACTTTTGCAATGCGGTAATCCACTGGTGTGTGCTGTTCACAATAACATTGTCATACCTAAGTGAAACTTGGCCCATTGTTGGAGCATACAAATTTTAGCTGTGAGCCACGGAATTAGATTAAAAGGAGAAGAAAGTTTTCAGTCAATGAACAAAGTTTGCCAAGGGTGAAAAATGTATATGGGAGATCTGATAACCTCAAAGCCACTCTTAGCACAATCTTCTCGTTTCAGTTCCTGGAGCAGAAAAATACCCAACCTCACCTCAAACAACCAATACTTCTTAAATACCCAAGCTGTTAAGGAGCGGAAAATTAATTACTTAACTAGGATCCCTCATCGCTTTTCTTTTTAATATTTTACATGCAAATTTGGTGTATTTGAGACGTTTCACATCAAATTTTATGTAAGCTATACATATATATAAGCAAACTTTGATTATGAAAATGAAAAGTATGAATTGGGCTAGCGCAATGGACATTAGCCAAACAAGTAAGCATAAATGATGGCTATCTAAACATACATCTTTTCTAAACCGCGAGTGAAAAAGAGTGAGGGATGGGAGTAACCATCCCCCGGGGCGAGGGAAAGCACGGAGAATAAAAAACTCTCTCTCGCGCTTTCCGTCGCCTCCTATAATTAGCGAAGAATAATTTGCACACTCAAATGGCAAAAAGGTAATAGTGCCGCTGCCTGTTAATAAGTCCACGTCTCTCTTTCTCTATTTATAATTCATTTCCCACTTTTTTTGGTTTTTACTAATCCCTCTCTCTCTCTCTCTGCGTCTCGGTCTTTGCGATTTCGATTTCGATTTCGATTTCGTGTTACGTATTGAAATTCTTCTCCGAAGAAACACAAAAAGAAAGATAAGTCTCTCTTTCTTTTGGATCTTCTTCTTCGATTTCGTGTTAGAATTTCTGTCGGAGAAACCAGAGAGAGAGGTCTTCTGTCCGGCTTTGTCTTCAACCTTTCAGCTTCGCTGCTGTTCACTCGATCGATCTAATCGATATAGAGAGTCATGAATCCGGAGTAGTAAGTCTTTCAATCCTTCTTGTTCGATTGATCGTAAAGCGCGTTAGGTTTTGTTGTTCAATTTGCTAGGTTTTCAGTCAACCTTTACAGATCTTAGACTATTATGTTATAATTCGAATGAATTGTAGATCTGTTTGTTTGATTAATTTAGTTTAATTTAGAATTTGGGACTTGTTGGTGATTTTATGGTGTGATCTGATTCTTATGAATACAGATCTCGGTGTTTTCCTACCAGATCCGTAACTATCGAAATTGTTCATCAATTCGGTTGCCATGAAAACTTATTAAAAAATTGAAGTAATTATAGTGTTCGTTTTGCTGGTTCGGCTTTGAATTCGAGTACCAAAGATTGTGATTTCGTCTCTTCAATGGGTCTTCTGATTTTAAGAAATATTCTGGGAAATATTTGGTTGCATGTAAAAATTTCGAGAATATGAACATATATGAATAAGCAGAAAAGTAAGATACAAGCAAGGATTGTGATTTCTTAATTTCGGTTTCTTATTTTAAGAAATATTTTGGTGTGTAAAGAAAAATGTAAAAATTTCAACGATACATGAAATATATATAATGAATTTTGAGGGGTATGTGAAATATGTGAAAAAAGATGCAAGTAAATACATCTATTAAACACATTAAATGAAACCTACACCTAAGTTATTAATGCCGATCAATCGGCAATTAATCGCAATTTGGGGTTTGACTGAACCAAATTGGGTGAAATCGGTTGGGGTTTAGCGGTCACCGATTAATCGGCAAAAAATCGGTGAGTCACCGATTAATTGTCCCAATCGACTCGCCGATTTATCGCTGTGTTAGAAAGTTAGGTTGTTTGTAGTGATATAAGTGTTGCAACGTGCAAAATTAAATTCATTTGATTAATTTGTAAAGTAATATATATGATTAATTAGTAAAGTTATATAATTACAAATTTACACCATTTTGATTAATTATTTATTTTTGTAATCTATGATTATGATTAAATTTTAAAAATATATGCTTTGAAAAAATCGACTATTAAATCCGATTAATCTCGCTCAATCGTAATTCGGTTCTGGACCACGTTGCAACCGCTTTCTGATTTAATTGCATATACCTAAATACCACAAGATGAAATAAACATGAAATCAAGATTCAATATATAATTAGAAAATTATGGGGTGGTTTAAAAAGTTTATATATATTTAGAAGAAATGATAATTAGAAAATCAAAAGGATAATTTCAAAATCAATAAATAATTAAAAAAAAATGAAAACTAGAAAGAAAAAAAAAACCCCAAATTTTTCGAAAAAATTTAATTTTTGGTAGCTACATTTTGTATTATTACAAAAAAAACGAAATTTACGTAAAAACCCCAAAATTTATGAAAAAAATGTAATTTTTCTTTCGCCATTTTTCTTTTAGTAATTTCAAAAAATGAAAATTTTGACGAAATTTCGCTTAACCTAATTAATACATTAAATATATTAAATGAAGCTTAAGTACACAAGCATCCCTATAAATGTAATTTTCTTCATAATTTTTTGGGTTTTACAATGAAATTTAAAAAAAAAATAACGATAAATTCCGGTCGAAATATATGTAATTTGCTTCATAATTTTTTAGGTTTTACAAGAAAATGCCAAAATTTACAAAAAAACGAAATATTTCAAAATAACTCATCTAAATAATGTATAACAGTGCTTTTGATTGATATGTATAAATCTTAATTAGTCGAATAGATCTGACGTGTATATATTTCATGATTCTATTTTGGGAAATCATCAAACATCCAGGGAGGCCTATGGAAAATTTTCCATAAAAAACTAAAGAAACATGGCTATCTTCATCATCATTGGATGCAAACTTTTCTCACTTGTTCTCTCATCTCAACTATTTTCATGGTTTTCCAAGAAAAAAAAAATCAAACACACCCTTTATAATCTTTGAGCACGTATGTGTGCTCAAGGTATATTATCGAGTCCAAGACAAATGAAAGAGCATATGGATCTATAGAACACATGAAAGAGCATATGGATTACCAAAAACAATCTAATATTGATAACTGGATCTATAGAACACTCATTCACTCGAGTTTATCTAGACAAAAGTTATCAACCTTATCTAGATGAAAAATTATATTAATGTATAGAAAAGCAAAACTTTAGGGATAGATATAACTTTTGAATCTCTAATAAATAAAGGAAATGTTAGTGCACTTTCCAGATTTATTTTTAGAAGAAACGATACTGAAGAAAAGTGGTGATTAATTTATTGGTTTCTGCTCTCATTGTTAAGTAGAAATGTAAGTTGTATGGTTATTCTCGTTGTTGAGGGACTGAAGCATGTGTGCTTGATCAATTTGGTATTGTTCAGTTTTCGTAGTTCTATATCCTAGGGTGACAGAAGCATGCTTGAGTTTCCAGTAAATTACTTGTTAAATGAGAGAATTTTTTTCCCCGATAAATTTTCAATTTGTATCCTGTCTATCATCTTTCTCTTGGATGTTCACTTACAGAAAAGTGCATTTTTACTGTGGCTTTGTGTGCAGCGATTACCTTTTCAAGCTTTTGCTCATCGGGGATTCTGGTGTTGGAAAATCATGTCTGCTTCTTAGATTTGCTGTAAGATTCAAAAGTCTCATTCTTTGTTATTTATTTCTTTCTCTGCCGTGAGTGGTAGATCTTAAATTGTGAGTAATATTTTTTTAAGATTTTATATTTAAGGTGTGTGTGCAATCGGCAATCGACATATTAAACACGTCTACCATAAGATGTTTCTACCATGAAAATGTCTCATGCTTGATTTGTACAATATCTTGTGGCTGTGGCTGTGAGGTATTTTGAGTATAATGGCACACAGAATAAGAGCCATTATAAAGAACCTTGGTGGTCATTGGTATACTGATAATTGATCTACTAATGATTATGGGATTTATATTGATGATCAACTGATGGGAAAGGGTTCTGATTTTGAAAATATCGAGCGGAAATAATTTGTTTTCACACTTTTTTCTTGCTCTTTGTGAACTACATGAAACATTTTTATGAATGTCTTTGTGAAATTTCTATCCTAGAACCTAGTAGTGTTTGATATAGTTACGCTACCACTTTTACCTGATGTTTTGTAAGGTTTAGCTGCAGTTAAGGGGCAACATGTAGTTTTTTTTTTCTTTTCTTTGGCATTGAGATATCTCTTAGACCAGGTTCCCATACCTTAGTATCATCTATGTAGTCTTTGGTGATGCCTAGGCGCACTAGGCAGGCTATACTAGACCTCACCGCCTTGCCTAGCCTAGGCGCTGTCTAAATGTTAAAAAAAATGTAGTCCAAATGCACTCATCTAGGCGAGAGCCTTGAACTACATTTTTTTTAAACATTGACTTGTAGCCTTTTGGCCTGGGTGTTAGGCGACACCTATGCAAGCTAGCTGCCCAAGACAGGTCCCTTCCCTCGCCTAGCGCCTGGGACTACATAGAGTACTATTGCACCTTGCAAAAAGTGTAACCGTATTGAACACAATTGATAGTTGGAGCAATAACAAGCACCACAATTCAAAGAAATGGAAAAAAAAAAGTTATGCAAATAAAGTTTTTGAAGCAAGAAAACATAGCATAAGAGAAATAACATGGTTTGTGATAGTAGTACACGCGTCAATGGAGAAACTTAAATTTACTTTCTGTTAAAGTGTATATCTAGTTGTCAATTAGTGTGTATCTAGTTGTCAATTAGGTTGTGTATCTAGTTGTCAATTAGTGTGTATCTAGTTGTCAATTAGGTTCCCTAGTTTACCCTCAATAGGTTGTATATATATGCAACCATATGCTCACTACATGAATAAGAAGAGAAGAAGAAATGTAGTCTCTTAATCTTTTCTAACATGGTATCAGAGCCATAGTTCTAAATTCGAAATTCGAATTTAGCAATTTGGTTCTCTTCGATCCTTTGAAATTTGTTCTCACCGATCCTTCGAAATTTGTAATTTGGTTCTCACCAATTTGGTTCTCACAGATCCTTCGAAATTTGCAGTTTGCAATTTGGTTCTCCACTCGATCCAGCCAACGCAGTCGATCGACTCATCCAGTCGATCGCCTCCTCCAATCGACTCATCCCGTCGATCGCCTCCTTCAACCAGTCAGTCCGATCGACTCCTCCAGTCGATCCAACCCTCCTATCGACTCTTCCAGTCGATCCTGCCATCAATCCAGCCACCAACCAGTCGACATCTCCAGTCGACACCACCAGTCGACTCCTCCAGAAGATCGTCCCTTCCAGTCGAACCCTCCCGTCGACTCCTCCAGTCCAGTCGACTCCTCCAGTCGACTGGTCCATTCGATCGACTCCTCCAGTCAACCCTTCCAGCCGATCGACCACCAACAGATCCAGTCCAGCCACCAACCAGTCGACGTCTCCAGTCGACCTCTCCATCGACGTCTCCAGTCGAACCCTCCCATCGACCTCTCCAGCCAGTCGACTGCTCCAGTCGACACTTTCAATCGACTCTCTGCTTCCAATCGACCTCCAGTCTGCTTCCAGTCTGCTTCCGATCGACCTCCAGTCTGCTTCCAGTCGACCCTCTACTTCCAATCTGCTTGTCTGCGTTCAGTCGATCCATTCGACCATTTGATCCACTGCTTGTCTGCTTCCAATCTGCTTGTCTGCTTGTCTGCTTCCAGTCGACCATTTCTCTGCTTCCAAGTTTCGTTCTTTCGAGTTTTGAGCCTTGCTATTTCGTGGCGAGCGTGATTTGGTTTGGGAGATTTTCGAGATTTGAAGCCCCTGATTTTGGCTATTTGGCTATTTGGGCCTGTTTGATAAGGGCCTGTTTGTGCCTCTTCCTGATTTCCTGATTTGGTTTGGGAAATTTTCGAAATTTGAAGCTCCTGAATTTGGAGATTTTGGCTATTTGGGCCTGTTTGATAAGGGCCTGTTTGTACCAAGTTTGACTGTAGAAATCTACAGTTTCGAGGCCTGTTTGATAAGGGCCTGTTTGTACCCAGTTTGACTGTAGAAAGCTACAGTTTACAAAAATGCGATCACCACCAGTCGACGCCGCCAGTCGTCTCCTCCAGCCATTGTCGCTTCCAGACGACTCTTCCAGTCGACTCTTCCAGTCGATTCTTCCATTCGATCCATTCGATCAACTTTTGGGGTAGAGTTTGTTTTTGGGGTATCTTTGATCAACCCTATTTGACCTGTTTTGGAGTAAATCTTGATTTGGGGTAAACTTGTTAATTATCTTTGTAACAAGCTGGGCATCATTAACATTTATGCTCCAGCTTGAGGGGGAGTGTTAAAGTGTATATCTAGTTGTCAATTAGTGTGTATCTAGTTGTCAATTAGGTTGTGTATCTAGTTGTCAATTAGTGTGTATCTAGTTGTCAATTAGGTTCCCTAGTTTACCCTCAATAGGTTGTATATATATGCAACCATATGCTCACTACATGAATAAGAAGAGAAGAAGAAATGTAGTCTCTTAATCTTTTCTAACACTTTCGTATGATACAAATCCAACTAGATGTCTTTGTGTTTCATTATAGTATGAGTATCATTTCCTTGGCGAAGAATCAAGTTAATGCACAAAACTTTACAATGATATCCGCTTTACTTTTGTAAGAGAGAATGTTGTAGATGTCTAGAAGTTGATATAAGGAGAACCCAAAAGAAGGTTGATACTAATGAGATGCTTGCAAATATGTTGACAAAGATAGTTTCTAAACTTTCGGCATTACTTGACTTGGTCAATATCCTTTATGTTCAATTCAGATCAACATATTTTATGTGAATTCGGGCTGTTTGAGACATAACTCTTTGGGGTGTGTAAGGGTGAAACATGTCCAAAGCTTGTATTTTGAGGAGGTACCTGTGCACTCACCAATGATGGGCTTGTATTTGTGGAATGTCCACCTTGGTGGAGAACGGTTGGAAATAGAAGATGCAACCACAATATGAGGTCGATCAAACTGACCCACCTAAGACTTGATGTCTAGCCACCATCGAACATGAGACTTGGACTACACTCCGAATTTCACTAACAAGGGAGGCCTTGACATACTCACTTCTAAACTTTACCCCTTGGGGATTTAGAGTGTCACGATCATCCAAAAGTATCCTCTATTAGAAAAGAGAAGGTAGAGAGAAATAAATGTGTATGTGATGCAGGAGAAAAGCTACTCTGTCAGTTTTATTCGGAGTTTTCTTAAGAGAGTTATGTTTTCCCGTTTCCAAGTCTTAGAGAAGCCTATTGATATAGGCCCCTTTTGTAAAAACGAATGTAGTTTTTGATACCAGTTAATTGAATTTAAGCTTGTCTAGCTTATGTTCTGTTTGGAGTTTGTTTATTTCTTGGTGTTATATTGATTCTCGCTTCTGCGATTGGTTCACATCATTTGTATCTTCGGCTAGTGTGACGTCAAAGTGGAGGAGAAAATAACTCTTGGGCCCAATTTCTTCTGTTAACAGCTGATGATAGGCATATACTTGCTCTATGTAGTCAAGGCAACGACTAGGCACACCTTCCTCAAAATTTTATCACCTAGGATTGCACTAAGTGACCACCTATCACTCAAAATTCAGCACATGCCTTGCATGTGCTATGTTTTTTTGTACACGTCAAAAGCCTTTAACATTAAGCTAAAGGGTTAAAAAATTATGTTCTATAGCAATAGCAGGTTGGTTGATGAAGTTGACCACCCTAGCAACCCTACTAGAAGATTTTTGCATTTTTTTTTTATCTTAACTGATGGATTTGAACTTTGATCCTTCAAAGTTCCAACTTCCAATTGATTCTGTCATTTTCTTTTTCTTTTCAATCTCCTTTCTTATAGTCTCATTCTCCACACTCTTATCCATGCATTATCGATATGTATGATTCAATTTTAAGTGTTTGCACAAGTGTGTGTTTAAATTATATATTCAAGTGTTTTTGCTAATTGTGTGTATGGTCTCTTATTCTATGCATGTAGACGTGTATGTGCAAAACATTGTGGTTTATGTCGTGAATTGGAATTTGTCTTCTTTATAGTCCGCAATGTATAGTGCACAATTATGAATTCTGATATGCTGTGATACTTGTTGTCTTTATGATCCAGGATGACTCGTATTTGGAGAGTTACATCAGTACCATTGGAGTGGATTTTGTGAGTACTGATCCCAGTGAATGCAACTTTTGATCAACATTTTGTAGAGTCTAATGTTTTCTTGTTTTGATTTGCAGAAAATACGAACAGTGGAGCAGGATGGAAAGACCATTAAACTTCAAATTGTAAGTCTTAATTTTGTTTTCTGTTGTCAGTGGTTATGGCTGTGTTTGCCTCTACCATGAAATATTTTTTGATCTGCTAAACAAACAGATATAGTAATCATGAAAGACCATTGCAACTGAGAGGGTCACAAGGCAAGAAAATAAATAAACAGAACTATTACAACCTAAAAAGGCTACCCCAATGAAATGATACACTCATGGATTTCATTTCCAAATTAACTGCCAAAACATCTTCCTAGAGTAAATAGCCATTGACAATCTGTCAAGTCACGAACAAAACTTATTAGGGAGTCTGGTCATTGATGTTAATTTTAATTTTAATTTATTTATATTTATTTTTTTTGGAGATAAGGAGAAAGGAGCCAAAGCATTAGCAAGTATACCAAGTAATTAATGATGTCGAAAGAGAGAGATCGAGAAAAGACTAGAAAGCAGATTACATAAATAGTATAAAACTAAGAACCAACCCAAAAGCTATAGCAATCACTACCAGATCCCATATCTCTACCTTCTCCTCCCTAATCTGATCCCTCTCATGAGGTGTCTCCAAACAATGGGATCCCCTTCATCCTGCAACCAGTCCAAAATTCAGAGCCATCACCAACAAAGCTGTATATGATCTTATTATTTTCATTTATTTATTTCAACATCATCAGCCCATTCCCGATACTCTCGGGGTCAGCTACACGTAATTTGGTTCTCCAAGCAATGCGGTTATCCGGCATAATATTTTTGAACCAAAATTCATGCAAAGGGATGTGACGGATTTTTACGGTTGGATGTCACAGGCCTAACACCAACCCTCCTCCAGAGGGATGATTTTTATTTATTTATTTACTTTTATTTTTTTTCCGCTAATTATGTGAACTCGCATGATGGAGATGGTTGTGCAAATTACCAACTAGGTAACTTCATCTGGCATCTTTCTTTCTGTTCTTTGGGGTTTCCCCCTTAGAAAGGCTTCTGTTTTACTTAACTGACGAAACCTTAACTCTTGAATGTAATGACATTAAATTATAAATTACTTGGCCTGTGCTAAGATAATAAGTAAATAAATAAATAAATAAAATGCTCTGAAACCAATTTTGGTTTCCCAGGGTTTTAGAGTTTGGTTTTGTTGCATGCATTTGGATATGTTTGTGAATGGTTCATTGACTGACATTTCATGCTCCACTCTTGCAGTGGGATACTGCAGGGCAAGAACGTTTCAGGACAATCACTAGCAGCTATTACCGTGGTGCCCACGGCATTATAGTAAGAAACACACCATTTTATCTGTTAATTTTCTTTCAATAGTGTTACAAAAATATAAATTGTTGGTGGTGTTTTGGCAGGTTGTTTATGATGTTACTGACCAGGAGAGCTTCAACAATGTGAAGCAATGGTTGAATGAAATTGATCGCTATGCAAGTGAGAATGTTAATAAGCTCCTGGTTGGAAACAAGTCTGACCTGACAGCAAATAAAGTTGTCTCATATGAGACAGCTAAGGTAATTCTAGTGCTTTTAGCTACTCTCTTTTTTGTCGTATCATGCATGGGGGGCCTTGATATCCTTGGTTGGTAGATGGCACAGTTGAACTTTGTATTTATCAACATCTGTTGACCAAGGGGATGTGGATCAACACAAGGTAGCTTGGGTAGTAGCTTCTTTTTTTTTTTTTTTTTTCAATGTATAAGTTTACACAAATTCAAGGCGATCAATCTTAGTGTGTTGGTAGGTTGATAGCCTTGCATATACTAATTTAGAATCCATTATCTCCTTGTCAAGGCTTTTGCTGATGAAATTGGGATCCCATTCATGGAAACAAGTGCCAAAAATGCAACAAATGTGGAACAAGCTTTCATGGCTATGGCTGCTGAGATCAAGAACAGGTACTGATTCTGTTTTATTGTACTAGAAATATAAGATCATATAAAAGCTGGAACCGATTTTGATGAGACAGTGGCTCCACCAATCATCAGAGTTCCTGATTGGTGTTGCATTTGAATCTAATACTCTATCCTCACAAGAGTACGACTTTTTTCAAAATCATTGTGCATATCTTAAAGTAGATGCATCTAGGGGGAATTGAATGCTGCGTTGTTAGTTGATTTTCGAACAGTAGTAAACTTTTTTTCAATCACGGACTTCTTTTCTCATTTTCCTATTGATTTATCGCAGGATGGCTAGTCAACCAGCCATGAATAACGCAAGGCCTCCAACAGTTCAAATTCGTGGGCAACCTGTTGCACAGAAGGCTAACTGCTGTTCATCATCTTAAGGGAAGATTGTATGATCTGGGTTTGTATTCAGTTTACCTTTCTCGTCTGCCACGGCATGTAAAACTTTCGTCTGTTTCCTATTCAAAGCACATGTCCTGGCTTCAATAGGTTCCTGATGTTTACGTTTTCTTATGTTCAACTTAAACTTCGATTCTTTTAGACTCTGATTCTAAAAAGGTGCCTCTACCAATCAGGAATATTTGTTAGTGAAGTGAAATGTTTTATTTCATTAAATGTGTCCATTTACTTCGTGTATAGTGAGATTCTGTTAATCTAGTGGACATGCAAATTTTAACATTGTAGATAGTAAGGTCATCCAAGGGCCTGCCAAAATATGGCTTTGCATTTTGACTGGTTTGCTTGTATGTTTCTTGTCTATTATTGTTAAACGCACTTTTTAAACCATCAAACGAAGCCCGGCCAAAAACAACCAAAAGAAAAAAGGAATTTTAGTGGTTGCTCCCATGATGATAAGATAATCATAGGTCATAGTATTTAGGTTATGGTCCGTAAACCGTAAGGTGATTCTCCAGTCCAGTCAGCATGCAACGTGTGATGAAAGAAAAAACTATTCTTGTCTCAACTCTAGCACAAAAACTATTCTTGTCTCAACTCTAGCACATTGGGAAGTCATCTATGCAAGAATATTCTTGTACATTCTTTTCTTGTAACATGTAAGACTTCATGAGGAATGTTTGTTCACGGTTTGGAACCATGACCTAAAAAGAGGGGTATTGTGGGAACAAAGTCGGACTTTCTTTTTATTATTGTGGGGTTAACATTTCAATCCTGGAGCTCATGATATTCAACCAAACATAGGGGTGGGCATGGTCCGGGATTGGGCTCATTTTGATCCCAGTTACAGTTCAATGAAATGGGATGGAACGATTCGAGATAGAGAAATTTTTTGGGCAAAACCGGTTGGTCCCGGACTGGAACCATGCCATCCTGGTACAAGTTGAAATTTGAATGGAAAGAGGGTTGTGCACATAGATTACGAATTGTTCAGAGAGAGTGCCAGTGAAGTGCATCATCTGCATGGAAACACAAATACACAACTTTACTCTTTTTTGTCTTTCAAGATCAAGAACGGGTTCCTCTCTAGTCTCTAAAACCACAATCAGGAGAAGAATCAAAGTGAAGTTTGTTTTTCCTTCCATTCTTGCTTAAGATCTCTTTGGTGAGTGTTTGTATTAAACACTCCTCCACTCTTCCTTTCCCATCATCCAATGCTCGCGAACCTCATTCTCCTCCCCCTCCCCTCCCCCCCCCCCCCCCCCCCCCCCTGCTTTCACTCCTTCTCCATGGCTTCTTGCTGTGAGATTGATGGATTCAGAAGATAGGGATGAACGAACTTACCCCGTGTTGCCAATGGAGTAACAATGTAGTGGTATGCCTTTGGCAGATGGAATCACAGGTTCAGGGTTCAAACTCTGCTGATGACATTTGAGGTGGGAGGAGTTAAGGGTTATAAAAAAATAAAAAATAAAACTTACCCAATGTTGTTACTAGTATCTTCCTTTATTCTAAACCCATATTCCTTATTTCAGTCTCTTTCTCTGCCGTTGCAATTCACTACCCACTTCAATACGATCTCATAGTTTCTCGCCCAAGTCGTTCTCCACAGCGTCAGCATCGAATAACCCCTCTTTTGCCTCTTTGAGCAACAACAGGACAAATCGAAGCACAAAAGAACTCATTACCCCTTACGGTGAAATAGGAAGAAAAAAAAATCCTAGCTTTGTTACTGAGTTGGTTTAGGCTTTGGTTTGGACGAAAATGGGTTGGGCTTTGGTTTGCAAAATAAGCCCGAATCTTGAAGCCCATAAGCACATATGCTACAGTAACCGGGACTATTCAGGATGGACAGGGACCGAGGTTCTGATTCCAACCGGTACAGAACTAGGACAAAAATGGTAGAAATCAGTTGGTCCTGGTTTGAAACGGGTCAGACTGGGATGGACAGATTTTTGCCCAGCCCTAAACAAACAAAAAGCAAGCCTCTATCCTTGGATTTAGCACGGAAGCGACTAACATTTCAATCCTGGAGTTCATGGTATTCAACAAAACACAAAACAATCCTATATCCTCAGATTTCCCATTTAAGCATTCGGACCGAGTGGTTTTCTCCACCATGAAGCTTTGTTTTTAATCTAGGTTGCTTGCAAGTGGCCTTCATTCAGTGGATCTGAACTTGTGGTAGTTAAACCCTCCCCATCACGATCTCACTATCTGCAATGACATCCTCAGAACTTTGCTCCTAAAGGTTTTGGGGATCTACGAAGTAGCATTGTATGTGCTATATGTCACGGGCTTTCTTTTCTCAAGTATTTCCCATGCGGCACTAGCAAACTTTGCCCCGACTTATCAAAGAAAGCTAGTCAGCCTTGCCCACGAAAGACTTACTTAGACTATGGAAAGCTAAGCGAGCTAAGAACACACAAGAAAGCTTAAGAGAACTAGAACTTGTATTGCTTGAATTCTCTGAGGTGACTACAACAAATGAGGCCTTAGCCTATTTATACAACTCCACCTCCTCAATGGACGGTGGTGATCAATTTGATCTAATGGTCTACAATGAACTTCTACACACTTCCTTAGAAATATCTAAGGACTATAATTCTATGGAACTCTATGGAATTTTATGGAAGGTTCTAGAGAACTTTCTAGAACAATGTGGAATACTCTACATTATTTACACTTGCCAACCTCACTTGGCTAGGCAAGAAGATAGTTGTGACATATAGCAAGGATTTAACACATGCATCAAGGCAAACAAATTTCCTTTCCTAGAGAATAATGGATGTCCGATGTATACCTGGATGTCCCGCCCACTTGCTATCATGGCATTCTTTCAAAACTTCCTTCCTTAGGTTGTCATGAGGTGGAACATAGATTCTCCTTCCCTTAGAATATATCAAGTCGTCCTCCACCCAAAATCGTCCTGTCTTCCCATATTTGACAAGAACTATGATGGTTTGAGCCATGGAATCATGTGCCAATTCTTTATGCGTCCCTTCAAGTTGCTTTGAGGTTGACTTATGTCAACAAGTTCTCCTTTTCTACTTAAAGCATCCGCAACAAGATTAGCCTTGCCAGGCTTGTACTCCAAAGTGTAATCGAACTCTGCCAAGAAATCTTGCCACTTAGCTTGTTTTGGTGTGAGCTTCTTCTATGTCTGGAAGTAGCTAGTGGCAACATTGTCGGTCTTGACCACAAATTTGCTCCCAAGCAAGTAATGTCGCCATGTTCGCAGGCAATGCACAATCACAGTCATTTCCTTCTCTTGCGTTGTGTACCGTCTCTCAGTATCATTGAGCTTCCTACTTTCAAAGGCAATATGATGCCCTTCTTGCATCAATACTCCACTAATAGCAAAGTCGGAAGCATCCGTATGTACCTCAAAAGACATAGAATGGTTGGGAAGTGCCAACACCGGTTCTTCCACAATTGCCTTCTTCAATCCTTCGAAAGCTTGTTGGCATTTTGAACTCCAATCCCAACTTCGTCCCTTCTTAAGCAAGTCCGTCAATGGAGCGGCTATGGAAGAGTAGCCTTTGTTGAACCTTCTATAATAGTTCACCAAGCCAAGGAAAGATCTTAACTCGGTGACTTTGGTCGGTGGTTCCCATTCTTGGATGGCTTGTACCTTGTACTTGTCCATACGAAGTTTGCCCTTGCCAATGATATGACCCAAGAATGTCACCTCCTATTGGGCAAATAAACACTTCTCCTTTTTGACATAGAGCTCGTTCTCCTTCAAAGTTTGGAACACTTGCCTCAAGTGATCCACATGTTCCTCCAATGTCTTACTATAGATCACAATGTCATCAAGGTACACAACTACGAACCGATCAAGGTAAGGAGCTAGTACCTTATTCATTAGAGTGCAGAATGTAGTCGGCGCATTAGTTAAACCAAATGACATGACTAAGAACTTGTAAGACCTGTACCTTGTAACACATGTCGTTTTTGGTTCATCTGCTTCGGCTATGCGGACTTGATAATATCCCGAGCGCAAGTCAAGCTTGGTAAAGTACCTTGCATCACTAAGTTGATCAAAGAAATCCGCAATAAGTGGAATCGGGTACTTGTTCTTGATAGTGACCTTGTTGAGTGCCCGATAGTCAATACAAAGCCGTAGGGATCCATCATGTTTCTTTTGAAATAAGACCGGCGCACCATATGGAGCTTTGGAGGGTTGGATATAACCAGCATCTAGTAAATCCTTCAATTGTCTCCTTAACTCCTCGAGCTCAGGAAGTGTCATATGATAAGGAGCAAATGCGGGTGGTTTTGCTCCAACTTCTAACTCAATAGCATGATCCACCTCTCTCCTTGATGGAAGCTTCTTAGGCAACTCGGCAGGCATAACATCCTTGTGCTCCTTGAGAACATCTTGGACGACCTTAGGTACATTCACCTCTCCATCCATGGGACCTTCGTCTTCCTTGAGGGTAGCCAAGTAAGTAGGCTCATTCCTTTTTACTCCTTTAGAAAGTTGGAGAGCGGACACCATTCTCTTCTTACTTATCTCTCGTACCACGAGCACAACACAAGGTTGTCCCTTCTCCATGATGCACATGGTGTTGGCATATGGGACCAGGAACGCCTTCACCATGTCCAAGAAATCTATACCCAAATAGAACTTGCGATCATCAATTGGAGCAATAGTTATGTCGATTTTACCTCGCCATTGTCCAAGCCGAATATCGGTGTCACGAGCTATGCCTTCAATTGGGAGACTTTTAACATTGACTCCCTTGATATATCATTTCTCCTTAGTATATGATAGGCCAATTTCTTCAGCATGGTCTTTGGCCATGTAGACTGTGTCGGCTCCGGTATCCACCATGGCTTTCAAAGTCTTGTTCCCGATCTTGGTCTCCATGTACATTCTTCCATGTGGTTGTTCCTCGACCTTAGCTTGAATGGCACGTAGGAGATTCATTGAGACGATCATCCTTTCTTCTTTTACTTCTTCCTCCATGACAAGCGCGACAAGTTTCCCCCGGTTGGGACACTCGAATGTCCGATGGGGTCCACTACATAAGAAGCAAGATATCTTTTTGGGTGATCCATCTATTTTCTCCTTCCCCTTGTCTTTGGAGTACTTGTGTTCCTTGGAAGACTTCTCTTTGTCTCCCCCACCTTTGCCATCATTACTCGGTTTTTTCCCTTGCCCCTTGGATGAGTCCTTTCTCTTGAACTCAATCAAGGATTCAACCGCAGCCATAGCCGTTGCAAGGTCTTGCACACCTCGCCTCTTCAATTCCAACTTGGCCCAACTCGTTAGGCCATCAGTGAAGCTAAACAAAGCATCCTTTTCTCCCATGTCAGGAATCTCCAAGAGCAACTCCGAGAATTCCTTCACATACTCCCTTATGTGGCCTTCCTTATGTTGAAGGCGACGAAGCTTGGCCCTAGCTTCGTTTTCGGCATCCTTCGGGTAGAATTGTCTCTTGAGTTCCTTCGTGAATTCTTCCCAAGTGTCGATGGTGCACAATCCCTTCTTGACATCATTGGACCTTCTGCGCCACCAAATTGTAGCAACATCATTTAAATATAAGGAGACACTACGTACCTTCGATGCTTCATCTATTATGCCAACCGCATCAAAGTAGCGCTTCATGTTCCACAAGAAGTTGTTGATCTCCCTTGCACTCCTTGCCCCACCATAGGCCTTAGGTTTGGGAGCTTCGACTCTGTGGGTGATTGTCCCTGGTGTAGTCCCACCATTGGCTACAGCAGCCATACACACACTGAGTTGAGTTTCTAGCTTCTCAACTCTTTCCCTGTAAGCATGCATCTCTGCATATTTGGCAACAATTTTGGCTTCAAGGGACTCGATCTTTCTGGACACCATGTCCACTACTGCGTTCAAGGCTCCTTGCATCTCTTCCCGGAGCTCTTGTTCCTCCCCATTGGACGCTTGCCCCTCGATGCGTTGGTCCATGTCTTCGACTTTCTCCCTCAAGTCAGACATGGTGGCACACAACTTAGCCAACCTTTCATCCATCGCAGCGATCATGTCCTTCGACTTGTCCTTGCGGACTTTTCCACCTTTGTCGTTGTTGTCAATTGATGGGTTGTTGACCTCTAACGACATTCTCTTGTGTATGGTTTCACCAACCTTGCCAAACCTTGCTCTGATACCAACTGTCATGGGCTTTCTTTTCTCAAGTACTTCCCGTGCGACACTAGCAAACTTTGCCCCGACTTATCAAAAAAAGCTAGTCAGCCTTGCCCACGAAAGACTTACTTAGACTATGAAAAGCTAGCTAGCTAAGAACACACAAGAGAGCTTAAGAGAACTAGAACTTGTATTGCTTGAATTCTCTGAGGTGACTACAACAAATGAGGCCTTAGCCTATTTATACAACTCCACCTCTTCAATGGACGGTGGTGATCAATTTGATCTAACGGTCTACAATGAACTTCTACACACTATCTTAGAAATATCTAAGGACTAGAATTCTATGAAACTCTATGGAATTTTATGGAAGGTTCTAGAGAACTTTCTAGAATAATGTGGAATACTCTACATTATTTATACTTGCCAACCTCACTTGGCTATGCAAGAAGATAGTTTTGACATATAGCAAGGATTTAACACATGCATCAAGGCAAACAAATTTCCTTTCCCAGAGAATAATGGTGCATTTACTTATTTTTGAGGTCAAACACAACAATATTATTGATGATCACAGTTCAAAACAAAAGGGGAAAAAATTACATCTAAAACATTGTCCCAGAAATTATCAAAAGAAATTTGTTGAATGGATTTCTGAACTGTGCCCCATTGCCAAATGTGTCTTCCTTGATGCTTGAGAGGATCAATCTTCCTTCAAAGATTCTTTTGTTTCTCTCCTTCCGTATGGCCAAAGTAATGAATTGCATACCTCAATCTACTCCCCCATCCTACTCGGGTTGCTAGCCTTCCACCTGTTCAACGCTCCGAAATAGAGCCATGACTACCCATTGTTGCTAGTCTTCCACCCGTTCACCCAAACAGAATTAGAGCCATGAGCCATGACTACCCATTGATATCTTGAATTCATTTAGAAACCCACTCAAAACCTCCTTACTATACTTGACATGCACTTAGTTGAGGTTTGGATACCTCTTTTCTCAAGTTATCCACTGTTAGGATTCTTTCTTGAATGACGTTCCAAAGGAAAAGTTCAGCTTGGGAGGGCAGAGTTTAAGCCAGATTTTATCTAAATTTTCTGAGATGAATGTCGTCCCATGGACGTTAAGAGTAAGCTTCATTTATGCTTTCAAACATGCCTTTGACAGAATATCCTTCTTCCTTACCATCCAACAGGAGATCGTGATCATTATCATTGGGGATTTTGTTTCGCAACACTGCTAGCAAAGTGGACAATTCATCAATCTCCCATTCAGTGAAGTTCCTCCTGAAGAGAAAAGGTGCGATCAAACGGGCCCTAAAATATCAATATTTGCTTACCAATAATCCCCACATGAACAACTTCCATTTCTGAAATGATGGAATCTTGTAGTGTCCCTCACAATGATTTCCCGCCCTTCGACCATTGATATGTACTTGGTAGCATTGTGGCAGTCACCACAGACTCGCAAATTCTTAAATACTCGAATTGGAATCCCTGGTGGCATATTGATCAACCCAAAAGCAATTGCAAGTTTTTCACTGTGCCTTAACAATATCAGCTCCTTCTGCTCCTCACCCACATCGTGCAATGCAAACTCAAGATCTGGCATGTATCCTGCGAGCTTCATCTTCTTCTCCAATTCTTCTAATTTATTATGTATAGAACCTAATTCCGGGTGCAATCTATCTCCTGATCTAAACTCATGAACCACATTCTTAATCTCAATCCAACTATAGCCAGGAGTCTTCACTATTTTGTTGTCCTTCATCAGTTGGCGTACTCTTGCAACATGATCCCATTTGTTCATAGCTGCGTAAACATTAGCAAGTTGAACATAACCAGCTGCACTGGTTGGGTCCAAACTGAGCAAGCCCTTTGCTGCAAACTCAGCCAATTCTATGTTCTTGTGAATCCTACAAGCACCCAAAAGAGTCCCAAATAATGAAATATGAGGCTTACAACGCATTTCTTTAATCAACTCTGCAGCCTTGTTTAGCAAACCAGCTCGACCAAGTAGATCAACTATGCATGTGTAGTGATCTGGCATAAGTTCAATTCCATGATCTTTTTTCATTGAATCAAAATACTGAATCCCACGATCCACTAATCCAGCATGGTTACATGCAGATAAGACCCCAACAAAGCTGATCCAATCTGGTTTAATCCCTCTATTCCTCATCTCGTCAAACAATTGAATTGCCATCTCACCAAACCCATGTTGAGCGTACCCTGAAATCATTGAATTCCAAGTAACAATATCTTTTCTTCGCATCGCATTAAACATCTTCCTTGCATCATCCAAATCCCCACATTTGCAATACATACTAAGCAATGAAGTCCCAACGGTCGTATCCAAATACAATGGAAATTTATAGATGTGTTGATGAACTTGCTTACCCAATTCCAATGCAGATAAATTACTGCAACCCAGTAGGATACTACTGAGGCTCGAAG
The DNA here is from genome assembly GCA_963556465.1 of Berberis vulgaris. Lineage (NCBI taxonomy): Eukaryota > Viridiplantae > Streptophyta > Magnoliopsida > Ranunculales > Berberidaceae > Berberis > Berberis vulgaris. Next base: position 76,771,261 of record OY747136.1, on the reverse strand, counting down.
GGTTCGGCCTAACCCCACCACTCAACATCCTCTTGAAAAGCTTTAAACCATCCTCTGCTCGAGAATTCTCCACGTAACCTGCAATCATAGTATTCCAACTCACTAAATTCCTAATGGGCATGTCCTCAAATAATATCTCAGCTTCCTCAATCTTTCCAAACTTCATGTATCCATTAACCATCGCAGTCCAGGCAACAACAGTCTTAATAGGATCCTTTTGAAATAAATCCTCAGCTGCATCCAAATTACCTTCTTCAACATAACCCGATATCATGGCACTCCATGAGACCCCATTCTTCTCTGGCATTGTTGAGAACAACTCAAACGCTTCACTCATCATACCATTCCGTGAGAGCCCAGAGATCATAGTGTTCCACGATGCAACATCTTTAATGGGTATCCCCGAAAAGAAATTCCAAGCAGTTTCGATGTCAGAATTGTGAAAATAACAAGCTAACATGGTGTTGTATGACACCACATCCGGTTCAGGTATTTCATCAAACAGTTGACGTGCTTGTTTAAGTTTCCCAGGCTTCTTTGAATACCCAGCCAATATTGAATTCCAACTAATGGTCGTTTTAACAGTCATGTTGTCGAACACTTGACGAGCTGAATCAACATCACCAGTTCTGATGTAGTGAGTGATCATCTTATTTGTTGTGGAGATCATCTTATTGGTGGCGGGAAGATGGGAACAAGTGTTGTTGGTGGAATCTGTAAATTTGTTGAATTTGGCATTTGGGTTTTCAGATGATGGTGCGAGGTTTGAGAATTGTTTTGAAAGATTGTTTTGTGCGATAAAAATCAAAGATTTTGCTAGGAGGTGAAGCCTTCTTCTGAAACTATCGGTGGTTAGGGCCATTAGCCATTTCAAAAGAGAACCAAGGCAAGTTGGGAGTTTTATCCTTTTTAAATATTTCAAAAATAACATTGTAGCAGGTTAATCTATCTTACATTTCATATATATATATATATATATATATATATATATGTATAAAGTGAAATATTATATTTTTTTCTCAGTGAAATTTCCCCTAAAAAATTTAAATATTTCATAAAATACTATGAAACCAGGTGATGATGTGGCGTGATCTTGAAAGAATAACGAAATTCCTAAAGTGTTTGTGTATCGCGGGGTTGTAAAAAACTTTCTCTGATTATGCCACATCATCCTGATTGTAAAACCCGGTTCCATAGCCTCACTCTATTTCATATTTCGAAATATATTTTGGTAGTTTCGAAAATAGAAAATATTTCGTAAAATTTTGAATATTTCGAGAGATCACATTCCTTATTTTTATCTAGGCAGAGACTATCGGAATCGTACAATGTTTCCACCATGTCTAATCCCACCGCAACTTTTCTTGGGTACTCAAAGAGTATTAAACACAAACTGTTCAATTCCTCAGTTCAATTAGAACCCGTCTAATTGTCGAGGGACGCAGCGAGGGACCCCACAGGGGGGAGGGGAGCCATCCATTCCCCTCGAGATGCGTGCGTTGAAAATTCAAACGCACATCCTGAGGGGAATGGACGGCTCCCCCTTCCCCCTGTGGGATCCCTCGCTGTTTCCCTCGCCAGTTAGATTTTTTCGTTCAATTATTTTAGGTTTTCAAAAATATCTTTTGAGTTTTCATAAAATTTTACAACTTGCCAACCACCAACTATTTCTAAAAAAGGTATTGTAAATCTTGACAAAAAACTAGAGTTGCAAAACTAGTAAGGAACTCTTCCTTCTTTTTTATTTTATAAGGCCGGAGAGGTTTGAATCCAAGATTAGCAAGAATTATATATCTTATTATTATTTTGCTTTTATAGAAGGTTTCGAATCCCTAATATGTTCGTTGTTCTAACAATCGTGTAACCCTTAATACCTTTTTCTTCCATGAAATTTCATTTTTCATGCTAATAAATCATTCATATAAAGATGTTATAATAATTTCAAAATTAATTGAAGTTTTTCACAATACAGTTATTTATTTATTTCGACATGTTTGTCTTATAGCAAAATGTCTAAAAGTATTGGTAGATTTGCTTGCTTGCCTTTATCAGTAGCCTCCTCGTTATTGGAGATGCTATGATCTAAGGGTTTGTTTGGTTTGGTTCCATGGAAAATTTCAGGTGAATGAAACGAAAAGGCTTTGATGATTCATGGAAGGGTTGGGTGTGATGCAGTTTTTACTAACCTAAATTAATAGGTTAATTTAACATATTTATTATACCGCATATACATTGCCTGACTAGTAGATCATGGAAAATACGAGTCGATCCCACGAGGATTGAAGACATAATCGAAAACTACAATCTGTTTAAACCTATTTGAAAGGGGGATTGCAACAATCAAAATTTTCTATCATAATGGAAGACGGAAAAATAATTAAAATTTGAGTTTGAGAATCAAAGAAAGAGATTTTAAGGCTTTTGAATAATCTATCAAGCTCATAAAATTATACTAATATCAATTGTTGTCCCTTAGCAATGTAGTGGATTGATTTTAGCAAATATGCAAACGCCTAACATTAATTAATTGTATGTTTAAGTCACAACTAATCACAAGTTTAACTAATACGAATAAAACATGCTTAAACAAAAATACAGAATAATTATAACTACCATAGATGCATGGCATACACGATGAAAGTAATATGTGTTTGTTCACAAATCAAAAGTTTATTAAATGACCCTCAAGAAAAATAGAATGACTCAAAACTCACAAGGGTTAAGTCTCCACTATTATTCCAAGGTTTTCTTGTAAATATTTAACTTGTGAAATATATTTAACTTAAAATAATATCAAACCTTATGTATTCCTATTAATATATCAATGTGACAAGTGATAATATGTATTTTCTCAAATTTAAAAGCATACTTGAAATAATAGTCTCTTCATTGGAAAGGAATTCTGGATTTCGAATGCATTTTCATGTCCAAAAATTTCACAATTACCATAATCATTTATATATTCAATGGAGATTGAGTAAAATACAGTAATTAATCAGTATAATTGTGAAATACATTTCGGCTCATATTTAGGATCAACAATCTCAACGGCTCCATATTGAAACACTGTTTTCATAATATTAGGTCTAGACCATCGAGATCGCAATTTGCTAGGAAAGAGACGTAACCGAGAATTAAATAACAAAATCTTTTGAAATGGCTTAAAAGACTAGCCAATAATGGATTTATCATGAAACAAATTCATTCGTTCTTTGTAAATTTTAGCACTTTGGTATGCATCATACCTAATTTCTTCTCACTCATTAAGTTGAAGCTTACGATGTGATCCAGCCTTATCATTCAAAGGAAAGGGAAACAACCTAAGACGGACCGAATCATCTGAAAAGTTTAGGTACTTAAGGGTAGCACATATGTCAAGAAATTTTTTGACATGAAGATATGGATCTTCTTTCTCAAAACCATAGAAGGATGGCAAAAAATGGATGATGGATGATTTTAGTTCAAAGTCATTTGCAATTGTCTCAGGTAAGACAATTCAAAACGGAACACTGCTGGATAGAAGGGAAAGTAATCCTAAAGGCCTTTTCCTCAGTCATCTCCTTGGTCTCGGTAGACAAGGAAATGGAACCTAGAAAGGTAACGGAAATTTCAAAGAAATTTTAGGGTTTTTTCGGGACTAGCTTACTCTTAGAATCATGCACCCATGTACGCATGAACTAATTGACACCAAAGTTTCAAAGCTAACACTTTTTAACAGGGTTCAATTTTTTTTTAATGAAAGTCTAACATTTATATGAAGATGATCTAACTCTAAAAAAATTAATAAAAACAACGAAACCATAAATGACATCTAAATGATGCACAAACAAGATGAATGACAGACGACCCTAGAGTTTTGTAACTAATGCATGGCTGAAATTCAATTTAATTTACCTAACCGTGGGAGAGACATGGTAATTTTCTATCAATCTGTTACTACAAAATTGCTCTTACTTTTTTTTCGCTTTCGAGTTCAAAGTGAAATGTCAGTTCAAGAACTATTCCAAGATAGGATATTTCCATTCATTTAACTGCTTTAAGCTTTCAAACTTCCAAAAAGGAACCCTATGAGCGTCAAACATGTCCTAGACAATTATCTTACTACAAATTTTAAATAGTGAAGGCTTAGACTCCTAACCTTAAAATAGATAGTGGTTAACCTATCCGCGGGAGAGGGCATGAAAGTTGCAAATCAATCCTGCCACTATTCAAATTTGCATGCAATACTACCTAAAACAACCAAAACAAATGATCACAACAAAAACCGCGTGCAAATGCGGTGGAGAGAAGTTATTTTCAGCGTGAACCTCTTTTGGGTTAATTGCGACGCCGGCTAGAAGTCAAGTTGCCGTCAATTAGAAGCATTGTCCACCTCACGGCTCACCGACTTCTGAGAGTATCCTCGCAAATCGTATGAAAGGGAAAATCACAATGCAATCTATATATTATCTTCTTTTTTTTTCTTTTTTTTTTGCTATTTTTCCTTTTTGTTTGTGTTTCACAACTTCTGTTTTTTACTTCATTCCCACTTGAACTCCTATGTATATGATTGTCTGCCAAACAAATGCAATTTCTTTTAACTCAAATTAATAACAAATAAAACAAATAAGCAAACGACTTCTAATACCGTTCATAAACAAGGAAAATTATACCTAATCTATAAACTATTAAAAATAAATCATAGACTTCAATTGTACCGTTATAGTCACCAGCAACAACGCCAAAACTTGGTGCAAACTTTACTAACCTAAATTAATAGGCTAATTTAACATGATTGTTATACGACAAGTGCATGGTTGCCTAACTTGTAGACAATGAAAAATTCGAGTCGATTCCACAAGGATTGATGACACAGTCGAATACTAAAATCTATTTAACCAATTTGAAATGGGGTTTCAACAATCGGAAATTTCTAAACTAATGGAGCCAGAAAAATAATTACAATTATATTAATGTCAATTATTGTCCTTAGCAATGTAGTGGATTGATTTTAGCAAATATGCAAACCCTAGCAGTAATTGTCTATTTAAGGCACAACTAATCACATGTTTAACTAATTCGAATAAAACATGCTTAAACAAAACATAAAATAATTCTAACTACCATGGATGCACGACATACACGGTGAAAGTAATATATGTTTGTTCATAAACCAATCCAATGTTAAACATATAATGCATCGGAGAATAATAAAAGACAAAAGTAAATTCTACTAAGCCTGAGGAATCATCTACGGCTCAATGGAGGATTTAGAAACCCATAGTGGTGATGAGTACGGCAGTTACGTGGATGAAATCCATTTCCTTTCACGTGGTGGCTCAGAATAAAACTCGGTACAAATAGCCAGATCTTTAAAATTCATTTTCTTCCCTCCAAAACTATTTCTTCTTCTTCTTCTTCTTCCTATTCTTTATTCTCATGATTTGTTTGTTGTTGTTGTGACATAGAAGAGGGATAGATGGGGATATGGTGGTAAGTTCTCTATCTGTGATCATGCTCTGCTGAATGATGTGGATGGATGGTGATGCGAGGTGGTTGGCTGACCGGAGATGAAGAAGAGAGGATGAAACAGAAGTGGAGATGCTAGCTTCAATTGAGGAAAAAGTAGCAAGGACATGGAGAACAAAGAGGTGGTTGTGAGATGGAGCTCTGTGAATCGTGATGGTGGTTGCCATTTGTGAAGGCGATGACGAGGAGTTTGGTGTGATTGCAGGGAACAAATAAGGGAGATGATAGAGAAAAAAGGGTAAAAAAGATGGTGGTATTTGTTTGTGATGAGTGTGATGAAGAAGATGGAGGCAATCAAGAGTGAGACGAAGAAGAGAGGTGGGTGTGTGGTTGTGCGATGGGGTTGTGGGAGGCTGAGGCTGCAAGTTGGAGTGTGTCGCAATAGTGGGGACGAAGGCAAGATGGATAAGAAGGTGTTGGTGCAGGCTGATAAAGAAGGAAAGGATGTGAAAGTGTCGGTTAGATGGTTGTTGGCTGGTTTTGGGAGGAGGATGAATATGAGAGGAAGGTTGTTAATTGCTAGAGAATAGAGGCTAAATAGAGTTGAGAATTTATGTTAGGCTTGTGCTTGGGTTTAGGTTAAGATGGGTTTGGGCTTAATTGTTCTTCCTAATTTCACCCGTCCCCGTCACATTGTACCACTCTATGAGGTTGTTAAATAATTGTTTCCGCTTTGATTTGATTTCACCGTTTAAGCTCTCAATCCTATAAAAATACGAAAATGAAATAATTAGAATAAAATACAATATTCGAAACACTACAAATATAAATTATATGGTAATTTGAGCATAAATTATGTGAATATCAGGGTGTTGCTGCAAGAGGGTTTGTTGCCCTCTTTTATACTCAAAGCCAATGAATCATTTCATCCAATAAACAAATCCTCTCTTTTTGTCGTTGCTCTTGCTCTTGTTCTTCTTCTTTTTCTCTTTTACATACTCTGTTTATTTTTTAATCCCTTAATCCCCTCTCACCCTTGATGTTGCCGACAGGGTTTGAAGATGTCAAGAATAATGGTCAAGTGGTCAATGGAGCTGGAACAACTTAATATCCACTACGCTCCGAGAATGCCCATCAAGCGGCGCAAACACTGGCAAACTTCATCACCGAGTTCACTAGGATAGAAAAATTGAGATGAAAGACTAGAAAGGAGACGAGAATCACGAATCGCCCCCACAGGGATGGATCTTGCGATGCGACGAGTCATCCAACATGAAGGGATGCGGAGCGGGGATCGTTCTTTACACCCCAGAAGGAGTCACCCTCAATAAGGCTATCAAATTCAACTTTCGCGGTTCAAACAATGAAGCGAATCATGAAGCCATCCTACCGGGGCTAAAACTAGCCAAATGAATCGGTGTAAAAGAAATCACGATGTTTAGTGACTCCCAACTGATGATCAATCATGTGAACGGTGAATTCAATGTTAAAGAACCCCGAATGATGGCCTATTGCATGAAAACAATTGATGCCAAAAGAGGGTTCAAGAGAATACTACTTTGCCGCTGCTCCAGAGTAGACAACCAGGAAATCGATAATCTAGTCAGAAAGGCCTTGTCCACAGAGAACGACTCAGGCGCACCCATAGGGTTCCAGGAGAACTCAGCCCTAGAGGAAGAGGGGCTCCGCGAAATCTTCTCCACAAGCGTGGAGACTAGCTGGATGAGCCCCCTAGTCAGCTACATAAAAGATGGAGTCCCCCTAGCAGATAAGCTAGAGGCTCGGAAGCTGAAAAACAGAACGATACGGTACATGCTCCTCAACAATAGGTTTTACATAAGAACGACTAGCCCTCTGCATAGATGCCCGACCTCCAAATAGGCAAATAATGTCCTCCTAGAAATTCATGAATTAATCTGCGGGAATCACCTAGGAGGAAGGACACTAGCTCACAAAGCCCTCATGTTGGGTACTATTGGCCGAAAATGCAGGAATAGACCAAAAATGTGGTTTGCAAGTGCGATAAGTGTCAGAGATACGCCATGTACACACATATGCCTGCATAGAACCTGGTCCCAATGATTAGCCCATGGCCCTTCGCCCATCTTAGAAAGGAAGAAGTTCCTCGTTGTGGTTGTTGGCTACTTCACCAAATGGGTAGAAGTAGAGCCCTTTTCTAAGATAAGAGTGATTCAGATTAAGAACTTTATCTGAAAATCTATCATTTGCAGGTTTAGAATACCAAAAATCCTTGTCAACAATAATGAGACTCAATTCGAAAGCGGGAAAGTCGAGTAACTTTGCACCGAACTAGGAATCAGTCACCAATTTTCCACGCTGGGTCACCCTCAGGCCAATGGACAAGTAGAATTCACCAACCGAAGTATCCTGGAAACAATCAAGAGGAAACTCGATGCAGCCAAAGGGCTCTGAGTCTTTAAGCCTCTAAGCTTTCATGCATATTTTGGGCATACCATACCTAGGGGTGGGCATCCCATCCCGCGATCTCGATCCGTCCCGTCCCGATTTTTTCGGGTCTTAATGGGACTGAATAATTTCATCCCGATCTCGTCCCGTCCCGATCTAGAATGAGATGGGATGGAATGGGATGAAGATTTTCAATCCCGCCAATCCCGTCCCGTCCCGAGCTAATTTTTTTATATTTATTATTAATATTTTATTTATTTTTATTCATATAAACTTAAAGATGACTGACAGAAACTCATGGTGTTTGCATTTGAATCCTTTCTGGGATCTTCATCTTTTGATGTTCAAGATTGCATTTGAATTTCATTTATTTTATTTTGGGTTTTATATATTATGTAATATCGATTTAGACTATATATGAGTGTCTCTTGAGGCTATCATTTCTGGGTTTATCTGAAGTTTCAAGGAGAAAACAGATGAAAACAAAAGCAAATTGAACTCTCCCAACTAGATTAGCACTTGAGGGAGGTTTGCAATCAATCACGTGCTCGTTACGTATACAATGTTATAAGCATCTTGAGAGACATATTCAGACATGTCTTTTTTATCCATTATTAATTTGGTTTAAGACTAAAGCATGCTAGGTAATATGCTACTCACCTCGGGCAATAGGAGTTATCTTGTAGTGTCAGAGAACGTATATTCAAGAGCTGTCTAGTTTACGAGACCTTGGGTTTTCCATGGGGTCGCCTCTATATTGGTGGGTATTTCACTGCTTACGTGTTATCCATAACTATTTCCAGATTCCTGCAATTTGCTTGTAGGTTTAAGAAAGTTATTTTTCACGCTCTATATCTAATTATAAGAAAGTTATTTTTCACGCTCTTATAAGATGATAATCTTCACAGCAGTCACAGGCAGCATGATGATCCCGTCCCGAACCCGTTTGGGATGGGACGAGGTCGGGATGTGATTTTTCCCATCCCGTCCCGTCCCGATCCCGTATGAACGGGATGGGATAGGGATGGGTATATCTCGTCCCATCCCGTCCCGTGCCCACCCCTAACCATACCACAAAAAGGACTCCGACTAGAGAGACACCATTTGTACCAAGGCAATGGTTTCAATAGAACTAGGAATGCCTACATTCAGGAAGAACAGTTCAGGATGGAGGATAGTGATGAAGCTCTAAGAGTCGGGTTACACTTACTCGAAGAGTGAATAAACGGTGCTTATGTCAAAACAACATCCTATCAACAAAAGATGGCCCAACACTTCAATTAGAGGGTTAAGCCTCGAGAGTTCAAAGTCGGTGATTGGATACTGAGGAAAACCTAGCCGAACACAAGAGAGCCAAGAGAAGGCAAACTAAGCTCGAACTGGGAAGGTCCCTACAAGGTGATAACAATAAGAATGCCAGGAACCTACTGGCTAGAAAATCTGAGTGGTGAGCATCTGAAATGACCAGGGAACGTAGAGCACTTGAATAAATATTATTAGTAAATGTACACTCTTTAAATAATCTCATTCCATATGACTCCATGCACAGGAACATGCCTAGTTTGACCATAGGACCACGATGGCACATATGTGGACCGAACACAACCCACGGATAGTTCATCGCAAGCAGGCGAGTCCAGTCCACGGACGACTCACTGCTCATAAACGGCCTAATCCGACACATGACCACGATGGCAAACACGCAGGCCGAACTCAGTCCATGGACGACTGACCGCTCCTAAGTTAACTTGGTCCGATTATGGGGACCATAATGTCAGGATGTTGACGCTTGCCGCATAAGTGACCTAGTCCACTTCATGAGCCAAGGCAACACCAGTGCTACCTAACTATTCCACGAACAATTCACCACTCCTAAGATAACTTGGTCCGACCACAGAGACCATAATGGCACACAAGCGGCCGAGCCAAGTCCTATTCAGGATATCGACAACTTGCCGCATAAGTGACCTAGTCTGCCTCTGGAGCCAAGACAATACCAGTGCGGACCGAACCCAGTCCAAAGACAATTCACCATAAGCGGACGAGTCTAGTCCACGGATGACTCACCGCTCCTAAGATAACTTGGCATGAAATTACATTTTATACAGAGTTAATTATTTTCACTTGTTAAAATCATTTTAATAATTCATTGAATTACTTGACAAGTGTGGTATTTTGGAGAATTTTGTGTTTTAGTGTGTTTCTCAGGAAAAAAGGCCCTCAGAGATATGAGTAAGGTTATTCACAATTTCTGGACCAACACAAGATAGCCAGAAGCAAGCCCACGTGTGCATTCAACCCAAAATGAAGAAGAGGAAGCAACCTGAGAGGCGTGTTGGCGTGTGAGGTGTTGTTCCATGAGATGAAACCCTAGGGTTTGTTATGTTGTCTAGAGTCGTCTCCTTTCTTTCTATGTTTATAAAAGGACTCCTTAGGCATATTAAAAGAAGAACAATTAGAGGAGACTACATATAATTTTCCTTAGACATTTTGGATATGTATTGTCGGCTAGGTTAATTCTTCAAGCAAGGCAAAGATATGAACTCCAAGATGTAGCTGATTTGATTGATATGTGATTCAATTTTTTATGCTTTCACGATAAATAATGGTATTTGATAATTTTTTCCTTTATTTAATAGAAGTTATGTTTTCATGTGATAGCCAATTATATTTTCTTCTTCCATTAGTTCTTTTAATCCAGCGATTGTTTTCTTCTTTTCCATATAAGTCCAGTCATGTTTTTCTTATGTGTGAAATATTAGGATTTAATTTACTTTAGTAGATTGGTCATATGTGATTATCTGTTACTACGTTATTGTTTCCGGATATATCACCGATTTAAGATATAATATATGACAAATCTTTGTGCTTTCTGGAAAAAATGAATTCTCATATCTATTTACATTAGACTATATTGGCACGTGAGAATTTATTTTTTGGTTATGTTGTTTGGGATGTGAAGTGCATAATTGAGTTATCATAACTAAATCGATGCAAGTTGAAGCGGTGAAATCTATGAGGGATTCTTGGACCCTTGTGATTTTTTCATTCACCTAAATTCAATTGTTTTTTTTTTTTTTTTTCAAGATTTTCTTAGTTTTAGTTCCTTGTTTTGTTGGTACTACTTTGTACCTATTTTATAGATCACTTTCCTCATGGGATCAATACCCCATTCTCTACTGCATTGACTGCGTATATTGTTTGGGTGTAATCAGGACCATAATCGCGCACAAGAGGTTGAGCCTACCCATATTTTGGATGTCGACAACTTGCAACATAAGTGACATAGTCCGCCCCAGGAGCCAAGGCAACACCAGTGCGGATCGAACCTAGTCCATGGATAGTTCACAACAAGCAGGTGAGTCGAGTGCACAGACAACTCACCGCTCCTAAGATAACTTGGTTCGACTACGGGGACCATAATGGCGCACATGTGGTCGAACCTAGTCCTATTCAGGATGTCGACAACTTTTCGCATAAGGAACCTAGTCCACCTTAGGAACCAAAGGTAGCACAAGGGCAGACCAAACTCAGTCCACAGACAGTTCATCGCAAGCGGGCGAATCCAGTCCACAGACGGCTCACTGCTCCAGATATAACCGAGTCTCTTTTAGGAACTAAGGCAACATATACTTCGGCAGAATCCAATCCATGGACAATTCACTACAATCGGACGAGTCCAGTCCATGGACGGCTCGTCGCTCCAGAGATAGCCTAGTTCTCTTCAGGAACTAAGGTAATGTACACGAGGACCGAATCCAATCCACGAACAGTTCACTGCAAGCGGGCGAATCTAGTCCACAGACGACTCACTACTCTAGAGTTAGCCTAGTCTGCCTCAGGAACTAAGGAACGCACACGAAGACCAAACCCAGTCCATGAATAGTTCACCGCAAGCAGACGAGTCCAGTCCACAGACAACTCAACGCATCTAATCGTTCCAGCCCTTACGAACCAAGGCAACGCCCTGACAACCAAGACTCAACTAAAGAATGAGTCAAAGTGTGGTATGAATCTAGTCCTAAGAAATCTAAGCGATTTCTTTGTCACTTCAGTTCTACACAGAATTCAATGGGAGTACTTCGACAGATCGACACCTACTCAAGATGCAGCCAACCTGGAGGCACAACCCCCTCACACAATGATTACTCTTCACTGATTTCACCATTATTGACGACTGAAGTTATTTCGTTAAGGAAACTATATAAGTGGGGCCAAGACTACACTTGCCCCCTTCAGATTCGGGTCAGCCTCATCCTTGATCAGAGTTGGATTGTCTTACATCGCAGGGTCTCATCTACTAAGATAGTCGTGACTTTCCCAATTTAAGATCTGTCCGCACCAGAACGCTGCGACTCACATTCATCCAGAGCATACATAAAGAAGAAAGAAAACAAATTCAAACAAAAAATTAGACTTCTTTGATTTTCAAAAAGTTATTACAAAGCCTGACTGATTGGATAGTACAAAGGTCTACAACTACAAGTATCTTAGCATGGTAGAAAACAAAGTGCGAGTGAAGATCTGCCAGAACACATGTTGGGACTTTGCTCCGCCAAATATGCCTTTCGAAAAAACGTCATGAGTAAAGCCAAGGAAGTGATGCCTTTACTCATGACGCTTGGGGAACCCTAATCTGCCTTTCGAAGAAGTGTCGGAGTAGCAACCCAAAGTTGGTTGCTGGTGTGATCCCTCAAAGAAGGGATGCCTGAGGTGATGCAGAGTCAACTCTTCAAGGCAACATGACTTGTTGGAACTGTCGCTGAGAAGAGACATAAGAGGCAACAAACACTCCAGAACATGGAAGACAAACTTGGGCCATAAGGGGAAGTTTGTACTTCGTATTTGCAGCGTAAGAGCAAATTTGGAGGTCTCATAGAGCCACAGAAAGTGCACTCAAATCAGGTAGCTTCCTCTAATAACAAGTCTTGTTAAGACTCATCACTATAAATGTCAGAACATTTGTAGACTCCACCAATGAGGGCTTCCCTTCATCCTCTTAAGAGGCCAAAATAGAAGCACATACTCTAGAAGGGCGCATTTGAGGAACAAGTTCTGATAAGCACATGGTAATGCCCGACCCTATGAAAATTAGCCTATATATAGGCACAACGTTCACAGAAGGTCACCCAACAGTCGCGTCCGCATTAAATGCTATGCGGGGAATGAAAGGACGATTGTTTCAAGTACAACTGCGCTAGTTCCCATTCATCGAATTAATGGAACTACACTCAACCCCATTAACAGGGGGAGTAATTTATGAGACATCAATTAGTCATAGATCACAATCGTACACGTGGCATGAACTAACTCTAACACGAGAAAGGTTTCAATATGATTCCAAGCGCACCCATATACAAATTGTTGTTCAGCCCGTAAGTCATGTGCCCAAGCTCAAGTCACGCCAGCCCAAAAGGCACGGGCCTTGGGGTTGGCTTAGGACAATAAGGCCCAAACATAAATCTCAAAGTTGTTTCAAAGTTGCATAGAGATTTAATCGTAAAAAGGAGATTAAAGGACGAGAATATAAAATCAGATATTTATTGTCATAATTACTTTATTCATTCCATTTAAATAAAATTGAAATTTCATTGGTAGATCTTTTGGAGATTAAAAGTATTCCATGGCTTCCCGTACACGTGACCTTCCACAGTTCAGAGATAGTAAGAACCTTTACCTACCAAATGATCAATCATGTAGGGTCCTTCCTAGTTTGAACCAAGTTTTTCACTTCCTTGCTCCGAAGTCGCTGCTCGAGTCTTCAAGTGGACAAAGTGTCCAGGTTCGAAGATTTGTTCCCAGACCTTCATGTCAAAGCTTCGTTTCACACCTTGACGGTATTTCAATAGCTAACTTATGATTTCTTCCCTTTTTTTGGATTAATTCCAAATAGCAAGAATTTCTCATTTAGCCCAGACTTTACAGCCAATGTTCTAGTTTTGGATACGAGAAGTTCAGAAGGAATAGCTATTTTCTTTCCATATGCTAATGAAAACAACGTCATCCCTATTGACCTTATTGGGATTGTTCAATATGCCCATACTACTCCGGGCATTTCCTTAGTCAAACTTCCTTTCGCCGACGCAAGCTTCCTCTTAAGATTGTCCAAAATTGTTGGTGGCTTCGACTTGTCCATTTCCTTGTGCATAATGGGGTGTCGAGAAGTTGTATCTAATGCCCTTCGAAGAACAAAAGTTATGAATTTACATCTAAATCAAATTGTTTCCCATTTTTTTCGACACCAACTCTTCTGGAATGCCGAACTTGCATAGAAGGTTCTCTTATAGGAACTGTTTCACGTCTTAGGTGTGAATCTGGGCAAGAGGTTTGGCCTCAACCAACTTCGTGAATGGTCTGTGGTTGTAAGAAGGAATCAAACTTTTCTTGGCACAATTGGAAATAGTCCTACATTATCCAACCCCCATTTGGCGAATGGCGAATGTAACTCATTAACTGGATGTTTCACCTCCGGGTCGTGTTTTTAGCATGGTACACATTTATGGACGTATGTCTTTGTATCTCGCTGCATATAGGGCCAGTAAATTCCTTGTGTGCCCAAGCTACAACTTCTTGAATGATTCATGCATTCTCCTTCATGTATTTTCCTAGGAACGTCTTGTCCTTCTGCAAAGTCTATACATCGAAGTAGAGGTTCCATGGCGAGAGGTTTCTTGTACAAATGTCCTTCTAAGATCATGAATCAGCCAGCCTACGTCATGACTCTTTTTGCTTGACTCCTCTCAGTTGGGAGTTTCTTAAACGTTAGGTAGTCCAAGAAGGGCTTTTGCCAGTTAGTAGGGTTTCCTGTGTCAGGCACTTCTATGTCTGAATTTGTATTTTCCTTACTTTCATTAAGATTAGAGTTTTTCTCGGGAGTGTTGACGACATCTACCCTCCAATTTGAACGATTTCCATTATCCTCACCTCGAATGGTATTGGGATTTCCTTTTCCAATATCCATGGCACAAATGCGAGCAGTGCGGGGTACTACTTATTTTATATTGGAATTTTTCTGTAGTCGATGACCACATATGTCGTAGTTTCAACGTTAACTACAATTGTTATGTAAGCTAATGCATCACATGGCTTTTGTAATTTCTAAACTTATGCGGTATATGCATAAAATTGAACCTTGCTATCATTTTTTGCATCAAAATCAAGTAAGCTGCCATCTCAACTTTCGCTTGGTAAGTCCCCACAAATTTGTTGACTACTAGTGTGAGACCCTGAGGGTGAGGGTTGGAGCCCAATAGGCTCGAGAGAGGTTGGGCGAGCTACAAAGGGGGACATAGTCCCACATCGCCTGAGTGCGGGAGGGGGATGTGTTACTTATGTGCGAGGTTGAATCCCCATAGTAACAACGCATTTTAAAGCCGTGTGGACCGGTTGGTCCAGAGCGGACAATATTGTTATTGTGCGGATCGGGTCATTACATAATAGTATCAGAGCCTGACCCAGGCGGAAGTGTGCCGACATGGACGTTGGGCCTGTGTGGCCAACAAGGACGTTGAGCCCTAAGGGGGGTGGACTGTGAGACCCTGGAGTGGGCGGACCTGAGGGTGAGGGTTGGAGCCCAATAGGCCTGAGAGAGGTTGGACGAACTACAAAGGGGGACATAGTCCCACATCGCCTGAGTGCGAGAGCGGGATGTGCTACTTATGTTCGAGGTTGGATCCCCATAGTAACAATGCGTTTTAAAGTCGTGCGGGCCGGTTGGGCTAGAGTGGACAATATTGTTACTGTGCGGATCGGGTCGTTACAACTAGACTCGCATCTGTGTAAATACGAATTTTCCTCTCCCCCAGTTGAAGTGTCATTTTCATCTTAGAAAACAACCTCATATTAGGCTTCATTGTTTAAAGCTTTTAAACCAAGGCAGACTGCCTTCTCAATTAACAAGCCACGTGGTGAATAAATCACACTCACAATACCAGAGCTTTTTGAATTGAATGATTCATTTGTATAAATAAACCAAGTCTCGTCTTGAGTGATGTCATCGTTCGAAGTATGGGGAATCCATCATTTTTTTAATATAGTCGCCCCCAGCAGGTCCTAGTTCAACCATTTCAACATCTCAAATAACATAATTAAAGTGGCCTTTTTGAATAACTAAAATATCCACCACGCGAAATTCTATCATTAGGGGCGCTATGGCATGTCACTTTTTTGTGACCCTCATCTCGAAGTGGACGTTATAGGTGCTTAAGGTATTAGCCCAGGTGGCTAAACGGCTTGAATCATGTGTTTTTCCTGACAACCTTTTCTAGGGGAAATCAATGTACACTTCAATGACTCTTCCATGGAAATATGCTTTTAGATGTCGTGTGGCATGCATGAGGGTAAATGCAATCTTCTCGACTTTGGTGTATAGAGTTTCCACCCCCATTAGTGTTTTGCTAAAAAAGTTGACGTTTTTTCGGGATCTAACACGAACAACGCTACACTTACCGCATCTATGCTTTCCGCCAAGTAAACGCCAATGGGCTGTCCTATTTTTGGACTAGTCAGTACCGGTGGGTCGTTAGATATCGCTTGATCTCATTGAAAGTGTGTTCACAGTCTTTGGTCCACCCAAAGTTCGACGCTTTTTTAAAAATTGGAAGAATGGACAACACTTATCAGTCGCGTGAGATATGAATTTGTTCAATGTTGCTAGTCTCTCAGTGAGCTTCCATACCTCCTCTTTATTTCTCGCATTTTATGATGGATCTTATTTCTTATGGATTTGCCTTGATTCCTTTTTGGCTCTTCAAGTATCATAAGAACTTTCACGACGATGGGCTAAACAAACACTTTGATGGATTCAACCTCATTATGTATTGTCGTAACATATCAAAAGTTTATTAGTCTTTCAACTGCCCAAGTTGACTTTTGACTTGATGATCATATTATCAATATAGACATCCATGGCGTCCTCGATCATATTCTTGAACATTTCATTTACTAGTAGTTGGTAAGTTGCCCTGACATTCTTAAGACCGAAGGGTATTACCAGATCACAGTAAATTCCACAATCAGTGATGAAGGAAGTGTGTTCCTGGTCATCTTCATTGAGGGGAATCTGATTGTATCAAGAATGTCCGTCCATAAAGGACAATCTATGATAACCTGAAGTAGCATCCACCATCTCACTGATTCTCGGTAGAGGATACAAATCTATTGGGCAAGCTTTATTGAGATTAATAAAGTCATTGTATACCCAAAATTTCCCATTTTTCTTTGGTACTGCAACGATATGGGCACTGTACTAGTTTAATGAAGTTTGCCTTGGGGAGTTTATCAATTTCCTCGTTCACGACGACTTTCCTTGTGGTGTCATTCTTCCAGGGTTTTGGCACACTAGTTTATAGTTGATATTGATGTTTAACTTGTGACATGCCATGTTGAGATCAATCTCGGGCATCTCCTAAAAAATCCATGTGAATACACCCCGATTGGCCTTGAGTAAATGTACTAGATCCTCACGTTCGGCTATGTCATAAGTCATAGTCTTCCCCGCAGATTGATTATGCTACTTCTTTTTCCACCCTTAAGTCTACTGTCTTTTAATAGCTTCCCAAGCGCTCACCCTGTGTATAAGAATCTCTCACAGTCCACTGCTTTCAACTTTGAGGACTTTATTTTTCTGCTTCGTATCCTGCATTATTCTTTCTTCCACTTTTTCTCGGCTTAGGCTTAACATTCATTAACACGGGAGGCGCAACGGAAGTGACCAGAGGACTAATCCGATTTTTTTTTTCTTTTTGTTTAGGTTAGACCCCATGTACGTGATTTCGTCTTACTCTTCCCCTATTTGAACTTTCTGCAACAACTCCATGGTGCAGGGCCCATCTACTCTTTCTTCATCTAGGGGAAGGAACTTTTTTAGTTGTTATTTAGTAGTCCTGGTTTGCAAGATTTCATGTCCACGAATCTCTGACTTACGTTACTCCTCCAGAACATCATCGTGGCATTTATGAACAAATAATCTTGTGAAATCGCTAGCGATCCAGTAGTAATTGGGAGATGAACCCTGGAAATTCCAATCCATGCTGAAACAACATTCAAGTTAGGGCTTCGGTTCAAAAATTTTCAAACCGAAACCGAACCGACCATTAACAAAACCGATCCGAAACCGAACCGATTCTAATTTATGCGAACCGAACCGAACCGAATAAAATCGAACCAAAACCGAAATAAAACCGAACCGATCGACTATTTTAAACATATTATATTATTTATATATATAAAATATATTATTTATTATATATATTCGATCGGTTCGGTTTGGTCGGTTAAAATCACATAGAAACCGAAAATCGAACCGACCACTTCAGTTTGAATTTTTTTAAAACCGAAACCGATCCGAACCGAATTTAAATCGAACCAATCCTGATGCGAGTTCGGTTTTGATCGGTTCGGTCGGTTTAGTCGGTTCGGTCGGTTTTTTGTTCAGCCCTAATTCAAGTCCTGATGCGAGTAAAATACCCCTCTTGTGCCAGCTTCAATGAATGTGATTATCTTATTACCCTCTTGAGTTTCTTCCATAACTGAAATTGATGTGATTGATGTCATACCATTCACCGATCTGTCTAAGTTTCATCTTGAACTCCCTCTTTTACGCAAGTTAGGAAGTCGAATTCACACTAACATTATAATTATTCAAGGAGGTTAGTGAGGTGTTCACCTTCACCTGACGAAGATACACCTTTATTTCCTTAAATGACACCTCTTGAACTCTCTTCGCCTGAATCACTTTGCTTCCAATTTCAAGGGTCTCTTCTTTAGAGTTGGATACCTTTCATGATATAAAATCTCATAATTTTTTTTAATAATATACAAAGTGACATTTTAAATTAGAATTTTTAGAAGAGAACGCTACCATGGATGCTCTCAGCAAGCGTGCAGTGTGAAATAGTGAATAAATTGTCTAAATTACTAGAATACCCAGAAACTGCATCGTTACAAACTAGAAAGTAAGTGACAGTAGTAAAGTGTTTGCAAGTAATTTCCTCGAACATTCCATTCTTAACCCAAACAAAGACCAATGTTCGAATTCCCCATTTGTGCGTGCCCCGTACACATTCCCCCTAGTGTCATTCCCGTAATAATTCGAAAACCCAGTGGCAAATCCCGTAAGATTAAAAAAATTGAGAATCCTCGATGAGCAGTTGAAGGAAGATAAATAGGGATTTTGAGATTAGGTTTTGAAACACTCATCGCTCTCTTCTCTCTCACTCACTCTCTTACGTTGCGTTGCGGCTAGGGTTTCTCAGCATCTTCTCTTTCCTCTCTCTGTCGATCGATTGTTGTTACAGAAGAAGAAGAGATCTATAGCCATGGAGACAACAAGGAAGCAGAAAAACTAAAAGAGGGTTTTTTTTAGGTGTTGTTGGAGTGTTGAGTCTCTGAGAGGAGAAGAATTAGGGTTTTTGTGTGTGAAGAGAAATGGCAACCATGAACCCTTTCGACTTATTAGGGGATGACGATAACGACGATCCATCACAGTTGGTGGCCAAGATTACCCTTGCTCCAACTACTTCTCCGCCACAGCAGCAGATCAAGCAGTCACCGGCTGCTAAGTTACCTTCCAAGCCTGCTCCTCCTGCTCAAGCCGGTGGTCACTCTCTCTAATCTATTTACTTCATTCTCTCTATCTGTTATGTTATAATAGAAATTTGACTATTAGGGTTTAATTGATTTAGTATATTTTCTCATGTCATAATCACTGGTAATGTTTTATAAATAACACAACTTTATGTATTGTTTGTATAAATTTGGATGCTTTTTACCTGATTATGTCTGTGGATTTGATGACTCGACTTGCTTATGATGGGTGTGCTTCTGGAATCGCTTAGTGAAATTTATGAATGGTTTTGAGGTTTTGCACTTGTTTTGTATTGTTTTCATGTTATAGGGTTTATGTTCCTTTGGTGTCTATGTGTTAATGTTTGTAGATAAGATGTTAAGTTGGGTTTGTTTTTGGTTTACTCCTTTGGTTGATCCTTTCTTTATTCTAGTTTTAGGAGCTTAATGAGTAACTTTAATCGGATTGTTCATTGTATGATTGTTAGGATTTAGCTATTTCTTGTTAGAATTGCTTCTAAGGTGTTTATCTATCTCATTAACAGTGAGGGAGGCAAAAACTGAAGGCCGTGGAGGGGCTCGTGGTGGAGGTGGTGGACGTGGATACTCCCGTGGAGGTCGTGGTGGTGGTGGTGGTGGTTTCAATAGAGACAGAGACAACAGGGTCAACAATGAAAGTGCATTTAGCAACAATGGTGTGCCTGGAGGATTTGCTGCTCCTGAAGAAGGAGATGGGGAGAAGCCTTCTGAAAGGCGTGGTCCCTACGGCGGTCCTCGTGGTTCATTCCGTGGTGGAGGTGGTCGTCGAGGTGGTGGTTTTAATAATGGAGAAACTGGGGAAGGGGAGCGCCCCAGAAGGGTATTTGAACGACGCAGTGGGACTGGACGAGGGTAAATGTTTATTCTTTATCATCATATATATTGTTGTGTACTTACTGTTTTCTTAGTATTATGTTATTGATTTGCATTCAGGAATGAACTCAAGCGCGAGGGTTCTGGTCGTGGGAACTGGGGATCTGCTACAGATGAAGTTACTCCGTGAGTGATCTCTTTTGGCCTCTCTCTACTTATGACTTGGTTGCTCTGCACAGATGTAGAATATTCTATATTTGTACCATCACTCTTGACTATCTTAAACTTTTTTTTACTCAAATTGTATTTTTCAATAGGGATAACGAAGAAACAAACAACACAACTGAGAAGAACTTGACCCCAGAGAAGCAGCCAGGTGAAGAGG
This sequence comes from Berberis vulgaris, assembly GCA_963556465.1. Classification (NCBI taxonomy): domain Eukaryota; kingdom Viridiplantae; phylum Streptophyta; class Magnoliopsida; order Ranunculales; family Berberidaceae; genus Berberis; species Berberis vulgaris. Next base: position 76,750,584 of record OY747136.1, on the reverse strand, counting down.
ATAATGTTGATGCCAGCAAGGAAAATCCTGTGACTGAGACTGAAGAAAAGGAACCTGAAGAGAAGGTGGCTCCTTTGAATTATTTACTGTTTTTTTTTTTATTCTTTGGATTTCAAGTTATATTATTTGGATTTCAAGTTATGTCAATAAGTGTTTAATATGTCGTATGAATAATTTTAACTACTTATTCCCCGTCTTATCATTTTACTCTCCATATTTTAATAAACACATTGTCACTGATGTGTGAACAAAGCTCCTTGTGGGTTTTACCCTTGTAGGAAGTTTTCCATCATCCACTCACTTCGGTTGTGAGGTGTGTTTTGATATGAACAATGGTCATATCTATGCAATAAGTATATGTTAGATACAGGAAAAGACCTTGTCCTCTAGCCAAATTATGAAATAATTATTAGTACTAATTTTATGTGAATACTTTTTTTATTCTAATGCAATCACCCATACAAAAGAAATCTTAGTATCTATCAGTTTTGGAGATCCTATGGATTAGAATTCTGTTTTTGTGCATTCTATAAAAATGAACGAGAGAATTAAAATCTCGAGATATTCCAGGGGATTAAAAAGAATCTTGTTTCACAAGTGAATAGGATAAACCAAATATTGATGTGTTATCAATGTAAGCTTAGTTCCTCAGGTGGTTGTAAACCTGTTTTGGTTAGAACTAAACTTTTTATGATCTTAAATTGCAAATTGCCCGATGTAAAGTTATAATAATGACGCGTATGCTCATAATTCTTTATTTACATTTGCAATCACATTTTGTACATTGGTTAGCTCATATAGTAATCTTGATCTGTCTTATGAAGTAGAATTTTTCATATAGGTTAATTGTTTGTACTGGTCTAATTTTTTCCTCAATTCTTTAGAAATGTTGACTAGGGGAGGATATGCAGCTTTTTTTCTGCTTATTATTTTGCTCTTTTCTATCTCTTGTATACAGTGGTTTAGTTTGTCCGAAACATCCTTCTTAAAAATGTACAAGTAATCCCTAAAAATGAATCCCTAAAGAAAAGTAATCTCGAGTAATCCCTAAAAATGTACAAGTAATCTCTAAAAATGTACAAGCTTCTTAAAAATGTACAAGCAATCCCGAAAAATGTACAAGTAATCCTTCTTAAAAATGTACAAGTAATCCCTAATCCCTAAAGAAAAATGTACAAGTAATCTCTTGTATACAGTGGTTTAGTTTGTCCGAAACATCCTTTTTAAAATTGAATGTCTCTGATCTTTTTTTCTATACAGAATCCCTAAAGAAGCATCCCTCCGGTAGGGCCTCGTGTGATTTGTAGTGTTGGATATTCTACTTGTTAATTTTGTCCACAAGTAAGAGATAATTCCATGTGAATCCATGAAGTAGTGCTTACTTGTCCAAGGCCACGTTTTCCAACCTAAATTTAATTGTTTTGACGAGATGTAACTTATACTTTGTTTTACTTCCTATTAGCATTTACCTTCCTGAAGTTGATGTGTTTGTGCCTATGAAGAAGTTATAGAGAAATTTTATTTGTTATCTGCTTTGTAAAATAGGAAATGACCCTTGATGAGTATGAGAAGATACGGGAAGAGAAGAGGAAAGCCCTGCTGGCACTGAAGACCGAGGAGAGAAAGGTTGCGAAGGACAAGGAGTTGGAATCAATGCAGCAACTCTCCAGCAAAAAGACTAACCATGAAATCTTTATTAAGCTGGTAAACTGAAATTTTTTTTTTCTCTAGTTTACTGTGAATCACTTGTTGTCGTCACCATCACAATTTATTAATTTCACTACCAGTCTTGATTTTTAAAATTTATTTTATTTACACTAGGGATCTGACAAGGACAAGAAGAAAGAGATTGCTGACAAGGATGAAAAGGCAAAAAAGGTAAAGCGTGTCCAAAAGTGCTAATTATTGATTTTCTGTTGCATTTTTTTATTTAAAAAATTAGGGAGACATGGCACTTTTTTATGTTTCGAATTTCAACTATGAAACCTTTGTTTTACTTGAATATTAAAAGTACATGTTTTCATGGTATTCCGCGTTGTTGATACTGATGTTTAGTTAGATAAACTGGTTCTGCAATTATGTTAGTTGGATTAATCGTGTCAACAATGACAAAATCACGTTTTAAGATCACTGTTAACTTTATGCAACTTCATATATATAATCCTAGGGTCTTTCTCATGCCGATGGCACGATAAACGTTTAACATGATAAATAGAGTTTATTCTACTTTATTTTTCTAGCATCAACACCCCATTATAATTTGTAAAAAACTTGATTAAGCCAATATATTATTGATCACCCTTAAGTTTTCAAAATAAATAAATATATTAAGCCAATATACATGCCTAATCACCACTATCAACAATTGAAGAAAAATAAATATATATCAAAATGTTGGGTATGGGTTCTATGGGAATCAAACCCATGAGCCTCCTCGGATCTTCCTACTTGCATGTCTAGAAGAGATGCCATCCAGATGGATTCGCCCTAAATGAATGATACAATCTAAAAATAGCCAAAATAATCACACATTAGCAAAAAATATACCAAGTTGCACTCTTATTGGGGATTGATTGAAGGTAAACACCATTCTAATTTTTAATATAGATATTTTGCGAGTTGTCTATATTTTTATGATGTGTGCGAGGGAAATTATTATTTCACTGTGAATAATTTACATGTTATAAGATTACTGTTAACTGTCAGCAACTGTATTCATTTTTGCTAATTGTCTGTGTTTGTGATGTGATGGACAAGCCTCCCATACACGCATCGGCATCAATCTCAAATCACAAGTATAATACGAACGGGTAGATGGACTGTAAAATAGTGTCTACGAAAATGTTTCACCTTTGTAGTGTCACTGTGTTGCAGCCATTGATGCTCGAGTTGTTTTTCCATGCTAGCGTGTGCTCCTGTTTTGTAGTCTTTTGTCATCTTATAGGCCTTTTATGTGTTGCTTTAATTGTTTGTTGTGTGATCAATTGAGCCCATGATTATATGGCTTAATGCCCGCAATGAATTTCTCTGCTTGTGTGCCATAACAATGACAATAAAGTTGATAGACTTGCATAGCAGTTGGTGCCCTAAACTTTTCTATCCAGCTGCTCTGTAGTGAAGACAACTGCAGATTGTAATGTTAAATATTATGGGAGGGTCAATATTGTAATGACACTGTTTTTGAATATATAAATTAGTATTTATTATGTTCTTTCCGAAATTTTTAGTTCTGAATTGTCTGTTCGATTATAGTTATTTCCATGCTCATGTACTACCATTGCTGTTGTGATTAGTCTGTCAGCATTAGTGAATTCTTGAAGCCCGCAGAGGGGGAGAGGTACTACAGCCCAGGAGGACGTGGCAGAGGCCGTGGGCGTGGTCCAAGAGGTGGATTTAGTGGAGGAGCAAGTAACTATAATGTGGAAGCCCCGTCAATTGAGGATCCTACCATGTTCCCGGACTTGAAGAAGAAGTGATACTTCTTCCTCAAATCTCTTCCTTGCCTAGTTTGTCTTTCCCATATTTTGGGTTGGTCAAATTTGGTCTTGGGTTTGGTGAGCGGTAGGTTACCAGCTGCAGGAATAATGCTATTTTCCTGTATCAAAGATCTTTTGAACTTATTTGAATGTTTAATGTAAATTTTGGTACTGAGATTGTTTTATTTTGCTTCTTTACATTGACCTATTATCCTGTATGCCTCTGAACAAAAAGGGTATATGGAATGGTTTATGCAACTTAGACTAGAGTTAGTTTTGTTTTGTTTTTGAAGAATCTGTAGTTAATTTATTCAGTTTTATGCAGTTAGATCTTTTTTTTTTGTAGAGTCGGATGGTTTTTTTTATGCTAGTGTATGATTAATAAATGTGTTTATGAAGATCTTGTTAAGTAATTGAATTGTATGCTATTTAATCATTCTGTATATATTTGTTAAATATTATTATATTGAAATTGTGTCAAATTATGTTTAGTGCAGGTTTTTCAGCTTATTGAAATTAATGTTTTTTGATCCCCTAAAGCTTGTATTGCCATGATTGAAATCTCTGGTTATTGAGCTAGAGCTGATTGTGGTAATGGGCTCTTGTTTTGCGAGACCGTGCTCATTGCTTGCAAATTGAAATCTCTATTAGTGTTTTAACTGATATGTCAAGAAAGACCGTGCCTTGGGGTTCTTCCTTGTGGGTCTCCATTTTCAAGTTTTAATATTCCTGATTCTGTAGAATGCTCTAATTCGTACTTTACGTGTTTACAATTTGTGTCAATTCTTATACTATCTTGAATTTATTTATTTAATATTTATTATTATTATTAATTTTAATATTTTAATTAAGTCTGATTTTAATTTTATTATTGATTTCAAATGTTGATAATCATATATTTGTTGTATTAACTACTTTAGACTTGTTAATGATATTGTTGATGTCTCAGACTTTGAATCATGTAGTATTATGTTATGAAATTATGTTGGTGTGAATTTTAGACTTGAATAAATTTACTGTCACATGAAATTCTTTTAGTATTAATGTATTATATAGTTTTGTATTGCTTCGTCTCGTCTTGAACCCATTTGGGATGAGATGAGGTCGGGATGATGTTATCTTGTTCTTAAGATGAGAATAACGGGATGAGGTTCATCTCGTGCCATGGTAACATCTAGTTTCGTTGAATTTATTTCGATTGTTAACTTGGACCCTTAAATAATGCAGAAGAAGAATGTCAATGAGGATAAAGATGTGAGAATGAAGAAAAAATTGATGGTGCGCAATATTGATTTAATCTTGACAGCCCTAATTGTTCGTATAATGGGTGTATACATTCTTAGAAATTTTTGTTAGAATCCTTTGACATTCCTTATTAACCATTACCCAAACTCCGTTACAACCCAACAAAGTCCTAGTTGATCTTAGGAAAAGGTTGATTCCGTAGATGTGGAGATTTAATAACCAAGACCTATGGTGTTTGATTCAACATTCCCAAAAGTAATTGATATTCCTGTCCTTGAGATCATGTTCATTCCATTATTGAAAAGTCCGTTCTTCATATTACTATATGTGAGATGATTGTTTTCCATTATTTACTCTTTTCCACACATATAAACTGAGTGAAATATCAAATCTCTGAGTGTTTTATTGTGAGTGACATGAGAGATTTGAAGTCAAAACAAACTTTCTACAGAAAAATTTAGTCATTATTTTACTCTGAAATGAAAAGTTATGTTGATAATGCTATTCACACACACACACATTGAGTTGAGGATGATTATGAATTTTTTTTCTAACTTTTGGAGAATATTAAATTATTTTGAAATTGGTTGATACACTAAAATGACACTGTTGGTTTCTTGCATATCTTGAAGTTTTAAAATGAATACTGTTTGACCAAGTTTTGATTGAGTCATAATGTTTGTGGGTAACATTTTTGGAAACCCTCACGAGACTATAACTCGTCCACTGGAGGTAATCTAGGGATTTAAAGCCTTGTTGCACGTTTAAGGTAAGTGCAACCGATGATTCCTGCGAAAGTGAGTTAGGATTTTCTTTTTATTGTTTTGCTCGAGGACTAGCAAAATATAGGTTTGGGGGTATTTGATATTCACATAATATATCCCTCAATTTATATATGTTAGTGTTTCGATTATTATATTTTATAGTAATTATTTCGTTTTCATGTCTTTGTAGGAATTTGAGCGTAAACGATGAAATCATATTAAGGCGACAAGTTAAGAAACGACAATTGGTCAATTCTAGCGGTGGTACAAAGTAGAGAGTCACACATCTAAACCCAAAACCTAAGCCCATAACCTAAACCCATAAACCTAACCCATAAACCCAAAACCAAGCCCATAACTTAAATCCAAATCCAATGCTAAGCCCAATCAAACCCTAGACACATTCCCTCAATTATCCAAGATTTTGATTTATTTTTGCCTTAAATCACTCATTGAACCCTCCCCTGAACTTGTCCATATTCATTTTCTCCTAATTCTCTATAAATACAAAAATTCAATGGATGAGAAAGGGGAGGAAGAGAAGGGAAAAGAAAAATTACAGAAAATTAAACCCTCTTCCTCACAAAGTGATTTTCATCACACTAGAGCCACCACCTCACCCCGCCACCACCGTGCGAGCACCGTCACCACCACGAAACAGGGGAGTGACAACCCTGTTTCGCATCAGACATCACCTCGCCACTGAGCCTCGCCATCACCACCATCACCCTTCATCTCGTCGTCCCTCCCTCTCTCTTCGCCACCACCACCGCACGAGCATCGCCACCACCACGAAACAGGGGAGTGACAACCCTGTTTCGCGTCAGACCTCCGCCTCGCCACAGACCCTGCTCCCTATTTTCCTCTCTTCTCCACGATCTCTCCCTCCTCCACCTCGCCCTCTCTGTTCCTGCATCACAACAGACCGAGAACCACCACCACGCCACGAAACAGAGCCTCACCGCGACTTTGTTCCGCCTCGCCTCCGCCACTGTTCCTCCTCTTCTCTCGGCCTCTCTTCGTCTCGAGCTCTTTCCTGCCTCCCTCTCTCACGACCACCGTCGCAAGCGGCGCTTCATTAGGCGGCGCTTTAGCAGGCGGCACAAATCACCGCGACAGGAGAAACAGGGCTCCGCGAGGTTCAGAACCAGTCGGAGGAGCGAGGAGCGAACCGACAGACGCGAAGAGCAGCACCGCAAGCGGCGCTGTCGCGTTGGAGACGAAAGGAACTGTAGCAGAGGCGCGAGAATGATTTAAAATCTTTTTCGCTATTTGCACCCCCGGTTCCCGCTCTGTACTACCATAGAGCTATGTACTTCATTTTCTCGGGATTCGTGTTCGGACCAACTGATGATCTACTGAGTACCACCACATCGAGTTTGCAACAAACTAAATGGGTTGTATAAGTTATTGTGATTGATTTTACTGAATTGTGTACTTAATTGTTAATTACAATTTATTTCTGAAAGTTTTTGATAAATTGCTTTTGCTTGAAATAATTTGTTAATGTTTGATAGAAACATGATATAATTTAATTTAATTTGATTTTAACGATCATATATTCGGTGTAAGCAAGGGATTCTCATCCCTAAAGCTTCTCGTTTTTAAATTCAGTAATTTAGATAGTTTTTGCTAACTCATTTGTGAGTCCAAACCCACAAAATCCACATTTTTCTTTTATTTTAATTTTCTTATTTTTTTAAATTTATTTTTAGTTTAGTTTTAAAATGTTGTAACCCCATTTTCCATTTAAATTAGTTTAAATTAAATTATAAAATTCAATTGCATCCACCTTCCTCGTGGGATCGACCCGTACTTGCCGTTGTCTACCAGTTAGGCACCGTGCACTTGTGGTTATTACAAGTGGGTTAAATTACACGAGGAAAGTGGATGCAATTGAATTTAATAATTTAATTAAACTAATTTGTAGGAAATGGGGTTACAATATTTTTAAAACTAAACTAAAAATAAATTAAAAATAAGAAAAATAAAATAAAATAAAAGATAGATGAGATGGATTTTGTGGGCTTGGACTCACCAATGAATTAGCAAAAACATTTAAATCTAAATTACTGAAAATTTAAACGAGAAGCTTTAGGGATGAGAATCCCTTGCTTACACCGAATATGTGATCGTTAAAATCCAATTCAAATTATATCATGTTTGTATCAAAACCAAATATTAAGTGTCTTTTTAGGGCACACTTAATCAAAGTTTAAGCTTAATATTTATAGCACATGCTTTGAATATTGATAAAGGGTAATTCTAACTACCAAACATATCAAGTTTAATTTCTCGAAAATGAAGGGTGAAAGCAATTTATCAAAAATTCAGAAATAAATTGTAATTAACAATTAAGCACACAATTCAGTAAAATAAATCAAAATGAATTATGCAATCCCTTTGGTTTGACACAAACTCGATGTGGTGGTACTCAGCAGATCAGCAGGTGGTCCGAACACAAATCCCTTGAAAATGTCCAAAACGCACTGTGGTGGTACTCAGTAGGTTCGGGGGGTGTGAATAGCCAAAAATAGAATTTGACACAGTCTCCCGCCAGGCGCACAGTGCCCCTGCACTCCGCCTTCGTCTCCAGTGAGCACCGCCGCTCGCGGTTCTGCGTTTCCGCTCCTCGCGAGCTCCTCGTCCTCCAACCTGGCTCCGGTACCTGCAAGAAGACAGAGAGAGGGTGAGGAAACAGTGAGATAAGGAAACAGACAGAAAGACAATAACAGAGAGCGGAGTGGCGGAGCTCTGTTTTTGCTCCTGTCGCGGCGGTTGCGTGCTGGCTGACGCTCCGCTTGCGACGGTGGTCGTGAGAGAGGAGGACAGGAAGGAGGTCGAGACTAAGAGAGGGCGGTGAAGGCGGCTCGCGAGGTGCTGGCTCTGTCGCGAGGCGAAACAGAGTCGGCGGTGAAGGAGGTGGCTCTGTTTTGCGGTGGTTGTGGTGGCTCGCGATGTTCAGAGGTGGTGGTGGTTATCGGATGATGGTGGTTGATGGATGATGGACATGGAGAGGGACGGGGACGGTGGCGGAGTGAAGGGTTGACGCGAAACAGGGTTGTCACTCCTCTGTTTCGTGGTGGTGGCAGTGCTCGTGCGGTGGTGGTGGCGGAGAGAGAGGGAGGGACGACGAGATGAAGGGTGATGGTGGTGATGGCGAGGCTCAGTGGCGAGGTGATGTCTGATGCGAAACAGGGTTGTCACTCCCCTGTTTCGTGGTGGTGACGGTGCTCGCACGGTGGTGGCGGGGTGAGGCGGTGGCTCTGGTGTGATGAAAATCACTTTGTGAGGAAGAGGATTTAATTTTCTGTAATTTTTCTTTTCCCTTCTCTTCCTCCCCTTTCTCATCCATTGAATTTTTGTATTTATAGAGAATTAGGAGAAAATGAATATGGACAAGTTCAGGGGAGGGTTCAATGAGTGATTTAAGGCAAAAATAAATCAGAATCTTGGATAATTGAGGGAATGTGTCTAGGGTTTGATTGGGCTTAGCATTGGATTTGGATTTAAGTTATGGGCTTGGTTTTGGGTTTATGGGTTAGGTTTATGCGTTTAGGTTATGGGCTTAGGTTTTGGGTTTAGATGTGTGACCCTCTATTTTGTACCACCGCTAGAATTGACCAATTGTCGTTCCTTAACTTGTCGCCTTAATATGATTTCATCGTTTACGCTCAAATTCCTACAAAGACATGAAAATGAAATAATTACTATAAAATATAATAATCGAAACACTAATATATATAAATTGAGGGATATATTATGTAATAATTATGTGAATATCAAGATCTTCAATGAAATCCATACTGATATGTTGCAACACATGCTCCGGAATAGGAAGAGGCTGCAACAATCCACCATAACCTGATTGATCTCCCTTGTTTCTTTGACATTTGACAATGACATTGGAGATGGATATGAATAATGATGGTTAAGTTGAATCCCAATCCATCCTCTACCATTGGAGATGGTCTTATCATGTCAAAGTGTAAAAATATATGAAGGTATGCCAGCCTTAACACCAACCTTACCCAACATAAAATAAAATGGGTAGCACATTGCCCTTCCTGCGGTCCAAGCTTTTAATCAATGGATACATGTTTTTATGTTGATTACAAATGACACCTAGCCTACTTAATTAATTGTAAATATTTTTTCTAAATTGTTGATTTGATTTGGTTATCTAAATCTATATACTAAACCAGTTCAGTTAATGAGTAAACAACATTTCCATATATTCAACACAGGTTTTGACTAGAAAAAACATGTTAAGGAAGAACCTGTGGAAGCATCACAAACATGTTGTTAAGATAACTGAAGATCAACAACAAAACAATTGACAATTATATTAGAGAGAATCTTTACTGGCTTATCATACAATTCACCATGGTGTTGTAGTCTGTTTCAAACACTGCTGGAGTGGGGGTACATCTATGAACAAGAGTTTGGTGTAAACCCTCACCTAATGAGATAAAATCTCTCAACACCCTGTTGTACATAACTCTATAATTTTAAGGGTTTTTTTGAGTTTCACACTCATTAGTTTATACTTATTAGAGTTTGGCATTCATTTTAAAAATTATTTGAGTATAACCCTAATTTTCTGACGGAACCATTAGGTCCACGTCATTGACCGGTTAGAATTAATTTTCGGACCATTTTTCCTTACCTTATTTTAAACCGTAGTTAAGTCAAAAAGAGTTGTTGGGGAAAATGAGTACTAAACACTAATTATCTGAAAAACTGTAGGGGTCAAGTAATAATTAATTTGAGGTTTTTTTGCTTGCGTGATCTAATACACAATAAAGAGAAGTTATAATCTAATAATAAGCATTATACCAACACTAAACATATACCAATATAAGCACCAAAGGTCATTTCATTAACAAAATGCATATTACCATTATAATTTTCTGACTAGAAAAAAGAGCAACCATATTCATCTTGTTTACCTGTCTAGGAAAAGAGCATGCAAGCTCAATCATGTTCATCAATTCTAAATATCTAAGAAAAGAGCATGGAAGCTCAACCAAAATATGAAGTAATATGACACAACCCAAAATAAACCAAACACACCAAGATTGAAGCTAATGATGGACTACATGAGATGTTGAAGCTCCTTGGGTCTGAATCAAATTTTGTGACAATTGAGTATCATTTTCCTATTGCATAATTGGTGTAGAGGGTGTCACCACGGTTGAACCAGTCAGTAATCTTTCTATTGGTGTTTTGCTTAGAATTCTTCCCCAAAGAAGGCATGGAGGGGAGGACTAAAGGTGTTCTTGTAGGGGGTTGGAGATTTTCACCACCTTGCTGCCCATAACCTTGTCCAACTTCAACTGGTGCCTCAACATTAGGTCCTTTCTTACCTGTCAAGGAATAGGTACATATGAGTACACAATGCAATTTTTTTTTTACAAATAATGAACATTACTTTGAATCCTACACTTACCCATCCAAATAATGAATTTATCATTGCACCAGTTCCTATAATTATCAAAACAAAAAAGGGGATGTATTATTTCTTACCTCTATTTCTATTTTTATTTACTTGAACAGGAGCAAGAGCTCATTTACATGTTTTCTTGTTGTGACCATATTGTTGGCATATAGAACACTTTTCCGAGTCTTGTTAGGTGGTCTAGGCTCGTCCTCGGATCTTCTCCTATTAACTCTTGGTCTCCCAGGAGGTCTACGAATTAAAGGAGGGAACAATTCATGTTCCGGGTGCAAATGCAAGAAATGTTTATGCTAATAAATAAAGTAAATATTCACATAAATAACATATCCCATAAAATGTTAATTACCTATTTTCAATACTGTGAATATTCCATAGGATGCACATAGTCTCTATATGCAGCTCTACAAGTCTCAACTTTGAAGAAATCATCAACATAACTACATTCAACCAAACCAAATAAAGAGTTTATATTAAAGAAAATGAATCTGTATAAGCATGATTTGAACATAAGCATTAGCATAAACAATAATTTAACATAAGCATATTTACTTACTCTGTTCAAGGCATTCTGATGCTCATGATAGCAGCATAACTATGAATACAAGGAATACCAGTAATTTGCCATTTACAACAACTACACTCTCTCTTAGCCAAGTTGACAACCCATGATTTCCCATACTTATTCTCTACTTGGTGTAAGAATTGGATTGCCCCATGCACATAGTAGTTATTGTACTTTCTGTTATACCTTTGCATGATCCTAGCAACTCTAAGGAAACCTCCACTACCCTCAAGTTGAAGCATATCTCCCTTGGTTCTTCTATCATGCAAAATCTCCATCACTATCTTTTGGAACTTTTCGGATAACCTTATTAGTGGTAGCTCCCTAAGATGAAGTATCATCTTGTTCCAAGACTCTGAAAATTGTTAGTTGTATGCTCACACTTAAATGTGAGATCACAGTGTGATCTTGCCCATGACTTCATGTCCTCGTGTTCCAACCACTCTTTTGCTTTAGGCTCATCCTTTTCCAACTGCTTCATGTAAGCCTCGTGGTCTTCAACTTTGAAAGAATTTGCAGCTCCCCAGCTAAGAGTTTGCAAGTGCTCACCTTTGAAAGTTTTTTTAAAGTTCTGATACATGTGCCTAAAACAATACATGTGTTTTCTATAAGGAAACACTTTTGCCAAAGCTTGGATCAAACCATTTTGTCTATCTGACATAAAAGTCAACTCACATCTATCTATGTATCTTCAAATGAGGCTCCAAAATGCAGAGAAACCTAATCCAACTGTCATATGTCTTTCCTCTATGAATATAGATGCCAATTGGGAAGATCCCATTGTTACCATCAAGTGATATTGCACTCAATATAACTCCACCAAATTTCCCTTTCAGAAATGTTCCGTCCAACCTGATGACTGGTCTACATCCATTCACAAATCCCTCAAGAGAAGCTCTATAAGCAAGACACACTCCAACAAACGTGTGATCTTCTGGATCCCTAAGCCAATGAGCTATACTACCTGAATTCTTCAATAAAAGTTGCCTACAAAGTTCTGGAACCATCTTAAAACTCTCAACAAACCCACAAAAAATCCTCTCTGTCCAATAGTGAAGTTGGACACCTTCTTTAGTCCATATGTCATTGGTCACATCTGCTGGTTTGTAGTTTTTGTGCTCTCTAATGGTGTTTTCCATCTCATCAGCTACAAATGATGCCATGTCCATCCCCTCTCATTTGACTTACAAGTATGTTATTTGACAAACCTCTGCAACAAACCTGTCTAAGCATACAAGTATTAGTGTAAGTACTTAAGCTTCTTAGAGTACATATAAAGATAAAAAGATTACTATAAGCATATAATATAAGAAAACTAGAGTATATATACTAGTACGTTCTCGTGGTTTCTTTCTCACATAAACCATCCAATTGCAAGTTGGGTCTTTACACCTTAAGTATATAATGAGGTTATCATATTATTTATTTATTTATTTTTTTTTATTTTTCTATATTCAAAGGATACCACCAAATGTCAACAGAGAATGGATCGAAGAAGTTGCTTCGTCGGCCACCAAAGAAGCTTAGAATGGATCGAAGATCTCTCGACAATTGAATTGACTACTCCCACTTCATTATTTATGGTGTTTTGTCCATTACAACTTAACCTCTCTACATATTAAAGTGATTTTTAATTTGATTTCTCATAGCAAAGAATGGTAAAGTGATCTCATTTGAAACTACAAAAGTAGGTTTGTGTTCTGTTTATTCTTTCATGATCATCAGTGGTGTCTAAAGATTGACTTGTTTCCTTTTGGAGCACTACTGAATCAGTCAGGTGAGTTTAATTTAGGGTAATTATTGGAACGTAATACTAAATTGAATTTGCAATTGTGTTTCATGTTTCTTATATAAACACAAGAACAGAGAGTTGAGGTCTGAAATTTACCTCTGCAGCAGGGAGGTAAGGGTGTCTTCGTCGGCCCTCCAAATCGTCTTCTTCTTCACACAATCTGTTGTTGCGCTCTCTGTGTGCGATGCGAGCATGATGGCGAGATGGAGAGAAAGCTATGATGGGTGGGTTGTGTGTGCTCGGGTGAAGAGGAAGAGATTTTTTTGTGGATCTATTGCAAGAGGGGGCGATTTGTGGTGGTTGCGACAGTGGAAGGAGATGAAGGCAAGGTTGAGGCTACGTGGGTTTTGAGGAGCAAAATCTCATTAAGTATGGTTTAATCTAAGGTAAGGGTAAAATGGTTCATAAATTAAATTTAACAGGTCAATGACGTAGATTTAACGGTTTTGTCAGAAAATGAAGATTAAACTCAAATAATTTTCAAAATGAGTGTCAAACTCTAATAAGCATAAATTAATGAATGTCAAACTAAAAAAACCCAATAAAAAACAACTCTAACTAGTGAGCAGTTTCATCATTTAGTTCTAAACTTCAACTTGGTATAAGAGCCATAGGCTCAATATTTTTTTTTTCCTTCTAATTTCTCACCTTCATCGTTTGTTTTCTCTGTCAAATACCCAAATATGACAAGTTCAGACTCCAAATCAACACCATCCTACAATCAATCGACTCCAGTCCCTTAGCCATTCACCCCAATTCAACAATTTTCTATTCCCTTCTATCTTAATCTACCAAAGGTAACTATGAACTTGATCGTCTCAATTAAAATATGTGGAAATGTCAACACATTCCTATCCTACATGGAAGTGACTACATATCCATGGTTGATGAAACCACACCTGTTCCAGTTGTCAAACCACCTACAATTCGTCTAATTCTTTGTATTGCACTCAATCGAGGATGTATTTTTCAATTCGAAGTTAAAAATGCATTCTTGCCTGGCGTCCTTAATGAGGTTGTTTACATGAAGCAACCACTGGGCTGAACATATTCACATTTTTCGAACCATGTTTGCCTTTTGCACAAGTCTATTTATGGTCTCCGCCAAGCTCCTCGAACCTGGTTTGATGGTTTTCGCCAAACTTTATTTGAACCTGGCTTTACAAGAAGTCGTATTGATACTTCAATGTTTATTCACTATGCTTCTCATGGTATTACTATACTTCTTCTCTATGTGGACGACATCATAATCATTGAAGGAAACAATGACTTCATCTCTGCCATACTGTCTCGTTTATACTCTCGCTTTGAAGTTAAAGATCTGGGTCTTTTACATTACTTCTTGGGGATTGAAGTGAAACGAGATCCATTCGGCTTACATTTATGTCAAATTAAGTATGCTCTTGACTTATTAAAAAGATCCAATTTTCTTCTAGCCAAACCATGCTCGTCTCCTATGGCAACAGGTACAAAGTTATTGTGTATTGACTATACTCCACATGTTCATGCCACAACTTACTAAAGCATTGTGAGTACCTTACAATATCTCACCATCGCTAGACCGGGTCTTACATATGTTGTGAATCAAGTGTGCCAATTCATGCATGAACCTCGTCAATCTCATTTGGCCGTGGTCGAACGCATTGCGTCATTTACAGGATACTCCTCACTTCGACACTCATATTGTTAAATCAGAAGACAAACATCTTTAAGGTTTTTTCAGACGTTGATTGGACAGGTGACCCGAATGATCAACATTCCACCATAGGAATGTGCACTTACTTTGGACCCAACCTACTTACTTGGGAAACTAAGAAACAACCTACCGTGTCTCGATCTAGTGTGGAAGTAGAATATCGTGCCCTCGCTTACACAACTGTTGATATTCAGTGGCCTCTTTAGAGAATTAAACATACCAATGTCGCTTTCGCCTACCTTACACTGTGATAATGTAACGGCCACATGTTTAGCCTCTAATCTTGTCTTGCATGCACAAACCAAACACATAGAAATCAATTATCATTTTCTTCGGGAGCGACTGATGCGTGGCTCCTTGCAGATTGTGTTTGTGCAAATTGCCGACATATTTACCAAAGGGATGGCATTGGCAAGATTCAAGTTGCTTCTAGACAAATTGACAGTTCGCCCTTGTCCACCCATCAATTTGAATGGGAGGTGTGTGTGTGTGTGGTGGTGGTGGTGGTGGTTAAGATAATTGAAAAGGCCTTCTGCTATACTCTGTTGGGTCTAATAGTGGGTGTTTCTTGCTTCTGTTTCATGCAAGGGAACTTGGGAAGAGACTCCTTTCGAGGGATTTTTGAAAGGCCCTTTCGAGGGATGTTTGTGAATGGGAAGGTGTCTTGTAGTTCATCTTTAGCGGTGGTTTCAAGTTTCAGTGAGGAAAAGGAATAACAAGAGTTGATGAACTGGGAGCCATCAAAATGGTACAATAAAGGAAGGAAATGTGATGCAGTTTGATTCATCAATGGGGATTTGATGATGAGATTTCAGAATAACAGTCAGATCTGTCCACAATGTTTAGATATCTTACAATCCAAATGTAACTCTGTATCCTAGCTACTTCAAGAACATTAAAATTGTGAATAGATTATTACAACATTTTTTTTTTTTTTAAATTTTAGTTGAGACTTATTTTAAAAAATGAACATTACTACATAATAAGATCGGGATCAAAGTAAATTGGTCCTTATTTTATAAATCAAGATTCAGATAAAGCTCTGTCATACATCCAAAAAAAACTATATTCAAATAACTCTAATTACACCACTACAATCCACTTGAGGTGGTGAGATGCCGAGCCCCAAGTCGGTATTCACCGTAGAACTCCGAGGTTCTACTTTCTTTATGCAATTTGAAGTTGATAGGGATGACGGGTTGATGGGTGCTTGGGAAACCATGGGTGTGCGAGCAGCAAATTCACTGTAGGAATTAAGTTGAACAGCATAACCATTGCTATAGTAATTCACCACTGGGACATAAGAAATTTGTGGGTAGCCTTTAGCTCCTGAGTAACTTATCCTGGTATTGGACATCCCTGCCTGTTAACAGATCAAGGCAGAGTCTTAAGTACATGGCCAAACATTAAAAATACCAAGAACCTATATGAAATTACAAATTCAACTTTCATATGTAGACCCATTTGAGAATTGAGTTACGTGCAACCAAACACACATAAACAACTTCGGGTGTTTTTTTTAGGATGTAACATGTTGCAATTTCAATCTTAATTGGTCGAAAAAATGAAAAGATGTAGAGGAAGTTAATTACCATGTACGGATACCCATAAAAACTGGGAATGTCGCAAGCTGCAGGTATAGGAGCAGCTGGGGTTGCTTGCTTGGCTTGAGGAGTTATTTGGGATGCAATTGGAGCAGATGGGGTCTGCAGGGACGACCAATATTTGATTGTATCATACACAATGCGCAAGTAGAAATAATCTCTTAGATTTGGCCCAACAATTATTCTGAAAATACGAGTTTTACCTGCTTGGCAAGATCATTGTTTTGAATTGTAGGCATGGATGGAGCAGCTTCATATTTGTGTCCCTGTAAAAGTAACTAAGATTGTCAAGTTAAAAAAAGAAACATTTGGAGGTAAAGCAAAAATAAGTTATATGGGTGAAGAAGCACTTACAACATCTTTCACTTCCAGGTCGAAGACACTTGATCTACGTTTTTTCTTATGGCTGGTAGTCTGCCGTAGAAAATGCTTTTGTGCATGGCTGGCTACCTGGGATGGAGTCCTTGTCGTTACAAATTGTTTTGAAATTCCTCTCCAGTCTCCTTTTCCAAGTTTCTCCAACCCAGCAAGAAATGTCCGGTGTTCTTCCTCTGTCCATGGAGTTCCTGAAGGAAAAAACCAAGTATATTAAACATCTTCATGTAATTCTTAAATGTTTGATCTGTTCCAACATACAATCAATATCAATTGGCTTAAGTATAAGAGTATCCACCAACATCAGTAAAACAAAGGCAGAAAAATAAACAGTTCATACTGCATACTAAAATGTCCAACCGTAGAAACTACGGTGAAATGCAGATTTCTTGTAGTTGTACAAAAGAAAACTTCTAATCGCATCTACCCGAACTTATAAATGAAAACTTATTTTTAGCTAAGGTACATTATAGTATTAGGAATGGAAAAAGGTTTACTTCCATCCATGACATCAACAATTCGATGAAATAAACTATTGAGAGAGGACTAATTGACACAACTCGGATACAAAAAAGTAAGCAGTGAGCACATTTGACATAAATTTCAAGAAACTCAATTTAAAAGATGATAACCAAGACAATACACAAATACATCGTAGTACTCCTATCAATTTAGTTTTCTAGTAGGAGAACAAAAATTACTCCATCAGGATTTTTGAGATCAAAACATTCTATACATGTTGTTCGCGCAGCAGGCGATTTGGGGTTAGAACTATTCTATATTTAAGAAGCATAAATAGAAAATTCAATCTCAAAAACCACAGTGCCAAACAAATTACTAACAAATACCCATTAAACAGAAACAAAACCTAAACTCAGGATTGAATCATTTAAAATCTATCCAAGAGTTGTAGAATACAATACCTTTCTTCCTTTCATTGGAACCATCTTTTCTAGATCGAGCCGGACCACCATCAGAGAGATACCCACGCTCAGCATTCCCATCTTCTCCACCAGCACCACCACTCGCCTGTAAATTCCCCATACTAAAACTCTTCTTCATTGAATCATCTTTCTTATGTTTCAAAATCTTCACCCCAAATAGCTTCAAACATAACTTGTCATTGCATGTCCTTGAGTTATGCCCATTCTGCCCACAGTTCGAACATCTCGTGCCGGATTCCTTAGTCATCTCTTCTTTGTTTCTCTTTCTCTTCTCTTCTGGTGTTTATGTTTTTGTTGATGTTTTCTTTTTGAAACAAAAACTTCCTCTCTGATTTCAGCCTCTCACCTAAGTAACAAACAAAACTCTTCTTCTTTAAAAATAGCCTATAGAGGATTTTTTCTTCTTCTTGTTTTGGTTTTCAAGAAATGTATTTATAGCCAAATATGGTTTCTATTATTTGATTCTGCCACGGCCAAACCAGCCTTATTTTCGCTGGCAGGATTTTGTTCTAAATCTCAATTACCCTTTTGAATTTCTAACACTTTCTAATAAATCAAACTTGATAATCCTAATATATTTCCTTTTTACACCCTCTTTCTTTTTTCTGTAAACACAATGTTTACAGTGAAACTTGCTTAATATATTTTGTCTATAGTTTTTATTTCAAGGCACACTTCATAACAAAAAAAAAAAAAAATGAAAATTAATCTTACATACTAAATTTGAATTAACAAAGTTTTATTGATTTTTATTTAAGTTCAATTAATATAAGGTTTTTTCTATTACATGCATATATATATTAATTTAATTTGGTCAATTTGAGTTCAACCCAATAATAAACCACTTTCTAATTATGTCCCAGTTTTTTTAGTTGAAAACAAGAAATTATTTCAGTATTTTCAGTAAATTAATTTAAAATTTCACTAATTAAGACATTTCATCGTGTTGAGGTCAATATTGTGATTAGATTTCAATCTTATTCGAGAAAATTGTCCTCTTCATCTTATTTTTGTTCCGGATTTGTGGCTGATGGTACGAACACAAATAGAGTTGTACGGGCGAGCTTACAGATATTTTTTTTGGTTTAGTTAAGATCCTAATTTTCAGTTTATGCCAGATTTCTTGAATTCCATTGTCTATATTTTGTTCAAGTTTTATATTTTGCTAATTGTGGGTGTTAGTTTATCTTTTACTTCATCTAATAATAACATTCAACTTGTTAATTGGATTCCCTAATAAATAACCAGCTTGTCAATTTATAATATGCTTCCAGATTTTCAAGATCAATCCACTAACATTTCATCTACTTAACTTAAAATTAGATTTTATTGATAATATAGTTAATCTAAAATCAATGCCTTAATTGAACTATTCTTTCACAAACGTTTTATTTAGGTTGGTACTTTC
Source organism: Berberis vulgaris (assembly GCA_963556465.1). NCBI lineage: Eukaryota > Viridiplantae > Streptophyta > Magnoliopsida > Ranunculales > Berberidaceae > Berberis > Berberis vulgaris. The sequence continues at coordinate 76,731,257 of OY747136.1, read as the reverse complement.
CGATACATTTTCGCATTGATGAGGATTTAATACCATGACTCAATGTGGTACAAACTTTGTTTTTATTTAGGTTGTTACATTTTTTTATTGACGTTGAATCAATCGTGACTTTAAATGCATTTTCCTATATTGATTAATATGCTCCGATTTATTTTTCATTCCAAATGAGAATCAACAAAACACGCTTACAAAAAACTGATTCGTGATCGACAATTCTTAAACTACTTGGTGTTAGGATTACAGGCTTATGAACCTCGCGGATCTCACACTTTCCACGAAAACCCTACCGTATGACTAAGTATAAAGCTTTTTTTTTTACCTTTAACTCCTCCCACTTGGATGAAGGAAGTGAAGGAAGACATCATTGGGCTTAGATTAAGCGAGGATATGTGAGAAGATCGCATTGCTTGGAGAACTAAAATACGTGTAGCCGACCCCGAAAGTATTGAGAATGGGCTTTGACGATGATGATGATGAAACCCTTAACCCCCCCCCCCCCCCCCCCCCCCCCCCTCCCACTCCAAATGTAGCCGGCAGGTTTGAAACCTGGACTTGTGATTCCATTTGTCACAAGTCTACCGCTGAGTTGGTACCCTATTGGCAACTAAATATAAACCGAAAATGCTAGGAGATCAGATTTTACAACCAAGGTGATGTAGCGTGATGTTGAAAGAATGATGAAATCCCCAAAGTATTTGTGTTGTAAAAAATCGTAATACCGTATCATCCTGGTTGCAGAACCTGTTACAATACCTGGTTCTCTAGCCTGGTTACAATACCTGGTTCCCTAGCCTACCTATTTTTTACGCAAACAAAATCATTATGCCCTCCTAAAGAAAATGTTCGTTTGTCTAAAGGATAAACGAACATTGCTTGGAGAACTAAAATACGTGTAGCCGACCCCGAGAGTATTGAGAATGGGCTTTGACGATGATGATGATGAAACCCTTAACCCCCCCCCCCCCCCCCCCCCCCCCCCCCCCCTCCCACTCCAAATGTAGCCGGCAGGTTTGAAACCTGGACTTGTGATTCCATTTGTCACAAGTCTACCGCTGAGTTGGTACCCTATTGGCAACTAAATATAAACCGAAAATGCTAGGAGATCAGATTTTACAACCAAGGTGATGTAGCGTGATGTTGAAAGAATGATGAAATCCCCAAAGTATTTGTGTTGTAAAAAACCGTAATACCGTATCATCCTGGTTGCAGAACCTGTTACAATACCTGGTTCTCTAGCCTGGTTACAATACCTGGTTCCCTAGCCTACCTATTTTTTACGCAAACAAAATCATTATGCCCTCCTAAAGAAAATGTTCGTTTGTCTAAAGTCTAAACAAATCAAAAGATTGACCAGTCGAGTTAATGAACTTATTAGGCAACTCCAAATAAAAAAGCTAAAACTTCGCAATCAGTAGTTTCAAAGAATATATGAATCAAAGTCCATTAGCAACATGCATTTTAAGTAGAATCCATGGATGAAGGAATTCTCTGAGTTGACAACATTTCAAACGAATAAAAATGAGTCAATTGCAAAAACAAACTTATCATGCTTCAAGAAGGTCATGCTCAAAGAAGCCAAGTTTAAAAATGAGCCAATTCAATGTGTGTTAATAAACATGAATGAAAATAGGATTCATGTAAGCAATCAAATTTGATTGATGTAATTTTGATAATAAACTTATTAATGCCGAAGATCCATCCAGTGACTTGGATTATTACACTTCAAGCAACAGTTTTTGAGTTTGAACTTGACCTTGAACATTATTTCCACAATCGCTTGGTCTAGCCATATCATCTTAAAACTTGACAAACCATGAACTTATTATTATTATTAAGACATCGAACAGTCGTTGAATCACAGCCATACACGTGGCATGGACTAACCCTAACACGTGAAAGACTTCAAGGCAGTCTCAAGCGGACCCATTCACAAACTATGTTGCTGCCCAAGCCCAGACACGCCAGCCCACAGATCTTAGGGCTTGTCCCATGACAATAAGGCCGAACACAGATCTCAGAACTGCTAGATCCAGGATCCACTCGCACAAAATCAGTTCTTAGCCCAATCAAGCATTGCGTCCTAAATAGAGCCAAGCCAAAAAGACTCAGTCATGCACAGGTAAGATCTAATGTGAGATCCCCTTCCTCCATCACTGCCTCTATCGCAGGGATAGTTGGGGAGGGAACACTTGCTATAAGAGATGGTGAAAGGAAGAAGAAAGGTATGCATACATATTGCAATTTACATACAGTCTTCACTCTTCTTTGCATCGATATCTGACTTAAGCATCAGATTGTCTTTGGTCACCACAATTGTTGTCTATGGCTTAACCGCTGTTCATTTTTGCAGGCTCGAGATTAGCAAGGACATAACTGAACACATCAACTTGACGCTGTCTGCAGGAAAAGATGATAAGTTTTCCCTAAAACGAAAACATAAAGTTCTTTCTAGCTAAGCAAAACATCGAGAAATGGTCACGGCACCAGATCTCGAACACTCAATGATGATGTTGAGCCAACCGACGCTCTGGCCAGTGAAGCCTAACCACTGGGCGAAATTGATCTGATTGAGGAGGCTTAACAGCCACACGACCCATCCACGGAGGCGGTCGAGGCTGCCCCTGACATGAGTTTGATCCTGTTCCACCTAGATCACTTAACAAGGGTGGTAGAAAGGATCACTCGAGATTGATTGTAGCGATCTAAGACTGGTCGAGATCCAGAAAGATCTCAGATCCAAGAGGATGCACATGAGCACGCCCAAGAGAGCGAACCCCCATATAGAAGAAGAAAGAGCTTGCTAAGAAGGAGGCTCATAATGAATAAAGGATCATGGGGACCATACCCCGAGGACAAACAAGATCATGGTCGAGAACCCGCTCTGACTAGGGGCGTCTGACCCTGATGTTTTGTATGATCTCACTGTCCCTCCATTATCAGAGAAGATCATGAGTGCTCCTTTTCCAAATAATTTCGTCCCACCGAAGCTTGAGTTCTACTACATAACATTAAATCCGTCAAATCATCTGCGCAATTACCACCACGTGATTGCGCTTAAAGAAAATGTAGAAGCCATCTTGTGCTGAACTTTTCCCGCCAGCTTGAAGAATGTCACAACCTGGTTTCACAAACTCCATCGTTCCAAGTCCTGGCGAAGGCATTCATCACTAGATTCGTCAGGAGCCAACGGATCAGGAAAGGACTCAACTATCAGCTGATCCTCAAGTAGATGCATGGTGAGGCCCTTAGGGAGTATGTCACTCATTTCAACAATGAGCTGACCTTGATCAACGGTTACAGTGATGACACATCAATCATCATTTTTTACCTCCGACCTCTGAGGAGGTCAGTTTTACAACTACCTCACCTTGGAGCCCCTAACGGATATGACGGGTCACTAAGAAAAGCCAAGAAATACATCGCCCTGGAAGAAATATTTGCTATCAGAAAAGGGAAAGCAAGCCAAAGCACTCCTCCAGAGGTAAGGACATGGATGAAAGGGGAATAGTTTCAAGCGAAAACAGGACGAAAACCAGAGGGGGCTCAGCCAAGCAAGTTGTTCAAGCCTAGCGATACAGGTACTCCTATTACATCCTGCTCAACTCTAGTCTGCCCGATATTTTATCCGCCATGGAAAAATGGAAAGACATAAGTGGTCATCGAAACTCAAAGGAGATCCTTCAAAGTGTGAATAAGCATTGTTCTTATCACAAGGATATATGCCAAAACTCTAAAGACTGCAGGAGGACAACTGAAGGAGTTCATCAGCTTCGAGGACATGCATGCTCAAGGCGAATGAACGATACAAAAAGTGGGAGACATGACTCCTGACATGGTATGTGTCCTTCACGGGACAAACGACGAGAGACCACTCAAATCGTTCACTAAAGAAATCGATACAGGGACTATGAGTTAGATCGCACTACCAAGATCACCTCGTACAACACGTACGAGAGGAGAGAAAAGCCCCAAGCTTAACGTTCACAGAGCAGGACATGAAAGGTGTCCGCTTCCCACACAATGATGCCACAATCATCTGAGTAGGGATAACAAACTAGGAACTGAGAAGATCACTGATGGATACATGCAGCTCTGTCAACATACTGTTCCTAGACGCAATCCTAAAAATGCAATTGACATAAGGAAAATTGACACCTTTAAATCAAGCAGATCAAACCACAATAAGATAGATCCAACAACAAACAAGAAAGATGAAATTGAAAAGAGATAAGAAAAAGAAGAAGAAATCGAACCTGCAAACTACAATTACCCTTGTTGGTGATCGTTAAAGAGTGAGAGAGATCAAAAGAGGGTGTAGATCTTTAGTACAAAAGGGTGTTGGAATCTCAGATCGAAAGAAGAAGATTTAGGTTTAGTGTTTGGTGGTCGTTTGGGTTTGAGAATGAAAGAGAGAAACTGAGAGAGAAAATGTTGTATGCGTCTTGAGTTTTTGTTTTTGGGCGTGATTCAGTGCAACAGAGTGCACTGCAGGGCATTCGTTGCACCAATCAGGTATTGACGCCAACCTGTTTGTGTATTTATTTATATATCTAATTAATAAGTCGGTTCGGTTTTTAATCGGTCAGTTCAGAATCGTAGATCGACTCCGAACCATTTATAACTGGTTCGGTTGAAATGATTTTCTTTCCACTCACGGTTCGATTACCAAACCGAAATTGAAAATTGGTTCGGTTGGTTAACCGAATTTAAATTAATTTTTGTCCACCCTAATGAAAGTTTACATCGACAACATATTGGTAAAAAGCCTCAACAGTCCCGATCACCTAGCAGACCTCCGAGGAGCGTTCTGTCAACTCAGGAAGTACCAAATGAAGCACAACCCACAGAAATGCAATTTTGGCGTGCAATCAGAGAAATTCCTGAGCTACATAATCAACTGAAGAGGGATATAGGCTGATCCAACTCGACATAAGACTACCCACTAACATTAAAAAAAGTTCAAAGTCTGATTGGGAGGATGACAACCCTAAACAGGTTCTTCTCCAAATCTTCAGATAGATGTCTCCCTTTCGTTAAAATCCTAAAGGGAAACAAAGAGTTCCAATGGGGAGAGCAATGTGAACATGCATTTCAAGATATGAAGGCATACATTGAAAGCATGGAGCTGCTCTCAAAAACCAACTCCGTGTGAGATGCTCTTCCTATACCTCCCAATCTTAGAGCATGCTGTCAGCTCAACTCTGATTTAGGAAAAGAAAGGGAACATAAACCTCTTTACTACATCAGCAAAACGGTCGATGGGGCGAAGACTAACTACCCTAATCTGGATAAACTGACTTTAGCGCTAATTGTAAAATCTGACTCAAAATTGCACAATAAAGTCAATTCAAGCCCTAGAAAACTTAATATTCTGCAATCCCAAAGTTCATGAAGCCAAGTCCACTTGATCACAAATTGGGGATCCCAAGGAAGTCAAAATGAAACCTTGAACCTCCACATGACCAACTTAGAAAAATAATATCTACAAACCCAAAAGTGTTAAAGTGAAAATTTCAACTTTCATCATATTTTGTTCTTCATACTATATTTGCTCAAATCAAATGCAAACAACTTTTCTTCATCTCCCACAACTTAGATTTAAACCATTCAACTACCTTAGTTCATTGAAAAAGTTTAAAATTTTATTAGCCCATCCTAAAGTCTCTAACTATTAATTACTTGAGATCTAATATTCCATTCAAACATACTAGCAAAATAATCTCAGGCATGAAACTTATCTGCTCTAGAAAAGTATGCATGGATGAAACCTTTGAATAGAAGATTAGCATAAATTATTAGACAACTTAAAAGATCCAGTGTCTTCTACTTGCATTCATTAGACAACTTACAAGAAATACATTTTCTCCATTAGTGACACGTTTTTATTTATATCAAAGTTTGTATTGAGGATTATCACCTCACTCTTTCGTTTGTTTGTGCAACTATTGAATAGCCCATATAAAAATTCTATTTTCCAAATAATTTTTATTTGGACAGAGTACATGCTCATCCCATCTCATCCCGTCCCGTCCCGAATCCGTTTGGGATGGGACAGGTCGGATGAGGTCTATTCCGTCCTGATCCCGAATGAATAGGATGGGACAGGGATCAAGTTCATCCCATCCCGTGCCCACCCCTAGTGGCTTGCACACACAACCCTATTTTTATCATTGCTATGGGCTATATGTAATTGAGGGAAATGGTCCCAACAATTGAAGATTATAAAAGTATTTCCATGGAGCTAAATTCATTCACGGTCCCATGTAAACAAAGGACAATTATTTCATTTAGACTTGATGTTCCAAGGAATATGAACTCTTTAAACTAAGTTGGGTCCTCTTGGGGTTTAAAAGGCCACTGAAAAAGCATAAAAGTCAGTGCTCTGGAATGCATGCTTTTAAACCCAATCATTGAAAAGGCAAAGTAAAATGTCATAATCCAAACAAAGTACAAAGTGTATGTGGTTTCTGCCTCAATTCTAGGCAGCCACGCCAGGCAGCGCTGCTTTTACAAATTTACCACTTCTCTTGCGGTTGTGTTTTAAAGAGGAGGGGTAAATTTGTAAAAGCAGCCAGGCCTGGCATGAACTTGACTACCTGGCCTGGCTGCTTAGACTTGTTGGTGGTTTATGAGATCACTTCTTTTACGCTAATTCTAAATGGCGAGGAAACGGGCGAAGGAGGGGGTGTGACCGCTTATCCTCATCGAGATGCGCACCTTTATGAATCTCAAGGGAGATAAAGGGTAAAACCCCCTCCCTCGCCCATTTCCTCTCCACCTAGAAGGGCTCCTTTTTCTATTCGAATCGGCATATGCTAAATTAATGCATAAGGAAGAATTCGAGTTTCGGGATGAGTTTATTATTGTGTTTCATCTACAATAACGTATTTTCGAAGATTTTGGCATAGTGTTTTAGTTATGTTAATTGATGATACATCAAATAAGATCGACATCTTAACTGTACACATAGTAGAGATCATTTATCACGAGGATCAAACATCCCAACACCAGGCTAATTCATAAAGCTCAAAGATGATAAATTCAATTATGAAAGCTCAAACATGACTCGACAGAATAAATCATAATCAGATGTTCAAATCCAGGCTCGATAAAGTTTTTCCTCAAGAGAGAGGAACGTTACATAGAAAAAGAGTAGTGAAGGGAGTTATTCCTCCACAGACGTATCTTCTTAAAGGGGGAGACTGTTACAGAGAATGTCTCCTCTCGTTGTGCCTCACATACTTAAGTCACACTAAAAATTAACAACGACTATTATAAAAGGCAAAAAGAATATTTGACAAAGGTATGTAATTTTAAATGACTTATGTTTAATCTTACCTCCATCCCCAACTGTGTTACTGACTTAAGCATTGAAATGCCTTCGATCATCAAAAAATGTAGTATTTAATAATCTAACATTTGTTTTGCAAGTTTTATTTATTGGAGATTGGACATCGGACGCATCATTAATAATTGCTCAATTATTTATTACTTTTGTCCATAAAAATAAATTGATCACACTAACAAAATTGAACCAATTGTTGCAGTTTGACTGAACGTGAAAATGGACTATGTACTGAAGAGGAAATAGTTAAAACTCAGAGAAATACATCATTATCCAATAAGTGAATGCATTGATAGCGAAAAACTTTGGTAATAAAAACGCAATGTAATTGGTGGTGATTGATTGACCAATTAACTTGTACTTGGCAAGAGTGCCTTGCTTCTAAAAAGAGGACGTTCAAAGGGCAAGTAGGAGAATAATGATATTGTCTCCTACTGATTGTGATAGCAAAAGTAAATGAGCACTACTACGATGCCTGGCTTGTGTTTGGTGTTGTGCTTGGTAGGGTCAGACACCGTAGATATTGCATCGGGATAGGTGTAACACCTATTTTTAGGCAAGATCAACGGTATCTGACACCTACCAGGCATAACACCAAGCACAGGGCTAGGCATTCTAGAATTTCTGAAAGTAAATTAGAGTAATCCCAATTATCAAATAGATAACACAGTAACATTGGTATTTGGGTCGTGTCTTTGATACTTTTCAAATAGATAATTAAATTATCAAATATGAAAATAAATTATGAGTTATCATTTTAAAAAACATCAAACCTCTTGAAATATTGAACACCACAAAACCTGAAAATTCATCATACCCATTGTTGCAATTTACAGGAACTACAATCAATGGAGTCTTATTTCATATTCAAAATGCCACCATGATATTTGGGTTGTGCCTTAGACACTCCCCAAATAAATAACTAAATTACCAAATTATGGATTACTGTAAAAAAAAAAAATCAAACCTTTTAAACTATTGAACAACACAATTCGAAAAATCCAGCTCATCCATTGTTGCAGTTTATACGAACTACGATTAAGGGAGACCCATTTCGTAATCATAAAAAATCCATGAATTGTAGCACCACAAAAACACAGTTATTGTTGTAATACGTAGAAGTCAATGCTGGGAGATGACAGATAAAACACATTTGAATCGTTAAAACATTGGTTATCTAATACTTCAGATAAAAATGACGGACAATTTGGGAATGCAAAAAGTGACATGCATCATGTCAAGTCACAAACCCCAACATGAGGGTCTCATGAAGGTCAAATTTCTTATTTTAAGAGGCAATTTCAGGCGGGTAATGAGGGGCAATTTTGAGATTTCAAAAATCACAAACATACAACCAAGCAGTCGCCCGCAGTTATAGTTAGGAGATAGCGATGAAGGATCTCATTAACTCGCTCACCACGAGGAGTAAAAGTTTGATAGGGGCAGGTTGCACAACTGAAAATGTGAGACTCCTCCCATAAGCTTCCACTTGTGCGAGCATGGGAAATATGTAAAGATTGAAAACTCGGTGATTCTAAATGGCGAGGAAATAGGTGAGGGAGGGGGGTGTGACCCTCCATCCCCCTCGACATGCGTGCCCGTGTGAATCTCGAGGGGAACTCACCCGTTTCCTCGCCGCCTAACATCACTCTTGAAAACTACATTTTACAAACAGAAATTCTAAGTGTCGAGGAAATGAGCGAGGAAACGAGGAAATTATTCGTGAATAAGAGGTAAGGCATAATAATGGAAACGGTAATGTATTCGTGAATTATAAACTTTGTTTTCTTTTATTTATTTATTTATTATTACATATATACTAAAAACTACTATAAAATGCAAATTATTTTTCTAAAATTGTAATTTTGAGTGCTTGTTAGTCATTAGTAAAGCAATTTTAATTGAAAATCAACTTTCTAAAATCTTCTATTTTGATTAAGAATCTCCACAAATTGAATGCACTAGTTTGCAACATATTACTTTATAGTAGTTTGGTAGTAATTAAAGAAAAAAAGTTAGACTTTGTGGTAGTGGGGTAGACCATGTGCACTGAGGCGATTTAGAGGGCCTTGTGGGTATTTATTTTAAGATTTGATCTGTAGATCTCGGCCGTCCATAGTTGCTTGGGTTCAGTCTGCGCCATTGAGAAGCGTGGCGGCTCGCCTAGGTTTCCCCGCCTAAAGGCGCTGCAGCAATACGCCGTCACGCCACGTTCGCCATTACGTCCGCCACTTCGTCACGCCACGTCGTCACGCGGTTGCTATAGCAGAGTTTGTCTTCAGTGGCGGGCGGCTCCTTTTTTGGTTCGCGAGAAGTTCTGTTTCGTAACGGCCACACCACAGCCGCCGGCACACAGGAGGATTGATTGCCGATACGATACAGCCGCCCAAGGAATTTTCTTGATGTGATGTCAGGGTCCACCGCCGACATCCCCCACCCCTCGGGTCCTGGACATGGGGAAGGAGCGGCTGCTCCTAAGCCCTCTTTCGCCCAGATTTTGGGAAAAATTTTGGTTGCCGATACTGCGGAGATCTCGGTCGAAGGAACTCGTTTTCGTAAGGAGGGTGCACCTGCCATCAGCATCACGGCAACGGATGAAGTACGGGGAGAAGATTTCATGAAAAAACATGTGATTGTTCTAAAATTCTCCAGCTACCGACCTACCCTGGCAGACATTCGAGACTCGATCCACAGAACTTGGGGAATTTTGGGCGATTTTTCGCTTGGTTTACTCAACCAACGGCACGTATTGGTCAGACTTCAATCTGAGGTGGAAGCAAAGAAAGTTCTGTCGCGGGATTCTTTTCTGATTCGGGGTGTTCGCTTTAAGGCTTTCCGTTGGCATGATGGTTTCAGTTTGAAAGAAGATCCAATCTCAGTGCCTTTATGGGTAGAGTTACCTAACTTACCTTTGCATTTTTTTCACCCTCCAATTTTAAAAGCAATTGTGAATTCATTTGGTGATTTTTTGCGGATGGATGATCATACTCGATGCCTGTCACGCCCGGGCTTTGCCCGTGTTTGCGTGGAGATGACGTTGGCGGAGAAATTACCATCTAGAGTGTGGATTGACAGGGCCAATAATAGGGGTTTCTGGCAGAAGATCGAATATCCCGGTTTCAAATATTGTGACTTTTGTTCTCTGATTGGGCACCAAGAGGAGTTTTGTAGAAAAAAACCGGGTCTTAAGGGCGGAGGGAAGGCCTCGGATCTTGGTAATGAGGAGGTGACCAAGCCAAAGGTTGAACCCAACACTGTCACGCAACAATATGTCCCCGTTAGCAAAAAAGATAAGCCTCTCATTCCTGCAGCAGGTCCGAGTGGCGCAAAGCATAGTCAGGGGGAGGAGATTAATGAGGAAGTTGGGGAGAAGAGGCCGGTGGCCACGGATCCGAGTAAGGTGTTTTTGTCAAACAAATTTGAGTCGCTCACTGCAAACATTGGTGCAAAGGAGAGTGAGACAATGGTTCATGTTAGTGCTGAGCAGGTTCCAGAAACTACGGAAGAATGCCTCCTAGAGGCGGGTTATACAACTTCGGAGATTGCAAATGCTATTGGAATTCAAGAACAGCCGACACAGCCAACAGATGACATAATCTCAGGGGCCAAGAGTGGTCTTTCCGACGACATGCCAAATGAAATTATCCGCCCGGAACATCACTTTGTGGCAAGGTCGCACGATGACATTGGGGACGCTCAATTGGGGTTTCCTGGATCAGAGACACGAGCTTCATTGGCAGGGGTATTAGGAGTGGCTTCGCCCCAGCAAGCTCACGGCCCCAAACAGAATGCGCTCACCACCAGTCCCAGCCCTGCGTCAGAGCACGGTCTCAGCCAGACCACGGCTCTGGGCACTCCACGGGTCCAGCCTGATCACGGACCCAGCTCGTCCTTGACTCGAGCAGGACAGCAGTCAGACAGCCCACGTCCGAGCACGGCCTGCCCACGGCCTCCCAGTCCACGGCCCCAGGCCACGGCCAGTCCACGGCCCCAGCCTCCTCACGGCCCCAACCCAGGGGACGCGATACCTCAGACAGCACGCGACTTGCTCGCCGTTGGTGATTCTTTAGTGACGCAAACAAAATCGAGTGGAATGATACAGGAAGTAGAGGCTGCCCCGGTGAAGCCGACAGTGATGGAACGTTTGGCAGAGGTTTTGGCCAAGCGCGCTCAATCCGCGGTAACTGATAATTTTTCAGTGCCCGCGGCAACAAGGAACGACAAGGACGGGAGCTTGTTTGATGTCGTCGTCCAGCTGTTTGAGGAGAACCGTGCTTTGCGACTAAAGAAACAATCTATGACCATTAATACACTTGATAGCGCCACAGATGATAGTGACGAGGCTGCGTCGGAATCGGAGTTGGGGCCGGAATCACATGCTATTAATGATATAAATTTGGGGGCGCACTCCGATAAGGATCTACAGCACAAAGTCAAACCGGCGGCCCTTCCGGGTAAGCGTCGTAAGACTAAGAGGGGTAAATCTTCCTCCCGAGCTTAAGATGATGGAAAATCTTATGTTTTGGAATGCTCGTGGGGTTGGTAATAAGGCCACGAGGAGGAGGTTAAAAAATATGGTTGTGGCTCATAGAGTCAGAATTCTTCATTGCCAGCTTTGGTGATATGTTGGGTTTTATGTATTTTGGTTTTCGGATGCGGCCCAATTTTGTTTTTGGTTATATCACGGGTAAAGTCGTCATGTACCCCCGTATTGATTGTTAATCAATTTTCTTGACAAGTAATAAAGGTCTGGCATTCCATAGGTGCCCCTCCACACTGGAGGTTTAATAAAAAAAAAAAAAAAAAAAAAAAAAAGTTATTTTGATTTTGGGGTCCAATTAGTTTATCGCATTTGAGTATGGGGTTTGTTTTGAAAAATATTTCAATCTAGGGTCAAAAATGGCATAATTAATTTTTCAATATAACAACATTGCCCTTCATGAAATGAAAGGTCCAAATTTAATGAAAATCAATCTTAAGGAAATTTTAATGGACCCAAAAACTTCGAGATGATGCAAAACTAATGATGAAGGCATTTCTCTTCCATCTTAGCTTGTTTAGAATCCTTTTCCAGCCCCACTTCATCTTCTTTTCTTTTACAACTGATTCTCCTACTAAACGCCCAAGCAATAATACCCAATAGATCAACCCCACCGCATGCCAATGAATGATGTCACTATATCAAATTGGCATTTTTGTAACAATTTACAAAGCAATTTTATACATTTTCATAAATAAAGTGATTCAATAATTGTATCACCACAAATAGTATGGTCTTACAAGTGATGTTATTCATGGTGATCAATACAATTTTTTAAATTGTTACAAATATGTCAATTTGGTGTAGTGCGTGAGTGATGGATTTGTATCCCCATGATGGTATATTGATTTTTTTTTTAATCCCTTAACCCCTCCCACCCCAGATACGACCGGCTGGGTTTGACCTCGTGATACCATCCGTCACTGCTCCATCACACATTTGACATGATGATGGTATGTTTGATGTTTTTCTTCTATCCCGTATTTCACAATAAATGATTGATTTGATGTGATGATGAATCAAGGGTGAGTAAGCTAATATGGAAGGCAAGGACTACACCACACCATGATTTCCTCTTTCTCGCATCACCATTGAATTTTTTCTAAAACTTTTTTTTTTTTTACTTCTTCACCACCAATAAAAATATGCATAACCGAGAAATCCAAACTCAAAACGAAAAAATGAAAAATATGATAACTTTCGACCAATTTAAACCCTCAATTGAGAGTGATTATCAAGTTCATCAAAACACGCAAGTTGTAGTACTATGAGTTATCTAATAAACACAACTTGAATCACTTGAAAATGTTTTTAAATGAGAAAGTTATAATTATTTTACTAAAGTCGCGCAAATCTGTCTTGCAATGAAAATGAGATAGTGTTCTTAACTTTCAGCCAACTTATGTGCTCAATAAAGACTAAATTTAAAGTTGATCAAAACACCAAAGTTGTAGTACTCTAATTTATCTAATAAACTTTATCTAATAAACACAACTTGAATCACTTTAAAATGTTTTGAAATGAGCAAGTTATGGTCATTTTACTAAAGTCGCACAAATCCGTCCAAAAAAAATGAAAATGGGATAGTGTTCCTGACTTTCAGCCAACTTATGTACTCGATCGAGACCGATTATCAAGTTGATCAAAACACAAAAGTTGTAGTACTCTGAGTAATCTAATAATCACTTGAAAATGTTTTGAAATGAGCGAGTTATGGTCATTTTACTAAAGTCGCGCAATCTGTAAAAAAAAATTCCTGATATCCCGCATTGCACTCTGTGAACAGAAAATTTTACTAAAGTCGCGCAACTTTAGTAAAATGACCATAACTTTCTCATTTTAAAACATTTTCAAGTGATTAAAGTTGTGTTTATTAGATAATTAAGATTACTACAATATTTGTGTTTTGATCAACTCGAGAATCGATCTCGATCGAGCACATAAGTTGGCCGAAAGTCAGGAACACTATCCCATTTTCATTGCGAGATAGATTTGCGCGACTTTAGTAAAATAACCATAACTTATTCACTTCAAAACATTTTCCAGTGTTTCAAGTTGTGTTTATTAGATAACTAAGAGTAATACAATAGTTGTGTTTTGATGAGGTTGAGAATTGGTGTCAATTGAGGGTTTAAATTTATCGAAAGTTACCCTGTTTTTCATTTTTTTCGTTTTGAGTTTGAGTTTCTCTGTTATGTTAAGTTATGCATATTTATTGAGTTTGAGTTTAATGATTTCGACTTTGAGGGGATTTTGAGAGTTTTTGAGGGAGAGGGAGGAGATTTGCAAGAGATTTGAGTATGGGGAGAGATTTGGAAGAGATTTGCAAAAGATTTTAAATGGGGGAGGGAGAAACCATTGTCGATTTGAATGGTGAGGAAAAAATTGATGGTTTTTGTTTATATAGGTGGTGTGAGAAAGAATGATGGTGTGAGAAAGAAAGTAGGTGGTGTGAGAGAGAGAAAATGGTGGTGTGGTGTAGTCGCCGCCAATATGGAAGGGATGAGCAGGCATGGATTTAGGTAGAGGCACTTGCCGCCATTGACTTTTGAAAAAAAATTCATTATTTGTGATTTGCCTAACCTGCGATGCCGACGGCTCCATCCCGCCCCAGCCCTTCCTCTCTCCCTCTGTTATCTGCAACGCCGACTACCTCGTCCCACCCCGTTCTTCTTTTCGGATCCCATTCACTGTTTATTGCAAGACTGACAACCGTTCGACCTCCTCTTCTCTTCCTCTCCCTACTTTTCTGCTTGATTTATTTCTCTTTCCCACCATCGCTACAAGCTACCAACAACTCCAACCTCTCTTATTTGCTTTGAGAAAGAAAAAGAATTTTTTTAAGTATTTTCTCGAGATGAATTCATATATCGATGTCTAGTTTTGTATTTTATTCATACGAATTTTCTGAAAATACATGAAAATTTTGACCCATTAATTTTTTCTCAAGATACATGTTTGTATCTCGAAGTTCATCTATGGGTTATTGTTTTGAAGAGAATTTTGGAAATTAAAATGAGCCTTTTGACAATCAACTCACGTTGACTGCTGGGGAATACTGCAATAGTGATTAATGTTGGGGGTAACCTCTAATTACCTATTTTTTATAGGGACAATTTGCAAATAACCCAATTTTTTTTTTTTGTAAACATATAATTTTACATTTTAAATTAATTTTTGCCCCTTCACTTTATATACATGCAAATTTGATTTGTCTCTCACATATTTATCTTTCTCCTTCAAAATATCTTTTTGGATCCATTTTCTTCTCTCATAAATTAGATAGAGTTTTTTTTTACCAATTAGTGTTTTGTATAGTTATTTATGTATTTTTAAATTTTTTAAAAAAATATATCAAAGTAATTAATTATTATATTATAATTAATTAACTATGATTCATCACACACCTCTCTTCAACAAAATTTTTGGCTTCGTCACTGGGGATAAGTAAGCTAATATGGAAGAGATATGCCTCGGTTTTGAACTTTGGTGTATGTGGTGGTAGGACTGCGGATTTGAAAAAATAGAGTGATGGTAGGGTGGGTTTTGTTAAAATGTGAGGGCGGGTTGTAGAATTAGACTATATATATATATATATATGATTCTGAAAAACCTTACCATTAGTTTTGCAACGAAAAATATTTTCATCTCGAGGTCATTGTGTCCATTAAAATCTCATTGAGATTGAAATTTTGTTTCATTAAATTTGGACCTTTGATTTCATTAAGGGCAATGTTGTCACATAAAAAATTCTTTGACAGTCAATTGGGTTGACAATGCCATTTTGGACCCAGACTTAAATAATTTCCAAAACGAACCCAAAACTCAAATACGATAAACCAAATGGACCGCAAAATCATAATAACAAAATCTATGCAAAGTTCTATGACTTTTAGTTTCTCTACATGCTTTTGGTAATGGCGGTGGCTATTGTAGATATGTTGGTGGCGATGACTATGATCGGCGGTAACAATTAGGGTGGTGGTGGTGACGGTGGCAATGGTAGTGACTATGCTGGTTTTGGTGGTGGTGGTAGCAGTGAAAGTGACGGTGGCGGTGGAGGCAGTGACTATGGTGGTTGTGGTTACAATGAAGGTAGTGTTGTTGGTCATGCGATGGTAGTTGTCACAAGACTAGTAATTAATCAGCGCTTAATACAAAATTTTCACTTCGACTACACCCTATGAGGCACTAAGGTTCCTACTTAGTTAACCCTACATAATATAACACATTACACATGATTCAACCCACATGGAAAAATAAAAGACACACCAAGTAATTTGGGATAAATATTTAGTTTATTGCCTTATTGGATAGCATTGACTCACATTGAACAAGTTATAAGTATTACACAAAGATTAATCCAACAATCTCTTGTCTATTTCTCATCCTTCTCAAATAAAATGAAAAAATAAATGGTTACTTCACCCAATCTTTGCAATAATCAACTATCCATGTGTCATTCACACATCAACAATTCTAGCCAGCGTTGTTTTTTTACACTTCTACCCCTTCTGTAAATAGTGTTTGTGGTTGTATTTTAAAGATAAGGGATAAAAAATGTAAAAACACAAAAAAAATGCTAGCAAACATGACTAGCTAGACTTACTCTTCACACATTTGTAACAAGCAACTAATCGCCTAATCAACACATTTCATCATACGTTCAAATGCATGCCTCATGCATTTGAACATTGTATTGAGCCCTATGGTGTGAGCATCCATACGTGATCATGATCTACCAGTACTCCAGCATCAGTCCATCACCATGCACAACCATCCATACTCATATCAAACAATATGCGAGTCTACTCACACATGGTCCAACATCCAAATCTTGTTCATCATGCATGCAAACCATAAGCATGCATGATCCTTGGTTTGTCAATCCATCACTAAGGCAACGTGTTCACGCCTAGATGACTGTCTAGTCAATCAACAAGTCGTCTCATCAATCTCACACTCATTTCAAATCGTATCACATGTGGTTTGAAGCATGCTTGAGCCATGCTCAGCACTGTGCCTGGCACTAGCTCAATAATTCCTTAAGGCGGCTGAAAAGATAACTTCCCCTATAGTAGATATGAAGCATTTGGTGAATTTTCAAAAAGGAACACTGGAAATTGAGACCATTAGGAATGGGCACTGGATTACCCTTGACCTAGCCCATTCCTTACTACGCTGACCTCAACATGCATTTTTATCATTACAATCCTTACAAAACCCATATAAACGCCTGTTTTATGGGTAAAACCCTTGTAAAAAACCATTTATACGGAAGTATACAACAAGTAAGGATCGAAATTTCCCATGCAATGCCCATACGTATGCATGGCTGGTGTCTGCACCTACACCATTCATCAATTGTCCATCCGCATAAAGTGATCCGACATCCATACTCCACACCCCGCTAGAATGATACTATATTCTTCACTTGGATCCATCCAACAAAGTCTTCTAATCCTCGTCTAGCAACCTTGCACGCATATTAGTCCATGCACACAGTAGCCCATGGGTGCACATATATGATTCACTATGCTGGTTGATCCATCTTAATTTACTGAGGAGCATTGAAAGTACTGATTCACTATGGTGGTAATAGTTGAAGGTAGTGGTTGTGGCTGGTGTGGTGGTAGCATTGAAAGTGGTAGTGATGATAGTAGAATGATTATGAAGGGGTTAAATGTAGAACTTGAGAAATATATGTGAGAGCTTTACAAAGTAATGTAGGAGGTTTTGTTCGTAAAGTTTCGTCGTATTTTACAATTAAGAGATGAGGAGAGCCTAAATTCTAATTCTAACAACTATTTTTCGTAAAGTCAACCAAAGAACCAAATTTTTATCACTGTTATATACAATTGAATATGCATTCTTTTACCATGTACCAAACAGAGCCCAATTTGCAAAATGTTGATGATAGTTATTGTGGTCCTTATGGTCGTAGGTGTTGGTAGTGTTGGTAGTTGTGATGGTGGTGATGGTTGCGATGGTAAAGATGGGGGTGGTTATTGTGGTGCTTTTGATGGAGGTGGCAGTGAACAATAACGATAGTAATGGTAATGGCAATGATGATGACAGTGATGGTGGTGGGGGTGGTGATGGTGATAATGATAATGATGATGATGTTTCTGGGTGCTATATATAATTTTTGCAACACTTGACATGGTCTCACATGATATTATTTTAGTCGCATTAGTTGTATTTTTTAACAAGTTACTTTGGAGGCCAGAGTCGTGTATGCCAGTCTCAACAAGATGGACTGAAGGTTTTAAGAGGGTGTCACCAGCTAATAGAGGAGTGCATACAGAGCACGGGGAAAGTATGGAAGAATATATTGTGCAACATAATTTTGTAGATAGAGAAAGATAGTGTATGTAATAATGTTTGAGAAATATGTATAAGATAAATATAAAAGAGCTTGTAAGAAAGGAGAAGAGGATAGAACAAAGAATTGAGGGAAAACCATTGAGAAGAACAAATGAATAGGGAGTCTCGAAATACATCCACACAATGTTGGTGGTGGTAGTGGTGTTGGTTGCGATGGTCGTTGTGGTGGCGCTAATTGAGCTTGTAAAATCATATAAAAACAAGGGAGAAGTATGCCCAAGTCAAGTGGGAGATATTTAGGTGTTCCAAAGGAAGAAAATTTTCATATCTCCATGGTTTTATGGTTATCATCTAAACAGAAGAGATAAGAAAAGCAAGAAAGAAAGCGTTAAAGGGAGTTATGTATTGGTAGAGACTTCATCTCATCCAAAATCACCCATGGTTTCCATTGGATAGTTCTTTAGCCATTCAGAGACTTCATTTCATCCATCTTTCATTGAGTGAGAGAGTGAATGTAAAGAGTATTTTATCTTTTTTCAAAATCAAGTTTGTTTCCTTGTAATTGGCTCATACCAAGACTTTGACTAAATTTTTTTTAAGTGTTTTCAAAACTACCTATTTGATCAGAAGTCTTGTTCTCAACTAGAAACTTAGTGTTGAACTTAATCCTTCAACACTGTAAATAAATGTTTCCAGCCTATTTGACTAGGCTAAGTTTTTCACCCTGGAGCCTTTATTTATTTGAGTTTTTTTGTTTCTTTTATGATTTAGGCAGGAATCAATCAAATGTGATTGTGGAGAACTAGTTGTACTCAACTACTAGTCTAAAGTTGCAACACAATTCCCCAATGTGTTTGAGTTACTATCCTTTGAATCAGATATTCTTTGGCAAAGTTTTCAAAGAAAAAAATATTTTTTCAAAAGGGACTATTCACCCCCTACTCTCGTTCATCTCCACTTTTGACTTGATCATTTTTCGAATGAACCAATTAAACACAATGGCGGAGAACTACATATAGTCAAACTTCTCTAGAGTTGTAACATTGTTCCTTGATGTATTTTATTGAAGTTAATTTTTTTTTTTAAATCTCTTAACACTCCCACCCCAAATGCCACCAGCATGGTTCAAACCCTAGATTTGTGATACCATCAGCCACAAGTCTACCAATTGAGTTAGTACCTTATTAGCTTTTAGTGAAATTTTTCGAAATTGAATATTACCACAAACTTAATATTACATTGGTCTAGTACTTTCAAACAAACTTAATATTCTTTGATTAAAACTTTGCCATGAAAATCCAGTGGAGAAAAAAAGTGGATGAAGAAAATGTTTCACATTTTTTAAAAGATGCAATTACTAGTATTATCCAATTGGGATAAGTCTAGTCGACCATGCCTCTCCAAGATGCTCTAGAAATACAAGATACTTCGTTTTCTTTATCTCTCTCCATAATTGAGCTATCAAGGAGAAAAAAAAGAGATTTACTGGTTGTTAAAAGAGCTTAAGCAAAATATTAAGCAATTCTAATTGCTACATTCATGCCGAAGAGAAATTAAAAAGTCCTTTCTCATCCCAAATCCATCAACTTTTAAGCATGTGAGCTCATTGCTAAGCTATAAAAGAGTGATGAATTTGAGAGACCTTTTATAATGTTCTTTCTCATCCCAAATCCATCAACTTTTTTTATCATGTCTATTAGAGAGACCTTTTATAAGAATCCTGTGTTATATTCACTTATCAAAGTCCTTTATGAATAAGTTTGGCTTTGTGAGGTCGTGTATGTAGTTTTGAGATAGGAGTATGTTAGAGTGAGTTTTATACTATTGAGGAACTAAGTTATAAAAGCTCATGACGTTTTAATGTCCTTGCACCTAGGAATTAGTCTGAATAAAACCATGGGTGAAACTATTTGCACAGCTCTTGACCCAATTAAGTATTGGGTCTCAAACAGAGCCTAGTACCTAACGGAACTAATTAAGTTATGGACAGGTAAGATCCTAAGCAGAATCCCCTCCATCACGCCTTGATAGTAGAGTCAATGAAGGAGTGAAATACTCGCTATATAAGGTAAACGAAAGGGAGGAGAAATGTACACATTTATATTTCAATTTATAGTCTACATTCATCCTTACTCAGTCACATGACTTTAGCATCGGAGTGCCTTCGTCCATAACAACGGTGATCCTTGACTCACTGCTGTTTATTTGTAGGTCAGGAATTGACATGTACGGATTTGGATGCATCAAATTCCCTAGGTGTTTTGAGTTGGAACGTATTTCCGTGAAAAATACCTTATATGAACTAGCATGATCAGCTGAAGAGGTCCATTTTAATTACCAAACAATATGGACTAGATAAATATAGTTCACTCAACACACCCTATGCTTAGGTTTAGATATTTTAATTACCACTAAAAACCTTGCGTGCTCTTACATGTGCCCATTTGATGCATTGTGACTTTATGAAAACATTGAAGGACCCAATTTACTATATACCTCTTTCATGCTGATGTGGGGTTGAATGGATGTCCACAAGGCAATTAATCTTTAAAAAACAAAAAAAAAAATGAATATTAGTTTTTTATTTTCATTTTTTTCTGAACTTAATTTGAGTTATTGGTTCATGTACACCCAAATTCAACATATGAGTTCATGATTATTGTTTTACAGTGTTTGAAGATGGGATTATAAAGAAATGTTACAGTTCCTATTAAGGAAGTGACAGTGAAAATTATAAGATCATAATTCCCAGCACTTCTACAGGCCATTAAGAATTTCCAGGCCATTAAGAATTTCTGCATAATTCCAGTTAATCATACAAAAAGGGTAATTACATGAACTCCCCATGTTTTAAAAGGGGTTTCCTTCTTGGTCTCTGTGCAATCACTTGTTAATGATTGAAATGATTCATTCTTCATGTTTTAGTTATATGTGGATTTAGTATCCAATATTACCTAAAACGATCCCCACATTCGGAATGATGAAGGTACCCCCATGGATTTGATCCTTCAAAGAGAGAAAATGTGCTTCTATGAATATTATATGAAATATGAATATCATCGATAATGATGATACATCAAATAAGACTTAAATCACGATCGTACACGTGACAAAAATTATCTATCACGAAGAACCAACACTTCAATTTAGGCTCGACCTAAAGGTTCGAAAAGACAAACCTAGTTATTAAAGAAACCTAAAAAGAGTCCTTGATAATAGATCGTAATCAAAGGCGTGCATCCAAGCCCAACAAATTTCTTCCCTTAAAGAAGAGAGACGTTGCAGAGGAAACAAGTTGTGATGGGAATCATTCCCCCAAGGATGTATAATACATCAATGAATGAGGAGACCGTTGCAAAGAACGTCTCCCCTCATCACGCTCTACATGCTTAAGTCATGTGAAAAATTAATGACAACATTACATAAGGTAATAGAACATTCAACAATAAGTATGCAAATAAAACTGAACAATACTCTATACAAATTTAGTCTTCTCTCACATATTAACTGACTTAAGCATAGAAGTGACTTTAATCACTAAAAAAAAATAGTTTTTGAGAATCTAACCTTGTTTTGGATAGAGACCATATTTGAACCCATCTAGAATCACTAGATTTGAACCCATCAGATAATATATAACTTCTAGAATCTGACTATCTTCAACCCAAAATTCTAGGGGTCGAGGGAGGGAACGAGGGAAAGGGGCGAGGGATGGGTGGCTCTCGAGTCCGATGCGCTCATCTTGAGTACGATGCGCTCATCTGAAGCCACCCATCCCTCGCCCCTTTCCCTCGCTCCCTCCCTCGACCCTAGCAAAGCTCATCTTCAATACAGGGCAGCTGGTTCCATTGTACGTACCATGGACTTAGGTTAATTGCATGGGTAGGATTATGTTTCGATTGAAACATTGACTTATATACGTATCAATTGGAGTGCTACATGAACTGACAATATTAAATTGAGTTTAATATCTCCTCGTGTGAATGACTGATTGCCTGGATCAGTGGGATAGAGAGATGAGGTTTGTTCATACTTGCAACTAATTGCTTGTACGTAAGGTAATTACTATATGATTAATTAAGTTTTCCACTTCTTGTTTAACACAGGCTGTCTAATCTTTCCTCCCTTTCTTTTTCTTCTAATGTCAAATTAATTTTCAGAGTTCAAACTGCAGTTTTCGACTACATCTAATCATATTTCATTATACGGTAGTTTGATAAAAATTATTAATGCACCAACCACTACCCTTTATTTTGAGTCAGCTATATTAATTCATTGGTCGATAAAAGTTTGACAACTCTTTTACAAGGGCTTGCACTCAATCTGACCAAGTCCAAGTCCAAACTGGAGTTTGAACTCTGAAAATTAGGTTGACAAAATTTGTAAAAGAGTACAAAAATAGAAAAGTGTGCAAGAATAAAAAAAAGTTAGAATAAGACTCTATTTTGTATAAAAAGTTTTAAGTTTTTTGTTTACATAAAGTTAGGTAGAAGTTAACTTATATAAGTTTGTACTCAGTCAAAAAAATAAATACAATAATACAATTATTTTCTTTACATGGTATCAGAGCAACTTTCTTTGGTGTAAATTCAAGAGGCAATTGAAGCTCCGAGGATTGAAGCTATTCCTCGCCTCCGACGACTACACGCTTTAATTGTAGATCCAAGAGGTGACATCAGAGTTCGCGTACAAGCAACAAAAAATTTCTATCAATCAATCACTACAACTTCGCCTTCATCTTCAAGGCCAAAATCTATCATCATCTTTTTCATCTTATCGAATCAGAACATCACCACCATTTTTGATGCCAATCAACAAGTGCAAGGAGATATCACACAACTTTAAAAAAACATAAAAAAAAATTGCCTCCAAGGAGAACCATTCTCCTATGTCTCCTTCTCACACAACAAACAAATTTTTCGATCGCGATTTAGCCAACAAAATCTTCAAACAACAGAAAATTCACACAGCAAGATCCTCCACTTTGACGTCGTTCCGCTCTCCCTTCGTCCTCTATCTCTCTGTCACATGTTCGATCGCACATCAAATCACACAACAAGGAAGAAACAACAAAGAATAAGAAGAAGAAATAGGGGGAAGACAAAGACATTTGAATCTCTTTCTCTCCGCTATTCACACCCACCATCTTTGGGCAATAACAGCACCAATGTTGAGCAATTCAGCACCAATGCTGAGCAATACCAACATTTGTGTTGAGCAATTTTTTTTTCAAAAAAATTTGTGTTGACTCGAATTGAACAATTTTCTTCATACCAGAATTATTCGAATTGAATAGTCATGCTGACTACTCGAATCAAACCATTAGCCGTTCACTCGATAGCCATGATTTCTTCGTACAAGAGAATCATCCAAAATTCGACTTTAGAGTTTCCTCCAAATTGGACTTCAAAGTTTCCTCCAAGCTGCACATTTCATCTGCGTCTACATGTCCAGCTTGCGGAGGAGTGTGCACTCAACATGCACAAAAATAAGTGAGTATAAGAATAGAAAAATACAAAAATAAGAAAGTGCAAAAATAGGAAAGTGTAAGAATAAGAAAGTACAATAATAGTAAAGTCAGAATATGATTCTATTTTGTATATAAAGTTTTAAGTTTCATGTTTTCATTACTTTAGGTAAAAGTTAGCTTATATAAGCTTGTATTTAGTCACGAAATAAATACAATAATATAATTTTTCAATTATTTTCTTTATAGACTCTCACTCAATTCAAACCATCTCGACTCTGATTTTAAACCAAAGCTAGTTTACTTGGATGATTATGGAAAGTTATTAGATGATGATCTAAAATTCGGATCCACTTTATGCTGCTATGCTCATGCTATACCCTGCCCTGGCCAAACTCTCTAATTCACCTCTCAAACGTGTTATTTAGCCATCTTTCCCCTATCCAATCTCGCCAATTTCTACCATCAATCACAATCCACTCCACCGTCAATCACAACCAACTCCACCCAAAAAGTAAGATTAATCCCTAACAATAATCAACTCATCCAGCCAATTCATAAATCCATCGGTCATGACTAGAAAGCTAGAATCCTATAAAAGGCTCAATTAGCTAGAATCCTATAAAAGGCTCAATTAGGTTCATGTGATTATCCATGGTATTGTGTAATTGACTGACTGTAAAATTGGTACCCATTGATTATACCCATTGTAAAATTGGTACCCATTGATTATACTGTAGTCCAACTACTCCACTTTTGTTTAATATATAATTGAATTCGTTCTTTCTACAAGTTTAAACTTTTAGAGAATTGACAATTTATCATGATATCAGACTACAATCATGGTGAAAATGTTCAATATTTTTCTTTTTAAAGAATTGACAATTTACCAATTCTAAGTGAATTAACACTCAACACTCCCTCTCTCTCTCATCTGCTCATCCTAGAAAAGGCTCAACTAGGTTCATGTTCACCTTGCCCTGCCCCGGGTCAGAAAGTGATTATTTCGTTCTATTGAAATATTAAATGGATTCACTCAAGTTATTCATGAACCTAAATTGCTCATGTACTTATCTACAATAGTATTGTATGAATTTACGATATGATTGTACAATTGGTACCCACCAATTATGTTATAATTTCACAATTTCGCTCTCGCTTAATATATAATTAGATTCACCTGCTTTACAAATTTAAAATTTTAGAAAATTGGCAATTTATCACGGTTGCGAGAACTTTCAGTATTTTCATCTTTAAAGAATTCACAATTTATCTCATTCCGAATCGTGTCAACGCTGAGTACTTTCTCTCTCTCTCACACCTGCACTCACCGCCACTATGAAGTCTCTGATGAGTGACTAGTGAGTGGGCAGGCCCTTCATAGAGATCCTGTCACCCCAATCAACCAATTATCAAAAAAGGAAAAGAAACTCACTGCCGTTTTTCCCGTTATATCTAACTCTCTCTTGTCAATTGTCATTCTCAACCGTTCGTATTTTTCTACCTAATATCCACCGTCCCTGCTTCAGCTTCTACATTTCTTTCTATAAAAACCTTCCCTCCTCACTAACTCTGTTTGAACACCAACCCCAAACAACAACAACAATGATGAAGATCGCAATGGGAGGGTGTAAACCACATTTGACTCACCAGTTTCCGAAACGATCTTCCTTTTCCATTCCAACTGCATCACCACCACCTCGCGAAGTGAAAATCGGAAAGAGATGGGAAGAGATACAAGGGAGCAAAAATTGGCAAGGTTTGCTAGATCCTCTAGATGAAGCTGTAAGAGAGGAAATTTTGCGCTATGGAAAGTTTGTCGAAGCAACTTACAAGTCCTTTGATTTCGATCCTTCATCTTCTACATATGGTACTTGTATTCATCCAAAACATTCTCTTCTACACAAGTCTGGACTTCCCTACACTGGCTACCGTATTACAAGAAACTTACATGCAACCTCTGGTATCCAATTGCCAGGTTGGACAAAAGCCTTCC
The DNA here is from genome assembly GCA_963556465.1 of Berberis vulgaris. Lineage (NCBI taxonomy): Eukaryota > Viridiplantae > Streptophyta > Magnoliopsida > Ranunculales > Berberidaceae > Berberis > Berberis vulgaris. Next base: position 76,705,582 of record OY747136.1, on the reverse strand, counting down.
CAAGCTGGGTTTCGAGCAAGTCTAGTTGGATTGGCTTCGTGGCAGTGTGTCAGGATGAAGAAGAGATCACCAGGTTGGGTCGTCGTGATGTTGTGGTGGCATATCGTGGCACTGCAACATGTTTAGAATGGTTGGAGAACTTACGAACCACATTGACTGAAATTCCACCTGACATTGGTCCTCCAGTGAGTGTGAATAGGTCTATGGTGGAGAGTGGTTTCCTAAGCTTGTACACTTCTAAAACTGAAAATTGTCCAAGTTTAAGAGATGAAGTTAAGGAAGAAATCGGAAGAGTCATCCAATCTTACGGCCATGAACCACTCAGCTTTACTATCACAGGGCACAGTCTTGGTGCGGCCCTAGCTACCTTAACTGCGTATGACATTACAACCGCATTCCATCAGAAACCACCAGTTACGGTCATGTCATTTGGTGGACCGCGTGTTGGTAACAAAAGCTTTAGATCCCAAGTAGAAAAATGCGGAAGTAAGATACTTCGTCTTGTCAATTCCACAGATGTGATCACCAAGGTACCCGGCTTTGTGGTCAATGAGGATGAGGAAGATGAAGAAGAAGAAGAAGATGATGACATTCATGTTGCGGGGTTACCATTACCAAGATGGCTATACAAGTGTGCGGAAAACACTCAATGGGTGTATGCTGATGTGGGTCATGAACTCGGACTCTCCAGCATTAACTCCCCTCTTTTACCAGGACAAACAAATCCGTCAACATGCCATGAACTTGACACTTACCTTCACTTGGTGAACGGATTTGAGAGCACCACTTGTCCATTTAAGGCTTCAGCGAAGAAGATGCTTAAAGGATGTAGAAAGAAGAAGGCGCGCAACATTTTTTCGTGGTCATGGTGAGACAGAAATGCTTACACCAAGCGATCAAAATCATGCCCTGCACGTTGTACATTGCTAGCTAGTGTATCTTTTGTACATAACTTATACGATTTCTTATTCATTTAAATGGAGAAGATCAGAAGAGAAGAAAATTTTGTGATCCAATTATTAAGTAGATAGAACTAAAACAAACATGATAATAAACACGTACTGATCCATCTGATCTGTGCTGGTCTTGTCAAAGAAGGGAGGTGCGCGTTCTTATTTTTGTAAAAAATGACGCATTTTCTGCTTTTGAGAAACTAAAATGCGCTGTCACACTTCCAATAGTTGTAATAGTATCCTTTGACTTTTAATGGATGTTTTATTTCTGGTAACCAACGATAAAGTTTTGCCTAAAAGCACATTGTCAGCAATGATTGTGATTTCGATTTTGAAGTTAATTTCAGTTTCCCGATTTTAACAAATTTTAAGGATATATGAAATATGTTATAATAGTAAGCCTCAGTCTCTTTCTCTTGTGGTCATTTGGATTTTGAGTGGTTGCTTTGCCACAATGGGGAGGGAGGGGGGCAGAAGTTTTTAATGGAATAATTGATTGAAAGAGTGAATCATGATCCCCATAGTAGACAAAGACTATAAGCACTATGGACTGGTAACATGAGAGGTGAGGACCTACTCAGGTGCTGTAGCGCATTCAACACTACTACTGTTCAATCATTTAGTTATATTTGTTGCAGACTTTCAGACAGTTGTTGCTTTGCCTCTTAATTTCTTATTTTTTTTAATAAATGAAAATTCAAGATTTAACTTGGAAAATTTCTTAAACGGAAAATAGATATGGAAATTGAAATTGTTTTTATGAATCCGATTCCGAGGCTTTCCCTCGAACTTGGATTCCCATGAGTAGTGAAAAATCAGTCTTATGAAAAATCGAGTTTCCGTGAGTGAATAAACAACCAAACAACAAAAATCTATATAACGAAGGAAATGAATTCCATTTTCCAAGGAAAACGGCTAACCAAACAGACCATGTATAGCTAATAATTGTCAGACCAGTAATTGACTATCGGTATTTCTCATTCTAGTAATTTGGCTCATTGAATTATCTAAATTACCCATAATTTTGTAGTAATAGTATCGTGAGGAAGTTTCCCTTCTTCTTATTTTAATTATCACTTTCTCTTCTTCTTTGATTATCATTTTCTTTCTCTCTATTTATGCTTTTTAGAAAATGTTAATTTAGGTTTTCTTTGTAATCCAATTTTTTGTTTGCAATCTTGGAAGGGGGTTTTCAAACGTGTGTTGATTTTGGGAGGTTTGGAATTGGGCATTTGTGGTTGCAGCAATCGACATGGTTGCAAGACATACATTGTTTTTCTTTAAAAAAAAACATTTAAAAACTAAAAATTAGAATAACAAGTGAAAATTAAATGTTGCTTAATGAGGTGTTTGGGTTTTTAGTTTTCTAATTTCTTAATTATATCTTGACACTAAACAATAATGCACCATTGTCCTAATATTGAAGGGGAAAAAACAAATCCTTCATTCCTTCTTAATCTCAAAAACCCGTGACTAAGCATTCAACATTCACAAATCGCAGTCCATTAACATCAAATTGTTTTCATTTGTAATTTGTAATTTTCATTTGTTAATATGATTTGCAACTTAGCGACGGCTTCAAAGTTGTCCCTAAATAGCCACGGCAAATACCGTGGTTGTTTTGTCAATTAGATTTGCAACTTAGCGACGGCTTCCATGCCGTCACTATTTTTCAATTTGCGACAGCCTTAGCCAAAATTTTAAACACTTTTAGCGACAGAATTTTTCGAGTTAGCGACGGTTTTTAGCCGTTACGAATTAGCTACGGGATAGTTTACCGTTACTGATTTAAATAGCGATGATTAAAATAGCTATGGTATTGCGACGGTTGTTGAGCCGTTGCTGATTCATTTTAGCTACGATTTTTTGACAATTAGCAACAGTTTTTAGCCGTTGCTGAATTGACTTTTTTTTGTAGTGCAAACCAGATCTGTAGATCTCAAACAAATCAAACGAAATAACTATAACATTCAACGAAACGAACCTTCTCTGATTCCTTCCGAGCGACACTGGGCAAGTAGAAGAATAACCCTTTCCCTATCTTGGATTTGGGAGAAAATGGGATATGGTTGAATCGTGATTTGAGTAGAGTGAATCTTTGATTTGAAGAAGATCGATCAAAAGTGAGAGATGAACACTTCAATAAAACATGCATAGATCGAACATGGAAAATATCTAGGGTTTCGCTATAGAAACAAAACACAAAATGAAACAGAGAAGTAAATAAGTGAGAGAACTTACAGAGACATGATTTTTGTTTGAGAGATAGGAGAGATTTTATTTTGTTTTGGTTTGCTTCATTTTCTCTCTTCCGAAAAGAGAAAAAAAAAAGTCTGAAATCGCATGATCTAATGTTGGACTTGATCTAGCAAGTTTTCGAAGCTAATAGCATTTTCTATAACTCTTTTTTTTTAATCAAAAAACCGAAATTGCATTATTTAAAAGGAAAAGCCATTTAGGTACAAAGTACATCACATCTCAAAATCAACATTACTACAATTACCACTACTATCATTAGCATAGATTGATGCAATCAACTGGTGAGTTGTTAAGTTCATATTCCTTCCAAGTGAAATGCTCTTAAACATTCAAAGAAATATAGTTTGTGTTCTAGATGATGCTGCAAGGTAACCTTCTGCTGCCATGATAAGTGTTCGTTGTTACCATCGATCACTTTTGCAATGACTTTGCTATCAGTTATTACTATAACCTTTTGTACCCTTTCGCAATTGCTCATTCACTTGCTAGTCTGACCCCTTTTTGTTCAGCTTCAAAACTTGTTGTCACGCCTTTCCCACACTATCCTTATTATCTTACCATCTGTATCAGTTGCATAGAAAGCAAAACAACTATCACACATGTTATTGTGGAAAACATCAGTGACCAACATAATAAAATCATAACTTGCCAATTTTTAAGCCTACTAAAAAACCTTTGAAATAACATAATTATTTGCATTTGTGTGTGAGCATCACTAATATCAGTTTGTTGTTGTTTTATATTACTTTAAATCTGCTAGAGATTTACTGAGCTATTGGCTAATCTTGCTATCATTTGTACTCTAAATTGTTTGTGTTCAAACACCAACTTGTATCTAACCTGCCAAATTTGATAAAGGACTGGAGTTGTTCTAACCATGCTTTGTTTTCTTTCATATACCCACTGAAATTAATTTCATGTACTTTAGCCCCTGGAGTTAATTTCATGTCATAGGAGTTGCTTAATTAGGCTATCAGAAAGTTGTTATCATAGGTTATTTTTGTCGTAGTGGTTATTAATAATAGTCTTTCATCGTCAACATGATTTGCCTTTGTCGCTTATACAAAATTGTTCAAACCAAGACTACAATAAAACGGTGATGTGATAATTTGCAGTGGTGGTGGTTTAACATTGGGACAACTGAAGTATTAGTATTGAGCTAATTAGAGTTATTAGTGGTGATTTAGTATTGAGACCGTTTGGAATTATTAGTGCTAAGAAATTTGCCGAATATGGTGTTAATTGGTAGTTGAAGGTTTGTTCGCGCTGAGAAGAATATGAGAATAAAATGTTCTTTTAAAATATTTGCTTTCGAGTGATTATATCTTGAAGGTACATTACATCGAAGCCGTATGGCTATTATTGAAGACGAAACGAAAAAATATCTTCTAAAACTTTTCATAACTAGTGTCAGTACACTCTTAAGAGATTAGATAAAGATAATTCTTAAAATATGATTTTTGTCTCGTCATCAATAATAGTATTTCTTTACCGATGTAACGTACTTTCGTCGTTTCAACAAAATTTTCTAAATGAAGACTATAATTACTAAGAGGGATGAGAAGGTTGTCACTAGTCGTGGTGGTTTAATATTGGGACAACTACAATTATTAGTGGTTGTTTAATGTTGGGTCAGGTAGAGTTATTAGTGGTGTAGCTAGGATGCCATTCAGAAACAACACAAGAAATCCTATACTTGCTTTCATATCTATCTTTCTAGCTACACTATCGCGCCGGAATGTAGTAGAAGTAGATAATTTGAGTCATTTGATGTAGGGGTGGGCACAGGACGGGATATGACGGGATGAACCTCATCCCATTCGTTCAGGATCGGGATGGGATACACCTCATCCCGACCCTCATCCCATCCCAAACGGGTTCTGAACGAGAAGGGACAGGATGAGTATATAGTCAATAGTCATCCAACGAAGAAAAATAAAAGAATTACATCTCATATTACTCAGATACCAATGCTAAACTCATGTACATTTATCGTAACAATATTATAATTTATCGTCCAATGAACTTGGAGTTTTTTTTTTTAATGTTAAACATCCTTTATGTGATACACTAACCAATAGTTGTACATATAACTCATAGTGTAAAACTAATACAAACCATCATTTGTGTTTATTTTCTACAAGAATAATTGTCCTATAACCAATTTAAAATGTGAAAAAACATAAATTTTCATTAGTTCTATTTGACCTAAAGTATTCAAACTTAAGTTTCTATCTAAACAAATAGTACCAAATCAAGCAAGTAAATTTTCAAACAGTATATATTTTGATTTAATTTCAACACATCCTAAATTTTCCTTTAAAAGAGTAGTTTGATCAAAATTAATAATATTAATAATAATAAACTATAAATAAAAAAGTTCGGGATGGGCATGATTGAAAATCTCCATCCCACTCTAGATCGGGACAGAACGGGCCGGATTGAAATGAGTTTGATCAATCCCAATGAGACTGAGAAAAAAATCAAAACAAGACGGATCGGGACTAAGACAAAATCAAGATCGCGAGATGAGATGCCCACCCCTAATTTGATGTAGGATAATGGTGGAACAAAATTTGAGTTATTAAGTTCCCCACCCCAACTATTCAAAATCTATTTCTAGTGCTACATTTCATAGGGCGGTGGACCCAGCTTAGGTGTCACCCCAAACATTCGAAATTTGATTGTAATGGTGGGCGCAACTAAGGTAAAAATAAAAAATAAAAAATAAAAACCAATTTTTTTTTACCCGGTGGACACCTTTTGTTCTTTGTATATACAATTTAATTAGTAGGCCCAATTACTAAATCTTAATTTAAGAAAAAAAAAATACATTGTCAAGTACCTGAAGCCAGCCGTGGGTCAAACTGAATTCTGATCATGATCGGGAAGAAGGGTGACCCGAAGTACTGCATGTTCCACGGATTCAAAAGCCCTAACATCATAATAAGATATATGGGAATGGCAGACTGTCCATCCCTTCTACAGAGTACAAGAAGCCAACCCTAAAAAATCAAATCGAAAGCTCAAGAATCTGTGGGTGAACATGTTTCAGCAATGACGGAGCGCAACGAATGAGGCATCTCCACGGTTCAAATTGTTAATTATTGTATACAAATTCCAACATATTTTAGACATTACAAAATCTAACTTAAAAAATATCTCACCCAATTTGCTAAATCTAGGGAGCGATGGCAGTCTCCCTAGCTCCCTAGACTTACTCCACCCAATTTATTAATTACAATACAATACAATTTTGCAATTCAATTTTGCAACTCAAGCAAATACATTTCCCAATGAGGATTGAGAACAATAGTGACTCGGATGAAGAAGATGGATTGTCATTCAGATCCAGATATCATATCAAAAAGAAAAACTCATGAAATTTAGGTTGGGAACGTACTATCCAAGAAAGTGGAAAGGGCTGATCTTACTTGCTAGTGGAAAGGGTTGATGTAAAGGGATTTTGGCTTTAGGTTTTCACTTGAAACTTCATACTGTTGATCACTCGACTCATACATCAAATCACATTTTCTAAGTGCAGTAATACGAGGAGTCCTTTAACTTGCAATCTTTGCCATTCGTGCATATCTATATAGGACACCCTGTATGTATATAGCCTAGTTATTTAGGCAGCTGATCATTGTTGATAGATGGTGACTTTCTCATCCTCAAAACAAGATTGGAAGGTCAAGCTTTATGAATATCGAACATTAAAGCTATATATAGATGTGGTTAATTAGAGACTTTGAATATTTATGTGCTATAGAGAAAAAATATAGTGATCCTCCTGTTTACTTGGATAAAGTCTGGCTAATGGGGGAATCACTAACTCAAATGATTACTACGTCGTCTCATCATCTTGGGCACGTACTGTCAAATAGATGTACATGCGATGTGATATGGTACAAGGATCTCTATTCTATCCAATTCACTAGTTAGTTCAATATCACAAAGTGGAGTGAGGCTCGGAAACCATTCCAAGTAATTACTTACTTTTGTAGTTTACAGTTTTCACATTTACTAAAACAATGTAACAAATAGTTAGCTGGCTAGCTAGCTAGATCGTAGTATATTGAGACTAGAAGTCCACTTCACCAGTTTTGTAGATCCTGACCTTGATATATGCTAGATATGCTCTCTTTATTATACGAAGCTTTTAGAGAAGTTGGCAATTTAACATGGTATAGTTGCTAATGTGTTTTCCAGCCATTACGTTAAGGAGGAGTATTGAGACTAGAGGCCACTCCACCCATTCCGTAAACCCCGACCTTGATTTATGCTAAATATGTTCTCTCTATTAACTTAAACTTTTAGAGAAGTTGGCAATTTAACAGTATATAATATTCAACCACAGTGATGGATTTTGAAATACTCTTTTACTTTCCATCTTATATATAAGGGTATATAGTAATGATTATCGCCACTCAAAGTTCAGATTATACAGAAAGTGCTCTAGATATCACAATGACAATTATGTACTCAACTTTATGATATGTAATTTAAAAAAAATGAAAAAGATAAATCCTTCGTGTTAAAGTAAGAGAGAATAATTCAAATAAGCTACTACTTTCATACATCAATGATATGGTTATTATCAGAGATGACTTCGACCAAAGAATAAATGATCAAATAAGCTACTAGCTTAATCATAGGCCAAGTGGCTTCTTTCATGGCAAGGTAGTCGGTGAAAGAGAAAAGACTAATACAATTTTTTCGCAAGCTACAAAAGTCCAAGTCGGTGGTCCAAGTCTAGTGTACCAGCTGTGCCTACGGCCATACACTTTTCACACAGTGTTTACCCGTGTATAGTGGCATGTCTTTGATATGCCATTTTAGTCCTTGGGTCGTGTCTTCGGTACTCTCCAAATAGATCACTAAATTAACGAATATGAAAACATATTACGGGTTACAATTAAAAAAAAAATCAAACATATTGTCACATGTCTTACAAAACATATCTCAATATAAGATATTCTCAAGTAATATTATGAGGAAGTTTCTTAATTTTTCATTTAACTTTTTTTTTTTTGCTACTCTTTCTTTACTTCGATTTATATAGATAGGATTTTTCAAGTGCTTGCACTATTTCATAGGGTGTCAAATCCTTGCTTCATGAAAATGTCACTAAATTTATTTTTTACTATTCATATATTTATTTAATAAAAAGATGATACTTAGTTCATCCTTACTACTATGCTTAACAATAATCTACACATTGCAAACGATTTGGTTTATAACTCAATGAGAATGCAACCGATTATTTGTAAACACATTTTAAACCTTTGGGCCAATTCAAGTATTAAAAGTCCACACTGATTCATGGGCTAAAATGTCCAAAAAGAAAGGTTGCATGTCCAAGTAAATATTTCTGTTGTAAAGCACACATAATCAATATCATTTCGACACGTGGGTTCCATGTGAGTGTCAGTTTAACAATCCCCCTATTGTCTAAATTAGGGGTGGGCATCTCATCTCGTGATCCCGATCCTGATCTCGTCCCGTCCTGTCCCGATTTTTTCGGGTCCTATTGGGATTGATCAATCCTATCCTTATCTCGATCTCGTCCCGTCCCGATCTAGAGTGGGATGGGATACGGATGAAAATTTTCAATCCCGTCCCGAACTGATTTTTTAATATTTAATATGAAATATGTAGTGATACATCAAAATAGACTGATCATCATGGCTGAGCACGTTGCATAGAGACATCAGGAAAATACAATGCCCAATCTATTGGGCTTCACAAAGCCTAAGAAGAATAAAGCCAATTACAGATACCCAAATGATGCCTACCAATGAGGAGATGTAAATAGGGCCCGAATCCAGGCCCAAACGAGTCGGAGCCCGAGTCCAGGCCCGACACCAGTTCTATCATAAAGAAGAGGAACGTTGCACCAAAAAAAAGTCGTGGAAGGAGTTACGCCTCCACGAGCGCATTTCCATTAAGGAGGAGTTTGTTACAAGAAACATCCCATTCTGTTGTGCCTCACATGCTTAAGTCACGCAGAGAGTTAACATCGACCATTATAAAAGGTAAAGCGAGAACATTCGACATAGCAACTTTAACTGAGTTTTGTACAGATTTACATCCTTCTTCCAACAGAGTTACTGACTTAAGCATCGAAGTGCCTTCGGCCACCAAAAATGTGGTTTTCTGCAGTCTAACAACTGTTGTGCAGGTCAAACTCACAGGAGGACGATTTTTGTCCGTAGTGAATGACGAATTTCCTCTTTTCAGATACAAAACACACAAGTAACAAAGCTCACCACAACCGAATGAAAGATCAACGAGGCATCAGAAGGAACGATGCAGTCTACAGACCCACAATCAAGTAATGATCACAACAATTCTCTCGTCGTCGGCTCAAGGAGAAGATGTGGCCCAAATCACCGAGCCAATAACATCTGAGAATGAGGATCCGCTGCACACAATAGTCCAGACAGCCCAGACAAATGTCAACACCACTACGGATCTTGGTGCTTATAACCCAGATGGAGCATGTAACAATGATACTGGAGAAGATCGCGCAAAAACACATTCAACTAGTTAACCCAGTTCAAACACAGCAACAACAAAACTCTGCCAATCAAACTCAAGAAAGTTGTCAAATCCTAGCAGAACCCCAACAACGAAAATTTCGAAAGCAGTGAGCTTCCACGAGGCAAAAATCCATTCTATGAAGGGACACTTACCGAAATCCCATTCAGAATAAGGGTCACGGATCCTGACGTATTATATGAATTGGCAAAATCGCCATTTTCAGACACTCTCACGAAAGCAACAATGCCAAAAAATTCATTCCACCAAAGTTCAAGGTGTATGATGGTACTTCCGACCCGACCGATCATTTAAGACATTTTCACCACATGATGGCTCTGAAGGAGACCACATAATCAATTTTATGCATAACGTTCTCGATTAGCCTCACTTCAACAACAATGAACTGGTTCAATAGTCTACCACCAAGATCAATAGATTCCTTTCAAGCCCTAGCCACCGCTTTCATCACCAGATTTATCGAAAGCCAACGAATAGGAAAGGGCCACACTACCTACTGCATATATGAGAGAAACCCAAAGAAACGATACGAGAATATGTCACCCGCTTTACCAGTGAACTGACAATGATCGACGGATGTAGCGATGACACAGTTGCAATAACCTTCATGGCCGGATTAAAGATAGGTCCTTTCTTTGATGCTCTTAACATGGAGCCACCAAAGGGCATGACAATCCTGCTAAAAGTAGCATAAAAGCATATCTCCCTAGAAGAGATGAAAGCAGACAGGAAGAAAAATGATCAAGAAAGAGAAATGAAGACAACGGACAACAGGAAGGCAGCACCCATCGAAAAAACATCGAAGTAGCGGTAAGAATGGTTCGCGACGACTGGAATTCGGGAAGTCGCAACCAACACGACCCAGACACGAACGGGTAACGAGCGTAATGAAAAACGCATACAAACCATACACAACTCTGAAGACAAGTTGAGCAAAATACTAAAACGCATAGCGAAGTGGGATAACATTAACTAACCGCTTCAAATGAGAAGAGACCCAAAGGAAGAGATAAAAGCAAATACTGCACATTCCGTAAAGACCATGGACACGATACTGAAAAATGTTACAACCTAAAAGACGAAATTGAACACTGGGCTTAGAAAGGACTACCAGACAAATTCATCGGAATGCCAGAAAAACAGATCAAATGGAAAGATAAAACAGACAATGCTTCGAAAATTGATATACACCACACGCTGCACATTTAAGGGAAACGAAGCACGCAAATAAGCAAGGTAAACCCCTCACTCATCTATATCAGAATGAGGGTACCAACAAAACACTTCATGAAACATGGAAAGGCCTACATCATCCAATCCGTACAAATAAAAGGACCTCATCAACAATTGCAAGATCAAGTCGGACCACTAAACAATACAAGAGCAAAAAACATAGAGAAACAAAACACTAGCCCTCAATGCAAAGACTGACAACGAGCAAAGGAAGACAAAGCAAACAATATTTTGAATCGGTATAAAGGCCTTAATGGGAAAATCTGATGAAATATTCAAGAAGACATCAATAAAGATTACGGATTTATGAGTTCCAAATTCTCGCATGGACAACAAACCGGTTGTACAAAATTGTTAGGCCGTAAAATTCTGACAGGAAAAAGTTCTGGTCTGATCAACCACGAAGTAAACGTTGGACACCCGAGTCACCAAAACATACAAAAACTTTGAATCGACCAAGGTGTCAAGTTAACAAAGTAAAGGTTGGACACCCGAGTCACCTAAACATACAAAAACTTCGGATCGACCGAGGTATCGAGTTAACGAAGTGAAGGTTGGACACTCGAGTCACCTAAACATACAAAAACTTCAAATCGACAACAAACAAAAACTTTGAATCGACCGAGGTGTCGAGTTAAGGAAGTGAAGGTTGGACACCCGAGTCACCTAAACACAAAAACTTCGAATCAACCGAGGTGTCGAGTTAACGAAATGAAGGTTGGACACCCGAGTCACCTAAATATAAAAGCTTCGAATCGACCGATGTGTCGAGTTAACGAAGTAAAGGTTGGACACACGAGTCACCTAAACACAAAAACTTCGAATCGACCGAAGTGTCGAATTAACGAAGTAAAGGTTGGACACCTGAGTCACCTAAACACAAACAAAAAGTTCAAGCTAAGGAAACGAATTAATACGGTTTTAAAAAATATAGGAAAAAACAACCATTTACAAACAAATTAGAAAGAACGACAGCGACCAGCAAATAAACAATAAACAAGCACGAAGGCAATTATAAAAGAGCTAGATACAAAAGCTACGATAGCTACACAAAACAAAAGATAATCTTTATTGATCAATACCTATGTTACATCTTGATAAGGCAATAAATAAGTATGAGAGGTAACAAGAGCAATGGCATGATCAATATAAATCGAAACCGGAGAAGAAATCATTTCAGGAGAAGGGAGCACCAACGACTTCGAAATGCTTAGAAGGGGCAATGACCCCTCTGCTGCTGGAGCAGGTTTCTCGGCATCATCATCCTCAAACGCTTCACCAACCAAATGACAATACCTAGACAAGTCTTCCCCGAGCCCTTCGATATAATCAAAAAGCTCAACCCGCCCGTCAACAACTCGTTTCCAATCCTCAACTTCGACTACACGAAGCTTATCCTTAGTAGCAGTTGGTTCAGTTTTGGTCGTGACAAGCCGCTCTTCAGCAGTGGAAAGCATACCAGAAGCATCTGCCTTGACATCACGAAGTGCAACAGTTATTTGTTCCACCCGCCTTTCACAGTGTTACACATAACAGATTGCTCCAATCCAGAACAATAAGCTTCATCGAAAGCAGTTTTTTCAATAGATAACTCCTTTTCCAGATCGTGAAGATGAAAAAAACCCCCATCTAGGTTAGCTCTCAAGGAGTCAAGATTAGCAACAAACGTATCACGCAGATTTTTTTGCCTTCGTTAGAGATTCTCGAGCAGTCATAGCAACTTTCTCCAAGTCCGTGCATTGTATCTTCAACACATCAAATTGAGAAAGGACATGAGAAAATACCAGCCATAGCGCTGCCAACCTCCTCTCCAAAAGAGCCATTTGATCAAGACCAACTCGATAAACCGAGTCCATTACCCTCGCATAGGTGAGATGGTTCATCTCGTCCATTACCTGCTCAAGACGATGGTCGATATGATCAAGCGGTTTAAGCACGGACATCAAGGGCCTCTCTACCAACCGCCTGTACAATTCATTCACCAATTTATGTGCACTATCTTGCACGTCGAGCTGGGTAAACCAACAAAACTTACTGTCAGATTTAATACAGATGTCCTTCGACCCAAACTCAGTCCAATTAATTCGTGGGTGGGGGACGCGAGGATCCGGAAGCACCGAAGAGCCACCTCCGACAACAAGGAGAATAGATGGAATAGCGGTAACAGTGGAAAAACCACATTTGCCCTCCCGTCGAGAAGCATCTGTGGCAAAAGAAGGGCTGGTGGTAGCAGCAGGAGCGGGAGAAATATGTCAAATAGGAGAAAAAACTAGAAACCCAGCCGCCTCACTAACATCACTAGAAGGAGTGGGAGAATGATCCCCACGACTTCGACCGCCAACATTGCCTTTAGACTATTCCATCGCCAACTGGAGCATTTTCTTATTAATGGCTCAAGGATCGTCATTAGGCAACTCGGCAGTGTCCGAAACACCATAAGCAGAAAGGAACTTCATCTCATTGTCATCCAGCGGACGAATAGTCTCATTCTCACTCCTTTCCAATGCAAGCCTTAACTCCTCAGACTCCTCAAGAGATTCACTATCCCTTTTTACAACATCATCGTGAGAAGAACCCGGGCGAAAAACAATATCCCGAACAGAACCCTGATGAGTCAGAAGCCAAGTAGAACTACGATTCCAAAGTCGTTTCTTCCTTGGAACTTGAACAGAATCTATGGGCAATTGCCTTGAGGGACGAATGGACCTCGCCAGCTTTTGTTTTTGCGAAACAGAAGCGAAAACAGTGATGGGAGCATTGAGATCCGTAACATCTCGGACGAAGCTCACTTTCCAATCAATGCTAGCATCACTAACACAAAAACGAGCAATATGGCCAACACAAGCCTTAGCACGAGCCTCAGTAACAAAGCTCGTTTCGCTTCATTCATAGTGTATAGACCACTACGCTTCGGGATGCCATCGGAAAGAAATGTGTCAACAGGAAAACGAGCAAGCTTCAAGAATTCTTCACTTATCTTCTGTTCCTCAGCTGATAAAAGAAGATTCTTCTGCCTGTTGGGAACCCGAAATGACCAGAAGATCAACCGACCTTTTAATCGAAAGTGGCCAAAATTCACGAAAGCATAGAACCAAGACCGTGACCAATCACGGATATCGTCACTAAGGTTCTCAAAACAATCAGGAGAACGAAGGAAACAAATCTCCCTATTAACCAACAGACCAACCACCGAATGTAGAATCCTAGCAGTTAAAGGAATACCAGCAAGAGTAGCCATCCCGTGGGAAGAGACCATCACCTTCCAACCATTGGGGCCCATCTGGGCATGAGAAATACCCAAGAGATTCAGATATTCCTAGAATAATTCACGAACATGGAACAGAAAACCAGAAGAAAACATGCACGAATACAGTGCAATGTATCCAGCCCTTGGGTTACAAGGGCTATCATCCGCTCCATGCAGGATAAGCTCGAGGTCAGGTAGAAGATTGTAATCGGAATGAAGGCTCTCCATAGTCGACTGAGAAGTTCTATTGGGAGAATAATGGGCCTCACAAAGAGTCAGCAACTTACCACTGAACTTATCACTAACAGACATTGTTGAGGAGCAAAAGAGCAAGGAAAATGGAGAATAAGGAACTAACAAACCCTAAATTCAAAGATAGCGTGAAGAGGGAAAACGTATTCACCACATTTCCTTTTTATAGAGCCAAGCGACAAAAAGACGGCTCATGGGACAGCGTGTGAGATATGATGGGGATGCGAAATCCTAAAAATGTGTGCAAGAAACGAACGGACAAGCAATAATGAAATGCAAAGTTGAACCGTCACCGGAGTCAGTGGCCATCAGCATACCCACCAACTAAGGGGGAGTAGCTGATGATACATCAAAATAGACTAAACAACACGACCGAGCACGTGGCATAGAGACATATCATGAAAATAAAAAATTCTAAATGGCGAGGAAACCAGCGAGGGGGAGGGTGTGATCGCGCCTGCACCCTCGAGATGCGCAGCAACACGAATATCGAGGGGGATGAGTGGTAAAATCCCTCGCCCTCGCTGGTTTCCTCACCCCTTTACTCGACAATAAAAAAGGTTCCATGAAAATACAGACTGATCATCACGACTGAGCACGTGGCATAGAGACATTACGAAAATACAACGCCCAATCTTTGGGTTTCACAAAGCCTAGGAACAATAAAGCCAATTACAGAGACCCAAATGAGGCCTACCAATGAGGAGACGTAAATAGGGCCCGAATCCAGGCCCAAACGAGTCGGAGCCCGAGTCCAGGCCCGACACCAGTTCTATCGTAAAGAAGAGGAACATTGCACCAAAAAAGAGTCGTGGAAGGAGTTACGCCTCCACGAGCGCATTTCCATTAATGAGGAGTTTGTTACAAGAAACATCCCATTCTGTTGCGCCTCACATGCTTAAGTCAAGCAGAGAGTTAACATCGACCATTATAAAAGGTAAAGCGAGAACATTCGACACAACAACTTTAACTGAGTTTTGTACAGATTTACATCCTTCTTCCAACAGAGTTACTGACTTAAGCATCGGAGTGCCTTCGGCCACCAAAAATGTGGTTTTCAGCAGTCTAACAGTTGTTGTGCAGGTCAAACTCACAGGAGGACGATTTTCGTCCGTGGTGAATAACGAATTTCCTCTTTTCAGATACAAAACACACAAGTGAAAAAACTCACCACAACCGAATGAAATATCAACGAGGCATCAGAAGGAACGATGCAGTCTACAGACCCACAATCCAGATCACAACAATTCTCCCATCGACGGCTCAAGGAGAAGATGTGGCCCAAATCACCGAGCCAATAGCATCTGAGAATGAGGATCCGTTGCACACAATAGTCCAAACAGCCCAGACAACTGTCAACACCACTACGGATCCTGGTGCTTATAACCCAGATGGAGCATGTAACAATGATACTGGAGAAGATCGCGCAAAAACACATTCAACTAGTTAACCCGTTCAAACACAACAACAACAAAACTCTACCAATCGAACTCAAGAAAGTTGTGAAATCCTAGCAGAACCCCAACAACGAAAATTTCAAAAGCAGTGAGCTTCCACGAGGCAAAAGTCCATTTTATGAAGGGACACTTACCGAAATCCCATTCAGAATAAGGGTCACGGATCCTGACGTATTATATGAATTGGCAAAATCACCATTTTCAGACACTCTCACGAAAACAACAATGCCAAAAAATTCATTCCGCCAAAGTTCGAGGTGTATGATGGTACTTCCGACCCGACTGATCATTTAAGACATTTTCACCACATGATGGCTCTAAAGAAGACCACATAATCAATTTTATGCATAACGTTCTCAATCAGCCTCACTTCAACAAAAATGAACTAGTTCAATAGTCTACCACTAAGATCAATAGATTCCTTTCAAGCCCTAGCCACCGCTTTCATCACCAGATTTATCGAAAGCCAACGAATAGGAAAGGGCCACACTACCTACTGCATATCTGACAGAAACCCAAAGAAACGATACGAGAATATGTCACCCGTTTTACTAGTGAACTGATAATGATCGACGGATGTAGCGATGACACAGTTGCAATAACCTTCATGGCCGGATTAAAGAGAGGTCCTTTCTTTGATGCTCTTAACTTGGAGCCACCAAAGGGCATGGCAATCCTGCTAAAAGTAGCATAAAAGCATATCTCCCTAGAAGAGATGAAAGCAGACAGGAAGAAAAATGATCAAGAAAGAGAAATGAAGACAACGGACAACAGGAAGGCAGCAGCCCATCGAAGAAACATCGAAGTAGCGGCAAGAATGGTTCGCGACGACTGGAATTCGGGAAGTCGCAACCAACACGACCCAGACACGAATGGGTAACGAGCGTAATGAAAACCGCATACAAACCATACACAACTCTGAAGACAATTCGAGCAAAATACTAAAACGCATAGCGAAGTGGGATAACATTAACTAGCCGCTTCAAATGAGAAGAGACCCATAAGGAAGAGATAAAGCAAATACTGCACATTCCATAAAGACCATGGACACGATACTGAAAAATGTTACAACCTAAAAGACGAAATTGAACACTGGGCTTAGAAAGGACTACTAGACAAATTCATCGGAATGCCAGAAAAACAGATCAAATGGAAAGATAAAGCAGACAATGCTCCGAAAATTGATATACACCACACGCTGCACATTCAAGGGAAGCGAAGCACGCAAAGAAGCAAGGTAAACCCCTCACTCATCTATATCAGAATGAGGGTACCAACAAAACACTTCATGAAACATGGAAAGGCCTGCATCATCCAATCCGTACAAATAAAAGGACCTCGTCAACAATTGCAAGATCAAGTCGGACCACTAACAATACAAGAGGAAAAAGCAAAGAAAAACAAAACACTAGCCCTCAATGCAAAGATTGACAACGAGCAAAGGAAGACAAAGCAAACAATATTCTGAATCGGTATAAAGGCCTTAATGGGCAAATCTGATGAAATATTCAAGAAGACATCAATAAAGATTACGGATTTTTGAGTTCCAAATTCTTGCATGGACAACAAACCGGCTGTACAAGACTGTTAGGTCGTAAAAGTATGACAGGCAAAAGTTTTGGTCTGATCAACCACGAAGTAAACGTTGGACACCCGAGTCACCAAAACATACAAAAACTTCGAATCGACCAAGGTGTCAAGTTAACAAAGTAAAGGTTGGACACCCGAGTCACCTAAACATACAAAAACTTCGGATCGACCGAGGTATCGAGTTAACGAAGTGAAGGTTGAACACTCGAGTCACCTAAACATACAAAAACTTCAAACCGACAACAGACGAAAACTTTGAATCGACTGAGGTGTCGAGTTAAGGAAGTAAAGGCTTCCACTTAACATCAAATTCAGCAAACAAGAATTTCAAAGCCACTACGAAAGACAAAACCCAATGATGACATACAAGCTTCCACTTAACATCAATTTTTTTTTTTTTGAACATCACCTTTTGGTCATTTGCAATATTTTGTAAGTAAAGGTTGGTGATATGTATAATCAATAGAATTTCACTCTCCATTTTTGTAAGAGTCAAAGTTGAAGGGAAGCTCGTCTTCTCATCGCCTCTTTCACCATTCTCCTTTACGTAGGGCTTTTATATCCTTTTTTTTGTGTATACAAAGAATGTGGTTAGGTTTTTCTCTCTCTCCTCTCCCTGGATCTGGATATCTCGATGTCTCTTTCTTCTTGGATCTCCATTGACCTCTCTTTTTCCCTGGATCTCCCTTGAGGGCAACAACAAATGAGAGAGAGAATGGTGTTTTCTTAGCCTTTTGGGTGAGGGAGTGTAGCGGTTTTCTTAAAAAAAAATTCCAAAATCGAGCTTTTAATTTTTTTTAATCTCCCAATTTTTTTCGCAAAATTTAAAGCGGGAATGTCACTAAAACTTGAGCTTTTTATAGCACAATGTAAAAACGCTATAATGAACTGTTAATAATGGACAACTGTGGCGTAGTGGCTCTAATACAACTTGTTAGAGTGTCACACACTTGTGCGCACCCATTAGTCCATTATACATAGCATCGATATTATCCCCAACTTAAACTCCAGTAGGCTAGTGATGCCGGACAGAATAACGATTATCCTGCAGGCTAGTTCAACAGACAATTCACAAGGAAAAGATACAAGAGATTCACCCAAAAACACAGAGAAGTAACTCTAATGTTCAATTAAATTATTCAAATCAAATGTGTCTCTAAATCAGCCCTCAAGCCGGGCTTTATAACTAAAACTCGTCATTATTAGAATTTTACCAAAAATAGCAAAATCCCAATAATCATGTTAAAACGAAATACGTGATAAAAGAAATAATTGGCCAGGTTCAGAATCACTTCCTAAACTATAAATGAAACATTACTATAAAAGAGAAAAAACTACTAAAATTGTGGATTTGGAAGGGAAACAGTGGATTTTGACCTCGAAAAGATGTGCACCGAGTGTAGATTGGTGACCACGACGTGCGCACCGCCAAGGGTTTTTCGAATTGGGGTCATATGCGTGATTCTAATAACTGTAGCCAAAGTTATGGCCAAAATACCGAAACACACCCAAAACTGTCCCAATTAGGAAAAGATCACGATTTCCTGCCATCTTTGCACTGATCTGCCAACTCAAGGTATCTTAGCGCCAACAACGTGTTGTCTGACAACTCAGCATCGTTTGACTCGGATCCTCCTGCATCAACTAGGCTCCCATCCTGAACCTTGGTAGTCTGGGGTTTTCTCCAAAATGTCACGTTGATATTAGAGAGTGGACCGTCTTTTTATATACCTTTGTGACAACTCCACCTTCTGTGATGTGAGACTATTCAAGCAAACACCAATAACCCAACAATCCCCACCTTTGGCGCGAACTGTCATACATCCTACAATCAATTCACCCAATTCGCAACATCTCGAAGTATACCTCATCTTCGAGTGTCTTGCGCAACTACGATCCTGAAAGTAGTACTCGGTGTACGGGTTCGACTATTGCCTGACATTGTTGGCTCTACCTAATCACAACCACCGCGCTAACTCCACCTTTTCAGGACTTGTAGGACACCCATTTGACATGGATCTGAAGCCTAACCCTGGATCGTTCACTTGAAAGACATGCGTTTTACCTGTCTTATTCCTTTGCGCCTATTCTCCTTAGAAGATGTACCGCCTGCACCTCATTTTTGCCAAGTCCTCGTCGAACCGTCGATTCAGATACCACTTGTTACGGCATTGCGCACCTGCGCATACCCCTTGGTCCACTATAACTAACAACGATATTGTCCCCAACTTAAACACCACTAGATTGGGCCCCATCCTGGCCTTGTGGTGTGGGGTTTTCTCCAATAGACCTATTTGGTATTAGGGAGTGAACCACCTCCTTATATACCTTCGTGACAACTCCACCTTCTATGATGTGGAACTATTCAAGCCAACACCAATAACCTAATAGATTAGAGTGTCAAAACACAATGGTATTTTCGTGGAACCTAATAGATAATTCATGTCAATATTTGTGTACTAGTAATTTAGAACTTACCAATAGAGTCTGGTAGATTTTGTATGTGAACAAATTTGTTAGAACCGAACCTTTACATTTGCATTCATCACTGATAAACGTCATCGTCTCATAATTAATAACCACACTGTCATTTGATCAAATCGCGACAAAAAAATAAAGGTCAAATATATACGTTTTTTGTTTGCAGTTACAAGACACATGTTGTCGAATAACAACTAAATATTTTTAGGAAGTAATATGGACATAAAGTAAAATAGTTATTTGTGTAAACGTAAGTAACTATTTGCTTTTGAATGTTAATGGCGTTTCAAACGATTTTCCAAAAATTTGGTGGTTTTATTACAAGTTAACTTCCATGAACGTTAACCGTAAATGTTAGGTTTTTAAGCTTTCAAGTTTGACAAAAACACTAGTTAATAGACCAAAATAATCATAGATAAGAAAATTTTGGTTGTAGAACCATAGATTCCTTCGTGGTCTAAAACAAGATCAACAATGACCAACCTCAGAATCCATAAATGCATTATAATCAAATTAACATTAACCACGACAAATCAAAATACATACAAATATATACATTCACGTAGGCCATAAATTAAAATGATTTATTATATCCCCTAACTCTCTTGAGGCAAATATATATTTACTCTCCCTATATGAAATGATGTTGATAATCAACTTAGTATGTTATGATCAAATCTCGATGTCTATGAAAGAGAGATTCACTACACCAAAAGGGCAGTTTAGCTACGCCGAGCTGGCCACGGTTCTAAACCGTTGGTGTATTTGCCATGGCCAGAAACCGTAGCTATAAGTACCAACGGCTTAAAACCGTGGGCAAAAAACAACCTGGCCACGGTTTAAAACCGTTGGTATAGTTGGCACGGCTAAACACCGTGGCTAATAGTAGCAACGGCTCCAGACCGTGGTAATTATTCGCAACGGCTCAAAACCGTTGCAACAAAAAAATTTAGCAACGGTTATAAACCGTGGCTAGATCTAGCAACGGCTCAAAACCGTTGCAACAAAAAATTTAGCAACGGTTTTAAACCGTGGCTAAAGCTAGAAACGGCTCAAAACCGTGACTACATGAAAAGCTGAAAAAAAAAAATTGGGCGGGCTATTTTGGCGCTCGACCTTCCCTCCATTCGACTTCCATCGACAAAAACGAAGCTCCCCTCCACAAACCCTCCACTCGACTTCGTCTCCTTCCCTCACTCGACTCGACTTCCCTGCTGCTTCTCCTTCCCTGCTCCCTCCCTCGACTTCCCTCCTCCCCTCCTTCCCTGCTCCCTCGACTTCTCTGCTCCTCCCTCGACTTCAATCGACTTCCCTCGACTTCAAAATCGATCAACCACTGCAACCGAACAGGTACTCTCTCTCTCACTCTCTTTTATTTATGATGAAATTAGGGTTCTCTTTTATTTATGATGAAATTAGGGAATCAATCTCTGACCTAACTAGCATGAAATTAGCCACTGCAATCGATGATTGTTTTTTTATTTATGTCTGACCTAACTAGCATGAAACTTAAAAGGTGGAATCAATCTCCTTTTGGCAATATTCTTATTCTTATCAATATTCTTATTTATGTACTTTGTTATTTGTTGAATTTTACCCTCTAATGGTTGATGGATTCTCGTATTCAGCACGAATGCACCATTTAGTTGGACAACCAGTGACTTGAACCATAGAGCTTTTTTCAAGTCAAAAGACATACCTTCATTATTTAGACTACATCCAAATTTACCTTTCTTTTTGTTTAGTTTTTTTGTCACCAAAACACAGATTTCATTGGGACGAAATTTAATTGTACAGTTGATATATCAGCACCATTTAGTTTTTTGGGTCACTTTTTCTTCGAATGATCAATTCATGCTTTACAAAAAAGTGATACATATTTGTAATCATCTATTCGAAGTGCTCATTAGTTAGTTAGTGTTTTTTTTGTTCCTCGTTTAGCTGTTGAAAAATTCCAAGTAAACTCGATGAGCATTATTTATCCATAGCCTTTAGTCGAGATTGATCTCGTGTGAGAATTTTGTCTAAGCTAAACAAATCTGTTTAACCACACTCCATTTTCAAAGAAATTCCTTGTTCGTATTCCATATGAATTGGGCAGTCGTACAAAGGGCCATTTGTTCAGACACTCATCGACACCATTCTTAGATCATCAATTTTCAACAAACTTTCATAGTCTTTGTTTCTTTAGAATTCTTTGAGCTTGGGCAATATTGTTATGAGTTGGGTAGTTTGGGGCGTGATGCATTTCATCTTGTATCTCTCCTCATGTGGCCTAGGTGCTTGAGGGGCCCAAAATATAGTCGTAGATGCTACACTATACAATCACAATCACTTCAGTAGTTCAGTTATGCAAGTGTAACCTTTATAAGTTATGCAATACATAAAGCTTAAGGGCCAAGTTCGTGAGTATCTAATATGAAGATTGATTACTTGTCAAACATTATAGTCTTTCTATACCATGCATTTTTGTTTCTCCAACTATATTTGTTTCTCAAAGGGGTGGGTCTTCAAGGCATGATGCCAGAGAGAAAAGGAGCCATTTACTCCTCCTCGATTGATATTTGATTCAGCTTAGATCAACAATTATTTGCCCACATTGAAGTTTAAGAATGCATGATTTAGCTTCTATACCATGCATTTTTTTAAAGATACGGTCGTACTCTTTTTTTTTTTTTTTTTTAAAGTTATCAAACCATATTTATATATCAGAGGTCAAACCAAAACATCCTTATTACGTTGATGAGCTACAAGAGCATTCCTTATGTGTTCATATCACGAGCCCCAGCTAATTAAGGTCATCAATGTTTTTTCTGCATAGCTTTTCTACTTGTAGTAAGCACTCTTATGATGCCCACCTATCTCAAACACTAGGCCTCATCTTTGCTTGATAAATGAATTTTAAATGCATGTTCCAGGTACTTGTCAACCTGGTTTATCATGGATTTAGCTTCGACAATCCCATTTGAAGGTCTAGGATATTTGTTTACCGGGAAGCACAAAATGGGTCTTTCTTACTGACACGGGTGTTATTGACAAGTGCTGCATTTGTTCATTTGAAGCAAGCTGAGTTCTCCAAGTACACCCGGAATTTATCACCTGCAAGTCGTTCGATATTGCTCTCAGGCCCTGCTGGTAAGTTGCTTCTTACATGTGATCTGTTTGATATGTTGGAAGTTTGCATTCATTCATCATTTGGTTGTCATCCTAATTGGCATTTTTTTGATTGGCAAAGAGATGTACCAACAAATGCTTGCCAAAGCTTTAGCACATTATTTTGAAGCCAAGCTGTTGTTATTAGATGCAACCGACTTTTCCCTCAAGGTTAGTAGACACAGTCTTCTACTTACCCTGCCTAAATGCTTACTCCTTATCCTCCCTAAACGCTTTTTTGGATTTTGTCATTGGCTTCCTACAGATACAAAGCAAATATGGCTGCAGCAATAAAGAAACTGTAAGATTCTTAAATTTAAATTCTTCGAATGAGTATGGTTTCTTGATATTATGTTATATATTTTTGTATGTGGGTGCTACCATTCAAAAATTACCCTGATTATAGGCTTGGTAACATATTATAGGTTCGATTTGTCTTGCAGACACAATGGTTCTTAGTAATTATATTGAAGAAATTGTGGTGTCAGCGATTTCTTATCATTTGATGAATAACAAGGAACCTGAATACAGAAATGGAAAACTTGTCATTTCATCTAAGAGGTGAGCCCCAATTCGCACAGTTATTTTATTATATTTGTTTTGGGGTTTACTCATATTTAGTTTATTAACTTTTCTGGTTCTGTTTACACTTTTTTTTTTCTCTGATCATGGATCAGTTTGTCCCATGGATTGGATATATTCCAGGAAGATAAAAGCGGTGGAAAAGATACTCTGAAGCTGGAAACAAATTGTGAATCTGTCAAGGTCTGTATGACTGAGTTCTCCCTGACAATACAGAGCAATGGAGTTGATACAAAGATCACTAGCCTGACTTTACCTCCTTTTGTTCCCATGTTCTAGGACGATGCAAATGGTGTGAAACCCACATCACAAAGTGAGACCCAGGCTCCTGAAAACAGAACTGAAGCAGAAAAATCTCTCCCACCAGTAAAGAAGGATGGCGAGCTTCCACCTCCAAAAGCTCCTGTAAGTTCCGTCTTCTCATTGTTGTACCTGAAAGCTGTAATATGGGTACTTTTGGATGTTATCTTGAAACTTTTGATAGTTCTGCCATATTATTATTTACCACTATGGCATTTCTTTTCTGGAGGCAGGCATAAAAGTTTTTTTTATGCATTCTACAGACATTTCTTTGTTGCCATCCATGCATAGTTGTGATTCAGTGTGAAATTTTCATACTTGATGATAGTTGTGGTTGTGTCAAGACATTTTCATATTTGTTACCCAGACCTAAGACTTTTACTACTCTTGTCAAATTTATTTTAATTGACCCCTCTCTTAACTTCTGAACCGTTATTAGTGTTTTTGGACAAAACAAAATTAACTCTTAACCTTCCATTTTTATTTAAAAAAAATTTGATTTCTTATTATTATGTCAATCTACTTCTGAAAATGGATATGTTTTACTTTATAAGGTACTCAGGTCCCACTATACACTTTGTCGATGAAAACTATGATACCGGTCGTATTCTTGCTCAAAGGGTTGTACCTGTACTGGCAAATGACACAGCAGAGGAGTTGGCTGCGAGGGTGCTACAAGAGGTAATTATACCTAGATTAACTTTTCTAAATTTGGTTGCTCGCATCATTGTTAAATATGCGCAAAAATATAATGTGCCACTAATGAATCAACGTTTCTGCCTTCGATAATCGGTTTCAGGAACATCAATTGTATATAGAAGTAGCTTCTGCACTATGTGAAGAGCGAGTAGTTTGGAGACAAGATAGGGTACCTCTAATTCAAAGCAGGGAAAACCCTGAGCATTTCAGTTAATTGTGCATGCATCACAGCTTTTTTTATTTCGGTAAGTGACTTGCGATGAATTTGTAACCTGGTGAGTTGTAATCATCTGTCAACAACTTCCTCAAATGCTCCTAGTCTTTGCTTGAAAATGTTGCAAAAGTCTCGTATGTCAATGAAATTCAGCAATCTTTGTTTATTACTTGATTGCAAACTAGTAATTCAATTTGAATGACGTCTTTCACAGTGGAGATTCAGAGTGACTGGAAATGGAAAAGTTAAATGATAACTTTTATAACTAACAAAACTTATTTTTTCCAGCATTTGTTTTTCTTCGAATGCATGATTGGTTTGAGCTTCTTGTCAAGCTATAAAAGCTAACTTTGCTTGGTTGACAATTGCAGGTAATTGTGGCAAGTACTTGTGAAGGTGCATTGCTTTGCTTGGCTCTATACTTTATTCTGAAGCTTCAGTCCAAATTAAGAACTTGATTTTTGTTTGGATTTGTAATGGGTGTTTTTGAATACCCATTTGTTTGATTTCTTCATCCCTAGTGTAAAAAGTATCCAATTTTGGGTTCAGGGTTGAAACTTGCAAAGTCAGGTGACATCAAAGATGCAGTCATGTGCCATCCTACATTCGTAACTGTGGATGATATCAAGGGTATGACATTTTTCTCTAAATATCTTATATCTTTTCTGTAATAAATCTTTTCTTTCAAAATAAGAGGCTGCCAAGTTTTAATCACAAATGATCTATAAATGACTTCTAAGCAAGTTCTATAACTAGTTACCTATTGTTCTAAGGTCTGCCTGGTATTAAAATTGGTAGGATTTCATGAAGTTTGGATGCTGCATGTTCTAAGGTCTGCATGTTCTAATGTTCATCCTATTGTTAAGCATTTCAAGTTGTTGTCTGTATAGTGTATACAGTACAGATATGCTGATTTTTTAAGTATATGCTGCCTGTAATGCTTCCATTTATCCCTTCTAGTTCCAGCTATGCTGATTTTTTAAGTAGTTTTGAATGGAAATAAGTATATGCTGCCTGGTCTTTGTTAGTTTCCTTTCAAATTTTTTTTGTTTTTTTGACAAAGTAAGTTTTGTTGTCAGGATGGTAGAAACTCCAATATTGGATACTTGTCCTAAAAAGTCGCATTTTCTTTGTGCATTCAGGTTGAAACTGTTGCCCAGTTTGGTGTTGTACTACAGAAGCTGCTCTTGCAAGGTATTGCTGGTGCTTTTTGTTCATTTGTTTAAGATTATGAACTTCGAGTATCCTAGTCCTAACAGAATTTCTCATGCAGGTCTTGATATTACGATTCTTGGATCCAATGATTTCTATTCATACCGGAATCAGGTACCTTTACATTCTCTTCAAATATTCTACCTATCATGTGGTTAGTTGAAGTGATAAATTTTGAGCATTAATCTAGCCTTTTAGTTTCTTCACTTCAGCTGTCTCATGTAAAACATGCCCTGAGGATACTGAAGTTTGATTGCTTTATCTAGAATGTGTTTTTTTCCTCTTCTTCTTACTTTTTTTTGTTCAGCATAATAAGAATGGAATTGAGTAACCAATTAGAATGGATACTTCAGTTAGCTCTTATGTCATGAATCAAACCAGTAAATACGATCATGCAATATTCTTCTGTCAGTTTCTAGGGCTTTATTTCATTAGTTGTATATGTCGGTGACTTAGTTGTTACCGGGTTTTGTGTAGAATTACCGATGGAACTCTTCTTACTTGAAGCAAGCAATTGTCGACAAGAACCCAGTTGTGGCTAGTGCTGCTCTTGTTAGTGGAATTCACTTACTTCAGGTGCTCATCTGATGCCCTATTTTTGATTAATTAATATGTTACTTGTGTTATTGTTTGTTCCTGATTTTTTTTTTCATTTTGTATGTTGCACAGACAAATGCAGACATCGTGAAAAGATGGACTAACGAAGTACAAGAAGCTGTTCAATCAAGAGCTGCTCTTGTGCAGTTCCACGCTCTGGCTCTTCTCCACCAGGTCAGAGATCATTTCTCTGTTGTGTCTTTTGAGATAAGGATGGTAGTTACATTCTTGTTTAAGATCCAATAATGTGGTCTGAGATTTCTTTAATTTTTTATTTGTTGCTTTTAATTTAATGCGAAAAAACGCTATTGTTCGAAATTAGTTAATGGATAACTGCCATTTCATTTACTTATTTCAACCTTTTATTACTTTTTGGAGTACCTATTTCCATTTGGGAACCTTCACACGTACTCTAGAAAAACATCAATTACCTATTGACCTTTTTTTTCACACACTGTGTCCTATGGTCAAGAAGTGTGGATGACTAGGCGTGTGGTTAGGTGGTTATTCTCTCTTGGTTATATGGAGCTACCTTAATTCTTTTAATTAGATGATGAAAAGATTGGAAACGAATCTGTAGGCAATGTTTACAAAGAGCACATCACTGCAGCAACCTTTGAATCCATAAAAATAAAATCTGATTAAGCCAAACTAAAGTGCAAGTCATCAATATACTGATTATGTTAGTGGAACTGGAATTTGCAGATCCGGCAAAATGATAGATTAGCTGTTAGCAAGCTGGTTAACAGCTTAACGAGAGGTGCAGTTCGTTCACCACTGGCTCAGTGCCTCCTGATCCGTTATGCTAGTCAGGTACACGTCTTTCTTTCAAACATTACAAAGAATGTGACATTGTCTTGCTGCTGTCCGGACTCTGAATAAGGTAGATTTCTTTCCACATAAGATCATTGTGGTGTACGCACTTTTCCTCGAAATTTGATTGATTCTCTCCAACCTGCACCATCACCCTCTTATTTTATTTTATTTTGGGGGGGGGGGGGGGGGGGGGGGGAGAGAAGGGATATTAGAAAATTCAATTGTGCTGTTTTGAAGCACCCACCTTGCATCTAGATTTATTGCTATCTAAATGGAGAGAGTTGTTGTTAGAATTTTGGTTATGCATTTGTATTTTCCATACTAAGGTTGTTCAAGAGAAAATGAAATATAGGTTTATATTGACTTGTGACATCAATTTATATTTTCCATAATGCAGCCAAACAATTAGAAAAATCAATTTCTATCAACACAATAAAGAGACAACCTAGTATGTTGTTTCATTCTCACTCATCATGCCATACTCTTTTTGTTCTGAGAAATACCTTTTGACAGTAAGTGCAAAATAGTGTTCACAAATCACAACCAGAAAAATTGACACCCAATAACATATGTATATATGTATATATATCTTTGTCTGTGTGTGCGGTAGAATGTCAAATTGCAAGAATCAAAAGTCAAAGATGTAGCTTCATCACCTGTTTTTAGCCAGGCTTTGTGGTTTTCGGATATAGTTCAGTCATTAGCTGCGTAAATTTCTCTTGTTTGATGTTGTCATGTACTTTTTTGCAGGTTGCAATGACTCATCCCATGGCAGTTACGAACTGCAATATAGACATGGAGAGCTTAATTTCTGATCAGAACAGAAGCATCGCTACACTTGCAATCACGACACTCTTGAAGACAGGCAATGAGTCAAGTGTAGATCGCTTGATGAAACAGATAACAAACTTTATGTCTGATATTGCAGATGAGTTCAAGATTGTTGTTGTTGAAGCTATTCGATCCCTATGCTTAAAGTTTCCTCTCAAGTATAGATCACTGTGAGTAGCTAGTTGCTATGTAGAAAAATGTTTCATTTATACATCAGTTTTTTTCTTATTCGTATGGATCACTAATACATCGTCTGCATTATATTTGATTTCCCAGGATGAACTTTTTGAGTAACATTCTCAGAGAAGAAGGGGGCTTCGAGTATAAGAAGGCAATTGTTGATTCAATTGTCATTCTTAACAACATAATTATTGTGTGTTGACATGATGCTCACTTTTTTTTTGGTGCGCTTCAGTCCTCACCACATAATTATTGTGTGTTGACATGATGCTCACTTTTTTTTTGGGTGCGCTTCAATCCTCACCACCAGTAGAGCTGACAGAACCTGAGACGGAGTATGCTGTCAATGTTGTGAAGCACATTTATGATGAGCATGTTGTATTTCAGTATAACTGCACAAATACCATTCCTCAACAACTGCTGGAAAATGTAACTATCCATTTTGAAATGCAATATTCAATGTCCATTTCCTTTGAATAAAACTTCTTTGACAGTTATGCTCTGGCTTGCTTTCAGGTGTCTGTTATTGTTGATGCTTCCGAAGCTGAGGATTTTGTGGAAGTAGCATGCAAGGCTTTAAGCTCACTTCCTTATGATTCTCTAGGGCAGACATATATTGCATTCCAGAAGCCAGAAGGTGCAGTTCTTGGGAAGTTCTCTAACACGTTGAAGTTCGTTGTTAAAGAGGTACAGTTGCCACTTAATCTGTCCACTTATTCCTAGTACCTTGCTTTGGTAATGGCTAAATTGTGATCAACAGTTAAAAATTAATCCACTTCCATGTAAAGGCAAATCAAAGCTTTGATTTTGACCAAGTCAGATGGTTTCATTTTAAAGGTTAATTGATTTCCATATGAAGAAATTTTTCTTGAATTAGATTCTGTAACTTAGGTCCACTGTAAAGGTATTTGTTCACTTGAATGCTATTCTAAAAAGAGTGGATTTCGTCAAGTTGCGATAAGTTATTTAACTTGAAATTTTTTTTTTCACCGAGTAACTAACAAACTCATCTTATTTGAACTTTTAAACCACAAGCTACATACTTACTACAAAGTCAACTTCTATTTTGGTGTATTATCATTTTGATGCTTAATCAATTTGTGTCCTTCAAGGTTGATTCAAGTGGTGAGGTAGAGGATGATGGAGTTGAAGATAAATACCAGCTTGAAGATGTTGAGGTTGTTGCAGCTGATTATGTGTTGATAGTGGGGGTTTCCAATTTCAGGAATGCATGGGAAAGCTTGGGACCAGACTTTGAGAGAGTTGATGAGTACGGTCTTGGTGTAAGGGAAAGCTTGGCGGAGGCTGTGAGTGCAGTCATTAGCATTCTTGGCATGCAGCCTTGTGAGGTGAGAACATTTACCTCTCGTGGCTTCTTTTATCTATATGAGGCAATGGGGTTTTGGTATAATTTTATTGGATCTTGTACTCAAATAGAAATCCATTTAAAAACTAAACTTTGTTGTAATTATGTGTGTGTTAATGGTGTTTTAGGACCTCAAAATTGCGTCTCTCGTAGCAGCAGCATTGCGTCTCTCGTAGCAGCAGCAGCAGCAGCATTGTTCCACTTTCTTTGTATTTGAGATATTTAAGTTTGTGTGTGTCATTGTATTTGAGATATTTTTTGATAGATTTTGACTCAATGTAATACATTTTCTTATTAATTACATTACTTTGCCTTCATTAATTACATTACTTTGCCTCCATTATTTGATAGATTTTGACTCAATGACTCAAAGTCATTTGATAGCAAAAAAAAAAAAAATTTTAAAAAAATTTAAAATAAAAAATTTTAAAAAAAAAAATTTTGCCACGGTTTTAAACCGTGGCTAACTATTGCAACGGCTAAAACCCGTGGCTACCTTCCACGGCTTATAACCGTGGCTAGGGTTAGCCACGGCTTAAAACCGTTGCTACTTAATTAGACACGGTTTAAAACCGTTGCTAGTATCCATACTTTATCACGGCTCAAAACCGTGGCTATTTTTGCCACGGCTACAAACCGTTGCTATGCTTCTTGCAACGGTTTAAAATCGTGGCTAAATGATGAAAATCACCACCCCTATTCAAACATAAAATCGTTACTTACAATGTTTAGCAACGGTTTATAGCCGTTACAAAGAATTTCGCGACGCCTCTGTAGCCCACGGCTAAGAGCCGTGGCAATGGGTTACGCCCACGATATAGAACCGTTGCTAATGGGGGTTTTTGGTGCAGTGATTATCAAATTGAGATTAGTTTGCCTCAAGAGGTACAAGATCACTATGCATGGATTTGCCACTTAAGCATCTCACTCTTCCAAGAATCCTACACGTCCCATCACACGCGCCCATGACTTGTAGTCTGCAAACAGAGGTTGTTGCACATACAACCACAAAAATATTTGTTTGGAAGCTCAAATCATTACTAGTTTTTTACACTTACTCAAAACCAGACAATTTGAGCTCTTGTCTTCATGTTAACAAACTCCACTAAGTACCACCTACACGTGTGCATCCATGCATTGAGCCTCCACTCGTGTCACCCTTTTTTTAATATCTTAATAACGCCGTTACCCTCCGTTTCTTTTATTTCTCAGTAACTTCGATTTTTTTTTACTGGTTGAGTGAGTTGTGGGGGACTATAAATAAGAGTGCCCTTCACACGCTTTTTCAAGCCATCAAGTTCTTTCTGAGTTTTTAGTTTTAGTTTCTTTCTTTCTCTCCCTAATTGAAGTCTTAGTTTGTAGTTCTTGATCCCAATCTTTCTCATTCGATCACGTTTGATTCATACTTCTTGATCTTTATCTTTTTGTCGATCTCCATCTTCTTCGTTGAAGTGTTTGTTGTCATACTACTTGATCTGTTACAATGACTCATAGAGGTTTGTGCTTGTATGTTCTTGTCCTCCTATTTGTTAGATATGTGGTCATATGTTGAGATGGGGTTTGCACATTATGTTGTAAACTGAATATCTCTTTCTTTTTCTCATTTTGTGAGTCTGTTTGTTCTGGGGAAAAAAAAAACACCCATCCGTCCTTGTCTTTACATAGTTCTTCTCTTATTTTTGCATGTGGCATGCATGCAATTGCTTAAATTGAGCTAATCTGAAAGGAAAAAAAAAACGAAAGCTTAGAAGAAAAGCTAGAAATGTTTACTCCATACAGATCACGGTACAACACAACACAGTACACACCGTACTCTACGTCTCACACTCCACAATACAGTCTACAATATGTTACACCACAGTACACTTCACCGGAGTACACAACACCAGTACAGTATATGCCAACAGAATACATGCCTCCTCCGCAGTACTTGTATGTTTATCCTGCTGCACCTGCACCACCACCTGAATCATCTCCACAACCAACAAGGCAGCCGGACTATTCTTCTATATACGAGTCGGACGAGTTTCGGATGTATATCTTTAAGATAACGAAATGTCCGAAGAACAAGCGTCATGACTGGACATCCTGCCCATATGTTCACGAAGGAGAAAGAGCCCGGCGTCGCGATCCAAGGAAGCATAAGTATGCACCAATCATGTGTCCTTACCAGAGGAACGGTAACTGCAAGAATGGTGATACTTGTGAATTTGCTCATGGGATTTTTGAGTACTGGCTCCACCCTGCTAAGTACCGGACTCGTGTTTGTGCCACTGGGGAACATTGTGAGCGAAGTGTCTGTTTCTTCGCTCACAATGCCCAAGAGCTACGTTCTGGAAATAACCCCAAGTGCCAATGTCAACAAGCTCACTTGACCGCACCAGATCAAGAAGAAATCACTGAGGTACCAGAAGAAATCACTGAGGTTTCAGAAGAAATACCCACTGCAGCAGAAAGTACACCAAACAGTACTTCTACGAACAGTACTAGTAGTGCTGCAATGTTTCCTTCATTAACCGGAAGTGAGTCGTCAAAGCGTGGTGGAATTGATTGGGATGTTGTGGAGAAGCTCAAGGGGCTCATGACGATAGATGGTAGAGGGGGAAGGAACATATGGAGTGATGTAGATATGCCTGATGGGGCAGATTGGGCTTGGGAGTTGGTCCGTTGGGTCGAGAGAGAGCGTTGTTCTTCATCAAATCACCGCTAGTACGATTTGTAGAGTAACATTGCGTTACTAAGATTGTTCTAAAGCATATTTGACATCTGTGGCTGGCTAGCTAGCTAGTGTGCCTGGTGGTCTTTAGAAGCCTGGTCTTTAGTGTGCATGGGAAACAGTTTGTTGCATCAGATTAGTATGGATGAATGTGTGGTCTGTTGGACTGTAAATAAATAAGTGATAGCAAGAGAAACGGTTACTTCTGTGGGATCTGTGTCTTACAAATCTTGTCTGAGTAGAGAAGGTTCTCCATGCAAAAGCAGTTAAAGCTGCCAAAGGAATGTTTGTTTTTTGTGTGTTGTGCAAGCTAGTGTTATATGTTACCAGCTTGAAATAAAATCAATATAGACTAATCAATATGTTGAATGGTATGAATGTATGAACAATCTTTTATGAGCTGATTTCAACCCAATGTATCCCATCTCTTCTAAGATATCTGATCTCGTGAATTTTAAGTATGTAATGCTCCCAGTATGCAGTTGATACTTAATGGTAGATATCTCATGAGACATCAAAAAGTCATCCAATCACAGATATACACGTGGCACAGATCAACCTTAATCCGGAAAGGCCTTAGCACGGTCTCAAGCAAGCTCAAACATGGTCTAGCTCAGTCCCATGCCTAGTCATTGTTCAACCCTTAAGTCAGGCGCTCAGGCCCGAATTATGCGAGTCCAACGTTGTGTGAATCTTAGAGCTTGACTCAAGACAATAAGGCCCGAACATAGATCTCTGAGCTATCACAAGCTCAAGATCCACTTTTTTGAGCTGTCACAAGCTCAAGATTCATTTTTTACACAGCTCTTGAGCCAATCAAGTATTAGGTCCCAAACAAAACTAGGTGCCAAAGTCAACTCAGTAATGGACGGGTAATATCCAAAACGAGATCTCCTCCCTCCATCACGCCACAACGATAGATTCAATGGAGTGAAATTGACGCCGGGCAGAATAACGATTATCCTGCATGCTAGTTTCAACAGACAATTCACAGGGAAAGAATATAAGAGAATCGCCCAAAAAACACAGAGAAATAACTCTAATGTTCAATTAAATTATTCAAATCAAATGTCTCCCTAAAGTCAGCCCACAAGCCGGGCTTTATAGCTAAAACTGGTGATTATTAAAATTTTACCAAAAATAGAAAATTTCAATAATCATGCTAAAACAAAATACGTAATAAAATAAACAATCTGCCAAAAATCTAGCCCTAATTGGGTTCACAATCACTTCCTAAACGAAGAATGAAATATTACCATAAAAGGAAAAAATTACTAAAATTGTAGATTCGGAAGGGGAAACAGTGGATTTTGGCCTCAAAAAGATATGCAACGAGTGTGGCTTGTTGGCTATGTCGTGCGTGCCGAAAAGAGCTTTCCGAATTGGGGTCATATGCGCGATTCTGATACCCGTAGCCAAAGTTATGGCCAAAATACCGAAACGCATCCAAAATTGCCCAAAAGATCACGATTTCCTGCTATCTTTGCGTTGATCTGCCAATTCAAGGTATCTCAGTGCCAATAACGTGCTATCTGACAGCTCGGCATCATCTGTCTCGGATCCTCCTGCATCAGAAATACTCGCAATATAAGGTGAATAAAGGGGATGAGAAAGGTACACACTTGCAATCCAATTTTACAGTCTACATCCATCGTTATTAGTCACCTGACTTTAGCATCATAGTGCCTTCAGCCACCAACGGTGATCATTGGCTCACTGATGTTCTTTTTGCAAGTTAGGAATCGATAGGGATGGATTTGGATGCATCAATTTGGCATCGTCCATGGAAAAACGACAAGTTTTCTTTAAAACAAAGACACATGCTCATTTGAACCAGCAGAGTCTCGAGACATGGTCATCAGCACCAGATCCTGAGCTAACAATAACAATGCCAAGCCAAAAAATGCTCCAACCAAGGAAGACCTGCCACCAGGCCGGGTCGATCTAATCGAGGAAGAAGAGTTGTCACAAGGCCCAGCCACGGCTAACCACCGCATAGATCAGATTTTGTTGCATATTAATCATCTTACGCGGGTGGTGGAAAGGCTTACCCAAGATCAACAACCACCATCAGATAATGGCGGAAACCAAAGGAGGTCTTTGACCCAAGAAGACGCTAGGGTGCATGTCCATGAGAGTGACAACTTCCCCGTCGAGGAACAAAGAGCTGACCAGGAAGGGAACCACGCCTCAAAGGCAAACAGAACCATAGTCAAGAACCCACTTTAGCTGGGGGAGTGACCAATCCAGATGTCTTGTATGATCTAGCCGTCCCAACTTTTTAAACCTTGGTGGTCAATGTAAATATGGGAAATCAATGTCCCTGGATTTGAGCTATGGTTGATGTACATACTACCATATAATGAGAATGGCACCTCTCCAAAAACTCAAGCCTTGAGTTTGGAATTCTCCTATTTCTTTGTGTATTATTTTACTAAGTTTTTACAATGCATAAGTCCATTTGGGATGACTTTTAGAGCAAAAGATGAAGTATTGACGTTTTTCTACTACAACAATTAAGGCATTTTCCAAGAAAAATACATTTAACAAAGAACAATTGTTACCAAGTTCATTGCGGCATCCCCCTAGCTAAAGGTTTTTACCAAGGAATTAAATTTTATGTTAGTAAAATGGATGATAAGTCAAGGAAATATGGTGTTGGTAATACTGACAACTATCAAGGAAATTCATTGGTAAAAATCAAATATCTTTACCAACAAATTATTTTGTTGCAAGAAAACTTTTATTTACCTATGATTTTTTCTCGAAAAAAAAAACTTAAAATTTGTTGTGGGAAAAGGCATAGGCATAGAACTTTTTCATTAGTAAAATGCATGTATTGTGTTGCGTGAAGCAGCTTTATAGCTTATTAAATCAAATTACTATTATTTTTCAATTAAAAAAAACTCAATACTACGTATATAGGGACCAATATTTTGTCACTATAAATTAGCACTAAATATTTTAACAAATATAAGTTTTATGCGAAATATTTACCACTTTTAGCAATGAAAAGAAATCCACAATAACACCATTATAATTAGCAACGAAATACTAATAGCATTTCATTGTTAGATATGTTATTGAAATTGGTTTATCCCCAATGAAATAAAATTAAATTGTTGTAAATAAGAAAACGAGCCTTAAATGAAAAAAAAAATCATGGAAAATTTTATTAATCTTTAGCAATGAAATAAATTGTTACCCATAATATTAATTAATAATAAAATAATTTATTTTATTGTTAAAGAAATGTTATTCGATTTTTCAAATGACATAATATCATTGCTACTAATAAAAAATTTCAACGAAATAATATTTTGCCACTATAAAGAAGTTACGAGCTTTAATTATAAATAAGCTCATGGAAAAAATTCATTATAAGTAACCAAATTAATCGCTTTCTCATTTTTCTCTTTTCCGAAGAGATCATTCTTCTACTAAACCTAAATAAAAAATGTTCTGTAAAAAATATCATAATATTTTTTTATCCGAAAGCATGGATGTTGGTTGGTTGATAGTAATCTATCATCATTCAACCTTGTTTCAAAAATCCAATTGAGTGTTTTCACAATAGACTTTTTGTCTCGCATGTAACGCATATGACTTTAGAACATAGCTAATTAATAATCTATATTCTTATCTTTATAAAAAAAATTAATTTAGTACAATTAGTGGTTGAACTTAACGCCCCCAATCAAACAACATTACTACAATCAAGGCTTTTGTCAACAAAATTTTATTCCTTTGAAAAAAAAAATACACTTTTTATTGGGGAAAACTTGTACTAACAAAACATTTGTCCCTGGATTTCTTGAATTATCCTTGTACAATATTTTGCAGCGAAATAAAAATAATTGTCAATAAATAAATTTGTTGTCATATAGTCCTACAATTTTCAAAGAAACAATAACGAATTAATGAGCTTTATTGATAAATACATTTTCATGGAAATGATTATTGATTTTTAACAAGGAAAAAAGTTGTTACCAATAAGGTTGTAATTACCAACAAAATTTTATTTTCTTACTGTAGAGATGTTATTAAAATAGATATTATTTCTATATAAAAAAAATTTGTTACCAACAGTATACCAATTTTCAACAAAATAATGATTTGTCAATATAAAATAGTTAGTGAGCTTTATCGAGAAATGGATTTTCATGAAAGGAATTATCACTTTTTTACCAACGAAAACAATTTATTACCAACAAGGCTATAATTACCTACAAAAATTTATTCCTTGCTATAGAGATTTCATTTAAAAAAGATATTGTTTCCAACAAATAAAAAAAGATTTCCAATAATGTAACAACTTTCAACGAAATATTACTTTCTCGTTTTAAATTAGTAAACAAACTTCAAAAAGAAAAAAAAACTAATGGAAAAATTATCAATCATTATCAATGAACCGAATCATTACTAAATAATGTGATTATTATCTTGGAAAACATATTTCCTTACCAAAGAGAGATGAAATATTCCGTTAACAAAGAAAGTGATTTGTTGTTAAACTTAGTCTTCTTTAGCAACAAAATATTTCATTCTAGATAATGTTATAATTACCAAGAAACTAGTATTTTGTGGCCATAACAAATATTTCGTTGTTAAATCAATTTGGCGGGAAATTAGTTTTGAAGGGAACACTTCCCGCCACCTATTTAACAAGGAAAGTTCCCCACAAAATATATTTTGTTGGAAAAAAGTAACATGTTTATGGCTTTTTCAAGGAAAAAAATCGTTGAAAATTTTTCAGTAATTCAATTTTGGTATAGAAGGTGGAGTGGGGAAGCGGAAGATAATGATGTGGGTGAGAAAGGAAATGAACAAATGTTTGGTTTCGCAGATGCAGCAGACTTCAACACAATCAATTGATCAATCATCCTTCGCAATTCTTGGATTCAAACTTGCAAAGGGCTTTGGAGTCGATTAATATTGAGTTAAGAAATGATTTTGGCTTTGGATTTACAGAGAGTTTCGTCCTCGTTGTTGGGGTTTTGCAAAAGAGGTACGTCTCACCACAACCCAAACCAACCCTTTTTTCTTCTCTTCCTCCTCCGATTAACCTTCCAATTCACCTTCTTCTTGACAAAGAAACCCTAAACTCTCAAATGAAACTCCCTCTCTCATGGTAGAGGTTATCTTGTGTGATGCGTAGAGAAGAGAGGGAGAGTAGGGAATTGGATAGGATTTAGGATTTTTATATGATTAGGGTATTTCAGTATTAATTAACACATAGATACATGGATATTCGCCTCGAAATTTGTTAAGGTAAACCCAAATCCGCCCCAAACGGTCCGGGGCGAAGCGGATATCCATGAAAATTTGCCCAAGTTATGATTTCCTCTTGGTTTTTTCACAAAATTATGGAAAATATTTTCTGGGGGTAGGAATATGTGGTCATCTTTAACCCCAAGTTGGAGTACTGCTTCCCACCCTCTCTTCTCGTTTTTTTTTTTACTATCCCATGTCAAATTTCCCTTTAAACCAAACACACTTATCACATTCATCTCATCGTCCAATCACTGAATTTCATTAACTTTAACCCATGAAAATTACAAACAATGAAACTATTTCAAACTCAAGATGATTCTAGGTTCATAACTGTTGAGATTTTGTCTTTTTAAAATAACAAAAATTGAAAAAACCAAATATGTGGTTATCTGGTTTTGAACCCTGGACCTCTCCCCTGTTTTGAATTACACTCTAATGGATAGTCCCATATCAACTATATATCTCTATGAGGTAGAGTATATAAGAAGATATGTAGGACTTGGGTTTGGACCCCTAAGGGGTACCACTCTTTTATGAGGAGGGGAGAGATAGGCCCTCGCGCCCGCCGCCGCCGTCCGTCCGGTCGGTCGGGACGGGTACGGGTCATTTAGAAAGCATATTAAGTTTTTGCTAAAAAAAAAATTTTGGTCAAATGAAACTTAAAACAAATATTTAAGTGGTTCCCTGTTTTGCGGAATTCTCTGCTTTCGGTTCCGCGATTTCAGCAGCCAACGACTACCTTGTCGGTTTTCAGTCCTTAAATAATCTCTTCAATTCAGAGCTTCATACATCGAAAAGAAAAACGAAGAGCATCTTCCAGTTTTGCTTCTTCAAAACGAGAAACAGAGCTCAGCTCTTCAGCTTCCAGTTTCTCGCAAACAAAGTCAGAGACAGTCTCTCTTCAAAACGATCTTGCAAAACAGAGAGCTTCTACTCAAACTGTTTTTCAAAAAAAAAACAGATTTCCTCAGAGCTTCGAAATCAGTTCTTGTATAATCTGGAACAGATTCCAGAGTCTTCCCTCTTGGTGTGAGATCTCTGGTTGTTTACAAACAGAGTTCAGCTTCAACGAAATTAAATCCAGTTCTTGCAAGTTTTGACAGTCTGGTGTTAGTTCTTCAAAACAAAACAGTCCGGGTTTTATACTTGTTCTTGCCGATTTTGATTCCGAGCAATTAAGAAGAGGGTGATTTGTATTCCGTTCATATACTGTGCAAATTGTGAACGAGACAGAGATTCTGGGCTGTTTTATCCTGGGGACGGCGGGGCTACGAAACTGCTTGCACAAACTTGGGCAGAGCCGCGAAACGTCTTAAAGAGAGCGACCTAGTCCGCGACTCAACCCAAGGAATATTGGTACCATCGTTCCTACTATTTATTTCGAATTAACAGCATATTGTTTCAACAATTTTAAGACGTATTTCTATGTCTGCTGCCATGAATGCTATTACTGAAATTGCTGCTAAAGACCTTAATCGGCCCTTTCGTTTTGAGGGCCAACACTTTAAAAGATGGAGACAAAAGATGCTGTTTTTTCTAACAACACAAAATATTGCTTATGTCTGTGATACTGAAAAACCGACATTGCCTGCTGAACCTACTGAAACCCAAACCAAAGAATTAGACCGTTGGATTGGAAATGATTTTTTATGTAAAAATTTTATCCTGAATGGTCTGTCTGGTGAACTTTATGATTACTATTGTTCTGAACAAACCGCAAAAGATATTTGGGATGCCCTTAGAAAGAAATATGACACTGAGGAGGCTGGCACAAAGAAATATGCTGTCAGTCGCTATCTGAAATTTCAGATGACTGATGATAAGTCTGTGGAAACCCAATCACACGAACTTCAAAAGATTGCTCATGAAATTATATCTGAGGGAATGACTTTAGATGAGCAGTTTCAAGTAGCTGTTGTGATAGACAAATTGCCCCCTAGCTGGAAAGATTTTAAGAATGTCCTTAGGCATAAAACTAAAGAGTTTTCCCTAGAAAGCCTGATAACCCGACTTCGAATTGAGGAGGAAGCCAGGAAACAAGATCAGAAAGATGAAGTTCTGATTATTTCAAACAATAAGAAGTCTACCCCTGTTTCTCTGAAACCCACTGGGAAGACTATGAAAAATCAGAATAACAACAAAAACCGAAACTATCAGAAACGGAACCAGCATAACCGGAACAATCAGAACCGCAACCATCAGAATCAGAATCCTCCGCGAAATCAGAATGGACAGAAACATCCCTCCAAGAATGAATCAGCACAGTTCCTTTGCTACACCTGTGGTAGGCCAGGGCATATGGCCAGGAACTGCCGGAACGGATCTCGCCCTGCACCTCAGGCGAACCTAATCGAAGACCAACTAATTGCCATGATCTCTGAGATCAATTTTGTTGGTGGATCAGAGGGATGGTGGATTGACACTGGTGCTTCTCGACATGTCTGCTATGATCGAGAAATGTTTAAGTCCTATTCTGAAGCTGAGGACAAGAAAGTGCTGTTGGGTGATTCCCACTCCACTACAGTTGCTGGAACTGGAACAGTCGAACTGAAGTTTACCTCTGGCAAGACAGTTACCCTGAAAGACGTCTTGCATACTCCAGAGATGAGAAAGAACCTAGTTTCTGGTTTTCTTCTGAACAAGGCTGGGTTTACTCAAATTATAGGGGCTGATTTGTACTCCATTACTAAGAATAATGTATTTGTGGGGAAAGGGTATGCTACTGATGGAATGTTTAAATTAAATGTTGAAGCGAATAAAATTTCTAGTTCTGCTTATATGTTGTGCACTTTTAATATCTGGCATGCTAGACTTTGTCATGTTAATAAACGAATTATTAAAAACATGAGTAATTTAGGACTAATTCCAAAATTGTCCTTAAATGACTTTGAAAAGTGCAACTATTGCAGTCAAGCAAAGATAACCAAAACTCCACATAAATCTGTAGTTAGAGAATCTGAACCTTTAGATCTGATACACTCAGATATATGTGAACTTGATGGTATCTTGACTAGAAATGGAAAACGTTATTTTATTACGTTTATCGATGACTGTTCTGATTATACTTTTGTATACTTAATGAAAAATAAAAGTGATGCCTTTGATATGTTTAAATTATTTTTGACTGAAGTTGAAAATCAATTTAATAGAAAGATAAAGAGACTTAGAAGTGATAGAGGCACTGAATATGATAGCAGAACTTTCATTGAATTCTATAATTCTCAAGGAATTATTCATGAAACAACTGCTCCATATTCTCCTGAAATGAATGGCAAAGCTGAAAGGAAAAATAGAACTCTTACTGAGTTAGTAGTTGCCATAATGCTTAACTCCGGTGCTACATCGCACTGGTGGGGAGAAATCATCTTGACAGTCTGTTATGTGCTAAATAGAGTTCCCAAATCGAAAAGTAAAACATCTCCCTATGAGATTCTGAAAAATAGACAACCAAACTTGTCTTATTTGAAAACTTGGGGTTGTTTAGCTTATGTTAGAATTCCTGATCCTAAAAGGAATAAGTTAGCCAGTAGAGCATATGAATGTGTATTCATAGGATATGCCATAAACAGCAAAGCTTATAGATTCTATAATATTAAAGATCAAGTTATTATAGAATCAAATGACGTTGACTTTTATGAAGATAAATTTCCTTTTATTTCGAGGAATAGTGGGGGTACATCCTCAAACAATGTACCCTTGATCAGGATTAATGAAACTGAAAAAATCATAGAATCTGAGCCACGAAGAAGTAAACGTAAACGAACTTCTAAGACTTTTGGCCCCGATTTCTATGTCTTTTCAGTCGAAGAGGATCCTCTTAGTTTTCAAGAGGCTCTATCCTCTATTGATGCCAATTTTTGGGAAGAGGCTATTGATGATGAAATGTACTCTCTTGAGTCTAACAGAACCTGGCACTTAGTCGATCTGCCACCAGGTTGTAAGACAATAGGATGTAAATGGATATTTAAGAAGAAATTGAAACCCGATGGTAATGTTGACAAGTTCAAGGCTCGTCTCGTAGTCAAAGGGTATAGACAGAGAGAAAATGTTGATTTCTTTGACACATATTCTCCTGTAACTAGAATTACATCTATTCGAGTGTTAATTTCTCTTGCTGCAATACATAACCTAGTTTTGCACCAAATGGACGTTAAGACTGCGTTTCTTAATGGCGATTTGGAAGAAGAAATTTACATGGACCAACCTGAAGGTTTTGTTATTCCAGGACAAGAACACAAAGTTTGTAAACTAGATAAATCTCTTTATGGTTTAAAACAAGCTCCAAAACAATGGCATGAAAAATTTGATAACCTCGTCATCGCACATGATTTTAATGTGAACGAAAGTGACAAATGCATTTACTATAAAGCTGAAAATGGCATTTGCACTATAATATGTCTGTATGTGGATGACTTGCTTATATTTGGTTCTAATATCCATGCCGTGAATAAAGTAAAAGCTTTATTATGTGCAAACTTTGATATGAAAGACCTTGGAGAAGCGAGTGTAATCCTTGGTATAAAGATTACTAGATCTGGAAAGGGAATTTCTTTGGATCAATCACATTATATCGAGAAGATCCTAAAGAAATATAATTACTCTGACTGTAAACCTGCATGTACTCCTTATGACTCTAGTGTAAAGTTGTTCAAGAACACCGGTGACGGTGTTAGACAATCTGAGTATGCGAGCATTATTGGTAGTCTTAGATATGCTACCGATTGCACTAGACCCGACATAGCTTACGCTGTTGGATTACTATGCAGATTTACAAGTAGACCTAGTATAGAGCATTGGCATGCTATAGAACGGGTCATGAGGTACTTGAAGAGGACTAAGAACCTCGGATTACATTATCAGAAGTTTCCCGCTGTCCTTGAAGGATATAGCGATGCTGATTGGAACACCCTTTCAGATGACTCCAAAGCCACCAGTGGCTATATTTTCAATATAGCTGGTGGAGCTGTTTCTTGGAAGTCCAAGAAACAGACCATTTTGGCACAGTCCATGATGGAGTCAGAGATTATAGCATTAGCTACGGCTAGTGAAGAAGCAGGTTGGTTGAGAAACCTGCTAGCAGATATCCCTTTATGGGAAAGACCGATTCCAGCTGTCTTGATCCATTGTGATAGTACCGCGGCTATTGCAAAAATACAGAACCGTTATTATAACGGCAAGAAACGACAAATACGTCGTAAGCACAGTACGATTAGAGAATTTCTATCTACTGGTGCTGTGAGAGTGGATCATGTACGAACTGATGTGAACTTGGCTGATCCTTTGACGAAAGGATTAGCTAGAGAGAAGGTTTTCAAAACCTCGAAAGGAATGGGACTAACGCCCTTAGATTGATGAGTTATTCATGACGGTAACCCAACCTATAGACTGGAGATCCCAAGAAATAGGTTCAATGGGTAATAACAAGTCGTGAATGATATGATGTGAATCATGCTGACAAAATAGAAATCCCATTCCTAGATTTAAGCATGAATTCCTGAAGCGATAGAAGGATGAGTCAAAAACTCTTAATGATGTCTATACTCTATGTGGAGTGGAGTACCTAGCTACAGGAGTACTCTTGATAGACTCACCTAAGTGATTGTGGAAGTTTGGCCGCTTCCTATGGAATTTGTGGGCAAAATTCCTAGAGCCTTCACTTACTGGGATATACGTGCATGGCCGTAAAGCACGGGCTTTTTAGACTTCACCCAGGAAAAGGTTGTGCGTGTAATGTCTGTTAGAGATAGAGTTCAAAACTACGAGTTACTCTAGTATATTCTAAAGCATGAACACTACGCAAGAGTTCAAGTCGAAAGACACTTTTGTTTATGCACAATCTTATATGTTATAGATTGCTCGATGAAAATTGTTTTAAAAATCCAAGTGGGGGATTGTTGAGATTTTGTCTTTTTAAAATAACAAAAATTGAAAAAACCAAATATGTGGTTATCTGGTTTTGAACCCTGGACCTCTCCCCTGTTTTGAATTACACTCTAATGGATAGTCCCATATCAACTATATATCTCTATGAGGTAGAGTATATAAGAAGATATGTAGGACTTGGGTTTGGACCCCTAAGGGGTACCACTCTTTTATGAGGAGGGGAGAGATAGGCCCTCGCGCCCGCCGCCGCCGCCGTCCGTCCGGTCGGTCGGGACGGGTACGGGTACGGGTACGGGTCATTTAGAAAGCATATTAAGTTTTTGCTAAAAAAAAATTTTTGGTCAAATGAATATTTAAGTGGTTCCCTGTTTTGCGGAATTCTCTGCTTTCGGTTCCGCGATTTCAGCAGCCAACGACTACCTTGTCGGTTTTCAGTCCTTAAATAATCTCTTCAATTCAGAGCTTCATACATCGAAAAGAAAAACGAAGAGCATCTTCCAGTTTTGCTTCTTCAAAACGAGAAACAGAGCTCAGCTCTTCAGCTTCCAGTTTCTCGCAAACAAAGTCAGAGACAGTCTCTCTTCAAAACGATCTTGCAAAACAGAGAGCTTCTACTCAAACTGTTTTTCAAAAAAAAAACAGATTTCCTCAGAGCTTCGAAATCAGTTCTTGTATAATCTGGAACAGATTCCAGAGTCTTCCCTCTTG
The DNA here is from genome assembly GCA_963556465.1 of Berberis vulgaris. Classification (NCBI taxonomy): domain Eukaryota; kingdom Viridiplantae; phylum Streptophyta; class Magnoliopsida; order Ranunculales; family Berberidaceae; genus Berberis; species Berberis vulgaris. The sequence continues at coordinate 76,661,018 of OY747136.1, read as the reverse complement.
GTGTGAGATCTCTGGTTGTTTACAAACAGAGTTCAGCTTCAACGAAATTAAATCCAGTTCTTGCAAGTTTTGACAGTCTGGTGTTAGTTCTTCAAAACAAAACAGTCCGGGTTTTATACTTGTTCTTGCCGATTTTGATTCCGAGCAATTAAGAAGAGGGTGATTTGTATTCCGTTCATATACTGTGCAAATTGTGAACGAGACAGAGATTCTGGGCTGTTTTATCCTGGGGACGGCGGGGCTACGAAACTGCTTGCACAAACTTGGGCAGAGCCGCGAAACGTCTTAAAGAGAGCGACCTAGTCCGCGACTCAACCCAGGGAATATTGGTACCATCGTTCCTACTATTTATTTCGAATTAACAGCATATTGTTTCAACAATAACCATTAATTACGTAATCTAGAAAGCTATTAGACAATGGAACACTGCAACATCAAAAAATTCTAAAGAGCTTGGTCTCAGAGCACTGATTTGTGCTCGGAAGGGTGGTCCGCACGTGATCGGAGCAACTCTACCCCTCTCCAACTTCTCCAAACCCATGGAGAGAAGGGTAGAGTGGTTCGATCACGTGCAGACCAACCCGTGACTTTGACTAGCAGCAATATTCAAGCAGTAATATCATCCCAAAACATGCATATCATCAGACGTTATTCCTTGTATTTGTTTCCAACTAAATTCTTCCACAGATTGCACAAAGACTATACCAACCCTTGAAGTACCAACAAACGCAAGAGGACTACGTCTTTCATACTTGTGTATTGATAAAAATGTAAAATGCAACTAAATATGGGTTTTCACTAGCCATGACTCTATTGTCTTTGCAGTCTCTAACTGAGATGAACTTCACTTGTATGTTTACCAATAGATCGAGAGTTACCCATGCAGATAGAATAATAATTTTGAAGGATCAATCGATGCCCTTAGAACCACATAGAGGACCATTGGATGCCTATACTACGACCTCCTCCAACTGTTGCAAAATGAATTGGTTGTTATTCAAGTGTAACTATGTGATTTCAAGTGTAAATAATAATAGTTATTTCAGTTACCTGCATCAACTCTTCATGTTCTTTTCATAACCTACTGTTAGATCTTTCTGTAATAGGACTGTATCCGGGAACATCAGCAGATTCATATACCTCATTTCTTTTTTCAGTGACCCCTCGATAGACTTGAAACCATGATCTTTTTTCCACTTCTCCACACGTCCATTAATTGAAGGTATCATCAGCTTTTCAACCCCAAGGGACTTGAGAATCTGATTAAGTTTACACATGTTAGATCTGACAAATGAAAACTCTACAACGCAACTGATTTCCTGAATGAATAGATGTTCCGACTCTGGTGAGAAGACGTTATGATGGATAGTGATAAGAGTTTCTATGACTTACAGATTCTATTGCTTTCAGAAGTTTACCGCACATTCCTCTACACCTGTACATGTTGCGAGTTCCAATGAAAGGCATCTCTGCTAGCTTCGTTCCATGGAACCTGTTAAACAGTGTGAAAGTGATTTTTACAATTGGTACTTCAATGAAATTGAACCTTCCAAAAAACATATTGATTTATGAAAAAGCCCAATTTGATCTTGAGAAGAAACTGATCATTTAAAATATTTGATGAAATTCAGTGTCCAACGTTTTACTTTGTTATCTGTTTTGATGTCAATAACATTATCGGAATGCCAGAAGTTGCAATTGAGATAACAAAAACAAAAAACATACTACTTGGACCTTTATTTACTTGTTGCCAAATATTACCTGATGGATGCTGCAGAGATTATTTCATCACCACTCTCCAACGTAAAAGCATAAAAGCCACTGTAGTTTAGACGGTTCAAGTTTGAACTACAACAGAGATCAAGAAACCATGTACATTTTTGTTAGATTCAACTTACAAACGAAAAAAAATGTACCCAGATCCCTAAAGTTGTTCCAAAGTTGCTCATATGCACACATGAATGGACAGAGCGAGATTCAATCTGAGGGAAAATCTGAACAGGGTTAACATAGTGCATTAGTGCCTACCTGCAGTTGAAAATAACACTTTTCATCATGTCGATTCCAGTACGGGGATCAACAATCGGATCAAAGCACTCTTCCATTACTGCCAGAGACACTGCAAGCTTTGAAATGCAACTCACTCTTTTAGTTTGCCTGATGAGTGTTTCTTTTGAATCCATATCCATTCGGTGATTGACAAAACATGAATATCCATCTGCCAATTCTTTCCTCCGACCAACTATATCTTCCAATCTGTCATGGAGCTGAAACAAATGAAAATTAGTTATTAATAGTAGCTTTTATTTTGTAGTCTGTCGACCACCTTAAGGAAAAAAAGGTAAAGAGACAGAGAGATGACAGACAATGAAGAAGGTGATTGAAAAATAACTCAGAACATTCTATACCTCCTTGCAACTTTGGCCACAAAATGTAAAACCTCTAGGATCAACAATCCTGCCAGCTGCCAGAAAACAGTTTCTATGATCTGCGGACAGAAGAAGTTAAGTTATTTCTAGCATCTTAGCCTCGAATTCTAAAAGATTGCAACATACATAATGAGGAAAAAAAAAAAAAAACTAAACCAGAGTCAGTAGCTCAATATGAATGAGACCAAATACCCATACATTTCTTGTCACATTGACTACACTCATGTAATGGCTCTTTTGCAGTGCTGACACCCCTACAAGTACTGCATTGGCAATTCGGACAACGCCAATCACCTTTGGGTAGTATCTACACCAAAAGTAAAAACATTCGGTTGATTTGAAAATGTCAGGGACATTGACATTGCAAGTTATAAATTTAGTCATTGGATTCAAGCAATACCTGTATACCCAAGCAACTCTGATGAAAGGTTGAGGGGCAACTATCACAGCACAATAGCTCTCCTCCATCCCCACATATTCCACATGTATCATCATTCTCGTCACTAGCATTTTCCCGACCACGTATTATATGTGACCCAGATTCCCCTTGTTTTTCCCATGCATCGACTTGACACTTGAGAAGATTGCTGCCTGTCCTAATGAAGATGTTCCTATATGGATCATTGAGTTTGCTTCCAGCATGTAGCTCAAACTCGAATACATTCAGAAGTTTATTGCAACAGATACACAGCAGACCATCTCTCTGGATTATCCCCTCACACAACACACGGTTGCACTCCATATTCATGTAAAATGCCCGGCCATTCAATGGAACCGTCTTTGAGTCAATCAACCAGGCCAAAATGGTTCTTTTCCTAGACAATTCATCATTGCATCCATGTTCTGCCTCTCTACCAAAGGTAGGAACTGACAGTGAGACCCTCCTTACTTGTTTTAATCTAGGAACTGGTTTCTGTCTCCAAGGTGTGAAGCCAGAACCACAATTTTCAGTCCGGTGCACACCCAGGTTGATTTCATCACCCATGCGCATGCTTTCAATGTTACGCATTCTAGACTGGTTCTGCTGCCCAGTCCATGATGAGGAGCCAGAGGCTGAACCATTTAGAACTATTCGGCGTCTTTTATTCTCAGTCTTCATTCCTGAAACTAGCATTTCAATCGAAAAACTAATAACAATGCTCTGGAATTCAGGTTTTTCAGTGGAAAAATAAGTGAAATAGAAGGAACTGATTGTTGAACAAAAAGTGGTAAAAATATACAAAGAAAACATTCATATAATATATAGAAAGTGAAAGTCTGCGTCCCAAGGAATAGAGTTTTTCGAATCTAATCTCCAGGAAAAAATTGTCTTGATTTTTTCCATTATCAGGATGTTCATTTGTGGCCTTTTTTTCAAAGAAGATATTTTGATTGCCAATTGAAGCACAAGAGAAATAATATATCTGAACACAGCTAGCTAGCTATTGTTTGCGAGTTTTGGATATTATTAATTCTTAGTGATATCAGACAGAGGAGGACTCCTCTTCATTCAGTAGCCATTTTATTGGGTAGGAAATTAAACTGTTTATGACACTTAAGGTATCCAGGAGCATTTCTGCGATGCTGATCATGTACATCAGGAGCTGGCCAGATTACCTAAAGTATTATTGATTCTCCACATGCTACCAAAAACTCAGTCTCTTGCATCGGGTTTTTTTTTTTGCCTTTGACCCCATTAGTTTTTCATTGCCTGTCTTCGAATAGACCACATTCTGGACACCTGACCTGGAATACTCTATAACACTAACTGATGAAATTCCAGCAACTATTTGATATTTCTAATCAGCCCAATTTTATATCTTGGAACCCTCTTATCAGACTGATTTTTTTCTTTTTTCTTTTTTCTTAATTTTTGGTGTTTGATAAGAATATCGACGTATCAGAAAATCTGGAGTGGGTGTGGATTAAGGTTATCATACACCAGAGGTAGAGGATTCAAAGTTGTGTATCTATTTACGAAGAGTCTGGGGCACATAGCGCAAATGCCCCCTAATCTTTTATTCTCAGTAATGACCTTTACAAAATTGAAGTCACCAAGGCCTTTTCTAGTTATCTTCATGGCTATAAAGAGAAAAAAATAAAAGTAAGAAACTATTTCATAGATTGAAGCAAAGACTCAAAGAGAAGAATAGTAAGAAAACATGTAGCATACATATATAGCATGTGGTGAGATTCAGGACTACTCAATATCAATATGACATTATGGTTTTAACAAAACAGCAGTTCTTGTGCAGTTTTTGGCCATACAAAACAGCAATGTTCAAAGAGCAAAGAAATTAATACTCCAGACCATATGGTATGGCAAGCTACGGGTAGGACCCAACCACTAGAAAGACAAAACTCCGATGGTTGGACGATCGCCAAGGGTAGACATACATTCAAGTCGAAGACGAGGGGAGTCCAGGGCCTATCACAGGAAAAGCAGGGAATGTGACCAGTATAGAGGCTGCCAATGTGGCAGAGCATAACATAAATGATGACCAGAGTGATGCCATAACGCAGAGTCCACAACCATTGATTCTTATCCCAATGCTTGAGCATAGTACTAATGTGGAGGCAAGTGAACACACACCGACTCAGGACAAAGAAAACACCACAACAGATGAGCAGAGTAGTAACGAGGAACATGAGCAAGATCCTTCTAGTGAAGAGGTTGCAAGCGATTTGTTTTCAAAATCTTGCACTAAAGATTTTAGTCTCTGCCCTCGAAGATCCTCTAAGGCTAAGAAAGCAAACAAAAAGTACAAAGGTTGAATCATTTCCTCCTTAACAAAGGAGACAAGGATAAAAAATAAGAGGTTTCTTCTTTAACCGATGCTAGTTGAAGATTTCTATAGGCCTAGTAACCATGTTCACTCTCACTAGAATTCTCTTTATTGTGAGAGTTTGTTTCTTTTTTTTTTATTTTTGTTTTTGCTTTTGTTTCATTTGTATAAAGGTTTTGGGGTCCTTAAAACCCAGCTCGCTTTCCAAAAAAAAAAAATCTACCAAACATATCACCAAGATGATGCAAGGAATTAATAGATCTATCACCTATCATTCACATCTAATAATATTTAATTTCATATCAACAAATTGAAACATACAAACAAGTGAATCAAAACCAAAAATAATTTGTAACAAACAAACCCTCACGAAACAATAATAATTAATAATTCGTCTGGTTGATAAACGAAACTTTTGAGTTTTCCCTCAGACTCCAAAGTAATTGATATATATATATTTTGGAAAGCGAGCTGGGTTTTTTATAGGATCCCATAACCTATCAACAAGGTGCAACCTACAAGTCAACACCATAAGAAAGTAACCATGCCGCCGGCGGGTCTCGAACCTAGGACATGGGGATAAACCAACACAGCCCTAACCACTCGACCATAACATCATTGGCCAAAGTAATTGATATTAGTAAAACTTTCATGTTCTACAATACCTATATGTAGGTCATTTGTGAGTTGACCATGTTCAAAAGTATTTTTAAATTAGGTTTTTTAAACACGCCTAATTAATTGTTTTAAAGGCACTCAAGCATTTTTGTAATGTTTATTAGTGACAAAAAAATTAAAATAATAATAATATTTTTTTTAAATTGCAAATAATTGAAAACGCTTATGCCTTTAGTCAACTCACGGTTGATTTCACAAATGTAAGAGAATGGGGAGGAAAGAAGGGAAATTGAAAATATAGATCACTTTTTTCGAGGTGCGTGAGGGGTGAGGGCTAGAAATTGAATTATTAAGGGAAGGAAAAATATGATATAAAATATGAACAATGAAATAAAAATATATGTCCTCCATTGTTAGACATTTCATGGATTACTTATATATCAGGACTTATATAGAAAATCCAATTACGAAAAAACAAAACCCCTATATCACATTATATGCATGAGTCTTACCAAGTGGAGAAATGGATGTGCACGCGATGACCTTTTAGCTAGGATCTCATTGTCGATCCTAATAGTAAATCAAAGCACAAAGTTGAATGTGAAACAACGATTTGTGAATCGCACTAAATTTAAGGTTACTCTCACTAGATCTAGGGTAGTCGGTGGTGGATCTAGAGCCCGAAATTGTAAGAAGCAATAACTGGTTGTCAAATTGAAAGGGGAAGGTTAGGTTTTCAATCAAAGGGGAAAGTTCATAAAAAGGGGTGGCTGAATCAAGAGGGTTAGATTAGCTTAATAGGTTTCTAGGGCAACAGAGAGCTACATTTTTTGTTTCCTCTGCCTACATGGCCCCTTTCAGAAGGAAACGGCGAAAAGAAATTAGATTATTTTGGAAGAGATATTTGGTTTTCCTAATGAAAAAATGGCCCAAAACAATCATTTTTATATTATTAAGGGTTGCTTAGTTGGCAATCCATGTGGACAAATAACTTAGAAGTAACAACTTTTTTCAACTTGGTTAGTGGTTTTACGATTTGACTTCAATGTAACAGCCTAAACATCAACGGTAGGTAGGCAACCCTAACCATGGTCCATTGTCTTAACTCTTAACTCCAATCGTATTCACATAAAGCAACAACCTTTAATTCAATAAATAAATTAATAAACCAAAATTGAACATAAATATTTAAATAACTCAAACCGTTAAACTATTAACTTTTACATCTTCAAATTCATATGGTACGAAATCTCGCCATATCTCTATATCATTTTTTAGTGAGCTTCAAAAGAAAGAATAGATCTAGACCAAACAACTTCTTTATTTGAAAGTGAGTTTAACCTAGACTAAACAACTTCTTTTTTTTGAGATCTAGAGGCCCTAGAGAGAAATATTTTCATTCCCATCCCAAATATTCATATTGTAAGGGTGAAAGATCTTACTTCTAAGACATATAAAGAAGTCGAGATTTCACACTCAAACCTTTCTTTAATTTGTCTATTTGAGCGACGTTGCTAGAGAAACTTTCAAGTCTTGCTAACACTCGCCTTACACCATGTGGGTTCTTAAGTCCTTATCGAGGACTTGTATGAGTAAGTGTCACCCGGTGATCCCAAGCTGTTGTAAAACTTGGTTGTGTAACATCATATGATGGTGTAATCATTGACAAATCGATAACTCTCGAGGAACATGATCATAAGAACAGGTGGTATCTCCGAGATCCCAAATTCATGTATGTCGGACTTGGTTGTGGTTGCATCCCATTAGTGATCGCCAAAGTGTTTGTCGCGGAGAACTTAGTTCTTGTTAGCAAGTCTCGTAGGAGCGACGATTTGACCTTGTGAGGTTGTGGAACGTTGATTGAGAGTGTAGTTCTCTTTTGAATAAATAATAAAGATTTGTGGCTTTCGAGCATTTTCCATCGAGAAAGTAGCTGAAAGTGGGTGTTATGGTATAACTAGCACTCAAAATGCCCTAAACAAGACTAGAGAGTCTGAATAGTCTATTTTTGGAAAACTTTTGTAGAAGAATGCAAAGCCAAACAGACTATATGAATACTTCATAAATACTTTGTGATATCTCCTAAACCTTTGCACCAATAAAAACTTTCAAAAAATAGTTGTAAGTATGAATCGATTCAACTCTAGATCTTGGTGGTCTCACAAGTCTTGGGATCTATAACCCAATTTAAGGAAATAATTTTGCAAAGTAGATCCAAGACTTTATGTGTAAATTAAGCGAGCTACACTATGATTTGTAAAATTTATACTACTTAAAACATGCAATATGAGATATCAAATACGGTAAGATAAGCAAGCATGCATACATAAGTAAGAAGATGGGAAGAGATTGACCCTGAGCAATTACTTCCTCAATGGAAAGGGTTCGCAACCCTCCAACTTCTATTACTTGATTAAAAGAAAATTCTACTATCAAATAACATTCCCTAAGATCGCAAAGTCAAGTTGTCGCGCTTCAACAAGACTTACCAATACTGACCATGTGTTTTGCTCCACGAGGCGATCACCAGTTAGGTGCAACACAACCAAGTCTAACGGATATCTGCTTGGGATTTCGGAGATACAACTTGGTATTATGTTTGTGTTCCGTGAGACTTAGGAATAGTAAGGATCGCATCATCATGGAATGCAACACAACCAAGTCTTACAACCTATATAACCGGGTGACACTTACTCATACGAATCTATTCCATAGATTCAAGAACCCACATAGGGTAAGTTGAGTTTAGGCAATCTAACACTCAAAAAAATGTTTCTCCAGCAGTGTCTCCCAAATAGAAGGATGGAAAAAAGTATAAGCTTGGATCTCTTACTCATTTATAGAGTAGAAGTAATGTTCACCCTTACAAGTATGAAGGTTTGGGGTGACAAAAAATATTTTCTCTCTAGGGCCATTAGATCTCAAACGAATAAGTTGTTTGGTCTAGGTTAAGTTATTTCCTAAAATTTTCCCTTTTCTTCTGAAGCTCACTCAAAGATAATATGGAGATATTTCTACTTGACCAATTGGGAGAAACTTGTTCTTCTTCTTGTTGAATTTGCTTCTCTAGAATAGATCAAACAATTTTGTCTTGAGCTCCCAAAGTTAATCAAGGCAAATGAGAATGTAGTTAGTTATAGAGTGATCTTGGAAGGGTGAAGTCGACTTTGTTTTCCAAGATTCCGTTTTTTAGAACTGCTAAATTCAAAATGTCTATTTGTTTTTCAAAACGGTCTTCAGCTGACAGAGACACTTCAAGTCATGCCCAAACAATTTTTTTTAAATAAAAACTTTCTATTTTTTCAGATGTTTTTGTACAACATGCACATCTCCTTTAAGCACATGAGTAGGTCTCTTGAGTTAATATCCATCCTCAAAAAAATATCATTATCATGTGAAAAGATAGCACAAATTCAAACTTCGAATTTTGATTCCCACACATTTTTGCCTCCAAATAATTTTTGGCTCTTCATATGTCATTTGTCTTGGTCCACCTTCTTGGAATTTAATCCTCTTGGATTTTTCTTTTCGAAGGTTTGACATTGATTCATATCTTTGACTTTGGTCTCTTGAATTGACTTCGTCCATGATTGACTTTGACTTTTTATTGTTGCATGACTTGATTTCTTCTTCTTGCACTATGCCTTTGTTTGAGCCTTCATGGTCTTAGTTCAATGATCTAATTTAATCGATTACACACAACCCAATATGCTCGACTTTATAATTCAGTCATACATTTTTACAATATCGATCCCCTCAACCTATATTGGTTTTACAAGTTTTACCAATATTGGTATTATTCTAATGCACAAATAATATTTCCAATCTCTCCATTTGTGAACTTATGATAAAAACACATCAAAATCATAATTACAATTACTTGACTTCATTCAATATGAAATTTATATCATTCACAGCAAACACATTAGTAGGGTTGAACAAAAAACCAACCAAACCAAACCAATCGATTTTGTTTAAATTTAGTTTGGTTTGATTTTGGTTTTAAAAAATTCAAAACCGAAGTGGTCAGTTCGGTTTTCAGTTTCTATGTGATTGTAAGTGACCAAACCGAACCGACCAAATATATAATAATTAATATATATTTTATATAAAAATAATATAATATGTTTAAAATAGTCGGTCTGTTGGTTTGATTTTAGTTGGTTCGGTTCGGTTACGATTTGCATAAATTAGAATCGGATCGGTTTTGTTAATGGTCGGTTCGGTTTGAAATTTTTGAAACTGACCAAAATCGGTTCAGTTCACGGTTTAGGTGAAAAACTGAACCATCGGGTCAGTTTTCAACCCTACACATTAGTAGCAAGGGTATAATCTGATGAACTTGATTATAACTGTCAAGAACTTGGAAGCTACAATTCACAGCAAACACATTAGTAGCAAGGGTATAATCTGCATTATGTGAGATGTTTGAAATTCTTATGACAATCAATTGACTGTAAAAAAATGAAGGATTATCAAAGTTGTTATCAGTAACTTATTGCTCTGTACCAAATCAATAATGTTCTGAACCAATTAGCTGATAAAAGAAATGTTTTGTGCCTAACAGAACAAAAATTGTTTTGTACCCATTGATCAGTACATGATAGCAAATAATCAATGGATGATAAGACTGACACCAAAATCAAAGATACCAACACCATACAATAATTGATAGTACTAGTAATTGCTTTGAGCCAACTATACCGATATAAAACCAATAATATCGAATCCTCACCGATGTAGGATTTTGTTGCCTTTATTGACTTTGATTACTTATCCCCCTATTTTTTAACAAAAGAGTTTACAAACTCCAACTGGGAAGAGACACGTAATGCTCCTCCTAAAACAAAGGTTGGGACTTCCCCTAAGGAGAAATAGTCCATAGTCATTTGGCTCGCAGTTAGAATTGGTGTGAAATACCTATATGAATTTATTTCATGTAAAGTAATCCAACTAATTATGAGTACCAATGTGAGGTCGTCACAATTAACGTACTTGAGTTTTCGCAGACTTAAAAGTATGTCTATGATTTTGAATTTACGTATTAGCATTTTCCACTCATAATTTGACCCGTAATTCCCTGCAAGTTAGCTTTAAAATGTAGAATATGTGCATCTATAACATTCCAATGGTTTAAAATAATAATTTTCATAAAGCAATACAAATTTTTTTACAATCTCTGGAAATAAATGCATGAGATTGACGTAGATGGCAACATACTGTCACCAAAGATATGCAGAGCTAGTCCGTGAAAATTTTTGACTTATCTAAAACTTCACACTAAAGTTGACTATACACAATGTCAAGCTAGAATTGTGCATAGGTGAATTTGCCTTTGTTGTTGGTTTCACCATACTGCATGAGTAAATTTGACTTCATTGTGACCGGGTGGTTACACTCTGACATAGTCTTTATTTGCCTAATTTTTGGAACAAAACCTGCAAAGAGATTACTCCATAGGCATGAAATACCAATTGAAAATTTATGTAAAAGTAAAATCTCAAGCGAAAAAAGTACACCAAGCACTCAATCAAACTTGTTTCTCAAACAAGTTATGACATTCTTCAAAACAAAAGTTAGCATACTCATGTGCATTATTGCATGATACCAATTTTTTTCTAATATGAACTTCATCACATACATCTCAAACAACTTATAATCACATAGATCAATGGCATGAGAAAGGGAAGGATGGAAGGATGATAACAAGCATATCAACCAGATTAAATCCAAAGTGTCCACATGCTCTAAAACATAGCATGTTAAAAATCCAAATATGTTGAATGAAAGCAAATAGACTCAAGTATTTCTATCGTAAATATCCAAACAGAAAAATAAAACAAAATAAATAAACACATAGGGCATAGCCATGAGATTGAAAAACAAAGTAATGATAAAATCAAATAGTTGTTCATCACTACGATAGTTGTCAATGAAGTCCATGTTCACTCCCTTGGCCTATGTTATTTCGTAGTTGCATTGCAGTCCTTGATGCAAGTCCTGACTCTGGTTTTTTCCTCTGAAACAACAAACCCCGTCTCCTCAACTGTTTTAACTGCTTGTTTCCTCTTCCTAGCTTCCTTCAGCTTTTCTTTCAAATCACGCTTGGAAATGCTTCTTCAAACATGTAAAGTAGTGTTTTCCTCATAGTTTTAACTTCTTATGTATCACTCTTTCTCCTCATCTGTCATTTTGAGATCTGTTTCTTCACATATGTCCTCCATGTGATCCTCTAGAGCTTCTTCAACTTGCCTTTGTTGTTCTTCATAACATTCATACCTATCAAACACTGACCTTCTGAAATGAATAATTTGAGAGAGATAAAGTTATTCAAATGGTCATTTGAGAAAGAAGGCAACATAATCATCATATTCCTCACCCATGGATATCGCATTGCTTGCACGCGATGACTCCATCACTGCTGACATCTCCTTTTTTTCTTACCAAAACTCATTTATTTCCTAATCTTATGCTTTGAAACCTTTGGAGCCATTTCAAAACAACGGGTTTGTGAAAGACAGTGAAAGGGTTTTGGTTGAAATGAGGCTGAATGAAACAATTGATGGAGGGTTTTGGTGAGATGGATTTGTTGATAATAGTTTGAGGATCAAATCGACTGGTAGAAGGGCGATTTGGTGGAGAAATGAGTAAGAGATACGTGAAACAATGAGGTTAAGTTATGAATGTTCCTCTGTCTGTGATGGACTTTGTTAGATAAAAATGAAGAAGGTGGTCATGTTTGATCATGGAGACCTAGATTTTTTAAATAGTCCGCTCAGTAGTGAAGTCGACTTCACTATCTTTACCTTCTGGGTAGGGATGGCAGTGGAACGGATTTTCACGGATATTCACCCCACCCGATCCGTTTGGGGCGGTTTTGGATATGCCTAAACGGATTTCGAGGCTGATACGGATATCCAAACAACATCCATTAAATATTCGGGGTGGATACAGATTTGGCCATATCTGCCCCACGGATATCCGTTTAAGTGTTGATATTACAAAAATACCCTTACCCTTTAAAAGCTATAAAAAAAACCCTAATCTCACTAATTATGCCTCTCACCTCTCTCTCTCACTCACTTTCACATCTTTTCAAATCTCACGAACCAAAGAAAGAGCAAAAGCAGAGACAAGTGACAAGTCCCAAACTTGTTCTCCTGATCTCCTCTCTCGGTTGAAGTCTCTCTGATCTCTCTAACCCCTAATCCTAAAGCCTTTCACTTATTTTCAATTCTCACGAACCAGAGAAGAGCAAAAGCAGAGACAAGTCCCAAACTTGTTCTCCTCTCTCAGCCGAAGTCTCTTTGAAGCCGTTTTCAAGTTGTTTAAACTAAATATACAGTGTATCGTTACGATCATTTATGTTTGGTTTCCTTCATCTTCCTCCTACCCCTCTCTCTTTGTTGAGGTCTGAACGAGATCAGGCCTGATCAAGCAAGATCTGTTGAGGCCTGATCAAGCAAGATCTGTTGGTTCCCTTCATCTTCCTCTCGATCTATTGAGGCCTGATCTGTTGAGGTCTGAACGAGACCAGGCCTGATAAAGCAAGATCGAGCAAGATCAGGCCTGATCAAGCAAGATTAGGCAAGATCCACCACATCGATGAAGCAAGATCAGACAACAACGTGAAGAACCCAATCCGGGTTATGGTGTTAATGATATTGAGAAGACAATTATTATTATTTTTTAACTGTGTTACTGATGTATATTGAGAATAACAATTTTTTTTCTTTTCTAAAAGGATATTTGGGCGGAGTGGATGTCCGTCAATCCGATCGGATCGGGGACGGTTTTCAAAATTTTGTATAAACGTATAATTGGGGCGGATTTGGGGATCTGTGTTTTTCAGCGGGGCAGGGATGGATTTGCCCAAATCCACCCCGTTGTCATCCCTACTTCTGGGTAAAGTTGACTATACTAGTCAATTTTCCCTTTTTATGAACAACAGTTCAGTTTTCCATTCAGATTTTTCCTTTCCTACATTCATGTTCGTTTGTCCCCCGAGGCCCCAACATTCTCATGCACATCCATTCAGATTCTTCTTAAATTTCTGACATTGCATAAATTTCTGAGCTACATCTCTGTCAACCATTCAGACATTTATCCGATGGCCGAGACCGATCGTTCAATTCAATTGCATTTAATACTTATATAGACTCATAAGGTAATTTGGGATATTTTAAGAGATTTCTTCTTGAATTAAGCACATACAAAAATTCAAAAAGTTTTCAAAATTCATTTTCAAATCAATCAAAATTACTTTAAAACTAGTTTCTCAAAAAACATTCAACATTATATTTCAACTTATTTGTAAGAATCACAGTGAAATGGTGTAAAGTAGCGGTACCAATCTTACGCATGAATTTTCCTTGGTGCATGGACTCGATCATATTTCGATACTCGACAGTCAATCCATTGTAAAAACTCTACACTAACATTCATTTTTCAAAGTCATTATGAGGACACTTGATGAATAAATCTTGAAAGCAGCCTCATGCTTCATAAAAAAGTTCATCATGTGCAGTCTATGCAGATGATTTTCTAGATCGCTTTATAACTAGACGTGATTTTCTAGAAGTACTAGATTTCAAGTCTTTATGGGCAGTCCATTATCTAGAATCATCAGCAAGTTAGAGCAGTCACCACAATTCGATTTGGGTGAGCAATTAATAATGGTGTAGAACAACCTAAGAAAATTGATGTGATTTTCAAATAGAGTGTTCCTAAAAACCTACTGAGAAAACTATAGGTTCATCTAAAACGATTTTAAATCCACCTTCCCACCTTCTCTTAGAACAAAAAAAGTATATACTTAAGGCAACGACTACATCACACCACCAATTCCTTTCTTTCACACCATTTTACTCTCCCACACCACCTACTTACTTTCTCACACCACCATACTCTCTCACACCACCTATATAAACCAAAACCCATTCATTTTTTTCCCTCTTACCATTCAAATCGACAATGGTTCCTCCCTCCCCCATTCAAAATCTATTCCAAATCTCTCCCCACACTCAAATCTCTTACAAATCTCTTCTCTCTCCCTCGAAAACTCTCAAATTCCCTTAAAGTTGAAACCCTTAAACCCAAACTCAATAAATATGCATAACTTAACATAACAGACAAACCCTAACTCAAAACGAAAAAATGACAGGGCAACTTTTTAACCAATTTATACCCTCAATTGAGACTGATTCTCAAGTTCATCAAAACATGAAAGTTATAGTACTCTGAGTTATCTAATAACCACAACATGAATCACTTGAAAATGTTTTGAAATGAGCAAGTTATGGTCATTTTACTAACGTCCCACAAATCTGTCCGAAAAATGAAAATGGGATAGTGTTCCTGACTTTCGGCTAACTTATGTGCTCGATCGAGACCGATTCTCAAATTGATCAAAACACAAAAGTTGTACTACTTTCAGTTATCTAATAAACACAACTTGAATCACTTGAAAATGTTTTATGGTGGTGTGAGAAAGAGGATATGTCATTCCCTATACTTAAAGGACACCTTTTCCCAAAGCCCTTTGGTGGTGAGTCATTGTGGATACGGTGGATCCCCATAGCAGCAGAGAAGAAAAACTAAAATAAAAGTGAAAGCATTAGGCGCGAACATTAGCCCGGGAAATTTACAAATTTCAGATTTGGCACTTACAAAAATCAATCAACTTCTCCCATCTCCTCTCACTGTTCCACTCTCAAAATGGCTGAAAATTCTACAGAACCCACCAATCCTCCGGACCCAAATCTTCATTTCAACTATTCCTTTCTCAATTCAGAGGTAAAGGGGGTTTGTTTTCACTCTCATCCATAAGTTTATTCTCGAATATGTATTTATGGGTCTTCTTCAACTCTTTTATTTTGTTTTTGCAGATCCCTAATTCTTCGTCCTTGTCTCTTTCATTGCCTTCAGGTTTCTACTGATTGATTTCATTTTGTTTGAAATTAAGTTGGACTACTTTTTATGTAAACCGTTCATGATCGTAGCTGATTTATTCTTTCTTTTGATAAATCAGAACCTCCTGATCTAAGAAATTGGTTTTCGAGTTACGTTTACCAATCGCCAGTGTTAGACTCCAAAGAAGTATTTGATTTTGATGATACTGGAAAGAGAGAAAACGATGAAGGGGATGTGGGTTTTGAAGAAGAAACCCAGTCACCAGAAAAAACCCAGTCACCAACTAAGGTATACTTACTATTGCTATATTTAGTTTTCTGAAAAAAAGTTTGGATATTAAGTCACAAATTCACTCTAGTTTATTGAATTATTTGGGTTTTGATGAAAAAAATTAACCATTTTGGTAATACGAATGTCTGTGTTGCCGCTTAACTGAAAGAAATTTCGGATGATTCTAGGAAATGATGTTCATAATAAAGGAAGCCAAAATTGGCCCAATTGCTTTGGGAAAACTTTGTAATCGTAATCTAATTCAGTATTGTA
Organism: Berberis vulgaris; assembly: GCA_963556465.1. Lineage (NCBI taxonomy): Eukaryota > Viridiplantae > Streptophyta > Magnoliopsida > Ranunculales > Berberidaceae > Berberis > Berberis vulgaris. Next base: position 76,644,751 of record OY747136.1, on the reverse strand, counting down.
TGGGCATGTCAAGTGACGATATGCTCCCTCGAGAGTGTGGATGTAGGCATAGGCAAACCATGCATGATTAGTAATAGGAATAGTTTCATATATAGATTAAAAGAAACATCATAAATCAAAACTGTAATAATAGAAAACATTCACTATATGCTTAATACTCTCTTAGAATCTCTCTCTTTGTTTTGTATTCCAAAAGTCCCTTTTAATATTACAAATGAACCTCTATTTATAGGTTCTCTCTACGGTATATTGTAGATTTGTAGCTATCTTTTAGTGTAACCTTAATTCAAAGGGCCTTGTGACGCCTGGGCCTCAAATGGTGTCAGCAAAAGTCGTTGCCATGCTTTGTTCCCTGGTGGGTTGTTCTTCACTGTTACTCCTGGGCTTCTACTTACTTCCAGGTGCCTCTAGTTTTGGTTCTGGTTCTTCAGTCTTTATACATGCGTGCCTGTTTAGTATATATATTTATCCTATCTGCAACTCCTTCAACTGAATTTTGGTGCTATTTATTCAGAGTATGTGCATTTGTGTTCTAATTTGCTATTTCTCCCCATGTATAATTTTACTTGTCACAAAAATTCATAGTTGACATTTCGACAGTAGGAAAAAAAATACTTTTTTGTTGCAAGGGATAAAATAGCAGTATAATTGTATATATGAACTTGTTAGAAAATGTAAATCCATACGTATTTTAACTATTTTCATTGTACTCTCTTGTTATAAACCAATTAAAAAAATACTAAGAGAGTGCATGAAACTTAGGATTTATATGAATTCCGTGCCTGCATTTTATACAAACATACATACGAGAAGAAAAAAAAACAGTACGTAACAAATCTTGTATGCATCACCATGTATTTAGCCTTGTAGCATTCCAATTAAGATTTGCATTGAAGTGTAAGTCTCCCGGACTTTTGAAAACATTGATGGTAATTAGGGGTGGGCACGGGATGGGATGGACCTCATCCCTATCCCACCCCGTTCATTCGGTATCGGGATGGGATAAACCTCATCCCGACCTCATCCCATCCCAAATGGGTTCAGAGACGAGATCAGCACGAAATAAAACATTTTGATTATTTCACATTGATGTTATTCAAAATAATTGTATTAGCTTGACTAGTACTTATATAAAAGAATAGATATATATGATTGTATATATGAAATATGTTTTGCTATGCATTTTTACCATGTGAACTTTTATAAAATAGATTTAGTAAATTGAGCTTTTTGTGAATGAACATTATTTGGTACCAACTTGTGTTTTATCTAGAATAGAATATATGTGTTATTATTTTCATGAATAAGACAACAATAGAAAAACAATTCTTACTAGAATAAAATCCATGTGTTATTATTTTCATGAATAATATTAAAATTATTAATAATAAATATTTAAAAAATCAAATCGGGACGGGATGGGCGGGATTGAAAATCTCCATCCTGATCTCGTCCCACTCTAGATCGGGACAGGACAGGATCGAAATGGGATTGATCAATCCCACTAAGACCCAAAAAAATCGAGACAAGTCGGGATGGGATGCCCACCGCCTAGGATGTATAGTTTTTTTAAAGGTAATATACCATTTTACTATTAGAACATTACAGTGAAGTCCAAGTTGGTTTGACCCCCTTTTAAAAGAATCCAAAATTTTCACCATACCCCAAAACCTTCCTTCCATCCTTCAAATTACATGTCTTTTCACAATCAAATAACTATGCCATGTCGCCATATTATTGTTGGCATTGAAACCCAGTACTTCTTAGATTGATCTGATTGTATCACATTAGGTAGAACAAGACGAGATTGAAAAGGTGGAGGGGAGGAAGTTCAAATGAACCCAGAGTGGTCCTAGATGTGTCCTCCTTCGTCTGTTCCCCATATTTTACAACCCTTTGAATGCTTGCATTTGTTCTTGTCAATGTTGATCCGCCAGCTGCTTCACCTTATTCACCACACCAGAGTTTTCATCATCAAGGTATCTTATAGGGACCCTTCGTTAAAGATAGCTCCAACAATTTTGGCCCCCTTTCGCTTCTTATACTTCAGTCTAAACTTGTCTTCTTGACCATGCCTCTTTCTCCCACTTCCTTTGGGCCTTCTCTATTGTCATCTTTGACGTATGTCATCATTCAGTGTTGATTAAGAAATTTTGATTTATATACTAATTTTTTCCACTATAATTTTGAAAGTGAATATTTACGTGTTTTTCAAAGTGATGATATACATTCTGTGGACAACCTAATAATTTTTCCAATGAAACTGCATATACATTGCACATGCTTTGCATTGTGCAAAACACGTTTGAGCTGAAGTTTTGAGAAAAATTAAAGACCAAACATCAGAAACAATGTGTTAAAGTTTCATCTTGTTTTGACATGTGTCCTTGAGATTCGGGCTAAGTGAGATAAAGGAAATTTCTCTATTAATATTACAATGCAAACAAGGGCCCACCTTAGGAGCAACACAAGCCGGTCGGTTCTAGCTCCCATTGTCCAGACCACCTAAAAGGTGGTTCTTAAATACTCACAAAGACCGTTTATCAAGACATTTAATGGTGAATACCTAAATACATATCTCGAGGAACAATATTGAAGTGGTCTGAAATTTTGATGTTTCTATTCATATTCTGTAATTTTCTTGAAAGTTTCAGCTTAAACGAGTTTAAAAAAACAATTTTTTTAGTTTGCTAGGATCTGAAACATGAAATTATGAAAGGTGTCCTGGTGGGCATGAATTGGGAATTTGAAGGACTCCAAGCCCAATCTCCCTAAATATTATGCAATCACAACCAACATTATGAATCTCTTCTTAGAAAGAATTTCATCCACTCATGTATTTCATCAAATTTTTTTTATTAATCATCTTTAATGTTTTACCTTTTTTTTGCAGCTTCCAGGGTCATCTTACTCACTGTCATTGCTTTCTGGTTTGTTTGATCCTTACATTTATTTGAAATTAGAAAAATTCCTCTGACTATTTCAAATAGTAACTTCTTTTATTCTTTCTTTTGATTAATCAGAGCCCCCCGATATCAGGAACTGGTTCTCGAGCTATGTTTATGAATCTCCTGAACTGGATTCTGAAGACAAAGTCAAATTTTATGATATTGGAAATATTGAAAGCAATGAGATTGTTTGCTCCGAGGAACAATGCAAGTCAATAACTAAGGTAATGTTATTTCTTTTGTACATTATGAATCTGGTGGTGACAGCTGATAACCACACCTCTTGATGTCTTAAACTCTTAATGAAATGTTGTATCCTTGAGGAACATATGACAAATAGCCCAACAGGCTAAAATCATAACCAAGAAAATGATTATCTGATACGATATTGTAATTTTATTTAATTACAATTTTTCGCGATCCTTCAGGTTGACAAATTGACAAAACACCCACTGACAGAAGTATTCTTCTTTTCATGCCTACATGGAGCTCAAGAAGAGTGTCAGTGATCCGAGTATCACTAAGTTGTAGATTGACCATAACCTTCCAATACAGCTGTCCTTATACGTCATTGAGTCACTGAGATCTGCATATGGGTCACGGTAAGATGATCAGAATTTGTAAATGTACACACATGGATGGATAGTTGGAATAGGCAGCTCACAAGAATGCAGTCCAGAGATTTCTTTTCCTTTTTCTTGTTCTCACGATGGGATGGTCCAAAGGGTTTGGTTGATCTTGTCAATTTTTACAAGTTTACACGATTACACACTTTAATGAGTTCTTTACACAAATAAAGAACAATTACTTTCATAGAACCAACTATTTTTATCATCTATAACTTTAAAATGGTTGAATTTTTTCATCCACTTAGACTATTCAACCACCAAATAGTCCAACTAAATGAACATGTTGAATTAATCCCTCTAATATACTTTTCTTTCAAATTTCAGGATTGCCATTGGGTTACAAGTAAGTTGATTGGTGAAAAGATTCAAGCTGAAACTTTATGTGATAAACCAATAGAAAATCATGATCCTACTCCAATAAAAGATGCTGATGATCAAAGCCTGAATAGTGGTAAGTCCAAACAAAAGTTGAACTTGAAGCTTTTCTTGCCTGAAAATTCTGCTGAAAACAAGGACAGTAAAGAGTATCAACCAGGTAAGAAGACACTGGAATGAAGAAGTTGAAATCCCATTTACTGGAAGTGTTAATCCATGCTTCAGTACTGGAAGTTCTGTACAAAATCAGGAATCCAGATTCTCCTCGGCTGAAGTTTTGAGGAAAAGAAAGTCGGAGAGTAAAGTTTTGACAAAAGTTGACTCTGCACTATCAGATGCAGATTCCAAAAGAGTGAACAGGACTCCACATTCGATCGGCAATAATGAAGAGAATGGAAAAGATTATGCTGAAAATGGTTTTATTTCTACAAGGAGCAATAAAAATGCAAGTGGAAACTGCAGGAATGTTTTGAAGAGAAGTTATCAAGAAAATGAAGGCAAGTACACTACAAAAACTGATAAAGCACTATCACCTAATGAAGTACAAGCTACAACAGAGAGAACTCCAAGAAGGCCTTTGTCTGAGAGAACGAATAATCAGTGTGAGGTAGAGAATTCAGGGGTTCCTGGAAAATGGCAATGTCCCCAGAAAAGTAAACCAGACCTTGGACCTCCTACAAAGCAGCTTCGCCTCGACCGCTGGATTACGCGTGTGTAATAGCATAATTTATTGTTAATGTAGAAGGTTCAAATAAGCACCTAAGACTACGAACATTATTCCCTAGGGATTTGTTTCATTTATTCTTTGTCTAGTTGATAGTTAAACATTCTGCGAAGTGAGTTTTTGGACTAATAGAAAGCTCTTATGCACCCTTCCCATGTAGATTGCATGTAAACAAATTTCAGACTGAAAATGTTGGATAAGGTACATCTGAAGATGTCTGTGTTGATATTGCTTTTAAAATTGAATGAAAAAATGTCACTGAAGATCTCAATTGAGAAACTCACAACTTACAATGATATTTAGTATTTACATTGATAATTAGGTGCAACCACAATCAATTTGAATTTTACCTTAATGAACCATCCTACATTCCATAATATAAGGTAAAACTATATACTATTTGAAGTATTTTAGAAATACTATGACTTTTCTAAATTAAATAGGTGATCTTCAGCCACATCTGTTTAGGGTTTGGATCAGGATATAATTGTACATATTCTGTTTCGTTAGACTGATATAAATTTATTTATTTATTTTAAGTTCATTTCTTTTCCACGCAAAATGTCGCTCAAAGAGTCTAACTTTGCCTTACATTACAGAGTAATCAAAATAAATAATAAACTGAATAAGGTTTACAGGTAGAAAATGCAGATTATAGACCTAACCAAGGATTGTGATTTCGTTTTCAAGGTATTTTCGGTAAGTTGATTTTAAGAAATATTTCGTTGTGTATAGAAATAACGTAAAAATTTTAATTGTAATTTTGAAGTTATCAATATAAATTAAGCATTTTAAACTCTTACATATTACAAAAAGAGTGCCTTGGGAGTCGTAATGTCATACAAACTACGCATATTGCATAAGAATCACTTATATAACAAAATTTTAATTCTAAACTAAAATTATAATGGGTTAAAATGTACCGACATTGAGAATGACCTAATGAAAAAAAAAATCGGTTTCGAAAGAAATTTCGGTAACTAAAAAAAGAGAAATATTCGGTGAAATTTCGACATTTTTTGAGAAATCACATTCCTTGGACCTAACAAATTGACTATTTAGTCAAAGACTCTTTGATGATGTTAGGAACTATAACCTTGATTTTGGTGATAGTGAGAAGAATTTATATGGTGAGAGTGTATTTTTAGAATTTCAATTTGAGCTGAATTTTTTTCTCTGTTTTTTTCCTAAATTTGGACTTGCACAAACCAAGTCCCACTCCATGTCCTTTGCATACCAAACAAATACGAATGGAGAGTATTAAAGCAATAGCCATTATACTTCTCGGATTTATAAAAACAAAATAGTTTTATAAGTACAGGAACAATTATTTTACTGTTATTTCAAATTTAAACAACAACAACAACAAAAAATTTATTAAGTCAACACACAAAAGGTCTTGTTTTAATTTTAGCAAAAAAAACACACACACAAAATTCGTGTGGTGTCATCGTCCCAATTTTTTTGGAATGTGGCACTAAAAGAAGCAAAATAAAATGTGCAAAAAAATTTTGCCCTCTCCAGTGAATAGGAATGCTACAAAACAAGAAAAAAAAACAAAGGGATGATGGAGACCAAGGGTCATGAGAAAGAAAACTTTCGCTCAAGATGAAGACATTCTAATTGGAAGTGTTGCAGGACATTTCACAAGGCAACTCTAAATAGCAAATCTCTTTTACCGTCTTGTAAATTTACAGTTTGTTAATTTTACCTTAGAGCAACTCTAAATAGCAAGGTCCACCAATTGTAGCCCAATTGGTCTGACATCCACTCTCCTTGTGAGAGGTCGCGGGTTCGAGACTTACCAGTTAGGATTTTGTGAGTTTTCACCCGATTTATTAGGAGCACATGTACTCCGTCGTTGATAAGCCTTCGGGTATTGAATATAGCTACTTAGATGGACTGAACCGGAGCAAAGCGAAAGCAAATCTTCATGCAAGGTGGAGGCGATGGACCGGAGCGAAAGCAAGTTTCCATGCGAGATGGAAGCGGCAAGAATATTAAGTGGCAACAATATTGTAGCCTTCAAACCTGGTTTGGTTAGCCCTACAGAGTCAGTCATATAGCCTTCGGGCATGGATTAATAAATAATTAATTAATTAAGTAATTTAAAAAAAAAAAAAAACTCTAAATAGCAGATAAAAAAAATGGGAAAGTAGTTAATGTATACTACCTGCTATCCATCTGGATTGACTCACTAAGAATTTGTAAACGCATTCACATCCAAGGATTGTGATTTCGTTTTTCGAGTTAATTTAGAATTTGACAATATAACTTATGCATTTAAAACTCTTAAATGCTAAATAAAAAGTCTCGTACGAGTGTCATACAGACTACATACTCCATAGAGTAAGTCTAGGAAACCAAGTTTGGGAGCCACTTTTGCACAAACTTTTGGTTTTTTTTTTTTACACTTTTTACCATTTCTCTGTAAAATACAACTACAAACATCATCCATAGAAGGGGAAAAAATTGTCAAAAAAAAACCCCAAGGTGACCCAAACATGGCCACCAAACATGGCTCCCTAGACTTACTCATAATATTAAAATAGGCAACGACTACTCCACACCACCAATAGCTATTTCTCACACCATCATGTACTTTTTTTTTTTTTTTTCTACTAACTCACACCACCCAAAAAACTGTTTTTGAAAAAAAATAGTAACTTAAAAACAGGGTAATTTTTGACCAATTAAAACCCTTAATTGAGATCGATTATCAAGCTCATCAAAAAAAAAAATTGTAGTACTCTGAGTTATCTAATAAACACAACTTGAATCACATGAAAATGTTTTGCAATTAGCAAGTTATAGTCATTTTACTAAAGTCGCGCAAATCTGTTCGAAAAAAAAGTCTGCTTTCATCCATTCGCCTGGACCTCTGCGAGATTTTGAAAAAAACTTGTCTGGACCCTTGTGACTTGCAATGTGCATTGTGAGATTTTGGAATAACCTCGTCTGGACTTCTGCGACTCGCATTCTTCATTGCGAGGTTTTTTGCAAATTCTCGCATTATTTTGTGCGAACAATACATTTTCCCTCCAAAATTCTCGCAATGATTCATTTTCTGGTGAACTAGTGAGTAGTGACTAAATAAATAAGGAATCCTTCAAGGAAACTAAAATTTCAAATCTTATGTTAACAAAACATTAATTTCATGAAAGCAATCGAACGAATCAAATGAATAGAGAAGAAGAATTGGGTGTTTGCGATTTGCGTTTTGCATTTTGAATGCGATAGAGAAGATGCGCTGCCTTTACGTTTTGAATGGGGGAGAAAAATGCTGATTTGCTTGTTTATATTACTCGGAGTTGATTTTGCGTTTTGCATTTTGGGGAGGTTGCGATTTGGGGTTCGATTTTTAAGGCTTTTGATTTTGACGGAGAGGAAAAAGATTTTTATTTGAATGAGGAAAGAGATTTGCAAGATATTTGAATGTGGGAGAAGGGAGAGATTCGAATAGGGGAGAGACGGGGATTGCATTTCGATTTGAATAGGGAGGAGAAAAATGTTGTATTTTTGTTTACATAAGTGGTGTTGGAAATAATGGTGGTGTGGAAAAGAAAGTAGATGACGTGAAAGAGTTAAATGGTGTGAAAAATCACTTTTGGTGGTATAGAGTAGTCGTTGCATATCATATACAGAGATTGAATATTTATTTTTTCTCGAGAAATTCTCCACAAAAAAAAAAAATTTGGAAAGCTAAATAAGAAATATTTACTGAAATTTACATATTTTTGTCAAATCACATTCCTTGCTCATAGCTTGCTCTTCCGACTCCCAAGAGTGAGGTGAAGGAAGCTTCACTCTCCTGTTTCGGTTTCTTTCCAACAACAAACCAAACCCAAGGGCATAATTTTTAAAATGAGTCCAATAATTCCGAGCATAGTGAGATCGTTGAGTAACCATTGCAGAAGAAGATCGAAACCCTACCTCACTCATCAGCTCTTCGAACAAGTCTCAGGTCATAATCATCAGAGTTACAGGTCTCTTTTATTGCAATCAGCTTCTTCAGAGTCAGTCAAGATGGAGAGACTCTCTCACTCCGACTCTGGTAACCTACTCATCATCTTCTTCTTCATTCTCTATGTAATCAATCCCTTTGCATTTTAACGTTTCTTCGTCAAATCAGAGTTTTTAGAGATTCTTTTCTTGTACATTTTAAGTATAGTTGCTATTACGTAACAATGGAGGTAGGCTGCTCTACTAATTCTCATTCATAACCATTCAATACACTATGTGGGACTATTCAACATCAGATGATGTTGTTAGTCCCACGTAATTGCCAGACCATCGACTATTCAATACAATTGTTGGTTCACGAGGTGTGTCGGGTCCATTATTCTTCATTGCATACACTTTCAATTGTTTGCGAATGGAGCAGCACATGGGTTCAAAGAGAAAGGTGGGTTGGGATCAGATGCCTATAGGATTTCAACCTGTGGCTCCCTTTGAAATGATTGTGATGATTTGGAGTACAAGATAGATCATTGTTGTTGCGGCCACACGGAAGCATTACCAAAACGAAACACAATTGTGTCAAGGATTTGACAAATCGAACAAAAGAGAGATTATCAACGAAATTAACTAAAACTCTTCTCAATCAGAGTGATTGAGCATGTTTACTATTCAGACAATACATGCCTTCTCAATTGAGTTCTTCCCCCTTTTTAAAGGGAACCCTTAACTGAATTTTAGAATCAGCCTATAGAAACATGCTACAGTTGGCCTTAACTAACAATTGCCCAAATTACTTTTTTACCCTTGTCTTCCTAAATTTTAACTTTTCCCGCTCTGTTTTAAGGCGCGTAAACTCATAACCAGAGCGTGACAATACCCAGTGCTTCAAATGATCATTGCCCTCAAGGATCGAAGGAAGGAAACTTGGCGTGGATTACGAACCAATCCTCCCAAGTTGCAGCATCAGGAGACGCATTGGACCAGTGGATTAGCACCTGCATCACTGCTTTGTTGTGCCTGGGAATCATTTTTCTGGCAAGGATGGCAACAGGTTCAGCTATGAAGGAGCCATGCTGATCGACCAATGGCAATGTAGGAGAGGGAATGACCGTAGCACCAACCTTCAATTTCAGTTGGGATACATGAAACACGGGGTATATCTTCGACCCTTTTGGCAGAGCAAGTCGATAAGCTACAGAGCCAATCTTGGCAGTGATCTGAAATGGGCTGTAGTATTTGGACGACAGCTTGAGGTTCTTGCGGATTTGTACAGAAACCCCCGTCGATACGGTTAGAGTTTTAAATACACCCAATCTCCAATTGAAAACACTCTTTCCTGTGCTTATCCGCATAACATTTCATACGCTCCTGTGCCTTAGTGAGCCTCTCTTTCAGGAATGGAAATGGAGTCCAGTGGAGGTAAGGCAAATAGAGAGGGTGTGTATCCATACAATGCTTTGAATGGGGAGGTTTGAAGGCTGGAGTGGTAGTTGGTGTTGAACCAAAACTCCGCTAAATACGACCATTTGGAGCACTTGGCCGGTGCATGTCCAGTCATACATCTGAGGTAAGTTTCCAGACATTGGTTTGTGCGTTCAATTTGGCCATTCGTTTGGGAATGGTAAGCTGAGCTTAAGGCTAGGGAAGTACCAAGAGCTCTGAAGAGGTGTTTCCAAAATGTGCTCAAGAAAATTTTGTCCTTGTCTAAGACAATTGAACTAGGTAATCCAAGGAGTTTGTAGATATTGGTGAGAAACAGGTCTACAACCATTGGTGTTGTGAAAGGGTGTGCAAGGGCCAAAAAATGGCTGAACTTGGTTAACCTGTCCACCACTACTAAAATGACAAACTTACCATGAGATAGGGGTAGCCCTTCAATAAAATCCATGTTGATGTGTTGCCAAGCATGGTCCGGAATGGGCAAGGGCTGTAAGAGACCTCCATAGCCTGATTGGTCTCCTTTGTTTCTCTGGCATGTGTCACAAGAGAGAATGAAACTTAGTATCTGTGACTTCATTCTAGGCCAAAAAAAGTGTGTTTAACCCTGTGATATGTGGCAGTGACTTCGGAGTGGCCTCCCATAGCTGAAGTATGGAGTGAAGTGATAAGTTGCTCTCTTAAATCTCCTGTACAGCCAATGCATATGCACTTCTTGTGTTTAATGATGCCACTGGAGAAGGAGAAGGGAGGTTCAACAGTAGGATCCAGCAAGAGTTTAGGGACTAGTGACTGAGCAAAGGAATCCTCTGCATAGCTGTGTATTACTTCCTGAAGCCAGGTAGGTGTCACGGTAGTTAAAGCCAGACAAGAGGTGGTCTCTTAGGCGCACCTAGAGAGAGCATCACCAACTAAATTCTCTGACCCTTTTCTGTAGCTAATTATGTAGTCATAGCCAAGCAACTTAGACAACCATTTCTATTGAAGAATGGTTGTAATCTTCTGGTCTAGAAAGTGTTTTATGCTTTGACGATCTGTCATAATGAAGAACTTGGCGCCTAACAGATAGCTTCTCCACTTGTTGACTACCAACACAATTGCCATTAGCTCTTTTTCATAAGTTGAAAAAGCCATGTTTTAGGCCCTAGTGCCTTGCTGAAAAAGGCAGTAGGGTGACCCTGCTGTGATAAAACTGCACCAACACCTATGGAGCTTGCATCAGTTTCAATATAGAATGGAATAGAGAAATTAGGAAGCTGAAGGGCAGGAGTAGACACCATGGCTTGTTTCAGCTGAATAAAAGCAGAATTAGCTAGTTCAGACCACTGAAAAACATCTTTCTTCAGTAATTCAGTCAAAGGTTTGGCAATTAAACCATAATTCTTCACAAACTTCTTGTAATACCCTGTCAATCCAAGGAAACCTATGAGAGCTTTGATAGTATTTGGGTAGGCCATTGTGTCATACCCTGAATTTTATCAGGGTCAGCTGCTACACCCTGATTGTTGATAATATGGCCCAGATAAACTAAGCACTTAGAAAGCTTAGCATATAAAGAGTTTTGTTTGAGAGTGGCTAAAGCAATGGCTAGGTCTTGAAGGTGGTGGTCAAGGGACTTACTGTAGACTAGTATGTCATAAAAAAAAAAAAAAAAACAAGGATGAATTTCCTTAAGTAAGGCTGAAAAACCTGATTCATGAGAGATTGAAAAGTTGTTGGGGACATTAGTAAGACCAAAGGGCATTACCCGAAACTCAAAATGCCCATGGTGGGTCTTGTCTTATAGACATCCAAGGGGTGAACCAAGACCTGATGGTAGCCTGACCTGAGATCTAGTTTAGAAAAGACTTGAGCACCATGTAATTCATCAAGTAAACCATCAATAAGGGGCATGGGAAACTTTTCGTTAATGGTGAGGTCATTATGCTTCCTATAATCTAGACAAAATCTCCATGTGAGGTCATTTTTCTTCACTAACAAAATAGGAGCAACAAATGGACTATTTGAGTGTTGTATTAGACCTATTTCAAGCATCTCTTGGACAAGTTGCTCTTGGGCAGTTTATAAGGGGGTTGAGAAGTAGAGAGTGTTTGGGGCTTTAAAGGAATTTTGTGGTTTAAGCTTCTAGGTGGAGGAAGTGATGTGGAAGCTTGGAAGCCATCAGAATATGAGTTCAGTAAGGAAGAAATCTGAGGATTAATAGCAGCAGATGAAGGAAGTTGGGTGAGTGAAAAAAAATGGCCTAAAAAAGGAGAATGTTTCTTTAGAAATTTTGAAAATTTGATGGTTTCTATAAGGCATAGAGAGGCAGAGTCAACACGACCTTGAAGAGTGATTTTCTGGCCATTATGTGACAGGGTCAGCTGTAAGGTTTGGAGGTTCATCACTATGTTGCCAGAAGGCTTAAGCCAATCACCACCTAATACCATATCATACCCACCCAAAGGAAGGACTCTAATCAGGCTCTCAAATTGATGATTTTGCATAGTCCATTGCAGTGGTTTACATACAGCAGTACTAGTGAGAAGCTGACCATTTGCCACTTTAACCACCATTTGAGGAGTAAGAGATGTTGGCCAATTGGTGGTTTTAATTACCTTGGAGTCTAGGAATGGGTGCTACCCGTATCTATTAGGATGGATATAGGTTTTCTTTTGACAAAACCCTTGAGCAAGATGGTATTAGAAGAAGAACTCCCATGAAGTGCATGAATGGAGAGAGGAAAACTCTTGAACTAGGTTCTCAGTTGTGTCAGAAACAAGGTTATCCTCTTCTTGTATCTCATCCTCAGTGATCAGCATATACACAAGTTGTTGCTTACATAAGTGCCCAAATCTATAAACTTCATCACAATTATAACAGAGACCCTTTTCCCTTCTTACCCTCATTTGTGATGCAGTCAATCTTCTAATAGGTGGTGTATGAAAAGGTGCTTTAGGTTGGCTATGTATAGAAAAAGATGTCGTGGGGAACTGTTTTTGTTGTGGAATGAATGATGGAGTAGTATTATTGCTGGGTAGGGATTGAGTATTATTAGTGACAGTAGGCTTGGACCAAGTACTGGTAGACTGAGTAAAAGGGACATTTCTATGAGGAGGTGGTGTGTATGTACTAGCAGCTTGACAAGTTTCTCGCATTCGAGCAAGGGAAAATGCTTGGGCCACTGTTTGTGGTTTGAACATCTGGATAACATGTTTGATGCCAGGTTTCAAGCCACTAAGGAAGCTCAACACAAAGCATGGTTCAGTCAAGGTAGGGTTGTGATTGTGAATGAGCATTACAGACTTAAGCTCTTCAAAATTTTCATAATACTCCTCAACCGTCTGTTCTTGGGACAATTTGTTAAAATCGAGAAACCAATGGTCTGATTTACCATCTAAATGAATAGAAGCGATAGGAATTTTATTGCTATCTAAGACATGATGTAGAGCAAAATAACATTCACACTTCTTAACCCAACCCCTAGGATTAGATCCATCAAAACGGGGAAAATCTATTTTAGGGAATCGAAAGAAGTTACCTCCACCATCTGAGGGTGGGTGGGAGGGAGATCTTATCTGGTTGTTGTTGAGTTCCATCGTCTGAGAGCTGCTGGTCTTGCCTCCTTGATTGCACCCAATAACTCTCTGCATCATCTGAATCAGTTGATCGATTTTTTAATCTAATCTCTTCCCCTAAGCTTCACTGGCTTGTGAGATGCGTTTCATCTCTGATTTCATCCATTCCATCTGTCCCGAGTTGTCTGAAACATACTTCTTTGTTTCCTTCATAAAGTTCTCGATCTCACGAGCCCTCGTCTCCATTTTTTATTTCTAGGGTTTGGATCAGAATGGCTGTGATACCAATTGTCAAGGATTTGACAAGCTAATCGAACAAAAGAGAGATTATCAACGAAATTGGAAAAGAAATTAACTAAAACTCTCCTCAATTAGAGTGATTGAGCCTGTTTACTGTTCAGACATTATATGCCTTCTCAATTGAGTTCTTCCCCCTTTTAAAGGGAACCCTTAACTGAATTTTACAATCAGCCTATAGAAACATGACAAGTGGCTTCTATAGTAGGCCTTAACTAACAATTGCCCAACTTACATTTTTACCTTTGTCTTCCTAAATTTAAACTTTTCCTGCTCTGTTTTAAGGCCCGTAAACTCAGAACCAGAGCGTGACAAATTGATAGTTGGTGTACAAAATAACAAATTGCACAATCTAATCAATGCAAACTAAACGAATTAAACCAATAGCTCTAATTTTCGGATGCTTTAAAACTCTCAAAAGAGGTCCTGTATATAACCCTCAATAGGTGGAAACAATCAATTACTTGGAGTAGAAACAAAGATTTCATTGTTGGCTGCTCATTCAAATTTAAATAAGACAAATCCACCAGCACCACTTTCTAATTCAACTTGGTTCCCTTCCAAGTTACAAACTAATTCAAGCACTTTCAACTTCAGCAATTCTCCAACATCTCCTAGGAAACCCATACCTTAGTAAACCCAATTTTCATATTTTCAACAATTATGGAGGATAGTAATAGATGAGAAATATGGTCTGGATAGAAAAGGTCACTAATAAGGTCTCCACTGCTCATAGTAGTTTCTAGTGGAAAACCATCATGAACCAAGCCAACATATTGATTTCCATTTTCCAGAAGCACATTAGCTTCAAAGTGGGTGAGGGAACCCGAGTGGGTTTTCTCCAAGACAAATTAATTATTGTCAAATCATTGCAGCAAGAATTCAGTAGTCTTTTTGCAATCTCGAACAAGAGGTTAGCCTCTGAGTGTTTTGTAAACAATAATGTAGGAGGGCTGGGTGGTTGGACTCTGGATTCAGAAGAAGATTTAATGGCTAGGAAATTGACAAGTTGGCTAGATTTATGGACCTACTGCAGAATGTCAGTCCTTGTGCGAAATGAGATCCATGGATATGGGATGGAAATGCTTCTTTGTCAAATCCTGCTTTGAGCTCTTGACCAATGCTACCATTTAGCCGCCTCAACAGTTGAGTTGTAGTTCCAAACTTCTTTTAAAAACGTAAGTGGCGCCCAGAGAGAATTTTCTTTTGTGGAGCATCGGGTTGGGAGTCCTCTGTGGAGAAAGAAATTTCAGGATATTCAGCAATAAGTTCAGAGACTAGACTATCATTTGTAGCATATTAATTTTTTTCTTGTGAACTTGAGGTGTTAGTTGAGGATTCCTAAAGGATGTGCTTTATCACTCATGCTTTAATTGGAGCAGCCTGCTCTTAAACCCTGCAGGTATGTAATAGTTACTTTTGAAGAGTTTGTGTGAGCCCCTCATTCACACTATTGTCCTTGCTTTACTTATTAATGCATTTATGCTAGTGTGTTTTATTGATTATAAAAAGAAAACATCATGTTGAGTTGTAAGCAATGATTTTGAAACCATGGGAAGCTTTCACCTCAAGTCTCACTGTGAGGCCGCTTACTTGGAAATTCTGAAAGGCTTAAATAAACGCCTCAGGATCGGAGGTCTGCGAAAATGGATATGCATTTGTACCTTCTTACATTTAAAGTTTAAGTCATGCACATTTGTTATGCACTGTTTTAGTGCCCTAACGCTTAAGATTTACGTCATGGTTTGTTATGTGGGACAGCAGGCTCCATGCAGTTTTACCAGCACATTTTGGAGAAAGTGTTTTACTGGAAGGAGTGGTTTGAACCCATGGTTTTATAAAACATGTGAATCTTTCATGTCGAGGCTAGTTTCGCATAAAAAAGCCTACAAAAAACATGTCAAAACCTAGGGTGAAACATAAAGTTCATAACAACCAACATTTTGCATTTTGAAACCTACATTTCCCGTTAATGTGAGAAACTGTGCTTATATATCTCAATGATAATAAAGCGTGTAAGACTCAGTCACAAGAACATCAATGCTTACATCAATACACCAAAGGCTTATGCCTCATGCTCGAGGTTACACTTCATGGCTGATGTGTGCAACTTTATTGTGATATGTAATGTTTTCTATTTTGTGCAACTTTTTAGCCTTATATTTGGCATTTTTTACTTTTTTGATAATGTCTTAGCTTACTATATTATTTGACAATATATAAAATTTATATCACTTTTATCTGTGTGGAATTATGAATTATCTTGCACTTTTCTTAATTCTAGATTGTATTTGTATTTTTCTTTTACTTAAACATACACTTCTAAAAGTCATAAGCCTTAAAAGTTGAGGCTTATGCTTCATGTGTTTGACCATTGAAATGCTTTGTGTCATGTCTTCGCGTTTAAAAACCTTAGTTTGAACTATGAATTTCCTCCCAAATTGATAATCTGAAACTCTATTGCATTTGGAAGAGAATGTTTCATGTCGTTAAATGGATCATGTGGAGACAATAAGATTATTGGAACATGCATAAGAATTTTGATAGCATGTGGATAGAATCATGGTCAGTTTATGGATTTGGGGATATGCTTGGGGAGTTTTTGTGGATTCCCACTTCACCTCCTGAATGTTTGATTTTGGGGATATTGTGCATTTCCGTAGCACCTGATGTGTAATTTTGTGCTGGCCTCATTTGTTTCTCACTGATTGCTAGCTTCTTTTAATGAAATCCTTATTTTATTGAAATGAAAAATAAAAAATAGTTTGAATATTTGCAATAAATTAATAAAGCACATGAATATGGTCCTATGGATTTAGGAATAATTTTTAATTTAGAGAGTTAAAAGATACAAACAAAAATCTAGGATTGGCATTGTCCTCTGCTTTAACTCCTCCCTCCCAATAGTTGCATTAAAAAATCTTCAATCTCTTATATGAATGTTTTAATACATGCATATTCCTGCCACCTTATTCTTTTTTCATATTTTTGAATTATTTAGCTACTCAAATCATCCTCGCCATTGGAATAGAGTTCTTCTACTCCTAAGCCAGTTACTAGTTACTACACTGAGAACCACCAAGCAGCAACTCCCAATCCCCCAAACCACCAAGCAGCAACTCCCAATCCCCCAACTGCACACAAGAGTTCTTCTACAAGAAATATCTTCCTTCCGTTTCACGTTGTTAAATCTGATGCTAGGAATCCCCCTTGAATCGCTCTGCTGACTTTTTATTTATTTTATCAGAATCAAACATCTTCTTCTCTACCTTGAAGTTTAGATAATCATCCATGGGTAGCATTCCTCTCTGACTGTCTAAATTAATCAACCATGGATTTTGTGTCCTTGTATGTTAGTTTAAGAAATTCTTTGGTCCCGGATGATGTCCTCGTACAGTCTAACATGATTGCTGCTACCTTGGATGGAAAGCCAAGAAGATTTCAGCTGAATGTTGACTTACTTTTATAAGAACAGATTTGAGTTCATCATATCTCCTTAAATCTGGTTAGATTCATTCTGAAGGTAAACTTTTATTGATAGCACATCACTGATATAAGGATAATTAGTACAAGACAAGGTAAAATATAATATAACATTGACGTAAAAATCATATATATATACACACACAAATAATGGAGTCCATCTGCTCTGGAATGGGTGTAATCTGATCCATGTATAGGCTTCTTTGCTTCTTTAGGCATACATGAGAATGAGATACAGATGTGTGTATGAGAATAAGTTTTATGCATGTCATACTGAGATTCATGTATTAATTGAATTTCACAAACCCTTGAGAGCTAGATTTATGTCATCAAAATGTACTGGAGACTTGAATGAGTGGCTCCAGCGGCTATTGTTACTTTTGGCACTAAAGATCCAGCAGACTGAAGTGTGAACATTTATTAACTTGCTTCTAATATACAGGCATCATTCAGGTGAGGTTAGATAGGCCAGGAGCCAAAAATGCTATAGGAAAGGATATGCTGGGAGGCTTACAACAAACTCTTGAGGTTATCAATACAGATTCCTCAGCTAATGTTGTAATGATTTGCAGCTCAGTACCCAGGGTCTTCTGTGCTGGTGCTGATTTGAAGGTAGCATCTCAACCCTTATTTTGAGCTCTTTTGCACTTATAAACTGAAACCAAAGGAAATAGATCTTATTAAAAAAAAAAGGTGATGATGAATACTATCAGCATTGTGGAAACCTCATTTTTATCGAGTTCCGTGGTTCACAACTAATATTGCTCATAAATATGCAGAATAAATAGTACTGATTTTAAGAGGAAATGCAAAATCTTGATAAGTCAAAAGGAGAAGGAACTCTCGTAACTAGAGGAGTCTGAACTCTTAATATATCCTTTTAGTTTCCAATTAGAGTTTGAAGTACCAAAACAATACCATTCCTAAATACTAAATATTTTTTTTTAATAAGTCTTTTTGAATGGTCAAATTCATTTGTCCCTGGGATGGACCCTTTATCTATCATTTACAAAGTAAATGACTCCATATTTTGATGTGAAGTGGGGATAAAAGTGAAACTAGTTAAGAAGGTAGCTACTGATGTTGATAAGGTGGCCACTGAATGTGAGGCACTCCATCCTAGCATCATGACCCACTCAAAGAAATCTGCAGACTATTATACCCTCTGAAATGATTTAATGATAATGCATACAACCTTTAAATCAAATACAGATGAAACTAGTTAAAAAGCTTAGGCAATAACAACTCATAACGCATATCAAGTTCAATCAAAAGAGTCAATCTCAAAATTGGTATTACACTATTCACTCATTACTCTCCCTCAGCTTCAACATCCCAATCATCTCTAGGTCACGCCCTTCTTCATCTGCATCTTTTGTCCTTGTTGTCATACTCATCAATAAGTAAAAATGTGGCATGTCTGAAATAATATGCAAACATATAGTACAGTATAAGCAAAAATCTCAAAGGAAAACAACAGCACACCACATGATGATGTAAATAGCTTGTAGATAGATATCAAAGTAAATTTGTCGATGTGGGGAGACACTTCTCTTGTATGTTTGATTGGGGAGACATTGTGCATAGCAAAATTATTTGATGTTATTTTTGGTATATCACCCAATGGAGTCTTTTCCACTGATTGCTAGTTACTTTTCAATGAAATGTATCTTGCTATTAAAAGCAAGTTTGGGGCATGTAAGGCACTTCTAGCTATCACTCATTCTCAGACGGATGGTGGAGATCAAAACATCTCTATGGATTACAAAACCCAGGGTCAAGATTAAAAACAATGTTCACCCACTCTCATTTAGTACACCACCTGGTTAAAAAAGTCAAGATTAAAACATCTATTGGTTCAAGGCATACTTTGAGGGGTGTGTTGTTTCGGGTCACAACAGTAAACTGTGATCAACAGTTAAGATTAAATATAGGACAAATACTTTGGTTTGTGACTATTTATATATCAGTTGTCAAGTGTCAAGTTTATGAACACTTCAAAATGTTATCTTTGGATGAAAGAGCAACCACACAAAGGTACATATGTCTACCCTATGCAGTTATCGTTAATCGGACTCTAATCGGTTCAGGCTCGTTGCGAGATTAATTGAAATTAACTAGGATTAATTCAATTAATCGGCATATATGTTATGAACATATTTCTCATCCTTCTAAGTAATATGATTACTACAAGGGAAAAAATTGAAAATTAATGAATATTGAAGTAGTAAACATCCCACAATTCAAGGAAAATTATAAAGAAAAAAACAATGCTAGATAAAGGTGTGAATTTCCATATTATTTAGTTTTGACCTATTGGTTGATAATTTCTTTGGTCGTTTTTCTCTTTTTCTTAGATCTTTGTTTATTTATTCTCTTTGATTTTTCTCTCTCTAGCCTTTTCAGACACTTGATATTGCCCTATGATAAATATTGATGAGGTTAGGGAAATTTTTAAAAAAATGTATTAATATTTCTCGTTTATTTATAACATATGTCATGAACCGATTAATCGGTGAGTTTAGAAAGTGATTAACTGGTAACTCGGCAAGAAATCGCCAATTCTCGCTGATTAATAGGGTAGAGATAATTCAAGCGATTAATTCAAAAATTGTAATGCTCTACTATGAACAAGGAAGCACATACTCTTTGAAAACTTGTCATATCCGTGTCTGACACGTATCTGACACACGACACTTGCTCGACACGCCTCCGACACTTGGTCAATGTGTCAACGGGTGTCAGACACATGGTCAATGTGGTCAACGCGTCGAACACGTCTCTGATACACCCGAAACTTGGTCAGGATACAATCAAGACTCGTAAACCAAATTTTTTTATTTATTTTTTACTTTTAGATGTTTGCAAATAACCACATAATATAATGGTTTTTGATACATCTGAAGTGAATGACTTTCAATTGCGATTTAAGACAAATAGGGCAAAAAACCACTAAAGCATAAAGGTAGGTTATGCTTCATAATCTTTGTTTCTTATTTTTCTCTCATTTGCTTCTTCTCTCATCTACTATACATTTTCTCTACTATACTTTTTCTCTACTTTAATTTTTTTACTTTAATTTTTTTCTTGTAACAATGTCACATTCTTCAAGACACTCTAGGAAGACATTTTATTATTTTATTATTTATATTTACATGGCTTATTAAAAAAATAGTATGACGTGTCCCCGAGTCCTATTTTTTGGGAAATTGTCGAGTCGGCGTGTCCATGTCCGACACGACACACGTATCCGTATCCATGTATCCTTGACTATGAACTATCGAGAATAGATTAATCGAGGATTTTTGCCGATTAGTTACCGATTAAATAACATAGTGTCTACCCATGGATGCTCTTTAAATAATGATGTTTGGTTTCTATCACTAAAAACATATTTTAGCAAATAGTTAGGCACCTGTTTGAACCAAGTAATACTCTTGCTAGATTAGTTTTTAGTTCTTAATTAGCATTGGTATTTTTGTTAGTCTATGTTGTAAGATAGTTTTCTGCTTAGTTGTTAGACCACCATTAATCATGGATTGCCCATCCAGCATGTATGTTTAAGATTTAAAGAAGAAATAAAATAACTTTTTTATAGTTGGAAATATCATATAACAAGCAGTTGGGTAAAGTGACTTCATTTGTGTTTTTTGCTTTAGTACAAAGATGGAGTGAGTGATGAAAGCATTATCATGATCATCTAATTCACTGCACATCAACGACAAAACAGATTTCAATTATTTTTCCACCGATGATGGTAGTTTGTCTTAATATTCTCATAAATATATATATATCCTTGATGTATTTACATCAAATGTATTATTTTTTAGAAGTATAGTTGAAGGTGTAAAGGTTTATTAGAGAGAGGAGAAAACCTTGGATAGATAAATTTAAATTATATATTAAAGAATTTTTTCTTAAACATGTGAAAGAAAAAAAAAATGTTTGAGATAGGTTGGTAGAGAAAAAATAGGTGATATAAGAATAAATAATTAAATAGATAATTTCTAAACTATGCAAAAGTTTCATGTTCATAATGTAATGAAGCTTCGTTTGCAATGGCTGGTAGTTCGCTAATAGACACTTTGAAAACTGCCTCTATTTATTCAAGATAAATTCATCTAGATGTTTTTGTTATTCTTCAATTGGATGAGTTGAATAAAGTCCTAGATACAAAAGAAACATTCTTTAGGCAGAAGGCTCTTGGCTATAAAAGATGGGGAACACAATAACTAATACATCCATACCACACTGATAATAACTAATATGTCCATACCACACTAATAGAAATAAGGGTGAGCACACTGAAAAGCAAGCACTGAAGAATAGTCATGGAAAGATATTGTTCTATTGGATAGTGATTAACTAAAAGGATTTCATCATTATGGTGAAAGACCTCAAGGTACTCCTTTGTTTATATCAAGTGATGGACGTTGTAGTTAATTAGTGAATCATCCTTTCAGTTAAGGATTCAAAAGCCTTCAAGGTTTTCAAGCTACATTTCACCAGCTAGACCCAAGACCCAAGTGGGTGCACTACATAAGAAATATATGATTGTGACAGCACGACATGTATCATACTCGATTCGTTACGGAAGTGAAGTGGATTTTTTTTAACAACTATGTTTTCAAATGTTCATAGTCTCAAGCATCATGGCAAACCCATACTGAAAGGGGGAAAGGGAAGGTAGAAGTGGATGGGTAACATGAGAAATATTTTTTTCTAATCATATGCGAGATACTTAGGAATGAAAGAATTAGGAGATACTTAGGTGTAGCGCCCATAAAGGAAGGGATTTAACGTGGTTTGGTCACGTGCGGAGGAGATCAAATACGGTGCCAATTAGAAAATGTCTACATTGGCAAGTTAGTGAAGGGTGTAGATGGAGGGGATGACCGTGGAAAACTTGGATGAAGGCAGTGAAGGAAGACATCCTTGAGCATGGATTAGGCGAGGATATGTGGAAAGACCGCATTGCTTGGAGAACAAAAAAACATGTAGCCGACTCCGAGAGTATTGGAAATGGGCTTTGATGATGATGATGATGCAAGACAATTGAAGTGTTTAATGCATGTGATAGTAGTGTAAAGCAATTGCAATCAATTATGCCATTTAAAGTTTTGAATTTTTGATGCTTTGTACATTATGGAAATAATACTAATCACAAGTTGGGTTGGAGAAGTCAATACGCTAGAGATACATAATTTAATATTCGTAGTTTATAGATTATTTATTTATTGAATATTTTTTATGCAATGAAAGTGGACTGGTGCTTGCATCGCTACTCTTGGAAGCTATATATATATGTATTCTATTAAATTTTTACCAAAAACATCACCAAGGGACACTTTACAATTGGAGAACCATATCCCATTCATGCTTACAAATATTGAATGATGTATCCCGATGTCCATACATAGTTTTAATTTTAACAACTAACTCCCTAAATGTTTCAACCCCACCCAAAAAAAAAAAAAAATTCTAGAATTCTTGTTATTCCATAATGTCCACACCATAGCATGCACAAACCTATCCCACACCCATTTTTGTTTTCGATGGAAAGTAGGGTTAGTGTTTATTTATTTATTTGCTTAGTTGGGTTGAACATAAGTAAGCCCAATAGAATGATTGGGATTGACGCTCCCAATATGAGTAGGTTTAGGTTGCTTGATTAGCAAGCTAGGTTTAAATAAGGCTATGTGGTTGGTTGATGAATTGAAAACTACAAGAAGTGTTTACTATGTTTTAGGTTTTTTGTTTGAATTGTTTTAGATTTAGTTTGCTATAATGTGGTATTCGAGCTTACACTTTTGAAGATCTAAAGTGGAATTAAAGGAGAAAGAGGAAGAAGTGAAGAACCAACGTTCAATTGAAAAGGAAAAAAAAATCGGGTAGAAAAGAAAAATCCGGCTCGCCATTGTTCATTGTGTCACTATTTACCCAATCACAATATTTGTACCCAGAAAGAGTAAGGAAAAAAATAACAATGAGTTACCCGTATTATCAACCATACCCATACCAATACCTTAATGCCCTAACCTATGCACAATTCTATTATCAGCCACCACAATTCACATCTGACCCATACTAGCAACAACCTCAAACAATCTACCCTACACCACCACCACCTCTATTGACCAATGATATACACATCACTATCATTTCCATTAAGGAGAAGTTCTAAAGAGAATTCATAGACGCCCACATCGGAGAATTGATGGAGAGAGCAAAGAGAAGCATGGGATGAAGAGAGACTCCAAAAGATGATAGCAGAGTTAGACACGAAATCACTGCCACCAGAACCACCACTTTCGGTTGAGGTATTAGACAATCCCATCATCACGTACTAGATTTCCAAAATGTGGGTCATTTTTTACTTATGTGATTTCTCCCTAGTTTTTGGGCAAGAGGTAGATGTTCCTATAAAAGTAGATACAGTGTGTAATAATGTTTACATTGACCCGTGTTGGGAAACTTTTGTGGAACGAGATTATGCGAAGGGTCTATTTAGAAGGTTTGTTTCAAGTTACTGTGCAACATTTTTTAGTTCATTCATTTGTTTATGGTGAGGAGCTACCAAGTGACTCGTTTTTCTAGTATTGGATGACTGATGTGATTGTTTTAGCTAAGGCAAGTGTGTATCGTAGCAAGTTTCATGGACATGTCTTTTGTGTGCTCTTCACCTTGTTTTCTTGATTGGTTAATCATGTTTATGTGACTACTTTTGCTTCAACCTCGAGGATGAGCTTCTTCAACTGGGCGAGGATGATAGAAAGTAGGATTAGTTATTATTATTTGTTTAGTTTGACCGGGCCTAAGTAAGTCCAATAGAATAATTGAGACTTGGGCTATAGGGCTATTGTTTGTAGCTATGCAGTTAAATCAGAAAGTGGTCGTAACGCGGTCCAGGACCGAATTACGATTAAGCGGGATTAATCAGATTTAATTGGTCAATTTTTTCAAAGCATATATTTTTAAATTTTAGTCATAGTCATAGATTACAATAATAAACAGTGTTCTAAAAATCGGCCTAGGCGGCGCTAGAAGGTGGAAAACCGCCCAGATTAATGGCTGGTTTTGGGCAGTCTGGGCGGTTCTGGGCAGTCTGGGCGGGATCTAGGCGGGGTCTGGGCGGGATCTAGGCGGGGTCTGGGCGGCCTAGGCGGGTCTAGGCGGTCGGGGCGATTTTTATTTATTTATTATTATTTTTTTTTAATAAGGCTGATTGTGTTCTTATTTTATTTTTCTTTCCTATTTTTTAGAAATAAACTATTTAATTGTTTTTTATTCAGTATATGTCTAAATGTAGCAAAGAATGATTACTTAATGGAATTCTCAAAGGATCTGCCGGTACCAATTTTACTGATGTAGATTTTATCAAACATAACTGAGGTTATTCATCCAATTTGAAGAAAAATAAAAGTGTACACAAATTCAAATTTATATAAAGTACCCATCATGACCAACTTCAGTCATTTGAGTTTTCATAAATTTTGTTCATGATTGTTAATTTTTCATGTTTTTAAATTTTGCATATGTATATTGGCATTAAATTGGATGTAATTGATAAGGTATTATGCTTAACTTTTGTAAATTATTAAAGTTATAATACAAAACCTAAGACCGCCTAGGCCCCTGGGCGCTAGGCACCTGCCCGCCGCCCGCCCAGCGCCTAGCGATTTTTAGAACACTGATAATAAATAATTAATCAAAATGGTGTAAATTTGTAATTATATAACTTTACTAATTATTTGCCAAGCTACTTAAAACGAAACTAAAAGAAAAATTGTAGATTGTTTTAATAGTCAAGCTACCAAGACAAACATTTATAAGCAAAATAGATGTTAGAGTTAACAGGAAGAATCAACCTACCTATCCCACTAACCCATGAAGGTAAAACGTATTACTTTACACTGAAGATAATTCTAGAATTGTCACTTTATACAAACAAAAATACTCCACATCTAGAGAATTATGCCAATATATTCTCAACCAAAGAATAAAGTAAGTCATGACTGAAGTGCGTGAAAATTAAGTGGATTTGTCATGCATAATCACAACTTCCAAAAAAATTGTAAGGTTCAATTATTAGTGCTCTCAGTCAGAAGGCCAAAAATGTCAAATACACAAAAAGATGAGAGTTCAACATCAGCAGCAAGCTGAATTCAATTTGTTCAGACAACAATCAACTGATTCACCAAAGTCCATATCACTACAAACAACCTCAACCAACAAGCTCCCATAATCCATATGAATTCTGGACAAGGAGGAGAAGATGGGAGGCCGAGTGGGATGGGGACTGGGAGGAGAGTGAAGAGGGACATTAGGGTTGAAGTGGTACATACCTTTCTGATTTGGTTTAAAGGAAAGGAAGAAACATGGACTAGAGATCTTGTCACCATCCAAAGATCTTCACCTTCTCTCATTTTTGCTTTTCTTCTTCTCTGTATGATCTGGGTTGGGGGGAGTTGCGGCATGCGAATGAAATGAAAATCGTAAGTTTAAGTTTTTTTTTTATACATAGCGATAAATTGGTGACTCGCCAATTAATCGGTGTCCGCTAAACCCCAACTGATTTCACCCAATTCGGTTTGGTCAAACCCCGAATTGCGATTAATCATAATTAATCGGCGATTTTTTGCCACATTAATAACTTAGGTTTGTAGATGGTTGATTGAT
Source organism: Berberis vulgaris (assembly GCA_963556465.1). Lineage (NCBI taxonomy): Eukaryota > Viridiplantae > Streptophyta > Magnoliopsida > Ranunculales > Berberidaceae > Berberis > Berberis vulgaris. Next base: position 76,618,662 of record OY747136.1, on the reverse strand, counting down.
GAATTGAAAACTCGTGTTAATCTTTGTTTATGTTTATTGCCCGTTTTCTTCAATTTCAGCAACTTTATTTCGTTAGATAGTTGTTTTATTTCCTTGAGACCATTAGTTTTGTTGATAAAAAAAGAAGAGGCAAAATCATTGTCAAATTGTTAATAATCATCATCATTATTAAATCCCCAAAAGATACGTCTAATAAATTTTCCATTCTTTTAAAGCCTGGAATATGACTGTTATCATGCTATAGATTTTGTGCCACTTGTAATCACACTACAAAATTTTAATATTGTAACCTATTGGCAGGAGCGCAGGACAATGCAGGTCGCTGAGGTCCATCAATTTGTCAACTCTTTGCGCTCAACATTCTCATTCTTAGAGGTTTATACTCAAATTTATAATGCTGATGTCACATGTCATGCCTGCATTGTGGTTTCTCATTTTAGATACATGCTGTCTCATGCCGAAGTAATCTTCTACTAATAGATGCGTTTCAATTCTATTATCATGAAAGCTTTCTTGGACAATTTTACTCGTACTAAAATAAGGCTACAATGGTTTAAACATTTGTAAAAAAAACATATTCAGATGCCAACTCGGAAGACAATATATAGCATTAGTTGTATCTTTTTTTTAGCCTTGTGACTTGTTCAGTCACTTAGGTTCTTATCAATATACTTTGTTGGGTGTTTGATTGATTATACGTGTATGTATATAATTCATTAGTAATCCAAAATGATTGCGATGAAGGCCGGCGAAGTCACCATCACTGAGCGTTACACAAAACCTGGTCAGCACTTACATTGAGCTACAATTTTTTAGTAGGAAACTAAAATAGAAAATACAAAAAAAAACTTTAGGGTCAGATACCACAACTACTACAACCCGAGCCCCCTCCCTTCCGTCTCATATATCATCTATGTCAATGTCCTCCAGCCCCACATCCGAACTCCCCCTCCTCTCATCCTCGATGACAAACCTCAAAAACTCTGATAAGGAACATGTCACATCATTGGGACATCCCTCCGACTCTCCATCCAACGCCCCCTCTTTAGTTAAGGTGCCATCAGGCCCCATTCCTGCTGGTTTTTGGACCACCAACTCTGAATCCACAATTGTGTCCAACTCAATTAAGTGAGCAATTCTGCCATACTTACCTCCTAGCTGCAAACCCTACTCCTTCCCAATTAGTTTTTGGGCCTGGGCCTTAGACTGATCCAATCTGGCAAAGCTGAGTCTTGGTCCCTTGGCTTTGGCTCTTGAAACTTTCTTATGCCTGGGCTTCAAAGGAAAAGGCCCCACATGCTAATGCCCAATGTCTAGAGCCTTACCCTTGTTTTTCACATCAGACATGTCCTTTGTGGTTCAGCCACAATGGGATTAAATAAATCTTCCTAGTAGCCCTGCTTGCAAGACATTCCATCACCATCACTCACGTTTATTGTCTTTCCTACCATTGTACTTCTATGTTGGAAGCATCTCCTCTTGAAAAGATCTACCCACGTATGTAATATGAAAAACTCTTTGACCCATGCTTCGTAAAATTATGGGTAAGCACCCCATAATCTCTTCCTTTTTAGCGGTCTTACCCCCATGATCTCCTAGAGATGCCACATCTGCGTCAACTTGATTTTCATTGTGGGGTGATTAAGATAAAGATTGAAATCCACCCTAATGCCCTCACCTTCAACCTTTTGCTGCCCAATCGAAAGTTAGCCTCCAGCACAATTCTGTTACGGGACGCCACCGCATCCTCCTAGTAGCTTCAACCCACTTATTTGCTTCTTCCTTCCTTCCTTCCCGGGTGTTGGGATTTATTGAGAATGGATAAACACCAACTTATATTGCTGGCACTTGGTATAGCTCTCATTGGGATTTCCTTTGTTCTCTTATTTCCTTTAACAATTATGTCTTCTCTATTTTTCCATTAGCTTTTTCTACTTTTTTTTGTTTAGGGCCTAACACAGATGCTCTCACTTAAGTTTCTTACATTGAGAACATTTATATGGAAACTTGTATCAACAAGAATAATTTTGTTTAGTGTGGAACAAAATTAGGGGTTCCTATTAATGAATTTGGTTATATTTACATTAAGTATTATTGGAATGGATGTTATCAAACTGAATACATTAATGTTCAAATCCTTATCGAAAATGTTTCGGATCGACAAGATTAGGATCCAAATATGATATCTGAAAACTTTGGATAAATGTTTGGAATTTTGGGATGCAACTTCGAACTGAAAATGGATTTTCGACTATCCATTGAAGGCCTGTGTTTAGCCGACTCTAAACTGGTTCCTAATTTTTTTTTGAGAAAAAATAAAAAAAATGAACCATTTGAGTGGAATCCCTCTACACGGAACCTATGAGAAATGAAATTAGGACTTAACATGGATATTCCCATGAAAAAGCTATAAACTGTCCCCATTTTAGTCCAATACTACATGCATCGACCCTTCTCTTCCTTCTTGAGACATACATAATCTAGGGAAGATAGTCTTGAGAGTTGCCTCTCTGCACCGTATAGCATTCGAACACTTGACCTGGTCGAGATTTAACGTGGTATCAAGTTGGTTATCTCTCATACCACATGACGGCGGATCATTGTTGCAAGAAGGGAATATGGAGATCCTTTGATAAGACGAGTAGAAGGGAGATTAAGAAGACGACGAATGTGAGATTGAATGAACAATCAGAATAAATATAAGAATGAGAGGAACAAGAATAAAAGATAATAAATTATTTGGGTACCAAATTCAGTTTTGGAGCTCAAGTGGTTACCAAATTGAAGCACGAGTCGACACACCTAAACCCCCTATTGATATGAATGGGCAAACCTTAGATTATCTATGATGGCCATGGAAGGAAGCGGGTATGGCGGCAGAATCTGCCATCCTTACCCTATGATGAGTACTGATTTTTTTGGCTCTTAGCAAGGGTAAAATAGTATGGGTTTATGTGAACATAAGAACATCCACAGTGAGTTCTACATTCACAAATCAGGTTCAAAATGTCACAGTAGGTCCTCTAAGCATGAATTTTAGCGGATAATGTGTTAAGGATTCTCTATACATGGAAGATCACCAACAGATTTCAAACAACCAAGGTGCATGTGCGTGTGTGTTTTTCCACGCGTGTTCGGAGCTCTTGGTGCATTGCTATGGGTGTTAAGTGCAACAAGAAGTTGATTAATGCATCTTAAAGAAGTGTGGAAGCCACGAAGTTGTGTATCAGCAATACCATTGTGGCTCCTATCCAAAGCTCCAAACAGCAGTACTCTATCACCCTAGTTTGATTTTATATATATATATTTATATATAGTTAAGAGTTCCAAATATCAAATGCTATTAGTATAAGGAGAATCAAGCCACCTGGTCCCGTAACCATTTCTGACAGTTCTTCTGTAAATTCTTCGTCTTCTGTTCTTTTTGTTGTCATTTTGGTCGCTGTCACTGTCTTAGCACACCTCTCAACTGTTTGATATGCTAACTTTTTTTTTGTTTGCCACCTTAGTTTACTTGTTATATAATTTCATAGGCACTTTGCATTCCTACAATTGCTGTTGTTGAAGGAGCAGCACTTGGTGGTGGATTGGAGATGGCTCTGTCATGTGATCTACGAATATGCGGTATTACAACATTCTATATATTTCTCAATTGTACACTTAACATTTTGATAATATGCGAATAGTGGTGAAATAATCTCTTCATGAATGATACAGGGGAAGATGCTGTTTTTAGCTTGCCAGAGACGGGACTTGCTATAATTCCCGGGTATGCCACTACTCTAGAAGCACTTCTACAATCCACCCATCAGTACTCGCACCTTTATTCGTTTGTTTCATATTTTCATTTTTATGGTTTATCTTTATCTTCTAAATTAACAGTTTTAGTATTAACTTAATTTGTTCTCTTTTTTATTCAGAAGGGAATCCAAAAAAGTGTTATTCTGTGTTTTTTTTTTACTGATAAGATATCTGTCACGATAATCGCTTCTTTGATTGGATATAGTTATCAGCACTGATATGATCATTTTTGCTATGAAATAAAATATACATTCTCCTTATAAGCATCCATTCGTCAATTCCAACCATCTCCCATCAGGCTCATGTTTGATTGTTATTTAGAAATATTTTTTCCTTGTTCACTTGTTTATAAATTGGATGGGCATCCTTTGATTTTGAGAAACGCGCATGAAGTATTGGTGGGTCATAGTGCACAGGTTATTGCTTAGTCATTGCACTCAATGACTGAGAGGGTCACACTGATCACAACTACTTTCATATTAGGCTGAATGCCTTTGCCCAATCCATATCGAGGATGTTCGGGCTAGTATTGCCAACAACTTTAAAAAGAAAATCTCTAGTGGTGAGTTTTGATAGGTAAAGCGGTAAAGTAAGGTGAAAAAAATGTAAAACAATTGGCCACTGAGTGCTCCAAATATAATGGATAGATGTAGAACCTTAGGTAGAGATTACCCTGAATCTGGCTCTCTTGCAGTGTTTTCCATTGAAGGGAGTGTTGAAGTCCTGGAAAACTCCAAAACACCTGACCACCCCCCCCCCCAGGGAAGATTTTATTGACACTAGTTCGATTCACGATTTGTGGGTTAAATGGGTAGAGAGAACGTGATGGCAGAATTTTATGAACAAGGTCTCAAATAGGGAGACAGATGATTTTGTTATGGAGTTGTCTATCACATTATCCATCTCAAGGAATTGTATTTGAAGTCTCTATTTGCTAATTGGAATACATTGATTTTGGGACCTCAACGCTTTTATTGCGTTGCTCATTAATCAAGTGCAATTCATATCAATAATTTTTTATGTGCCCTCCCAAAGGGCACATAAAGCTTTTACCTTCTTTTTTATATTTTTATTTATTAATATTTTTTATTGGGCAAAGCCACGGTATGGTTGACATTTTTTTGGAATTGCCATGTAATATCTTTGTATTTATTTATTGATTATTATTATTATTATTATTATTATTATTATTATTATTATTATTATTATTATTATTATTATTATTATTATTATTATTATTATTATTATTATTATTATTATTATTTTGTAGTTAAAATTGATGGGCTGCTTTTCTGGTAAATCTACAATTTACCTTTCTCTAAAACCGGAGCAACCATTTTAGAATTTACAATGTAGTTTTCAAATTCTTAATACTTTTACCTTAACCCCAACCTTGCAACTGCTTGTAGTGTGTTTAATATAATTCCTATATTTGTTGTAACGTGTAAAAGAACTAAGCAAAAATGTGAAGATCAAGATGATTAACCTATTATTCAGAAAATTATGCATGTGATGGATCAGGAGCATTGGATAACGACATGTAAATAGTTTATTCAAGATCAAAGCGAATGAAAACAAAATTGTAGTTTGTTTATATCGAGTTTCTTGATTACAATCAGAAATAACTCTCCATGAACCATACTACTCTCCTGAATACTTCTAACTACGGGGCTAACTAACACCCCCTTTATTACTAAGCACAGCTACTACATTAATACCATCAGCATACATGCTACACTTTCTTCTTTTCAAAGGTAATTTGTGGATTAGCTTGTTTTTGTTCGCATGCTTACTCTAGATGCTTGTGACTAGTGGATGATTCTTATTCTAATTTCCTTTGCACCAAAGATGGTGAAGAATTAATTTTACTTTATGGGTTTCATTTTTGTTTTGGTTGTTTGTGCTAATTTGAGTGAAGTTTTTCACATTTATTTCACTTTGTTTAGTGATGTGGTAAGTAATTACCTTAGTATTCTCTTTATGCAGTGCAGGGGGGACCCAACGTCTTCCAAGATTAGTCGGAAAGTCAATTGCAAAGGAACTGATATTCACTGGACGGAAAGTTGACGGCAGAGATGCAATGTCACTTGGTACAATTTAACTGGAAGATGCTTTGTGTTTTAAATTATGTGGTTTTGAAATGGACCTTACTTTATACAATGAAGGTACACTGAGACAGGTCTTGTGAATTACTGCGTCCCTGCTGGTGAAGCACATCGAAAGGCTCTTGATATTGCTCGAGATATTAATCAAAAGGTACAATATTACCAACTTGCAATTGCCTCAGTTTCAAATTCTCCTGCATGAGTATTTGAGAAGTCCTATATCATTCACATTTGGTCACAAGGTGATGGAGCTGTTAGATGACTCGTATAGACTGCACAAAGGTGCATTTCAAAATGCACCCCGGTTTCAATGCCCTGCATCATGTTAGGACCAAAAGTGATACCTGGACCCTTGTTTGGGTCAGTCTCACGCAGATGACAAGTTACAACTTAGGATGAAAGCATGATTGCTAGCTATAAACTCTTATGAAGTTTTGCCCTTTTGTAAACTGTCATGTTTCACAGGGTCCATTGGCAATTAGGATGGCAAAGCGTGCAATGGATGGGAGGAGACTTGAGGAAGAAATGTCTTCAGCATTGGAATGGGAAGAGGAATGTTATGGACATCTGTTGAATACAAAAGACCGTCTAGAAGGCTTGGCAGCATTTGCAGAGAAAAGGAAGCCAAAATATATTGGTAAATAAAATCTAGCTTCCTGATCGCTAACTTTTCTGGGATGATAAGCTCCAAAAACATGGAATAAAAGAGAAAAATGTTATCAGATATGACCCGGTCATATATCTTTTAATTCTGTATAATATGGAGGATCATATTCAAATGAAGTGGTTATTCGTCAGATAACAAGAAGTTTTTTCATTTTGAAATATAAACTTGTACACTTTGCTATGAAATGGTGTTCACCTAAATATGCAGAGCCGAACGCTTTTAAAGACTGGACTCCCATCATCCTTGGATTACATTGACAGTGCAACCCAGGAAGAAAATTTCCCCGGCTACAGGGGTGTGTCGGGGATTCAGGAATGTATCTCGCATTATCAGACTCGTATGCAAGTACTCAAAGCATTAGTGATGATTTTGGCAATGACTCGTCTGGGTCATTTCCCCTACAAGAAATTGCTCCTGATGATCTACATAGAAGGTTGTTTACTAACAACAGATGAATATTAGGCTGTGGCATTAACTTTTTAACACCATAGTTTCTACTATCCCACACCATCGATAAAAACAAATAATAAAACACTCCAACTCAAACACTCTTCTCCTCTCTTCCTCCCTCCATCTCTGCTCTTATATTCTCCATCAAGCATCACCATTTCGTCTGCAGCAGCACCGCCATGCCACACCCCATCACCCCTTGCCACTGCCTCCTTCTTCTCTGTTATTTTTCTCCATCGCCCTCGCAGATGACTCTGCGAGGATTGGTTCCCCACTCGCAGCAGCCTCTGCATGGGCAAAAAAAATTGGCCCTCAATAGAAAACTCATCCTCACAGATACCTCTGTGCGTGGGGGTTCTTCGCTCGTAGGAGCTTCTGCGAGGGCCAAATTGTTTTGCCCTCGCAAAGCCCGTCGAGAATGGGGAATCTATTCTCGTGGAGTCCTCTGCTGTGTGGTGTTACCGGCGGAGTGGTGATGTTTGATGGAGAAAAGATAAGCAGGGAGGGAGGAAGAGAGGAGATAAAGAGTGTTTGAGTTGGAAATCTTTTTTTTTAATTGGTGGTGCAAAATAGTAGAAGCCATGGTGCTAAAAAATCACTGCCTTAGGCCATATGTATTGAGAAGGAGATGGCATTGATTGGGTAGCTAGCGACATTTGACGACTTTCTTTTTCTTTTTCTTTTTTTCGTCCCCTCTTGTCTTGAATTCAAAGATGTGGTAGGGGAGAGTATACCCACATGTCCACTATATGTTTCTATTTAACAAATAAAGTAGTTGTTTAAGAGGCATTAAAAAAAAAAAAAAAAACCCCAAAGTTTTACCAGAAAAAAAAAATGTATATGCATATATTGTTTGTGTTTTCAAGAATATATATATAATGCTAATATTTACCCTCAATTACACCCTAAATAATTTCAAAACTTAAAATTTCAAGCCCTAGAAAACCCTAAGCCAAATGTTTAGTTTTAAACCTCATATTCAAACTAACTCTATTTTCTTTCAAACATTTTTTTTTCTTTTTTGAAAAATAAATAAATAAAAATTGTAAAGCTCTGCTCTTACTAGAAATTTCGAATATGGATGAAATATATGGTTATGCTAATATTTACCATATGAACTAGGTTGGTCATGCTAGTCTAAAGTTGAACTCGTGTAAAGATGATCGACGTTGGTCATCCACTTTGAAATCGTATAACTTGTTCGAGTCATATTTGATATTTTCCAAATGACTATCATATTTGAGTAAAGTTTGACTTTTGTCTGTACTAGAAATCTTAGATAGAGAACTTGAATGTGTCATATTTGTTGGAATATTAGTATGGTGGCATAGTTAAGAAGATAAGTGGTATGTGTGGTCATGAATTGGCCTTTTCTATTTTAAATTCCATTTTTTAACACGAATGAGGTTAGGAAACCATGTTTCGTAAACATGTTTCGTAACCATGATGATGTGGCATCGTTAGAGGAGTTTTTTACAATTTTGAGATACACATAAAATCTTCGGGGATTTCATCATTCTTTCCAAATCATGACACGTCATCCTGGTTGCAAAACATGTTTTACAAAACATGGTTTCCTAGCATTTCTCTTTTTAACACATGATGAGTCACGATAAATGAGTCATAATATAAATGTCTCAAATTTAATATTTTAACATAATACACAACATGACTAGTTTTGGTCATAAGTTCAAAGAAAAACTTTAAAACATACTAAAATCAATTATGTGATTTCAAAACTAGTGATACATGACCAAGAGTAGCCATTAGTTTTATGATTACATGACTGTGTATCATCATATTTTCATCTAAAAATTTGAACATGACCAAACCCAATCATGCGATTTCAAAACTATTGATTGGGTTTTATCACCTTTTCACCGTTTTTTTTATACATGACTAAAAACAGACATTAGTTTTACGATCCCATGATTGGGTATGGTCATCTTCTTGCCAAAAAAATTTAAACATGACCAAACTCAGTCATGCAAAACCACTAAACCAGTGATTGGGTTTGGTCAGCTCTTCACCGATTTTTTTTGCACTTCATGCAAATCAGTAATACAAGTTTAAAAGTAGTGATTAGGTTTGGTCATCTTTTCACAATTCTTTTTTAAACGTGACCAATCCCACTTGATTGCAGCCTAGAGACTTGTTTTGGGGATATTTTGATTTGTGGGTGTTTTAGTTTTGAGGTTTTTTTTGTTTAGATTTTTTTTTGGAGGACAAAAAAAGACCAATGTAGGGAGATGAGATGAAAGAGAGAAGGAGGAGAGAACTCACTAATGTATGAGGGAGAAGGAAGAAGTTGTACGTGAAAGATGTTGTACATGAAATGAAGGAGTTAAATAACATAAAAGGGGTTTTATACATTCAAATATTTATATATATTGTCTGCAAAATCAAAATAACAAATAAAAACAAAGTGACCAAACCAAGAACTTTTATGTTGAGTAATAGTTTGTAGGTAGGCAACGACTACTCCATGCCACCAAATACGTTTTCTCACACCACCATGTGTTTTTTTTTTTTTTTTTTTCATACTAACCCACACCATCCAAAAAACTGTTTTTGAGAAAACAGGGTAACATTCGACTAATTTAAACCATCAATTGAGACCTATTGTCAAACTCATCAAAACATGAAAATTGTAGTACTTTGAGTTATCTAATAAACACAATTTGAATCACTTGAAAATGTTTTGAAATTAGCAAGTTATGGTCATTTTACTAAATTTGCGCAAATCTGTATCGCAATGAAAATGGGGTAGTGTCCCTGACTTTCGACCAACTTATGTGCTCGATCGAGACTGATTCTCAAGTTCATCAAAACACGACAATTGTAGTACTATGAGTTATCTAATAAAAACAATTTAAATCACTTGAAAATGTTTTGAAATTATTAAATTATGGTCATTTTACTAAAGTTGCACAAATCTATCCCAAAAATAAACAGACGATGTAGGAGAAAAAAATTTGCTTTGACGATGTGAGAGAGCACTTTTGATGGCGTGGAGCAATGGTTGCCTTTTAGGTACTCTAAACTAAAGAGATGAGGAAGTGGAATTCTAAATGTCGAGGAAACGAGCGAGGAAATGGGCGAGGGAAGCGACGTGGCGGGGTGGGGACCGTCCACTCCGCTCGGGATGTGCGCACCAAAAACGACAGCACACATCCCGAGCGGGGTGGACGGTCCCCACCCCTCCACGTCGCTTCCCTCGCCCATTTCCTCGCTGTGTAGAATCGCTCTAATACTAAATACTAATTACCTTGACCACCACATGAGACCTGGCCTGATCTTTAGTGGATCAAAACAAAGTGAGAAAAGTAATCATGAAGTTGGACTCTGTACCTTTGAATGTTCACTTCACTTTTTTTTTATAATTCCAACAACACTCACATTTCACAGACTTCCTTTTTCAAAAAGCAAGGCTATAGGATCCACCAAGATCACAAAGAAAATTGAGAATTGCAATGCAGGCAAGTCAGGTTGAATAAATACTGAGCTAATCATTTTACTCACCATAGTACCTAATCAATTGGGAATTCTTTACCTATCATATTATAGATCTGGTCTCTATAAACTTTTTATGGGGTTGCTCACTTACATGCCAAGTTGTTAAATCGCTTTTTCTAAATTCATCATAATCATAATTTAAAAAGTTGTCACTTATGATCCACATCATCAATCCATTACAAAGTGTCACTATTATTTTTTGTTGAGATTTGTCAGGCTCCAACTAACTTTTTTTTTTTTTTTTTTTTTAAGGAAATATAGAATTAATGAATTTTTGTAATGTTTGGGGAGCAAGAATATCGACTCTTTCTCAAGTTGTGTTGGGTTGTAAAGAAAAAAATTGTTCTTTTGGTTCTGAATTTTATAATCTACTCGTGATACACATTTCTGATCCAATCATGGTCTGATGATTTAGTAAATTGCCAATTTTTTAAAAGCTTAAACTTGTAGAGATGACAAATTTAATCATATATCAAGCAGGAGCATGAGCTAGTTTGTGGGAGTACAATAGGTGGCTAACAATCTTACAACTACATTGTAAATTCACACGGTATTGTCATGGATAAGCACATGGGTAATTTAGGCAATTTGCGTGGGCTTAATATTCTAACACTCCCCCTCAACGCAAATGCGAGGAAAATATTGAAAATTATCGCAACAAATGCACTGGATGAGACTCGAGTCATCATAGTGAATGCAAGTTGCAATATAATCCTAACTAGAAAAGGAAAATATTTTAAATCCTAATTAATCCAATATTCCTAAATAACTATAATCCATGTTAATCCGCTATTTCTAATTCTATAATTACTATTCATGTTAACAATAAGCATGTTCCTCGTCGATCTTCTTCTTGCGAGTCTGAATCACCTCCACCTAGGTAAAAGTGATCGGCTTACGGTGATCAAACTCTTGCTAAATAAGTGTGATCAGAATAATAAGAGGCAACTTGTCTACCTGCCCACTTAGTCTCCATGATTTTGCGGAACAAGTTGTAGACAACCAACCTATCAACACCTTCATAATATATTTGCAACACCGTCTCCCAAACACTTTTTGCAATAGGAAGACAAATAAAGAAATTCATCATATTTGGTTCCATAGCAATGATGAACCAACCTATCACAATAGCATTCTCCATCACCCACTTCTCATAAGTTGCTTCGTGAGGAGCGGGTTCTGAAGTAGTACCAGTAATATTTCCCATCCTATTTCGTCAAACAATAAACATGGAGACATCTTGAGATTATAAGGAATAAATGTTGGTTCTAAAACCACAGTCACAATCGGCATAGGACAACACCACATCATCAACAACAAATCAACAAGACACGACAACAAATCAACATGACAACCACAAATCAGCAAATTAACAAGGTAAATCGACAATGTAAAGGCAGAACAAGGCAAGGGCAAAACAACAAAGGCAAATATAGTAGTAGAAGCACGACCCTAGGATCGTTGCTCTGATACCACAATAAAAAATTTAATTATCTAAAAGCTTGAACTTGTAAAGAGGGTGAATCCAATCATACATCAAACGGAAACAAGAGTGGGGGCGTGAGACTACAACATACATCGATAGGTACCAGTCGTAGAGCTACATCGTAATATAGGAAATTTAGGTCTATGGATAATTGGAGTGTGCTTAATATTCCAACAAGTCTTTCCTTACATTAACGCTTGCAAAAACTCTCACAACATAGGGTTTCCCCACATGAAGAGCCTCTTTTAATCAAACCCTGACTTGAGAGCGTAGTTCTCTTTTAATCAAGTAATAGAAACTTGTGGTTTGCGAATCCTTTCCACCGAGGAAGTAACTGGTCAAGAGTCAAGACCAATAAAATCAACTTAGGTGAACCACGTTATATTCGTGTGATATTGTCTCATTTTTTTCTCTTTACACTGCTTGTGCATGTAAGCTTATCTTACTGTTTATGATCTCTCATCTAGCATGTTTTTTAAGTTTTACAAATCATAGTTTAACTCACTTGATCTGTGCATCAGGTCTTAGATCTACTTTGAAAAAATATTTTCTTAGATCGGGTTTTAGATCCCCAAGACTTGTAAAACCACTAAGACATAGTGTTGAATCACTTTATACTCTACACCTATCTTCAAACGTTTTATTTGTGCTAAGGTCTTGGAGATTATTGTGAACACGGAGTAAGAAAAAAATGTTCATATAGCCTCATTTTCTTTGTATTCTTCTGCAAAAAGTTTTTAAAAAGAGACTATTCACCCCTCTATAGTCTTGCTCATCATATCCTACGGTACTTGCATTGGCATCTGAGATGATACCTTTGTGGTATTCATTGGCATGGATACAATGTGGGCACCAACAATGTATATTTACTCTCACCTTTTAGTTTATTGAGATAAATCTATGTGTGGGCTCCACATGTTACATTTGAACCAACTCAATCTAAGCATTACATTTTGTATGTTATGTTATGTTATGTTATGTTATGCGTATTCTCTTTGCATCTAAATCATGTTCTCCTATAGTCGAGACACTCAACTTGATTTTCCTTAATGGTCGAAGGTGGAAAGGGAGTCAATACTCCATTCCAATTAAAATCCAACTTGTTTGCATTGATCGGGTTGTTAATTGTTGTACATTTAGGTGACATCTTGATCTAAATGGATGTTCCTACGACAATTAATTCCAAATGTGCGTGTGCAAATTTTCATTTATATCCAAGTGCATGCCAAACTTTCAATGTATGTTCGGACTTTGATCACATCTAAGCAATTTACTATCGTGATATGCTCAAGATGAACCTCTGACACTCAAGTCAACAATCGTTAAAGAATGAAATAATTTAAATAAGTAAAGCAATGATCCCTATTAATCAAATGACCTCATTTGCATGTTCATACTTCTTTTATGGGGCAACGAACATAATGAATGGGTGCCAGTTACAAACATCTAGTTGAAACTTACCAAAAGTGTATCATACCTTCCAAATTAGACTTAGAATATCACATATATCTCATAGGCCTAATTATCCATGGACAAAAAAGCATCGAGTCCTGTCAGATAAGGGGTATTTGATATCTATAATCATTTTCAAAGGCTAGATCCATGTTTGGATCAAGTTCCATTTAGATTCAGCTCATAAATCCATACCCGACTCATTTTATGAAATGGATATTGAAAGCTTACACTCATAGATCCATATGTCGACCCTCAAATTGGTTAGGATCGGCTAGATCCGTATTTGCAATAGTAATGTTAATAATATTGAAGTTAAGTTAATTTTATAATTTAGTTGCATAAGTTATAATTACATACAATTAATCACATACAAAATGTGCAGTAATATGACTCATATGGGTCAGTCGAGTTGGGTCCCAAGAGGTTAACCCATATAGGAACCAAACCCAATTTGGATCGTAAAAGAAAAAGAGAGTTGAGAAGTAGAAGAAGATGAGCAAGTCAGTGATTTCAGGAAAATCAATTCATCTCTGTGGGTCACTATATCAAAGTTGAACTAGTTCCACTAAACCCATCTTCTCAAGAAGAGCAGAAAATTAAGACATGGACTGATGCCTAATTTACTTACACAAGAATGTATAATATTGACAACCTTAGGTGGTAGATTCTAACTAGGCCATTGCTTTGGTGGCAAGTCAGGCACAAATTTCCGTGAGGGCAAGTTTGCTTCTATTGAATTTTGAAAATTTGAGCTATTTGCGATTTGCCCACCCCGTGACGCCATCGTCCCGCCCCATCCCTTCCTCCTCCCTCTGTCATCTGTGACGCCGATGACCCTACTATGCCCCTTTCCTTTTTTTTTGCTCATTCTCTCAGTTTTTGCAAGACCGACAATCGTTCTGCCTCCTCCTCCGTTCCTCTCCCTCTGTTTTTCTCGATTTATTTCTCTTTCCCACCATCGCCACCAGCAACCCCAACCTCTCTTGTCTGCTTTGAGTAAGGAGGTTTTTAAGTATTTTATCAAGATAAAATCATATCTCGAGGCTTAGTTTTGTATTTTATTCATAAGATTTTTCTGGATATATATAAAAAAAAATTCAATTAATTTTTTCTCAGGATAATGTTTGTATCTCAAAATTCATTTGTGAGCCTTTTAACAATCAATGTATGTTGACTGCTAGTCCTCGGGGAGACTGTAATAGTGATTAATGATAGAGAAAATCTCTAATTAGCTATTTTTTATAGAAGTAAATTGCAAATAACCCAATAGACGAATCAATTTTATTTCTTATAAATTAGATGAAGTTTGTTTAGGAATTGGTATTTTGTATAGTTATTTATATATTAATTTATTTTAAATTTATTAATTATTATTTTAAAAGGTAACTAGTCCAACCAATAGATCCCATGTCTATGGAGGGGAAAAGTTTGTTTTGGGAAAACTTGTGTATAGCAAAGAGGGAACAAGATGGACCCACCCAGTTACAAGTGGGACCTTTTAAAGGACTCACAAGAATGTGGGTTGGTTGGCCCCCACTAAAGCCTCTTTTGTATTCGGGTGGGTCTACACACTACTGTTCCCCGAGTGTTCACAGATAAAATTTCAAAAGCAGCGAAAGAGAGAGAGAGCAGAGAGAAAAAAGCAAAAGCAGCTGGAAGAAGAAGAAGAAACTCTGTGAATGTCCCTCTGTTGTTTATTGTGAGCGAGAGAGAGTATTGAAGACGAGACAAAAAATAGCTCTCTCATAAACCCTATCTTGCTTCAAGAGGAGAAGAAGAAGTTCTTCTGGTGCGTGTGTTCTCAGCATTTCTGGTTTTCTTGAATTTCTGTGTGTTTTCGGTAACAATGGACCTCTAAAATGTGGATTCTGTGGAGGAAATGTTACGCAATGTATTGTTTATTGATTTTCTTAGTTTACTTGTTTGTGAGTTTAGGTAACAATTTTGTTTTTCCATTTTTTTTTCATCTCAAAGATTCTGCTCAATTTTATGTGTTTTTACTTTTTGTAGAGTTTCTGTGTTTTATTAATTACGCATTTGTTTATTGTTTGATCTGTGGTTTTGCAGTTGATTAAAGCTTATTGCGGAGGATTTTGCGTTGTTTAATCGTGATTATTGGCTGTAAATTTTTTTTTTTTCAGATAAAATTGAACTGGTATTTGTGAGTGGATTTTTTCCACATTTTCCTAGAATTTAGGTATGTTAAATAAATAAGTATAAAACTAATAACAGTTTTGGTGAATCGGATAATGATAGATTATCATTAAATATGGAGAGAATTAATGAATTGAAAAAACTACCTGTGAAGTTGCCTGTAGTGGATCAGAAATCCAATGAAATGGAGAAAGTTGACAAGTCAAATGCGAGTTCATCCTGTGAGAGATGTTCTCAAATTCCAGACTTGCCTGCTTTCGTAAAACAATTGAAAGGAAAAGGCTCTTTAACTGATCGGGAGGAAGTTATGCCCGATGCAGTGAACTTTAAGGGAAGTGGGGATTCTAATGAAGAAGGAGGGTGTAGTTCTTTCTCTGGAGCTAGTCATCCACCTGAACCAGTTGACGTGGATTTGATGAGACCAGTATATGTTGCAATTGGGAAGAACAAAGCAGAGCCTGGATGCTTGATGAGAAGCATGTCTTTGAAGGGTCCCTTTTTGGAGGATCTATCAATTCGGGTGCCGAGTATAAAACCGAGTAGTTCTATTCTTTCCCCTACAGAAAGTCTCGTTGAAGAGCCTAATGATCTGGGTTCATCCCCTTCCCGGTTTTCAGTTCCTCGTGGGTCTCATACTACAGATAACACTCTTCTCCCACCAGATTCCGAGGAGAAGGAATGTGTTTGGGATTCTTCTTTGCCACCTAGCGGAAATGTAAGTCCACTTAGTAGCATTGACAGTATGGGTGTTGTCACGGCAATGAGTATTGTCAATAGCTGCACTGGTACATACAGGAGTGATGGGCTTACTAGTGATGGTATGCTCAGTGTTGAAAGGAATTGTGAGAGTGCAAAAGAAACCGTTAGAGGAGACTCACTTGAGAGCACAAAAACTAGCATCAGCAGAGCAAGCGATAGTAGTGGTCTTAGTGATGACAGCAATTGGAGCAATATCACTGGGAGTGCTAATAAGCCTCACAAGGGAAATGATCCTAGGTGGAAGGCTATTCTTGCTGTTCGAGCACGAGATGGGATCTTAGGTATGAGTCATTTTAGGTTGCTTAAACGGCTTGGATGTGGTGACATTGGCAGCGTATATCTCTCGGAGTTAAGTGGGACTAGATGCTACTTCGCTATGAAAGTAATGGACAAAGCTTCACTTGCAAGTAGGAAAAAGTTGACGAGAGCCCAGACAGAAAGAGAGATTCTGCAACTGCTAGACCATCCCTTTTTGCCTACCCTGTACACACATTTTGAGACAGACAGATTCTCATGTTTGGTGATGGAGTTCTGCCCAGGAGGTGATTTGCACACTCTAAGGCAGAGGCAACCTGGAAAGCACTTCTCTGAGTATGCAGCAAGGTATGACCTGTGCTAAATGTCAATTCTGTGCAGTACCTATTTTCTATTTTCCTTTTCATTAAGGCCTTTTCTGTGTGGCCTAACTATATGAGTAGCAGTTTAGTGCATGCATTTTATTTACTGATATTATTATTATAATATAAGAGTAACTCTCTGCATTCTGTTTGCCTAGAGAGTATGGATAGTTCATAGGTTTACTACATTTATGCTCTATATCGTTGTGCATGACATTTATATCATCTTCTATTTGTATTGTTTGTTCTTTCATGGAGACTTTGGAAATGATTTCCTGTCACTGTTATTCCGTTTTGGTTTCATTGTGGGCGTTTCACTTTACACCTTCAAAACCATACATGTCATAAAGAAACTTTCCGTTGGTTTCATTTGCTTGTATTTGTGTGATCTGTCTACCAATTTTTATGAAACAGTTCATTATTAACTTTTACAGTGTGCGGTAAACAATATCTAATTCCCTTGAAATTTGGAACTCTATGTCATTCCTTTTTTTCTGTTTAGTTCCTAAATCGATGAAGCTGTCGTAACAGTCTGAGTCAATTTATGGGTCGAGCAGAGAAATTAATTTCAAAGTTGTGACTAAGCTGCACAAGTGCTAGTTTTGGATGGAGAACATTCTATTTGTTAGAGATGGTGTGAGCCCTAACTCATTAGGATGGATATCTGTAAAGTTGTTGTATCAACAAGTCTTATTAATAAGGTCCCGGATTTCGGTAAACATTTTGGACTTTGCTTTGAATTTGAATATTTTCTTGCCCCTTTTTCTTGTTATATCCTTATTTTGGGCCAGGAACATACGCATAGGCTGTGAAAGCATTGAAGTTTGTTTATTCTTTGGCTCCAATGCTACCTAGCTTAGTTGGTGAAGCTAGTGGTGGATGGCATCGCAAGTCGAGATTCGAACCCTGCAATGACATATTATGGTGGGTCTTGACAAAAATAGTGTTCTAAGTATAGTTCATGGTCCCGTCAAAAGTAATGTACTTCACGTCTCAGTGAATCCCCATCCTCTATTATCTGTTGAGTATTCTGGATTCACTTGTCAGTCCTGCACATACAAAAAGGAAATATAGACACTGTGGGGCAAACAAACTATCCTCAGAAACCATTTCATTAGCTCAATCAACCTCCATGCATTATGTCGCTCCCTTCTAGTAGTAACTCTTTTTGTATTAAAATGCACTCGTAAATCTTATTCAATCTTTAGTTTGTTTTCTGTCAAACTTATGCCATCTGATGTTTGGTAGCCACTCTGAAACATCTTCCAAATCTTGTAGTGCCCAGTAAGCCTTGTCTGATTAAGGGGAAACTGGAATTCTGGAAAGATGGGAGGAAAAAATGCATGCTCTGCGAAACGCTAATGCGTGGTTTGGAAATTAAGGTTGTATGCCTAGGGTGCCTCCCTCCTGCTAGACTATCAGGACCATATCAGGAGTCATTGTAGGAGTATATCTGACACAAGGATGGAGTTTTATTGAAGGGCATCCTTTTCTTTGGGGAATGGTGTTAAGTTGAAGTTTTGACCCTTTGGCTTTGATGTCTGGGTAGGGGAGCCTTATTAAAAAGTTTGTTCCTTAAAACTCTGTAGAGTTTGCTTGTGTCAGAATGGTGGTTAAGGACTTTGTGATGGGTGGGGGAGGAAGGTGTGGGGTGGAACCTTTGTTTTCAAAGGCTTATGATTGTATGCTTTCATTTCACATAAGTATTTCAGAGGAGGATCAGAAGATTGGTTTTGGATATGGGCCAAGGAAGTGTTATATGTTCTTGCTTTTATGAAAATTTGTCCCATGGGTCTGTCCAAAATCCTGTGTTCAGTGATCTTCTCTTGGTTTGGTTTGTTTCAACAAAATTTCTCCCAAAATTAAATTATTTTGTAGAGTTTTGTAAAGTGTGAGGAACCCAAGGTGTTATTGGAGCTTTTTCCTTGTGCTATATGTTGGGTGACTTGGATTGTTAAAATGAATCAATTCAAGGAGAAGGGGGTATATATATAATTTATTTATTCGTTTTATCATTGCTCCACCTCGTCTTTGTTCTGACACCACCACGACCCTAGTCAGCGCCTTTTGCCCCCAGATAAATGGGAATTGGGCTTCCTTGAGCCTAATTTCAAGGTGGGGGGGTTCTGAAAATTGTAAATTGTATAAAGTGTATTTATGATCGAACTTCTCATGGGGATATTATGTGAGTGAAAATCTTATCCTTGAAATAACGTTTGAATAGTGCAAGATCAAAGCAATTGTTGAAGGTTATATGTTGAATTATGATATTGATTATCTAGAGACTTTTCCTGCCATCGAGAATATGGATTCTTTTGAAACCACGAGTATCGAGGATAGGGAAGAGCAAGTGAAGGTTTTTAAGTATGAAGTTGTGCTCTTCTAACAATGAGACCTTTCAACTAATTGGGAGAGACTGAGACAAATAAAATAATAGATCAGGGGTCGAACCCTGTCAATACCAATTTATTGGTTAATTGGTTTGAGCTAAAGGGTGGTTGGTGATTGGTGGTTAATGATAATATTAGCTGTATCGTAGTGGGTTGATACAATTGGTATTTGAGCTGGTAAGGCTCCATCCTAAGGTAGGAGAGATAGTGGCATAACTTCCAAGGAGGAGAAGAGTGGTGTGTTGGAAAGGCGCCTTACTCAAAATGAGGTGATGGTTGCGCCAAGATGTGCTCACATCTCTTTGGCAACAGTTCAAATGAAAATTTGTAACGGATTTGCACTTTCTAACATTTTAGGCTTTCCAGTGGAGAAGGTGAGTATTATAGGTAATGGTTTCGATCTCCGTTTGACAAGTTTGTTGATTAATTACTTTGGGCTAAAAACCCACACCTTTGGTGGAGGAGGGGGATCATTAAGTGGGGACAATGTCGACGGTACTAGAGTGGATAGTTACAATTCTATACAGATGAGTGTATCTCATGAGAAACCTCATAACCCAATCAACAACGTCATCTAATGACCTCAGGGAAAATGCTTGTCAGCCACTTTATGAGAATTTGGCCGGGTATCCCTCGCGTCAGTATGTTTATTTGCTCGGGATTCATAAAAGAACCAGATATTGGATGACCTTAGGCATCGCAGTGTCATAATTCCCAATTATTTGTGGTAATTTTTCCTTTCATGTATTTTCCCTGTAACCCCCTTGAGTTCATCACTATCTTTGTGAGGTACCTTTCAATGAATTGAATTGTGTTGATTACCAAAATAAATAAATAAAATTCCCAATCATGGCTATCCGTCACAAAAGGGATAACCAGATTTTAATGGGTGAAAATTAACCTTATAATTTAACATGTGACCCAACAGGTCTATTAGAAAATGGGTGGCTCTAAAAAGATTTAAAATGGGGACGAAACATATGGGGGTCAGACTTGAAAATAACTCGTGATTTTGAGTAATAATCCTGTTACTTGATAAAATGGGAAATAGTTTATTTTTTGTCTCGTTTAAGTGCTAAGCTGATAGCGGAAAGATGCTCCATTTCTTATTGTTTTCATGAGCTTCTATGGATATAAGAACTAGAATGAAAAAGGAAGAAAGTTTAGGCTCTTATGATTATTTCTGCTGAAACTTTGTTTCCCCTTTTTAAAGGACATTTCTCTTTGTTTATTTTGCTTTGTTTCTCGCCAACTTCATGTGTGTAATTAGCCTTTCATTTCTTATGTAAGCAGGTTTTATGCAGCAGAGGTGCTCTTGGCCCTTGAATATCTACACATGCTTGGAGTTGTCTACAGGGACTTGAAGCCAGAAAATGTTCTTGTTCGTGACGATGGACATATAATGCTTTCAGACTTTGATCTCTCTTTAAGATGTGCAGTCTCACCCACCCTGATAAAGTCATCATATGATTTTGACCCCTCCAAACGAGGAAATGGTGGTGCATTCTGTGTTCAACCTGCTTGCATTGAGCCCTCTTCTGTGTGCATTCAGCCTGCTTGCTTTCTTCCACGGGTCTTCCCTCAGAAGAACAAGAAAAAAACCCAAAAACCTCGATCTGAGCAGGGCCAGTCAGGTACAACCCTGCCTGAACTTGTAGCGGAGCCAACAGCTGCAAGGTCTATGTCTTTTGTTGGTACTCATGAGTACCTAGCCCCGGAAATCATCAAGGCAGAGGGTCATGGAAGCGCGGTGGATTGGTGGACATTTGGCATCTTTTTGCATGAGCTGTTGTACGGGAAAACTCCCTTCAAGGGTTCAGGAAACCGTGCAACATTGTTTAATGTAGTTGGACAACAGTTGAGATTTCCAGATTCACCAGCAACCAGTTACACAAGCAGGGATCTAATCCGCGGACTGTTAGTGAAGGAACCCCAACACCGGCTTGGGGTGAAAAGGGGAGCAACTGAGATTAAGCAGCATCCCTTCTTCGAAGGTGTAAATTGGGCATTGATTAGGTGCAGTACGCCACCAGAGGTACCACGGCCTGTAGAGACCGATTTGCCTAGCAAGTTTGGAACAGTCGACACTGTTGGGGTAGGGAGTGCCAGTAAGAGGATGGTAGGGACAGACATGAAGTCTGGGGGTAATTATCTGGACTTTGAGTTCTTTTAATTTCATGATTACGGAACTCTTCTTAAACTGTTATAATTGTAATGCTTAGTTTATCTTTTGTGAGCTTACCTGCTGCAATTCCTAGTGTGCTCCAGTGCATTGGCAATCCTCATAATCTGGGTAGTCCTGGCCTGACCCTAGACTTGATTTTTAATAGCATAGCACTGCACATGCAGATGTGATATTACTAATCAAGTGCCCTTCTCTGCGAGTTATTCCACTAGTTCTTTGTGTCACCTGATAAAGTCAAATAGGTGCTTTTGCAAATATTTTGCTTTTTAAGTCCTGCCACATATGAGGATTTCTTGCACTTACTGAGGTCTTTGAATGTTACAACTGAATCATCTTGTGAATTGAAAATTGATTATACCCATAGTAATTTCTATTTGAAAGTTTAACACTGGCAATAGAAATAAAATGAGACTAAAGTACACATAGGAATTGGAAAAGAGCAGTTCAATGAGGAAAAACAGGCCAATGGCATGACAGCTCAACGGTTGGAGCTTGGCGGATGATACCACTTGGTCATGGGTTCAAACCCAGCTTGCGGTATCTTTATCAGTTTATGGTGTGTTGATCAGTTCTGGTCTTTAATGGGTTCTGGGATCCTAAAAAACCATACTCGCCTTCCAAAAAAACAGCTTCCCTAACAGGAAACCTACTCGCGTGTTAGGCTACAAATGATTATCAAGACAAGAAGCATCACACTGAGGTTCAATTGATTCGACTGGTATGAACATGATTTTGGTCCTTCCAGCAGTCTTGTGATGGAAGGTGGATGATGCAAATGGCTCTTTTGTGCAATTTTGCATCCGGTGGATTTTTTTATTTTATTTTATTTTTTATTTTTGTCAGACTAGCAACTTCATATTAATTCATAGTAGCAACAGTTACATAGTGCGGTTACAACTATAGAATCTCTTTAAAAAAAAACCCGTGTTAAAAAAGAGCCCAATTGGTTGAAAATCAACATATCATTGAAAAATACTTTTTTTGTTTTTGTTTTCACCTGTTACAACTCTCAATAGCTACCACCTCTATGACTCTTAAAACCATCTACACTTTGGGTTTGGATTGGCCTAGACCTTGCAATCTGACCATCAGGTCAGTTCTGGGTTAACCATTAATATGTCAATTTTGGGTCATTCCGTGTCAACATGGTGTTGGTTTGTAACAAGTTCTTACGATGAAACATGTCATTTGCATTCGGGCGTGTCAGGTTGCCTTTTCGGGTTATTTTTTTCTACATAATAAGAAGAAGCAGTGTTCTAAAAATTGTTAGGCGAACCGCGAGTAGGGGACTAACGCCCAAAGGCCTAGGCGATTATTTATTATAATTTATAAAAATTAAGCCTAATAACATATAAATTACTTCCAATTCAATGCCAAGATACATATACAAAATGTATTTAAAAAAAGACCCGACCTAACTCACAAACCTGCCAATCGACCCGACCCGACCCGACTCGTTGCGAAATGTTGGCATGCCCAATTGAGAACCCTTGAAATATCATTTGGAGGATACTAGCTTGTTTCCAAAGCAACTACTATTACTTCACTTGGCTTTACCACTCCCACACGGACCCTCCCATCATCTCACCTCCTAAAACTATAAAAGGATCACCGGGATCTTCTTCTTCTTCTTCTTCTCCAACTCCAAATCCCTATTTCTCTGCGTTCCCAGACTCCACTCTGTTCGTATCTTGTATTTGTTTTGCAATTTGATTAGAAATAGAAAACAAAGACCGATCGACCGACCGACCGACACACTCACTAAAAGCAAAAGCATGGATGCAAGTCAGGCACCGGATCAACCTCGTTCCTCCAAACGATGGCTTCCTCTCGAAGCCAATCCTGATATCATGAATCAGGTTCGTGCCTTTTACTCCTCTCTCTCTTTCTCTCTCTCTCTCTTTTTATATATATATAATATGGTGTTGTTTTAATTGATTTTCATCAATCCATTTACCATTCACTTCGTTTAGGGTGTTAAATTTTGTTAATGTCAAGAAATGCAAAATTCCCTCTTTGTTTAGTATGAAATTAGGGTTTGATGCCAGTTGGAAATTATAATCTAAGGGTGTGTTTGATTTCAAGGAAAATTTGCCATGGGAAATTTTAAATCAGAAAGAAGAAATAGGAGAGGAAGTGGGAAATTTTTGATTTGTGACGGAGGTTACGGATGACTATTTTTGGCAAAAAATTTCTTAGCTCCCCCTAGGAAAATATTTTTTTCCACAATTTTGTAACATAAGTATTTCATTAAAAATTTAACATTTTCATCATCATATTGAAGGACGGCCTTCATGAGCCACTTGGAAGCAAACAATGTAATTTAATCTATGATAAGCATCAGCTGACTGAGGTCCTCATCAACTAATGAAAATGATGAGGACGGACAGGGACCATCTTTAACTACATTGATTGCAATGGAATACTGAATGAAAATTTCTCTGGTGCAGTAGAAACAAGTAATCTTTCATTAGAAGTTGTTTTTTTTTTTTTTTTTGGGGGGGGGTGGGGGGGGATTGTGTGAAAATGTTTATTTTAGATAATGGTCTGATTCAATTGCATACCACTCCTTGAAATGGGGTAATTAGTGAAAGAAATGTTTGTGATCTCAATACTCAATTGCTATTTTAAAATTTATTTTACTTGTATGGTGCAGTTTCTTTGGGGTCTTGGTCTTCCTGAGGATGAAGCAGAGTTCACTGATGTTTATGGCCTAGATGATGAACTCTTGGAAATGGTCCCAAAGCCTGTACTTGGTGTTCTGTTCCTCTACCCCATCACTTCAGAGGTCGAAATCTTTAGCCTGGCCTTTCCCCCCTACGAATGTCTTTTTTTGATTAGTTTGATGTCTATGTTCTTATAGTTCTGAATTATGCTTAACTTGTTGCAGACTGAGGCAGAGAGAGAATTAGAGAAAGAAAGTGTCGAGAAGGTACTGATATGTTTGCTGTTCTATATATATTTTTTGGTGATCATCTGTTTGCTGTTCTATATATATGTTTACTGATATGTTGTACTTTTTATTACATATATAAAAATTTCTTCGTCTTCATCATGAGTGAATTTCATGTTTGTCATTATATATTTACTTCTCCAAGGCTCCAAGCTTTATCCAAAGGATGCTCTCTCAATATGTTGCAATAAGTCTCACCAGAAATGAAATGATTCCAACTCTTGATAATTAAAACTTTTTACAGTTCGACATTTCTCTTTAGTTTCCGGGTGCACAATGTTTTGAATGTGAAGGTGTTCTCTTAGAAAGACACGTTTTGATGAAATGTATGTACAGCGCCACAAAGGTGTTAGTTGAGCCGTATGAAGTGCAAAAGGTGTGTGTGAAGTGCATTTTTGACACGAGAGGGAGATGTATACCTCTCTTAGAACTGTGCTTTTCGTTATTCTATTCATTGTTTTAGGGTATGTCACCATTTGTCGATCTCTGTTGCCAACTGCATATGGCACAATGTTTTGAAAAATGTGAAGGTGTTCGCTTAGAAATACACATTCAGATGAATGTATGTACAATGCAACAAAGGTGTTAGTTGAGCCATATGAAGTGCAAAAGGTGTGTGTGAAGTAAATTTTTGACACGAGAGTATACCTCTCTTTTTTTCGTTATTCTTTCATGGTTTCAGGGTCTGTCACCATTTGTCGATCTCCATTGCCAATTGCATATGGCACAATTATTTATTCTCCATTGCAACTATCTATTAGGGGGTTGCTAGGTAAACTCGACACTCAAGAGGCATAACAAAATGGAATAGAGCGTCTCTCTGTTTGTTAAATGGAGTTCAAGGGCTTTTACAATATAGACTAGGGGTGGGCACGGGACGGGATGGGACGAGATAGACCCATCCCTATCCCATCTTGTTCATACAGGATTGGGATGGGACGGGATGGGAAAAACCCCATCCCGACCTCGTCCCATCCCGAACGGGTTCGGGACGAGATCAGCATGCTGCCTGTGACTGTTGCGAAGATTATCATCGACAAGGGTCCGGCAATCCAACCATTTACTTGGGAAGTTGGCTATATAAATAAGATGATTGAGGCAATGCAACAACAGTTCTACCCTAAAGTCCAAATTGATTAAGTACTGAGATTGTTTACACCACAACACATAACATAAGCTCCCTGTTTCAAAAGGAACTTCAACCCATCCATGTCATTTCAGCATAAAAAAACTGAGGCAGCTCTTTCTTTTTCAATGACCAAATCTCTACACCATTTTGAATTAGGACTCAGGACTGTGTTTTGCTTGTATCAAGCTTATAAACCCATGGAAAAGTCAGAAGGCAATCACTTTGTCTATATAAGGTTAAGAAAATATGCAATAATAGGTAGCGGCAGTTTTCAAAAATAAAGAGAACAAAATGCAATAGTGATAGGATAAAACTCAAGAATAACGCAAATTGACTCACTCCAACTAATACATAAAAATATTAATAATAAATATTGAAAAATTAGTTCGGGACGGGATGAGATTGGCGGGATTGAAAATCTTCATCCCATCCCATTATAGATCGGGATGGAATTATTCAATTCCATTAAGACCCGAAAAAATCGGGACGAGATGGGACGAGATCGGAATCGCGGGATGGGATGCCCACCCCTAATATAGACAAATGAAATAGGGCTTGTCTCTGTTTTTGTTAAATGGAGTTTGAGGGCTTTTACAACATGAGATTAGAGTCCTCCCTGAATCGTTGTTTATTGGCATTTAACGGAGTTCTATGAACTTGTTAGAAAAAAATAGTATAATTTACTTTACTTTTTTTTTTTTCCCCTTCTAATGTTAACATCCCATCATAACTCTTCAAAACTTCATTCAGCCAAAAAATGTGTATAGTCACTGTATTCTTCATCACCTTTAAGTTTTCATTATTCACATTACATGCCTAACCACCATCAACAATTGAAAAGAAAAACAAAAAAAACATCCAAGTGTTGGGCATGG
Organism: Berberis vulgaris; assembly: GCA_963556465.1. NCBI lineage: Eukaryota > Viridiplantae > Streptophyta > Magnoliopsida > Ranunculales > Berberidaceae > Berberis > Berberis vulgaris. Next base: position 76,592,120 of record OY747136.1, on the reverse strand, counting down.
GAATTGAACGAATGAGCTCTTATTGTGGATTGCTTGAGGGTAAGACATAAACGGACTTTAAGTCCCAACTATTGGATGAAACAAATTTCAACCATTATATACAAACTTCTCTTGGTTCTTTAAGTTCTTTGTGTTTTATAATATAGATTATTTAATTTAAGTTCGTAGAAATGTAGAATTACCTGAGTGCATGTGGGCTTCGTTTTTTTTTTTTTTTTTTCTTTCAATACTCATCACACTAAGCACCTCCTTGGTGCTTATTAAATTGTTATGAATTCAAAACTTATTAAGAACTTCTGATTTTGATTAGAAATAAAAACAAACACCGGTCAAAGTGGACCACTTCTTATTCCGAACTAAAGTTTTGATCGGAACAAAAAACAAACACCACCTTATTCTTTGTTTCTAATGACCTCATTGAATATGGAATATGTCTATGGACTTCTGTTCAAGTCTGTAAATGGACTACTTAAGCTTTAACAACCTTAATGGATACATGGGCTTTAACTTAAGGTTTTATAATCACCTGATTGAATAGCTAATGCTACATTCTAACTTTATTTTTCATTTTATGATAGTTATTAGTCAATATATATTTAAAACATATACTACTAATATATTTTTGAAACTATAATTGGTAGTCTCACTCATATACAAAAGGGTTATGCCTCATGCCTTGAGGCTATGCCTCACATCAAAGGCTACTCATACACCCCATATCTGGCCAGAATTTTAATCTCCATATTCACATCTGGGATTATCTTCATGTGTGATCTTGATATTCTTAATACTAGATCTTGGTGATTTCTATTAGAGCAAGCTTATTACAGTCTGTGATGAATTATTTATTATTGTTGTTATTATTATTTTTATCAGAAAAGCGCAATCAAATATTGTTTAAAACAACTTGTTAGTTGGGAACCAGCTAGAGAAGTGAACATGACTAGGTTACGAGGACACTTTTCCAGTTAACATAGTTATCTTGATTTTTTGTTAAGGCTTTTTCAATCATAGAGAAGATAACAATTTAAAGTTTTTCATTTATAGTTGGTGCTTTTGCAATCATAGTGAAGATAAGAGTTCGGAATACACTGTTGATTGTAGGCACCAAGTGATAAAGTTTATTTCTTGAAACAAACTATTGGAAATGCTTGTGGAACAATTGGGCTTCTTCATGCCGTTGGGAATGTCGCTTCAGAGATCAAGCTCTGTAAGTGTAGTTTGGTTAAACTTTTTATGCACAAGCAACTGTTTTTGGATTTGTGGTCTACTGTGATATGTAGGTAATCTGTTATGAAATTGCAAATGCAATCTAAGATGAGTTCTTTCATACACTATATATGTGATGATATGCAACAAAAACATTTCATTATCTAGACCTTGCATTTTGTTGTGTCGGACATCCATATTTTACGCATTTTGTCTTAGACATGCATTCTTTTCAAGTGTACTTAACATGTAAAACAGCAAATATTTGTGAGTTTGAGACCAGCTGTTACTCGAATCCCATTTTTTTTACAAATGAATATTCTCATAATAGCCAAGCTCAAAGGTGTCCATAGAGTTCTGTTGGTGTTACTTATAGCCTTTGAATTGAAGTGAGTGTTGAGTGACGATTAGAATCCATGGGGATTGTGACATCCATACCTAATCAAAGCTATTAATCTTGACTTTTTGTTTGTGAGGAAGAATTTGTAAAACACTAACTCTTGTATTTGAGGAAGCAAATGGTTGGTCAACATACAAAGCAGTAAGCACCAAAGCAAATGGTTGGTCAACATACAAAGCAGTAAGCACCATGTGAATTTTATTGTCTTATAGGCAAAGCTATCGTCTCTTGTAGATAGGTGTCCATATCTAAAGGAAATACTAATCATGTGGTGGTAGGTTGACATTTCTGCTAATTCCCACTTTCTGTTGTTACATGTACTCAGATTTTTGGTAGAAGGTGTGATTCTGGTTCCTAGGTGTCTTCTTCAGTGAGTTATTTTGTAACAAACTAACAACTTGAATGTCCGCTCATCATTTTCACTTATACCTCACAGAAAGATGTGTACTTCTCGGATTTTTAATTATAGTTGCTAAGAGTTTGTTGAAAGGGAATACTTTTATGGCAGTTAGCACTGTATTCGAGGAAGTTGGACCAAATCCGTCGATCACAGAATTTTGGTTTTCTTTGTGCTATGTTTCAAGAACATTTTTGATGATCTGAATCTTCTCTTGCTGCATTGGGTTGCAGAGGAAGTGATTTGAGAGATAGGTTTGGGGCACATTGTGTGGGAAGAAGCCGCATCAATCCTCAAGATTAGTGCTTAACCAAGCGATTGCTTCATAATTATCAAAATTTATCGTATTGTGCATCAGAAACCTAAATTTAATATATATATATATATATATCATAAAGTTCAATGAAAAAAAATATAGATATAATATGTTATATATTAAAGCATACAAAAGACAAATAAGACAAGCTAGGAAATCGCAAAAACATTTTCATTGACACATGAATTGCATAACACGTATAAGTAAGCTATTGCATTTTCATTCATTCACGGCACTTGTACAAAGATGGTACATCCTTGCATCATCCTATATCAGTGTAACATAAGATATTATGTACACATAATCCTCTAGTGCATATCGTAAGATGTTGATAACTATGGATTGCTTATTTATTTTTACTTTTACTGTAGATAGAATTCACTTTTAGATCACCTTAAGCCATAATAATGAAGTGAATGATGCTAAAAATTTTGTCCTTTAGTTGCAAGGAAGTTTCTATTCTTAGAAGCTTACTTAATACTCACTGGACTAAATAATGCATTTAGGGGGTTATGGTAAATATTCAATCAGTAGCTTGTCTACACTCTTTACTGGAGAGTTGGTTACTAATGGTGGCAAAGGGAGGGAGCAAATTTTGTTATACTTCGAATCCCGTTATTTTAAAGGGATATAAAGCTATGGCATTTCTGCATTAATCTTTTTGAACCAATAGATTAATGCAGAAACGGGGTTCAAACTAAAGATTTAGGAGGAGGGTTCAAACTCTTCTATTCTGGTAAAGATGGCACTAGGAACGGGGTGAGAATAGTGGTAGATAAAGTTTTTAAGGATGCAGTAGTCGACGTTAGGAGGTTTGGGGATAGAATCATAAGTATTAAATTAGCTTTAGAACTAGAGATAGTGCATGTTATTAGTGTGTATGCACCCCAAGTGGGTTTGGACAAGGAGACTAAGAAGGATTTTTGGGACTCTTTAGAGGAGTTAGTTCTTGGAATTCCCTCTTCCGATAGGGTTTTCATAGGCGGGGATTTGAATGGCCATGTCGGTAAGGATAGAGTTGGGTATGAGAGGGTACATGGAGGTCAAGGCTTTGGGGATCGAAACACCGCGGGGATTTCTATTCTAGATTTTGCGTTAGCTCAGGATTTTTGGATCGTAAATACTTTTTATAAGAAGAGGGAAGACCACTTGGTGACCTTTGCGAGTGGGCGTAATAGAAGTCAAATTGATTATTTTCTTGTGAAGAGACACGATTTAGGTAGGTGTAAAAATTGTAAGGTTATACCAGGAGAGTGTCTGACATCCCACCAGGAGAGTGTCTGACATCCCAACATAGGCTGTTAGTTCTCGATTTTTGTCTTAAGAGTAGGGGTCGTATTGCTATAGAACAGGTTAGACCGAGAATTAAGTGGTGGACCTTACAGGGAGATGTGTGCCAGAGATTTAGAAAGAGGATTTTGGGTGGCCAATCAGTTTCAGAGGGTGGGGAGAATCTAGAACCAAAGGATAGGACTAGTAGCGCGGATCTTTTTGAACATTTGGCAAACCAAATAAGAAGATGTGCGAATGAAGAGTTAGGACAGGCCAAAAGAGGAGGTTTCTATGGTAAGGAGACATGGTGGTGGAACGCGGATGTGCAACAAACCATTGCGGAAAAGAAAAGATGCTTTAAGGCGTGGCAAAAAGATAGGTGCCTAGAGTCTTATGAGCTTTATAAGCAGGCTAAGAAGTTGAGTAGTAGAGCAGTAGGGGAAGCTAAGAAGAGAGCGTATGATGCTCTTTATAATAGGCTAGGTACGAAGGAAGGGGAGAAGGATATTTTCAAGATAGCGAAGGCTAGAGAACGAAAAACTAGGGACTTGAGTCATGTTAAGTGTGTTAAGCATGAGGATGGAAGAGTCTTAATGCAGGATAAAACTATTTTAGATAGATGGAAGGATTACTTTTGGAACCTACTCAATGGAACACATGTAGGGGAGTTAAACTTGGAGGGGTATGCTTCACAGGAAGGGAGAGATCGCGTGTTCCATCGCAGAGTTAGTGCCACAGAAGTGAGAGAAACTTTAAAAAGAATGAAGACAGGGAAGGCCGTTGGACCGGATGATATACCAATTGAAGCATGAAAATGTCTGGGAGAAGTTGGAATTCAATGGCTAACTAAGCTCTTTAATAGGATTTTGGAAACTAGAAAAATGCCAGATTCATGGAGGCATAGCATTGTGGTACCAATTTATAAGAACAAAGGGGATATCCAAAATTGCTCGAACTATAGAGGGATAAAGCTTATGAGTCATACGATGAAACTTTGGGAGAGGGTTATAGAACAAAGACTTAGGAGTTTAACCACGATTTCAGAGAATCAATTTGGATTTATGCCAGGTAGGTCTACTACGGAGGCTATCTTCCTGCTTAGGCAAACTGTAGAAAAATATCGAGAGGCACGTAAGAGTTTGCATATGGTTTTTATTGATATGGAGAAAGCATATGATAGGGTCCCCAGGGAGTTAATTTGGTGGGTGCTTGAAAGGAAGAAAGTGTCTCAATGTTATGTCGATATCATTAAGGATATGTATGAAGGGGCTGTAACAAGTGTTCGCTCAGTAGGTGGGATGTCTAGTGAATTTCCAGTGACAGTAGGACTACATCAAGGGTCGGCGTTAAGTCCATATCTCTTTGCTTTGGTCATGGATGAGTTGACGAGACATCTGCAAGAAGATGTACCTTAGTGCATGTTATTTGCAGATGATATTGTCTTAATGGATGAGACTAGTGCAGGTTTAGGTCAGAAATTAGTTAAGTGGCAGGAGGCTTTAGAGAGTAAAGGTTTTAGAATTAGCCGTTCGAAGACGGAGCATCTAGTGTGCAACTTTGGGTGTGAACCAAGAGGGAGAAGTAATGCAATTGAGATCGAAGGTGTCGAGGTCCCGGAGTGTGAGGCTTTTCGATATCTAGGGTCTATAATTCAAAAGAATGGGGCTATTGGAGCAGATGTAGACCACAGGGTTAAAGCTGGTTGGTTGAAATGGCGAATGGCGTCAGGAGTATTGTGCGATAGAAGGATGCCTGCAAGGCTAAAAGGGAAATGCTATAAGACAATTGTTCGACCAGCCATGCTATACGGTTCAGAATGTTGGGCTACTACGGGACAACATACGCATAGGATGGCAGTAGCGGAAATGCGTATGTTAAGGTGGATGTGTGGTAAAACTCGTAAGGATAAAATTAGAAATGAAAGAATTAGGAGATACTTAGGTGTAGCGCCCATAGAGGAAAAAATTAGAGAAAGACGTTTAACTTGGTTTGGTCATGTGCGGAGGAGACCAAGCACGACGCCAATTAGAAAATGTTTAGATTGGCAAGTTAATGGAGGGTGTAGACGGAGGGGACGACCGTTGAAAACTTGGATGAAGACGGTGAATGAAGATATCATTGAGCTTGGATTAGGTGAGGAAATGTGGGAAGATCGCATTGCTTGGAGAACCAAAATTCATGTAGCCGACCCCGAAAATCTCGGGAATGGGCTTTGATGATGATGATGATGATGATAAAGCTATGGCATTTGACCGTATCGAGTTTATCATGACATCGGAGGATAAAATGACTTTAAAGAAGATTTTTGTGAAGATGAAATTAAGAAGACTTTGATGGGTTTGAGCCTGACACGGTGCCAGGGTTGAATGATTTCCTTCTAGCTTTTTAACAAGAAATGTTGGCACTTTGTTGGTGAGATTCATGGAGGTGGTTAGGGAGTTTGCAAGGATCCATTACTGATTGGGGACTTAATTGCACTGTTGTGTACTGCACCCCAGACAAATGGTATTAGTTGCATTAAAAACTGTAGCTTGGGATGTCTATAAAATTTTGGCCAAGGCTTTGGCTAAGAGGGTAAAAAGTATATGCAGAACATTATTGCAGATCCAAGGGGTATTTGTGAAGGAGATGCAAATCTTAGGTTGGTTTGAGACGACAGTTGATTGAATTCCAATTGAAGACGAACAAACCAAAGTTGGTTTGCATTTTGCAAGATTGACTTCAACAAAGCCTACAAGAACCAGTATAAAAAAAAACAAGTAAATTGGTCCATTTTCTTGTTTCTTATTCATGGATTGACCTGTTTGGTGACAAAGTGGATTCACCATGCAGCTGAGTCAGATGATTATCCTACGACGTTTGTTGATCCAATGGTGTCCCACAGGAAGAAGAACAAGGATGCACAGAAACACACACGACACATCAATTCGACAATTTTTCAAAAACTAGGTCTCAGGGACACATCGACATGTCATATTAATATTTTTATGCAAATCATTTAAACATAAACAATAATCTAATAAAATGCATTCCTAGAGTGTCTTTATCTTTGTTACAAGTAAAAAAAAAACAGAAAAAATATGAAGAAAAACGCAGAGAAGATGACACTTTATTGTAAGAAAAAAAGTACATAAAACAAGTATACTTTATTGACCATGTTTCTATGACACCTGCCGCCATATTGATCACGTGTTTGATGCGAGTAGGAGGCGTGTCGAGCGAGTGTCGATTTTGGATACGACAAGTTTTTCGAAGAGTCCGTGCTTCTTTGAAGAAGAATACACCTTTCCAGTTTGTTAATGTTTGATTTAGAGATAGTAATTTAATGTACTCCATAGCTCATTGGTGGAAGGATACCTCCATTACCTTTTACCATGGCTTTGTTCTTTGGTTCAAGCTCAAAGCTCGTAAAGGAAAGTTTCCAAAGTGGAAGAAAGAAATTTGGGGAAGACAAAGCTCCGTATTCAAGAATGTAACAAGAAGATATCTAGCCCTGATTAGCTTGAAGAGGGCACGAGTGAAGTGGAAAGGTCATCTAGGGTCTCTCTTAAATCTAACCTAGATGCCGTTTCAAAAAGGGAAGAGCTTTTTTGGCAGGGCAGAAGTTATAACAAACTTTTGGGGGAAATTTTGAAAGTGGTTTTGTTTGTTGCTGTTGGAACTAATACAAACTTTTATAACTCTCCGTCAAGTTATGGCTTTCACCGATCAAATTTGATGCATACGAGATTAGGCGGAGTTATGGTTTTGATTCAACCTGCAAATTGAAGAGTATCAATTTCATTAACCTTTTCACAAAATTTTCTTATCTTCTGCATAATCTACCGAGTAACGAGAGAGTTTTCCCAAACTATCAAAATATTCCATATACCTTAGACTATGTGTACAAGGAATTCTAATTAAATTGAGATAGGGTGGTATGATTCTTGAAAGATGTCTTACCAACACGAAGTATTGGATTTTTAGGATTTAGGCCCTCAATTTGGGGCCAACTTGGGCTCCATCAAATGTGATGTTAGGGAGATTGAAATTGACAAAACTACTATTTCGTTGGTTAACCCCAGTTAACGCTAGCCGGTGCACGGACACACGAGAAAAGAAGTGTCAGTCGGTTTGTGTCGGAAGGTACTATTCACATTAGCCATAGTTAACTCAAGAAAGGTAACATTAAAATTGACAATTTGGGCTAAGTTTGTCACTTCGAAAGGCTTTAATCCTAGTATCATATTTATTAGTGCCCGGTGTTGTGAATCTATTGCTTGTTGTTTAATTGATTATATATATATATATGGGCCTAAACAATGAGGGTCTAATACCTATCTTTCTCTAAAGGTTTTGGTTTTCAATCCATCGACATCAAAGTCAACACCTAAAAAAGTGGTATAGGTTAGAAACGCCGCATAATTTTCTTGGATCATGATCATTTCCAACTTTAAATTTTTAAAGCGATTCTCAGCATCTTTTGAAAAGCTCATGGATTGAAAATCATTTTCTTCTCTAAATGATTGATGTTTGGAATTGGGTATGCTTTGCAAGTGAGGTGGATGGCAGGTATCATAGGGTGTGGTCTTGGTTCTCTCGACTGTTTGTCTTATAAACCACTTTTGAGTTAGATGTAGGGGTGGGAACGAGACGGGATGGACCTCATCTCAATCTCATCTTGTTGTTTTATCTTCAGGACGAGATCGGAGTGGGATAGACCTCATCCCGACCTTGCCCCATCCCAAACGGGTTCGGGATGAACATGATTGGATTTTTGTGCATTCAGAACTTATTACTAGATTATTATTACGTGCATATTTAAACGTATAATCCTATAATTACTATATTATCAACCCTTACCATTAGGTTTACTTTTTTAAACTTTGAAAAAGTAAGGGCAAGGGTCAAGTATAGTCTAGGCAACTATATAGGTCCAAGTCCAATAAGAGTGGAGCGGCTCTTCGAAGCACACTAAAGTGGCCCATTCTCACTTTAAGCACATTACATAGTTTTTTGTTCCAGAATATGTTAGGCGTTGTTTTTGTAGGTTTCTGTTTAGTTTGTGATTTATTCATCAATTCAAGAATACTATAATCTATTTTCTATCATCATACATATTAAGGAGTTACCTATGAAAGTTTTATTATTCTAAACTATAAGACAATTATTTCTGATGTTAAGTTCACACAACTTTAAAACTTCATGTACCACACTTAATTTGAAAACAAAATTTTGAGTTAATAAATATTAAAATTAATAATAATAAATATTAAATAAAAAAGTTCGGGACGGGAATGGATGGAATGGGCGGGATTGAAAATCTTCATCCCGATCCCATCCCACTCTAGATCGGGACAGAACGAGTTTGATCAATCCCAAAAGGACTGGAAAAAATCGGGACGGGATCTCGGGATGGGATGCCCACCTTTAGTTAGATGTATTAAGATGTTAATGTTCTTTTGACTATCTTATTTCATGTCAGTGGTTGGGAGTGATGTTGGTGCGATGTAATGAGGATGAGCACTTGGATAGTATTGCTATTAGAAAAGTATGGGGTAAGTCATGTGCAAGGAGTGTGCGAAATTTAATGGTCAAGTCAAGGAGACCACAGTTAACCAGAAGTTGTGGTGACCTGTTGACCTGAGTTAGATGTGAGGCTCTATTAGAAAAAAAGAAAAAAAAAATTTCTCTAGGCTTTTTAAAGCTTTGACAAGGGTGGCTAGGGAGTTCGGGTGAAATGGGAAAATGGGGTGGATTGGAATCTTATCTAGATGACTATGAAGAGTGAATGCAGCTAATCGTCGTATCCTAATATCTTCCATGGCCTTTAGGGAAGATGACAATATATTGTTCCTTGTTTCAACATTCTGTGAATAATTGACTCATCATTTTCACCTGAATCTCATGTCCAGTAAGTTTCCTTGGTACTGGTTTGGTCGAAGGATGTTTAGTTTGTAATTTCTTTATGTGGAGTTTGGGGTACTATGATTCCCACACAGGTAGTCAAGGCATTGAGGTGAAGGCGCAACGAAGACCTCTCTTACTGCTTTAAGCGAAAAACGAGAAACAAAGTGAATGCCATGCGAACGTAAAATAACCATATAAAAAAGAAATATAGTAAAAAATCTACCAAATGTAAAGAAATGCATTTTGCTTATATCTAAGCTTCGAATAGCAAAAACAAGTTATAATGTTATGTTAGTGATAATTTTGCACGTAATTTCCTATATAATTTGCACCATTTAATGATTATAAATCTATAATTTCATCTATGGTAATCAATCAATTCAACCATCTACTGTAAATATAAATTAATAAGTAGAGAATTCAAAATTTAGTGAATGATAACCAAGTAAAATCTTAACAAACTTTGTTTCTATTTTTAGCAAATTAACAATGTAGTTGTACGTAACTAAAACACAAAGTTAGAAGATATTTGTGTAGAATTTGAGTCAATATTTGTTGTTAAAAAAAACTTAAATCACTTTTTTTAATACTTTTTATCAAACAATCGCTTTATATGTTTTTCGTTTTAGTTAAAAATGCAAAAAGAGACCAGTTTACTCGCCCTTGATTTTTGTTTTGGTTTTTACTTTACTCTTGGTCTTTGTTTTTGTTTTTGTTTTTATTTTTGCTTTACTTTTCGTTTAAACAGAGCTTTGACTCACTTTGATTAGACGGGTTTTGATTAGGATGCAGGGGTTTTTGTTTTGTGATGGAGGGTTTAGAATCGATTGAATCATCTTCTTTGATGATTTTTTTTTAATCATCTTCTTTGATGATTTTTTTTACTCCAGAAACATGTGTTTATTTTCTTGTGGTTTTACAGGTTAGTCCCAAGTACTTCAAACTTTGGTCCCTAGAGATCATCCTATTTAGGTCATAGTCCCAATCCGTTAGCTAACTATCGAGTCTCTGTTAAGTCAAAATAAAAATATATTTTTGCACCAACCCCCATGAAGTTTCTAGACAGTCAACTTACCGTTTTGGACTATGACCTAAACAGTGTAGTATCTTGGGACAAAAGCCAAAAGTGTCCTATTATTGTGGGATGAACCTCCAAAGTTCTCTATTTTCTTATCTCTAGGGTATGTTGGGTCATGCCTAGCTTTATAATGGTACTAACAGGGGTGGGGGTGGGAGGGAGGGGAGAGGGGGCTGGATGGGTATGTCTAATATTATGGTTATGTTTATTTTTAGTGCCTTTTCCATGCCATGACATCAGTTGGTAGTGGTGGGTTATTTGGGTATGATTGAAGTGAAGTTTGGGAATGGATTTTGATTTGGGTTTGGCTGAACTCAAATTCAAGGTGTTCAATGGAGTGATTTAATTGAAGGTGGTGATGGTGGTCTGTCCAAATCAATTGAACATATTGGTGGTCGGGACTGATGGTGGGGGGATGGGGCGGAGGTTTCGTCAGAGGTGAGGGGCCATGGTGGTGTTCGGTTCATTTTCAAAGAAGACGAAGGTTGAAGAAGATGGATGGGTTGTTTGGATATTCTCGAGATGTGTGTTACCATCTGGAGATTTCACGTGGTTGTAATGAGGATGGGTACTTGGATAGTATTGCCATCAGAAAAGTATGGGGTAAGTCATGTCCAGGGGGTGTGTAATGGTCAAGTCGGGGGGACCACAGTTATCCAGAAATTGGGGTGACCTCAGTTTGGGATAATGATGGGGGTACCTAGAACATCTACCCCCCCCCCCCCCCCCCCACTAGTGTAGAGCAAAATTGAACTCTCATTCTGAAATATATCATAGACTCATAGTTAATACATGTTGAATAATTTTCATTGAAGCATTAAGTTGAACTCATTTTTCCTTTAGCTTGGGTATCTTGGCGTTGTTATACTGCATAGAGTTGAAGTGAAATTGAAAAATACTAGCATGTCATATTATGACTGGTGACATCTCTCTTTTAATCAGCAAAACAAGAGGACGTAAATCTCCTTTTCCCTTTCCTATTTTTCTTCTCTCATTTCCCTTTTCTATTTGTCTTGTTTTTATCATAAGTTTTTCATTGTCTTTCTTCTCTTCTTTTTTTTGTGTGGCTTTGTTAAATATTTCAGCTGAAGGCTCATATTTGGATAAATTCTTCAAATCGACAGCTAAAATGGACCCTTTGGAGGTTTTCTTCTATTTTCATTGACTTGCTCCATTTAACTGATGCTTAAGGGTACCATCATTTCTTAGAATTACTATTAATTACTGGTATGACTTGTGCTCTGTAGCGTGCAACTTTTCTTGAGAATGACAGAGAACTGGATGCTGCACATTCAGTAGCAGCTACTGCTGGTGATACAGAGGTAGGTGATAGTTGCCAAATCTATTGGAAGCGATTAATTTCAAATAATATAAAGTTCACTATTATTAGATTGAGCTATCATTCAGTGTGATCATTAAGGAAACTCTAGGTATGAGAGTGTAATTGTGTTGAATAATGTAATTACCCATGTGTTCCTTTCAAGCTAAGTATAAATGAGTGGATTGAAAAAAAAAGAGAAAGTTGCATGGAGTGTCTAATATGGAGTGATCAATAATACTTGCTCCCGCAACCTGATTAGGTTGTTTATGTTGGTTCCTGTCATCCTACCCAATATTTTTCTGTTTTGAGATGAAGCTGTTTGTTATCTGTCATGCAAAAGGAAGTAAGATTCTACAATTAGGTGACTTAGAATCATTTACCACTGGAGTATACTAGTTAAATTTCCCCTTGCAAAAAAGCAGAACTAGGAGATCAAAAGGTGGCAATCTATATTTTGTAGTTACCTGTTCTATGTACCATCATTTACTGACGAACATATTATTGTGTCTTAGCAGGCTCCAAACATTGATGTGAGTGTGGACACTCATTTTATATGCTTCACTTGTGTGGATGGTATGCATTCTTGAATAATTAATTTCTTTATTAAATCCATTGTTTAAGATGTGGAAACATGATTATGGTATTCTTGATAACTGAATGTAGCACAATTATGTATAAGAAAAAAAAAGGAAAGATGAGAAGTGTACGGGAGCATCTATATTGAGCATTTTTTCAATGTAATTTTAAATGTTTTGGTAATGTCTGTAGGTGAACTCTATGAGCTTGATGGGAGAAAGTCACGACCAATATCTCATGGTGCTTCTTCACCTAGCAGCTTACTTCAGGTGATTCCTTGCTTTTTTGCAAATGAACACATCAAATAATGAATATTACAGAAATTATGAAAATACAGCATAGTAACATATGTTACAGTAAGTAACAATTGAGTAAGATACACATCGTTTGTATGTATGCATGCAGCCCTTGTAGCATCAACCCATCATATAACATCATCTTTATTTGTTGAAAGTTATTTATGGGAAACTCGATACAAGATTTGGGGTGGGGGTAACTAATTTAATTTGACAAGTACAAATTGCAATTTAAGTTGACTAGGCGACTCAACTAAGGTTTAGGTCGAATATCAAATAAACCCAGCTACAAAGTTATGGCCAATTTACACCAGAGAAGACTTGAGTAGTTGAGTTATAGGCATTCATCAACATATGCAACTGAAATAACAAATAGGCAAAAAAAACGATATTGACATGATGAAGATATAATGATATAAAATTGCAAAAAGCCCATGGGACGTGCTCCTTTGAGCATGTGATACAAATGTACTAAAATAAAAAAGGAATACAAGGTTCGCGTTAGAAGAAATGTTATGCACTTCTCACCATCTCATGGTAGAGCCATTTGTCCAGACGCCTACATGGCTCAATCCAAAGCTCATTCGATGTTATTCACAACACAAGCTCGAAGAAAGCACACTCCTGGATATATGTCAAGAGTTCCAAGCACAATAACACTATGTAGAGGTTTTTGGGCGTTCTTGAAAAATCAGTTCCAGCTAAATGGTTTAGTTGAGAGAGGAGATGAAGTATGAGGCAATGTGGGAATCTCTCGACACTGATTTATTGAGACAAATATGTAGAATCAATGGTGTAAATGAGGCAAGGGTGTTTTGGTTTCACAAATACGCAGCCTGCAGTGGAAGAATATTGAAATACACATAATATTGCTCCATTTTCCACAACTTCCACCCCCTATTGCTAAATGTTTTACTTCCCAAAATACCAGCTTGAACATGAATGCAAAGCTCAAATAAGTAGGGATGTCCAAGTAAAAAAAAAGAGAGAGGAAGGTCTTTAGAGCTTCAAATCAGAAAATATAGAAACTGAGGACTGCTATAACTCTCTCTCTAAACAAAAAATTCACTCCCAAAATACAGAAATGATTGAAGATCAAACAAAGAGAAATATGAAGTATGAAAGAGGACTGATTTCTCGATCTCAGTATAGCTTAAATCTCAATTTGACTTCTACTGTTCATTTCTAGTCCTCAATCAAACAGAAAACAGAATTTTAACACATTGGACCCAAGAACAAATTCAGCCATGGTTCTATTTGGTTACAAGAGTTCAAAAAGAAGATGTGGTTCACAAAATCAACCCACTCGATCTATCTCAAAAAAGTATCTTCAAAAAACATGGTAGTTTACCATAAATTGAGGTTTTTGTAACCTACTTCAGAGTTCTAAACATTTCAATTTTGAAACAAGTTAGAAACCTAAATTTTCAAAGCAATATAAGTTCATTTGAAACTGACATCTTCAAAATGAAAATTAAATGGGTTCCTAAAATTTATTTAATGTTTCATGTACCTTATGTGCCCTAGCTCCTAGGATGAGGTGTATTGGCAAGCTTTTAATTAAACTGAGATTGACTACAAGCATTCTGTCTGATGGACATTAGTGGCTAGATTATGAGACACAATCACACTCAAACCAAGACCCACATCAATGTGTTTTGACTCGAAAATGAACAATAATAAATGGAATATGCACTAGTCATTTTTGTCCTGTTGGATAGCGTAGCCATGGGGTCTTGCATCAGGTATCCGTTGTAATCATTGGTTCGGTTATGAATTAAATTAAACATATAACAAAATGTAAAAATACCATAGCCTTGATCAATGCTGGAATAAAGGTTCAGATTCACATTTTACCAAAGACAGTCAGGAAACAATGACATAACAAAGATAAAAACAAGACATATTTGTTAGACAGAATATTTAAGTGGTAACAGATTTGAAACTCATAGAGATGTTAACCAAAGTTTAGGACTAGGGTTTGCAAATGTAAGAAATGGTTTTGTTCATTAGGTTATGTAAAATATTGATGCTCTCTTTTGGTACCAAGTACTGACATTTCCCTAGCAAAACTACTGAAACTACTAGTTTTTTTTAGCATTAGGTACGGAATATTCCGATAAGAAGAATAGGGCCTAACTCCATTAAGTTATTCCTGAATAGTTGGAATTTGTGAGGTAACTTTGTCCAAAATGAACGAAGTGTCATTTTGACAGGGTTCTTTTTTATCGATGCATTACACTTGGTATAATGTCATATGTTGCATGAAGTTTGTTATAAATGTCTTTGTGACGTGATTATTTTTCTTTGATAGGATGCGGCAAGAGTCATCAAGGCCATGATCCAGAAAAATCCGAGCTCGATAAATTTTAATGTCATTGCACTTTCAAGGAAAACTGGAGGAGCTTTCTGAAGTTTGCTACTTAAGTATAGTAGTTACTCTACTCCTAACTGACTAATTTTAGTACATCCATTGGAAATTTCTTATGGTGGTTTTGATCCCAGCCACTAGACTTGTTATAAACTTTTTAGTTTTTTAAAACCTATTTTGATTTGCTTATATGCAGTTGGAGGGAAATCATATGTTTATACTTGTTTAGCATATATATATAGAAATGGTTATACCCCTCCTTTTCAAGTTGGAGTTATGCAGGACATTGTTCTGAATTGAGTATGCATATGGTGGTGCTAGAGGGTGCTTATGCCACTTAGAACTGATTTTTAAGAGTTTCCGACTACCTCCAGTTAGAACTAGAAGCTTTGATGTCTCCTCGTCCAAACCTCAACTTGTTAATTATCCATTCTTATGAGTCCTAATGTTGAAAAAACTGGATTTTCTCTCATGTGAATCAATATTTTTGTTCACTTTATGAAAAAAAAAAAAATGATTTTAGAGTTTTTATGTTGTTTGGCTGTCTACGGCAAATCAGTTATGCATGTGACTAGTACTCCTCATCAGTCATGGGAATTCAATTTTTTCGCCCTTAGGAATCAGAATCTGACATGTCTACGCTATACAACTGTAGGACACGACTTTTGCCAAGAATCGATTCTTTTTTCCATTTTCTAGTGATTGGTAGATATGGCAACGGTACCTTACCGAATCAGAAGAGAGACAAGGAAGGATTGAAGATGAGTGGAAATCAATTTTGCAGAGAAAATATTTATGTTTTCATTATTTTGCAGAGAAGTTTTGAAGAGAAGAAAAGAAAGTGTTGCAGGAAAAAAAAAAAAAAAAAGGATTTGGGAAAGATGAGTTTAGGATTGCCTTGAGATCTAGAATTGTATCCATTTCTAAGAAAGTATGGGCAATTTGGTCTTTAAGAAAAATATTGGTGACTGAAGCTTGTCAACATGTTTTACCAAACATTCAAACTAAAAAATGAGGGCTAGACCGAAACACAAAAACTTTTGGGGACAAAAAAAAAATAGCTATGAACTAATGGGAGCCAAAAGAGAAGTAACCCTAATGTTTTTGCTAAAAAATACTTTGTCGTACTTGCATCACATACAAGGCTCAAAACACCATTTTGGCATCCGATTTCTCACGCAACGACTTTTTGGTGAAATCAAACCCTTTTTCGAATCAAATTGCAAATCATGTTTATGAATTGAGTTCGTCATTTAGGATAAATATGAATCCAAACAATGTTAGATGTGAGTTTCTTGTTCCATATTTTTTGAAGAAATCTCTTTCCTCTGACTTGCATGAAGACTCGACCACAAAACCAAATGCCAAATGGTTTCTGAATCTATTACAATTTTGTCTAGTACTATTATAAATTAGTTAGATGAGTAATTCTAGCCAGCCTTTTTTGTAGCTTTTTTTTTGTATTGTTTTGGTGTTTTTACACTTTTGTCCCTCATCTTTAAAACACAACTACAAACACTATTTATATAAGGGGTAGAAGTGTAAAAAAAAACCTAAACAAGACCAAGAAAAGGCCAGCAAACAAGGCTGGCTAGAATTTTTGCTAGTTAGATTTCTAGCGACTAGCGAGCAAGTATGCATGAAACTCCAGATAAATTTGTTGTTTGGTCAGTTGTGAGTGTTTTCTCACAAACTAGGTGAAACTATAGAGGGGGATTCTTTTTCAAGAATACAGGAAAAACAAATAAATACTTGGTAAAGTGCTTTCAATGATTCGAAAAAACACAATAAACAAGCTTTAATTTCAAACTTTGTTTACTGCATTTTTTTTTTTTTTTTCAATTGTGGGGGTGGTGTTTAGAATGTGTGTTGGACGTGATGTTGTAAAGGCCAAAAATGTGGATGTCAAAACCAAGAAGTCCAAGTCCAATACAAATTTGTGGATCCCGTTTGAGGCCCACAGTGAAATGAAAAAGCGAGATATAGGGTCTGTTTGGTTAGCTATTTTCTTTTTTATTCAAATTTTTTCTGTTAAAAAAATTGTTTATTTATTGATTTTTTGTAATATTGTTTTTCCACTACTTATGAAAATCCAAGTAGTTTGAATTGATTCTTTGTAATATTGTAATATTGTAATAATCTTTGTAATATTGTAATATTGTTTTTCCACTACTTATGCAACTAGTTTGAATAGGCAATGGTTCTAATCCACTCGGTGACTCTTAGTCCCTGGAATGAGATCAAAACCACGTGTAGGAAAGAATGGACACTTCATTTCATTGCATCAGAAAGGAAGTGGCACGTGACACACTCATGTCACTCTTCTCACAACACCTGTAATAGTAATACACCTTCTCACTCAGTCCCCTCTATATAAACCCACCTCACTTTCCTCTCTTCACATACAAACCATTTCATTTTATTTTCCAAATCTACAATGGCTGAACATCAACAGCATCAGTATCAGTATCAGCAGCAGCACAATGAGCCTCAATCCCACCAGTTTGTGAAGGCGGCGACTGCGGTTACAGCCAGTGGATCATTTATGGTGCTTTCAGGCCTCTTGCTTGTGGGGACTGTTATCACATTGACTGTGGCCACACCCTTGTTGGTGATATTTAGTCCTGTTCTTGTACCAGCGGTGATAACATTGGTGATGATAGGTGGTGGATTTGTGACTTCTGGAGGTCTCGGGGTAGCAGCTTTGTCGGTCTTGTCTTGGCTGTATCAGTATCTGACTGGAAAACACCCACCTGGTGCAGATCAACTTGATGATGCAAAGAGAATGATTGCAAGCAAGGCTAGAGATGCCAAGGAATATGGTCAGCACCAACTTCATAGTGCGCAGCAGCAACATGCTCCTTCTTAAGCATGATCAATCTATGGAAAAGTAGTGTTGTGTGTGCGATGGTGGACAGAGTTGTCCGTTTTTAATTTTGTGTTTGGTGTTTTTGTGGCTTTGTGTATGTGTTTGTGCAGTTGTTTGTGTCCTGTAATTTGGGTGCGTCTGGTTTCTGTGTTTGGTACTTCGCAGATTTAGTGTTGCATGGTTTAGTTTTGATGATTAATAAAATGACATTTACCTTTTAGTAGTCATCATTGCAGTTCTTCTTCTTCTTCTTCATGTGTTGGAGCATGTATGCACATCCATCATCATTCATGAACAGAGAGAGTGACCATCTGTTGTGCATGCAGGACAGGAACGACATGCACCTGCCATGTTGCAATCTCTTTTATGCAAAATCGTCCCAGTCAGTGAGCCCACCATAACTAAATAAAAGAATAAAAAATGTTTGGTTACACCTAAAACGGATTCGAACTTAAACCCAAGGAACGCCCAGATAATAAAGCCCAAACACTGATATTTGAGCTCGGGATTCAAATCAGCTCGAGCATTTGGCTTCTGAATTCAAGTGTCATCGAAAAGACGAATTTAAGTGTCATCGAAAAGACTTAAGGTAAGATCTTGAGCGAGATCTCCTTTATTCATCATGCTCTTGATAGAAGAAATGTATGCTCTTGATAGAAGAAATGTACGCATACACATTACTAATTACTCATTACTAATTACTCAAGATTAACAAGGACGAATTTGAATCAGGTTCAAGATTAACAAGGACGAATTTGAATCAGGTTCAAGATTAACAAGGACGAATTTGGATGCATCAGATTGGTGTCGTCTATGGGATCTCCACGACAAGTACGACAAGTTTGTCTTGAAGCAAACATATAAACCTTTCGTCGTCTGTGGGATCTCCACGACAAGTTTTTCTTGAAGCAAACATATAAACCTTTCTAACTACCAGAGCATCAATACATGGTCGCCAACATTAGATTTCGAGCATTCAACGACCCTTGCACAGACCTAATCATGTTCCACATAAATCACCTAGCACGAGTGGTGGAAAAACTCGCCCAGGATCGACAACAACCACCCAAAATAACAGAGATCCAATACCCGAGAGGACGCCCAAGAGCGTGTCCTGGAAATCAAGAATCTCCACGGGGAGGAGCAAAAAGTTGGCCAGCAAGAGAGCTTAAGGGATGACAGGAATCATGGGGACCATGCCCCAAAGACAGACATGACCACGGTTAGGAACTGAGTCTGATTGCGGACAACCAATCTGGATGTTCTCAAAGGAGATCATGAATGGGCCTACCAAATAAATTTGTTACTCCAAAGCTCGGATTCTACAACGTTATATCAATGTCACTAACCTGGTTCCATTGCCTTCAGCTAAGATCTATCGATTTATTCCAAGTCTTCGAGAAGGCATCTATCGCCAAATTCGTTGGGAGCCAATGAATCGGGAAATGACCTCACTAACTTGCTGAGCCTCAAGCAGAAGCAAGGCGATACTCTCAGAGAGTATGTCATTTGCTTTAACGATGAGTTGACTTTGATCGACGGTTGCAGCGACGACATGTCGGTCATCGCTTTCACTTATGTCTTCCGAGGAGGTCAACTCTACAACTTCCTCACACTGAAACCCCCGAGAGATATGACGGGCTTACTAAAAATTGCGCAGAAATAAGTGATGGTCGCTAACAAATGAGCCGACAATGAAGCCAAGCAGGTCTCTAAGGCTCGGGACATGGAAGAGGAAAATAGGCGTGAAGAGGAGAACATGTCAAAGAGGAAGAAAAATGACAACAAAGTCGGTCTAACAAGGCAAAATTCGACAAGGTTACCAACTACATTGGCTCGAAGTACATTGAGTTCACCCTCTCAATTCCGGCTTGCCCAAAATTCTCTCCGCCATGAAGAGCTGGGATGACATCAAGTTGCCCCCCAAACTCAAAAGTAATCATTCAAAACGTGATAAGAGCAAGTATTGTTCCTATCACAAGTACCACGGTCACATCACTCGGGATTGTCAAAATCTCAATAATGAGATAGAATACTGGGTTAGAAGGGAAGACTCGGAGAATTTGTAAATTCTAACGAGAAACAACCCCAAGATACGAAAAAGGAAGAAACGACACAATAGGTCGAAGAAAAGACTACGGGCATCATCTACGTCCTGCACAGTGCACACGATAGACTGGAGAAATCCAACCGATCAAAAAAGAGCAATCCGAGAGCTATGGACAAGTTCCCACTGTGGAGACCGCCCAGTCCAACACACCCGAGTAGAGCATCCAATCCTGGACCTGACGCTTACTAAGCGGTATATGCAAGGGGTCTATTCCCCACATAACAATGCTTTGTTTATCACGATTGCAATATCGACATGGGGTGTGAAAAGATTGCTGGTGGACACGGGGAGCTCAGCCAACATGTTGTTCCTGGAGGCATTCCACATGATGTGACTGAGAGAAGGAGAGTTGAAACCACACAACTAGGGGAGAACTCGGTCCTGTCAGGGAACCAAAATGGCACACAACGACCAAGCCTAGTCCTATTAAGGGCAAACGATGGCTTGCCACATAAAGTGACATAGTCCACCTAAAGGATCTGAGGTAACACGTGGCGGATCGAGCCTAGTCCATGGACGACTCACCGCCCGCAGAAAGGCTTGATCTGAGCACGAGGACCAAAATGGCGTACAACAGCTAAGCCTAGTCCTCGATTTTAGCATAATAGGGTACCTTCATGAGATATTTTTGCCTGAAAATTGCTCCCAATCTCGAGTTCCTTCATAGTTTCTTCTCAGTATTCATCTATTTTTTTTTAACGAATTACTTTACTAATAGTAATATATTTTCTCATTTATGTAATGAAGCCTATTTACTACACCATCATCATATTCTGCCAATATCAGTTAGAATAAAGAATTCATTACTTTCAATGATAAATTTAATGGATGAAATCGAGCCTTCATATGCTTTTCTGAAGAAATGTATAGGGAAAAGCAAAAGCATTTTTGCCTTAAACTCTTATTGGAGCTTATTATATCCTACATACCTTTCTTACTCGTTAATTTTGTCTATAAATAGACCCTAATTATAACTGAATTTTGGTCAGAGTCGAATAAAAGTAGATTTTAGAGTAGAAAACTATGCGAAGTTCTATTTGCAAATTGCAATTTGCATCAAGAAGATATTCGCACTCGTTTTTAACTTGCCACAATTGTCATGCCATCTAAGATAGCGCGACAAGGTGTACCACTATGGATGAATTTTTTTTACACCCCCATTAAAAATCCCAAAATGTCTCAACTTAGTGTGGATGCTATAACGAATCAAAACTTAGCTAAATATCATCTTATATAGCATCTTGAATCACTTTATAAGCATCATTAAATTTCTCATCCTCCACTAGAAGTAGATTTGGTGTCATTTTCAACTTTCAACTACTGGATATAGAATTTTTCTCGAGAGCCAGGAGGCCCGCACAGCCAAACCAGCTCATTACCATCCATCATTCTAGAGAGCCAGGCCCGCACAGCCAAACCAGCTCATTCTAGCGAGCGAGGGAACGCGAGGGAGAGGAACATCCATCCCCCTCGAGATGTGTGCCGAGGGGATGAGTGATCCCTTTCCCTCGCGCGTTTCCCTCGCCCCTTAGAATTTATGGCTGGATATAATATGCTCTCTCTCTCTCTCTCTCTCAAATCTCCAACTAGATTCATCTGTTGACTTCATACACCAATCGCCATTCAACAAAAAACGCATCTCGAATAAATCGAATGCACAAAGTGTTGCCACGTAGCAGACGTCCTCATTTCCCACCAAAAACTTAGTTTTAACAGTCAGTCTTCCACCACTTCCTCACTTAACGAAATACCAATAAATAAACTCTCTCTGTTTCTTCTTGGTACTCTTCACCACAGAGAGAGAGAGAGAAATAGAGATCGAAATCTAGGGTTTCAGAGATGCTGAGTTCAGCTCGAATTTTAACAGTCTCGCCTTGTATAACGACACCATTGAATCATCTTCAGTACTCGACAAATCGAAACGGTAGATTTGTTCATGGAAGACTCAAATCCAAGTTCAGATGGCGATCTATGGTTAGTGAACAGCCTGATGCTTCTTCCTTTGCAACTCCGGTTCAATCAGATTCTGCCGATAGAAATCCCCCTGCTGCAGGGTAATTAATCTTTTTTCTTTACTCTTTTTGGATTATAATTGATGATTTGCCCAGTTTAATTTAGCATCAAGCTGTTCATCTGATTGAAAAGAAGATTTTGATTTATTACTGAGTTCGGAATTAAGGAGTTTGACTAGTTTACCATATTAGAGTTCGTGGTTATGAATAATTCGGCTAAACTATGAAGGTATTGATGAAAACAGTGTTGGGATTGGCACAAGGGTTTTGTTGGTTTATTAGAAATCTAGATAGCGAGAAGAGTAAAAGGGTAGAGGATGGAGTCGGTTGGTACAATAGATGTCTCTAGTGTAGGAAGTCTAAATGGGGATAAGGTGTTCTAAGGAAGGGGAAAGACAAGGAATATGATCGAGGTGAAGAAAATGTCGGAGCTATTGTTTAAGGGAGAAAATGGGTAGTGATATAGCTAGCAGGATCAACAAGGTGGAAAGGTGAGACACGACAAAAGGGAAGGGAAGGGAAGGGAAGGACAGAGTTGCTAGCTTTTCTCAAAAGACCATCATGTGCCCTTGGTTAATTATAACAACTCTTCTACCTCCTTCATTTTCGATGTTGGACATGGAACAAATTCTCCATTTTTTATTTGATCAAAGTTTGGGATATGGTTCCACTTTAGGTTACTATAAGTTAGGTTACTTTTAGGAAAAGGAATTTTTTTGCTACAAGTAGATCAATTGTAAGCCTTATGGACTAGGCAATTTACTCGGTCAGTACTTGTGACAAGGTCCTTGAGTGAGTCTAGTATTGATACTCGTTCACCGTTTTGCTAGTTTAGGTACTTGGTAGTAGTTGGCCGGATCAACCGAGTGGGCAAGTTTCTCACTGAATTTTTTTCATAAATGCTTAGTCTTTTAATAACCACCCTGCATTCTTTGTTTCCTTGAGTACACCCCCGTAAACCACTCTCTTCAACATTTGATTTGCATTTGTATTCATCTCTATTGGTTGTTCCACACTGTCAGCCACTATAACTTCATTTCAGAGCTACACTACTTCAATCGCGGCTTCTCTCCACATCGATTCAATCAAAGTTCAGCTTTGCACCACCCCTTACTTCGTCTGTTTGTCACAAATTCTTTTTTAGGAGTGCAAGTTATAGTTGAGGAAGGATTTGGTAATGGAAATGAGGCTGGATTGGAGCCTTTTAATGGTTTAGGAGGTCGAATTTCTGATTGTTGGAGACCAATTTGGGGTGGATTCGGGGGTTGTCATGTTTTTTAATATTTTTTTTGTTTTTTTTTTCTACCGGTTAAGTAATTTGGGATTACGAACAACAAAAGAGGCAGGTAATATCCCCTCTTTCTCTTCAATTGGCATAACCAACATTTACATGCACGTCATTCACTTAGCGGAGGTTTGATGGCCATCGTCAAATTAAAATAAAAATGGGGACTAAGTCCAGTTACAATATTAATAAAAGGGAACAAAGTCATAAGTTCCCTATATTTTATACTTGGAGCATTGTTAACCTTTATTTCTTAATTAATGCTTTAATTGTAAATGAGTGACCATTAGAGATCAAAGAGGCTGAGACGATGATTCAAAAAAGTTATATTACGGCACTTGAAAGATATCTTGGGGTTGTGACCAATAACTAAGATGGGTTGTACTCTATTCTAGCAACTAGGTCTCTTGAGATAAGCCCCATCCTCACACTGAAGGCCCATTGGGTGGTCTGTTTGGGACATTGTTAGTGACAAGTGTGAGTCTATGCGCCCATGTGCCTACAAGATAAGTTGTTACAGCTTCCACATGAAAGAAGAGGAGTGTCTTGAAGGCTCAAGTCGGACTAGGAATAATCTCAAATTTAACTTGATTTTAGTCTATTACCAGAGTTTCTGGATCTTGATCTAATACTCTTCTTTATGCAGATTTTGTATCATAGAAGGGCCTGAGACAGTGCAAGACTTTGCCCAGATGCAGTTGCAAGAAATTCAGGATAATATTCGAAGTCGTCGTAATAAAGTCTTTCTGCTCATGGAGGAAGTATGTTTTGTACAACCAAAACACTTTATCTCAACACAAAATTAGATTGTTTTCATGATTTTTAATTGTCATTATATCAGGTTTGTGTTCAAAGCAGATAGGTTTATTGATATAACTTTGTCATAAAAGAATCACATTGGTTTGTATAGGTTGTGCGATTCAAAATCCATATGCTCACATCTTTAATACTTATATAAGACTAGGCAACATGACATGAACCGTTTTCTTGAAATTGTGGTAGTTTTAATCAAAGTGCCAAATTTGATCAATAAAAGTTCATTCAGCGAGTGTTTTATGATCCTTTTTTAAGTGACTAGCTTGCTAATTCTTGACAGTACAAACTTTTTAGACAAGTTGATTTTTGTTTGCTAAAGGCAAGCTGGGGTTGGAGGGGCCCCAGTCAGTATATTAATGAACTATAGACAAGGAGAAAGCTCCACCAAACAAAACAAAATTAAAAAAAAAAAAAAAACCACAAGAGGAAGGAGACTAAGGGAAACGTGCATCATTGGCTAGTCTCAAGAATTCCAACTAGGTTGGCACCCAAGAGAGAGCCCAGTCATGTGCAACCCCGGAGCCTCACATGGTCTTCCTCGTGTACATTGTTGCTCTGTCATCACTCTCAACTATCATATTAAGCTCAACACTAAGAGGACGATAAAACAACATTAAGCCCTCATTGCCTAGCTTAGCAAGCGAGTCAACAACTTGGTGTGCTTATTTATAAATATGTCTGAATTCAGTCAGCTGCATAGCTTTTTGGAGAGCTTTAATTTGGTGTAGTTGATGCCAACATTCCCAAGAGGGATTGAGTTCATCCCTTAGAATGTTCACCGCAATTTCGTTATCACTTTGGACAATGATTTTTCTCCCTTCTCTCTGCACCCATTTCTCAATAGCATGCAAAGCTTGAAGTTCTGTTTTGAGAATACAATTCATGGGGGTCCCAATATTAAAACATAACATAGTTTGGCCACAATGTTTTCTCACAGTGCCCCAATGCTAGCCTTGATCAAACCAAGGGCTCTATCTGTATACAGCACTATTGTTTGACGCGGATGTCTTTCCCATTTGCAATATTGAAATCGTATCTCTGGTTGCTTACATTTTATTCCCCATCCTGCAAGACCGGTTGATTTTAACATCATTGAATACTGATATGTGAATGAATCTGCCAAAGAGGAAAAGGTGACGGGCTGCATAGAGTCAGAATCGATAGAGTGAGCCAAGGACGTTGACTTTGTAATTGTGGTTAAGCCTAATTTAAATAAGTACCTATACCTTGAGCATCTTTTAACTATAGATTAGTGCTGAGTGTTCCCAAAGCGACTTCTTCATTAAGTAGAAATTTTGTAGGCCTCAAATCACTTTTTTTCCCCTTGAAATGCATCATGATGGCAAACTTTGCTCAATTAATTTGATTGTGACAAGATTCAGTGGAGCAGTTTCTTTTTACGCTTAATCTTTTCTATCACTGAAATAAGCGATGTTGAAGATTGGATGGGAATGTGTCATCAGAAGTCAACTTACATTCTCATGCTACAGTGTGATACACATGTTGGTCCTTGTCAAAAATATTAACTCAGAGACTATATTCAATTATTAATTATTAATGGAAACAACATAATCAGTAAATTACTAGGTTTCTGGAGAAGTGAGGAACAGTTAATTACTATCAGTGGGTTTAATGTTTAGTTTTCCGGCTGTTAAGTCCTTATTGTTGCATGTTGCTTATCCCATTGAAACCCATAATCCTTGTAGAGGGTAGCAGCACTGTGCTGTTGATATATAATGTATTTTGTTGATATCTATGTATTCAAATGTAGTGTACTTTGAATGTACACAAACTACCTATGGCATCATGTGCTCGACCTCTTTGTGTTCAACTTGTAGGTTCGGAGGCTAAGAATACAAGAGAGGCTCAGAAATGATGAACTTGGAATCTTACAGGAAGAGCAAGAAAATGATCTTCCTGATTTTCCTTCTTTTATTCCTTTTTTGCCTCCTTTAGTAAGACTCCTATCATCTATTAGCTATCTTTCATCTATTACCTATGGTTCTCATTCTTGTTGCATGCATGCGTTTAAGTCATGGGTTCTCTTTTTTTATTTTAATGGGCTATCATATGCTACTGATTCTCTTAATATGCAAAAGCTAGTAGATTAAACTTGAAACTTGATTGAGTCTACTTGACTAGTTAGGATTTGGCTATCTCAGCCTGTAAATTTGGAATAATACATCCAAAAATCAACCGCAGAGCCCAGATGGTTAACTGGCTTGGTGGTATCAAAGATGCAGAATATTAACAAGTAGCTTGGCTTATGGTGCAGCGGATATTGAAAAAGAGATTTAAAGATCTCGAAGGGAGAATAGAAGAAAGGGGAGAAACCAATAGACGAAGGAGAATAATTTAGGGAACAATTGGAGAAGATGAAGAAGTAAAGAAGATGATAGATTGGGAGAAAATAATTTGATTAATATTTTGGTTTGATTGTTAGTTACAATGCTTGAGCTTTCCCTCCTTTAAATAAGAAATGTAGTCTTAGCTAAAATAGGAAAAACCTAGAATTTCTATTCTAATTGAAATACCTAAATAACTAGATTCAATTGAAATCCTAAATAAACTATAAAATCCTAAAAATAAGAAATCTCTAGAACCTACTATCCTACATCAGGTTATTTGTGTTCAAGCGGCAAAAACACAACAAAATTTTGGAAATTTGGGATTCTTACAAATGTATTCATTTGTTTAATTTTCAAGTTTTACCTAGACAATAACAAATATTTAAAAAACTAAAAGGATATATTATCAAGTTGAGTAACAAGTCATCAAGTTGACTAGATGCATTTTTAGTGGATTAAGTTTTAGCTTCTTCAATTACTGACTCAATGTATTATGTTCAGAGTGCCGCAAATTTGAAGCAGTACTATGCTAGTTGCTTTGCACTCATCTCTGGGATTATTGTTTTTGGTGGCCTTCTTTCTCCTGCTGTAAGTTTTGCTTCTTCATTGTTGTTGAATAAATATGTTTAGAAATGCATTATCATTTCTGTAACTTTTCCTTGCACGCTCGTACATTTTAAGCATGTTATATAGTGTGACTTGTGCAAGTCAGTCATGACTCATGAATAATATAGTCGACAAAATGGGATAAGATGAATAAGGAATGCATGATGCATTCACTATTGGGAGCGGAGTCTTAGAAATGCTGAAGTTTGTGTGAATTCATGCATGTGCATCTGTGTGTTTGCATCATTCCTCTGAAAGATGTATTACTTGAGCTACATGCATGAAGCGTCCACAGATCACTTATATACTGTATTTCTATATTTTGTATGGAAGAGAAGGATAACTTGAAAAGGAGTCCTGATTCTGCCTTGTTGCTGAGTTTGCTTTAATGTTTATTTCAGTTAGAGCTTAGACTGGGAATAGGAGGGACATCATACGAGGATTTTATCCGTAACATACATCTACCTATGCAATTAAGGTACGAGTTCACCTCTTGGTAGTGTTTACATTTAGGTCTACTGTATAATAAGAAAAAAATTATCATTCTTAGAGATGAGTATTATTTGAAACTGACAGAAAATTATGAAGGAAGATAACTCAATTTATGATGTATTTTTGGGAAAGATAAAGAACAACAATCAGAAAAGTTAAACAATTATCTGTAACAAAGGGGTTTTCTCAATTGGTAAACCATAAACACTCTCTTTGGGTGTTATGATATTGGCTCTCTGTAACCCTAATTACAATGACTAAAATAGACCTAAGAGCAGCGAACCCTAATGGGGGTGGGGTGGTTGGGTTTAAACTTTGTAATTTTTAGTTATTATGCATCGCATGTTTATCATATCTAAAGTTCTCTTGTTAATGATAGATATTGAGTTCTTTCTGATCGAGGTGCCATTTTTCTGATTTATATCTGCAGTCAGGTTGATCCTATAGTGGCTTCATTCTCAGGAGGAGCTGTTGGAGTGATCTCAGCCTTGATGGTTGTTGAGATAAACAACGTCAAACAACAGGAACATAAGCGATGCAAATACTGTCTTGGAACTGGTAGGCCTTAAGAATCTACCAAGTAATTTACCTACACATGCTATTAGCTATTGAGTTTTTCCATTTTCTCTGATTTTCCTTTATTATGGCAACCTTTGTTGAATCGTGAATCGTTTCCCACTTTTGTGAATTAAATCGTAGGGTGATTTGTGAACTATATTTTCATGATCAATTTTTTAAAAACACATAAGATTTTATATTCTGATGTCATATTCTTAATATATCATCTCCATATTAATATATATATATATATGTGTGTGTCATTGCAACTTCACAAAAGATAATCCCCATGACACAAAAATCTTCATTCTCCATAGTGTCTATACAACTAACATCAATGTGCATTGCACTCTCTCAGATGCATATTGTACAAAAATAGACAGGGCATCTTCTAATTGTAATAATAAATTCATTAGAACCAAAAGTGTTTAGATATAGATTCTATAAATTATTTACTAATCACCAAAAAAAAAAACTATTCATTTTCAATCTTCTTCATTTCATCTGTAATTATCTCCTATTTTCAGTGGTCGCCCATTTATCGTTCTTTAGTTTTTTTTTATTGTCTTTTCCGTCATCAACTTCTTCAACTAATTTTCTTTCTTCCCTTCATGAAATAATTCATATGCTTTCTTCTCATCTTTTCCTTGGTCAAATTTTGGCCCTTAGTTCCTCAAACAAGTAAGGATGATAAGATAAAAGAGTAATTAGTATAAACAAGAAAAATGTGTGAGGGGTTAAAGGTTGTGTAGGCCTGTAAATCGTTTAAGATGTAATAACCTTTTTTATTGGGTTGCCAAAAGAAAAATAGGTTTGCCCAGTTTTTTTTTAATACTCATGATTGTAAATCGCATGACTCGTGTCAAAGTATACTATTGAGACTAGACTCCACCCATTCCACGAACCCCGACCCTTTTTATATGCTTAGATCCTCTCTTTTATCAAGCTTAAGCTTTTAGAATAGATGGAAATTTTACATATAGGTACGTAATAAGTTATAAGAGTTTTTTTATTTTCCAGTATTTCAATTAATTGAAGTTGTAGGTTTATTTCTATTATAGCTAGGACTATGTTTTTATTTAAAGGTGAGATTACTCAGGTATTTTAACAAATTCCGAATATCAATCAAATATTTTCTCCAAACTTTATTTCTTCTCTCATTATCTTTCATCTTCTACAATCCCCCTAACTCAAAATTTTCTATTGATTTTCTCGCCTTTCTTTAATTCTTTCCGTTGAAATTTTCGAATCTCCTTTTTACTATCAGTTGCTCCATATATGAATCGAATAATGAATCGTAAGATTCACACCTTTTCCAATTCAAGCACAAGTCGGACTCGATGCGCCGCATTGGCAAATCAAATCAAAATTCAACTCGTGTAATTGGAAAAATGTAACACATGCTTTCTTAAGCAAGCAAGATTTCTGATTAGCTTAATAATCAAATCGGACGATAACAATAGTGATGCAGATTTAACTAACCTAAATAAATGGGTTAATTTAACCTAGTCTTAATAACTGCAAGTGCACAATGTCTAACTGATAGACAAGGGCAAGTACAGGTCGATCCTACAAGGACTGTGGTTGCAATTAAATTTCAGAGTTGATTTAAACTAATTTAAATGGGGGTTATAGCAATCAAAATATCTAAACTAAAAATCCGATTAAAAAGCAAAATAAAAGGTTTTTAAGAATATGAGAAGGGAAACCAAGGCATTGAATCCACCAATTCGGTTTTTCAAGTTATTTTAATCTAACTTATTATTTTCTAAAGCGAGAAGCTTTAGGGATGAGAATCCCTTGCTTGCATCGATGATGTGATCGTTAAGAACAATTCAGTTTTAAAATCCAATGTTACAATTAACTTCAGCATAAATTATAGACTCCTAGCATTGAGTGTCTTATTACGGCACACTCAATCACAAGTCTAATTTATTAAGTTTCAACTCCTAGCATTGAGTGTCTTATTACGACACATTCAATCACAAGTCTAACTTAACCAATTAAAACTAATGATTTAAATATTAGTAAAGAAAACTCTAACTACCAACTAGTCTAGATCAAATCCGATATAATCAGTGAAAGTAATTTACTAATACTCAGAAATTAAATGTATTTTGCAGATAAGCACATAATAAAATAAAAAGTCAAACTAGAACAAACTCTTGAAACCCAATTGGTTTCATCTTAGCCTAGGCAAAGGGTTTAGCTCTCCATGGTAGCAGTGGTCACAGCATCAGTGGAATCCATCTCAGCACGAACACGAATCCCGAGAAAATGATGCAAATGCACTGTGGCTGCTCAGAGAGAAATCGGGGTGCCAATAACCGAACTGTTTGAAGAACAGTTCTTTCCCGCCAAAAAAATCGCGCTCCTCTGCGCCTTCGTCTCCAGCGAGCAGCGTCGCTCGCGCTGCCTCGTCTTCGCTCCTCGCGAGCTCCCTCGTCCTCCAAACGACTCTGGAAGGGTTGCAAACTCTGTTTCTTGGCGGTGATGGCGGCTCGCGATGCTCTGTGGTGGTTGCGTTGCTGAAGAAGAAGAACAGGCAGAGAGATGGGAGAGAGGACGAGAACGGGCGAGAGAAACAGGGGCGGCTGCGAGGGAAGAAAACATGGATTCTGTTTTGTGCGCGAGATGGTGGTGATGGTGCTCGGGTGATGGTGGCGGCGGCTGTGGTTGTTGGACGGTGGCGAGGTGAGGTGGTGATGGCAGGATTATCGCACTGACGGCTCTCCTATCGAGCGAGGATTGCCGGCAGGGTGGATTGGTGTGGTGGCTGGAAAAGAGAGGAGGAAAACACCAGTAGGAAAAGAGAGAGCCAGCCCAGAAATTAGGGTTATTGGGTTTTATAGAAAATTAGGGTAATTGTGTTGGGTTAGCTGCACCCCCGTCTCCGCTCGTCAATACCAAATTGCTTATTATCACCTCGAACTCCGCACTAATCCGTTAACGCTCTGAATCCTGAAAAATACAAAATTTAAATAATTAATATAAAATAGATTGTCAAAGTGAATAACAAATATAAATTAGGTGGTATTCTGTGTAATAATTAGATGAATATCAAATTGATAAAAAAAAAAAACTTATGTTTGCATGTGAGGTCAGGAACCTAAAAAAACAAGGATTCATATACATTTCTTTTATATATATACACATTTATTTTGACTATTTTCGGACTTTATTCTATTATAGTTTTCTTCTAATTATAGTTTTCATTGTCAAATCCTGAAATTTAGGATCCCAAACTGAGTAACTAATATATGTATAAATAACTACTATTTAAGCAAATACTAAGATATTGAACTTACCTATCGAAAAACAATGATGCCAAGAGAATAAAACTCCAAAAGGGAAAGAAGATAACAAAAGTTGAGTTTTTTTTCCTCAAATCTTCATGGCCCCAAAATGAGGGAAAGGCCAAATACTCAATAGTAGGTTTTTCGTATCCTAAACAAAATTCATGAACGAAAACATCAACTTTAGCAATCTACATTTGGTTGATATGATATAAGTTTGAAACACTTGAAATAGATTACACACCTCAAAAAACTATATACAACAAAAATGCAGAATGTGAGGAATCCTTTAATGCTCCATTGTCTCCTTATTTTTGGAGTGACACTCGGCTTTGCAAGACCTAAATTTGAAATTTCCAATTATGAAGGCCCTTCCATGCCATCACATCCCAATATTTGGTAGGACCTTTTTGTGTAGCTATCCTTTTTCCTCGATGATAATTAAAGGCTACTATGGACATGGACTAAATACTCAGTTTGTTTTGCGTACAATTTTTTGTGCTTTACACGACCGCCTTCATTCACAATAAGAAGCGGAGCATGAGCATGGTTGGCTCATGAACCTTGAAATATGTTAAAATTCACATGAAGAAACTACAAAATGAAAATACCTATGAGCTGATATAGTGATATACCAAGGGTATAGTGCTTGCTCCATGATTGTTCCACCGAGATTGATTTTCAATTAGCAAGCTTCCAACACATCTAGCACATTTTGCATATTTTTTCTTCGCCTTCTTTTTCTATTTGCAATTAATAAACGTCTCGAAGCATTTATTTTGACCATTTGGTATTTTCTCATTCCGAGACAGAGGTATTCGTCGTAGCTCATTCATAATATCTCTAGTTCAAGGATTAAGCAAGGCATATAAATGAATTTATGTTCCATATTCACAAGTATATCATGAACTTAAATGTACAAGGATGATGACTCCAATGAAACATCGTTCCCTTGTTTAAAAATCACTATTCTTCCTCAATCATTCCACATGTCATAAACCAAATATGGGCTTATCAGTGTCACGTGCCCTCAACACATTAATAATCGGTAAGGTTAAATTAAGTAATTTACCTTTTCCCACCAGCCGTCATCAACAATTGTGTTTTTTTAAGGGCGCCATTGTGTTTTTGTGTTTTTTATTGCTTGAGCTTTCTTGTTGTCATCCCCTTTAATAGAAACTGCTATTCTTTTCCAATTGCTTTGATAGCCTTTGAAAGCGTATCTATGTTCTTTTATCTCATCTTCAGAAGTGTTGTTCTCAGCTTTTTGGGGCTTGGTGGAATATTCCCCTTAATTGAGCTAATTTACAAAATGTTGGATCGTGTCCCTAAACAATGTTGCATAGTTATCAAAACGTTTACCATATCGTATATCGAAAACCTAAATTTTAAAATACATGTATCGTAAGTATCGTGTATGATAAGATATAATGCTAAAATTAATATATCGATATAAAAGTATAATTATATATTTAAGCATGTAAAATACATAAATAAGACTTATTTAAGCAAGGGATCCCAAAAACACTTCTAGTGATATATGACTTGTGTAACACATATTAGCAAGCTATTAGTTATTATCCATTCATACATGTCACTTGTACAAGGACGACACATCCCTACATCATCTTATATTGGTATATCATAAGATATATATGTACCGCATCGATGAGGATTAGATATGATACATATCGTGTATTGCATCGTATTTATGGTAAGATGTTGATAACTATGCAATTGTAAACGGGTGACATCAAAAGAAATTCCACATCCATAAAAAGTCCCTGCGATCATGCGATCGAGTAGTGATTCCAAGGCCCTCATCGCCCCTTCAATCTTGGATTCCATAATTGTGATCATTAGGGAAAGGGATGCCAGACACTCCTGAACTCCCTATTTTAGCTCGTATATCCACCATTTCCTACAACTTTAGAAGTTTTGAATATGTTTATTCATATATGGATAGGACCGACTCCAAAAGTTGAATCTCGTAAGAGGTGACCTTTCACCTGAGTGTAGGAACCTTGGAATTGTTTTTTACAAAATGAGCACTTCATGCCAGCATGGATTTCACCGTTTCTTTAACAAACTTCCACGATGAGTGTCAATGTTATCTTCTTCAGATTCTGGTCCCTCCTTTGGTCTATTATCAGTGGAAGAATATTGACAGTAGACAAACCTTAGGGCTGGTTATCCTCAACCATTGTATCTTATTCGGAGCAGCCAATCATCTCCTCCTGAATTGTAGCTTCTCCAACCTGATTTGGAGGAAATATTATGCAAATTTTCAATTAACTCCCCTTTCCTTGCCTCTTTTCTTGATTTGTGGAGGTGACTTTAGCTGATTCCAATAACCTTACCTATCCTTAGTAGGGAAGTGGATATGGTTGAGAACTGTTCATGCATTTGCTTGGGTTAGTTATAGAGAAAGGAATAACAGAATTTTCAGAAATAGCAAAAAAATATGCAGATACACTGGGGATGGAAATGAAAGTCAATGTGTGGGTTTGGGGGTGAACTTGGGGAATACTGAATTAGTCTCAATACTCTTCATGAATGTTTGATTGGGGAGCTCTGGGGGTGAACTTGGGGAATACTGAATTAGTCTCAATACTCTTCATGAATGTTTGATTGGGGAGCTCTTGTGCATGATAGAAACACGTGATGTAAATTTTTGGTCTAGGCTAGTGAGATTTTCACTAGATCCTAGTTTGTTTTCCATATAATTTATAGTTTTTTTTGGATAAAAAAAGAACAGAAAAAATCTCACACATGTTCGGAACTTGGTCTGTCGGTGAAAAATCTCAGAACTTGAGGGTCAATCGAAGAAAGATGGAGAACGTGTTTGCTAAGTTGGTTGATGGAAAATCCCACATATACTCTGATGATCAATCAAGAGTGCACAGACATTGCTAAGTTTGGTTGAGGAAAAATGCTCAGAACTTGCTTTGTTTAACTAAGAAATCTCATGCAAACCTTGAACTTTTGGTTTCTTTGATTTCTCTCTGTGCTTTGAAGAATGAATACAAAAAATATATTTGATTACATGTCTTGAGTGAATAACAGTCGTAATAGTCTTATCAAACTCCTTTATTTTCCCAATAACTCCAAGCGTTTGAGCACACTTCCCATTCCAATACATTTATTTCTTAATGAGCAAGTTTATTATAATCTTATTGTTAATGCCTAATATCCAATACATAGCTTCACCTTAACCTTGTATACTAGGTTAGATAGTTTGCTAGATTGTTTGCTATATCATATTTAATACACACACACATATATACTAGGGTTCCCGTGTGTTCTAACCTTCTTGATCCTCTCCTCAAAACCAATGAACTATTAAGTTGATTTTAGGTTAGTATGGAATGATTCCCCGAAGAATATTTATTGAATATTCTTTTCTCACTACAGTGTGAAAATTCTGGTATTTGAGTGTGATGTATCGAGATCGAGTTGGCAGCAGATCGGAAAGTCTCTAATTAAAATCTTGCCAAAAGTGTGATGGCTCAGTGGTTGAGCAGTGGCGGATGGTATCACTAGGTCATGGAGTCGAACCCAGCCGACAACATCTGTGGTGGGAGGTGTTGAGGGATAAAAAAATAAAAATAAAAAACGAAAATCCTAAATATTGGGTGATATAGCATCATAAGAAAAATATTTAAAAAATTATCATTATTATCGAGGATATGGGTTATGTATGTGTATTAAATATGATATAACAAACTACTTAATAATATACAAGGTTAAGCTATGTATTGGGTATTAGGGATTAGCTAATATGAATAAACTTGCTCATTAAGAAATAAATATATAGGGATAGGAAGTGGTGCTTGAAGGCTTGGAGTTGGGAAAGTAATAGAGTTTGATGACAAAAACTACAGTAGGAGACCGGTAGAATAGCCTAATTATTCTAGATACAATCTGTTAGGTTGAGACGAGTCCCAATGCATGATACTCATCTATTATACTCCTGTTCTTTTCCATCCTTCATGTTTTGCTAAAATTGGTTAGCAGATCTGGAAGGGCAAGTGTTAGAAGTGGCGACATCCACATAAACAAAAGATAACTCTTGCTAAAAGTGTTTTCTCGTGTATCTGAGACACAGGGAGCTGCTTGGTGTCTTGTAACATATGCCCTGATTTATTGATATTACACATCCTAAAAAGAAGATGATGAGCTATCAACATATTGTAATGATATTTATTCTGTATTTGGTCCTCCTTATTATGTTCTCATGCAGAAGAGTTAAACTTGGTTGTACAATGTAATGATATTCTGATTGATCTATTTTGCTGCTGCAGGATATCTGGCTTGTGCTCGCTGTTCAAGCACAGGATCTCTCATTCTTGTTGAGCCAGTGGCAACCATCAATGATGGAGGTCAACCACTATCCCCACCTAGAACTGAAAGATGTTCCAACTGTTCAGGGGCAGGAAAGGTAGGAAATCTGCAAAAGCAATGTTTTTCTTCTTTTCTCTCATGTAATGTTCAAGAGTGGTGTGCTTTTACTGGGAGTCTGGGACCAATGTTTTCCATGGCTCTGCCATTGACGTCTTTAGGAGCTTTCTTAGTCTGACAAGTTAATCTTGGAAGGTTGTATAGGATATCATTCAGACTAGATGTTAATATATTTTGATAATTTTTGTTATAGTCTTAACTAAAAGTACCACGAGTCGTTCTTTCAAATATTCATAATGTTCCACAATCTTCTCCCAGGCTCTCTCCAGCTGAAATTCTATCTATTTTCTTGTTTAGCAAACCGTCTACAAATTTAAACTTAAATTGAGTGATTATGATGGACAGCTATCCTGCATGCCCTTGTTAGTTAACCATATGTTGGTGATGATGGTCGCATCAGGCTGGCAGCTAGTGTAAATTCTTATACCATAACATCCAATCCTATATATTTTCCTTACATATCTGAACTCATCAATTACTTGTTGATGCGATTAACCTCTAACCTCAGTGTCTGTATTGAAATTTTCATGTTTGTTGTTTCTAGTTTAACCGACTAATTGCATATTTAAATTAGAAAATATCTGTTTCTAGTTTAACCTACTAAGTTGTCTAGTTAAATTAGAAAATAGAAAACTATGGTCTCTGTTGCCGTCTATCAAAACATCTAATTGTCTCTGGTTGTAACTTTGCAGGTTATGTGTCCAACATGCCTCTGTACTGGAATGGCAATGGCCAGTGAGCATGATCCAAGGATCGATCCATTTGACTAAAGGTGCACTTTTTTTTTTTGGTTCTAATGTAAACCAAAAGTATAGTAATCATGTCAAAGGTATATCTTACAAATTTTGGAGAGAACACAGAAGACTTGACTCGGGATGAATAATACAAAATGTAAACATTTTCAGCTCTGTATTTACTTCATTATTGATAATCCTTTACCCTTTTGGGGATGCATGGAACAAGTATTTGTGTATTTAGATTGATGTTGTTGATTATTAATTAAAGGAAAATGAAGAAATTAACGGACTGATAGTAAATCGTATAGAATTGTATAGTTCATGAACTGATTAACGGACTGATAGTAAGAGGATGAAAAGCAAAACTGGAAAAACTGATTGATTGGTTAAATGAGGTTGAGTTTTTAGAAGGGATTCTTGATATTTATAATTTGCTTTGCTTCAGTTCATCTGAAGTAGTGAATTTCAGCAAAAAAAAATTTTAATTAATTAAATTAAATAAAAAAATTGCAGTCAGACACCCTTTGTCAGCATTTTACTCTGCACACAAGAACTTGAAAAAATTGTTTGATGAATCTTCAAGTGATAGTTCGATGTTCTCATTTCCCATTTGGCAAGTAGATGTTTTGAAGGCATTATACTTAGTTTAAGTCTTGACCTATGCTACTAACACTCAGCTCACTTTGTGGCTGTAGTTTAGTGGTAAGAATTCCACGTTGTGGCCGTGGAGACCTGGGCTCGAATCCCAGCAGCCACATATTTTCAATTTTTTTATTCATTTTCCCAGTTAAATAAAAAGAAATTTATAGATATCACCCTCTAATTTAGTAGTGTTTTAACTATTATTTTGCTGCTGATGTTTTGCTGAAATTGTTTTAATGATGATTTCATCGACACCTGATAAAACTCGCCTTACAAAAGTCGACAAACAAAACATTTACTGGAACTTTATTTCTATATTATTTTCATGCACCAAACAAACACAGTGCATACAGAGTCCCTACATCCATACTTATCGAGCAAAGTAGAAAGCACTAAATCATACATACGTGCACACATACTAAGCAGTAAATTATACCCTTCTTATGAAAAGTAATAACCCACACCACTGTGAGTGTGAGCAGGGGCAATAGTTAGTTAAGATTTTTTTACACTATCATAAGATTTTCTTAATAAAGATTTTAATTTATATATTATAAGTCAATTATCTTCTCTTCATCCTTAAGTTTATTCTCTACAATTTATTCAATGTGATATTGGAAACCAGAGCCAAAGCGGTACAAATCAATTAGACCAAAACTCAAAATTGGTACAAACTATAGGACCCAAACGCAAATTAACTCAATGGTTAATATTACATTAATTGGTGAACAAATTTCAACATAAGAAAGCAACAAAAAATGTTATTTCTTAAAACACATAATGAACAAAACAAAATCTAAAATTTAGCCTTATAAAGTCTTGCAGTCTGCTCCTTCTGATTTAATTTGCTATTTGCCCTCTCAACTTTCTGGTTTAATTCCTTCAATGTCTTACCATTTCAAAAAAGATCATTGCTACAAAAAAAAAAAAAAAAAAAAAAAAGGGGGACTATGGAAGTAAAAGATGAGAAATTGATGGGAGATTGAAAGTGATGAAATTCAATTTGAAAAGTCCATAAGAAAAAAAAACTTACATGATGGTGGCTGATGAAAGGAGTTGGTTAAGTACAAAAGATTAAAATAGGTTGCCCTACTTCAAAAGGGCAAGGATACAGAAAACTTTTCCGAAATAAGGGGCAAATTAATAGAAAATGAGGGGTAGCAGCAAATAGGCTTTAAAAACTAGGAGCAAAATCAGAAAATTGAGAGGGCAAATAGCTAAACCTATACAATGGTTATGAAAATTTGCAGTTTCAGTGGGCAGCTGCCCCCATATAGATCACCATAAATTAAATGGGTTTGTTAAGAACAGCAACAGGTGTGAAACACAAATGGATTGAAAGCACAATTAATGTTTATGATCTTTGCAGTAGTCATAAATAACTATAGGTTACAAGTGACTACTGTGAACCGCGTTGAAGCTCACGGTAAAGCCCATTTGGCATGCCTTAAAAAGAGTATACAGGAAAGAAGGATAAGCAATGTTGACAATTTTGCATTACTGAAGTACGGACTGTTCGAATATGAAGTGATACTTTTTTACTTCATCGTACACGCATCCAGTTCAGCTTTCATATCTGCAACTGCAAATTCTCAAATCATGGTACCACAACAAAATCACCTGTTGCGCTTCAATATGATCAAATTAGCCG
This sequence comes from Berberis vulgaris, assembly GCA_963556465.1. NCBI lineage: Eukaryota > Viridiplantae > Streptophyta > Magnoliopsida > Ranunculales > Berberidaceae > Berberis > Berberis vulgaris. The sequence continues at coordinate 76,553,112 of OY747136.1, read as the reverse complement.
TGCTTTTCTCAAGTTAGAGATAACCCCGCTTTCAGTGGCTCTTTTATTGTCCAGTACCTGCAGAAAAAAAAAAGGGATTTAGGTGATATTGATCTCAAATTAATACAAAGAGAAATTTCTGTCTTCTGTTATTGATGTTACCTTGTCAATGAGACCATATTCGATAGCTTCAGTAGGCGTGAAATATTTTGGGCGGCTCATATCTTCTTCTATTTGTTCAGGTGCTTTGCCTGTATGTGCGGCCAAGAGATTGACCTTCACAGATGAAATAGAATCTATTACACATCAAAATTAACAGATGCTCGAGATTGAGGAACAAATAATTTAGAATTTACTTTTTCTTTTCTTTTCAGTGGGGATATTTAGTATCTATAACAGTGGCACCAACTGAGATTATTTGGGTGTATGCACACATTGGCAGCACCAGCAATCACGAGGAATTCAGTCCCCCCCCCCCCCCCCCCCCCCCGGCCGCGGAATCAAACTCAATGGAAAACTTTATTAATTAGTTTTCCGTCTAAGTCCATCCAGCTCCATAACAAAAAATACGCCTCCAACCCGCGTACCTCATGAAGACCAAGCATCGTGGGTTCCTTTTTTCAAAGGTAAAAAAGTTTTTATTAAGCAATACTCGTAGTATTACAAAACATAAACCTTAAATAATTAAGGTCCCAACACTACAGAATCCCAATTAACAAACAAATTCTAAAAAAATCCATTTAAAAGAAGGAAGATGTGACATCCATCCCCAAAGAATGTTGGGGACCTCCATAATCACCGATCCAAAATCAGAAACTTTGTAGCAAAACACCCTACTATTATGTTCTTTCCATCCCATCCAAAATCTCTTTCCCTTTTTAGAAGACAGATAATTCGACATCTTCCAACTTCTTAATAACGTCTCCAAGTACCAAGCATCGCCCAACTAACACCAAACATCTTGCAAAAATGCATCTGCACCTTATATAACTATTCGCAATGCATTAGTAAGTGAACTTAGGTTTCCAAATCAACCGTGAAAAAACTGCATTCCACTGGAATGTCCATTCCCCTATGAGTCAATTTTACCTTAAACGCTAGTTTATTCCACACAACCGTCCACATGAAAAAGATACCCTTGAAGGCAATCCTTTTTTCTAACATCGAACTAATTGGAAAATCTTGAACCGAGATTTCTCTTATCTTCTCTGATTCCCATCAGGAGCGGATCCAGGATTGCAGACAAAGGGGGGCAAAAAAATATGTAACATTTCCAAGAAATTTCCTCGGTATAGAGCATAAAAGATGTCATTTGTATAAGAAGTTTCCAAGAAATTAGTAAAGGCATCAAAGTTTGTCTTCTTTTCTGGGTTTTGTTTAACTGATGGAGATATACAGCATAAAAATTTCAATTTTTCTGTACATTGCAAACAGGTTATGTATGTTACTATGTGTGTAGTGTGGAATGTGTACATGTGGTGTGTATAGGGTGTGTTTGTCTTTGAGTGTGAGATTGATTGCTTAGTAACATTTTATGTAGAGCATTTTTTTTTTTTGCTTTTATAGAAAGATCATTAAGGCTTATTGTGAGATTGTTTTCAAGAAGGATGAGATTGGCTTGGAGATATTTCATATTGTATTGTCTGCTGCAATGGCTTTAGCAATTGATCCAATTGTTTTTTTTATTGACACAACATTCATCGGACATGTAGGTTTGTCATTGTTTGTTCTTTTCTTGTTAGTTGTAATATTAGATGGGGAATCTCTGAATCGGTTGACATGAAAAACTATATTAAATTCAGGAATTTAGGTTTCAGAAATTCATCGAAATTTTTATTGCAAGACCAGGGCATAAAATCAACAAGTCGGAGATGGAGAAATAAGAACATCAAACAAACGCACCTGTTTCAGACGGAGATGAAGAAGAACTGAAGAAGATATCGCAAGACGCAAGCGTAGACGCAGACACAAGAGGCTCGGTTTCTCTTGTGATTTGGGATCTATGATGTTTTTTTTATAAGAGGGAGCAATATGAAATTTCAAGGGGGGCAATAGTGAAATTTTAACTATTTGAATGAATTTTTTACAAAACCTAAGGGGGTCAATTGACCCCCTTATCCAAGCAGTGGATCCGCCCATGATTCCCATCACCCTTTGTGAAACGAGGTTTCCTCTCCTCTTACAAACACAGAGAGACGAGCTCTTACTATGCGAAGACCTATCAGCCATAAGGATGCAGTTCGTTCCTCCACACCATCGATTTCAGCCTCAGTTCATGTTTCTCTGCTCTCTTTTTTCATTTCAAGCCTCTTGGCTTGTTCATGATTCTGGATCTTATATTTATAGGTGATCAATTAAAACCCCATTACAACTTTTCAAGCATTCTCTGCCGAATAACCCCAATTGAAGTGATATCAATTGAGCTTTCTAAGCCTTCCCTGTTGAATTGATCACTTTTCTTTTGATTTCTTTAAAGAACTCAAGCAATCCCTAGTAACTAAATTGTATTTGGAGGTTCAACTGTTTCTCCTCAACACTCAATTTCTGAAAACCTTCAGTTGAGTTGGGCAGTTGGTAATGAGTTCAGTTGAGAATCTATAGACTATAGTTTCTTCTTTACTTTAAAAACTGCTAACTGAGGTCAGACTACTGTATTTCTGGTTTGAGTTGTTCCCAAATTACTGCAGAATCTTCTCATTGATGAGAACAAGAAGTGACACATGCTTTAATCCAGAACCAGTAACTTCAATACACAAGTTACTCAAACTTAGGAAATATTAACAATTTATTATTGGAATTTTCTCTCTTTTTTTTTTCCCTGAAAAAAAAAAGTTGAGTTACCAAACAATAAAAACCTAGAATGGAGATGTTTTCTTGCAAAAATCGTAGAGAACCAAGCAATAGAATTTGTCAATTCTGTAGAGTTATTTTCCAAGGAAACAGACTTCATAGAATTGGTTTCAATTCCCATGTCAGCTTCCCTCGGAACCAAACAGGGCCTAAGATAAAAACTATGTATACAAATATCCTTTTACACAACACTTGTCCATCAGTTATCAAAGAAAGCAGATTACATAGATTACAACCTAACAAGATGCCAATATTTTTCCTCATTATCTCTTGTCAAATGTTTGACCACTATTTTCAGCTTCATAGTAATAAACTCGGTTTCTTCCTGACCTAATCTCTATGGACCAAGAAGATTCGAATGGGTTTTGGATTGTTTAAATGGTTGAAGTGTGGTACAAAAGGCTAGTTTCCTCAGTTTAATCCACTGCGGCTACTCTTCTTGTCCTTCTTAGTGTCACTTTTCTTAAAACTGAAAAAAGTTTTCTCTGTTGTTCTTTTTTACATTCTTTCGCATGTTTTCTCTTTAATTGGAAGGTTTAGGATGTTCAACATCACACTAAATAACTCAAGGTATTAAGCATTATGGCTATTACACATCACTTAACTTACATCTGTCCTGTTCTCTAAACATGTGAGACAAGGTCCAACATTATGGTTCAGTATACATTTCTAACCCTTGGATGCCACCACCACGTGAGAGAACCAGCAACCAATTTCGCACACATGTTACTTCTTAGGCATTTACTAGTCTGGTCGGTTTAACACGTCATGCATCATTGACTCTAATCTCAACCATGCAATACAAAACAGATAAAAGAATTTTCTTGCCCATTCTCTAAGAAAATATTTTGACATCTCCTCTCAGGCTGAAACGGTTGACCATTCTTGAAAATCTAGATGAAGTAATTTCACAAACTTATTTTACTTAATTTATCTACCATTTTTATAAGAAGTTGACCGTAATTCTGTCCAAGAGAAACTAAATAACATAATTGAAGTAAGAGTTCGACATACCAACTCCTTCTTGATGCTATTCACATCTTTCCTGGCACTTTCAATATCTGTTGCTTGACCTTGAAACCTTCCAGTTGGCTGCAACAAAATTAAAGATAGTAAGGGCGTGTTGGGGAACCAAAAACAGATGCAATTCTTAATTGGAGAAGCACTGGTGCCATAAAAGTAACTATGTTCTAAAGTAACCCCCCCACCCCCCCTCCTCCTCCGCCAACAAAAAAAATGTAACATAGGGGTTTAAATTATTTGTAAATTGCAAAGGACAAAAGAAGAAGGTCCCAAATTTGAGCACAACAATAGTTATTGGTTTGTTGGCTATAAGCATTTTTTGAATCCAAACACCGCCTTGGACATAGCTAAATAATTATAAATAAATAAAAATAACATGAAGAAAGAAGCATAGGTTTCATGTTAGAATTCACGCTTTGGCAATAAGATACTCTCCTGACCGACTTTACCATCAATACTGTTCTTAATTACCTCATGGAAGTGTGGTATTTACAGAACACCTTGGCAATAAGGAGAGTGTGATCCCCATTCCCACTTTATGAATATTCACTATCGACACAGTTCTAACTGACAAGATACTAAATTATCAGGTATAACCATCACCTACATCAGGTCAGACATCCTTCCAACGAATCGTGTTCAATACTATTATTCTGTAACAACTCACTCTGCCACCACAAAAACTGTTTACTAGTTAATCACACCTCCATGATGAGGCGAAAGTATCTGTGGCAGAGTGGCTTGTCATAAATACAGGACAAGTTGTATCGTTGCAAACAATTTGAGAGGAAACTGTGAAGAGACCTCTTTCATCATGATACTTGATGACGGCAAAGCATAGCGATTTCCTTTTGCACCGGCAGCCAACAGTAAGGCTGCTTCTCCCCAAGCATTGCCAAGACAAAGTGTGTAAACTGGTGGTGAGACATACCTGAAATAGATGGGAGTCACAGTATTTGTTGTTTTATTAAAATAAAATAAAGACTACTAAATTTTGAATCCCACGAGTATGCTCGTAAGAACCAGTTGTCTTGGCACAAAAATGAAAGTAAACAAAATAGTATATAAAAACTAATTAAGTTGAAAAAATATATATTAAAAAACAAATGTAGCCACCAAGTGTGCTTAGAGAGTATTAAAAACAAACAAAAAAACTATTTCTTAGGGTTGTTTGTCTTGTTTCTTCAATTTTTTTTTACTCTTTGAATTTCACAACAAATGTGAGAACACAAAATGGATGTAAATTGAATGCTCTAGAGCACGGATATACAAATATTCCAAAGTGCCTGTCAGCAGTGTTGTTAAGGCGGACGCCTAGGCGCGCCTCGAGGCGTTTTGGCAAAGAGACGCCTCAAAATGATGCAAGACGGAGCGGTGAAGTGAGGCGTCCGCCTCGGACCGCCTCAGCCCATTTACAGCTTAAAAACCAAAAGCCTATTGCAGCCCACTTGTCTTTTAAGGTTAAGAGGGGGGTATTTAGAGTTTTAGACAAGAGAACGACTCCTTGGGGGCTATTGTTGTTGTTGTGTGTTTGTGTTCTTCTCCTTCTAATCAGGTTCCTCTCCTTCAAATTAGGTGTTGCCTCTTTCATATCAAGTATGTTTCATCTCTTCTTCTTCCTCCTTTCTCTTCTTCTTCCCTCTCCTTCCTGTGTTTTTTTATATGATCTGTTCTACAGCTTCTGCTGTGTTTTTTTTATATGATCTTTCTACTGTCTTTTTTTATATGATTTGTTCTACTTCTTTTTTATATCATCTGTTCTACTCCTTTTTTAATGATCTGTTATGTTTTTTTTATATTATCTGCTTTGCTCCTGTTTTTTTATATGATCTGTTCTGCTGCGTTTTTTTTTCTTCACAATAAACAATAATAAGTAATATTTCGGTGTATGGATTGTAATATTTCAGCATATGGTTTGAAATTTGGTGCAAATTTCCAAAGTTAAACCAATGAGACCTGCTGGGCGATGCCTCAACAATTTGCAATTTTCCAAACGCTGTTTCAAATTCAACCATTAATTTTCCAAACATTGTTTCAAATTTCCAAAGTTAAACCAATGAGAAGTTGATGAACTAGTTTACATTATGCTTTGATGTTTTTCTTGTTTGTTTCTTTTTTAGTGATTTAGTGGATAGGCAAGTTAAGTACACTTGTGTAGTGCATCTTTTTGCTATGCTATGCAACTTTATTATGTTTCCATTTCAATTCTAAATAATTGTATGACTTTTTGTACATATTGGCATATGCAAGTTATCAAAATGATGAGTATTACTTATCTAAATGTGTTTCAATTTATTATAATAAAAAATCTTTAAAAAATGTTAAAGACCGCCTCAGTGAAGTGAGGCTACCGCCTCGCCTCTGAGGCGTTTTCAAGCTCGTCCGCCTCCCCGCCGCCTCAACGCCTTAACTACACTGCCTGTCAGACACTGGTGGACACCGACACTCCTACACTTGATCAACATGTTCGAAATGTTGACCGGGTCAGACACTAGTTGGACAGTATTTATTTGAAAGTTTTTGTTTACACATTTCAACAATAGGTGCGCACAAGCAAAATGCACCCACATGTTTTGAAGTACATACTCTTTTATTAACTCTTTGAAGAGAAAGAAGATGACACCACAAAGAGGTGAAGACTTAGTATATGTGCATTTCAATTTTCACATTTTATCAAGGAAAACCCTTGAATACCTTCAAGGTGAGAGTAAGATTTTGACTAAATTTGAGTTAATTTGAGTTATGTTAATTATTTGAATGTTTTGGACTTGACCTTTACCTTAATATGGTTTTGGATCATTGTTCATTTGCTCAAGGTCTTACACAATACACGTATTGAACAAATTTTACTATATGATAAAATTATATTATTTATTATAATATTCCCGTTTTCGTGTCCTACTTTTTTAGATTCATCGTGTTGCAGTGTACGTGTACGTGTCCGTGTCCATACTTCCTAGATGGAAAATCACCAGCAAGTTTTGAGGTGCTTTAAAGTCTTTCTGAGTTTGATAAACAAGACAAACTCCAATTCATATACACCAGGCCTCACATATGACTGTAGTGTTTTGTTAGCTCTTGTCTTCTAAAGTTCGCTACACCTCCTTGCATCTAAGTTCTTTTTCAATAAAGGGTGCAGTCTAGTCCCAGCTTACTATCCATTATATATGTATATTGTGTTCACATGAGCATAGGTGTCTTTGGTTAATGATTCAGCTAGAGAAATCCGATGCATTATAGTTGGGAAAAGTTGGTCAGATCGGGTGAGTCAATGAGCTACTACAGCTGCGTTCCAAAGGTGGATCAAATGCCCCATATATATATATGTTTGCTAAAGGTAAAAAAAAATTATTGAGCTTTTAACAATGAGAACACATGGTAGGGGAAGTTAAAGACTTAAAAGCATTAAGGCCCCAGAAATAAGCTATCCCAGTATGCAAACAAAGATTAAAATAAATCCCACTAAAAGTGGCACGGTGAGAAACCCATCCCAATAATGTGACTAATACTTCCATAACCACCATAACAAAATACAATTCCTTGTTGCAAAATCCACTACTGTGTTAATTCCACACCATCCAACAAAGCAAAAGGAAAAATCATTCACAAAACTTTACCTTTAGACATGACTCAAGATAATCCCAGACCTCAATAAATCCTCCAAGATCCAAGCCCAACGCAATACAACCCAAGTAGATTGATAAAGTGCATTTATATAGCTATTTACCACTCACAATGAAGAAGATAACTTTTGTCTAATAATAACTTTCCGCAAGAGTCTCTTATTTACAATATCTCCATAACCACATACCCAATAATGTTTTGTTCATTGATACAATTGCCTAAATGTCAAGTTTCCCCTCCTTAAGTAACCAAATCCCATTTTAATGCATGGAACCCTTTGTCCTCTTCTCCACCAGTCCATGAGAAGTCTTTTATCATCATTTTAATCTTATAAGGCACAGACGTTGGCATGCGTAACACCGACATATAGTAAATAGGCAATACTGGATAGATAATTCCTAAGAACAAGTCTACCACATTTAGATAATAACTTTGCCTTCCAAATAGCAAGTCTTTTCCCATAACCTCTACCACCTGCTTATTCTATTTTTTGCTCTTAATGGAAATACCACTTGACAATGCAACATCCCAGGACCCAAACCTCATAACATGACCAGAGTATGCTTGAAAATCAGCAGTATATACTCTTTTATTTTCCATCTTATCTGAATCATCCTCTTGAGAAGAGTATCATCCAGAAACTAGAGGTGATCTCCATCACTGCCTGACGGGGAAACTTGAAAACCAAACAAAATACTTGATAATAGTGAACAAGAAAGGAAACATCGGGTATCCTTGTTAAATGCCCCTTCATGTCTCGAAAAAACCTACTAATTCTCCACCAACAAAAAAAACGAAATTGTCCAAATACAAATTTAGACACACCTCATCCACCTATCATCAAAACCCATCTTTTTCATACACCATAGTGCAAAATAGGAATTTAGATAATCATATGTTTTTTCAAATTCAAATTTACACAAAAAACACGGATTACCACACCTCGCCCTAGAATGCACCAACTCATTAGCCACCGTAACCGCATCAAGGATTTATCTGTCCTTGAAAAGGCTCCCTGATTACATCCTAGAAGTGTCCTAGCTTATCCATCAAGTAAGCTTGGATAGCAGCCTATTCAAAATAGCCTCTTATTTTTCTGGTATAAAAAATCATTCCTTATCTAGTTTAGACTTTCACAATGGACGTTGACCCAAAACAAACCTTATGACTCCTAGCCATCACCTTGTACAACCCACCTACAAGACTAATGGGCCTAATCAGCTCCTTCCCCTTTCTTGTATTTTAATCAAACAAAACATGAATTTTATTGCAAAAACACCCCCTTTAGTGAGAAAGAAGTTCACTAAAGGGAACAGACAATCACATACAAGATACCATCACACAAAAACATAACTATCCCCAGTGTAGTCAAGGGGGCGACCAGCTAGGCGCGTCTAAAGGCGTTTTTACAGAATTCTGCCTCAAAGTGAGACAAAGTGGAGCGGTGAAATGACAAATTACTCACATAAAAAATAACAAAAAGTTTTATCTCACATTACTCACACACCAATAATGTCAAATTTATATACATATAACTTACATCATAAATAATAATAGATATTAAATAAATATATATTAAACTTTTTTTAAGGCAAATAAATATTAAATTTCATTTAGAATTAATGATTCAATTCATTTAGATTTCATATAAAATTTCATCTTACATTGATTTAATTTCAACACATCCTAAACTTTAATTTAGAAGAGTATTTTAATTAAAATTAATAATTATTATTATTAAATAAATAAATTTGGGACGAGACGGGATAGGCGGGATTGAAAATCTTCATCCCGATCCCATCCCACTCTAGATCGGGACGGGATGGGATCGGGACGAGTTTGATCAATCCCAAAAGGACCCAAGAAAATCGGGACGGGTTCGGGATTGCGGGATGGGATGCCCACCCCTAACATCAATCTTGATTTTTCATAGCATAGTTCAATGATTTTTATGCTTTTGAAACACCAATAGTGATCATACTTGTAAGTTTTTACCAACCATTCCAACAATTTCTTCTAATAATGTTCAATATTCTCAAGTTTCTATTGTTTCGAGATTATTAATTTTTAAAGATTTAGTAGATGTTTGCAAGTCACTTGACACTTATGTAGTACATCAACTTTATTATATTTTCATTTCGATTCTAGATAGTTGCGTCACCTTCTGTACATATTTGCTTATGATATTTATCAAAATGATGATGTATACTAATATACTGATAAGTTTCAATTTATTATAAAAAAAATCTTTAAAAAAATGTTAAAGACTGCCCCACTTCACTTAGGCATCCGCCACGCCTACCGCCTCACGCATAAGGCGTTTTCAGGTTCGTTTGCCCAACATCCGCCTCAACGCCTTAACTACAATGACATCCCGCAAAAACATGAAATTCTCTAGGCGAAGCTTTTTCCTATATTCGCTATGTTTCCAATACAACCACTGGATTGATTTCACTTACAAAATATATAATCAATTGGGCGTGTTATCCCTTTAAAAGATGAATTTTTTTTTCCTTTCTAAGTGGTCTAAGCGATGGCGTACAGTATACGATTTCAAAGCCAAATCCCTACTTGGTCAGGTTTCTGAGTTTCAATCAATACCCATTGTTTGAAGCTTCTATGTATCATTTTTGAGATTTTAAATTCATTAAAGGAGAAAGGAAAAGGAATTCTTGTATAGCTCTTCTTTTTAAAATCTGATGTAAGCGGTATATGGGTTAATTTGGCAATATTAATGTTAAGAATAATTGAGTCATTCAAGTAAGAGCCTAAAATAATAGTTTGGCATCATTAGCCAATTAGGGTTGGGTTATTTAATTTGTCAAAGAAGTTAAGGATGTTATAAATAAAGCAAGGGATTATTTATTGTTCTTTAGTTGAAGATTGAAAAGAATAGCTATTTTATTATTTATTTTCCAGTTAGGGCTTATCATAGCTTTATTTTGATTCTTGCTTCGTTTTTATTTTAATTCTTATTTCGTATTTCGATTCTAGCTTTGTTCAATTCTATCAGTTTATTTTGATTATTTGTTTAGTTCTATCAATTCGTGTAAGATCCGAAACGATTCTAACTATTTGATTAGAATCTATTAAGGCCTCCAAGGAATCAACACCGACAATCCATCTCACAGACCAACACAAGAGTCACCGTCGTCCAGCCCCCTTCCGGCCAGCGCGTCCAGCCCATATCAGTGCTTCAGATATGTTGGATACAGTCCCACAGACCCAACGTCGTCCATCGCCTGCTTCCGACATCGTCAACCCCATTGCACACCCCCTCTCCTCCATCCTCCTCACGACTAGCACCAAATTCAAGCTCTGTCTTGTTGTTTCCAAAACAGTTTAGATCGTGTTTACTAGAGAAGAAAGAAATTTTTGGTATTTACAAATCAACCCATGGTAGCCAGTCAAGTTACGTATACTCATGAATCTGTTAAGAGCACCCCAACATTTAACTTCAGTCCTTGGTAGGGGTGGGCATCCCATCCCGCGATCCCGACTCCGTCCCGATCCCATCATGTCTCGATTTTTCTCGGGTCCTTTTGGGATTGATCAAACTCATCCCGACCCGTCCCGTCTCAATCTAGAATGGGATGGGATCGGGATGGAGATTTTCAATCCCACCCATCCCGTCCCAAACTTATTTATTTATATTTATTGTTATTGATTTTAATCAAACTATTCTTCTAAAGAAAAATTTAAGATGTGTTGAAATTAAATCAAAACGTCTATTGTTTGAAAACTTACTTGCTTGATTTGGTACTTTTTGTTTAGATAGAAACTTTAGTTTGAATATTTTAGGTCAAATAGAACCATGAAAATTCATGTTTTTTCATATTTTAGAGTGGTTATACAACAATTATTCTTGTATCACATAGAGGATGCTTGACATAAAAATAAGTGTAAGTCACTGGACCATAAATTTTATGACATTTAATTTGTTATGATGAAAGTTATATGTACATAAATTAGGCATTATTTGTGTGTGAGCAATATGAGATGAAATTTTTTGTTATTCTTCATTGGAGGACTATTTAATACATGTTCATCCCATCCCGTCCCGTCTCGTCTAGTCCCGAACCCGTTTGGGATGGACGAAGTCTATCCCTATGTAAATAGTCAGATGGGTCGGGATAAAGTCTATCCTTATGTTTTGTCAAGAATATGTTGTGGTTCCCATAGAGGACTAATCTCATGTACTTAGCATTGTATGTTCTAGAGGACTAATCTCATGTACTTAGCATGAGATCAATCTCGTAGGTCCATGACTATGAAGATCATGAATTTTCAAAGGATATTATATGAAATAGTTTAGCTAGGCAAAAAATATTTATAGAATAATCATGAATTACCTCATTACATCATAGATAGCAAAGGCTTCTGTCTCATAGCCTAACTTTTCTCCATTCTGAACAAATAAGAAGAAACTTGCATCAATTTCTTTACAACATCACAGAGTGAAGAAAACGACATTCATCTATTTATTGATTTATTTGCAGATACAAAATCAAATGTGATTTTAATCAGTCTGCTTAAAATACATAGAAGAAATTAGTAAATCCTTCTATTCACAAGATTTGGAATGAATGCCCAGATTTGCCCATAGAAAAACAGATACCAATTAGGAAAAAGAAAAATATTGCAGGATTACATATTACCTAGGTGACAATTTTATAATGATATATAATAATGCCATCTCAAATGAACATAAATGATAATGGCATTATTTTAGGTTAATTGCATTCTACAGATGTCAAATTTACCGGCATTTCAAATATAAGGAAAAGGAATAGTGTGAGGAAAAAGAAGACAAGTGGTGACATATCCAACTACCGATAGATACCTAGCCTTTACTGAGTTTTTATTTCAGGTACATGTTCCAATGGATCCACTTCTGGTTTATATTGCTCAGGAACAGATAATCTATTAGCCCATCCCCAAAACATAGTTTCATGACCAAGAGTAAAGAACAATTTGTCTGAGAGTACAAAGTGTATCCATAATAGGAAAGCAGATTCATATGATGGACCCTGAAGTGATTGTTATAAGCTCCTCTTAATCCATCTACTTCAATTGCCAGAGAAAGAAGATGCATAGTTTCACTCCACATAAACTGAAAAACGAGGACAAGAATTACCTTGGTTGTACCAGTTGAGTTAACATACAGATAAATAGGCTTCTCAGCATCATCATACTGCAAGTAAAGAAATTCTGCAAGGATCAACTCTGTCACTGAAGGAACAAGAGGCATGCCCAAGTATACAATTCGGTTTTTGTACAAATATGATGCTACATCAGGAGGTACTTGCTCCCAATCATTTCCTCTCGTATAAGGATTAACCTGTAAATGAGTAAACATACAGAAGATAAACAAAATATCTTTTCCGTGGTAGGGAAGATTAAACAAACATGAGATATAAGTGACTAGACTTTGAAAGAATTGATTATTCCAAAAAAAATACGCAAAGAACAATTCTATTTTGTATAACCTATACTCATGTCTATTTTGCAATTTCCTATAAGAATCAGAACAGTTATATGTGGCCTGCTCTGGGGTTTGTGATTGAAGCAATGTGGGTGTAGGGTTTTAGGACAATAAAGGGGTCAAAGTGATTTTACTTAATTAACAAAAAACAAAAAAATGTAGGCAAAGGCGAGCGCCCGTGACTACATCACTTTTGAGCAACACCTGGACTAGGCTAGGTGATTTGGTCATCTATAGCCTGCCTAGTGTGCCTAGGCGCCGACCGAGAATACATTTATGAGAAGAATGCAATTTTAGCAAGATGGGAAGAATGCAATTTTAGCAAGTGTAAGAAAATCTTGCATAATCCCAGAGGTGGATCCTCTTATACTAATTTTCCACCAATTATCTTACCAGTAAAAAGGTATGCCATATGACACATTATTCATCTCCAGCACAAATTATTTTTTCAAGCAAAAGGTATGCCATATGACACATAATCAATCCATATACCCTCCTAATTAACAGCTCATATTAAGTTAATTGTCCAGTCCACTTTCCCTACTCTAACTATAATACATGAATAAATCCTTGACCACCTCATTTCGAGCAAACCCCGAAAGAGCCTTTGGAAACCACCATATGGATATAACCATGCCAAGCCACTTTTTGAGCCAAAAATTAATATTCCAACATATGCACAATCTTTTAAGAATGCTTATCTGAGATTTGAGATACACCTCCACTACGGGTGTGCAAAAAAATTTCAAACCGATGAAACTGACTGAACCGAACTAAACCGAGTCATATGACTCATATTAGTTCAGTTTTTCCTCTATTGTGGTTTCGTTCTACAAACTAAAAACTAATGCTAAGAGTTCAGCTCTCAGTTTTAATATTCTAAGACCGCTGAAAACTGAACAGACATGTACATGATTTTTTCTTTTTTACCGAAAAAACAAGAGATTATATTAATGAAGAAGAGGAGGGGAGACAGCAGTGTCCAGGGAGAACTATACACACCCAATTAAACATACAAGAAAATTGGATCATTTTTAATCTATCCCGATTACATCCCCATTACCATAATGTAACTTTAGTATCTATCCACAACTAATCTACAAACTTATGCACAATCTTGAAGATCCTGCTATTTCTCTCCCTTCAAATAACCCAAACTATTGCATGGAGCATACATCTTCATAACCATTGCATGAATCATTGCATATCCCAACACGTCTCTGATCTCATATTTCTTCTATTTCCCAAATCTCATATTTTGAATGGAGATGCAGATAGTAATCTTACAAAGGAGAGAGTAGATGGGTTTTTTTTTTTTTTTAGTAAAACCAACAAAATGAAGTTAAATCAATATCCAATTTTAGTATGTTGACTTACTCGACTTGTCTTTCATCACCTTAATACCTTATTCAACTTCTGAACTTTTTGCAGTTGTATTTTTTAATCAAGTTCAACCTCTATTTTAAGTGATATGTTGGAAAAGTTTGCGTTGGCTGATATTGGAAATTTAGGGTTTCTAATCTATTTTTCTCCTTGTGTTAATCCTAAATTCATAATGGATGGAACCGAAGTGACCTAATTTAGCTTGATCTGTAATGGTTACACTTCAATTACAGTTGATAAAAATGAGATTAGACCTCTGGTTATCAGTTTTCCCTCAAACCAAGCCACACCGAACAGCGCACACCCCTAGCCTCCACAAGCTCGCGCCATAAGGGAAGGTAGGATGCGGGAAAAGCCATCCATCCCCTCCTCAAGTATATTTGTCATATATGACCCTTCTCCAAGGGCTATATTTTTATTAAAATGCCTCCAAAATGCTTAGCCGTATTTCTATGTTTTTTTTTTAAAGGCGAGCGTGCCGCCGGTGGGTATAGAACCCAAGACGTGGGGATTAAACCACTGCAGCCTTAGCCATCCAACCAGGTTACCATTGGCAACTATGTTTTATTTTAACTTCCACGTAATGCCCACATGCTTTGTCATATTCATATACATAAGTTCTGAGCATTGATCCAATCAGCATCAACTTCCTCCTTTCTCGAACTAAATAACATTTCAATATATGCGACCTAAATGACTAATAATCCATCGACCCTCTCCAATTACTTATCCCTTTTGTGTAGATATTCATCGAAAGGTTTCACTTAACATTAAAATGAACAATAACACTAGAATTCCAATTATCATTTTGTCTTCTTCAAATTAACTCTATTTCTGGATTTCAAATTAACAAAATCAAAAGCCCTAACACACAGACAGTAGAGTAGAATAATAACAATTGACAAAACAAGAAAAAGAGAAAGATTGGTTTATAAGGCAAATTACCCCCGTGACGACCCCTCGTCTTCCGCTTCCGCCGCGAGAACCACCACCATTATTATGGATTCCACCAACGAAGGGGGCGCTGAGATTATTGCTGTTGGATAAGGATAGAGAGGCTTTCACTGAGAGTGAATTTTTTAGGGTTCGTTTTAAAGAAGAAGAAGAAGATGATATTCTAGTTGGTGTATTGGGTGTTGCCAACATTCGCTGTGTGAAGCGTGAAGAAGACATAGCTGAGACTTCCATTATTGATTGCTCGCTCGCTCGCTCTGAACAAGTTTTGAAGGATAAGTGGAGTGCAAGCAAATGCAACCGTCAAGGGCTCATCATGCATAGAATATTGAATATTCTCAATTTCCCAAAATACTTGCGATGTCTATGTGCATCCCAATGTTCCTCTCACTTCATCCGACTTTACTTCTTGTTTTTTAAATGGGGGCAATGGCACTTCAAGGAGAATCAAGGTTTTTTAAATGAGGATGTGCTATACTTTTGTTAACATCTATGATCTTTGTTCAGGACATGCTGATGTGTCTAGATCTTGTTCTCCTGTGAGTTTGATATGTAAAACAGATGTTAGACTACGAATGATCATATTTTTCTATGGCCGAAGACACTCCAATGCTTAAGTCGGCAACTATATTTAAAGAATTAAATAAATTTGGACAAAACTCAGTTAAAGTTGCATACATTTGTCGAATATTCTCTTTACCTTTTATAATGGTCGCGATTAATTATCTGCGTGACATAAGCATATGGGGTACAGCAAAATGAGATGTTTCTCGTAACGGTCTACTCCTTTATGGAGATGTGTAACTCCCTCCACGACTCTTTTTTGTGCAACGTTCATTTTCTTTATGAGATAACTCGTGTCGGGCCTGAATTTGGGCTTTGATTATATCTTCTTATTGTGGGCCTTGTCTGGGTCTCTACGGTTGGCTTTAGCCTTTTTGGGTTTTATGAGCTGACCCAATATATGGGACATCAGATCCTCGCGATGGATGTTCTCTACCACGTGTATGGCTGCGATGACCGGTCTATTTTGATGTATCATCAGCTACTCCCTCTTAGTTAGTGGGTATACTGATGTGGCCACTAACTTTGTGACGGTTTGTCTTTCAATTTCATCATTGCCTTGTATTTAATGTTGTCAATGACTTTTTGCGGGTTAGTGTCTCAATTATTTGTTTGCCCGTTCATTTTTTCGCACATTTTGGAATTTCACGTTGCAATCATATCTTGCATGTTGTTCCATGAGCAGTCATTTCATTGCTTGGCTCTATAAAAGGGAACGTGACGAGTTTGTTTTCTCTCTTTACACTATATTTGAAATTAGGGTTCGCTTCTTCTTTCGCCTTTTTCGTTCTCTTTGTTTTTCTGTTCCATAATGATGTCTGTTGGTGATAAATTAATCGGTAAGTCGTTATCTATTTGTGAGGTTCATTTTTCTCCCAAAAAAACTTCTCAAACGATGTTGGACAGTCTTCGTTCTGACTATAATCTGTCGCCCGACCATGAGATTATTTTACCTGGATAGAACGACAGTCATTGTCGTCCAAGGTTTGGGTACATCGTGTTGTGTCCGTGTATGTTTTCCTATGGTATTTGATTCCTAGTTCCAAATATGTTTTGGGAGTATTTGGACTTCTTGGGCATTCCTTTTGCTCAAATGGGTCATAATGGTTGGAGAGTAATGGTTTATTCTTACGCGAGGGCTATTCTGTTCGACATTCCTTTGACTGTGAGGGTTATGCATTTTGTGGTTGGTCTGATGGTGACCAAGGATATATGCTTCCTCCGTTCTCCTGTCTGTTTCGCAAAGCTTAATGATGACATATGTGATTGGTCAAGGTTTTGGTTTTATGCTTCTGTTAACTCTGGTTACTTCCAATTGCAAGGTTGTCTGATTTTTTGATCATTCCGAGTTTCCAACAAACGAAAAAATCTTCAGTTAACTGCGGATAAGCAGATGATCAATTACCAATTATTGAAGCTTCTCCAGTTTCTCGTGGAGGGATTTCTTTCTGAGTACATCTGGATCGTAGTGGTTTGTACACCATGAACGAAGCGGAGCAGGTCTTGCTTACTAAATCCAGTACTGAGGATATTGTTGCTCACGCTACTCGTGCTGGCGTTAGTGGTGCTAGCATTGATTGGGAAGTGAATTCGGACAAGCGCGTTACAGATCTCGATGTTTCTGTTAATGTCGTAGTTTCGGCTTCCAGAAAAAAGGAAGCTTACGAGGCCCATTAGTCCATCGAGGCGATTATCGATAGATCCTGATCGGGTTTTGAGGAAGAAATGACTTTCTACTCGTGGTTTTGCTCTGACTGCATCTTGTCCGAGTCATGATCAGGATGTTACGGAAGCTACCACTCGTCCAAGTCCTTCCTGCGAATATGTCATAAAAGAGGATTGTGCATCTCTCGAGAAGGCTAAAGAGATGAGGCTGGTGTTGGAGAGGAGCGATAAAGAGACTACTCGTCCGTTGGACGATAATGAAAAAATGTTTATTTCTACCTATAGTGTTTTGAATGTTGCTGAATGGTCTAGCAATGATCCCCGAGCTATTGATGATAAAAATGCTACAGTTGGCAGTGGAGTAGTCTAAAGAGGTTGTTGATGGTGGTCAGATTTTCAAGGTTCGCTCTCCTCCTTCTCCTTCTATTAACGTCAGTGATGCAGCCGGATTTTTAGTTTCTTCTCATGTCCATCTAGACTCTTCTGCTCCCGCCGACACTACTAGTTTCGTTCCTGTTATTTTTGCTCATTGCTAGGATGGCAAAAACGGTTTTTTTTGTTGTCACTGTCGTTCCTTCTTCCTTTCCGGTTGTTGGGTGGTTTCTCGGTGCTTTCGGAACCTAGTGTTCTCCATCCACGAGTTAGCTAGACTGAGCCTAGCCCAAAAGATATTTGTATCAAGTCAGACGACAAGTTTTGTTGGTTTACTCAGCTTGACGTGCAAGATGGTATGCGTAGGTTGATAAATGAATGACACGGGCGATAAGTGGAAAGACCTTCAATGCTCGTATTAGATCCATGTGATCACCTTGATTACGGTATTGAGCAGATAATGGAATAGACGAATCATCTTGCCTATGCAAGGGTCATGGGCTCAGTTTATCGAGTTGGTCGTGATCAAGTGGTTTCTTTAGAGAGAGGTGTTTTCGCACGTTCTTTCCCAATTCAACGTGTTGAGAGTGCAATGCACATAACCGGAAAAAACTGCCAAGGCTGCTCAGACTTCGTTGATTGAGGCGGAAAGTATGCGAGATAAATCTACTACCGAGCTTGAGTCCTTGAAAGCCAAATTGGATGGGGTTCGTGCTTGTTTATGTGTTGTGGATAAGGAGTTATCTGTCGAGATTGAACAATCCGTTAGTCGCAATACTACTGAGAGGCGGGTGGAATAGTTGATGGTTGCGCTCGATGAGGTCAATGCAAATACTTCTGTTATGCTTACCACCGTCAAGGGAAGGCTTGCCGCGGTAAAAAATGAACTCGCTACTGCCAATGACAAACTTTGCATTGTCGAAACTGAATATTGGAAGCGAGTTGTTGATGGGCGAGTTGAGCTTCTTGATTATATCGAGGGGCTCGATGTGGATTTATCCAGGTACCCCCACTTGATTGATTAAGCTTTCAAAAATGATGACAATGAATAAACTACCCCAGTGGTTGAAGAGTCATTACTTCATCCCTCTTCGAAAGCCCCTGTGGTGGAAGAGTCATTACTTCCTCCTCCTTTTCGAAGAGAAACCTTTGCTCTTTCCCGTAAATGATGTGGTCCTTGATGATCCTATGGTTGCCTCCATTTATTCTCCCACTCCTTCATATTCTTATCCGGATGTAACCGAATAGTATTGTTAATGAAAAAAGCTTCATTTTTTGTATTGCATGTGTTTTGTAGTTTATCTTGTCAACTCATTATATGTTGTTTTCTTCTTTTTAGTCCAGTTGTAGTCGTATCGGGCTTTTACTTCGAATTCCTTTATGGCTACTTTCACGTTTTGGCTCATTAATTGTATAGGGATGAGTTGACTTTATCATTCTTGATGCATTGGATCTTGTGCGAAGAGGTTGATTTTTTTGTCTCGATCTTTACCTTGTTGGTTTAGTCGATCCGTAGCTCCTTGAATCGTGTCAATTCATTCCTTCAATTTGAATTTGTTGGTTCGACGTATCGGTCAACTCGAAGCTTTTTGGATTAAGTTGTTTCGTTTGTCCAACTTTCACTATGTTGGTTTGACGTACTGGTCAATCCGAAATAGTTTTTTACTTAACTTGGCTTGTTAGACCAACTTTTACCTTGTTGGTTTGACGTCTCAGTCGACTCAAAAATTTATGTGTTAAGTTGACTTATTTGTCCAACTTTTACTTCGCTGGTTCGACGTCTCAGTCGACTCGAAGTTTTCTTTGTCAAGTTGACTCGTTCGTCCAACTTTTACCTTGTTGGTTATGTCTCGGTCGTCTCGAAGTTTTACGTGTCAAATTGACTCGTTCGTCCAACTTTTACCTCGTTGGCTTGACGTCTTAGTTGACTCGAAGTTTTTTGTGTTAAGTTGACTCGTTCGTCCAACTTTTACTTTGTTGGTTCAACGTCTCAGTCCACTCAAAGTTTTATGTGTTAAGTTGACTCGTTCGTCCAACTTTTACTTTGTGGTTGATCAGACCAGAAGTTTTTATTATATATATTTGACTTTTGTCCTGATTTCTCATGGCTTGGTATGTTGATTGCTATGTGTGCCTAATTTTTTATGCATTTATCTTGTCGACCACGCATAAGATGGGGATTCCAAATTTGTAATTTTATTGATATTCCATTTCGGATACTCTGACCAACCCTAACTATTATTTTTCTAAAGCATTTTATGCTGGATTGAATAACGATTTGTTGTCTTCCTTTGTTTGGTTGACGCTGATCTTCGTATTAAAGATTGTTTTTTTGTCTTCCTTTGGTTGGTTGATGTCGATCCTTGTGTTAAAGATTGATATTTTTGTTACTTTGTCTCGTACGCCTTTATTAGTTGTATTTCCTATGGGTTATGCTTTGCTCGTTCGTCGTATATGTTATCATAACTAATATACTCGGGGTATTTTTTTTATCTTGAGCTGAGCAATGTTGATTTGTCCGATCATGCTCACATCAGCGCCAAACTGTCCAATCATGCTCACTCAGCACCAAACTGTCCAATCATGCTCACATCAGCACCAAATTGTTCAATCATGCTCACATCGACACTGAATTGTCCGATCATGTTTATGTTAACTCCGTGTTTGGTGTCAATTGTCGAGATTTGGTCGAGTCTAGCGCTGTAAATTTTGTCGTTGGGTAATTCGGCTTGAGCTTGCATCCATTCGTAGGGTCCTTGAATCGTGTTAGTTGATTGGTGCAAACTTCTCAATGTTCTATGCATTGGTAAAATGACATGTCTGGTTTCGTTAGTAATTCTATTTTGATATAAATCAGCTTGAGTGGGAGGTATTTCTGGCTGTTTCTTTTGTTGGGTTGATTGTTTTGTTTCCTCCGGCCATACAATGTAGAACGCATAATAGTTATCTAGGTTGCTCTTTTGATCCTGCAGTGGTATCTGTTTTTTCCTTTCATTTGAGCTTTTCTTTGGCATTCCGATGAACTTATCGAGTCGTCCTTTCTGAACCCAATGCTCTTTGTCTTTTAGATTGTAGTCGTCTTCGGTATCGTGCCCATGGTCCTTATGGAATGAACAATATTTGCTTTTGTTTCTTATTTTCGAGTCTCCTTTCATCTTGAGCGGCTAGTTGATGCCATCCCCTTTTGCTATGTGTTTCAGTATATTGGCTCGCCTTGTTTTCAAGGTTGTATATGATTTTTATGTCTTCTTCATCATGCTTGTTACTCGCTCGTGCCGGGGATGTGTTGATTGCAACTTCTCGGACTTTCGCTGGTTTGAATTGGTTTTTACGTCATTCCGATGCCTCTTCGAATGAATGTTATCCTCTTGTGATCCATCATCTCGTATTCTCTCTTATTTTCTAATTTCCTCGAATGATTCTCTATTTATTGGTCATTTTTCCTCCAGGGTGCTTTCATTTCCTCGAGAGAAATGTATTTTTGGGATGTTTTTAATAAGACCGCCATGCCTTTTGGAGGTTCCAGGTTGAGAACATAAAAAATGGACCTTTTATTCAGTCCGACGATGAAGGTTGCAACGGCTGTGTCATCGCTGCATCCATCGATCATCATTAGTTCATTGGTGAAACGAGTTACGTATTCTCGTATTGTCTCATCGAGCTTTTGCTTGATATGGAGGAAGTAGTGTGGTAATTTTATCATCCGCTGGCTTCCGATGAATCTGGTGATAAAAGCAGTGGCTAACGCCTGAAAATAGTCTATTGATCTCGGTGGTAGGCTGTTGAACTAATTCATTGTTGCGGAGGTGAGGCTAGTCGGAAATGTTCTACATAAGATCGACTTTGTGGTCTCCTTCAGGGCCATCATGTGGTGGAAGTGTCTCAAGTGATCTGTTAGGTCAGTGGTACCATCATATACTTTGAACTTTGGCGGAGTGAATTGTTTCAGTATGAGAATTTTCATAAGGGCGTTGGAAAATGATGACTTGGCTAATTCGTAAAATACGTTGGGATTTGTGACTCCAATTCTGAACAGGATTTCAGTAAGCATTCTGTCACACTGTGGAGTCTTGCATTTGAGGGGTTCATTGCTCTCGAGGTTTTCCTATTGGGGTTCTGTTGGAACTTCATTACTCCCTTGAGTTCGGTTGGGGCAGTGTCTGGACATGATCAATTGGCTGGATGCATTCCTGGGTGAGTTTTTTTTGCATTTTCGTCACGTAGTTCATCTGGATCATAAGCATGTCTACCCGAGGATTCGTGGCAGTGTCACCGGATGTTTGGGTTGTTTGGCTATTGCACGTTGTAGATCTTGATTGTCGGGTGCCATTGGCCCAATGATTTAAGTTGCGTTTTGTTCGCAAACTATTTGTGATACATTGTCGCCAATAGGAGAGTTATTGTTATCGTCGCCGGGTTGAGGATCTGTAGGGTGTGTCATTTGTTCTGACAACTCGTTGATCGTTTATCAGGTTTTGGTGAACTTCGTTACCGTGGTCTTTTTTTTAGAAAGAAAACTTGTCGTTCCCCACAGACGACGCCAAACTATTGCATTCAAATCTCATCCTCCTGTGAGTTTGACCTGCAAAACAGATGCTAGACTGCCAATGACCATCTTTTTGGCGGCCGAAGACACTCCGATGCTTAAGTCAACAACTGTGTTTGAAGAATGAAGTAAATCTGGACAAAACTCATTTAAAGTTTTATACATTTGTCAAATGTTTCATTTACTTTTTATAATGATCGCGGTTAATTCTCTGCGTGACTTAAGCGTGTGAGGCGCAACAGAAGGAAATGTTTATCGTAACAGTCTCCTATTTGATGGATATGCGACCGCGAGGGCGTAACTCCCTCCACTTTTTTTTTTTTTCGTGCAACATTCTCATTCTTTGTGAGAGAGCTCGTGTCAAGCCTGGATTTGGGCTTTGATTATATTTTCTTATAATGGGCCTTGTTTGGGCCTCTACGATTGACTTTAACCTTCTTGGGTTTTACGAGCTAGCCCAATAGATGAGACGTCAGAATAAATAACTAAATAGAAATGAGTAACGATTCAATTTTAAATAATAATAATAGAAAATATGTATTGGTCCCTAAGTTTATAGGTCAATCTAGATCACATCCCTCATGTTCAAATAATCTCTACATCTATAACGACAGCTGCCTCAAATGAATAGTTCAACTGGATTTTCCTTTCTAAATTTGCCTTCCTAACTCTATGGCTTTTACAAAAATAAATAAATTAAAAGGTGAGTAAAAAGTGAGAAGGGGTTTTATGTCATTCAAAAAAAAAATATTATTACACCCTTTTACCATTTCACACACTCTAAAATATTTACCGTAAAAATCAGATCCAGTAAATATTCATTAATTATACCTAAGCTCTGTATATGATTTATTTGAAACCCTCAAACTATCTATAAATTATAAAAATGTTTTACATCTAACTTTTGGCTTCTCCATTTTGCCCTCCACATTTCATACTTTTACGATCAAAATCAGCAATTTTCAAACATTAATTAATTATATTTAAGCCCCTAACATAATTTACTTAAAACCCCTTTATTTATTTATAACTATAAATAGGCCATTCAAAATTACGTATAATTATTTTGTGTAAGAAATTCTCAAATTCAATAATAATTTTCTCTTATCAATGAATTATTGTAATAAAAAAACAATGAATATATGTGCACGTTTTATGGTGTCCACACCTTAGTTGGTTAGTAACTACAACTATATATATTAATTTTTTTTTGAAAAGCAAGCGGCGACACACTTATGACTTTCAAAAAAAAAAAAAAACTGTTTATTGAGTGTCTATATATATGTTGTTAGTTCATGTACAATGATACGGTTGGTTGACTGCACTTGACTATATTACTGATGATTATTTTTAATTATTTGAAATGAAAAATGACGGTGTTGATGGAGGGATATCTGAACAATATAACATGCGTTCCCCCAAATGAATAGTGGGGAGCAATAAACATGTCATTATTTACATTTAAGCCAACCCCTTTCAAACATGATAAAAATATACTTAAGTTCTAATATAGCTTATTCTATGTCCCCAATTATACCTAAATTACAAATACGCCCTTATATAATTTTAAGCCTCCTATATTATTCATGAATTTAACTTTTCTATTTTTATTTCATTTTGAAGAAGCTTACAACTTAATATATTGATTTAACCCATTTAATATTTAAGAGTGTGTGAATAGCATGCGTAGCTCCCACAAAATTAAATTCAAAATATTTTTATTATACCAATATTCAAATCAACAATCTTACTTTTACAAATTGATAATTCATCACTGCACAATTCACTTGATTAAAAGAAAAAAATCACAGGCCCAACACAATTGAAATATGCAATATACAAATTTTTGGTGTAACACTATTTCATTTTTGTCTTAATCAACAACTTGCGCGATGCATATAGATTCAATGCAAATTTGTTAAAAGAAAATAAATAATTTTATTCACGTGTAGGGATAGCGAACTATGTAGGTGAGAACTACCTTGCGATTAGTAAAATGTACTCGCATAGGAGAGAACTATGTAGATAACTTCGATCGGACGGTCGAAACGTGTTCGAATGTGCGGGAAAGCTCATCCTATAAGTGGGCATTGAGGGAACAAGTTAGAACCCTAATTTCAGATATTGAAGAACCCGCCACCAAACGAGATTTCGCAGAGACTACTGTGATTCAGAGCTTGATCGTGTTCGATCTGACGAGGTATGGAAATCTCTATCGTTCTCTCTTGTTCTTTCAAAATAACTAGAGGATATCAAGTGTTTGAAGCTCAGCTGTTACATATTTGTTAGTTCATACGGTTTTACCCTCGATTTTAATTGTATCGATCCAGTATACATTAGGGTTGTGTGTTACTTCAGTGTTTGCTTGCCATATCAGTGAATGTGTAGTTTTTTTTCGTAAAAGATCAAATTTTGAGTAGATCCGCGTTTGGTTATCTTATATTAAGATAGATTTGATTTCCAAGTGTACATGGCATGTTAATCCTTAAGTGAATCTGTCATATGGATGCCAATCTTAGCTCATTATACTTGTTCATTGATTGAATATCTTATATGCATATTAATTGTACCGAAATATGCTTGCTTTCAATGTTTACTGTGTATTGAATAGGTACTTTGCAAAAATGGGTATTGAATCTCTGATGTGTTTGTAGAAATGGGTGATCCAATGATGGGTAATTATAGGTTGATTAGGGCTCATTCTGGGGGTAAGTGAATGACTACTAGAAGGAATGGTCAATACAGTTATAGGTATTATGGTGGCACTTACATGAACAGTAAGTTGGAGTATCTCAATGACATCCATAGTCATGCTGCTAGAGTAGTTGGATGTACCAAGAGAGTTGGTTATAAGTTATATTATCTCCTTCTAGGTGAGAGGAATGTAATAGAGAAACATTCTGATTTTTTCGTCTTCTAGGCATGTATTGATGCCGAGAAAATCACTGGGATCACACAGATATATTGATGTTGAGCCAAACACCAATGATTGTGGTATGCCTCCCAGTTACTCCTTCATAATTAAACAACAATGAGCCTATTGTCACTCCCCCCACCACCCCAACCCCACCCAACCCAAAGTTGATAAAGTATCTCCAACTCCTTCAAGGAATAAACTGCCAGTGAAAATGAAGGTAATAACTAAGCGACGAAGCAAGGAATTTGGAGAATAACTTGTTGGTAGAACAAGAACCAGGGAATGTGGACAATGAGCTGCCAAGGTTATCCTTAATTGAAGGTATGCCTATTTATTTATTTTGCGAGTTACCAAGATTCTACTTATTGTTATACATTGTCATCGCACTAACTTCATTCTGAATTGACATGATTTAGATGATGGTTATGGCAAATCTTGGATGACTAATGGAGTAATAGAAGACCTAACAGTAGGAGATGAAGTACCACACAAGGACTGGATGACATGGAACATGACACACAAGGAGCAGACACGGATCATGAGGAAGAGCTGAGACAAGTGCAAGCTAGGCATAATTTAACTGAAGCATAAGTTGTAGACTTGAGTGAAGATGAAATGCACATAGAGAACCAAATGGTAACTTCATTTTAATCATGGTTTATGTGTATGCAATAGAAGTATAATGTTTGGTCAGTGGTTTAGTTGTACTAATTAATTCTTCTGTCATTAATAGGCACCACTGAGGAGGGAGTGAACATTGAGAATATTGATCCAGATGATGAATACTAAACTGGTCACTCTGATGTGGACCAAGATGAAGAAGAAAATCATGATGAGATGCACAGTGAGGAACCAACTGAAGAGCTCAGGTGTTGCAGGCAGTCTATGGTACTTCAAACATTTAACCAGAGTTAGGTGTGCAGGGTCAGAATGTAAATCAGATGAAGTTGAAGGTCTGGAAGGGGCAATAATTTGATTGCATAGAAGATGCAAGGCAGTTATTGAGGTTGTTTGCTATCACTAACAAGTTTGCTATATATCAGCTTTGTGAAGAATGAAAGGTCATGATTATGATGACGTGTAAAGACACAAGTTGTACATGGAGGTGCAACTGGAGTTGTGGGAGTAATAATATTATGGCGGTGAAAAAAATTGATAGAAGAGCTAGCATCTTTGCACCTTTCATTATGAGGGAAGAAACCTAATGGCCAATGCTAATGCTAGGTGGATAGCAAAAGGCCATTGAAACTCAAATGACGCTACGCCACAAACTAACATACCAAAAGATATCATTAATGAGATGTGGCATAGGTTTCAACTGAAGGTGAAGTACTGGCAAGCATGACATGCTAGTGCATTGCATTAGAGAAGGTGAATGGTAACTATGAAGAATCTTACAAGCTCATACCTAAATTGTGTGCGTAGATCTTGAAAACCAATCCAAACAATATAGCTACCTACTCAAGGGATGACTCCACCAGTAAGGGATGACCTCACCAAGAAGTTCTTTGGGTTATGCATTACTTTTAGGTTTACTCGGATGGATGGTGTAGGGGTGTAGGCCAATCATTGGTCTTGATGGGTGTTTCTTTAAAGGGAAATATAGAGGAGTGTGCCTAGCTATAACTTCCCTAGATGAAAATAATGGTATATACTCGTTGGCCATTTATGTCTGTAGGGTTGAGAACTAGGAGAATTGGTTAGCAGTTCTGGATATTGTGAAGAATGAAATTGAAAGGCATCCATCATCTCAGATAGACAAAAACAAAAGCGTATCTAAGACAAAATCTAGATAGGCTGACGGTCATCTCTGATTGACAAAAGGAGCTTGTTGAAGTTGTCATCTCTGATAGACAAAAGGAGCTTGTTGAATTTTGATAGGCAAAAGGAGCTTGTTGAATTTTTCCACATTGTCTGGCCTGCGTGTCACCAAGGTATTTTTTTCAGGCATATGACTCATAATTTGGAAAAATGGTACAAAGGCAAGAAGTTGGAAAATCATGCATGAGATGCTTTTAAGGCTTACACTGAGGTTGGCTTTAAGATAGCCATATCAAACTTGAAGCTGAAGAGCCTGGTGCAAAAGAGTATTTGAGGAGAAAAAGAGCTTTTTATGATGACTTCAAGGTGTGAGCATGTGACTAGCAACTTTTGTGTACCCTTCAATTCTTACATTAAGGATTTGAGAGACAAACCACTAGTCACACTGGTGTTGGAGTCGATTCAATTTTTCATGTCCATTATGTACCAAGAGAGAAGAATAGCTTTGCATCTAATGAGTGACATGTGATTGATGAGTGATGAGTGACTGGTTTATTGCCAAGAGAGAAGAATAGGTTGACTGGATACTTGAATCAACTCAAGGACTACCAATTAAGTAGTGTTGACAGAGTTGGATTATATGTTATTAGTGTATCAGTCGCGCCGTTGGCATGACCATACACTTTTCACATAGCGTGTATTCGTCGTGACACTGGTACAATGTTATGCTTTCGGTATGCCACCCTGATCGTTTGGTCGTGCCTTTGACACTCTCTAAATAAGTCATTAAATTATCAAATATGAAAACAAATTATGAATTGCCATTTAAAAAATCACTTGTCACATGATTTACAAAACATACATTGGAATTCTGTTGGCTTAATTACTTCCGTTTGTTTCACTTCTTCATCCCCTTATTCTGCCATCTTGACTATTATAACTTTGGTAGCAGCGCCCTTTAGAAAATAATAAATATTTAGCGAAAATCAGTAATTCTATTAAATGAGAAATTAAAATTTATAAAATCACCCCAACATATTTTTTGTCTTTTTACGTTGGTTTAAAAAATATATGAAAACATAAAAGAGAGGAAGAAAAAATAATTTTTTGAAGTATGATTTTCTAAAATATTTATTTGTAAGTTGATAAGATTTTCATGATGGAGGTAAAATCGTCTTTGAGGATGATTTAGCTTTTTAAATCAAAGACAAAAATAAGTGTCGTGGGCAATAATTATATTTGACTTTTAGGTCAATCAAATGCATTTACATCTTTACCTCCATACCAAACAATTTGTTATGTTATATTGGTTAACTTGTAAATATTAAGATGCGAATGTCTTTTGGGTATTTAAAACTTGATGGAGGACATACAACCCACTTTTGAATTCTCGTTATAAATTAGATAGGGGAACATGGTGCCTATTGGATAGTGAACATCAATGAGATAACTTGTGACTACAGGGAATCGCAGTTTCTAACATTCTTTGTGTGTAAGCTTGTGTTGTGTTAGCTCAATGGAGACCAAAGTGGCATCAGTAAATATTTTGACTTGATAAGAAAGTACATAATTTTATAAATATTTACTTTATAATGAGAATTCAAAATTGGGTTGTGTACGTGTTTTTGTCAAGTTTTGAATATCCAAAATACCCTCGCATTTTCATATATTTATAAGTTAACCAATATAACAAAATATTTGGTGTCGGAGTAATGATGCAAATGCAATTGATTTTGTATTTCTCTTTTGAAAAGTGGTAGAAGGGTTGCACCATGACTTAAAGGTCAAAGATAATTAATGCCGTTGTCACTTATTTCCGTCTTTGATTTAAAAAGCTAAGTCATCCTCAAAGACAAGTTTAATTCATCATGAAAATCTTATTTACTTACAAGTTGATGCTTTAGAAAATCTTATCACTTAAAACATTTTTTTTTCTTTTTTTCTTTTATGTTTTCATATATAATTTTTGACCAACGTAAAATGACAAAAATCTGTTGGAGTGATCTTATAAATTTCAATTTGTTATTTAATAGAATTATCGATTTTCTAAAAAAATTATTAATATTTTTTAAGTGGGCGTTGCGTTGTTACCAAAGTTGTAGTTGTCAAGATGATGAGAAAAATGGATTGAAGTAGAATAGACAATAAAGGTAATCAAACAACAAAGTTATAAGGTATGTTTTGTAAACCATGTGACAAGAAGTTTTATTTTTTTTAATGTTAACCTATAATTTGTTTTCATATTTGGTAATTTAGTGATTATTTGGGGAGTGTCAAAGGCACGATCCAAGGACTAGGGTGGCATACCGAAGGCATGACACTGCACCCATACCAATGACACAGGTAAACGATATGTGAAAAATGTATGTTTGTGCCAATGGTACGATCGATACACTAGTAGCTAGTAAACTAAACTAAGGCATGTTTGGTTACTTAATGGAATGAGTTTGATCATTGTAATGGTCAATGGTTTAAGTCATTCCTTTGTTTGGTTGGGTATAAAAATGGCGTAATGAGAATGATCATTACAAATTTCATTGAATGAGCATTCTTTCTCAATAACATATGAATGCCCCTTGTAATGGTCAACACTCAATTCGTCTTATTTGCGCTCCTTACCTAATATAGATGCCTCCTTACTCACCATGGATCCAAAATCTATGGTTGATAATTGAGGGCATAATGGTAAAGACACAAATCATTCCCATACCCATTCTCATGCCCATTCCATCGAGTAACGAAACATAGTAATATTCCCATTTCTATTCTCATTTCCATTTTCATTCCCATTTTCATTGCCATTTCTATTTCCATATCCATTCCATTGAGTAACCAAACATGGCTTAAGTGCTTATCAGGACCCACACTTGAGTGTGTAAGAATACAAAGATGCATAGTCCAGTGAAGAATCAAAGACTTGGGCGAAGGTAAATAACTACCCTATGCTTGGAATGTTAGGAGAAAATCATACAAAAAACATTATTAAGAGAAAATCGTACAAATATGCAATGTTAAGAGAATATGAAACTCTATACATGTGTATTTTTTTTCTTGAAGGACACTGGAGATGTGCTACCTCCAGTGTTGGTCAGACCACCAGGCAGACCTAGACCTAAGATGAATAAGAAGAAATGAGAGGATGAAGAAACTTCTTATGTGGACAGACCTCAGAAAAAAGTGCAAGAAGTGTGGCATGTATGGGCACAACTCAAGAACTTGTAAAGGAGCTCCAATGCCTAAGGCAAAAACAAAGACTAGAAGGGAATCTGCAAGTAACGAGAGTAGTGCTACCACTGCAAGAGCATCAGGGAGTGCTTCAAATGAGGAAGAGGCAAACAATGCGTGGGTGACTGTAGTAATTCCCACCCTAGCACTCCAGCATCAGTTGTAGGTAACCAAGTCTTCAATTCTCGGCCAACCCCTTCACCAGTTCATCCACAATTGAATGCTTCCTCAACCGCTGCAGGTCACAATTTTACTGGTGCCCAAGTTCCAATTCTGACAACTCATAGGCCACCACTAGCTAAGAAGCAAAGAAGGTACTTCAAGCCCCCTTCTTTTCTTTTTATAGTCGAAGGATAGAGTCCACCTCTGAAAAGCATATGGGGCCTTCTACCCAGTAAATATGAGTATGTGTGTAGGTTTTTCTGCTTTTGTTGCTCTTTTTGGATAGATATGCCTGTTGATAAGACTTTAGACAATGTTCTCTGTTAGGCAGATTTTGTTTCAAAGTAGAGCTTAGAATATTTGAATATTTTGGGGAAACATATACACGGACAGTTGCATTATCGTTTGGGAAACTCATGTTTATAGATGTAATCTAAGCACTTTTTATTTATAGTAATATAGTATTACACATTCCTGTATTGTCTTGTATTACACATCATTGCACACGCCAACAACTAGCAAACAATACAATTCATCCTAAGTTTGTTTACCACTTCACTTAGTTCATCAACAGTGTCTTCAAATTTCAGTTATCCATTGCCTTCTATGTTTCCTTTTGCCTTCTCCCTTTTACTTGCAAACATTGGAATGCCATCCATCTTCAAACTTATGTTCAGTTCTTTCAATTGGATGGTAGTTACAGTTGCTGATTTGTGCATCACACTAAGTTTCCACTTTTATTTGTGGTCGTTCGTACAAAAATTAGCTTCAGAGGATGCTCCATTACATTTGAAACAAGTAACTCGTATCCATGGGCAATCTTGCTTCAGGTGGTCATGGCACTCAAAGAAGGTTTGTCCAGTAAGAGAAACAGGCCATGATCAAAACATTTTAATGTTAGTTATTCACAGAGTACACCTTCTCTTCTTGTTCTCTTCTTCATTTTCGAAGTTCAGTCATTGGAGCTTTGCCTCCACGCAGTATAGCTCTTCAAGACAGCAAAGAAGAGCAAACAAATGTTTGAAGGTGAGTTCCTAAGCAAAGAAGAGCAAACATGCATCTCAATGAAATTTAATGGCCCATATTTAAAAAAATCTAATACACAACTCGAGGCAAAATAAATGGTCTAGATATTTCAAAATAGATATTAATGTGTTTAATCTTGATTTGCATGGAGATGCGTGTGTTGAAAACCTATTATTTAAAAATTCTTGTTTCTTCTAGACCTTTTTTTTTTGCCCCGACGGGCTTTTTAAAATATGCGTCATTTATTTCACTTTGAGATGCATATAATTTAAATTGTAAAATATGAACCATTAATTGTCTTGTAAAATATGCGTCTTATAAAGAAATCTGAACAAGCTCATTTATGCTTTATTGTAATTTCAACAAATTTAAGTTTGAAAAGAACTCCACTAATAGTAGTCATTAGGTAATCAAATTCTACATTGACTCGCCAATGGTAGTCTGGTTGGATGGTTAAGGTTGTGGTGATTTAACCTTCATGTCTTGGTTTCTATATTCACCGGAGACACGCTCGCCTTTCAAAAAAAAAAAAATCTACATTGACTCGTGCGTGAGCAAAGTAGGGAAACATTATTTTATCATTCGTGTTATATTTACAAGGTTTAAAAAAAAAAAAATTTAAACAAGCTAACCAACATTGAGTAAACACAACAATGGTTTTCTTTATTGGTTGTAGATCCACATCTCGATCTTGAAATCTACTTATAACTATAGGGTTTTGTAAGTTTTAAATAGTGCAACAAAAACACTATAACTTGAACTTCTTGAGGCCTTTATGACAAAATGGGTAATTAGAAAACCCATGAGAGAGGTTGAATACATGTGAAATTTCTACTAATTTGCAAAAAGGTGTAAAAATAAAAAGCTTTAGTTTATTTTTGAGAAAAAAATAAAAACAAAATGTCAGAAGTTTAGAGTTACCAAACCTAAGTAGCATTTTCCATGCTCAGAGCATCTCCACCCATGGGGTAAATTTCACCACAAAGGCATCTTCACCCATGAAAGAAAAGGCAATTTTTTTGCTCCCACACGTGTCGCAGGTGGATAAATCCACACTTTCAAGGCAATATTTGCATTTATTATCTCCCTCCACTTTAACTGCATCTTTCAATTCAAAGTCTAGGGAAACAAGATATTTTCCACATTCAAAAACAAAAGTCCAACGTCTCTCTCGACTTTTCTTCGCAAAATGACAAATATATAAAATTTTACATCCTTTAACCATTGTGAGGAAGGTGAATGGAAATATGCAAATTTTATGGAAAACCTCAATTATTGTTTTCCACCCATGGGTGGAGATGCTTTACAAGCAAACATGTAAAAATTTTGTTCCTTGTGTTCCCAAAGGCATCCTTAACTTCATTCCACAATACACCACTTGACACTCTTTCTTTTTCTATGTCAAAACCACTACCATCAAATCCCTCCTCTAGCCCTTCCCTATAGAGGCAACGCTGATCATTGTCACGCCCCGATTTTTCGAGGAAACGAAAATCCTTATATCCATGTAGGATTAGGATTATCCGCTTCCCCGAAACTCGGGACGTGAATTTAACAACAGAAACATTAAATAAATACAAATTAATATAAATTTTAAAATTTTTAACCAGGTTAACTCTTTGGAGATTCTGTCCCACAAGTAAACCTCTCATATTGCCGCCTCAATGATTTTCTAACCTGTGAAAGGCTAAATGGTTACGTTCCAATAAGAATGTACCCAAGAAGCGTAAACTTACTTGGGTCAGCGAGGTAGCTGGTATGAGTAATCTTCATCCTTGTAAAAAAATAATTTACATGATTTAACATGAAAATTTCATAAACATGAAAATAACACTCAAAGTCTTGTAGTTTCTCAACGAGACAAACTTTACATACCAATCAGTTTTATCATGCTTAAAACATAAATTTATTTTACCAACACTTACAAAGTGAAGGTTGAACATGGTAAGTTCGACCTGCAGAAATTGTTAGTAGACTTACCATCCTGCACGAAACGGTTAGAAACAAACGGATAAAATTTCTGAGTTATCAATCCTCATAAATGCAATTTATTTTCAAACAACGATACAAATCATAGTCATATTAGACTATTATTAAAATATCAACAAAACACATTTTCTACCTTTAGGAAGACATACAGTTCTCATTCAATGGTCGAATGAACATTTAGTTTCTTCCTTTAAGGCAATCATGCACATACACAAAAATCTCGTTTCTTTTCCACAATCGCACTATCCTCTTTGTGCCGAACACACCTCACCCAAGTGTGTCTCCCTTGCCTTCGAAACCACTCGGAGCGTACATGTTCCAAGTAGGGTGCCCGATATGCAAGCAAGTCTGCATACCCAAAATGATATCACACGTATACAAGCAAGTCTGTATACTAAAATAATTTATTCTTTTTATTCACATTTTTTTTCGGAGCTGTGGAAAATAGCATAAAAAATCAACTAAAACTCAAAACTCTTTTATGGTGACAATTTGTCAACCATAAATAAATCAACCACAATATTTACTTATTCTTTTGGGAAAACTAGCATTTTTCATAAATAAATTTTCCATAACACAACAGGGATCAAACACAATCAATATGAGGATACTTCTTAGTAAGTCAATTTGCATAACAATCCAAACTACACAATCAGTACCAGTGCCATAATCTTTAGTAGTCATTGCCTCCATTCGTGTATATGTAAAGAAAAATAATTGGGACAATATACAAAGAGTGCTGACAATCTGGACATGAATAATAACACATTCAACCCAAACTGCACAATTCATCTGCATGATGTCACAGGCTAACAAGACAACAATACCAATTCTAAACCAACACACAATCAATATACATTTCCTATATCAAAAGTATTGTATCCCTACATATTTAGTGTACTTGAAGAAAACAAACATCAAGTCTTCGACATTCTTCTATGCACATCACCACTCCATGGAAATAAATCAAACAAAACAATTCCTTCATAGAACAATCGAAGTCCTTAACCCCATTACCCATTCCACATCCAAGGAAGCGTTGAGGAAGATGATTGCTGCAACAATTCAAATCACACACTCCGAAG
The DNA here is from genome assembly GCA_963556465.1 of Berberis vulgaris. Classification (NCBI taxonomy): domain Eukaryota; kingdom Viridiplantae; phylum Streptophyta; class Magnoliopsida; order Ranunculales; family Berberidaceae; genus Berberis; species Berberis vulgaris. The sequence goes on along the minus strand of OY747136.1, from coordinate 76,518,502 downwards.
CATTCAATTACAATTTCACTACCCAACCAGAACCTAGTCAAACTCTTTCCAAGCCTTCCAACTTCCTAATCAATTCAAACAACCCCCAACTAAGTTGTAACTAGCCTAGTTTTATTCGCCAAACAGTCGGGTAAATAACCCTCCAAATAATACTGAAATGAACAAGCTGTCTAGTTCACTCAAATGTACATAATTCTCACATTAGAACTCCAAATTGACTACCGTTAAGGGCTATAGAAAGTAGATACAAAGAGGTTTCCAACCATATATATCATAACCTCTGATTATGTCTGTAACAATACAAATTTTACAAACAAAACAGGTCATCTGTCAGCATTCGTCCAGATTTACCTCTTGTCACTAAAACAAATATATCTTTCCACACAAAATTCAGATTGTGATACCGTATAATCCTTTAGAAACTAGACTCCAACAGAATTTTTTTGATATATAGCATGATACAGTACACCCTAAATAACCCAATCAAAACAAGCATAGAAAAACTGCACAGAATCAAGACTGATAGAATACACAAACAAGTTTTAGCTCATAATTGAAATATGTTTCTGACATTGATTTCTCAAACTCCACTTCATCCCAAATATAATTTTCAAGCTTATTAGGTATAAAAAAAATCCATATCACTTACAAAAAAATTTCCAAGCAAAAATATATGAAAAGAGAATGGAGAAAAACTCACTAATTTCTACCAAAACTTTTATATACATGAATTTCTAAAATTCAATCAGTGACATTTGTTTTTGCCTCGAGGGAGATCTAACCGTTGGATGAACTACTAACCAATGTTATGTTTTTCATACGTGTGTTATGAATCTACGGAGTTAATTTGAAGGTATTCTGCCTCTAGAAGGTCTCGATCCAATGAAAATATTAAGACTGCGCAAAGCTGTATTTATTACGGGATTTAATTAAAAACCTAGTTGTAGGTTTTCTCTTTTAACTCAACCAATTCCTACGAAAATACAATAAAAATTTCATATTTCATATTTATATTTGTATTAAACCCTAACCTTAATCAATTGATTAATCTAAAAAAGTAAAAGAGAACGAAGAAGACTCACCGGTGTTGAGCATTAATTTTCTTCTTCTTCTTCTTGTTTTTGTTTCACCTATTTCCCCTAATTCTTTACGTAAGTTCCTCATATTATTTTGTGTGTGTAAACGAAAAGAATGAGGCTAGGTTTTTCCATTTCTTTTATAAAGCTCTAATTAGGGTTTCCTAATTTTATTTTTTTGTTAAATGTACACATACTTTTTACTCATTTAACCACTAAAAATAAAACAAGTTTTACACATTATAAAATTATAATACATTACAAATTTATAAGTAAATATTATTTATATCTGTGTAATTAGGCAGGGAATACAATCATGGAGACTAAAACTTGTTCATCAAAATTTGATATCCTCAGTCATATAAAACTTGTCAATGCTTCAAGAATTAAATTGACAAATCCAATAAACTGAACTACTATGTGTTTTGCTACATTTTAACAAAAACGATAGTAGGGTTGTGTGTGTATTTCAAAAGTTTAACGCAGTGGTACGCTTGTTCAGTTATCCAATTACGCAATAGTGTTTTTTTTTTTTTTTTTTTTTTTTTCAATATTGAGTTCTACAACATCCTATGCAAAATGCACTGTGACCCTGAGGAAACCTGTGCCCAAAAATGGGGCAGATTTTTTTTTTTTTTTTTGAAAGGCAAGCGTGCCGCCAGTGGGTATAGAACCCAAGACGCGGGGGTTAAACCACCACAACCTTAACCATCCAATCAGGCTACCATTGGCAAATGGGGCAAATATTAGCTTTTTCTGTCAACATTAAGAGGTTTACAAAAATCTTCATTGGGCACAGGCATGTCGAAGGTCCAAAGGCTAACTGTGACAATGAGCAACACTAGAAACCATTCTTTTATATCAAGACTAAATTTCCTAACAGTGGAATAACGATTGTTAGTGCAAGATAGCATCAATCAAAAGATGGCACATTACTAATAGTAGTTTAACTTGAACTATACAGATCCTCGGTAAAAGTATAAACTTCTTCGAAAGTACCAATGTAACATTGAGGTCAATTAACCTAAATGCATCTCCAATTTTATGCAAGAAATGCACCAAGGTTGTGTTTGGTTAAAAGAAAAGTTTTCTCAACAAAATTTGCCATAAAGTTAGAAGGAGAAGGAGCAAGAGAGATTAAAAATCATGAAATTATTTTCTTTGGGAGAGCAAGTGTTACACCCCAAATTTTTGAGAAAAACTGAAGTCCTAATTCCACGTAGGATAATTAATTTTTTTCCAAATTTCTGGGCATGAAACCCATCAATATCGAAATTTACACTTTGGCATCCACGAGCAATAATCGGTTGCCCAATTTACCAAATCATACAAAAATAATCACTCCTAATAATTAACCAAAAGTAAAGATACTAACATTGAAATCTCGTGAATCCAATTCTATATAAAAAAAACTAGCATAATCATCCCTCACGAAACAAATTGTTATTTGTTCTATTATAATAGACTAAAACAAACACCTACAAAAATGAAAAAAAAAACACTCTCGAGGTGCAACTCCTCAACGAGGTCCGCTCCTCATGAAACAAACTCTCCTAGTCTCGTCCGAAACCTATTAGTCTTGAAACAGACTAGCTGGCTACATTCCCAAAGGAACGTACCCAAGAAGCTAAAGTCTACTTGGATCAGCAGTTAAGCTGGTGTGAACATTATTCTTTTCTAAAATCAATAAATTCACACGAGATGACATGAAAGTAAGTATAACTGAAACAACCAATCAAAACATATAGTTCCTCACGAGGCAAAGGTCTAATGTTCATTCATTTCATACTTTAATAACTATTTACCTTATCAATACTTATTCTCTTGAGGTTGACCATGACAAGTCTGACCTGCAGAAATATTAGTAGACTTGTCATAGAAGGCAATAAATGTAACATCTTAATGAAACTAAATTCATCAATTAGGTCTGTTTGATCCACACATTATTGGTCTTAAATAAAATTATTTAGTTTCAGTTAATTCAAATTGATCATCTTAGACTATACCACACTTGCACCATCTCTGTGCCGAACATACATGTCTGTATTGTCTCTCTCATATAAAGGGTAACTTTTCTGTCATTCATGCCTAAGTGAGAACATCACATGCGAGCATGCATCTACAGATACTCCTAACTATATGAGTACCATAAAAGTCACTATTGAGCTATCAATGCGTATAAAATCTCATGTTACATTTTTTACGAATAAATAATCAAGTACAGGTAATTAAAAAAAAACTACCAGCCTCCCCTTCCATCTTCAACAACTATCGCCATCCTCGACCCCCTCCACCGCCACCACCTACACCACTTCCTGCACCAAATCAACAAACCAAACCAAACCCTTTATTTATTATTTTAATTAATCTATTCCATGGTACAATGGTAAATAAAAAATTATGCTATTGTTATTTCCCAATTCCACTTTTGAACACCCTGGCCCACTTTTTTTTTTTTTCTCTCCCTCTCTCTTCGGTCAATAGTAGTGATATGACTTGGTTTGACAAGAATGCCCTTTACTTTTTAATATTTACAAATAAGCCAACTATATAATTACCATCAAGATTCAATACTAGGGTTGAACAAAAAACCGATCGAACCGATTAAAATCGAACTAATTGGTTCAGTTAGATTTCGATTTAAAAAAATTCAAAATCGAAGAGATCGGTTCGATTTTCAGTTTCTATGTGATTTTAACCAATCAAATATATATAATAAATAATATATATTTTATATAAAAATAATATAATATGCTTAAAATAGTCGGTCGGTTCAGTTTTATTTTGATTTTGGTTCGATTTTAGTCGGTTCGATTCGGTTACGGTTTGCATAAATTAGAATCGGTTCGGTTTCGGATCGATTTTGTTAATGGTCGGTTTGGTTTGAAAATTTTGAAACCAACCAAAGTCAGTTCGGTTCACGGTTTAGGTGAAAAACCGAACCGTCGATTCGATTTTCAACCCTATTCAAGACAATTCTCATGAAAGGCTAATACCATCATTTACATGCAAATATTTACCTAACACGTGGCATAGTATGCAACAGACCAATATGTATCTCACACGACTTTTAAGGGGAAATGGTCATATTAAATTATGTACGTTTTCACTACCCCCACATAATTTATTTGAAAAAATAAAATAAAAAATTTGTAAATTTACATTTAGTACTTTAATTAATTTGTTTAAATAATGCAAGCAACCTCTTACTATTTACAAGCAAAACCAATGGGTAAATGAACAATTACAATGGTTGTTTGTGTTTTTAAGTGAAAAACAATTACATATAGTAATCAAGTACCTATGTTTCTTGATGTCCCAAAATGTCATTCAAAGGTTACATTTTCTACGATTGCACCCAATAGGAACACTGTTAATAAAATAGATTTTATGGACAAGTTAGCTATAATCAGGGTGAACACAACTTAAAGAACCTCCATGTCTATAATGAACACCTCCATTATCCGAGCTAGAACACTGGCAGATTTCTTTTGGGGGGATTGTGAAGGTCGTCAAAAGAAAAAATGGGTGTCTTGGGAGAACATTTGTTTTCCTGAGGCAGAGGAAGGATTGGGAGTCAGAAATTTGACGGTGGTGATGAAGGCTTTTCGAGTCAAGGCCCTTTGGAGACTTCTTACTTCAGATTCTTTATGGGCTAATTTTATGAGGAGTAAATACTGGTTACAAGGCGTGGGTTTGAAAAATCAATTGGTGAAAGGTGGGTCCTCTCCGTTTTTTAAAGAGATCATGCTTGGACGAACCTTTCTTTTGAGTAACTTGATGTGGCGTATCGGCATTGGGAATATCAGTTTTTTTGAGGAAAATTGGAACATGGTGGCTTCTTTTGGGAGACCAGAAGCTTTGGCTGCCCATGACTTATGGCCTTCGGTTCAGGAGGTGGTTTCTACAAATTATGAATTGGTTCCTAGCGAGCTCAGAAATTTGGCACGTGTTCTTTTTGCTGATAGACTCCGTAGTGAACCCAATGGGGAAGACTCGTGTGTGTGGACTCCAAATCCGAACGGGCTTTTTTCCATTCAGTCGGCATATGATTTGCTTCGGAATCATGGCAAGGTTAATTCATTAAGTCGTTTCCTTTGGCACAAACTTTTGCCTTCTAGAATATCAGTTTTTGTTTGGAAACTACTCCGTAGAGGAGTGCCAGTGGACGGTGAATTATACAGATGTGGAATAAGTATGGCCTCTAGATGCCTATGTTGTAAGGCGCCAAAACAGGAAACTTTGACTCATCTTTTCCTAGACGGCGAAATGGTGATGCAGGTGTGGAATCATTTTGACAGGATTTTTGACATTCATTTTCGGCGACCAGCAGAAATCTCTATGGTTCTGGCTATATGGCTCAGTAGAGTTCAACGCACTTCGCAAACAGGTGTGTTATTCCTTCTCGCTCCAATGTTCATTCTTTGGGAATTATGGAAAATGCGATGCAAATGTGTGTATGAAAGTGCTACCCCAAACCCAGTTTTTGTGATTTTGAACATAAGGCGTCAGTTGCGAATGGCTAATAATTTCATTATTCCTACGCAATTTAGCAATAATAAGGCTCCCCTTCAGCTTTTGGGTTTGGATGTGATCCCTGTCAACAGGAAATCCTTTCGTATTGTTTATTGGCATCCTCCCCCCATAGATTTTGTTGCACTTAACGTGGATGGCTCCTCCTGCAAGGATAGGGCTTCTGGCGGAGTGGTCATTAGAGACTCTCGGGGTTGCTGTGTTGTGGGGAAACAAATTTATTTCGGTGTAGGTGATCATAATAAAGCAGAAATTTTGGCTTTATTTGAAGGTCTTCGCCTATGCCTTGACTTGGGTCTCACGAAGGTCGTCATACAAACAAATTCGGATTTAGTTTGTGGCTGCTTTATAGACAATTTCAAAATCCCTTGGCATTTGGAGAATATTATAAAAGACATCAAGTTGTTGGCAGCGACTATGACGTTGGTTTGTCAACGTATCTATAGGGAGGCCAATGCCGTAGCGGCTACACTATCCGCTAGAGCGAGACATGCCGCAGGAACAATTTCTTTCAGGGGGAATGATCTTCCAAGGAGATTAGCAGGATTGATAGCATTAGATAGAACTCATATGGCGTATATTCGCCACGGGGACGGGTTTTCAAATTGCTGCAACTCAACGCGTAGCTGTTGTTCGGATGCGTATGGGTGCTCTCTGCGGATCTGCTGCTGTATGCTGATGTCGCTGCGGCTGCTTTTGCGGCTGCTGATGCGGCTGCTGCTGTCTGCCGATGCGGTTGCGTTTTGATGCTGTCTGCCGAGGCCGTTGTTGATGTCACTGCTGCTGAATGTCGCTGATGTTGCTCTGTATGTCGCCGTTGCTGCTGTTGCTGTGAAGTTGCTGCTGCTGCGAAGTTTGCTCTGCTGCTGCTGCTGCTGTGCCGTGATGCTGCTGCTGCTGCTGCTACTGAGCGTTTCTGCTGCTGTTAGATTTTCAGCGTATTGCGTGGTTGCGGTGTTGTGGGTGTATGTTTTTGTTTCGGCAATCTTGGGGGAGCTCGGGCTTCTATTCTATTCCTAGCTGGTCCTCAGTTTTAGTGGTTATTTCTATCCAGGAATTTTGCTTTAAATTTTAAGTTACTCAATTTTGTGATTAAAATCTTCTTTTAGCATTAACGCGGGTAAAGTCGTAATGTACCCCCGCTATGATTTGTAATTTTTATGATTAATTAATAAAGGTCTGGCATTCCAGAGGTGCCCCTCCCCACTGGAGGTTTTTTTAAAAAAAAAAAAAAAAAAAAGAACACCTCCAACATTAATATATTCAAACAAGGCCTTCATTAACTAGTTGGAACCCCTCTTGAATTGATACTCTAACCATTGAAAATTCAATGATAATTGTTTGCAAAATTAGAATTATTATTCATTGAAAATGTCGTCATCTAGAGGAGTATTGGGCTAACATGGGTTAGGGATTTCAATCTCAATTGGTTACTTTCACGGTGGAAAGTTGAACGTGCGCCACAAGCTTTTACTACCGTATTCCAATAAACATAGTATAAAGTTTTCTCTAACAATGAACTTCAGTCTTGAAACTACAACCATGACCTTGCAAGGTCAAAACTGTCCACAATAAGACTTCAACAAGTGATAAAAACACTTTATTTTTCAAAAAAATCTATCTGTCGAGGGAAATGGCGAGGAAAACAGCGAGGGAGGGGGGGGGGGTCCATCCCATCGGGATGCGTGCGGTGACTTTTCTTGCGCGCATCCCGGGGGTGATGGACGACCCCCCTCCCCCCCCCCCCCTCGCTGTTTTCCTCAACAGTAAGACGGGTTCTTTATTTTTAAATCCCTAGTAATGTCTCGTCAATGGGTTTTCTTATACTCTGAACCAAGTGGACTAAGTATATTAGTTGCGATTGTTGTTAAGAAAATAATGTGAAAAGGTGTACACTCCATATAAAAACAAAACATTTTAGTTAAAAACCGCATACCGAAGACCCAAGTTAGGAGTGATGGTAAATGAAGAAGGATCAATATGAGAACTTGTCGTTAGACTGTTGATTACCTTAGGAAGAAGGTGAAATTACTGAGAGAGAAAAGTAATTTTTTTGATGTGTTTTGGTTGCTCCAGAATACCACTTTATATCGAAGTAGTATAGACACAACTTGTGTTTGTTCAATCCAAATAACTGGACACACCTGGTAGGGGTTTCTATGGCAACCCTCCACTAATCTCTCACACCCCATTTCAATATCCCAATAGAAAACTTTTTCACAATGGTTTAAAGGTCCTGTTCTACAATCACGGGCCCAACATTGGGTCGTGGTCTATCAAGAGGGCTCAATGTCATGGGTGTTTATATTAGAAAAATATCGTTGTTATGTATAGTAGACCTTTCATAGGCGTGCATGTACACAACTCGCCAACAACACCTTATCAAGCATTGAATAAAATGAATCTTCTTCTTATCCTCCATGATTTTGGAAATTTCATCAAGCTTATATTATAAAAATCTATCATTGACAAAAAAATAGACTTTTTTTTTTTTTTTTAGAAATTGGTTTGGATTTGAGAACTTTTAGCTGAATTATTAGATTTTTAAGATGAATTATGTGATTTTGAATATCTTTGCTTAAACATGTTGGAGAATTGCAACTCTAGAGAAGTTGACTAAATGCGTTTCACACCACTGTGTTTAATTGATTCACTCGAGAATAGACAAATAAAATAGAGCCCATCTAGGGAGCGAGGGACCCATCCCTCACCCCTTTTCCCCCGCTCCCTAGAATTTTTGAATAAAATAATTTGAAAGGTTAGCTTTCGGCAGAATAGTCCAAGTTGATTTGGGATAGCCTAGTCGAATAGGATGTAAGCTACAACTTGAATTTTGTTTAAACACATTTCGGTTTGAAAATCAAGTTAGGCTACTAATTGGGTACTTTAAGAACATGTAATGAAGGTAAATCAAGTACCAATGACAGAAACTAAGTTGGAATGAGATTTGAAGTTGTCTTCCCTAAAATTTAGGTTTGAAGCATGCAAGTTGTAAATATATGCAAGTAATCAAATAACTTGAGTACAACTACTTCTAGCATGCAAGTAAAGAAAATAAAATCACAATGAGAAGAAAGCAAACCATGACGAGGCACAGGATAATGAGGTTTACCAAAATTGGAGTTTGATTGGGTCTGATTGGTTACTTCCCGATGGTAGGGTGAACACACACCATGAACATTTTTAAACGTGTTTTCCATGAACCAAAGTACAAACTCACTCCAACGACAATTCTTTTATTGAAACTAAGGGTTGTGATTTTGTCTTTCGAAGTAATTTCAGTCATTTGTTTTAAGAAATATTTCGTTGTATGTAGAAAAAACGTAAAAACATTGAGAATATATATGAATATGTAGAAAGTAAGATACAAGTAAAATAATCTAATAAATACATTAAAAATATCAAATGAAGCCTAAGTACACAAATATCCCTATAAATGTAATTTTCTTCATAATTTTTTTCGATTTTACATGAAAATACTGAAATCTACAAAAAAATGTCAATATTTTGGCCGAAAAATGTAATTTGCTTCATTACTTTTTTGTTTTACATGAAAATTCCGAAATTTATGAAATAAAGGCAAAATATTTCAATATAACTCATTGAAATAATTTACTTTTCAATTTCGGTACTTTAAATTTTGAGATCTCAAAAAATGAAATATTTCACGAGATTCGTAAAAGTTTTCAAAATCACAATCCTTTTTTGAAACTATAATCCACGACCTCGCAAGGTCAAATGAAACTCACAATAGAGTTTAAAACCCACAAATGGTAAGAGTAGATTAAAGACAAACTTTAACTCAGATTTGTCTCTTCTAGTGACACTCTTTATCGAATATAGACTTTAAGCTCTTTTACAATCACTCCCTCATCAATGGATGATTGAATCAATTTCAAGATGAGATTAATTGGTTGAAAACTTAAACAACTCTCCAAAGGAAACATTCATCAAATATAACCAAGCTTCAACCTTTTATTTTATTTTTTATTTTTTTAATACATTCTCTTAGGTAACCCTTAAATTAATTTGTGTGAAATAGTGTTTTTTCTTGTGGTTGCAAGTAAACTCTTTTGAACACTTGTTGTTCTTTACAAGAATGAAGGGGTCAAGTCCTTTCAATACACATTTGTTGGACTTCTTGAGAAGCCTAGTCGACAAGGCTGACACCACCAATGAACAACGACTGGTCAATAGCCAGGTCAACTACATTTGTCAGTTGATGAGCCAGGTCGACTGGGATATGCAAGAATTCAAAATTCCAATTCTGTTGGCATACTAGTCTTGGTCATCAATTGATCTTGACTTTTTTCAACTTTGATCAACCTCTTGTTGACTTGATTGACTTCTTATTTAAGCATGTGTGTCATTTGACTTGGTTTATGAGTTGACTTTGGTATTTGAACCTTCTCCGATATTCAGAAATTTGATAATCCTTGAATGATCTTTACAAAACCTATGACTAATTTACCAAACTCTCAATACATGATTTATAATTATACCAAGTATTTTTATAAGATTTCACTGATGTGTTGCTCACAATTCGTAAATATATTTTCACCTCTAGACGTTTAACTCTCCAATTTGAGTTTTTATTGTTTATAATTCAATCTTCAACACAATCTCTAGCAAGTAACTAACATTATCTTTATTGATTTTCTTGCATTTAAAACCCTTTTTATTATGATATTCATTTTTTGTGCAACTAATACACCTCCAACTTTCCAAACATAATGGTTGCATGTCAAATGGAATACAACATCAAATACTACCTTGGAAATGTAAAATTAATTAATTTTCTTTCCAAAACAGAAAGAATTTCTGTTCACTAATCACCCAACCATCTTCATATGTTCTTGTATATGAATCACACATGTCTTACTCTTGCGCACTTTGCAATAGTCTCATATGCTCTGCATGCTCACCTTTTATCTTTTATTCCACGATAATTTCATTTTCTCTAGAAAAAAAGTGGCAGATGATGAAAATGCAAAATGTCTATTTTGTTATTTGTCTAATTATAAATACTGACTTCTAGCTAGAGGGGATAGCTTTTCAGGAACAAATTGATTTTCATTTTAAAAACACTTTTGGAGATACGATTATTTCAAAATTTTATTGCCTTAGATACATAAACCTTGGGAACGGTGTGGCAATTCTGGCCCTTTGACACCAACCCACCTTCAACCCGAATTCATCTAACACTTAGATGTTCTATGAGACTTTTATGTACTACCGTCGTTGTAATGACCCCATCACATGGTACAATATTGTCTGCTTTGGGCCCAAGACCCGTATGACTTTAAAATGTGTTGTACCAAGGTGATCCAGACTGAGATATATATATATATATATATATATATAGCACATCTCCTTTTCTCACCCAGGCGATGTGAGACTATAACCCCCTTGGTAGTCTGCCAACCTCTGAGCTCGCCCACAAAAGGAGTTGCCAGCCTCAAAGTCCACCCATATAAGGGTGTTACAATTCACCCCTTTTGGGAATCCAACGTCTTCATTAGCACACTTTCGGTTGGGTCCGGCTGTGATACCATTTTATAACGAACCGATCCACATGGTACAATATTGTCCATTTTGAGCCCAAGGCCCGCACGACTTTAAAATGTGTTGTATTAAGAGGATCCAAACTCGCACATATATTTCACATCTCCTTCCCTCATCTAGGTGATGTGGGACTATAACCCCCATTCCTAGTCTGCCAGTATTTGAGCCCGCCCACATAAGGTGGACAATCAGCCTTAGAGCTCGCCCACACAAGGGTGTTACAATCACCATCCCTTATTCTTCTTACAAGTTTCACAACTTGACATACCAAACAACATTGTTTAAAATATAATTCTCCTATCATCAGGACCTTCCTTGTATTTTACGGCATTATACATTTACTGAAATTTAGATGACCTTCTAAGTTGTGGGTTGTTAAAATATTCTACAACCGAACACATACAATCAAGACTCTAAAAGATAAGAGGGGATAACTAGTAAATGTTTACTCAAAACACATATAACCAGTTTGACCCTAAATGTCAAAACTTAGTTATATAATAAATCAACGTCTTTAAAATGAAATGATTTAATCATATATTGATATATATCATTGATAGTAATTATTTTGATGTAACCAATACCAGCTTAAATCTTCAAACATTTTAAATATATATGACCAATATTTCAAAGATATTGATTAATATAACCATTTTAGGAACAAGTAATATTTCTGTTGTGCCATATATACATATAAAACCAATGATGTTTCCCAATAAATGTTGAAACAACAACAACAACTACCTTTAACACTAAATCTTCTTGATTTCCTTTCCAAATATTATAAAAACCCCACCAGTTAATTACCTCATCATCCCCATTTGTTAGTTATCTTGTATTTATCTTATTCTAGATGTTGTTATCGTCATTCATTCACTTGTATTTTTTTAAGATAATTCATTTTATCACGAAAGTTTAACTTGTGGAAAAAAATCGTCTCCGGTTTATTTGTCTATTTATAAAGACCAGGTTTTGCACACTTTCTCATTGTCTCTATTGTAGTCACTTTCCCAATTTGTGAAAATGAGTGAAAGTGTAAAAGGAAAGAGCATTAAGCGAGAAGAAGAAGAAGAAGGAGAAGAAGTGACATCAAATGTGGCAAACAAAGTCATCAAAGTCGAAAATGACGACAAAGAATGGAAGGATGAAAATAAAAAAGAAGCGAGTGATGAAATGTTGAGAGACATATATAGTAAGGGATTGGAGAAGTTTGGTGGTTCTTGGGATGAATGGAAGAGTTGTAACTGGCAAGTCACAGAGGAACAAATATTTTGGGGGTTTACTCAAACTCCGATCTTGAAGGACGAGTCGAGTTTGAAGGCTTGTTTGGGGTATAATGAGATTGTTTGGGAAGATGATGTGTGGAATCTCATGGACATTAAGGAAGTCCCCAAGTAATCTGTAGAATGAGCGAAGTGATAAAGTTAGATAAAAGAAAAGGGATGAGCTCGTGTTGTTTTATTTTCAGTTTAAAGCATAAATAAATTCTCGTATGGGTTTTTTTGTCTTTTATTTATTTATTTTTATTTTGACAATCTTGTTGTTTTTTATTTGTTGATGTTGATTATCATTACAGACATTCCAGATACTTTGAAGTAATGCCTACCATAAATTTGGATACAACACACTGATTTTAAATTCACCAGCATGCTATGACACCCCTTTAAAATACTTTGATGCAATACCTACCATGAATCTAGATGGTAGGCCCTACCATTTTCATGTGATGATAACCAAATTGAAATAATTGAATCATTTTAGATGCATCTCAAAGTGCATATCTATGACAGACAATGAATTACAAACACATTAAGTTAGTGCCTATCATAACCCAAAGTGCATTTACTGAATGCGTACCATACCGAAAAATATGGTAGGTATAAATTTTCAACTCGTGTGCTATGATAATTCAGTTTGAAGTAGTTTGAAGAAATGACTATTATCCTTGGTAATATACTTAAGTAGTTTTGGAGTAGGCAGTAATTAAAAACCATTTGCAGGGTATGCACTCACCATGAGATTTTAATCAATGCCTACCATAGAGCCATAGAAATTGGATGGTAGACATAGGTTTTAAACAATTTTCATGCTATGATAACTCATTTGACATACTTTGAAATAAGCGACTACCATCCAAGTTCATGGTAGGCACTGGTTATATACTCACCTTAGGAATAAAGAGAGAGAGAGAGGTTTGACTTTGTGTTGTAGAAATAGAAAGTATGCGCGAAAGATAGAGGAAAAAAGGTGACAACGCTTTGGAATTGCTTGAGTTGCATAAATGGATAATGCATATGAGAGAGGAACGGATGAGCAGCAAGAGTCGTATGCCCTTCCTTATTCTTAAAACAAAACCTATTGGGTCCTGCCCCAATAGTAAAAATGGTATTTTCTCTCTAAAGAACTAAACTCAACCAATAAAGTATGCAAACATGAACAAGTGAAAATAAAAAGATACAAAATAATAGACAATACCACAACATATGGATATAATAGGTTTACATAAATCGAAGTTTGATTGTCTTCGATTGGTTATTTCCTCGGTGGAAGTGAGTGCAAATCACAAAATTTTCTTATTGTATTCTCCAATCTCCATAAATCAAAGTACAAAGCTTGCTCTAATGGGAGCTCCAGTCCCAAACTCACGAAGTTCTTCAAGTTTAAGCAAAAACTTGGAATTGCAAGTGACAAAAGTACTTGACTTGGCTCCCTAGCAATGATTTTCAATATACGAATTAGAAAAAAGGTTTGAGCTTGGAATCTCACCTTTTTTTTTTTTTTTAATAACTTTAAAAAGGTGTGTCAATGAACCTTATCTATTTAATGCATACTCGAAGGCTACAATGTAGTCTCTCAAGCGGTAATTGAAACAATGTCCGGAGGCTACATCGTTGTCCCCATAGGGGTAACCATACCTTGCCCCAAGGTTACCCCACTGTTGCCATCTAGCTTCCATGTCGCTTCCACATCGTATGAAGACTTATTTTTCCCTCCGGTCCATCTAAGTAGCTACTATCCATACTTGAAGGCTAATCAACGAAACACACGTGCTTTGTATAATCAGGTGAAAATTCATAATATCCCATCTAGTAAGTATAAAACCCAAGACCTCTCACAAAGAGAGTAGATATCGTACCAACTAAGCTACAATTGGTGGAAAAATCTCAATTTATAAATGTTAGAAGTGAGATCTTTCACCCTTACAAGTATGAAGGTTTGGGGAGATAAACAAATGGTTTAATCTCTCGAAGGCATAAATCTCAAACAAAGAAGTTATTTGATCTAAATGAAGCTCATAATGCAATCCCTAGTAACTCTCTTTATTTTCTTTGAAGGACACTCACAATAGATAAAGTTGGAGAAACGAAGAGGATTCTCTTGTTTGGACTTGGAGAAAAAGCTTATTTTCTTGTTTTTTGAATCACTATATTAAAATACTCTTTTTACTCTCTTTGAAGTTTTTGAAAATTTCCAAGTTAGAATGAGCAAATGAAAGTGTCATATTTATAGACCAGGTCTAGAACAATCATAGTCGACTATCCCTTAATATGCTTCTCTCCTCATGTTCGGTCGGAACAAATACATGGACAAAACGACTATATCTTTAGAACGATCACTGAACTAATTAACTATAGTTGACTATCGTTGGATCTGGTTCATAGTAGTAGTTGACCCTCATTAGATCTGAATATGCATTTTGAAATTGGCTCCCCCAAAGTACATTTGGTTCTCTAATTTGAATTTGGTCAATGTATTTGCCACTCATGACTAGTCTCCATTTTACCCTTTGACTTTGAGTGGTAAACCTTTTGGACTTCTTCAACCTTCTTGAGCTTTAGTTGACTCCATTTTAACCTTTGAGTGATTCACCTTTTGGACTTCTTCAACCTTCTTGAACTTAAGTTTTTTTGAAAGTTGATTGTGCTTGATCGGTCTTTTGTCTTTGACCTTCAAATGTTGACTTTTGTCTTTGGTTAGCTTTGGCTTTGACTTGGCATTATTTATATGATCATTTGATTAAGTCTTCATCAGTTGCGCTTGAATGATCTAATTTCTATTATCACTCACAAGCCCAATATGTACGACTTCATAAGATGATCACAAATCACAAACCACAAACCACAAACACTTTCTTCATAATTCGATTAGTCCAGCCAGCCATGTTTGATATCATTTTTTGACTTTTTTACACTTTTTACCCTTTCTTTTTAAAACACAACCACAAACACTATCCATAGAAGAGGTAGAAGTGTAAAAAAAACCCAAAAAAAGCCAAGTAAAAGCTGATTAGAATTGTTGCAAATTTATTCATGATCACTTAACGCTCAGCCTATATTAGTATATATTTTCACAACTACATCATCATACTAGAAAGTGAGTGAAAGGCAAAGGTAATGGGTTATATGTAGCATGTAAATGTTGGAAACATATATTTGTACTAGGAAATAACAATTCATGAAGTCAACAAAAAAACCTTTCTGCATGCACTCTCAGAGTTCTCAAAAGAGTGTGTAATGGTCAATTGATGGAATCCCCAAGTCTTAAGCTGCCCCAAATGGAGCTAAGTACACATCCTGTTAGACACATGCACGAAGGGAAAAAAAGTATAAATCCCAAACAAATCCTTAATTTATAAACCCAAGCCATTATCCATAGCATTCTCAGCGAAACAATTAATACAGTACACTGTCATAGATAGTTATTACAAAATGGTTTCTCTATTATCAAATCTTCACACAAGAAATTGGTTAGTTACCAAAGCAAGAACTGCAGATCGGCAACTACTACTGCAGAAAGTAACATCATGAGATGAAAAGACCACTAACCTACAGAAGGGGAAAAAATCATATTCCCCATCTCACAATGAATCCTCTATTTGATTGAAATGGTGAGGATTTGGCAACTGTAATACTATGCCTTCACGGTTCTGATAAATGAAGCAAAACACCTTATCTTGTAAACAAATGGCAATCAACTAGGAAAATTAAGAGCTTCAACTCATGAAGCAGCATCAACAATCAGAGGAGGCCCTTACAGCCCAGGAATCGATTCGAGGTTGTACTTCTCACTAGCTGACCTTTCAGTCACCTGACCATCTTGTAATTTTGGTTTCTTCATGGCTCCAAGATTTTGCAGGTGCAAGTAGGATGCATTTCTAGTAGAGGGTGGACCAGGATTACTAATTTTACTTGCAAGGAAGCGACGAATCAAGCCCCTGAGGAGGGGTGTCATGGTATCAGGTTCATGTTCCAAGTAATACATGATTCCTCCCATACACAGACAAAATAAAGGCACCTGTAACAGGTAAGAAACCATCAGTTCCAACTATGTAACTGAAGTTCACAAGATAAATTGCTTCTATTCAATTGGAATCAGACAACTTCAAAGATTCAACAACCCAACAAACTGAAGGTCTCATTAGCAGTCAACATTGCATTTCTCTTTTAGCCCAAGCTTACTGAATTTACAGACAAAATCAACAGAAAATGAAAATATGCAACAAATGGCAGTTAGTAATCCCATAAACTCACCCTTCCACATAAAGAAAGTAGTATCTGTGCTTTTGAGCAATGAATTTAGCATTCCTGCCCTTAAAACTGTTGAAACGTACTTGTTGAAGAACATTACTCAGCCTCGACTAATCATTACTGTCTTCATTTTGGAGATGAAGACAGTATGCAAGCAGCTCCAACCCACGATTATGCGCACACTTTTTTACTGTAGTTATCTCAGGTGCTCTCGCAGCTTTATGTTTCAGGTATTTCAGGTTTTGCTCAACGGATGAAAAAAAAATCAGAAATACTAACAAATAAGAGATCTGTTGACCCCCTTCTTCCCTCTCTTTTTCACCCACATTCTGTATTAGCTCATCGCAATTTTTTAAATTTCGTTCCATGGAGCAAAATCCGACATTTCTAAAGAACAATAGGTCTGTTCAAGGTTAACAGCAAGGGTGTTGATGAAGTGTCAAGTGAGAAAATGTTGAATTATATGCATAATAAGTGTGGAGGTTCACTAGAAAAAATTATATTTCTGCCTTGGTTAGCAAGTGATTTGCACATGTGATAGAAGTGGAGATCAGATTAGCTCCACATAAACAGACCACTGGAATCTTTTGGTCCTTTTGATGGTTAAAATGAACAGAGAAGCAATAGTCAGAAAGCACTGCAGCATCTGTTCTGTGTTGGAGGAATGGTTAAAAGTGGAAACTATTATAGTTGGCTTGTTTAAATGCTATGATGGTGTTACAGCCCAGAAGAAGCAGATAAAAATTACAGATGGGGCCAAATACCCTTCTCAGGGAGGGGGCTAAAAAAATAGACGGGGGACAAGAAGGTCTCATGCTGTGGTGGTTAGAAGTGTAGGTTCCCAGGTGGTATGGTCGACTGGAGAGTTTGTACCGAAAGATCACTTTACAGTCAATGGGATTACAACAGACTTTACAGCCTTTTATATGAGTAGAATATTGTTGATCTTCTATGAGAAAGGCAGATGGACATGTTGTAATGCATGTACTACGCGGATTGGTTTCCGATTGGAAGGTAGTCCAGGTTCCATGGTACACTACTCCATTTAGACTTGAAAAGATGCCCATGGATGACTATAGTTTGG
Source organism: Berberis vulgaris (assembly GCA_963556465.1). Classification (NCBI taxonomy): domain Eukaryota; kingdom Viridiplantae; phylum Streptophyta; class Magnoliopsida; order Ranunculales; family Berberidaceae; genus Berberis; species Berberis vulgaris. The sequence continues at coordinate 76,500,716 of OY747136.1, read as the reverse complement.
TTCATATGGTTGGAAGGTCCGTAAGGCTATCTAGTCCATTACTCCATTTAGATTTGAATAGATATTGTAGGTTAAATCATTATAATTTGGTCCAGCAGGATTCATTTCCTCAATAGTACCAAACATTGTTAAACCATGGCAGGCTATGTCTCAAAGCTGATCTCAAGGCTAATTACTTGCATAACCCCAAAGGCTTACACCTCTAAACAGAGGCATGTGCCTTTGTAAGCTTGACAAATGAGAAATGCACCACCACACCACTCTTTTCAGGCAGCAATGTTTTTTAAGTTTCTTTTGACAGTAAATTAACAAAATACAACACTCACTTTTAGAATAGATTATAGTGCAGAAAATCCCCTTTTGCCTTTTGTTGGATAGTGTGGACAGAACGTAATAGCAGATTTTTCACCAATAAGGTTTCAGTATGTATGTGGCTTTCGATGTCTCTGGTATTGGGTTTCTTCCCATCCTTCTGTCAAAAAAATATTCTTTGATTCATTGTATGCCAAGTGGGAATAGATAATCTTGGGGCCTTAATGCTTTGTGGTCGCCTATTATTGTGTTCTCTTAATTGTGTTCCATCAATAAAATTTTGCGTAAATTTGATGTTGGTTGATTTTACTAATAGGGTAAATAGTCCCTTTTGTAAATTTAATTTGGTCTTAGCTCCTCGCCTTTAGTTTGCCATCAAGTAAATGCATTTGTTTCTCAATGCGAAAAGATTAACTCCATTTGAGAGAGGGTTGTCCATGTTCGATTACCCCTCTATCCCCCTCCAAGTAAGGATAGTTCTGGTCTTTTTATTTTATTTTATTTTTATTTAAAATTTTATATTAGGTACTTTTTCACATCATTTGAGAAACACATGCACAAGATAATTGTTGAGTGGATGGTCAACTAGATAATTGTTGAGTGGATGGTCAACTGGCAGCAGAGGAACAAACTAAATTAAAATTACAAAAGGGACTAAAGTCATTTACTCTATTAGTACAAGGGACAACCTAGCTAACATGTGTTGGCTCTTCCTAGAATGTGTAACTACACAAATGGTGATATCCAATTGTGGGCCCCTTCAGACACTTTTTATTTAACCCTGCTGTTATAACTGAGCTATTCTTGGTTTCAATAGCTCAGTGGAACCTTTTGGACCCACTTTTGCTACAAAAACTATAAGCAAAAACCATTATTGGAGTACTTTTTATATTGAAGTTTATTTTAACTATTCCACTTTTTTCAATAGATTTTATGTAGTTTAGTTTTAGCAAAATTTACTTATTTTTTAACTTAAAACTTTGATAATAACTTTTATGCAATGTGTTCTGATTACCTCACGAGTTTAACGCCAAAAAAGTTAAATAGAATAATGTCACTTGTACAAAGCTTGGCCACCAGATGAAAGTCGAGGTTCCGCCTCTGCATTCCTGACTTTTTGAATGAGAACTATTTCTTATGATATAATTTTTCAATATTTGTTGAACTTATATATATATAATTTGAAAACATGTTTTAAATACATTGTGCATGAAATGCTTACACCTTAACCAACATGGCATCGTGTCATGAGGCTAATTTTGCTAGGATTTGCGATTGTAACACACTTGAATGTTCTTCCTTCCAACATCCAGTTCAACCTTTCTACGCGCCTAAGTCCTTCTCCCTAAGGCACTTCAAGGCCCATAAGAATTTGACAAGTAGTGAAGATCACAAAACTTCAAGGGAAATATGTGTAATTCCTTAAACACAAGAATCACAACTTTCCTTGCTCCTTCAAGCTTTTTTTATTAGCAAAACAAAAATGTATTACATATCAAAGCAAAGGGAAAAAAGTATACATCATATGCTAAGTATTTGTATCACTCACTATCTCACCCCAATCAAACATACAAGGGAGTATCTTTGACTATATTCCACGAATGGCCCCAAACCCAAAAAGTGAGTTTAGTTTCTATCCATACACTATGTACATCTTCGGAAACACTATGAGCTCAAGCTTTGGCGCTTCACTTGATTTGCTTAATGAGGACACCCCTATTTATAGGCCTAAGGGATCCATGATTAGGATCAGACCACATGTTGCACATCCCATGTTTTGTTTCTAGACAATTCCTCGAATTTTCCTAGTTTACGCCACTGTCTGGAATAAGATCTATATCTAGTTTCCTCCCAGAATATATGCATCTCCAGATTTTTCTAGAATGTTCCAAGATTCTCCATGTTCTTCCACGTTTCCTTGAGCATTCCTGAGTGCTCAACTTGGATTTCTAGACTTGTTAGTCCAACTGGGATATCCATACCATCTCCATATGTGGCTGATTGCATAGATGCCTTCATCATACTGCAGCATGGTATTCCTGCCACGTATTATCGTCAGAAGTCATTACTTGGTTGACACCTCCAAACAGCCTGATGTCTTGCTTTCGCTATACCATGATCAATCACTTTTGTTTACTGAATTGCTTGCTCCTGTTTACTGAATTGCAAAAAAATCATACATGGATCCTAGCCCGTGAACATCAAAGTATTGCAGCGAGGAAGGATACTTGATCCAAGAAACCCAATCCCAACATCACCTCATAGTCATCCATGGGATGATGACAAGGTCCATCTCCTCCTTCCATTAAAAATTTGTAAAGATCAACCACTCGAATACCAAACATTGGTGGCACTGGTTTGCAATGCCTTCAACAAACACTAGTCCTTTACTATAGTTCAGCCTCCATCCTCGAGACTGTTGTGAATTTTGCCTGTGTCTAACATCCCATCTCCGACAGTTGTACAATTGTGCATTTTACCTCCGTGTCTAACATCTTTTTTTTATTTTATTTTTTTAGATCAAACACACACCAAATATTTATTGAGAAGCTCAACATACAAAGAAACAACAAAAGGGAACATTACAAGAAAACAAGGTGATCCCACCCAAACATAAATTTATCAAAAGAACACTCGTCAATGATTTTATGAGCGGAAACCCCATAGTCAAATGTCTTCTTTCAGAGTTATAAAACACTCTTCATGAGACAACTCTTTGTCTTACAAAAATTCTTCTGGTTCTCTACTTCCATAAGGCCCATGAGACCAAGTGAATGCCTCTTCTCCAAATCCACTTTCCCATTTTGGAGAAATTGATATGATTCCACTCTCTTGCTGGTCCTGAATCTGCCCGTGAATTCTTAACCCATTTAAAAAAGCAAACCACACCTTCTTAGCATAAGAACTGCTAAGAACAGTTGAGAAGAATGTGATCAATGGATTCCCCTTCTTGCTTACATAGAACAAACTTATTGGGAATTTGCATTCCCCTTTTGTTTAATGAGAGTTCTCCCTTGAATCACTGTCCAAAGGAAGAAATTGAGCTTGGGAGGGCAGTGTTTCACCCATATCTTCTTCCAGTAATAATAATAAAAGGGTTTATATGCTCCTGGACTGTTGGGTTTAGTCCCACATCAGATGTGGAAGGGGCTGGTGGTCGGTTTATAAGTGTGAGGGAAAGCCTCACCCCATGAGCTAGCTTTTGGGGTTGAGGAAGGCCCAAGACCACCCAACAGGTATCAAAACCTGGGTACAATATCTCGGTCCAATAGCCACAAAGATGCTTGTCATGAATAGTGTATATAACGTTCCCCAAGTCTTCCATTTCCCAGTATTGAAGTGTCTTCTAAAATGGAACTTCCATCCTGGTTGTTGATTATTAGAGTCCAAAAAATTTGTTGAGTATTAGAGTCCAAGAAATCTGCTACAGAACCATTTTAACTTTTGCATATCATGAAGAGGTTAGGAAACATAAGACTTCAGGCTCCCTAGTTCACACCAGTTGGCCTCCCAGAAGCTAATGGACTCTCCTTTTCCCAATCAGTAAGAGGTCTAAGCATAAAAATTAGTGGCGAATGATTCTCTTCCATAAGCCCCAACCATATGAGATGTATTTGGTATTTTGCACCCATTGCTGCAACTTTCCTCCATATTTGTCAATAATAATTTGTCTCCAGAGGCTCCCTTCTCCTTTTCAAACCTCCACAACCAGTTGCTTAGCAAGGATTCATTGTAAACTTTAATTCTTCTAATACCAAGGCCACCCTTGTCTTTAGACACATACCTTTTCCCACTTCAGGTGAACAACCTTCTTTTCATTAGTAGAACCCCATCCGAAGTCTCATTATCTTTTCCATCCTCTTAGCAATAGAAAAGGGATAGTACACAAGAAGAGGAGATTGATTGGAATACTAGTAAGGGAATTGGATCAGGATTATTCTGTCTACCCATAAAAAGCCATTTTCACATTGAGAGTCCCTTACTCCCACGTCTCTGTGGCTGTGTTCATCTTTGCCTACAGACTCCTTATGCTAGACAAATTTTCTTATTCCATGTTGGCTACGAGGGCACCTCAAACTTTCCTCTTTGGACCACCTTGCATGCGGTCCAGATAGTTAACACTTATTTGGTTCATTACCATCCTTCCGTTTCTTCAATTTTTTGTCATCATGATAACAATGTAGCAGGCCATTCTTCGTCTCCCCACCCATTTGCATTTAAGCTCTACAAGTTGTTATTTACGCCCATTATACTAACGAGGGTCTTGTACCCACGTCTCCTAAATTCCATAAGTCATTGAAAAGTAATTCCTCCGATATGTCTAGAACTTCCAACATTAAAGATGAGAATTCCTTCACTTTAAATCTTGAATTGACCCCGTTTGTCAGAACCTCTTAAGGCATTCCCCAGCAATATGTTTACTGTTCTCTAGATTTATTGTTCTGTAGATTTAATTTCTCTCTTGAAATCATCCCAGGTGTCTATGATGCACGTACCTCGTTCCATGTCTGCCCATGCTGCAATAGAACACCCATATCTCCCAAATAAAACACCCATGTCAATGGAGAATAGTGATACTGTATTACTGTGCAAATCTTCCCCTTTGGTATATGATAAGAAACTGTGTAGCTCCTTGGCATTCCTTGATCCACCTTAGATTTGCTCATTGATCATTGTAATTCTGGGTTCAGTGTGTTTCTCTCACGCTGTTTGTCCTCTTTTTGATAATATATATAGGACGTGTTTACAATTATTTTTTTTGTAACTGATACTAATCTTTTTAGCCAAATTCCCCAAAAAAACACAATTTTTTTCATTGAGCTTCGATATACTGATGTCAAACTTATTTTAAACTTTAAAGCATGACATGAAAGTGTTTAACTTGCTTGTTGTCACAATTTTTTTCATTGAGCTTCAATATACTGATGTCAAACTTATTTTAAACTTTAAAGCATGACATGAAAGTGTTTAACTTGCTTGTTGTCACAATCATTCTCGTGAAACAGTGATGGTATGGACAACCTAATTGACTAAGAGAAATCCAAGTAGAGCACCCTGGAGTGCTTTAGAAAACTCAAGAAAGCATGGAAGAATATGGAGAAGCTTGGAAGAAGACATTCCAAACTGTACAGGTTGGCATCTACCCCATAGGTTAGATACCAACCTGGTGGTAGAGAATAGACGGACCAACCCAGTCATGGATGCCTCAAGTAGGAAGCCATAGCTGGAAGACATAAATCCAACTTATACATCCAAGGAGAATGCCATAAGGAAAATCAAGTGGAGTGAAGCCACAGGGTTGGCATAAGGTCAAGGGAGCAATCAAGATTATAGTACTTCTGTTTAAACAATACCACATTTCCTTTAAGTGTTATTTATATATTTACCGTTTTTATATTTTTTTTAACCATAAAAAGGCGAACCTTATTAATCAGGAAAAAGCAAGTGAGAAGCTCGCAACATAAAACATCAGGGATAGATAAACTGAAACCAATTAAAGATGCAATCACTAAACAACAATTTCGATAGCACTCCCCAAGTGATTCCTCAAGATCAAATTATTCCCTGGACGTCAAGTGTGGGGCACTAAATTAGTTACATTGGTAACTTGTTGGATTGAAATTGTGATGGAGAGACAAAAGCGTAACAAAGGTTTAATACTGAATAGCCCACTTATGGAGAGGTTTGAAGTGGCACCCTTGGTAATTTCCCTTCTAGGGTCTAACTCCCATGGAGTGTGCCCATGAGAAATCACTGTAAACTACGAAACAAATAATTTCTTTCTCTTGTACCATATGGATATCCCCCAAAACTTGCGACAGTGGATGCGCTAAGGCCCAAACATCTTTCCAGAAATCCACCCTGTTTCCACTATTGATTTCAAAAGTGATATACTCCTATAATTAACTTTGAGATTCACGATGGCTTTCCATGAGACGCGCCCATAAGGAGTGGTCACCGATTCAGTATTCTAGCCATAGGCATGAAGATCATATTTTTCAGCCTCTAACAACCTCCATTTAGATACGAGTTGGAAGGAAAGAGTGGTTTAACTCAATTGTGAAATTGAGGAATAAGACGGATTGGATTAAGGGAACATAAAACATAACTATTCATTCAGCTTAACTTGAAAACTCAAAATGAGATTGCGAGAGTTCGCTTTCACACTAGTAAGATCTAACTTGCAAACTAAAACTGGAATCCTTATTTGATCCTCTCACCCTTAATTTGTGCATAATCTATGAAACATCCACAAATTGTCTCCCTTCAACTGGCGCCAATGCAAAAAATTTTGATAATCTCACTTGGAGAATCACGTCACTTTTGAAGCTCACAAAAGTGATAGAATTCCGTTCTGGGATCACAAGTGGTTGGTGATCAACCACTGAAGCTATCTTTTTTGGACTATGGTCATAGATGCTTTGGCCAAGCTTATAGTTGAAAGTGGCAACGAATAAGTATTCCATATGGGTTCAGTAATTGTAGCAAAATCCAATTATATGTGACTATTTCTGGACTATGGTCATTCCCAAGACTGCTCTTCACTAAAAAGCACTGCAGGTGGGTGACTGGTAATGGCTGCTTGGTGAAGTTGTGGCATGAACCTTGGGTACTTCAGATATAGTTGAAGAGAGGGCTATTATATTTAGTTCCTCCCCCTAGTAAACAACTCTAATGTGGAGAAGGTGGTCGGCTCATTTTCTTAAAGCAAAGTGCTGCTCCTCTATGACGAAATAAAGAAGCTGCAAGAGCACAGTGCCACTTTTTAAGTTCATTCTTTGGCAACTATTGAAACGGGTTCACTCATCTTGTTTGTTGACAATGTGCTTGCTGCCAGAATTTGGGTTCAATTTGACTGCCAAGTGCCAAGCAGTTGCTGACATTCTTAATGGCCATATGACACTCCATGGGAATGTCGGGAGTTAGTTGATGATATTAAAAGTAGAATGAGAACGGTCTCTGAGGTGCAGATGAGTCATGTCATTAGAGAGATGAACCAACTTACAGACAGCCTTGCAAAGGCAGCGGATGGTAACTAGTATAGAATCAAGATAGAAATGGTGAATCAAGAATAGGTGAAAAGGTGAGTTTGATTTAGGCGTGGGCTAGAGATCCTTGTTGGGTTTGGATGTCTATTTTCTGTGGTTGTTGTGGAGCCAGGAATGGGTCTTTCCATTGCGTAAGCTATGAGTCCGTGCATTATTGCAAATGTTTTTTAATATACACTGCTTGCCTTACAAAAAAAAAAAAAACACTGAAACAGATTCGGATACAATAGTAAATACCTCTGCATTCTTAATGTCTGGGACGAAATGTCGGTTCACTAAGATATACCATAAAGAATCTCCTGCTCGTGGAAGGACATATAGAGCTAATTCTCCCCTTCTGGCTTTCTTCTCCAAGAGTACAGAAAGTGCAGCAACTGCACCACTAACCCAATAAACGAGTTTGTGGTCCTTCACTGCCACCTTTCTGTGCAAACATATGACCCCCTTGCATCACCCCAAAAGTCATATAAGTACCCATAAACTTATGTGACACTCAATTAAAACAAAATAACCAGCTAAGTAGGCAGTAAAGGAAATGCAAAAGGAACCATATATATCTACCTGAAAGATTCCAACAAAAGCAGACAGGAAGGATGTCGAACGAACAGCACCTCTAACAGCATGCCAACATGTTTGGGCAGGAGATTCCAGAAACTAGAAGAGCATAAACATTCACAGAACATCAGTCTGTGCAGCAAGCTCACAGTTTTACCAAAAACTAACATAACAAGGCCCCAGTAAAATATAAAACTAGAAACATAACAAATAAAACAAATTAAAGATGCATATAAACTCGTATATACAATGTATCCGAGTTACCAGATTTCAATTTCACAGCAAGGCCTTCCTTAACAACCTCCCGCCCCCCCCCAAAAAAAAAAAAAAAATCTTGCACCTGCAATCTTTCCCTCTTTTCTTGATAATAATATTAAATAAATCCTGGAAAAAATTAGGGGATCTTTAGAGGGTAATTTTAGCATTTTAAACTAATTAAGTGGGGTGCATTTGAAAAAAGAAATGAGGTTTAGTACTTTGATTTTCTTTTATGGGTGTAAGTGGGTTAAGGGATTTTTAGTTATTTCTCTCTTTCATCGGAATATGTATAAAACACATTTTCATCTCAAAGATACTTGGTTGCTATTGAATTTGAATGGAAAAAAATTGAGAGAAGTTTCTTGCCTTTGTTCTCATTCTCCTTGTACACAACTCTAAGGGTGTGTTTGATTCCAAGGAAAATTTGCCATGAGAAAAATTACAAAAAGAAAGAAGAAATAGGAGAGGAAGTGGGAAAATCTTCTCCATCGTGAAGTTGAAGATGACTATTTTTGGCAAATATTTTCTTAGCTCCTCCCAAGAAAATAATTTCCACAATTGTGTGACAAACCACGAGGATGGTGATCATCACAAAATGAATGTTCTTCATTCTCTCTTCCTCTTCCCTTCCTCTCCCTTCTCAACTTTGCCAAATTTTCCTTAGAATCAATCACACCCTTAGTCGAATAAGATTGATTCAAAGCCTTATTTGAAAGATAATCTTGAATTCTTGATCTCTTATCAAGGTAAGGTGATTACATTCTCCCTAGTTCTTGCTCAATTTATTTGATCCACATCTAAAGCTTTACATCAACCATCAAAATTACTATGTACTGAACAATGTCATGTATCAAGTGGTTTACGGCCAAGAGCAAGGACGTCAAGTCTCAAAACTCCACATCCATGTTAAGTTACATATTCTTCTACATCTATCTTCTCTACCATTACATCCAAAATTTAATACCAAAAACCCCATTATTCTCCTCCAAAATTCTGAGATCCATATTTAATTAACCAATTTCCGCTGCCAATTTGATAGAGTTCCTCAAAGACCTAACTTATTGGAAATTCTAGCCTACATGAGGCGCTCAAAGGAAAGTCCATTTATACATGCTTTGTTTATTAATTAGTCACGTATGTTTCTTTAGCTTGACGTTTTGTTAATTAGTTAGTTACGTAATGTTTCTTTAGCTCGACGCTTTCTTAATTAGTTAGTCATATAATGTTTCTTTAGCTAGTAAATTTTGAATTCTTGATACGACAAAAAAAAAAAGCACTATAATCCCATCCAACAACGGGTAGGTACAATAAGTGAAGGATAATGCTAAGAAGTAAAATATCCACTATATGAGGAATGTGATGTACCTTTTGTAGCCGGAGAACAACAAATGGCACAAAAGTTAAAGAGAAGTATAGGGGAAATGTCTTTCTGAAAGTTGCTGATGCTGCCTTAGCATTATGAGCTAAACACGAACTCGTGCCTGGATGAATCACTGAACATGGAATTATAGAGGGGAACTGCTCCAACTTCATGCAGCCAGATGCTTGTGTTTTAGACAAGTATGCAGTCAGGGCAGCAATATCTACAGCACTACCCCTACAGCTATCCCTTACAGCCTTGTATACAGGCTGAGCAACTGGACCAGTCTTCTGAATAAAATCTTGATATGCTTTGGGCAAGCTCTCAGGGCGCATTACAAAGGCATACATAACCTGGAAAAACGTTTGTGAATCAGTAACATGTAAATTAATCTTTTCTGTGTAAAAAATTTCGACTAAATCCCACTCAGCTTCATAGCTTCATATATAGAAATAATAATTACGATTAAATATAAGAAGAAAATTTTCAAGATTACATCAAAGGGTAAGAAAGCAAGTAAATTGTTCAACAGTACTGTCATGATTTAAGTGCACATGAGCTCTTATGTATGATGTAAGTTCTCAAGCATTACTTTAATGATTATTAGTGATGTAACATAGGATGTAAGTAATGTATTTAATTTAGTTGTTGGGTCGGGCCTTAATAAGCCCGTAATAGAATAAGTAGAGATTAGGGCTCTCATAGCATTGCTTGATTTCCAAGTTAGGTTTTAGTATAAATAGGGCAAATATGCCATTGGTTGTAGTTGGTTTTTTGATGAATGAAGAACTCCAATGGAGATTATTTAGGTTTATTCATAAATTTATTTTAATTTGTAATTTAGGTTACATTATTTGGTATAATATCTGATGCTACTGGATTCATGGGTTGGATTTGAATAAGATCGGTTGTTTGAAGAATAAGAAAAGGAGAAAGAAGTTTGAAGGTTAAAAAGTGAAGAAACAAAGTTTGTTTGAACTTTGAAGAACTTGAAAAAGAAAAAACATTATTCATCGCATATTGTTCATTGTTCAAGGAGCACTGTTCCTCGCTGGTTATAGGGCTGATGCTGGTTATTGCTCATCAGCTGAAAAATTATTTACACCCAGAATTCGTTAAGGCACCCCAATAGTGAAAAAAATGAGTTCCCCATATTATTCCCAATATTCAAACCCCTATTATCCTTATACATACCCACACTATTCTCCGTCTCCATATAAATATCCATGTAGCCCAAGTCTAAGTCAATTCCAATTCCCCGCGGTGTCCAATACCCATAACCAATTTTACTATCCACAACCACAAATCACTTATGTCCCACATTACACCCAACCTGAACCAATTTCCCTTACACCACCTCCAGTGACCAATGACATAAACCCCACTACCACCTCCACTGTGATGCATGTTGAGATAGACTGGAAGAAGTTTTCGAGAGAATTAGCATAACGGATTGGCGCCGCTTTGCCCCAAAGGTATAAGAAATGTATCAGATGAGAATTTTAGTGGAAAGCAAACTTGCCCAAATGCACAAAGAGCTGGATGAGCTATGTGTTTGTCAAAGTTCCCTCAGTTTTTTAAGGAGGTTAAAGGCACTGTCAAACTTTCTCAATTTTCAAAATGTGGGTTATTTGACTTATGTGATTTTTTTTCCCCATTTTTTGCCAAAAGGACGATGTTTCTCCAGCGGTAGACACTGAGAGTGATGATGGTTATATCGATCCGTTTCAGGAATATTTTATGGCAGGAGCTTGTGAGCAGGAGTCTTCTCAGCATGTTTATTGCAACTTATGGTTCTTCGAGTCACCTTGCAACTTTTCTAAATTGGTGCTATCTACTTCGTGTGTATAGTGGCAAATTTTGAGGTCGTCTACTTCGTGTGTATTACGCATTGTGTTCTTTAAGTTGATGCTTGTGTTCGTCTGACTTCTTCGACTTCAAGCTCGAGAACGAGCTTCTTCAACCTAGGGAGGATATATAACATAGGATTTAGTTTATTTATTTAATTTAGTTTAGTTATTGGGTCAAGCCTAAGTAAGCCTATAATAGGGATCCCATAACATTTAGAGTTAGATTGCTTGATTTCCAAATTAGGTTTAGCATAAATAGGGTCAGTAGGCCATTGGTTGCAGTTGATTTTTTGATAAATGAAAAAACTCCAATGGAGAATATTTAGATTTATTTAGTTTTATTTATCTTTTGTGTAGATTTATTTTAATTCGTAATTTAGGTTAGATTAATTAGTATTCAGTTAGCATTGGTAAAATATGTTTAAAAAAAAAGTACATAACCATTCTTAATGACTACATTAATAAACAATAAAGAATAAAACAGACACATCACTATGTCGGGGTTCTTTTTTTATTCCATGTCTTTCTAATGTTAAAAAGAAAACACAACATCCTTAGCTTTGTTGAATACCAAGAAGTTGAAATTTCCAATAGCGAAAAGAGTGGGGCAATTCCAAACCTCAACAACATTGACAGAAAATGAGAAGCCTGGTACATGAAGAGGAAGAAGATTGGTCTCTAAAGTCTTGAAGGCATCTAATTTGCAATTGAAATAAAGTCATCTGATTTAGACACTGAATCAAAGTCACTTGGTTTGGACACTAAATCATATTAATCCAACTTGGACACCAATTCAAAGTCAGATCATTTGGCTACAACAACAGGCTTGGGAAGGAAACAAGTGCATCTGAAAAATGGTGGACTTCCACACATGAAACTGGCATGCGGAAACAATGGCGCAGTGTAGAAAGGACGAGCAATTTGAATGACTGAGCTTTTCTGTGGTTTGTTAAGATGCTGTGACTTGTGACTTTAGATGTAATTGATTCTGGGCTTGTGTGATGTTAATTCCTTTTCAAGGAGTCTTTTTTAGAGAGACTCTAGGTACATCAATTGTACTTCTCACTTTTACAGTAGATCTTTTATGACATCTCAACAACAACATTATTGTTTTCAATACTGAGTATATTATTGTTCTAAAAAAAATTACTAGTTCAAGAAAAAACAATTGAAGAACCGGAAGAAAGAAATGCTACTTTTGGAAGCAAACATAACCAATCTACAAACGAAGCACACTTATTACCAAGAGCATTAACTTATCAGTGTTAAGTTAGAACATTATTGTTTTCAATACTGAGTATATGATATATCTCACAGCACCTAAAATAACCAAAGTGCATAGTTTATTTGCATCTCTTACCATTTCAAACATCAAAATAACCTGGGATGAAGCTTCATTTAGAAAATACCTATTGGTCCTAATGAAGGAAAGGGAAATGGATCTTAAGAAGTGGGGCCTGGTGGTCATTTTTTAAAACAAGTTGTGGACCTGCTGATCGAAAATGAGGTTTTTAATGCTATAAAATATCTTTAATTCTACTTAACTGAGTAGTGAATGGGCACTATTTGGCAAATAGATGAGCTTATATTTCAATTTACGAGTCACAACACCACTTACTGTTAACATTTTTGAATTTTAACTATGTCAAAGACACCACAGACTAAAATACAGTATATTTCTTTGATGGGGCCTATTAATAAGTATCCAAATCTTTTTGTCACCTGAGCACATGCTAGAGCGAACAGTAAAGAGTCTCCATGCCTCCAATGGCTCCCCCAAAGGTGAAACTTGTTCTTAGACTTTGCAGAATTATAAGCACACTGAAGACAAATTATAACAATTAGAACTAAGATAAAGAAATGCTAGTCTAAACCAATTTTAGTGTTTGGCAAACAAAAGTGCAGTAAATGCCAAAATCATTTATGTACCTGGGCAACCCTAGCTAAAAGATACAGAGCAAGAGTACGCCTCCGGCTGGAATCATCTAACGCTAGAATAGACAATCCCGCAACTGAACCTGCTAAAATTCTGCTCCATCATGCCCTTTAACTAATTATGAATATGGAAGAGGAATCATCATGCATTAACTTATAAAACACTCAGTCTCAATCATCTTTAACCAGAGGTAAACAACTATACTCTTGAAAGATGAAAAGCGGAAGAGAACAAAAGAAACAATGTCCCAAATAACTTACACATTCAATGGGGTCTCTTTCTTTCTAAATTTTCTTAAAAAACAACGAAGCGCATGATAAGATCCAGTGAAACCACCAAAAAGTAACCCAATGCGACATGCTTCTTCTCTTACAATCAGATCCTTCTCTGACACAAGTTGCTGCAATTAAAAATAAAAAATATTTCATGTTTAGTATGGCCAAGAAAATTTTTTGGGGTGAGACATTTGACAAAAGATACTATCATTATGGTTTATAGCATGATAATAGTACCACAAAAGAAATTAATGTTCCAAATTCATTAGCCTTTAGATAAATTGCATTTCTATCAACAAGGAAATGCGTCAATATCTGACAAAGTTATATGGTTGAACAAGGAATTAATTAGCTTTTAGTATTTTATAAGATATAAGACAGAAAAAACCACACAGTAACATGTACAAGGTTTTAGAAACTACACTAGACATTGATTATTCACATTTCTTTTACACTCTCTCTTTCTCTTTTCTCGTACATTTGTATGTCACCAAAAACAACTAAATATCAGTGTTCTAAAAATCGGCCTAGGCGCTAGACGGTAGAAAAATTAATGGCTGGGTGGTCTAGGCGGGTCTGGGTGGTCTAGGCGGGGTCTAGGCACGATCTGGGCGGCCTAGGCGCGGTCTAGGCGATCTGGGCGAGTTTTTTTTATTTATTTATTTAATTTTTTTTTAATAAGGCTGATTGTGTTCTTATTTTATTTTTCTTTCATCTTTTTTAGAAATAAACAATTTTATTATTTTTTATTCAGTATATATCTAAATGTAACAAATGATGATTACTTAATGAAATTCTCAAATGATCTGTCGGTACCAATTTTAGTAATGTAAATTTTATCAAACATGATTGAGGTTATTCATTTAATTTGAAGAAAAATAAAAGAGTAGGTTTGGATATTTGTCCACAAATTCAACTTTGTATAAAGTACCCATCATGACCAATTTCAGTCATTTGAGTTTTAGTAAATTTTTCATGTTTTTAAATTTTGCATATGTATCTTGGTATTAAATTGGATGTAATTGATAAGGTATTATGTTAACTTTTGTAAATTATTAAAGTTATAATACAAAACCTAAAACCGCCTAGGTGCCACCTAGGCGCCCGCCCACCGCCTAGCGCTTTTTAGAATACTGCTAAATATAAAATAAAATAAAATAATAAAAATGGTAATCATAAATATATGTATATACATATGCTACCTGATAGGGTATTCCTCATGCCATTAGAATGATTACACACTTTTTTATCATGGTGTGTACTTGTGCTGAGCTACTGTGCCACTCGATTTGTTGGGTCTTGCCTTTGGCACTCCCTAATATAATAACAGTATGTGTATTTTTATGACATTACTAAATATAATAATTATGAGTATTTTTAGCTTACCCTATTTGGAAAAAAATACATAAAAATATAATAATATTACTAAATAATTCTTCCTAAGAACTTATTCATAATTATAAAAGGCTTACTCATAACTATAAAAGGCTTAGAGGAGTATTAAATAATCATGATGGAGGATATAGTTATAATTGTTGAAAGCTTGGAGGGGCTTATGAGTTGAATATGTAAGATTATCTAATTTTGTGGTGACATCGATAATATGATAAATTAACTTGGGACTAAAAGATAAATTAAGATTAAACATACATTCATACCCATGCAATGTTTCATTTTTATATGGGAAATCATGTAACTATTAAAGATTGGCAAGGGATTTTAGGGAACATTAATAAAATTCAACTTTTCCTATTTCAAATAATGGGCTATGATGTCATTTAAATTACATGTAATGCCACACATTGGATTTGTAAATAACATATTACCAAAGAGGTCGTCAGGGAACATGAGTAAATTTCTTTAAAATTGAAAATGGGTTATATGCCCTTGGATTGTTTGCTCAAATCTTCACCACCCTTAGATCTAGCTTATACTTAGCATTATCAAACCTCTTATCCCCTCACCAAGGATGCACGGATACGAACATGCGCATCGTGTCGGACACGGACACGACACGTCGACTCGACAATTTTCCAAAAATTAGGGCTTGGAAACGTCATACTATTTTTTTAATAAATCATATAAATAATAATTTAATAAAGTGTCTTGAAAAATATGATATTATTGGAAGAAAAAATTAAAGTAGATAAAAAATATAGTAGAAAAGAAGTATAGGAGAAAAAAAAACAAATGAGAGAAAAATAAGAAGCAAAGATTAAGAAAAAACATAGATTATCTCTAAGCTTTACTGTTTTAGTTACTTTTTGTCCTATTTGTCTTAAATCGCAGTTGAAATAACCATTCACTTTAGATGGATCAACAACCATTATATTACGTGGTTATTTGCAAACATCTAAAAATAAAAAATAAAACAAAGTTGGTTTTCAAATCTCGACTGTGTCCTGACCAAGTTCTGGGTGTATCGGAGGCGTATCCGACACATTGACCATGTGTCTCACACCTGCCAACACGTTGACCAAGTGTCTGACACGTGTAGGAGACGTGTCGAGCGAGTGTCGTGTGTCGGATATGTGTTGGAGACGGATACGACAAGTTTTCAAAGAGTCTGTGTTTCCTTGCCCTTCACCTTATGAATAGTAAACACCATTGTGTTATATATATATGCCTACACTCCATATTATCCATTTTTATATATTTATTTGTCCCCAAATCTTTCCATCGATTTTATGTACATTTTCAATAAAAAAAAAAACTTTAACATGCAAGCTATAAGGTTTTAAGGCATGTTGAACTCGGTCAAACTTAATTGCAAAATTTCAATCTTTTTGTATTGATCATTGAGTTTATTAAAAAGAGCTTAAAAAATGCATTTCAACGATATCAAGTTTATCGAAGTTGGACAATTATATAAAAAGTTAGGATAATTTTCAGTTTGAGAATCTAAAATAACTAAATTTTCTGTCTCCGCCACGTGTACATTGCACATTCTTCCGCGTATATTTGACTTTTCTTTTGTCCTTTTAGGTACACTTTTTTTTTTGCAACCCACGCCATTATGTGAACTAGGTTATTTATGCGGTGATTTAGTGTAAATCGAGGGTAGACTAATCCGAACTAGGTATTTAGTGGTTGAGTTAATTGGTGAGTCACCAAAAAATAGGCGATGAATCGATATTGCTCTGTCGGGTGGTGGTTGTCGTCATGTTGGATGGTGGTGGTTGTTGCTCTATAATGTGATGTTTTAAATATGATTATATAATTTGCACTATAATATGACTTTTGTTGCTCTATAATACTTGTACTTATTATAATTTACGTTATTGAGAGTATAAAAATGTATACTTTGAAAAAGTTGACCGATTAAATTCGAGTAATCCCCGATTAATCCACTTAATCTTAAACCGGTCCTAGACTGCGAAGGGTCTGTTATCCACATTTACTACATAATATGTGAGTACAAATCTTGACCATTAACAATTTTCCAACTTTCAATCTTATCCCTTCGTTGTTGATATAACATCAGCATGGACTTGCTCCATAAGTTTGTATAAACATAGTTAATAGTGGAGATTTCATCGATCTTCGAAAAACAAGATTTTCAATGGCCAAGATTATA
This sequence comes from Berberis vulgaris, assembly GCA_963556465.1. NCBI lineage: Eukaryota > Viridiplantae > Streptophyta > Magnoliopsida > Ranunculales > Berberidaceae > Berberis > Berberis vulgaris. The sequence goes on along the minus strand of OY747136.1, from coordinate 76,483,544 downwards.
ACATCTAAAAAACAATTTCTCTTTTATCTCTTCCATAGCCAAGATTATAACATTTAAACACCGATACTTATCTCATCTCTACAATGGCCAATATTATAACATCTAAACACCAATCTCTCTTCACCATTCAAACCCCTATCCTCCTTGGTCTTAAAATTTTTAGCGAAACAAATGGAGCTAGTAATTTTTTTTAAATAACAATCCTGTTAGAAAATATCAAATTAGGTATTCATAAAATTTCCCTTAACCAAAAATGGAAATAGGGTTGAACAAAAAACCGACCAAACCGATATAAGGTTTGGTTTAAGTTCGGTTCGGTTTCAGTTTTAAAAAATTCAAAACCGAAGTTGACAATATGATTTTAATCTCCAAAACCGAACTGACCAAATATATATAATAAATAATATATATTTTATATAAAAATAATATAATATGTTTAAAATAGTCGGTAGATTCGATTTTAGTCGGTTCGATTCGATTACAGTTTGTATAAATTAGAATCGCTTCAATTTTGTTTATGATCGGTTCGATTTCGGTTTGAAAATTTTGGAACTGAACAAAGTCGGTTCGGTTTTCAACCCTACATGTAAAGATTGACGATGATAAATATAGAACAATATCAATCATACAAAAATTATGAAATTAATCTTCAAATAAAGCATCACAATGACCATTCTCTCAAACTTGTCCAATGAAAACCCCTATTAATGGTATAATATTTATATTTACACTGAGCTTACATATAAGATTGGTTTACACAATAAAGAGTTTGTTTTATCCAAAATTGTCATGCCAATCACTGTAATTAGCAATCAAAGTTGGATTCATAAAATAGAGAGAATTCAATAAAACCCATGCAAAAACACAAAATCAAAGAGAATGATAGGAGAATTCCATATGTTTCGCTCGAATTTTTGAAACTACAATGGAGAAGGGTTTGAGTGGTGAAGATATAACCTAAGAGAGATAAGAGAGAGATTGGAGTGTAGATGTTATAGTCTTGGCCAATGTAGACATAAAAGAGAAATTGGTGTTTAGATGTAATAATCTTGGCCATTGAAATCTTGTTATTCGAAGATCGACGAAATCTCAACTAGTACTATGTTTATACAAACTAATAGAGTAACTGAGTAAGTCCATGTTAATTTGGTATATATATATATAGAGAGAGAGAGTACAGATCAATAGATTAATAAGTCCATGTCCCATTTGGCTTAGGCTTTGTGGGTGCATTATAACTCACACTTGGTACTCGCATTTATTATCCCTTTTGATTTCAAACATACTGTAGGTTCTCTCAGCCTGGCCTTCTTGCCAATTTCTAGTTTGTTCCAATCTTCTATTAGTATATGTCTTACTTATCCAAATATGCATGGTACTTAGGTTGTCCGTAACTACTAAAATAATAGATTTTGCTTAACATTGGTAACATGAACTAGTTACTATGAGTGAAATTCAAGGAAGCAATCTATTCAATTTGGGTCAAAGATGAAGAAACTTTACGGTGCCAATTCGCCTCCAAAAATTATGATAGGATTTTTTTTTCTAGCCCTTACAAGCCTACAGCTAGGCCTCTCTTTTGTCAATGCCTATATCAAACAATTCAATTTATAGTACAGAGAAGACTCGTGTGTATTTGAATGGTCCACCAAAAAAAAACAAAAAATTAACTAAAGTTGAACTCACATTTTTGGGTATTACCTTTGAGACCATCATTCATGTCCATCAATACTTAAAGTTAAATAGACTGTTATTTTTGCCTAGAGGTGGTCATGTCAGTTCAGGTTAATCATTGGAGTATTACCGGATCAGGCATATCCAAAATTAATCCATCCTCTCATTGTCTACCGAACACCCTTTGCTCGTATCTTCTTCCAAACCACCAATTTCAAATTTTTTCACTCATGAGAAGTTGGACATCAGCATCCAGATGTTCCAAGGGTTATCAATATCAGGTGTATTGTACGGATTTTACCATACCGGTCACCAATGAGATATATTGCCCTCATTTTTCAGTTCTTTAACACATGTACCATTCATACTAGTATATCGGTTGTACCGGCCGGTGCATGACCATGTACATACCGGTAGGATATGATTTTATCAAAATTCTAAAAAAATATTTTTTTACCCCTTAAATATCTCTCATATACCTCCTTTCAACCTAAAGACTTCATCTTCTCTAAGAGTGCTTTTAATGAGAAAAAATCTCTAGCACTGAATCACCAAAACCATCATATCTCTCTCCACACAACTCAGAATCGCAAACTGTTTTCGTAGGTAGTTTTCTTTCTCAAATGAGCTCATTGTACGTGTGTTTAAACGAAACTTGAAGGCTTCATTTGAAAGTTCCTTGGAGGCCATTGAACATGTTTTGGGTGCCTAGGTGCCTAGGGTTACACTTCATACATTTATTATAATGCTTTTTGTTATGGATATAAATTAATGATGGATGATACTGATACGTTCTTGTATATGTTACACAATCTATATTACAATTCAGAGTGGTGTTTTACTATTCATTGCTGACTGGGACAAAGTCAAATCGAAATGATTAGAGATAAAAGATGGTTAGAATTGAAAGTTGGAAAATGTATTGAATTTGAGGGTTGAGATTCATTTCCTATGATGGCATATTTGTAAATATAAAATATGTAGAAGGGCAAAAATAATGAAAAAACTTTTGAAAAAAGTTGGTGGAATGTACATGTGGCGGAGAGAGAAAATATTGTGTTTTCCTTTTACCAAAATGAAAATTATCATAACTATCTACATCGTTGTCAGATTTTGATAAACTTGGTATCGTTGAAATGCATTTTTGAACAAAATCAATGATCAATATAAGGGCCAAAATATTAAATATATATATTTCATAATTTAAAAAAAGGTATAATGTATTATACGTCTTTAATATTTTTAAAAGCAATGAGACGTGTCGATCATACCTGAAAAAATGAGTCGGACATCTTAATGCACATTTAAACAAAAACCCTAAATTTCATATTTTGGCGAATTCAAAGATTGAGGAAGAAATCATTCTCGACATTTAAAATTTTCCCCAAACTGATTCAAATTTGACTGAACAGGCTTAAACTTATAATCGGCTTACACTTCAATACTGATTGAAAGCGAAAATGAAGATAGTGACGTAGATGCTCAGTACAAAATAATTAGCAAAAATAAAATTATGTGGAGTGCCAACGGCACGGGGCATACTCTAGTTCTTATATAAATGAAAGTGGTTTTTTAGACCTAGTTGCTTAAATATGTCTTATGTGTTTTTTAAAAGCTTATATATATATGTGTGTGTTGTTTTTCATATATCTTCCGATGTACGATACGATACATATATCTTAAATTTGGGTGTCCGATATACGTTTTGATAACTATGGTACTACACTAGTACACTTAAAATGATGGTGTGATAGAGGCACCCTAGTGATCATCATGTTGAGCATCGTTGCCGAGTTCGAGGTTCCATATCTTTAGAAGCTCAAGGTCGAGTTTTCTAACACGGGAAGTATGGCGCGGATGTCCACTTTAAGGCACGTACCATATAGTTTATGATAATGCCGTTTTCATCATTTTGTTTTATGAGATGTAAATAGGGTAAAGGCCTAAAGCTATCGAGAGTGAACAAGCAATTACAGGTTATAAATAAGGCTCTTACACATTGAATAAAATTAGTTAGAAATAGAAGACCATGTGAAAACCCCCGTCTTTGTATGATTGAATCTGTTTTCTGACTGTTACCCCTTGGCATCCACAGGAACAAGTCATCAACTTTTCAGCGTCATCCATCATTTGATCAAACATCAACAATGTCGCTTATGAAAAAAAATTAGAAATAGGCTCATAGTGTCAAAAAGGCATTTTGACTGCACATTTTGGACCGACTTGGTTTTCATTTATACTTAAAAACATTAAATGAAAACAATATGATTAGAGCTCCGTTTGAGCTGAAATTTTGAGGAAAATTAAAGATACGCATCAAAATAACGTGTTTAAGTTTCAACACGTGTACCTCGAGATACACACTAAAATTTGAAAATGTGGAATTTTTTTTTGTCATAATCACAAAGCGAGCGAAGGACACGACACAAGCTGTGTGAGTTTGGTTTCTCTTATGTAAATAATGATCTCATATCAAGTGTACGTAAATCAACTTGACCTAAACTTGCAATGCCCCCAAAAAAAACATATATTTTTTCATAAATTAATTGGATACACAAACCCTAACAGGGACGCTACATGATACTATGATGGTATCATCCGAATCTAATCGTCTACAAGGCCTTTAAACTTTTGTCAACTGAAGAACACAAATCATCATTCAATCGTAAACCCTTCCACCCTAAGATCAATAAAAGTTTTCTTATACGAAAATTCCTAAACTTAATAACACATGGCAATAATCATTTTGCTCTTCATTCAATTCACTGGCAATTACTTCAATAGAACGAAAAAGAGCGGAGAAATTTAATTTGACTAACCTTGAGATCAAGGAGAGACGAATAAGACTGTCGTCTGGCGAGCTTGAAAGCACGAAGGAGAATTCCGATTCCAACTCTGACACCGTAAGAAAGGAGAAAACTTTGACAGAGATTTCCAATTGCGTTAGCAACACAAGACTCATCCGCATGGTCACAAGGAGGTGTGATACCTAGAGCACGACGTTGCCTCCGCTGCAACTCCTCAATCGCCTCACGAAGCCGATCCTCCGCCTCCCGAAGGCGGCTCTCCGCCGCTCCATCTGAGTTGTCTTGCGCCTGAGGCGGGGGTGATGATGGAGATTCGGCAGAGGATTTGGCGACGAAGGACGACATAATTGGAATTGATCGAGGGTTTGAAGCATCTGCAGCGGAAGCAAGAAAGAGAGAGAGAGACACCGAAGGAGAAAGAGTTTGGTAGATGATGATGGGTGACCCCTCTCAAGCCATGGTCCATTTTGAAACTGTTTTTAGATCCCTTATTTGGTTTTTCAATCAATCTCAAATACCCGGTGGGCATCCTATCCCATTCCGGTCTGGTCTTGTCCCATCCCAATTTTTTGGATTATTTTGGATTGATCAAACTCATCACAATCCCGTCTCATCCCAATCTATAGTGGGATGTGATCGAGATGAAACTTATTTATTTAATATTTATTATTATTAATTTTAATCAAACTACTTTTCTAAAGAAAAATTTTAAGATTTATTAAAATTAACAAAACATCTATTATTTGAAAATTTGTTAATATAATACATTTTGTTTAGATAGGAACTTCAGTTTGAATATTTTAGATCAAATAAAATTCATGAAAACTTATGTATTTTTTTTTCCACATTTTAGATTGATTATAGGACAATTATTCTTGCAGAAATAAAGGCAAATAATGGTTTGATTGCACTGTGAGTTATTTAGTTAGAAATTTGGTCAGTAAGCAATATTTTTCATTTTTAAACTTATATTAAGACAACTTGAGAACTTATTTATAAAAGATACAATTCCAAGCAATGTAAAATGAAAATTTACATGACATTTTATATTGTTATGATGAAATTTATGTGCACATAAATTAGGCATTATTGGTGTGAGCACTGTGAGATGAATTTTTTTGTTCTTCTTCATTAGAAGACTATTTAGTACATGTTCATCACGTTCCGTCTCAAACCCGTTTGGGATGTGGACGAGGTCGCGATGATGTTTATCCCATTCCGGTGCTAAACGAATGGGATGAGATAGAGATGAGGTCTGTCCCATCCCGTGCCCACCCCTATATACAAATGCTTGGAATGTTTAGCCTAGTTAGCTTAAAGTTGAAGAGAAAGCTTTATCTCAAAAACGCCACAGAATAAACCCTAGTTCCACAACTCAGAATCTAGCAATTTCTTTCCAAAATGATTAAAATCTCCCGTAATCATAGCTAAATTCCCATTAGAGTCGGTCATTTGCCCTTGAAGACCCAAATTTGGTAAAAATAAATCATTGAAATCATGATTTTGGTTAAGGTAGCGTAAGAAAATCTCTTATCAAGGTAAGTTTTGTCTTCCACTTGCTCTTTTTGGTAGCTATTTTACTCCGTAATGATTACAATCATCCCATTTCTCTATTGAATGCTAATTTGCAACTTCTTTTTTGAGAAATTATGTGATGCATCATTTAGTTTGGACAATAATAGTGTTAAGGAGTCACTCCAATTGGCGAAAACTTTATAAATCTATACAACTATGGTGTATTCTATTACACTCTACACATATAATTGAGAGGATTCATTCGAATATCACTCATATATGCATTCTACACAAATTTTCTATTTGTTGTGTTATGTTGTGAGTTTGGTATATTTATGTGCATGAGAACATAGGTTTTTTTTTGGTGTCATTTTCATGGCGTCCCTCCCATCTTTTCAAGACTGCGAGATTGAGAAAAATATATAAGAATTATAAGTGAATATTGAAAAATATTAAATATAATATTCTTAAATTGCATCGTTATACATTACATTATAAAAAATACTATAAGATAATGTAAAATAATGGGTTATTTCCCACTTGACCCCCATTTGTTCATCTCTATTCATGTTTGACCCCCATTTTGTTTTTGTATTCCGGTCTAACACTCATGACCATTTGTTCAACCATGTTGATTAACAAATTTCATCCCATTTTTTGAAAAGACAAATTTACCCCTCACGTGATACTCCAAATCAAACGTTTTTTTTCTTTTTTATTCCCACAATACCACTTACTTTTTTTTTTCTTTTTTTATTCCACAATCCCACCCACTCTCATTTTTTTAATCTCTCTCCCCAATAATCCACCATTTCTTTCTCTTTTTTAATATCTCTTCCACCAACGCAACCTCTCTATTTCATTCCTTTTAATATCTCTTTTTCTACCTCTCTATGTTAGAATATGTAAGAGGGCTTGCACTCAACATACTTACATAGTCAAGTCCAAGTTCAAGATTGATTCACATCTACAATAAAGAAAGTAGAAGAATAGGAAAGTCAAAATAGGACACAATTATAATATATTGTATAAGAAGTTTTAAGTGTTCTGTTTCTATTAGGTTATGTCAAAGTTAGCTTTATATAAGTTTGTATTCAATCAAGGAACAACAACAATAATATAATTCTCCAATTATTTTTCTTACATGGTATCAGAACAACTTTCTTTGGTGACCTAAGACTCCGGGGATTCAAGCTCTTCCCCGCCTCCGACGACTACTGTAGACGCAAGAGGCGGGGAATGGAGGACAGTAGCAGAAACATCCTCAAGAACAACAAGTTCAGCCATCACAAACCGTTCACGCCATCACAACGTGCTTAGTCGTCCTCTAGCCGATAGCCAATTATTTCACCTTGTCCACCAATCGACATACATCTAACCAACAGATCATGACCCTATTTTCTCTCGCTGTCAGCCACACAGAGCAGCAACAGGGGATCACAGAGAAACAACGAACCACACACAGAGATACAACTCGCTGCAACCACTTTGTGATCGCGATTGAATCTTGCCACCAAAGTTTCAACAACCAAGATTCTAAATTAGTCACTGTCAATTCAGCAACTCCATACTCCAACGACAACAAAGAGACCAATGTCTCCAACAAATCCAAGTTTCAGCAGCCAATTACTTCATCTCATCCGCACTTGTCTCCAACAACAACAAAGAGACCACCGTCTCCCCATCCTTTTCAATACCACAGCGGTTTCCGCCTACACACGACAGAATCAACTCATACACATCGTCATAGCACCATCGTTTTCTCATTAAAAAAAAGTTTGTTCTCAGTTCTTCCCGCAGCCAACAAACCCGTCACCATCGTCACAACATCTTTCATGCCAAAAACAAAGTGTTCACGCCCAAAACAGTGTGTTCACTTAGCAAATAAAGTGTTCACGCCCACCTTTCCCGTCGACAACTCTCTTCTTCCTCATCCTTCGCGGACAGCCAACGCAACAATTCACCTCCTCAAACGAAGCAACAACAAGGGAGGTCTTCGCTTCACTCTGTCTCAGTCACGTAGAGCAGACACAGTCATACAGGACAACTCAACAGTCACGTTCATCTTCTTCACCAACTTATTTATCTTATCTCTATCACGCAGCCACCAGAGCTTAATCGTAGCAGCACAACAGTTTCAGACTCGTTCTGCTTCACGGTCATGAAACAAACACAACAACAATACCTTCTTCGTCCCCTCTCCTATCTTTCTCTTGGTGCCTGTTGCAAAGCAAAACAAAGCACAAAGGAGTAGCACACATATGAGCTCGCAAGCACATTCTCTCCCTATGATCACCATCTCACCTCCAAAGTAGTTGCAGATCAATGAGAAAGCAAAGATTTTGGGAGGGAAGAAACAAAATTTTTAATTTGTCACTATTTGCACCTCCAGATTTACTCAGTACCACCACAACAGATTATTAAAAAAAAATCTCAACTTAACAAATAACAACAGCAACGTCTCTTTCTGGCGCACACGACAGCAACACTCAAACAGATGTAGACCACACAATTTTTCTCTCGTCATCTCTCTATCCTTGTCACATGTTCGATTGCAGATCAGATCGCACAGCAGGGAAGAAACGAATAAGAAGAAAAAGAGGGAAAAGAAAGAAATTTGAATCTCTTTCTCTTCGCTATTCACACCCATCATCTTTACTCAATACTACCAAAATCTGTATTGACTCGAATTGAGCAATACCAAAATCTGTGTTGTCTCAAATTGAGTCATGATTTCTTCATAAAGGAATCATCCAGAATTTTTCAGAGCAATACCAAAATATGTGTTGTCTCGAATTGAGCAATATCAAGACTTGAATTGAGACATGATTTCTTCATACAGGAATCATCCAGAATTTGACAATTGTGATGCCTCAAGTCAAACCATTAGTAGCTTCACTCGACAATCATGATTTATTCACCAAATTGGACTTCAAAGTTTCCTCCAAGCTGCACATTTCGTCTGCGTCTATATGTCCAGCTTGCAGGGGAGTGTTAGAATATGTATGGCTTGCACTCAACATAGCTAAGCTCGAGTCCAAGATTGCTTCACATCTACAAGAAGGAGAGTAGAAGAATAGAAAAGTCACAAATAAGAAAGTCAGAATAGTCAAAATAGGAAAGTCAAAATAGAACACAATTAGAATATCTTGTATAGAAAGTTTTAAGTTTCATGTTTCTATTAGGTTATGTCAAAGTTAGCTCTATATAAGTTTGTATTCAGTCAATGAACAACAACAATAATACAATTCTCCAATTTTTTTTTTACACTTTCCCCAACAAAACCCATCATTTATTTCTTTGTTTTCAATCTCTCTCTCTTCCCACAAACCGAACCTCTTTAATCTCTCATCTCAACTTTCAACTCCATTAAAACCACCACCAAAGGATAATAGTATCTAACAGCTACATATCGATCTATCTTTGCCTCATACATTTGTAAATTTAACGAAGTTGTTATGATATTTGATGGCATATTACTTAAGTTGAACATAACTCAAGTGTTATTTATTAGTTTAAATGTTTGAAAAACAAATAAATAAAATAAAATGTAAACAAAAAAATGAAAAAAAAAAAACTTAAGCTAGAGTGTGGATGTTAAACTATATATGGAAAAGCTTATATAGGCTTAAATGGCCTTACCTCTTTGCTATATTCATACAACTAGGTTATTAGAAGATTGGAATGTTGGTGTCAGACAGTGGTGGAGCCATCTAAAGGCCAAAGGGAGCAGTTGCCCCCCATAACTTTGATTTTGAAAATAGATTATCAGAATTCACAGGGAGCAACCCACTCATCCATATCAGATTTTGAATAGATTTTGATTTTTCTTGTCAACTAAATTCATTAATGACTTTATGTGATTATCATAATTCACAATGCCAATTACAAATTATTTTCTCTTTGAATGTCCCTCATTCCAATTCTCGCTTGTGTCACCTATTGGAGTAGCTTCCACCAACATAAATGCAATATGCACAATAGGGAGTCAAGCTTCAACTAATTCATTTTCTAATCACGAGTTTGAGATGCAGTCTCAAACCTCCACCATCATAGTTGGCAACCGCTTCTACTAGAGAAATGGTTTGTGAGGAAGATAAAAGAGAAGAGAATGGGAAAAGGATAATAGAGATTACAGAGAGTGAGAGGGTTTGTGGGGGAGAGAGAAAAAAATAATGTGAAAAGGATAGTGATTACAAAGATGGTGAGATGGCTTGTGAGAGTGTGAAGAGAATGACGATGGTGAGGGTTTGTGAGGGTGGTGAGTATTCTGTGAGTTAAAAAAAATTGTTCGGTTTGGAAAATTAAGCAGGGGCAAATTTGCCTTTTCAAAACAATTGGATGGAATTTGTTACTCAACATGGTTGAACAAACGGTCATGGGTGTTAGACTGGAATACAAGAACAAATGGGGGTCAAACAATAATACACATAAACAAACAGGGTTCAAATGGGAAATAACCCTAAAATAATCAAAGTTCAGTTTATAAAGGCATTTCCATTATCACCTAAATAATGCATTTTATCATCCCCAGGAATTCTAAGAAAATTCGATGCACCAAGGTGAAGAGAAGTATCAAGATCATAAAAGTTTATTTCAGTGTTATTTCTCTAATCTTTGGTTGATTGATGATCGAGATCAACCAAATGTTTAGGCGTACACAGGTTCGTAACGCCTATAGTATTCATTATGTACCCCTTTTCCTATAGTGTTCATTATGTACCCATAATCTTTGGTTGATTAATGAACAATCACTACTTCAGGCATCTTCAAACAAATCTAAGAAAATACAGTTGGCATGTCAAAATTAATATGATCTGTTGCACTGTAATTTATTAATTAGTAGAGGTTATTAATTTGTAGAACATCTACTTAAAAAAATTATGACACTACTTATAGGTCTAGAAAGTCTTCATCATGATAATTTAGTCTTTTATATTTATCGTTTGTACGTTGCCAATGAGTTTGGTATACATCTCCAATAAAACAAGCAATAAAACAAGAACCTGCAACTTCCATTGATCAATTTCCAATTCATCACCCAATTCTGTTAGTGCCCTCTTAAATCCAGATGAGGAGTAACAAATTGCCCATGAGAAAGTACTGGATGAAGATCTCATAGCAATTGCATCGTCACAAAACCATCATGAAGAGGAAGTCGAAGAAGATATGGATGATGACCCCCCTTTTGTCTAACAAAGATAAATTAGGCGTCATCGACTCATATATTTCTCTTTTTGACCATTCAAATCCCATCCATGTTATAGCTCATAAGGTACTTCGAGGTATATAGTTATAGATCAGGACAACCGGAAAGAAACATGTTACTCTAGATAGATGGTTCTCTAAGGAACGTGATTATGCTAATTAAATTTTTTGATATTTTGTATTAATTGTTATATAGCAAAATTATTAAATTATACCTATAAAACGCCGTTGGTTGCATGAAATTTAATTTTCATAGGTTATTAATTATTGAGATATTAACTAAGAGATGTTAGATTGTACCTTCAGCTCTGATACTAATTTGTTGTGTCATATACAACTTTGATACTACACATTTTTTGCGGAGGGTGCGCAAGCCTTTACACTAAATACGAACAAATTTGACACTTAGTAGAAGTGGACAAATGCAAGAGAAGATGCAAAACTACAACTAGAGATAACAATTTAACATGGTTTAGCAAATGTCTACTCGACCAAATAATAATTACTATTGTCAAGGACAAATTACAAGAAGTTTACAACTTGATTCTCACACAAACTAATGACATCCACTCAAATAATTGCACAAAACGTACACAAAATACCTCATAAGATACCAAACTCAATTCCAAATGAGGATGCACTCACCTCACAAACAACTGATCCCACCACAACCAAAATCAAATGAACAAATGAGGATACTTCAAACAAAGGACCAAATGTCCTTATGTAGCCAAATTAAGAAGGTGGGTTGGGTCGCCATATGGGATGCCACTTAGTTGTCCATATAAGTAAAAAAAAACTTGGCTTCTAAGAAACACAAATGGACAGTGGGTGGAAACCCCACTTCCTTCCATTACCTTTGTAATATCCGCCCAATTCACTTACCAATATACTTGCATTATTTTAGAAGTTAATAATATTTATTGGAAGTAATTATTAATTGATAATAATTCATTGATAATAATTACAAGTAATAATAGTTTATGATTTTTAGTTTCAAACTTAGGTTTAGGCTGGTGGTGGGTAAGAGATAAGGGATGAGTGTGTTTAGCTAATGAAACCCTAAATTTTTATTTAAAAAGAAACCCTAGTTTTTTTTTTCCTCTTTGCACACACACAAAAGAAAAAAAAAACCTGCGTTGAAAGGGTGGGAGGCGCTTGGAAAGAGGAACCTTGGATTCTTGCAAAAATCAGTGAGTACAACTCTAACCTTGTTAAGTTTTTTTGTACTATTAGGGGTGGGCACGGGACGTGATGAGACGAGATATACCCATCCCTATCCCATCCCGTTCATACGGGATCGGGACGGGACGGGATGGGACGGGATGGGAAAAACCCCATCCCGACCTCGTCCCATCCCAAACGGGTTCGGGACGGGACGGGATCAGCAGGTACCCCATTTCAATTCAAAGGCTGACTTAATTTGTGAACAACAGGAAACTTTTACTTCTAAAATAAAAGCTTTTACAGTGAGGGTATGTGCATACAATATATGACATGATTGCAGCCGGGTTGAACCCCGGCCCTCGGTCATTTCATGGTTTAATTGTTTCCCATGCCCTCACTGGTGATCATGAAGGGGCGGTAATTGGGTTTTTTTCAATTTACTGCAAAGTTTGGTTTCTTGAATGAACACTTGTTTTGTTTGAGTTAGAGAACATGGGTAGTTGTTATGCAATAGTTGAAAAACCCATTCTGCACTGGTTGAAAAATTGATACTTATGATCACTGAAAGAATTCAACTTGCATCTTCAATTTCAATAAGTTTGGATCCTGTTGTGCAGTGTGTTGTTTCTTAAAAAAGAATATGTGCACCATGTTTTTGGAGGATTGGAATTTGAAACAAATTATCTTTTTGATTTGTTGCATCTTATGCACATGGAAGAAAAAAAGGGGCAGATTTTTCAAAACACGCGTGTTGTGCACTGGATGCTGATAAAAAGTGGTTCCTGTCCTAGTATTATTTGGTGACTCCCTATGATATATGCAGATGCAATCATTGCGAAGGGAGTTGAGTTCAGGTATTCTTCCTCTTCATGAGACGTTCGTGGCACTAATTCGGCTGTTTGGTTCTAAAGGGTATGCTACTAGAGGTTTAGAAATTCTTGCTGCTATGGAAAAGTTAAAGTTTGACATTCGTCGAGCCTGGATCGTTCTCGTTGGTATGAACCCTTTTCTCATTTAAGATCTACTGCACATGAAGTTTTATATTTAGAGTATGATGAAAATTGATATTGTTGTTGAAACCAGAGGAACTTGTTAGAAACAGTCATTTGGAGGATGCCAATAGTGTGTTTATGAGGGGTGCACAAGGTGGTCTGAGAGCAACTGACGAGCTATATGATCTCATAATTGAGGAAGACTGTAAGGCTGGGGATCATTCAAATGCTTTAACAATTGCATATGAAATGGAAGCTGCTGGGAGAATGGCGACTACATTTCATTTTAATTGTCTTCTCAGTGTACAGGTAAGTGAATATGTACTCTTCTAGTGGTTCAGGTATTATGCAATCTTGTATCCTCTTAATAAGTTAGGTCTTTGAATTTTACAATAAACTGTGCTACTCGTTTGCTTATTACACGAATATAGTATATTCTAGATTTCAATTCAAAGGCTGACTTAATGGGTTTTACATTGTAGTTTACATAACTCGAAATCATTTCTTCATTAATATTGTATGCACATACCCTCACTGTCAATGCTCTAAAGTCTAACTCGAAAGGAATAGAGAATAGACTAGCATCCACAATTCTAAAATAAATAATTAAATAAAAATATTAATAATTAATATTAATAAATTAGTTCGGGACGGGACGGGATTGAAAATCTTCATCCCATCCCATCCCATTCTAGATCGGGACGGGACGGGATCGGGATGAAATTATTCAATCCCATTAAGACCAGAAAAAATCGGGACGAGACGGGACGGGATCGGGACGGGAACGGGATCGCGGGATGGGATGCCCACCCCTATGTACTATGATTGATTAGGCTTAATGATTGTCAGAACTATGGTTCTACGCACCCAAAGGGTTCACAACGAGGAACCAACTTTGTAACATGAGGATCATCTCCAATATGAACTTCGTATTGATTTTGGTATACTGCCTCCTGGTAAAAGGTCAACTATGTTTTGGTTTTTGGCATGTAAATCATTGCTTTTAAACTTTATCAACTTTGGGTGAAAAACGAAATGAAGATTTTGAGAAAATCACATGGGTTTCAGTTTTGTGTCTGATAGTGTTGGGTTCATTTTTTTTGTTGCAGTTTTGTGTGTATGGGTTTCCCCAAATAATCACATGGGTTTCAGTTTTTGTGTCTGACAGTGTTGGTTTCATTATATATATATTTTGTTACAGTTTTGTGAATAATCACATGGATTTGAAGCCAAGCCCATTTGTTGATCCGAACTATGTCTCCTACAATCTGATGGCATCAACTAGATCGTTAATGAGGCCTATATGTTAAATAGTCTGAATAACTTGGGGGCACCGAAACTATTCTTGGAACCATTTGAGCTGAAATTTTGATTTTATAATTAAGCAAGAAAGTAAAGGTGGATTTCCATAAGGATAGTCAGGGTATCTTAATTTGGGGTATAGCTAGTTAATGAAACTTGTTTTCTTGTCACGCGTATGTCACTATGATAAAAGAATGCTTGTGCTTGCGACACACTTGCTTTCATTCTTTTCTGAAGGAGATGGCAAAATAGATTTTGTCATGTTGTGAATATCACCTTGGTAATGTTTTATGTATATGGTTATTGTAAGGGGAATGTGAAGTGATGTTAATTGATTTGGAAAAGTAATGGCTCAAATAAAATACTTGGTAAATGTTCTTTTTGTTCCACAACTCCAGAAAAAAAATGTGAAAAGAAAAGAAACTTTTGTATACAGACTTGCTTGTAAACGTGTGATATTATTATGGGTATGCAGACTTGCTTGCATATCGGTGCACCGTTCCATGTGAGTTCGGTTGTACGTGTAGATTTAGGAAGAATACTTGCCAGTGATCGAACTTCGGGTGAGATGACATGACACTCGAGGTGGCACCCCACTTGGGTCATGTACGCTCCGAGTGGCTTCGATGGCAAGGGAGGCACACTTGGGTGAGGTGTGTTCGGCACAGGAGGAGAGTGCGATTGTGGAAAAGAAGCCAAGAATTAGAAAACAAAAATAAATAATTAAATAAAACCATTGAATTGAGCATGCCATGAAATTGTGCATAGATTATTTTAGTTTGTACTAGGTTAGCCTTGAGGGAAGAAACTAACAGCTCATTCGAACCTCGGATGAGAACTACCTGTCTTCCTTAAGGTGAAATTTGCATTTTGTCCTTTTATATTTAATTGTCTTGATTTGTAAGTTTGCTCACACCAGTATGATTATACTAACCCAGATTTTGTATTGTTTTACAAATTTTGGTACGTTCTTAATGAGCGTAGCCCCAGAGAACCACCAGGGTTAATTGGAGCGTAAGGACGGATAGTAGCTGCGTGGCGATAGTGAGGAGTCGACACGTTTTATTCTTTTTAGATCTTCATTATTATTCCTAGGTAATCAGATGTAGGATTTGGATATAAATGCTCAGTTTTGTCAGATATTTATTTGGGGAATTTATTATTGAAATTTTCATTTATTCGTTGTGGACCTAATTTTTTTTAGGAAGAATATTGAGGAAGCTTATTAGTTGTTTTCTACCTTATGACTGTACCATTTAATGTGTTCCTGTTATGCCTTGGTTTTCGGACAATCTATTTATTTATGTTGTTCAAAAATCGGGGCGTGACAACCTTTTTCATTATTCTTTACTTTTTCACCATTTTCATTTCCTTAATCATACAAAGCCAACTTAGTCACCAAATCTCTCATCTTTATTTGATTAATCAATAAGCACGCATAAACAAAATCAGTCAACAATTTCGGCTCAATAAATCTCCAGCCACCAATGATGTTGTAAGGGTGCTTTTTCAAGCTCCAAAGGAAGTCCCAAAACCCAACCAGTTTGTGGTTTCAACAACAATTGCTAGAAAAGATAATGACCTTAGTTCATTTGGGTGGAGCTAGGCACTCAAAATAGTCATGCCTACAATAATGTCTCTTCTTGCCTAGCCCAAATCACTACTTTGACCCTGGTTTGAACATCTAACAAACATATAATACAAAAAAGGTTATTCTCTTACCCCTCCCACAAAAAAAAAAAAAAGTTTAAGGTTTTGTTGAATGACTAATTGGAGCACATCCACCCTCAACCTAAATTTGTTTTTCCCTTTTGAGTTTGAGTTTTTGCTATCCATTGGCGATGCTCTTAAAAATGACATTCGGTGCACCATAATAACATGAGGTCATGGTGGACTTACTATGACAAAAGAAAGTCTACTGTCTATTTTGGTTATCTATGACAACAAAAGAAAATCTTTAATATATGGGTTCGTCTATGTTTCTCTTTGTTACCTTCTATAATATAAATAATTTAATCAATTTCCACAAATCCAATACAAATTTGTGAAAGGGGTGCTTTAAAAAAATATTTAATAGTGTTTTATGCAATGTCTAATAAGAAAAAACATTAATTTAAAGATATTCTAATTTTGTTGTCCACACATTTTGAATTTTTGAAATTTTTGGGAAAAAATTTCTCGACGCCGCCCGACACCACCTCATAGCCTGCACACGAGATTGCTGACCAATAGACATGTTTCAAGCAAGAATATTGTCGCCAACTTAAACATTCACATCTCTAGGTGTGAAGTTTTTACCAATTAGGCTTAACTAGTGTGAGAGTAATTGCACGCTCAAATCGAGCCATGTCTCAAAGAAGAATTGTAAATTGGTAAATTCACCACACTTTACAATGGTGGTGTATGCTCTATTTATACAGGAGATGTCTTACAATCATGTGGAGAGGTTTCCTCTCAATCAATATTACAATACAAAGATTTTTTTCTCAATGAAAAACAAAATAGGAAAAGAAAATAATGCAAACACCATAAATTACAAATTGACATTGGACAAGTGCTATGAATGGAGGATATTGAATAACCTTTGATTGATTAGGAGATGACATATAAGATTTCCATGTATAGACGTATGAATATCCTTGATTGAGGATATGTTTTATATTTGATTGAGGATCATGATTCTACTACATATGGAACTTGAGAATCCTTGATATGTTGAGAATCTTTTGATGATCTATTGTTAGTCTTGCTATCCATTGGTTCAATAACCTTAATACTCCCCTTCAAACTAGGTTGAGGCATACCAAAAGCCCTATATTGGTATGTAAACTCTTAAATATCTCCCGAAAAAATGGCTTAGTGAAAAAACTGCAAACTGTTGTAGGGAGTCAACAAATCTTGTGACAAGTAATGCCACACCCCGATTTTCGAGAAACGAAAATCTTTATTTTCACGTAGGATTATCCGTTTCCCCCAAATTTGGGACGTGAAATTCAATAACATAAGAGCATTTAGCAACAATACTAAGACAATTTAATAATTGAAACAAGCTAAAATAAATCTAACCAGGAAACTCTTTGACGACGTTGGCCCCACTAACCAAACTCCAATAACGGTGCCCAAAAATCTCTAAACCTGAAAGGCTAATCGGCTATATTCTCAAAAGAATATACCCAAGAAGCAAAAACTCACTTGGGTCAACAATTAAGCTGATATGAGTAATCTCCATCTCAAAATCAATACATCAGCAAGTGATAACATAAAATTAAACACAAAGAACAACCACACAAACATGTAGTTCCTCGATGAGGTAACGGTGTCATGCAAGAAAATCACAGTTCACAAAATTCAGTTCCTCAACAAGGCCATCATGTCATCCTAATACGTTTTTATCATTATTAAAATAAATATTTATTTTCCTGTACTTACTCTGTAATGGTTAACCATGGCAAGTTTGACCTGCAATAATGTTTGTAGATTTGTTATCTTGTATGAAAATGGTTAGAAACAATATGATTATGACTTCTCAAATAATTGGTATTTTATCAATTTTAAGAACTAAGGTCCATACATTATTTGACTTAATTATATTATTCGTTGTTATTGGATTGATCACTTAGACGATACTACATTCGCACCACCTCCGTGCCGAACATACATGTCCATATGTCCCTCTAATATAAATGATGACTTCTCCGTCATCCATGCCCAAATGGGGACACATCACATACGGGTAGACATCGCCGGATACTCCTAACTATATGAGTAACAAAAAGCCACTCTTGGGCTTTCAATGCACATAAGTCACGTCACATTTTTTATGGATAAATATCAAGCCTATTTTAGGCATTTCAAAACCACACTCTTTTCGCAAGACCCAACCCAAAGATAATTTAGTTTCTCTATAAAAAAAAGGGTGCCCTAGTCTGCAAGACCCAACCCGAAAGTAATTTAGTTTCTCTATAAGAGAGGGAAAAACATAAACAATAAGAAATGTGGTAATTCTAAGTGAAACAATTCCAATTGATTTAACATTTAAGGACTCACAGTTTATTAATATCATTTATCGTGATATCTCAATTTTATTTCACAATGACACTTTGTCATTAATAAGTAAATAAACCCATTCTTTTGGGAAACCTGCATTTCATATATAAACATTATGTAACAAAAATGGATCAAACCTCATTCAATATAAGGAATTTAGGCTCCTTAACAAGTCAATTGGCATAATAATACAATTATTCAAATTTATCTCATCAAAATATAAGTTTTCACAAATTAATTCCTCAAACAATTACTTAGAACGAAGTAGATCAAATTTCTATAAAGTAAATACAAAAGTATCTCAAGAACATGCATGATCGAAACATATCCAAACCCAAATAAGCAAATTTGCAAACATATGCACAATTCAGTCCACGCCACACCACACACACATAACCACTCTTACTACCAAAATTGATAAACCCAATGATCATTAAATGTTAAGAAATCTAACCTTGTGAGCCACACCAGATCCATGTTCCACCATTTTCGCTGTTTTTTATTTTTATATTTTAGAGAGAAATCCAAACAAAGAAAAAAAATACTTATATACACAGCCATGAAGCCCTTCAAAATGTCAAAAGCAATAACATGGCATTACGAACAACTCATGATGTTTTCCCAACAAGAAACAATGAAATATTTGAATCAACACACCCTTAAAAGAAGCATGAGATAAGCTTATATACCATAGGCACCCCAATAGCATCCATAACCACCAGATGTCCAGATAAATAAGATGGCTGAAAGATCCTTTGGTTCCTGTCTTGCCAGAAAACACAAACTATCTATAAGGGATTAGAGACCATACCACGTTGTTTTTGTCCTTAACATTGGCTTGGCACCTCCTACCAATGGATCTAGGCATTACCCAACCAAATGCATAAATGATTACTCACAACATGATGAATGAAGTACTACGTATAATAATTTATCCATGAATTTATTTTTGTTATTGAGAATGTATCTGAAAGCAACTCCATTATCATCTTTAGGAATTAATAGAGTTTCTTCTTCAGTAAGATTCTTCAACCCTACACTTAAGTACTGCAATCGATTTCCCAAAGAACACCTCATGGTTTTTCAGTGAAACCCACAACTCTATAATTGAAGTTGTCTACAATTTAAAAGTTCTGTTTACCTGTACCAACCACCAGAAAGTATTTGGAATTGCATAAAAAAAACCCTAAAATTTTACATTAAGAAAACCCAATGCATACTACCAACCACCATTCATTAATATTCAATAGGAAATGAAACCCACTATACACACAGATGGAATGTGTGCCATACCCATTCACAGAAATAACATCAAATGCACGAGAAAAAAATAAAATTGAAATCCAAAGACACACCCAACAAAACCCATTATGCAATGAATTCTAAAACCCACATCAAAACAGCCCATTCATTCTCCTTTTTAACCACCCATTTGAACTAGATCAAGTACAAACAATTTGAAACAAATAATATCCAAATCAAGATTTTGTTCATTTCCTCCAGTTCCAAACTTCAGCCAAAAAAAAAAAAATACTATATTTCCCCCCAATTTTCTCCCCACTCTTCAACTAAAGCCTACAATATTTCATAATTTCAAACAAAACTCATTTATCAATTTCTTCCATTTCGCCGTAAAAATGAAACCTTCAATAAAAAAAAAATCCAACACAAAAGGCACAAACAATACAACAAACAAAGAGAAAGAGAGAGAGGGAAGTGAGATGAATACAATCCAACATAAAAGGCACAAACAATACAATCTAACACCCTCGCCACACAAGACCTTCACGAAGAGCCCTCTCTCATGCAACACCTTTCACACCACACCATCAAATCCCCTGCCTGCGAACCTGTTTCTGGCGCTGAAATCAAATGGGAAGGAGAGGGAAGTGAGGTGAATGAAAAAGGAAGATGATGAAACAACTTGGCCGGTGGGGAGCTGTTGCTACGCCCGGTCACAACCGAGCTTGTGGCTGGAGAAGAAAGGAAGGAAAAAAAAGGAAATTGTTTTATTTTTATAATATGGATGAATATTCGCCTCCACTGAAATTCTCAGGGCACCCACCCTATCAACTCACGAAAATAAATTCCTAAAATTTAAAATTTAAATAAATTCAACTCTATTATAATTAATTTAAAATAAAATAAATTAACTTTATGAAATTTAGGGGTGTTACATCATACGCATGTTAAATGGAATAACGTCCCAAGATTCGGAAGGCAAGAGAGTTAGGTGAATGCGAAAAATACAATTTGACAAACGAACTAGGATTTTAAATGAACTTTAGGTATATAAATTTTTATTGTCATTGAAAAAGTACGGGTGTTACAAGTAATCCAAGTGCAATTTTTTTTCGCACAAAGTGATAATCAATTTCTATATGCTCTGTAGGTGCATGAAATACCAAATTCACTGGTATATAAAGAACACTTAAATTGTCATAAAAATAGAAGGTGAATGAGGGAGAGAAATTCCAATATCACGCAAAATGAAAAAAAAAAAATCGAGTGAGTTCAATTGCTGCGAAGGCCATGGAATGATACTCTGCTTTAGAACTAGAATGAGCCACAGTTGGTTGACGTTGACGTTTAACACTCCATGAAATGCAACTAGAACCAAGAGTAATCCCAACACCTCCACCCCTTTTTTATATCACCATCACCACCAAACACCAAGGACTACCACCAAGGCTCACCCATATAGCATCTCCACCAATGAATAGATGGATCCCAAATCCAATTTTGTCGACATCAAGATCTTGTTCATGTAGGAGTACAAGAAGTAACAATGCATCTCGTACTCCTCCGATCGACCCATTCATGAATTTTGAACCCTCCGTCAATGTTCAACCCTCACACGAAGAACATCACACTGACAATGACATCCATATGAAAACTCTTCTTGATCAGGATGTGGATGTTCATAATCCCGTTGAATTCACTTTCTGCCAATGAAAAGGATGAGAAAGTCCATTACGAAAGCTCATGTATTCTATACGAAGATGTGGTGGGCGTATATCGAAGTTGCGATCAAGGTAATATCCCTAATAGTCATTTTTACTAGTAGTTGATGTTTTAGAAGACGATAATCACATACACTTGTTGCAATGTAAGATGCAGCATGTTAAGAAAACAACTTTCAAATATAAAGGGAGTTGGAAGGAATTGCATGGTCTGTGGAAAACATTATAAGAAAAGCACGAGCATACAAAATTGATGGAAATAGTGATTTTCTCTCACTATTTGAATATCATGATAACTGAGTTGATCGTCAGTTGTTAGTCATGTTGCTTGAGCAATGTTGGAATATCATGCATATGTTTTCACCTACCTCAGTTTGATATACCGTTTACGCTCTATAATTTTACGTGTCTTCTTGGTCTTTCGATCATGATGGGCAATGCATTAATGTACGAGTCCATCGTGTTGTCACTACTGCAATACAACGAATATTTCTAAATTTGGATCATATCCATTATGATTCAAGGGGGATTAAGTTGAGTTGGTTTGTGAGTATATTGTCGATAACGACATCCAGGAATGGAGATAAAGTTGCGAAATATATGATATTCAGAGCGTTGGTGTTTTGAAGATTGAGAAGTGTTTTTAGTATATAACTGTGATTTGCTCAAGCATTTGTATTTACTGACAGTGCGCGACGTAAACTCTATTCATGAGTTTGATTGGGGGAGCTCAATATTTTGTCAACTCTATATAATGCTTGAGATTGTTAGTCGATTGAAGAAGAAGATGTTATCTGGCACGTGGATGATATTGTTTGTAAGTAAATTTACAGTTTTTTTTACATGATATTTATTTTATTAATTGTATTAAGAATATGTTTATACTATAGTTTATAATATAGTCTATATTAAGCAAATGCATATACTATAGTTTAAATCTATATACTATAGTAATTATATTAAGCATATGTATATATTATACTTAATTTTATAGTTCACATTAAGCAAATGCACATACTATAGTTTACATGTATAATTTAAATTAGTCACTATTCAAAATACTATATATTTATTTTCAGGCACAATGGAGCACTTTTGTATCACAATATAAAATGACCATGTTTTTGTAAGAAACACTAAATTGTTTTACATGATTGAAGATATTTTGTACTTGGCCACAGAGAAGTCACATACCATTAATAAATTGCAGAGAAAAAATGTTGATTTGAATGTAGAAGTGCATCACTTAACAAGAGCTTTGTCGCAACTAACAACACGTGCAACTGAAACTCCTCCGTCTTCTGGTCGCAAGTCGATTGATAGTCGTGACACCTTTTGGGAAAGTCATGTACATCACTTTCTCTTGGTTTAGGGACATTTACTGCCCCTTCTGAAGACGGTCGAGGTTTTCTACACATGTCCAATCTCGATAGGTTCAAGGATCTCCGTATGGCCAATACCCGAATTTTCTGCAAATGGGAGTATCTTGGAACGACATTCCATAAACATTTTTCAATTCCCAGAGTATGCATTCTGAAGGTCACAATATACCTAAATATGTGTTTGAGGCCAGCCGAATCGCATGGGCAAATTATTGACGTGGATTAATGAAATCTATACTATTATGTGGATTATAATTTTTGTATACATGTGAATTAATTAACAAATTATAGAATTATGATTTTACCATGTGGATTAAAAATTATTGAGTGGATTACATAATAAAGAAGATGCATTCCATAATAAAAAAACGTACATTTAAATCAATTACATAATAAAGAAGATATTTTTCATAATAAAAGAAATATGCATTTAATTGAGTTATAGAATAAAAAATGCATTTCATAAACAAATCACTGCTCTAATTATTGATTTGTTGAATTGCAACATTCACTAATTTATCAATGGACTTTAGATTTCAATTTTGTTGTGCACTATATTCAACCAACGCATCTAGGTATCTTTCCTTTGTAGATGTACACCAATATCACGTTGGCTCTGTTTTCTGCAACTCTAGTCACTAGCAATTGTTGTTTATTTCGCAAATTTTCTTCAACATATTGACTTTCATGCATCTGCACAATTGTGCCTTGAAGTTCATCGATTTCTGCTTTAAGTGATGCAACATAAGTAGGTTGAATATTTTTCTTCATACTTGCGTATACCTTCATGCATCCGAATCTACCCACAACAACTCTTATTTGAAATCGTTATATAATTCTAACATACGGGTTCTTAAAAAATGCACATCAAAATCAAATTTATGAAGATTATCAATGTTATGACATGACTTTGATAACCTTGTATACACTGATCATCAATCTCAAAATACTAAACTTATGAGGCCATTCTATGGAACAACTCCTGCATAGTTTCTAACGCTTCAACATTGACGGTTTCATTGTCCATCAAATTAATGTCAAGATCTTGTGGACACTTTTAATAAAATTTGGCTAATGCAATGTTATTTCTATTGTGTCCTTGACCATCCAACATCTTGAGACGATCAGGGCGAAAAATCACCCCATACCACACACCTTTTTCCACCACTTAGTTGGGTGGTATTGAGGAGATCTATGTTGATCAGTATTTGTCATTTCAAAATAAAATTACAATTACTGAAATGTAGAAAAAAAAAACTTTAGATGAAAAGTGAAGATGGTGTGGTGTGTGTAGTGGAATGATAGGGAGGGGGTTATTGGAGAGGAGGGGTATGATAGCTGTAAAAAAAAAAAATATATATATATATATATATTTACCCGCACCTGTTGAAGGAGCATGTGGGCTTTTAAACACCACGCAACCCTTTGAGGGTGCAGATAAATTCCTTTTTATAAAAAAAAAACCTATCTGCTTTTTGTATATGCATCAGTTTGGAATATCCTTCTACCATTCTTCTACATGTGGATGTCTAGGGAAGGAAGAATTCAAAATTTTAATTTAGAAGACCATTGAGTGACTTTTTGGATGCAAAATTTTAGAGTTTTTTTTATGACTGCATCTCCAAAGGTCTTCTAAACCACACTTCTAAAATTTAGTAGCCAAAAACTCACCAAGTGGTCTTCTATCTCCACGTCTAAATTAAAATTTAGAACCCTTCATTTTCCCAAACATCCACAGGTAAAAGAGTGGTAGAAGGGAGTTCTAAATTGATGCGTATATAAAAAGCAAACAAGTGGCATTTGAAAACAAATTAATTCACGCCTCTTTAAGGGTCGTGGAGGTTGCTTGGACCACACGTTCTTTGAAGGGCTGCAGAGGAGATGTGCAGATGCAAGATTCTTCAAAATTCATGCAAAAAGTTAATATATATATAAACTTGTGGTGTGGCCCTATTTTATTAATGGTTCATCTTCTATATTTTGATTAATTTGTGCTCTAAAATTTAGAAACCCTTCTAAATGATTCATAATGACAAATTTAATACTTTTTTTTGTTTACAAGGGATCCATAGGTGACTATTGAAGATGTATACAAGTTTCACAATTCAACCAAATACGTTTACGGGAGATTTCAAAGTAGGTTGAACAAAAAATCGACCAAACCGATTAAACCGACCGAACAGATCGGTTCGGTTTTAAAAAATTCAAAACCGAAGTGGTCAGTTCAATTTTTGGATTCTATGTGATTTTAACCGACAAAACCGAATATATATAACAAATAATAAATATTTTATACAAAAATAATATAATATGTTTAAAATAGTTGTTCGGTTCAGTTTTATTTTGGTTTTAGTTTGATTTTAGTCGGTTCGGTGCGTATAAATTAGAATCGGTTCGATTTTGTTAATGGTCGGTTCAGTTTTGATTTGAAAATTTTGAAACCGACCAAAGTCGGTTTGGTTCACGATTTAGGTGAAAAATCAAACCGACGATTCGGTTTTCAACCCTATTTCAAAGGTTTTGCACGTAATTTACCAACTCAATGGATCAAAATTCCCATATCATTATTTCTTTGATGAATTTTTTTAAGGAAATAGGGTGATGGATGTGGATGTTAATGCTAGGGATGGGCATCCCATCCCTCAATTCTGACCACGTCCCGATTTTTTTGGGTTATTTTAGGATTAATCAAACTCATCCCGATCCCATACAGTCCCGATATAGAGTGGGATGAGATCGGGATGAAGATTTTCAATCCCACCAATCCTGTCCCGTCCCGAATTTATTTATTTAATATTTATTATTATTAATTTTTATCAAATTACTCTTCTAAAGGAAAGTTTAGGATGTGTTTAAATTAAATTAAAACATATTCTTTTTGAAAATTTATCTGTTTGATTTGACACTCTTTGTTTAGGTAGAAACTTCAATTCGGATATTTTAGGTAAAATAGAACCCATGAAAATGTTATGATTTTTCACATTTTAGATTGGTTATAAGACAATTATTCTTATAAAAAATAAAGGCAAGTAATGATTTGGGTTAGTTTTGCACTATGAGTATGTAGTTGAAGAACATTGTTCTTAATTGTATATTGTATATTGTATAAATGATATTTCAACTATTGCGGAAATATGAAAGACATATCTATGGAGATGCTCTTTCAATCTCCTATCGTTCACTACACAAATTTAATTTCATTGTAAGCCTCCATAAATTTATATGACATTTAATATTGTTATGATGAAAGTTATATTTACATAAATTTGACATTATTGGTGTGTGAGCAATGTGAGATGAAATTCTTTTGTTATTTTTCATTGGAGGACTATTTAGTACATGCTCATCCAATTTCGTCCTGAACTCGTTTGGAATGGGACGTGGTTAGGATGAGGTCTATCCTGTCCCGACCCATCTCAGTCCAAAATGAATGGGATAGGGACAAACCATCCCATCTCGTGCCCACTCCCTACTTAAATGTGGGGACTTGCTATACTTCATGACGTAATTCCATTAACTTGCACTTTCAATTTAATTATTTGGATTTTCTAGAGAGCCAAGTCTGGTTCAATACCGTCCATCATCATTGAGATGCGCATATCTGGGATGATGGACGGTATTGGGCCAAGTCTGGCACCGGCCTGGCTCCCAAGAATTTTCAAATTATCACATTCTATTCCAACAACAATTCTAGTCAGCCTTGTTTGTCGACCTCTTTTGGGTTTTTTTTCTTGAATTTTTTTTTACAATTCCACCCCTTCTATAAGTGGTGTTTGTGGTTGTGTTTTAAATATGAGGGGTAAAAAATGAAAAAAAACTAAGAAAAATGCTAAAAAATGCCAGCAAACACGGCTGGCTAGACTTGCTCCTATTCCAAACTCTTGAAATCTGTAACGAGTAATTTTAGCCAGCCTTTTTGGTGGCCTTGTTTTGGTGTTTTTACACTTTTTGCCTCTCCTTTTTAAAACACAACCACAAACTATCTGTGCAAAGGGTAAAAGTGTAAGAAAACCCCTAACCGAAAAATGACCAGCGAACGAGGTTGGCTAGAATTTTTTTTATCTGTAACACTGTCCCTTCTTGGCTTCTTGCATAGATTTCTTCCCTCATCACTTCCCACTCCCATGTTTCTGAGGTTCACAGTCACTCTACTAACCCAAGCTAAAGCTATGCTGTGATTTTCCACACAAAAAACAGCATCCATGGCCTTGTTTTCTCCTCCTCTTCCTCCATCTCATCTTCCAACCCTTTCTACCACCTTCTCTTCCAAACCCCATTTCAGTCTCAAGCCCACCCATCTCCCTGTTAACTCCAAAAGAAATTTGGGTTTGTTGTCAAGAAAAGTGTCTGAAAATGGAGAAGCAAGTGTGGGTTCTGCAGCAGCTGCTGTTGTTGCAGAGGAAGTGAAGAAGGTGGAGAAAGAGGAGGCTTCTCTTGGGTCTAATGGTGCTGCTCAAGTGGTTGTCAAGGATCCCCCTAAATTTGGAGATGCCAGGTGGGTTGGAGGGACTTGGGATTTGAAGCAGTTTGAGAAAGATGGGAAAACCAACTGGGATTCTGTTATTGATGCAGGTGAACTTCTTCTTTAATTTTTATGTAATTGTTATTTTTTTGTTTATTTATTTGGGGGTATTACAGTTTATTTCTACTTATGGCATTTGGTGAGTGTTTGTTTGACTGTTTTATTTTTAATTTCAGTGTAGGATAGAAAACGTGAATGTTGATTATGGAAATGAGTAATATGTCTGAGCCCCCACTGAAACTTTCTCTTAGAAGTCTTCTAACCATCATCTGAAAATTGTTAATGCTCGCAAAATATAGAAAGAAAAAGCTTTGTCCTCTGACCTGTTTGCACCTCAGGGCGTGTTTGGACCTTGATAGGAGGAGACAAATTGTACTCATCTCACAATGTTTAGGGTAGGTCTGTTCGGCAACTGCTGTGCAGGCCGATCGTATCATATGAGAAAGATAAAAGAGAAGGTGCATAAAGAATCTTCTAGAGACAATTGTACTGCAGCAAGGGAGTTGGTTACAATGTTGTTGCATAAAAATACGCCTGTTGATGTTTGGAATTGTCCCACTCCTCAATTCTAATGATTGAGCTCCTTCTAGACCAACATAACAAAGCCAGCTTCTACAAACACAACATAGGAGTTTGTACCTGCTGCAGGGATTTGGACACTCAAGTCAGGCTCGTGGCAAGAAGAAAGGTATTAAAATCAAGTTAAAGAGATTTGCATGCCTTGTGCTTGAGGTTGTATGTGTGATGTCCCTTGTTGTGCTTACGCAGTCCTAATTGAGCACCTGATAATGAAGGATGAACCTAATTAGGACCTAATATGAGGGATGAACCTAATTAGTCACCTAGTTTGAGGGACTGTTCTTGCTTAGAAGGGTATGCTACATATTGATCCGACCAAAGTTGCGTATATAAACTAGGTTCGTGTTTGCTTGATCACTTGCTAACACGAGACCTGAGGTCGACTAGTTCAATTATAGGCCAGATTGGCTAGTTCAGCTCAGATGTTAATGTGAGGGGAGCTTGGTCATAAGGAATAGCTCAGTCATGTGAAAGGCTTTGAATAGAGGATGGGAGGTGTATGACAGAGTTGTATTGAGGTAATTAGATGCCTACATTCAGTAGACTGGTTTATCATAATGGTTAACTGTTGGAAGAAGTGTCTCTTTGGAATTATAACTTGCCTGACCTTGGTGGTCAGAGCTACATGATAGAGGTAATAGGTCAATCTTAGCTTGAGTTTCCAATTAATATTGTGATTGGGTCTAAACCCTAATACAGAAGAGCGGTAATTTTTTTGTGTGTAGTTGCCCAAGTGATACAAAGATTAACAAGTCTTTTATTTTTTGTTTCAACTTTTAAGTCTGCTCTCCATTAGTTAATGACTCTTAGCATTTACAAAAGTGAGAAAATAAAAACAAAAATGGAAGAAAGAATGAAAAAGCCAGATTGTGAAAGCGTGTACCTCACCATGCCTCGCTAGGTCAGACCCACTGATGCATATGTGTGACACCCAAATTCTGACAAGGATGAGATGGTGTGCTTAAAAGGTTTCTACTAATAAGGTGACAATTGCACTTAGGGTTTGTCCCATGTTGCTTAGGAAGTTTGAGGTTGTCCAAGTATGATTCTGAAGTGTGAATTTACACTCTTTTAACATTGAGGCCTTTATTGGCGGGACTTGTAGCTGGTCTGGGTTTGAACCCCGCCAGCGTCAGTGACTTGTATGAGCTGAAAACTCTACACCTTTCGGGGTGCGGTTAGTTGGTGATAATATTGTTGGTACTAGAGTGGGGTGTTGCAATCTCAACCCTCCCACTTGCTACCAATTGCTCCAACAATTACTCCTGTCATCTAAAAGCTCTTCTTAAGCACTTCTTATTGATAAATGAGACTGTTGCAACGGGTTGTTCAACCATGTGTATGCCTTCCTTTTTTGATGTATGATCTCTTCGCCACTCCTTTTGGAAACCAAGAGTTCTTCATGAGCAGGATTTGATACATGATCAAATTATTGGTTAATTATTAGCTTTCATGAGCCGTGATTCAAGCAGGCCTTGTTCCGAATAATCACATTGTTGGAAAAAATTACGTCGTGATTGGATATTGTCTCCTTTCATATAAGATATGCAACATGAGGAGTAACCAAGAACTAAATGGTTTTTTAGCTGAAGCTGAGGACGTGTAATGGAGGTGGCGTCCATGAGGATGATGCCTCTAGGATGTGGTTTGACACATCAATTACGGCAAAAATGAGTGCTTTATTCAGGAGAGGGATCTGACCCTCCTTAAAATTATGATGAGTTCTCAAGGAATCAATTTGGACATCTTAATAGGGGCCATGGGCAACAAGGTCGTAGTCGCCACTCATCACTCATCAGGGATGATACATCCTCCTGACTAGTTGTTTTTTATGCTAGCAAAATATGGGTTTACCGAATAAGGGATTGTTTGCTAAGGAAGAAGACTTCTACCTTGGTTGTTGAGCCAATGTTTTGAAAACGTACAAATCTACACCGTGAGGCTCACTTCAAGGCGAAGCTCAGTTAAAATTCAGTGAGGCTTACCCCTTCACGCTTTTTGTACTCATCATTGTCAATGTGTGCAACTTTGTTGTGTTAATAAATTGTTTTAGTTACGGGATAATGTATTAACATATTATATTAAATTAATATTCAAAGACACTAGAAGGCCCAAAGATATTGAGTTTAGGATTGTCATCTTCTTCTCTCAGTCAAAAGGTTTATTAGTTTCACAAGTTTTTGATGTGTAATATTTCCACTCAAATCTCTCACGTCACACCAAAACATTTGAAAACAATGAATTTCTAAATTAGCTGGCGACTTAGCATTAAAACATTTGAATATGTGATTAGATTCTAAGGATGTTATTTCATAAGTTAAAATTGATTATCTATTTATAATTTATTCATATTTTTTAAATATATTTTTATCTACTATTTTTATATTTATATTGTTTATCTTTAGTTAAAATACTCATATGAAGAAGGTTTATGCCTCACATCATTCCCCTCTCGTGCGACAAACTTCTTGCTAAGTAGATTTTAACTACTTTGACTGCTAACACACTCGATTTACATTCTGGTTTATTTTTGTTTTAGCCTTTACATGCCATTGTTGGATTGGATGTCATCGGATAAGGAAAATATTGACAATTTCAGTTTATCATCAGCCATCACTCAGGTTATATGAGCATATAGACCAAAAACTGAACTGTTTAATTATATAAATAGTTGAATGCATTACACAAGTTACTTTGTTAGACACCGAATCTATAAATTTCATCCACACCTTATTTTCTCACTATGTAACTATCATTTAGTATATAAACTGGAAACATACAAGTGTTTACTGTGTTTGATTGTGTATATCTCCATCTATGCTCATAATGTAATAAACAGTACTAGCATTCTCTTTTGTTATACTCATTTAACCTGATATTATTCTGTTTACACTAAATCTTAGCTTGTTTTGCTTCATGTTTGTTTCTTGCTTAATTTGGTTTCTCATGTATGAATCTTACTTCATCCTTCACAGAAGTTAGGAGGAGGAAGTGGCTAGAGGCGAATCCAGAATCATCTAATAATGACGAGCCTGTAGTCTTTGACACCTCTATTATCCCCTGGTGGTCATGGGTCAAAAGGTTTCATCTTCCTGAAGCTGAATTACTTAATGGTTGGTTCTTCTCTCGTTTTAATAGTGATACTTGGATTAGGTGCCTACTACTTCTTCATGCTAAGCACATATGTTGTTTGTGTTTACAACAGGACGTGCTGCAATGATAGGATTCTTCATGGCTTATCTGGTGGATAGCTTGACCGGTGTAGGTCTTGTTGATCAGATGGGGAACTTTTTCTGCAAAACTCTGTTATTTGTCGCAGTAGTTGGAGTGCTTTTAGTCCGAAAGAATGAAGATGTAGACAATCTAAAGAAGCTTTTGGATGAAACAACCTTTTATGACAAACAGTGGCAAGCAACTTGGCAGGATGAGAACACTGGTGTCAAGAAAGATTAGTGAATCATCCGTGAGATTGTCGACTCATGTCCTTCTTCTTGGGTATTTATTTTATTGTAGTCACCCTAGCATTTAATATAGAGGAGAATCGTAATTCCATTGTTTGGCATTTCTCAGAAGCTGGTACTCATCTTTCCATGAGAAATTTAAACTAATCACTTGTTTTTGAGTTTTTGGCAGAAGCTCTTGTAACTTGTAAGAAACTCGATGAAATATGAAGTGACCACTGGATTTAGCTGTCAAAATTTAATAGATGTACGCAAGACTATTCTGGTGTTTAGTGAGATTCAGAATGCTGTTGAAACTTATGGATAGTGATAATGCCGAATGAGTAAATTAGTCAATGTTATAACCTTTGCTCATTCCTTAATTTCTTATTCCCAAGTTAGTGGTTCTAAAATTACATGCACTTCTTGAAAGGATAGATTTGTATTATGTAAGCTCAACTCTTTTCGTGGTACAACAAAGGCGCTTTCTCATGGTCTAATGTCAATACTGTTTGGGCAACCACCTGATGTAGAACTTCCTCTAGAAACTCTTACGGAATTTATGGTGTCCATGTCAATAGAATGTTTACAACTTGGATACTTGCAGACTTGGATGGTTGTCCATATATAATATTTCAGACTTGTTATTTGAGGACATGGAAAAATTACAGGTATTGTAGTACTGAATTTACTAAATCACAGTTCCATGCAGAGAAAAGATTTAACCCTTTGTACAAACATATCAATCTAAGTCTGCAATACCAGCAAAGAAGCATCTTGGTAGCATTTCAGGATGGTTAAACTTGAGGTGTCACATATGCTTCACATACATTAATTCACTGTGTAAAAGGAGCTACTTAGGCATATATTATCTCATTCAGTTGGTTTCTTTTCTTCCCATGTAGCTTGCCATTGTTTATCATAGAATGTGGCTTCGTCTACTAGCTTTTGCAGGTTGCTAAGATCTTCAGTTCGTCTAAATACTATTATTCCAACAATGGTTACAAAGAAATTTACCTATCTTTCTGTCAAATCTAGTTTTCCATGCTCAAACAAAACATGTAGAAATTTATTTCCACTTTGTCCGTGACCAGGTTGCAAAGCGTACCTATTCTTGCAGGATGCACATATCCTAATTGACAGTATTCCGCTTTTCGGATTGCAATGGAGACAGAATTATAATTCCAATAACAAACCATTTTATAGGCTGAAAACCCCAACTTACATCATAATTGAGTTTTGTTCTTGGGGTGTTTGTTACTTAAACTACTTCCCCATGAATAAATACAGATAAATTTCGTAACATGTTTTCATGACCCAATGACAAAAAAATGCCTAACAGCCCGACCCAAACTGACAATTGTTTCAGCTAAAAAAAATATCCGAACCAAGATGGGGGAAGGGTCTTATGCCTCCCAACCTCGCAAGAGGGTGGCACGAGCAACCCGGTTCACTCCCAATGTGAAGGCACCCATACGAAGACCACAGTTGTGAGTCTGACACATCGCCTTAATGTTCCCGAAAGCTTTCCTCATGTACTTCTGCAGCTCATTGTTCACCTTGTCCTCTTCCCACATGAAACCTTGAATGTTCTGAAAATAACGTAATAAAACATGTCAGATTACTTCTTGATGTATAAATCCATACGAATCGAATTAAAAGACATGGAGAAATAGTTCAGTACCTGAACCCATTCAAAGTAGCTGACGGTCACACCACCAGCATTTGCATAAATGTCAGGGAGTATGACAATTCCTTTCTTAGATAGTATCTGCATAAATAAAATCAGAAAATGATAAGTTTTTGATCTACCGTAATCGTATTTTGTGCTAGAGCTACCAAATAAAGCTATACTACCTCATCAGCTTCAGGATCTGTGGGGTGATTTGCAGCTTCTATAATGAACTTTGCCTTCACATGTGCAGCGTTGTCTCTGCAACGAGATGTTAAAAGAAAGACATTTAATAACTTTTCAAAAAAGCGCCGAAATAGTAATGAACAAAAATAAAGAGTTTTTGGGGAAAGGAGACGAACTTGTGAATAACTCCTCCTAAAGCGCATGGGATAAGAACATCGCAGTCATGGATGAGTACTTCTTCTGAATCCATGGTATCACCACCTTGAAAGTCTTTAATAGCTCCATTATTTGCTTTGTGCTTGAGCAAAGCAGAGATATCAAGTCCATTGGGGTTCTTAGTTGCACCAGTGATGTCACTTATAGCTACAACTTTGCCACCTCTCTCGTGAATGAGTTGGGCAGCCCAGGAACCCACATTACCGAAACCCTGGAAATTTTTATGTATCGTTATTTTAACATTCAAAATATAGAAAATATTAACGAGTACAGACATATTATTATACTTACTGAATGGATTAGGATAGAAAAAAAAATGAATCATTGGAAATACCTGTATAACAAATTTCAAGTCCTTGATGGACTTGCCATGTTCAGCAAGTAACGCTTCAGTTGCGAAAACAACACCTCGTCCAGTAGCTGCGTCCCTACCTAGTGATCCACCAAGATCCTGCAATACATGATAGTAAACTTTTAGATACCAAGATATTAACTTCAAAATGGTAAGGCCAACAATTTGCATTTTGTAGTTTAATACTTACAATAGGCTTCCCCGTAACAACTGCAGGAGAGTGACCGTGAAACTTTGAGTACTCATCTAGAATCCATGCCATTGTCTGCCCAAATAAAGATAAGTAAATTGCACATCAGTTTTGAGAGGGAAATAATACAATGGTTTTAGAATTGACATGCGGTTAAGGCTCAAACATACCTGTGCATTAGTTCCCATGTCGGGGGCAGGAACATCAGTGTGAATACCAATGAGATCATGAATCTTTTGTGTGAAGACACGAGTAAGACGTTCTAACTCACTCTTACTCAAGTCCCCTGGTGAGCATCCAATTCCACCCTTTGCCCCACCATATGGAATATCTACCACGGCGCTCTTCCACGTCATTAGTTGAGCCAAAGCATTTACCTCATCTGGATCAACCTTGTAAAAGCAAACAGCATATATTTCAGCATAAAAGTAAAAGTGAGACAAGTTTGTAACTTTGAAGTTTCCTTCTAATTACAAAGAGGTCAACAACAATGAGGTTAATCAATTGCATTGGCTGAAACCAAGAGAATGTACATAATGTAATCTGAGTAGGCAAAAATGTTGAATCAATTTGAACGAAATCTAAAACGAAAGTATGCAACTGAAGCACGAATGAAGTGAACAGTGAGGTTACAGAAGATGGATCAGGAGACGACTTGATGAAAATTGTGAAGACAATGTTTGGAGATAAGCTCATGATAGTTATGAAATAGAATCTGATTTTGAATACAAAATTATTAATGGAACATGTTAAATCCAACAAGAAGTTATCTGTGCAATTAAAATTAAATGAACAAAATATAAAAGGGAACAGTCTAAGAACTGGATCAAAGCACTAAGATATCAAAATGGATCAAGGCTGCGTGGATGAAATTTTGGCGATATCAAGATTGAAGCAAAACCTATGATTCCAATTTTAGAACAGGATCAGAAATTTCAAGATGAAAAATAGAAAAATAATAGACATCAATAAGAATTGCTCCTGATTCATCAAAGGGGCTTGGGAATATCACCTCAGGATGGTATCTGATCCCTCCTTTCATTGGTCCACGAGAATTATCATGCTGTACTCTGAATCCAACATAGGAAGCTAGAGTTCCATCATCCTTTGGGATGGTACATTCAACCTGCAAAACACCCAAAAGACCATTACACCCAATTCCTTCAAAAATCAAACAACAACAAAATATCCATCACATGGAATCAATAAAATAAAAATTAAAATACCCATCACTTGCATTAAGATAAAGTACCTTAAAATAATTAAAAAAAAAAAATTCCATAAGAGCAAAATCAAACATCATGCTGAAATGAACCCCAATTCTTATAAAATAAACCAAAACCCTGATACCCATTACTTCATTTCAATCAAACAGTACTAATTGGAGATGTTGAACAAAAAATAACCAATTTCTTACAAATACGGATTATTCATCATGTTGACCAAATCCATAAAGTAAACAATCCAATAACACAAAAAAATAAGAAGAAAAAAAAAGAGAGATGACATAGAAAGGAATGGAAGATTACATACTTTGATTTCTCTGAATGGGATCAAAAGGCTCCTTTCGAGCTTGGAATCCAATCCAAGAATGCGAGCAGCATTGCGGAAGTTACGGTTTGTAGCAG
The DNA here is from genome assembly GCA_963556465.1 of Berberis vulgaris. Lineage (NCBI taxonomy): Eukaryota > Viridiplantae > Streptophyta > Magnoliopsida > Ranunculales > Berberidaceae > Berberis > Berberis vulgaris. The sequence continues at coordinate 76,447,702 of OY747136.1, read as the reverse complement.
CAAGGGCATTCATTGTGAAAGGGAAAGAAGAAATGCCAACAAAAACAAAATAAAAACAGAGGAACAGATCACAACATATGAAACAAACAACAAACAAAGAAGAGATGAGGAAAAATGGGTTGAGAATAGAGGGTATTTATAACAAGGGAAAATGATAGGAGTTGTAAGAAGACATGAGAGACACGGATAGAGAAGGAAAGAAAATTGGTAGGTTTGGCTTTGACAGGTTGAAGTTGAGAACAGAGAGAGAAACAGAGAGAAGGAAATCTCTTTGATTTTATTAAATGCAGAGATTTTGCTAACCATTCCTTCCTAATTGGAGACGTATTTTTTTTTTTTTGGAGATATATTTTACATGGAGTGACAACACTACCCTTTTTGGATGCATGTCCTCATTTCTATGTTTCCTTTTTTTTTTTGATAATACATTTAACTAATTAAAATAAGAGAGAGGTTACATGGCGAGGAAACCAGCGAGGGGAGTGAGGTGGAGGGAGGGGAGCCATTCACTCCCCTCGAGATGCGTGTGTTGACTTTTCTTGCGCACATCTCAAGGAGAGTGAATGGCTCCCCTCCCTCCACCTCACTCCCCTCGCTGGTTTCCTCGCTCATTTCCTCGACATTTAGAATTCCCCTTAAAATAATACCTTCCTTTAATTGCGATGGTTTTAGTCATTTTATAAAGTCGTAAAGTTGTACTAGGAAATCAAGGAAAGGCCTTGATGATCCTACGAAGCGTACATGCACAGTACATTATGAATAACTAGTGTATTATTTGTGTCATTGGCGATTGTCACCATAAAAAGAGTGTATGATTTGGTAACTCTTAATTCTACTTCTCTTTTATTTTCAAATGAATCACATCCAATACTTTTCCCTTCTTAACTACATATAGCCGATATGAACTTTGGAATATTTCATATAATCAGACCTCATAAATATTAGATGAGGATCGAAAGATTTCAAAAGGAAAAAAAAATTATTTTTCAATTTATAACCATTACATAATATTTAAATATGGAATTTTATCCATATGGTCAGGTTCAATGAACACAAATTTTCCTATATTATCAACTTCCGATAATGAATAAGGGTATTTTCGGAACAGGTTGAACACGCCCGTTAAATGTAAGTTATCAGATTTGCTACTCGTAGTAAAGTAACAACTAGCTGCTACTGTGTTACTAGCCGTTCGTACTGGACACATAGGATTACTATCCCTTCATCTGCGATTAAAAATCTGGTAATAGTTTATACTAAATTACAGACAATGTATTGGATAGAGTTAAGAGTAGACATTAGTTAGGACATAATCTCATTGTTTAACAGCTAATTAAGATACTTAACGTAATGGCGATGACGTGGATCTTCAATCTGAAACATAAACGTGTTGCCGCGAGGTGTCTGACCTGGAATTATAATTAAACATTTAAGACTGTCCCTATGTTTATCCTCGTCGCCGCGTATGCCTGGCTGATGTAAGGATTATTTATCAATAATAATAAGAATAAATATAAAATCTTGCCAATTGGGTCGAAATTTTCCTTTGCTACATTCTTCTCATACTTTAATGTTTAGATTTGTTGACTCGAAAATAAGATATACATAGATTGGATAATCCCCGTTATAAAAAAAAATGTACTGTGAAATTCAAAAACAACATTTGTATCGATAAAACTGTAATCTTTGATGACCTTTTGGCTAAAATCAAGTGTATTATTTGTTCTTATCAATTTCATATCTGATACGTGGGTCATCGACTCACATGATATTAAATTTTTTTTTTTTAAGGGGAGGTCTATCATTGGCAGCTTGCTGTGAGGGGTTTTTAAGTGTCGTTGCTTATATGTTTCACTATTGCACGGGTCGGGCACACCCTACAAGGCTAGGGAATCAGATTCTACAATTAAGTTAATGTGGCATTATCATAAAATCACACCATGTCATCCTGATTGTAAAATCCTGATTTTCTAATATTTAAAAAAAAATTGATTTTGTGGAGAATGGACCGCGCATTGATGATATTTAGGGTTATCGAGAAATGTACATTTTTGGATTAGTGTTAATAGGCTTATTTGAGTTTTAATTGTAGGAGGAGGAGGGAAACAATATTGCAATCACAGGACATGGATGAGGTGGCAGAAGGGTGACGTGGAGCCACGTGAAATTTGTTGTTAATGGCCCATTGGTCTCCTAAAATTTGGTGATACATTTTACACGCGAATGCCAAAGGGTCATTTTACACATTTAAATGACACAGAAATGGACCCATATATTAATACGTTATTATATTTCTGATCCACCTCCTTGATTGAGGAAGATACACATTATTTTGGAAAGCGAAGGTTCGTTACATGTAAGTCTATCATAGAAATAGAACATGGAGACTAAGATCAATTTTTTATAAATTATTTTGTTAAGTGTTGCTCATTATTTTATATGTTTTCTTAAACATAGCCAATTCAATTAAGAAACCGCCATTTTAGAATACAAATCAAGTTTATTGATTCTATTTATTGTGACATTTAAACATATAATAATAGGTACCTGGCCAATTTGGATTGCCCATCTAAACCAAACTAGTCAAGATGGTCTTGGGTTCAAAATATTTATATGGTCTTGGTCTTGGGCAAACTTTTTCTATATCCAAGCGGGCATGGACATATGTATGCCTGCTTTGGATAGGGCTAGTGTGATACCCGTCCAACCGCCCAATTTGCATCCCTGAAAACTACCATCCCCCATCAATCCCATCCAACAAACATCACCACCAGCACCACCTCACCTCTTCCAGGGACGAACCCAACAAAGGATTGTCCCAGGCTATAGCTAGGGGTGGACCTAATGATATAAATAATAATAAAAAAAGTTGTATCTCGAGGAGAATCCATAGGTAAAAAAATGCTAACCAACTTATCTTCTCCAATTCGCCAACTTGCAACACCGTTACACCGCTAGGGTTGCAAGTTGGGTGGGTATACCCAAGCCCTATTGGGCAAACCCGATGTAGGTAATTTTTTGGCATAGTTCCATGGGTAAAGGGCAATAATTGGGTTTATATATGTAATATCCAACTCAGTTTTGGGCAATACTTGGGTAAGGGCCTTAGACACCTAAAGATACTCGAACTCAGGAGCTATTTAATATTTATATAATATACTTATTCAAAACATGTTATTTTCCCATAAAAAAAAAGCTTAAATAGGTAACATTATTCAGTAAATAAAGTAAAGTTCAATAGGTACGATTTATGTGTGATTATTATCTCCAAATTGGTTATCAAGTACACATAAGAAATGAAATCAAAATTTTTATATATTATCATGTTAAGTGTCTATCATTGTTTTATATGTTTTCTTAAACGTAGGCACTCACGTTAAGCAACCTCCTTTTTAGTATACAAATCAAACACATTGATTCAATTTATTAATATTTGAACATATAATAATAGGTATTTGATCAATTTGGATTGTCCAACTAAACGTGAACTAGCCAAGATAGGCTTGGGTTCAAAATATTTATATGGTCTTGGTCTTGGGCAAGATTTTTCATATTCGAGTGGGCATGGGCCTATGTATGCCTACCTTAGGTAGGGCTAGTGTGGTACCCGAGCCCAACCCACCCAATTTGCACAATATTTAATCTAAATCATCCAACTATGCAATTTATTGATGATTATATAAACCAACGAATAAGAACGAAAGAGGAAAAAATTCCAGCATTGATATATACTAGATCAAGTCTCTCATAGTTTTAGTATACTTTTCTCCCATTTTCTAGTGGATATATCTCTCCCCTTCTTTTTTTTTGGAAAGCGAGCGGGGTTATTTAGGATCCCCGAACCTTAGAAAGAAATGAGATATATCTCTCCCCTTCTATCTGAAGAAAGAAATCGATTCAACGAGTAAAATGAGAGAGAGGGATTCGAACCCTCGATAGTTCTTTGTTCAAGACTATGCCGATTTTCAAGATCGGAGCTATCAGCCACTCGGCCATTTCTCTGAAGACAATCTCTATTTTATTTCTATTCATCCGAATAGAACATGGCCATATGAGTTGATACCATACTATCACTATCTCTAAAAACATCTCAGGCGTGCCTCCAGATTTTGATCTATCTATTTATATTATATATATGGTATATGGATATTCTGTTACCTCCTTGAATTTAGCAAGCCTTTTTATTCCATTTGAAAAACTGTTAATTTTACTTATAAGTAGGATTAGTACATACAAAGTAGATAGGTAATGCATCTTACACTAGCTTGCCAAATTGAGGCCAACTCCTTATTAGGAGGTACAACAAAAAGTTCATAAGACAGGATTAATGGGTTGCTTTGCAAACAAATTTACTGGTCCATTCACCTCGATGCTTTGCGGAAAAGTTCTTAAGCAATAGAAAAAGATGTTGGATTGCCATGATCATTGTTGCAGCCGGATGGTTCATCAGTAGTAGGCCTTAACTTCATAACTAAATAACTAAATTTAGGAAAACCATCACGACACCTTTTTCAAACAAATTTTTTTTTTATTATTTATTTATATATATTTATTTATTTCATGTATTTATGTCTCTGTCGGAGAAAAATTACCTTCTACTTCTTTAGATACCATCTAGAAAATCGAATGACAACTCGTAATCCTTGAATGCGCTAGAACAAAAGGGTTTACGTACAAAGCCACTCTGACGATCAAGTCAGTAAAAGTTTAAAGTGCGCAAGTACTAGAATGAAGTCACTCCCTTAAAAATAAAAAAGTACCAGAATGAAGTCACTCCCTTTTATAATTGTTTTATGTAATAGTCAATTAATTGTATTTAAGAGTAATTGTTGATTCTCTTTGATTGGAAGAAGTATAATGGGTGGAAATCAAGCCTGCCTTATCTGAAATCTTGATAATGGTAAGGCCTATCATGGATAGCCAATAGTCAACACAATTTAATAACTTGATTGTAAGTCAATGGTCAATTGAGCTTGGGAGTGTGCTTATGATCGCATGGGGTGTTAGTAGTGTGACTTTGATCTTAGTTGTCACACATTTCAATGCACAATTTGCATGATTCCATATATGTGTAAGATAGGTCCACAATACTTCCTAGTTGATCTTACTAATAACCTATTCAAATTTATTATTATTATTATTATTATTATTTATTTTTTTGATTTTGGTAATGGTAATGTAACATAGTGAAATATTGAAAATTTAAGAAAATATTTAATTCAAGTAAACCTTTGGTAATTCTAAATGTAAGGTGATGATACATTAAAATAGATCGTCATCACAACCACACGTGGTAGGAAACATCTCATTCCGTTGCGCCTCTCATGCTTAAGTCATACAGAGAATTAACAACGACCATTATATAAGGAAAATGAAACATTCAATAAAGGTATGCAACTTTAACTGACTCATTATTCAAACAGAGTTGCTGACTTAATCATCGGAGTGCCTTCGGCCACCAAAAATGTGGTTTTGGCAGTTTAACATTTATTTTGTAGGTCAAAATCACATGAGGACGAGATTTCATTTAGATGCATCAGTTTGGCGCCGTCCGTGGGGAACGACAAGTTTCCTTTCTGAAAATAAGATCCATAGTAACGAAGCTCACCAAAATCTGATCAACGATCGTCAAGCTGTCAAAATAGATGCAACACTCTGCGGACCCTCAACCCAGCAACAATCACAATAACCCTCCTACTGGCAATGCTATATTGCCAGCAGCTCGCGATCAAGACTCAGCAGTGACCACTGGGCCAGTTGCACCCGACAATCAAGATCAACATGCAATAGCTCAGACAACCCAGACATCCGACAACATCGCTACTGAACCTCGGGTAGATCTGCTTATGATCCAGATGAACCACATAATGAAGATGCTGGAAAGATTCACTCAAGAGCGCATTCATCCAACCGACCCTATCCAAGCGCCGCCCCAACAAATCTCTACCAACCGAACTCGAGAAAGCAACAAGGTTTCTGCAGAACCCTAATAGGGAAATCTCGAAAGCGATGAACTTCCCCAAGGTAAGACTCCACAAAGTGACGAAATGCTTGCTGAAATCTCGTACAGGATCGGAGTCACAGATCCCAATGTATTGTATGAAATAGCAAGCCGTCGTTTTCTGACGCCCTCATGATAACTCCCATGCCAAAGAAGTTCAATCCACCAAAATTCGAGGCATATGATGGCACCACCGACCCGATAGATCATTTGCGACATTTTCACCACATGATGGCATTAAAGGAGACTACAAAGTTAATCTTATGCAAAACATTTCCGACTAGTTTTACCTCTACAACAATGAACTTGTTCAACAGCTTACCACCAAGGTCAATAGACACCTTCCAGGCACTAGCTACTTCCTTTATCACAAGATTCATCGAAAGTCAGCAAATGAGGAAAGTATCACACTACCTCCTTCACATCAAACAAAAGCTTGAGGAAACGATAAGGGAATACGTCACTCGTTTCACTAATGAGCTGAGAATGATAAATTTGTGGATTCGAAAGGGGAAACAATAGATTTTGGCCTCGAAAAGATGTGCAACGACTTGACCTCGACGTGCGCATTGAAAAGAGCTTTCTGAATTGGGGTCGTTTGCGCGATTCTGATACTCGTAGCCAAAGTTATGATCAAAATACTAAAACACACCCAAAACTGCCAAATTAGAAATATAATCACGATTTTCTGCCATCCTTGTGCTGATTTACTAATTCAAGATATCTTAGTGCTAATAACGTGCTATCTGACAACTCAACATCATCTGACTCGGATCCTCCTGCATCACCAACCCCTTCTTCCTTCCTTTCTTTAATCTTCACATTCACTATTTACGCGCCCGTAATGCACTTCCAACCCTAGTTTTCCTATTAATATCAAACTCTCTTTGGACTTGGTGAAGGCAATAGAAGGGGTATGTATCTCCCAAACATTTTATTGATCTACTTGCATATTAATAGAAATAGTAATTTTCTTAAGGAGGAAAAGCTGCAGCATTGATTTATTTGATTAAATTCTTAATTTAGAAAATAAAATGTCTTGCTCAGCTGGTTAAAAGCCAAACTAGGTGCCAGAATTTCAACAGCCCCAATTGAGCGTTGGCTATTTTTTGCACTGATTGGAATATAAGTATGCTCAAGCCATTTGGTATCATTTTTGGGTTTTCTCAAACTCCATATCAAGCTAATGCAAAACAGATGAGTTTCTCTTATAGCTCATCTTATTTAATTACAAACCTAATCCATTAATGAAATCGGACAAATAAGTTAAACAAAATACCAACATTTATAACAACTTAGTCATCAGAAGAACCTCTTGTGAGTTTCTCTTTTATTTATTTAGTAGGCATGTCATATACAATTTGTTTCTTATATATGACTTTAGCTTAAACAATTTATGTGTTCGGTTTCGATCCAATCAAAGAATTGACATTGGCTTCTTCAGTTTTATCCTGCAAACCTATAATACATTATACTAAACCACCATGATATATTCTCCCAAACACCAAAACTAATATTTCTTCTCCTCATCGGCTTCCTTTCTTAGGAGATAATGAGGAAGGTATGCGTATATGTATTGTTTTTGGATATATATATGTTTTACTTACATTCCCTAATATTGTGTTTGTGTGATAATAATAATACCAGTTGTTACATGGTGTTAATTCTAAATCCAAGGGAGCGTGTTCTAATCAAAAGGCCGTAACGGTGACAGTGTATGTTGAGAGGCCAAAGAAGCAGGTGCATCAGCCTGAACCTCAGATTCGTCATCCTATTACTCAGGCCTTGTTACCTCGTAGAGGTGGTGATGGTGGGTATGATAGGAAAGCTGAGCTTCTTCGTTTCTCACAAGGCCTACGAGAATCAGCTCGACCAGCTGCAAACACACAACAAAAGCATTCAAGTACTCTCATTGCTCCACAGAACAAACAACCAACAACCAAGGTACCATAAATGCACACTTCAACCCTTTCCTGTTAGATCAAATATAATTCAGAAGACACTTGTAGATAGATCAATGATCTTTTTAATTGCAAAGAAAAATAAAATTGATAGGTTGCAAAATGGCCGGATTCAAAATTTGAAGATTCTTCTATCTTTTTCCACTTTTTTCAAGAATCTGTCATGTTCTAAATATTTTTCTATATCACAAGGAAGACTTGAGGGATTAATTTGAAATTTAATTAGTTGGTGAGATTTTATTAGAACTTTCAAATAGAATGTATAATCAAATAATCACTTAAGAGAATATGATTTTCGACATATTTAATTCAATTGCGACAACCCACAGTAATTCCAGTCAATCCGACAAAATGGACTAAGGGAGCATTTCTCTAACGATAATGTCAAGTCATTTGTGGCAGCATAGAAGTTTCATAGAAAAAAAATCTTCAAATGTTGATTAAGACCGCATATGAAAATCAATCTGGAAGCCATTTATGATATTCGTAAAATAAACTTATTAGATATCTTGATTTTCTCGTCTACAAGAGAAGTACGTACTTTTTCGGTTTTTTTATCAGTCCCATCGAAAATAATATCATAAGAGCATCTTCAGTGGAAAGCTCAAACTCAAACTCAAAAGGGTGGACCTATTTGAGGTTGAGGGTGGGTGTTCTCCAATATTGCAATTAACAAAAAGAGACATGCATGACAATATTGCCTGTGCAGTGCGGGTTTCTCGTGCGTGTGTGGTTCAATTCCTTTTTTAAAAACAAATCCCCCCTTCTCGACAAAATCAAACCACTCTCTTTTGTTGGTGACTTCGACATTGTAGCTCTGCGAATCAGCTTCAAAAAGGAAATCAAAGAAGAAGATCTCTCTCGTTCCCTAAGCAAAAAGGCAGTTGGTCTTGGAAAATGAAATCCATTTCTCTTATTATGCAGATTTTCATTATTTGGTTGTCTATTTACTGACAGAGAATCGATTTTTCATAAGATCGTTTTCCTATTACTCATGGGAATCCAAGTCCGAGGGTAAGACCTCATAATCAAACCCACGAAAATAGTTTTAATTTCCATGTCTATTTTCTGTGTAATCAAACAGACCCAAGTGAAATATGTTTCAATGGAATTAGTTTCTGGGGTTGGGTTTGATGGCCTAAATTGATTGTTTTGATCAATATGGCGATAATTGAACTCTGGGTTTTGTATGAATTTGCTGATTTTTTTTTGAATTTTTGATGGCCTAAGGTTTTTTATTTTCTTTTAAGTGAAGTATGTTTCATTGGAATTGGTTTATGGGATTTAGTTTGATGGCCTAATTTGATTATTTTGATCAATATGACGGTGACTGAACTCTGGGTTTTGTATAAAATTTCCTGACTTTTTTTTTAATGTTTTCCTTTCGAAATCATCAATTTTGAAATTTTCGGAAGCAAAAAACCCCCTCTTGATTCATTTCGAAACTTTTCAAAGATTGAGAAAATAAAAACTACTAGAATATGAGAGAAGAATTCTGAAAAAAGGAGTAAGAGTCTTTTCTTTAGACATTTTCATGGGAAATAGACCTGTTATGCATGTTTTTGCTGTTTGATTATCTATTTAATGATAGAAAATCGATTTTTCATGAGGCTCTTTTCTGAGGGGAGGCATCGGAATCGAATTCACGAAAACGATTTCAATTTCCATGTCTTTTCTTCGTGCAACCAAACATACCCTTAAAGAAATTTTGATAGAAAGAAATGCGAAACTTGGGGAAATATTTTTTTTGTGTGAAGGTCAGGATGGAGAGTGAGGAATATATATAATGTGGAGTATAGCATTTAAAAGCTTAAAAATGGTCCATAACAGCTATTTTCATGGACCATTTTCACTCCAAAATAGCCATTATTGTACAATATGGCCGTTGGATATCCAAAGAGGTCAAAGTAGCATTTTTTGCCAATTAGAATTAGTTGTTAGGCTAGACACGCAGGATTGTTCTATACTTGCATAGCTGTTTAGATTGTCTTTTCCCGCTCAAATAAGCCCAGCTCATACCCTTTTCTGGCCTATTGAGCTTTGACATTTTTCATTAGAACATAAAAATCCACTCTCAAAACTTAAATAATTGTCAAATTTGACTTTTGAACTTGCCCATTGGAGATGCTCTAAGGATATGAGAAAGCAACGAGTGCTCCCAAATCTCAATCTCACAAGAGAACTTTCATAGGGAAATGCATCAACTCAGTAGATTGTGGGTGCAAAAAATGACTAATGATCATAATCATACCAGGTTTTCTCATTAATTTCATGAGAAAATATTTATTAAAATTTTTTATGTCAATGAATTTTATTTGAACTCACATATGCAGTCTAGTAATCAATAGTCGATCTTCCGAAAATAATTTTCCCATCACAACCAAACATAGCCTAAGCATTTTTCTCATGAAAGTTCTCCTGGCTCGAAACAAACCGTCGGTGAATACAAGGATACACTCCCTTTTAAGATCATTTGGGCCTTGAGGATATGAAATGCCTAAATATGCAATGATGAAGTTAAAATTCATCATGATGTAAGGCATCAAATTATCAATTCTGATATGTATAATTTTTAAAATTTGACACCTTATCGTACCCACTAATCACTATGATCATTATGGCGACAAGGATTAGTAAGTTTTAAATTTAATTATCTTCTTTTCTGAAGATTGTTGCAGTTCAAGTCCAGCAAAGAAATTCAAGGCTCTCAACTTGCCTAGGCAATCTGAAAATCTCAATGCCAGCCTTCATGAGATCTTCAAGAGGCTCCCACAGGACTAAAGAGAGAAAGAAGTATAACAGTGAATCTACAACAAAGAAAATGAACACTATGATGAAAAGCTTTAAGGTATTAATTAATTAGATCTGAATTATATTAATTGTTCATATTTTGTTCCACAAATCGCTAACATAAGATTTTTGTTTAGGCACAAAAGAAGTGGGGTTTAGTCTCCAAGTTACTCTCCAAGTTTCGAAAGTGACTGTAAGAGTTTCAATTTGGAAATATATTGCTGACTACATGTCACCTTATAGAGTATTTGAGGTCATATATAATACATCATCAATACATGCAAGTGTAACTTATATATGAGAATCATGGAAATTCCATTCAGGAAACTAGAATTAATTTCTTGTTTTTCATTTTGATTGTGTCATGTTGTGTAACCATTAAGGAATGAATATGATTTATTATTGATTGCATGTAACTAAAAGTGCAAATTGATTGAAATGCTAACAACTGAGGAGCCAAAGACTTCAAGGCACTAGTCGCATAAACAGCTACAAGAATCCAAGTAAATAGTGAAACTTCATTAGCATCATCAGAGGAGGTTTATTAGAATTTCGATATACACAAACACTTTGAAAATATTATCATTATTTTAAGATCACGCCACGTCACCCTGATTACAAAAACTTGGTTTCCTAATATTTCCAATAAAAAAAATTACTATATATCGGAGTTTCCACTAATTAGGAGTATCCTTTAGAATATACCAATGGATATGAACATCTTCCTAGTAAGCCCATTCTATTTAATATGAGTTTGCTTGAATAAGATCAAAGAAATTAAAATCATAATAAGTTTCCATTTATGTAGAAAATGTAATTATGAATTATAAATGATTAACTGTATTTTTCTTGAGCTTCACTAATTTGGTTCATGAAATTATAAATAACTCAACCCTTTTTCATATTATGCATGAAATTTATTGATGATGATTGCGTGAGTCATCGCTATTGTAGTACCCCAATGATATGTTTTACATTGTCGCCAAAGATCATTCAACGCATCATACATAGTCCTAGCTCATTGGTTCGATCAAACTATCACATCTTCTCCGATCGACAACCACACCCTACAAAACCACTCAACTTCTGGAAGAGAGAAGTTTTGACACCTTTATGGTGTCTTGGCATTCATTGATATAGGGATGGTTGTATCTTATTTATTTTCTTATCTCCAATAAAAATCTTCGTGTTTGAACCAAAAAAAAAAGTCTCATGTCTTGGCTAGTTGAGGACATCAACAATTACAATTATGCTCCACCATTGAAAATGTGTGCAAGCATCAACCAAACCCACACTCAGAATGAATCAAATAAGCAGAATTCTATTTGTTGTATCAATGGCAGGAGTTTTTCAAGTAAGGGTTGTTGCTGAAAAAAATAGAAAGAGGATGCACAAAAAAAAAAAAAAAAAAAAAAAATTACATAATGGTACCTAAAAACATTTTTTCTTTCTTATTTAGTATCAGAATTTTTATTTAGTACCTATTTTTTAAAACTTTCAAAACCCTAGCTTATCTTCTTCCCATTTCTCATATTATCTTCACCAACCCTTCTTTTTCTCAATTCAACGACCACCACAAACCGCAAACAACCACACCACACCCAACCCCTATCAAGTTAGATTCGTGCCACAATTCTACTCCAATCACCACCACCCCTAAACCCTTACGAAGTTAGGTATGCACTAGTGAGCCACCACCACTACCGTCTCCGACCGTCAAAACGCTATTTTATATCGTTTCAAGGTTTTTGGATTGCACGTGAACATGTACCAAATATTGACACTGAGGTGTTTGTTTTTTGTTCTGAATAAAGTCATAAGTCTTAATAAGAAGTGAGATGCCTTGTTTAGAGTGTTTGTTTTTAGTTCTGATCAAAATTTGAACTTTTAGTTGGAGTAAGCAATACAGGGTGCTGATCACTTAATATTGAGTATTTAATGAAAATTCATTCCAATAATTACAATAAATTTGTAATGACTATTGTGCTACCCCTCTTCTCCACCAACCATCCCCTATTCTCTATCTTCTCTATCACGTGAGTAGTGTCGCCACCACCACCACTCTCCTCCCTTCCCCCTCTTCCTCTTATTTTTCATTATCTTATTTCTCTTTATCTTGAGATTGTATTAGGATTATAGAGCGATATATTAGGATTATAGATCGATATAGGGTTGTTTTTTGTGGTAATGGAAGGGGGGTCTCCATGGTGTTTGGAGGAGAGCAAACAAGTGGAGAGGAGAGTCAATGTTAGTGGTTTGTGGTGGTAGGCAAAAATGTCAAAAAATTTAGATCAACACTTAAAAACAAGCACCTTTAATTTTACCGCTTCTAACCAACAATTCATTCAGAAGTGAAATAAACAGTTCTTTCAGAACTTCCAACTACAATTAGAAGTTAGCTTCTGAACACTTAAAAAAATGGTTAATTGCTCTTTGCCCCCATAATAAATAACTAAATTGGTAAGTGCCTCCATAATGATTCGTATTGCATTATGCTCCTAAGACTAGTGGTCAATTTGCCTTGATCGTCTGTTTTCAAAATAGATTACCAAAATACCATTGACAAATCAAAGATGGAATTGAATGTTTTGTATATCGAAAAAAAATATTTGAAAGGTCTAATTGAAATGATAAATACATCTTGAGGAAATCCCAACAGTTGTTAAATAAAACCAACATCTTCTTATCTAGGCCCTTTTTTCCTCCCTAGTTCACAACCCCCCACCCACCCCTTCTTCCTCCTTGATTCACAACCCCTACCATTTCTTCCTCCCTTCTCCTCCCTGAGTACGCTAGGTTCCAGTTGCCTTTTGGTCAAATTGGCTTCTTCTTCTTCAATGAGATTCACCAGTTTGTTTACACAAGTTTCATCTTCTATTTCTACTTTTGCTATGATGTTTTTGTGACCCATATGTCGTTAATTCGAAGAGTGCAATATTATTTAAATTTGCACGGCCAAAAAGGTTTCAAGTGGTGTTGTTTTAAAGTGCAAAACAATTGAAAGACACCTTTACCAAATGTAATTTTGAAAATAGGACAATTGCTTCCGCTGCAATCAACACAAGATTTTTCCTATGAATGCAGACCAACACAACCAAAAGTTACAACCTTGGTCCAAGGGTACTCTATAAAATATCATCCAAGTTTGTATTGATAATGAAAAAGATACCAAAAAAGGAAAAGAATGAAAAACTGGTTCAACAAAACTGGTGAATTGCGAATCAGGGAGGAGGACGAAGGAAATATGTATGTAGGGGGGTTGCGAACCAGGGAGGAAGGGGGCATGGGGAAGAAGATGATGATTTTTTGAAATTTTCTCAAAATACGTTTATCATTTCAATTGGATCCTTCGATTTTTTTCGAGATGAGATAAGATACAAAACATTAAATTTCAGCCTTTGATTTATCAAGGGCATTTTGATAATTTATTTTGAAAATAGACGGTCAATGTATGTTAACCGCTGGGGTTAATGGCATAATGCAATACGGTATGATTACGGGGCACTTTCCAATTAGCTATTTATACGAGGGCAAGGAGCTATTAAACACCACCTAAGTTAGTTTGGTCTTATTTATTTATTTAAGTTTCCCTAGAGTACCATCCCCACCTTTGCCCATAAATTTATACAATCATTTTGAACGAATGACAAATCCCCCAGCTGATGTCGTCATTGGATTATCTTTTTCTACACCTTCAGCTCACTAAACCGAAGAAATCGCTCTTTCCATTTCCAAAGGGTCAGTAATTGCATCATCATTTTTATGAGTTATATTGTTATATTCATTCCATCTACCAATCATATGAGTTCAATTGAATCTAACTTGTTTGAATAAAAACCCAAACCAAGAAATCAACATCAAGTTATTGAACAAGTTGAGGTGATCTTTATGAACAATGTCACCACCCCAGACTTCCCTTTTGTTGTAAAACGTCAACCCCATTTTGGATCCATCATCCATGTACTATAAACCTTCAATGTGCTTTATGTTCACTTGTTTACATTCCACCCCATTACTCAGTGTCAAGTGTAATTAGAATATCAGATTTGTAATCAGAGTATCAGTTTGTTTGTTAGTTTGCCAACTAGGTATTACATTAGTTTGTTAGTCTGGCTGTTAGGTTGTTAGTGCTTTGCCAGCTAGACATTACCTGGCACTGCCATGTACATAGCATTGCTATGGTACCTATATAAACAAATGTAATCTGTACATTCAGAAGATAGAAAATACAGAAATCTTACTTTACTGTCTAGCTTTTCAACATGGTATCAGAGCTCTCTCTGGTTTCATTTTCTTTCTTTTGTCTGTTCATTCTTCTACTTGTTTTCAAGTTTGCATAGGTGTATCAATGGCGGATTCATCATCTTCTAATGCTGCCATACTCACAACTTCAGCAACAACAGAGTCTAAACCAGTAGTCTTTACTCATGTTCTGTCAGTTAAGCTTGATGAACAAAACTACTTGTTGTGGAAACAAGTGTTGGCAACCATTAGAGGTCATAAACTTCAGAAATTTCTTGACAAAGATTCATCTCCAACAATGTTTCTATCAGCTGAAGATCAATCAACTGGAACTGTTAATCCAGAGTTCATCTTCTGGGAGCAACAAGATCAACTCCTTTTTTCATGGCTTCTTTCATCAATGACTCAGCCATTGCTTGTAAGGTTGGTAGGCTGTGAATCTTCTGGTCATGTGTGGCATACACTTGAAACTTACTTCAACTCTCAAACCGTGGCTAAAATCTCTCAATTCAGAACTCAGTTGCAGACATTCAAGAAAAGTGATCTTTCTATCAATGATTACTTGTTGAAGTTGAAGTCTATTGTTGATCAATTGGCTTCAGTGGGGCATCCTCTATCCTCCAGAGACCATATTAATGCAATATTTGATGGCTTACCTCAAGCACATGATACATTTATAGCCTCTATCAGTTCAAGATCTGATAGCTATAGTGTTGCTGAAGTTGAATCTCTGTTGCTTGCTCAAAAGACTAGAATTGAACGTCACCTTAAAGATCTTGATATTTCTAGCTCTATCAATATTGCTCAAACTTCATACAGGCCATCTCCAAGATCTTTTGTTTCTAATTCACCTAGAGGTGCAAGGTCTTCCTTCAACTCACAACCTCAATCAACTAGAGGAGGAGGTAGGTTTGGGTCAGGCCGTGGCTTTAAGCACTCAGGTTATCCGTCTGGGCAAGGAAAACCACAGTGTCAGATATGTGGCAAGTTTGGTCACCTTGTTTTCAAATGTTTCCATCGGTTTGATAACAATGTGGCAAGTGCATGGCCCTCTAGTCAATCCTTAAGCACTCAGTCTTAGTCAGCTCATTTGGCACCTAGACATGCCTATTCTGCTACTTCTTCATGTGACAATGCTGCTTCTAATCAGTATTCTCATCCAAACTGGGGTGCTAATTCTCAGACTAGTGGTGCTTCATCAGCAGTTGACTATAGATGGTATCCTGACTCTAGCGCAACTGACCATATTGTACTCCGTTTACTCAGAATTTGACTTCCTCAGTGCCGTGTCATGGTAAGAACATCTTCATGTTGGTGACGGCTCTGCCTTGCAAATTCAGAACATTGGCCAGTCCATTTTATATACTTCCAATTCTTCCAGAGCTCTTCATCTTAATAATGTTCTGCAAGTACCTAAACTAACCAATAATCTACTTAGTGTTTCCCAATTTGCTAGAGATAATGGTGTCTATTTTGAGTTTCATCCTACATTTTGTTTTGTCAAGGATCAGGTTACCAGTCAAGTCTTCCTGGAAGGGCAGTTTAGCAAGGGTCTTTATGTGTTTCCTTCACTATCTCCTGCTTCTCCTACTTCCAGAACTTTCGTGTCTCCTGCTACTGCTGCATGCTCTGCTGTGGGTGTTCCATCTGTTTCAGTCCATACTGCTACAACAAACTCTCCTTCTGTTTTGCAGTTTTGGCATGCTCGTCTAGGACACCCTTCTTTACCTCTTATTATCAAGGTTCTTAACAAATGTCATATTTCAGTGTCAAATAAAAACAATATTGATCTGTGTACTGCATGTTGTTTAGGTAAAATTCATAAATTTCCCTTTCTTAGTTCTTCTACTTTGTACCATAAGCCATTGGAGTTAATTCATACAGACCTTTGGGGACCTTCTTCTTGTGTTTCTTCTTCTGGCTATCGATATTATATACACTTTATTGATGCTTATAGCAAGTTCACTTGGGTTTATTTGTTAAAGAACAAATCTGATGCGTTTCATACTTTCACTACATTTAAAGCTCAAGTTGAGTTAGAGTTTGGGCTCCCTATCAAGTGCATTCAATCTGATTGGGGTGGGGAGTATCGGTCTTTTTCCAGGTTTCTAGCTGCACATGGTATTCATCACAGGTTGGCTTGTCCTACTACTCATCAGCAGAATGGTGTTGCTGAGAGGAAGCACAAACATATTATTGAATCAACACTGACCCTTCTTGCGCATGTTTGTCTTTTCTTGAGGTTCTGGGATGAGGCAGTCAGAACTTCAATGTATTTAATTAATTGAGTCCCTTCCTCTACTTTACATGGTGCTTCTCCTTTTGAGTTACTTTATCACAAAATTCCTGATTACCATTCTCTCAAAACATTTGGTTGCTCTTGCTTTCCTAACACTAGACCATATAATTCTCACAAATTGCAATTCAGATCTGTGGAATGTACTTTTCTTGGTTATAGTTTGCAACATAAGGGATATAAGTGCTTGGCTTCAAATGGACGGATTTATATCTCAAGAGATGTTATCTTTAATGAGACCACTTTTCCATATTCCAAATTGGGTTCCACTTCTTCACTGACTTGTAATGCTAGCAACAACATCAGTAATGACATAAGTTCACTCTTACCTTCTTTGTTTCCTACAAGTCATACTAATCCAACTGCTGTTGCTACTGATGTTATGATTCTTCCTGTTCCTGCAATTGTGACTGCAACTGATGCTAACTATGGCGTCAAGAATGTGACTATAAATGGGACTTTAACTGGCTCTACAACTGTCCCTACTGGTGCTAATGCTGATACTTCTACTGACCCTACTACTCAGACTGGTAATCAGAATAATGCTCCTACTGAAGTGTCTACTGATACTGGTACTCTGCCTACTGCTACTGCTGATGTTTCTTCTACGAATGGTGTTATGCCTACTAATCAGAATGCTTTGCCTACTGACCAGCATCATGTTCATCAGAATGCTCTGCCTACTGATCAGAATCATGTTCAGACTTTACCTGGTTCTGGACACCCAATGATAACTAGATCCAAAGTGGTGTGTACAAGCCTAAAGTATACCTAGCTCAGGCTGAACCGACTAGTTTGAAGGAAGCCTTAGCCACTCCTCATTGGTTTGCGGCTATGCCCGATGAGTACTTGGCTTTGATAAGGAACAATACATAGTCATTGGTTGATCTTCCACATGATAGATCGATAGTAGGGTGTAAATGGCTATTTAAGATTAAGGAGAATACTGATGGCTCAGTACATAGATATAAAGCCAGGCTGGTTGCTAGAGGGTTTCAACAAATAGCTGGCTTTGACTATGCTGAGACCTTTAGTCCGGTTGTGAAACCTACCACTATGAAAATCATACTTTCATTAGCTGTTACATATGGCTGGTTAGTGTCTCAACTAGATGTCAATAATGCTTTTCTGATTGGAGATATCCAAGAAGAGGTATACATAATGCAACCTCCCGGTTTCATTGATTCTTCACGTTCTAATGCAGTGTGCAGACTCAACAAGGCCTTGTATGGATTGAAGCAAGCTCCTCGAGCTTGGTTTGATAAACTGAAACATACCCTGCACATGCTTGGATTTGCTTCTGCCTAGTCTGATTCGTCTCTCTTCATTCGACATTCTCCTTCTCCCATATTTCTTCTGGTGTATGTAGACGACATTCTTGTCACTGGAGCCAATTCACATGATGTTTCAAAACTGATTCATCAACTAAATGCTCAGTTTTCATTGAAAGATTTGGGACCTGCTCACTACTTCCTTGGCATTCAAGTTCAAAATACTGCCACTGGTATGTTTTTATCTCAGTCTAAGTACATCAATGACCTTCTACATCGTGCCAACATGCAGTTTGCCAACGGATTACCTACTCCTATGCGTGGCGGAGAGAAATTATATGATACTGGAAGTGATCCGGTTCAAAACGTTCAGCTGTATAGAAGTTTAGTTGGGGCATTACAATACGTTACCATCACAAGACTAGAAATAGCATACTCTGTCAATAGAGTCTGCCAGTTCATGCAGAACCCTCTTGAATCACATTGGAGAGTAGTTAAGAGAATACTACACTATCTCAAGGCAACTTCTACTTTTGGTCTACATATAGTTCCTATTCAGTCTTTCAAACTGACTGGGTACTATGATGCCGATTGGGCCTCTGATCCCATTGATCGACGGTCTACGTCTTGCTATTGTGTCTACTTCGGTGGTAACATTATCTCTTGGTCTTCAAAGAAATAGAGCACTGTCTCTAGAAGTAGCACTGAGGCAGAGTATAGAAGTCTTGCAACAATTACTGCTGAAATCACTTGGTTGCAGTCTCTCTTCTCTGAGCTCAAAATCAATTGTACTACTCCAATTATATGGTATGACAACAAAAGCACTGTCATGCTTAGTGCAAATCCAGTTCTACATTCCAGGACCAAACACATTGAGATTGATGTGTATTTTGTGCGTGAGAAAGTTGCTCACAAAATCATTCATGTGCATCATATTTCAGCAGCTGATCAAATTGCAGATATTCTTACTAAAGCTCTTGGTAAATCCAGGTTCTTATTGCTCAGAGACAAACTCAGCGTAGTAGATGCCTCCACGCTTAGTTTGCGGGGGCATGTCAAGTGTAATTAGAATATCAGAGTATCAGTTTGTTTGTTAGTTTGCCAACTAGGTATTACATTAGTTTGTTAGTCTGGCTGTTAGGTTGTTAGTGCTTTGCCAGCTAGACATTACCTGGCACTGCCATGTACATAGCATTGCTATGGTACCTATATAAACAAATGTAATCTGTACATTCA
Organism: Berberis vulgaris; assembly: GCA_963556465.1. Classification (NCBI taxonomy): domain Eukaryota; kingdom Viridiplantae; phylum Streptophyta; class Magnoliopsida; order Ranunculales; family Berberidaceae; genus Berberis; species Berberis vulgaris. The sequence continues at coordinate 76,427,905 of OY747136.1, read as the reverse complement.
GAAGATAGAAAATACAGAAATCTTACTTAACTGTCTAGCTTTTCAACACTCAGAAACTTCGATAAATACTATAGGCATGTCTTTGTAACTGTGGAGCAGTGTTTTTCTGTGCTCAAGGGTGAAACAAGGTGTTAGGCTAGCCACAGCCCAAGGGCATAAATCTGATGTTGTGCGTCTTTTTTAAGTAATACAATGACTCAAACTTTATGTTAGGGAATCCAAGTTTCATCTTCAACAACTAAACTAGCTTCATACAACCACTTCACTTGTTGCACCAGATCAAGAAATGGTTCTATTTAATAATTGTATGGTTCCTTTCACACCATAAAATTCCTATGCAGCAACAAGGATGTGTTTCCACAACCATTTGCCTTTGGTGGAAAAAGCATTCGAAGTTATCCATTGAGGCACCCACTCTCCCAAAGAGGCCTCTGCCAGGATAGAGCCACCCACATCCGACATTAGAGCTTTCCAAAAGGAGACAGAAAATTGACAAGCAAATAACACTTGATTATGGACTCCTGACTAGCCTCATGTGCTCCTTTGCTGTCTCATATGAGCAATTCATTGGAGATCTCGTCTCATTATGCTTCTTTATGTAGACTACCTTCCACGGTGTGACTCTAACCTGAGACAATTTGAGAAAATGAGGATTTCAATTCAGTTCAATACCAGTTTGTCATATGCAACGAAGAAAACAACTCCATTAATCACCCTTTTCTTGAAATCATGCATTACGGCTGAATTCAAATCACAGATACAAATGTTATTTTGTGAAAGAGTCATATGGATAATCACGGAAAGAGTGTAATCTTAACATGTTTAAGGATAAAACAAATCGTATGGAATACTTGATCGTGCAAGTTACCTATCAAGGTTGATAGGGTTTTAAATGGATCCCACAAATGTTTAAATGCCTTAACGGTTCGATATGGGAATACTATTTGCCACAAGTTTTATCTGCTGAGCTAGCACCCATTGAAATGTTTATTAAAAGTTACTAGGAGACTAAACCTTGATAGCTTGTGTTCTTATGTAATAACATACCCTGCAAGAGAGAAAGTAATTGGTTGAGGGTTGAATCATTTCCAGAGTTTGGGTGAATCTCAAGATGATACTTGCTAGAGAGGAGAGCAAGAGTCTTACTCTTGCAATCTATAATGTGTTGGATGTAAAGAGATCTACAATCATGGAAGTATATGTTCATACAGAGAATTGGGTAGCCGAGCAAGACTCACTAGGCATGTTTTTCCATCTAAGGTTACCCATTGGTGTTGATTTCATTTGATTATTATAGGAGTTATTTAGTTAAAACACTGCCCCCTAGGCTCAATTTCTTCCTTTGGGCAATGATTCAAGGGAGAACTCTGTGGATAACCTGAAAAGAAGATGAATGCAAATCCCAAACTATTGTGTTCTTTGCAACCAAGATAAAGAATCAGTTGACCATCTCAAGCTATTCTAAGAGTGATTGGAATGCTTTCCTAAAGGAATTCAAGGACCATTCAAAATTGGCTATCCAATTGGAAGCATGTTGTTGCGACTTATTGCGGAAGCGGGTAGACACCAACAATTGCACACAAGTATCACAATGATCCAATCAATTAAATAGAGCAACTAGCAATGAAAGTAATTAGAGAAAACCAAAAACATACCACAAGAGACACAAAGTTTACGTGGTTCGGCGAATTGCGCCTACATCCACGGTGAGGTGATTCCACTATATTCAAGAACAAGGTACAAGAAGATGACAATTCTCACACAATCTCTCAACAAGAGATGAAACAATTCCAGCAATTATCTTTCTCTATTCCTTGTGCTTCATAGTTTTTCTACGTGCAATGAAAAAAAAACAGCTACAATTCCTAGTATATATAGGAACAACAGTTTCCTGTTTCACATCAGTTTCCTGTTTTCTAGAATTTGTTTCCTGTTCAAAAAACAATTTAAACAGTTTCCAGAAGTCCAAACAGTTTCCTGTTTCAAACAGGAGTCCAAACAGTTTCCTGTTTCAAACAGAAGTCGAACAGAAGTCCAAACAGTTTCCTGTTTCAAACAGAAGTCCAAATAGTTTCCTGTTTCACAATTCTCCACCTCGGCAAATTTTTTTAAAGAAAAAAAAAGAGTTGAAACAAGGCAAAAGAATAAACTGATCAACACTCCACCATAGCTTTGTCACCTCACGAAACCGCCCCGAAGGGCAACGCCCCAAAGGGCCCTCAATCAACATGAGTCAATGTGGAGTAAGTCCAAACAATGTTGGAACTTAACTCTAGGAACAACCTTTGTCAACATATCAGCAGGGTTGTCTTTTGTTTGTACTTTCACCAAAGACACATCACCATCCTCAATTGCATCTCGAACAAAGTGATATCGGACGTTAATATGCTTAGTCTTTGCGTGATGAACCTGATTTTTAGCCAAGTGGATGGCACTCTGACTGTCACAGAGAACCTCAACACTATTTTGTTCCACACCCAAGTCATTTACAAGACCTTGAAGCCACAATGCTTCTTTTACAACTTCTGTCAATGCCATATACTCTGCCTTTGTAGTAGAAAGAGCCACTGTATCCTGAAGCATAGATCTCTAACTAACCGGAGCACCGTATATCTGAAATACGTAACCAGTAGTAGATCTTCGTCTATCTAGATCACCAGCATAATCAGAATCAACAAACCCACGAACCTGACATGAATCTCCACCGAAGTCCAAACCCACATCCAAGGTACCTTTTAAGTACCTAAACATCCATTTCACTGCCTCCCAATGTTTCTTCCCAGGATTTTCCATATACCTGCTCACAACACTAACAGCCTGTGAAATGTCAGGGCGTGTACACACCATAACATACATTAAATTTCCAACTGCACTAGCATAAGGAACATGTGTATTCCTTTTCTTCCACTGTGACTAGAGATAACTTTCGAGAAAGTCTAAAATGTGAAGCCAAAGGAGTAATAACCGGCTTTGCATTTTCCATGCCAAACCGTGATATGACCTTCTCAAGGTATCCCTTATGTGAAAGAAATAATTTTTTATTCTCCCTTTCTCTTCTTATCTCCATACCAAGTATTTTCCTTGCAGCACCCATATCCTTCATCTCAAACTCAGATGCAAGTTGAGACTTCAATTTATTTATCTCCACCATACTCTTACAGACAATGAGCATATCGTCAACATAGATCAAAAGATAAATAAAAATCGCCACTACGAAGTTTTTTCAAGTAAACACAACAATCATACTTACTTCGTGTGAACCCATGTTTCAACATAAAAGTGTCAAACCGTTTGTACCACTGCCTAGCTGACTGCTTTAACCCATAAAGTGATCTCATCAAACGACAAACATGGTCTTCTTTTCCAACAACCTTAAAACCTTCCGGCTGATGCATATAAATTTCCTCTTCTAAGTCTCCATGCAAGAAAGTTGTTTTCACATCAAGTTGTTCAAGCTCAAGGTCACCATGAGCTACCAAGCTCAACAACACACGTATAGAAGTGTGTTTTACCACATGCGAAAATATCTCATTGTAGTCAACGCCTTCCCTTTGAGCAAAACCCTTAGCTACTAATCTTGCCTTGAACTGAGTACCAGACTCTAGAGTAGTCTGTTTCTTCTTAAACACCCACTTGCAGCCAATTGCTTTCCTTCCATTAGGCAACGACACTAGATCCCAAGTATGGTTCTTCTGGAGAGACTCCATCTCACCTTGCATAACTACTAACCAACTCTAACTATCTGAATGACGAGCGGCCTGCTTGTAAATAGTTGGCTCATCATCTTCCACAGAGAGTGCATATGCAACCAAATCAACTGTATTCAACTGACCATAGTGCTTCAACGGTTCTTCAAAGCCAAATTTTTGAACTTGCTTAACCGATCATTTTGACCTAGTTAAGGCCAAAGGTTGCTGCTGGGATTAATTATCTTCAACTGGTTGTTGTTGTTCCTCATGGTTTTCAGGCTCATAATTCAGATCATGTGTGCCTGCTTCAACCACTTGTTCATCTGCTGCATCCACAGACGCTTCAACTTCCACTTTCTGAGTGTTACTAGATTCACCACCACTATCAACCAACTTCTTAGCTTTAGTACAAGCTAACAAGGAATTCTCATCAAATGTAACATCTCGACTGATCACAAATTTATTATCTTCTAAACACCATAGACGATAACCCTTCACGCCTTTTGCATACCCCAAGAAAATGACATTTTTAGCCCTAGCATCAAGCTTATTTTCTTTCACATGGTAGTAGGCAATACAACTGAAAACTTTCAGTATACTGTAATCAACATGTTCACCTGACCACACCTCATAAGGTGTTTTGCAGTCTAATGTAGAATGTGGCGATCTATTAATCAAGAAACATGCGGTGGCTATTGATTCAGCCCACCATTCTCTTCCAAGACAAGCATTGGAGCGCATACATCTAGCTCTTTCAAGCATAGTGCGGTTCAATATCTCAATAACTCCATTTTGTTGTGGCGTGTCTCTAACAGTCCAATGTCGAACAATTCCTTCCTGATCACAAAACTGTTTGAAAGTACCCTCAGTATACTTGGTACCATTATCAAACCTCAAAGTCTTCACCTTTCTTCCAGTTCTATTCTCAACCATTGCTCTCCACCTTTTAAAATTCTCAAATACTTCATTCTTATACTTCAAAAAATATACCCATGTGTAACGGGAATAATCATCAATGAAGGAGACAAAGTACCTGGAACCTCCCTTAGAGGCAACCTTCGCTGGACCCCACACATCTGTATGCACATAGTCTATAATACCTCTGCTCCTGTGTTTGCTTGTACTGAATTTTACCCTGCATTGTTTTCCATATACACAATGCTCGCAAAACTCCATAGTCGGTTTCTGCATACCCTTCAGTAACCTTTGCTTGCTCAGTAGAGACAATCCTTTTTCTGTCATATGCCCAAGTCGCATGTGCCATAACCTAGTGCTTTCCGATGAAGAAGTTTCCACTGCCACATTTCCTGTTACCGTGTTACCCATCAAGGTGTACAAGTTACCTTGTTTGATCCCTTTCATGACAACCAAAGACCCACGAACAACCTTTAAAACTCCACCTACCCCTGTAAACTTACAACCATTGGAGTCTAAAACACCAAGCGAGATAATGTTCTTTTTCAAGGCTGGGACATGCCTCACATCAGTTAAGGTTCTCACAACACCATCATACATCTTAATCCTCATTGTTCCAATTTCAACTGTCTTGCAAGCGTAATCATTACCCATCAAAACAGTACCACCATCAATGTGCTCATAGGTAGTGAACCACTCCTTGTTTGGACACATATGGTAAGAACACCCAAAGTCAAGGATCCATCTCCCAGAGATTTCTGTGTTTTCACCCGCAACTGAATAACATTCTTCATCCTTTTCTGTACTAGATGCATAACTTGTTTCACTAGTATCACCCTTATCTTGCTTTTTCTTGCCCTTCCAACTGTTATCATAATTACTCTTACCTTGATTTGGACAATTTTTCCTAATATGCCCCCACTATCTACATTTGTGACATTGTGGACCTCTAGACTTTGATCTAGATTTTCCACTCTTTGAAGATGATTTCACTTGAGACCTTCCTCTAGCAACCAACCCTTCCACTTGATTTTTCCCACTACCACTTGATGAAGTTTTCTTCCGAATCTCATTGGACAAGAGTGCACCGGTAGTTTCATCAAATGTAAGTTCATTTTTCCCAAACAAAATTGTTTGTACAAGATTTTCATATGACTAAGGCAAGGAGTAAAGCAATATAATTGCTTGGTCTTCATTCTCAATCTTCACATCCACATCTCTCAAATTTGAGATAATCCGTGTAAACTCGGCGATATGATCACCAATTGGAGTGCCCTCATCCATTGCTAGTCTGTACAATTGGGTTTTCAAGTATAACCTGTTTGATAATGTCTTAGTCATAAACTGTGACTCAAGCTTTAACCAAACATCAGCTATCGTAGTCTCTTCATTAACTAAAAAAACTATGTCTCTATCCAGACACAAGCAAATAGCAGCATGAGCCTCCAAATCCAATTCTTCTCATTCATCATCTGACATGGTTTCAACTTTTTTTATCCTTTCCTAGTAATGCCTTGTGTAATTTCTGAGAAATAAGCAAATTCCTTATTTGTATTCTCCAATATCCGAAATCGTTCTTACCATTAAATTTCTCGATTTCATACTTTCCCACATGTGCCTTGCTCACCTTGGATGCCATTGCAAACAAAACCTGTGACTTTCTAGACAAGAAGCTTCACTACAGTTTTTTTCTTCAAACAACTTGTGCATAAACAAATCCTAGCACTTTTGAATGTTCACAATCTTGAGTAGAACAATTCAAGATCAATTTCCCTTAGTGCTCTGATACCAATTGTTGCGACTTATTGCGGAAGCGGGTAGACACAAACAATTGCACACAAGTACCATAATGATCCAATCAATTAAATAGAGCAACTAGCAATGAAAGTAATTAGAGAAAACCAAGAACATATCACAAGAGACACAAAGTTTACGTGATTCGGCGAATTGCGCCTACATCCACGATGAGGTGATTCCACTATATTCAAGAACAAGGTACAAGAAGATGACAATTCTCACACAATCTCTCAACAAGAGATTAACAATTTCAGCAATTATCTTTCTTTATTCCCTGTGCTTCATAGTTTTTCTACGTACAATGAAAAAAAACAGCTACAGTTCCTAGTATATATAGGAACAACAGTTTTCTGTTTCACAGAATTTGTTTCCTGTTCAAAAAACAGTTTCCTGTTTCACAAAACAGTTTTCAGAAGTCCAAACAGTTTTCTGTTTCACACGTCAACTATTCAAGAATGTGAAGATGGATTTGGAGGAGAGGGATCCGCTTTGTCACTTGGACTTTAATGAAAAGAAAGAAAGAAATTGGAGAATTTTGAAGGGAAACTTCCTCTTAAAACAGGGTAACTGGCAGGAAGCAATGGACCATCATCATTAGTAGGGAAATGGATCTTGGGGTTTCAAATTCAGGGAGTTTAGGGGTTTTTTCTCTTTTTGAATTAGTTGGTGGCAACAAAGGTTGTGGTTATAAGGTTGAAGACCGAGCTGATTTGAACCCGAGAGTCAATCAGGTATTCTATTGCTGGATCGGATTGAGGTGATGACGGCATTGAGTCTAATGAGGCCAGATATGTGATGATGATGGATCTCTTGTGATTGGGGATGACGCGTCTGTGATGGTTTTTCATGGTGTTAGATGGGTGACAAATTTGTTGGGAGACTTGTGATGACAGGGTAGTGTGGGAGTTGGCTGATAGTCTATGGTAAAAGACAACTTGGAAGTGTGGATCTCAATGAGGTGAGGGTTAATATATAGTGAGGATTGAGCAATGTGTTGAAAGAAACGAGCTATGAATTTTTTTTTGATTTTGGGACAAAGTTTCCATACAGGTCGGGTTTTCTATCACTCAGTGGGTGACGGACCGCGAAGTATGAAGAGTTTGGCATTTGGAGCCCATTTGCATGGCGAACCACCGAGGCCTAGGTTTGAGGAGTGAAACTTGTTGGCAGCTTGCTTGGTTAATGCTGAGACTTAGTACAAGGGCTTAGAGGGGAGTGGGGGGGTTGGAGTTTTGTTGACAACTTCGATTACAATAGAGTTTTGGGAACCTTAATGGGAGACTTGAGTGATTTTTTTATAGGTGATCTTCTCGTAAGTGAGATCATGCCCACAAAGTTAACATGTTTCGATGATTCTAACTCCCATTAGTTGTATTTTGAAAGTTAATGGTGAATATTGATGAAAAACAAAATCATTGGCTTATAAATCACACAACTATCGTCTAATGGGCTAATCATTTGTGGGCATGATCTTACTTAAATGAGATCAGAGACGTAGATGCTCGCCCCCCTCTCCACATGCCGGCATTTCGACCCACACATCACGGAACTGCCATCTATCTCCCACTCATTCTCCTCAAAGTCAACAGCCTCCACTTTCCCTTCCTAACACTCTCCTCGTTTTCAAGGTCAATATTCAGTTGAGCCTTCTCCTTCATACAACAATTGCCTCCTCCATCTCTTCAACATCTTTCGCTGCTCAGACTCTCTTCCTCACCTACTTGTCTCTCTAGTTATATCTTGTCATAACACGTTATAACCTATAACGCTCTTAGACCGTTATGGGTCCATATCCGTTTTAACTGCATAACTACCACCCCCTTGACCCCTCAAACTAATAATTCTTTTATAGTTATCTTTGTGTGACTTGATAAGGTTTGCCTTTCGGAAGAAAGTATGGACTATGGATTAAGGAAATTCCCCCCTCAACTTTCATATTTCTATTTATTCATCAGCTTTTGGTGATTCTCAGCTTGCTGGAGTCCAAGTTGGACTAGCCATCACGATCTTACGTCCATAGGGAGTATTTAAAGAAAAAGACTCTAGAATCTTTAACAAATAAGGCATGACTAGCTCCAAGTTGATGATGGGTTTTTATTCTATTGTTGCATTATCATATCCCGTTTTGAGACGTTCTTTTTCTTCGAATCTTGTTAGGTAGCTGTACTTTCTCTGTATGGCTAGCCTCCCATTCTAGTTTTCTCTATACTGAACCTTTAAAAATTAAAAGAATGACAAAAATGATTTGGCTGACATGTGAATATATCAGCTCCCTTTTCAACACCTTCGTTGAACTAGGCTCAATGATTTCCCATGTCTATAACAAGTGAATATGTTTTGGGTGAATTCATCAAATCCTGCTTGCTGTGAAATTGACTGTTATCTGTCAACTGATTTTATTCGAATGAGTCTTTTATTTTAAGATCCTTCTTTTCTTTGCAGGACTCTAACTTCAACTGTTTAGATGGAAGAATTCTGAATAAACAAGACAGGTTCGAACCACCATATTTAACGTTTAGATCACCAAGATATTATGACCAGCATGAATCCATACTCTTCCAGTGTGGTATTAGAGGGAGAGTTGAGTTGAATGTTACTTCATAGTTAGAAGCAAAAATGAATCAAATGGTGAAGTATAAGGTTATGCGATCATCACATTGAAAGTGCAGACACTGACAAATTAAGATAACGTAGTAAAAACTCATTTATCAGGTTAATGCAAAAGATGTAATGTAAGGCCTCGTGCAATGGCATTACTTTGTGGTTTTATCTAATCACACCACGGTACAAGATTTTATGTGAAAAGTCAAAAAACACAAATTTGCGAAAGACAACAGTTGAACAATGATCGGTAAAATCCACTATGATAGTCAAGTCTTACAATCTATATGCATCTCAAAAAACCATCTAGGCACATATCTTACTCAAAAGACCCTTAGTCAACAAGTAAACATCACAATTCATTGCCCTTTGAGAAACTCATAATACAAAAGAAAATAGTGCATTTCTTTAGCTACTTCAGAGTTTTCGCCTAAACTGAACCATTTGAAAATAAATTCTCCTAGTTTTAGACAATCAAACCTGTGCTAATGCAGGTTCCAACATTCCCAAGAAATATTCAAAGTGGAACATTTCAATTTCATCAAGTTTCAAGACTTTTAGGTCTACAACATTTTGGGAATATGATCTAGCATTAAATTATGTATTTTATCAATGAATCTTGTAGCTTTATTTAAAGGGTCTCATATGTATGGTAAAAGAGTAGTTTTGAAGTTGAATGAAAATATATTAGCATTGTGTTATTGAAGTTGAGTATGAACTCCTTCTCATCTCCATATCTCTTTGGTAAGTCCACTGAGTGGTGAGTGTCCTATCTTTCTCTTTATCCCATATTGATCATAGGGTGGTGAATTTGAGATTATCTTACTTATCTTATCCATTGCTTCCATACTGAAACTGCTTCAATTGGTATCAGAGCGGTAGCTCATCGGTTCAGCATAATCAGTTCTGTTTGTCAGTCATTTTCTTGTTTCTTCTTTTTGTGTTACCTATCATATTATATATCATTGGAAAGTTCTCTGGGTCTAACTTTCAGATCAAAAGGCGGTTCCGCAATCGGAGTTTTCTACAGAAAGTTATTGTCAATCAGTGATGAGTGTGCGTGCTGCCAAAAAATAAAAAATAAAAAAAAATCCGGTAGTAGACACTTTCTTCCTAATGGCCGAGGTGCATGAATCTCTTGTACTTGTGGATTGGAACTTTCCTCCAATATATGATGAATACTCGGAAGACGGTTATTTATTGATGCCTATCAAAGAGATATGTTACTTTGGCATTAATCTCAAGCCTTTGAGTGATCCATCAGATGTTTCCTACACCCTCCTTCCAAGCATGGCCTACTTTGAGTTCCTCCCAGTGGAAAGAAACGGAGAAGCAAATCACGATGTCCAATGCAATGGGGTTTCTGAAAATGGCTTGAAAAATGAAGAGATAAATGAATTGGTTGATGAACAACTTCATAAAAGGTTTGGTGCAAAGTTGATTGTGTATTTACTAATGCTGTTGTGGAAAAGTTTGAAAGGGCATCCAAAAGATCGAGGAAAAACTAAATTAAACTCGAGGACGGGTTTTTTCAACATGGGGAGTTTGATGCAGGTTCCAACATTTCCAACATTCCCAAGAAATATTCAAAGTGGAACATTTCAATTTCATCAAGTTTCAAGACTTTTAGGTCTACAACATTTTGGGAATATGATCTAGCATTAAATTATGTATTTTATCAATGAATCTTGTAGCTTTATTTAAAGGGTCTCATATGTATGGTAAAAGAGTAGTTTTGAAGTTGAATGAAAATATATTAGCATTGTGCTATTGAAGTTGAGTGTGAACTCCTTCTCATCTCCATATCTCTTTGTTAAGTCCACTGAGTGGTGAGTGTCCTATCTTTCTCTTTATCCCGTATTGATCATAGGGTGGTGAATTTCTTTATCCCTTGATATTAATATTGGGTGGTGAGATTATCTTACTTATCTTATCCATTGCTTCCATACTGAAACTGCTTCATGTGCCACCTAACATTTTGGCCCAAAAACCTTTATTGTGCTCAAGACCACCAAAGATTGCAAACCCCAAAATTTAATCGCAAAAAATTGGGATCTGTCATCCCCTACAACCTTAGTTCTAGGACATTGATATTCTTCACACTCAACCACCCCAAACTGAGGTATGGGGTTTTTAATTCAAGCCAATAAATTGCTTTCGGTTGGGTTTAAATTTGTAGTTGTGACAACATCAACCACAAGCTTCATCAGTTGAGTTGAAAAGGTCCACACATGATAATTTTTACTTGGACGACTTCTTGAGAGCCATGCAATACATCACCATAGCTTAAGATATGCATCTTCCCCACATTACATTTTTTCCTCTTTTAGATTCGAGGTAAAACCATTGTAGTTAAGGAGTTGAGGCGGACGGGCCTGAAAACTCCTGAGACGATAGGCAAGGCGGACATCTCACTTCATTTAGGTGGTTTTAACATTTTTTTAAATATTTTTTTTTCATAATAAATTGAAACATATCAGCATAATAATATCCATCGTCATTTTGATAAGTATCACAAGCGAATATGTACAAAAAGTCACACAACTACCTACAATCGAAATGGAAATATAATAAAGTTGTATAACATAGCGAAAAGATGCAATACACTCGTGTCAAGTAACTTTAAAACATCCATTAAATCATTAAAAATCAATAATCTTGAAATGATAGAAACTTGAGAATATTGAGCATTTGTTAGAAAAATTGTATAGTGGGCTACAACCTTTTTTTTGCTGCAATTGGGCTAAAAGGGCTAAAAATAGGTTGGCTACAACCATTTTTGGGCTGAGATGGTGAGGTGGTGCGAGACGGTCCAAGCGAACATTTCATTTCACCGAACTGCATTGTCTCATTTTGAGGTGGAATTCTGTAAAAACACCTTGAAATGCGCTTAGGCGGTCACCTTGACTACACTAGGTAAAATATTTAGGAATTTGATGTCATTGTTCTTTTGCAATGTCTAGAGTGTTCTAGCTATCCTAGTCTATAAATATGTGAGATTTCTCTTTGGCTTTGATTCACTCATCATAGCGGATACCAACCTTTGATTTTAGAAGACTTTGTTTCTTTACATTTATATGTTCAGGACGAAATTATGTATGCTCCGTTGGTACTTCGTCCATTACATTTTTTTTAATTACACTTAAAAACCCACAACACTGAAAATGGAAAAGAACACTCTATCCTACAGGAAAACTCCCCTACAAAGGCGTTTTGCCTCGTGAAGGCGCTAGAGTTGCCTCACCTGTACATGCTGTCACGGACTAGCAATCTGTGCGGCACTAGCTATCCAATTCACTAGTAAGCCTATGAGTAGTTACTTTGACAGGCACAAATATTAACTTGAGAATGCACAATATCAATTTGTAGACAATATAACGATGCACAATAGTCAGCAAAAACTTTCATTAACATTCAATAGATTACAATGGGGAGGAACGTTCGAAAGGACGTTGCTCAAGACTAGTTCGATGCTATCAATCGATGGAAATACAAGTTTGAAGTTGAAAAGCAATGCAAAGAAAATAATAAAAATGCTAGTGGTACAGTCTGGCCCGACTATGCAATGGAGGCAACACGTCCTCACAGTCAAGAGCTCAAACCTTCCCCCTATAATATAGATGCTAAGCATTTGGGCACTTTTCAAAAGGGACCATTGAGTTTTGAGACCATTAGGAAAGTCTTGAAAGACCTCTGACGTTGATTTCCCTGACCAACGGTACTAGTCCTGACACTCTCCCACACTCAATTCGCTGACACCTTCGCAGCGAACTTTTCCAAGTACTCTTCCAGCTTTGAGAGGTACGGCAGCAGATGCTCGACTGGCTCCCAACTGATCTCTGAAGGAGGCTCATCCTACCACTTGACCAAATACTCTCTATCCGGACCTATGTTGTTGATGAGGCGGTCAGCTAAGATTTCTTCCACTTCTCGATCTGGCTTAGTAGGATGCTTAGGCAATGCTCGGGTAGATACATTTCTTGTGGGATCAATGACATCTGCATGGTAGGATTTCAAGTTACTTGCATGGAAGACAGGATGGGTGAAACAGAGCCAATGTGGTAACAGAGCCAATGTGGTAACTTCACCCACCCATTTCATCCACCAAGAGTTTTCTAAATAAGTTGTTTTGTGGATGATTTCTTAAATATGTAGGTCACTCTTAGAAAAAAAAAATGAATTCATTTGGGGCTCCATAACATGCTACTAAAATTAAAGATTTTCAACCATTTAATTTCGCCATTAACTTAAGGACTGTACTTGATGGAAATTTAAAAAACATGTGGTTTTTTTGCGAGGACATCTGCATGACAAAAAGATCATCCCGACAAAAAAATTAACTTATTCTGAATTTTCTAGGTGAGTGAAATAGGTACATGTAACTTTTCTTTATCAAAATCATTGTCCCTAGATCCCATCCATGTTGCGAATGTGGCTCTGTTTCAACGTGCAAGTTAGTCACAGATGGATTAGGGAATCACATTGGGTTAAGCTAATAAGCATTGGACTTGTCCGTCACGAGCAATAAAGTCTTTTTAGTTAAAACCCCACACTCGAGACCACACGGTGTTCAAGTTGGGGAGAATATCATTACTTGGCGTGTGATGGGACATGTACGTAGGTTGATAATCTGGTGCGCCCGATGCATTGCACTTTTGGAGGGCTTTTCTATCTTGACCTCTAATCCTAATAAGTGGTATTAGAGCCAATGGTTCGATTGAGCTTGATGAGGGTGTGCGGGAGAATGCACATTAATGTGAAGCTTTTGCTCAAACCTCACCAAGTATATATTAATGTAGTTATTGGAAGAAATAATAAAATAAAAGGCTGAAATTTAAATTGCATGAAGAAAGCAATTTGAAAGAAATAACTTCAAAAGGAATACTTAAGTGGAAAAATGGAAATTAAATAACTGAAAGGCAAAAACCGAAAGAATTAATAAGAATTGAACATCTTTGACATTGGAAGGACCACAAAATTTTACATGGGAAATCTCAAATCTTGAGAAAAATCATGACTAAGTAGCTCAAATATGAAAATTGTTTTGCATTAAAAAAATTGTGAGTGTGGGGTCGTTATAAATTGCTAAATGATTAAATTCTCCCTTTTCCTAAATGAAGTAGAAATTCACAATGTAAACGTGGAATAGTTTTAATGTATTATTGAGTCAAACAAGTAAATCATATTCATAACATTAAATTTAAAAAAAAAAAAAACATTTTTGCTTCGTGTGAGATCACAACAGAGAGTGTGATCGATTCTTCGTCTTCTTTCCTTCTTCTCTCATTCTCTGTCAAACAACTAGGTCTGGTTCTTTGTCGATTAGCGACGGTGAGCTCTGGTCTTTCTTCTTTCCTATAAGTCTAGGGTTCTGGTTTGATTGAAAATGAAATGAGTGATTTTTTTAATGTATTTGAACAAAACGTTAAAACGGCGTTATTAAAAAAATATTATCTCAATAACGACCATATAACACCGTTATATTGGAGCTGTGATACAATAACGTGATAATGTCATAACGTAACGGTTCACCCCTGTTAAGCGTTATATCGGAGTTATAGCCTTGTTTTAATTACACAACCAACTTAAAAACTTGGCATCACCAATATTTTATTGAATTTCCAACTTTTTTCATGAATATCCAAATCTGGTTGAGATAGGATTGGTTTTTTATTTATTTATTTTTTATAATCAAATTCTATATTTGGGATAGTTCACTTTCCAAAATTTGAAATTAGCAAATCACTGTGGATGGTCTAATGGAATGTTGCGAAAATTCTAAAAGGCACTGGAGTTTCGCCTGGAGATTTGCCTGGATGGGGTCTAGCACGTGCACCCCCCACGCATGCAACTCACGTGAGCTTAAAAGTTGGCAAAAAAAATGAGATCCACTCTCGAAGAAAATGAAAAACCCTAGATCCACTCCCTGCTCCTTTGCTCCGCTCGCTCTTCCTCACGCCAGAAAAGTGAGATTTTTTAGCTTGGTGAAGTCAGCAGGGAAAGGACCAGTAATGGAGTTGGATCTAAGACTTAAGATCTGAAGAGATGAGAGATGGGTCAAGGTGTTGGGTGGGATTTGGCCATGGAACCCAAACCCAGGCAAGTGAAGCTCTACAATTTGGGTTTCTCTCTATTGCAAACCACCCCAACCCAGTGGTTGCAAATGGTGGAGTTGCTGGTTTTGTTCCAGTTGAGAGAGCGAAAGTGTGGGAGCTTGTTTGCAAAGTCTAGTAAGGCAAGCTTGTGTTCTTCAATGGGGTCTGCTTGAATGGACTGAATGAAGAGAATCAGAGTGGTTAGAGAGAGAAAGAGAAGGAATGAAGAGGAAGAAAATGAATAGTAGTCCATTCTACTCATTTTTTGTGGAAACTGTTTGAAGAAATTCTAGTTGGTGATGGTATGCTGTTGGAGGTAGACATTTGGTGGTCAAAGGTGGTGGGAGAGGTAGGAGGGACTTTTGTTGTGAAAAGAAAAGGGTGAGAATAAGGCAGGCTTTGCAGCTGATGTTTTGCTGTTCTTGTTGGTGAAATGGAGATGATAAAATCTCCTTTAGTTCAAGTTCAGCCACCTTCTTTTACTTTTGCAGCCTCTTTAAATTCACTGTTTTTCTCTCGCTTGAATGAAGCAATTTGTTGCTTTTTGTGGAAAAAAGAAATGAGAGGTGGAGATGGGTAATGGGTTGTGTTGATTTGGTCCCAAAACAAACGAAGTGAGCATTTGATAGAAGAACAACAACAACATTCAATTCAACAATGAATGGACCTTATCTTTTGAATGATTCATGAATTCTTTCAATCTATACATTTTATCAGCATAAGTTTGTGTTTGACTTGATGTGTTCGTCCCGTTTTTCTTTCTCTGTCGAATCGAATTTTTTTTTTTTTTTGGCCCTTTTGATGCGCACGTGACTAACACCTCGCGAGGTGCACGTGCTTTGCACCATCCAGGCTAAACTCCAGGTGATATACCAGTGCTCTCTAGCATTGCTCGGAATGTTGTGAGTGACTTTGCCCAAGAAGTTTGGGCAACTTTTGATTGGTTTGTATAGATTCGATGTATCAAACTTAGTTGTGAATGTTTTAGATCTTAAAAACCATGGCTTACGAAATGGGAGCTGGGAAGCTTTTGTGGTTGCTTACATTTGGATGGGTTTTATAAACTTAGTTTGGGTGTACCAAAATTAATTGTGGATGTTCTCCAATATGCTACATAACCTATAATATTGAAATCTTTTTCCTCGTCAATTATGAGAAGATTTTTTAAGACGAGGTACTTTTTCCGATGCAATTTGGGGTTTGATATTAATTGCTTGATTTAAAATGATTATTCACATGATTACCGTTATTTTATCATTCAATGTACTAATAATTTTTTTTTTGGGGGGGGGGGGGGGGGGGGAGTGGTTAATTTTGGCACAATCATTTTGAGGATTATGTGATATGGACACACGCGTCAGACACATATACGACAAGTTTTTCGAAGAGTTCGTGCTTCCTTGGTCCCTATAATTGCTTAATATGTAGCAACTCAATGATTATATATCAATCCTAATCCATGCCCGAAAGCTACATGACTGACCCAATAAACCAGGCCCGAAAGCTACAATATTGTTGCCACTTAATAGCGTCGTCTCGCATAGAAACTTGCTTTCGCTTCGGTCTATCGCCTCCACCTTGCATGAAGACTCGCATTAAATACCCAAAGGCTTATCAATGGCGGAGCAAATGTGCACCTAATAATCGGGCGAAAACTCACAAAATCCTAACTGGTGAGTCTCGAACCCGCGACCTCTCACAAGGTGAGTGGATGTCCGACCAACTGAGCTACAATTGGTGGAAGCAATTTTCCTTTCTTTAATCGAAGGAAATCCCGTCCAAAGAGGAAATTGAAACTAGCTGAATTCCACAATGAGTTGAAGACAAGTATAAGTCGATAATTCA
The DNA here is from genome assembly GCA_963556465.1 of Berberis vulgaris. Lineage (NCBI taxonomy): Eukaryota > Viridiplantae > Streptophyta > Magnoliopsida > Ranunculales > Berberidaceae > Berberis > Berberis vulgaris. The sequence continues at coordinate 76,410,963 of OY747136.1, read as the reverse complement.
AAAGTCAGAACAGCAAACGAGAATACAGATTATTACAATTTTGTGAAAATGGGCTAAGGATTTGCAATTATAGAAATTATTTAAAAATATTTCAATTGAAATCCTTGAGAAATTAACATGCTGGATTTACAAGTGTCAACTACATCGACCAATTAAATTAGTCAACGATAGAGTTATATCTGTTAAGAAAACAAAGAGCTTGACATATCAAGTAAACGACTCAGAAGTTGAGCTAGTCTAGTCAAACTCTTTTGAGCTCAATCTATCAGATAGACGTATCATACTCAAGACTGATGAGCACATTATTTTTTTTTAAACTCATTTTTTTCGTAGCTATTTCACAACTCTATAAATAAGAGAGCCAAAGGATGTTGAAGGCACAACTTTGGAGTTAAATAAGCATTAACTTTCAACATCTAAAGAGAGGGTTCTAGAGTCTTTTGAATTTGTTTAAAAGAATACAAATCTGATTTTTGCAAATACTTTCACTCGTTACAAACTTCACATATTTATGTCCTCATTTTACTGTGTGTTGCAAGTAGTGTTCTTGGTCTTGGTACGCTGTTTAAGATTGCGGAGGAAGATCAATGAAACAAACTTTTGTGTATAGAAATTGGTTGCAAGTGGAAAACTAGCTCATTGTGAAGTTGGGTATAGTTTGGCAAGTGCCTTGAGTGAACAAAGGATTGATAAAGGTGTGGATGTAGCTTATAGAGTTGGTGTTTAAAATTCTAAGTTATATTGTGTGTTATTTATCTTTCTTGCACTTTATTCACTATTATGTGATTATGCAAATGATTGATAAAGATCAAAATAGATCTTAACATAGATCTAATGTTAAATATTGATTCAAAGATCTGTTATATCTATAACTTGTAAAGGCTTTATTAAGATCTTAGATCTACAAAGTCCTAAATCCGTAATGGATTAAACCAAACTAAAGTTCACAATTTTATAAACTATTCCCATTTCAAGGACCGTTGCTTAAGCAAGTTCCAAAAAAGAAAAAATAAAATAAAAAAATTATGGACATTTTCAGGTGTAACGACCCGATCCACAGAGTACTATATTGTACTCTTTGGGCCTAAGGCATGCACGGCTTTAAAACGCGTAGTACTTTGTAGATCCAACCTCATACATATATAACACATCCCCTTTCCTTACCTAGGTGATGTGGGACTATAATCTCCCATTGGTAGCTCGCCCAACTCCTCTTAGGATCCACGAGCCTATTGGGCTTTTCCATCACGGGCTTCTCCCGCACCCTCCTCCTCAGGTCCGCCCACACAAGGGTATCACATCAGGGCGCCTCCCAGAGCCCAGGGTGTAGCCCTTGGATCCTGATGAGTGATTTCATCCACCGTTGGAGTTATGATCACTAAGCTCCTAAGAGCCCAGGTACATGGATATGATACGATTCTAGTGGAAGCATATGTGCTGAAACTCATCAGGTACATGCTCTGTGTTAGATTTATAGTAACAGCGTGAATAATATTGGTAGTTGATTCTATTATCCAAAGTAGTGCAAATAAAAGTGATTCCCAAGTAGTTTGTAGGTATAATTACCTCTCTATACAAATTGAAAATAAAATTGTTTCTTGTTCAACTGTATGAAATTAAATACTTTTGTAGCTCAAATTGAATATTTGTTTCCTTTTTACTACTTTGTATCATTGTGCCAACTTACGAGTATCACTTAACATAGGGTCTTCTGTGAGGGAATGAGTGTCTATAGAAAGATCGGAAGAAGTATAGCCTTAATGAAGTTTAGTTTGGTAGGCATTTTGGTTTTGACTATATAGTGATAATTGTAGCTTTTCATGAGGGAAACCACTATGCATGCTGTAGGTCAGGGAAAAAGAGTATTGTAATTTGTGATTTTCTTGAGTTGCCACAGTACCTTGTTTCATTGAGATGCAATTAATCTTTATGTTCTACCTGGAATGGAGAAAAGGTGAAGTTTGAATGTTGAGCTAGGCCAATTCCTATGTGGTTTTCATAGCTTTGGCTCATTTCATACCATGTTGTGTTGGTGTCTGTATTTAAGATGGAGTGCTACTAAACACCTGAAGGTTTTGCATGGGTATCTAATTGAAAAAACCGAAATGATCGATATTCAAATGTTGACAATATAATAAGTGATAAACTATAGATTATGTCTAAATGTGGTCCTGGGTGGACTGTTTCAGTTTGAGGAGATATCTCCCTAATGAGAGTGCCCTATTGAATTATCAACAATAGTTTTTGTTCTTCTGTGTCCGCTTGAAATAAAAACTAAAAGTAGGATAGAGCAAAGCTGAGAAACAAATGAAGATAACGTAGAAAGCGAAAAGCAAAAAAAAAAAAAAAAAGGCTAATAGCTAATGAAGGCAGAGATAGCATGGCAAGAAAAAAAAGGATTGATGGAGACAACTTGGTAGGTACTTTGGCAACGTGAAAAGGGGGGAGTATGCACTACACTAAATTGACATATTTGTAATAATTTAACACTTTTGAGCTATTACAATCCACCAAACAATTTCTAGTCAAAACTAAATTTGGTCAACAAAATAAAAAATAGCTACAAAAAAAAAAGTGATACAATAAATTAGATCATCATGAATAACATCACTTGTAAGCCCATGCTATTTGTGGTGATACAATTATTGAATCACTTTATTTGTGAAAATGTGTAAAATTGCTTTGTGGATTGTTATAGCTCAAAAGTGTTACTATTTTTTGGATTGTTACAAAAATATCAATTTGGTGTAGTGGGTGCATATATTGTAATGTCCGGAACTATACTAATGTTGTATTGGCACAAGTTAACGCATTTCAGTGATGTCAATTGAAAGGGCCATTTCATTGCTAACCAAGATAGGTACAAATGAGTATGGACCATTTTTCATCAATGTTGTATAAACCTTGATTCCCTGAAGTGGAACTCCACACTGTCAACTAAATTTTAAGTTGAGCAATGACAAATACAACCAATTTCTTCAAAGTGCAAGGTACAGTATTTTCTGAATAAGTGAAGAAGTTCCAGAAATACATTGCAAAAGAAGAAGAAAAAATATTGGGGTCCCCGCTTTCTTTTGGTCATTGATCTAGGTATTTGTTTTGAAACCTAGTATTTTTTTTTATTTTTTTTTTATTTTTATTTTAAAGAACATCCATTTTATTCATATAAAAATCCACGCCCGAAGGCTACATGACTGACCCAATAGGGTTAACTAAAAAGCCGAAACAAAGCCTCACAAAAGATAGGATGCACCAATACAAGCCTAGACAAAATCAGTCTTTGTACCTTTTGGTTTCTGTCCTAGTTCTATTGGATTTTCGGGGACAAATGCTGATATCTTTGGTGTGGCGCCTCTTATTCATCTTTCCGTCTGACATAGCCCCTAAAGCCAAATCACTGTTCGCTACCTGTGGATCAAGCTCAGGTTCTGAGTTGACGTCATCACTATCCTCACTAGAACTTTCGAGTGTACTGAGGTCAAATTTCGGCGGTCGAAGTAACCTATTTTCTCTGAACAAAGATATAGCCTGATTCAAATTGTCTCCGACTCTTTTATAATCCGGGGAAGTTTTGATAGCATATTTGTCAAAATGTCTCTTTAACCTGAGCAGAGACTGCAAATCATCATCCGAGAATTCCTGCACTTGCTGACCCTGTATAGCATCCCCTAGCTCTGTGCTAGTAGCACCGATAAATGGGTTGCAGGGCGCTGGCTGAGGCGAAGCCTCGACCCCTGTCTTGGTACAGGGCGTATGCTGGGGCGAGGCCACTTCCACTGCCTTGGTGTGGGGCGCTGGCTGAGGCGAGACTCTGTTCTCTGGTGTGGTGCATGGCGCGACAATGGCGCAGGCCACGTCCACAGCCTTGGTGCATGGCGCTGGCTTGGGCGAGACCATGGCCTCTGGGTTGAGGCAGATCGCTGGCTGAGGAGAAATCACGGCCCCTCTTGAAGGGTAGAGCACTGGCTGCTACGACTCTGAAACAGTCTGCCCAATCTGAGTTTCACATGTGAAACCATTCGTCACAGTTGGCGACGCTGCACTTTGAATAGAAGGATTGTTCTTTGTTTCCGGATTTATCTCATCTTCGTGTAGGGGTAACTTTTGTTGTTGTCCAAGAACATTATCAATTTCTGAAGTTGTATACCCCGCCTCTAGTAGGCATTCCTCCGTAGACTCATGCTGGATCCCGGTTTTAGCATGCTCTAATTTGTGACCCGCTATTTGTAATTCCGCTGGAGGACCTTCATCTTCCTCAATATTCTCCATCAATGCCTCAAATGTGTTGGACAAACCCACCTTTACCGGATCAATGGCCACCTGCTTTCTATCCCCGACTCCCTCCGAAATCTCCTTGCCTTTGCTATTTTTTGTTCCACTCACACCCACTTTCGAGTTCGAAGAATTTCCTTTTCTGATCACTGGAACATATTGTTGCCTGGTATTGTTACTTTCGGTCTTTGAGTTGGCTACCTTCTCAACATTACCTAGTTCCGAAACCCGGCCATGAAACCTAGCTAGTATTCGCTAGCACATGAAAGGAGCGAAAGAAATATCGAAGTTTTAAGCTACAGTTTTTGACGCGTGGAACTTTTTGAGGTCTCCACTTTTTTTTTTGGTTGTGGAAATCTGGCAAGATTTAAAGTTTTCAGTATTTTTTTGACAATTTGCCCTAGTCTTTTTGCAACAACTCATGTCCATGCAAATGCTTTTCTTACACCAATTGTGAAAGTTGCAGGTGTTTTTCACAAACTTGGCCACTGTTATTAGCTTCTGTACTTTAGAGAATCTTGGCCTAATCATCTATTATGACTGTACTTGACTCATGAACGCAATTGCAGTGATTGTTTTTGTTATGTAATACTTGTTCATTGTCTTACTTCACTAAGAACAGCCAGTCAGACAGTGCATCAGTGCTCTTACACTTCAAGAATACATGCAAATGGTTAGCACGACATGTCACGTCACAATGCATAACAAGTACAAGTGCAAAACAAGTGGATAGTTGGGTGAAATTTCGCAGTAAGTTATCAGACAAAGCGCCATTGACACTGACTTTGTTGTCTGTTAACTGGGATGAAGTAAAAAGGGCAAAGACTACAGAATCATGTTGCTTTCATTTTTCCGGTTCACTAGAGGAGCACGTTATTTTCTTTTGACATATTTCATGCCATCTCTCAAGGTTTCCTTCATTTGATCACTCGAAAGCTAAAAAAAGAGAAAAAGAACAAACTACTCCACTAATGCAACTACTGACATCCCTCTTTGCATTATGCTAATTGAGTACTAATTTTTATCGTGCGAAATGCATATTGATCATTTTCCATAGGTGTGATGCTAGGAAGAGGATAACAAGACACAATGGCTTGTGAGTCATGATATAACTACTTATCGATGTGGTTTGTTGTTGTTATTGTCAAAAATAGATGTTTTTCGAATGATGGCAGACCAACTTTTAACCATTTTTGTCATTCTACTTTATATAAATTGTTAAGTGAGTCACTAAGGACAAATGCTTACTTGCTATTTTACTTATTGGCAGTGTCATTTTTCCCTTGATAGATAAATTTGTATCCTTGAAATAGCCATGGATTGGTGTTATTGGAACCCTGCAATAGTGATCTCCCCCTATGGGATGAATGGGGGGGGGGGGGGGGGGGGGGGGGGGGTGTGGCAGATTAAGGAGGCGGATGTTCCCCCTGGAACTGAGGGAGCTACGCCCAGGACTGTCTGAGAAACCTAGTACTTCACCCTACAAGTCCGGTAATAGATAGTTCCGATAGCTCTAGGGCTTAAAAGCGCCTCGAATTTGGATATCATATGTTAGTAGTTTGTTTTGCGACTACATAATGATCAAATCCTAAGATCCATTGGAGTTTAATCAAAATGGGAAGCCCTTTATTCATAAATGGTGTGAACTAATTACTCTATTCTCCTACTTAGAATTTTATATTTTTGTTGAAGATTGAAACAAAAGTGTTAAACAAGCCCATGATCTTTCATACTCATATGGCTTACTTGAGGCGAGAAAAGAATGGAAAAACAAAGAAGAAAGAAAGTGGGTTATTAAAGGAAGGATATTAGTCCTTTGCTTTGTGGCTTTTTTCATCTATTGCTTCCCATGATTCAAGGCTTTTCTTCATAACAAGTGAATTGCTTATGAAGTTTTAATCATTGTTTAACAAACAAATTGCAGTACTCCTTTTTTCCATCATCATATTATTCTACCATCAGAATCATGTGAAGGGATGGGAGTCTCTTATTATGTAAACCACACTTAAAGGGTTAGGAGCCATGATGGGGTTTGGCTTAGATGCAAATGGGGCCTAACCAAATATTTATCTCCACATATTAGTAAAGAAGATGACCTTTCTTCCATGATATGATGCCTAGCTAGTCTATGATAAAGCCATGGTTTGCAGAAGATGGAAGAACAAGTTGTATTGGTTTAAAAGTTATCACTCCACCACCTATCTCTTTTGTTGAACAGAACAAATGCACACATCATTTGAAGGTCAAAATCTATATACACTTGATGGAAAACTCTCATTTTTCGATCTTAAGTCGCCAGAGAACACTGTGAAATAAAATGAATGTTATTTGGTAAACTTGAATCAATAGTGTCTAAATGACCAGATACACAACACACCAAGTACTACTGCTGAAAGCTTATATTAAGAATTAGGTGTTAGGTTAGTGACTGAAAAAAAAAATGAAATAACATAAATCAAAAAGGTCTTTTATTCCCTCATCCTTCAAAAGCTGGCTCCCCTTGCCAATCTCTTCTTCCAGCTTCCTATCAATTCATTAATCTAATACCCTGTTTAATAAAGAAAATAAAGTTTTCAACTAATTAATATACATATAGTGCCAATATGTCTGACTAATCCTATGGTGTAAGACTAGTGTAAGACACTGTAGCAAACACTCCCTCATTGATCAGGAAGGAGAAGAAGAAGGTAGAGGTGAGGAGTGAGGTCAATGCAATTTTTTGTTAAAGCTCAATTATGAAAATCAATGGAAGATTAATGATCCCCACCCCTCATCCTTGTGTGCCCACTTAATTACCAATCATATTAAAAAGCATCTCACTTGCACTCTCCTGTTTGCCTTTTTCTTATTATAATGTGTGTGAGTGAATATGCTTCAAACTGTGAGAGAAGATATGTTTTCTTAATTATATCTCCTTCTAATTTTATGAATCTATTGAATACTTTAGTTTAAAGGTAAAGACTTCATAGTAACTTTGGCATGCAAGAGATAAATGATTCATAAGCCATTTCCAAGATTGAACAAGTTGTTAAAGATTTTCCTCTGTTAACCCAGGGATTTTAATTATACCTCCTGTCTTTTATCTTTGTCAAAAGCATGCTGTACTATCCTGGATGCATCTTTTTTTTTTTTCCTTTTTATCAACCGACCCATGAAACCATAAGTGCGCTATGGAGCGTAACTCAGTTGAAAATTCATAGATTTGGATTAACACTCACTTGATTCGCCCTTGCTGCAAGTTGAGTGAATATGCAATGTAGCCTTCCAATCTTGACTTGGATATAGATGCTTAATGAAGTTTCACTATTTACTTGAGCATTGTACTTGGTTTCAACACTGGATTACTATTTGGACTTAAAATGATCAGAGTTCAGAAAGGCAAAAAAGTGAATGGTTTTATTTTGAAACAATGATGATTAGGAACTATATACCCCTTGATGACAACATGATCACTTTTTATGTGGCGTGCTTGGTGGGCATCTTGTTCATCCAAGTGTCGTAAACCTAGTTAATGTTCACATAATAGGCCCAGAAAAGGAACATATTAGTGTATCCTGCATCGACACATGGATGATAGGAAGCACGACAAGGCGGGAGAATATGGACCACTCAATCTTAACAATATATTCTAGGACAATTTATGCTTTCTTGCTATACCATAAAACCCCCAAAAAAAAAAAAAATAAGGAAGAAAAAGTGAAGAGACTAGTATAGTAGTGATGATGAGCAAAGGGTGGGTGATTGATAAGAGTGATGCTAGGTTTTGGATTTGATTCTCAGCAAATTGGAGAGCGCCCTGCATCTGACCTTTTGACTTGATACTAAGGAGGCCAAAGAAACTGAGAAAAGAAAGGAGATAAGATCATTTAGTGGTGATGGTGCACCCCCACCAATACCATCAACTTGTGTTTAAAACAATAATAATAATAGTAAAAAAAATAAAAAAATAACAATAATCTCGCCATTTAACCCTTTACTGCTAGAACAGATTCTCTCCCATTTCTTCATTCATCTAAAGGAAATTTCAGAAAAAAAGCTCGTTCGAGCTAGTTGGAAAGTACAATGGGAACAGATTCTTTAGAGGGGAAAAAAACCCAGTCAAGGGTTTAAGGTTTTGTAAATTCATTTACAAGTCTTCTCCATTGGTACTACTATGGTTTATTGTACATTGCACTAACAAAGGTGACAAGATTCTGATAGGGAATCCAAGTTTCTTCTTGCAGTGGATGTAGTCCTTCGAATGAACCAGTTGGAAAGTTGTGTTTTGTAATCAATCCATTGTTATTCATATTATTTGTTTCATGTATTTTTGGAGTATTTACATGTCACAAAGGTTTTCGATCTTTTCAACAATCTTTGTGTCAAATCGGTACTACCATATACGTAACTTTGTCTAGCTAGGTAACAAATGCAACTAGGTATATGCGCTGTATGGTTCTATCATTTTCTAGATCTTAATGACGTTATATTTGAGTCTATCATCTTGAATCAATCTAAAGTCTTTACTTGATAATGATTTATTATACTGAAGATGCCAACTATAAATACATTAGCAAGCTCATTTGTCATCCGAGATTATTTACGATATATAATGTCTTGTCAACGACTTTATCAACCTTGGAATGATTAAAGAATCTTATCTTTCTGATTCAGACCTTATACTTAGACCACTAAATATAAATAATTAGTGGCAATGAAGCGAGCAGTCACGAAATTGTCATTTGGTTTCATTTTGAATTAAGTACAAGGTGACTTTCAATTATCCAAATACTTAAATAAATAATGGTGATTCTTCAATGTTTGGGTTTTATGTGCAATGTACATGAATCAGTAATGCGTGAACATATATTCATCGTTTTGGCGTCACCAAGTAGTCAGTGTGCACCCATCATCTTCTTTTCTGATTAATAAAATAAACAGCAGGGCAACTAATTTGAACTAGTTGTGTAATTTTGAGTTAGCTAGCATCCGATATGACAGTGTCATGACCATGTAAATATGTTTGGATATGGGTGTATCGGTTTTACTTTTGTCACAAGAGTACACAACACAATTCTGAGTCAATATTTGATCATTTTAAGCTAGTCGATCTGAATTGTGTTAATGAGCTTGTCACAATACCAAAGTGGAAGAAAACATAAAAGCACAATAGAGGGAAGGAAGGTCTTCTTCAGCTACTTTTACAAGTTTGGTATTAGATTGATGATGAGGCAAAGTTGACCAAAAAGACATAATAAGAAGCTAGTATTGTTTAAACTATCATAGTTAAGCACTCACAGCATGAACAGTACTGAACAAACTGAAAACTACTTGCAGATTATGTATCTAAAGAGTTCAACCACAGAAATGCAAAGAGAAAGAACTTTAACTACCTTCGTTGACTATAGAAAGAAAAGCCATACGAAGAAACTCTCAATGCATTTAATCAAAACATTGATCCTTGAAAACTTGAGATAGCTAGGTAAGTGTTGGACATGCAGATCAAAATATAGAAGAATTGATTGGATATAAATGATCGTTATCAGATTGGCATACAATCTTTATGTCAAGTTCAACAGGTGGAAAAAGGAAATTTTAAGGCTGCTTTTAACAAAGTGTGAAATGCTTGTGATGTCTTTTCCAAAGTACATAGGAGAAAGAAATGCCTAAAAGCTATGGTTCAATTCAGAGCATTGGTGCTTCATCTTGCAAGCCTCATCTTCCTCAGTTTGAAGAATGCTAGCCTCATGTGCAATATATGTACCGCGGTCAGCCTTACATGTGAACTCACGTGTGTTCAATCTCCTGTGCATGAGCCATGGATCATGCTAAATTCTAATGGTAGAAGAAAAATACCAATGCACCATCAGATGTTGACATGCCTCCAAATAAGATTATCAGATTGAAAAAAAAAAAAAAACCTTTGATGTGAATGATTTCTCTAATGGTGGGGCTAATGAAGTCATAATCACAGACTGCCATAGTCGTAATCTTGATGTAGAATTTGGTAGGATTTGTGGAGCCTTATGGCATTTGTCTATAAGCATGCATCTCATAAAATTTTACGGAGGATGAGTTAGTAATTTTTCATGGTGATCAACAACCCTAATCCATTTCGGACTTTAAAATAATTTACGGTAAGAGATTAAGAAAGGAGAGACTTTGTATTTTAGCAAGAATCGAAGGATCACATAGCCATTTCTAAGAAAAGCCAAGGACAATCAAATATTATCCATGAAAGCTAGGAGACACTTGAACAATCTAAAATTTCTTTTTAACATCTCCTCAAAGTGGTATTTAAAGCTCTAAGCCAGTAAGTTCATGTAAACCCAAAGAGAACCAAAGTTTAGATTCATAAACATGGCAACCCATCCTTCTCCATCTCCATCTCACAACATGTTCATAGCTTATTTTCAATCTCTCTCACAAACACCCCATAGGCTTAGAAATAGAGTGTTAGCTACATGGACTCCAGATCAAGAGCTTAACCAAGTAAGGCTAAGGTCTGGTACCAATATGAAGAGAAATCTTAAATGGTATGATCTCATAGCTCTTGGTGTTGGTGGAATGCTCGGTGTTGGTTTTTTTGTAACAACAGGCCGAGTAGCCCACGAGGTCTCTGGCCCTGCCATCTTCATTTCTTATATCATAGCTGGACTATCAGCTCTTCTTTCCTCCATGTGTTACGCAGAATTCTCAGTTCAAATCCCAGTGGCTGGTGGGGCCTTTAGTTATCTAAGAGTAACCTTTGGTATGAACTGTTAACTTTCTTCGTTAATTTTCAGAACATACTTTGGATCCTCTTAGTAGTCCATATATGTTTGTACCTCCAGTATGAAGTTTTCTTGAATAAACTTTTCCAAAGTTCAAAACTGTTTTATACCCTTTAGTGTGAATGAACTCTTTCTTTTTTTTCTCCATCATGAATCTTTTTCTAATCTATTGGTTTCGGTATGTTTGTTGGGCCCTGTATGTTATTATTGCTATATGATCTCATTTTTGAATTGGTACAGGTGAATTTGTTGGTTACTTTGCTGGAGCTAATATTTTGATGGAGTATGTATTGTCAAATGCGGCAGTGGCTAGAAGTTTTACAGATTATATTTGCGGCACTTTTGGAGTAATGAATCCAAACTCATGGAGAGTTGAAGTTGAAGGGTTAGCAGAGGGTTATAATAGATTGGATTTCCTAGCTGTTGGAATTGTTCTTCTTCTCACAATATGTTTATGTCATAGGTTTTTATCTCTCACTACCTCTCTTTGTTGTGTATGTTTTTCCCATTTTCAACAGTTAATTTTTTTTTTCCTTGCTTTCATTAGTCCCATTTTTTCAATCAATTTCTTAGTGGCATCTATCATCTTTCCAGTTACATTGTAATTTGAGGGAAGCACTATTTTGGATTAATAAAATTATATCTCATATTTGTTTACTATTATAAACTATGGATATTTATTTGGATTGCAGTACCAAGGAGAGCTCCATCTTGAACCTAGTTATGACAGTCTTTCATGTGGTATTCTTTGGCTTTATTGTGATTGCTGGTTTCAGCAATGGGAGTGTTAAGAATTTGATAAAACCAAAAGGGTTAGCTCCTTTTGGTATTGGAGGAGTTCTTGATGGGGCAGCAATAGTTTATTTCGGTTATATTGGCTACGATTCTGTGTCAACCATGGCAGAAGAGATAAAGAATCCGTCGCAGAGCCTACCAGTGGGGATTGTAGGGTCTGTGCTCACTGTCACTATTCTTTATTGCTTAATGGCCTTGGCTTTGTGTGCAATGGTTCCTTACAATCAGGTCAGTATTCAAACTATCCCACAGAAATTAATTTAACATGTTTGAACATAAATTGTAGTACTAAAATGAGTTAACATTGAAATATTCTTTGAAAAAGGTGTTTCTTCTATTTACAGATATCGACTAGTGCAGCATCATTCCCTATTGCTTTCCAAAAAATGGCAGGATGGAAATGGGCAAGCAATGTAGTCGCAGCTGGTGCTAGTTTAGGAATCATGGCTTCGCTTGTAGTTGCAATGCTAGGCCAGGCTAGGTACTTGTGTGTTATTGGGAGGGCTCGACTTGTTCCATTTTGGTTAGCCAAGGTGCATCCTTCCACAGGAACCCCTATGAATGCTACACTCTTCTTAGGTATGATTTTTTTTTTCAACTTTCACTTGACATATAGCCTTTGTTGTTGTTGACGATGATCAACATAACATAACAAATTGAAGAGAGAAACACACGGACACTAAAAACAATAAATTTTCACTATCAAATATTGCAAAATAGTATCTTTGAAATCTAAAGCTCGATCATTTCTATATTTTTATTCACCTCAATTACAGATGAGAAGTCTGTATATAAGATCAAATTCCCTTAACATGAAATGACATATTCCCTTCTTTTTTTCTTGTTGTTTCTTACTATACTTGAGTGAAAACTCTAACACCATCTTATTATGTATATTTTTGACATCTTTTTAAACAATGATATGGCTACGAAAATGTTTTTCTTTGATATGATCACATGTATTTAAGTGAGGAAAAAACCAAAAAGGAAAATCCATGACTTTTTCTTCTTCTTCTTCTTCTCCATTTTGTAGGTATATGCACAGCATTAATTGCACTCTTCACAGAACTTGAAATAGTGGTAGATATGGTCTCAATCGGCACGCTGGTAGTGTTTTACCTGGTGGCTAATGCACTTATTTATCGACGTTATGTGATAGTTGGAAGCAATCATCCACTCCCAACTCTTCTTTTCCTCTTCTTACTCTCATTAACCTCACTTGCATTTTCCCTATTTTGGAAGTACAAACAACAATGGTGGAGTTTTGCCTTCTTTGGAGGTATTTTGATCATTCTTACTTCCTTCTTCCGCTACATGGTTCCTTGCCAACATCCTCGATCTGATTGGTCAGTGCCTTTGATGCCATGGCCTGCTGCAGTCTCTATCTTCCTCAATATCTTCCTCATCACTACCCTTAAAAAGAAGGCTTTCCAAAGGTTTGGTATATGGGCTTGTGTTGTCACCCTTTTCTATGTATTATATGGTGTTCATTCAACATACAATATAGAGGAAATAGAGAAGAGAGCTGATGAGGGGAACCCAAATTTAAGCTCTCAACAATTACAGAACAAGTTAGAAATCCAAATGGCTGTTTAATTAAAACCAACATAGACACTACCATTTATCTTTGTCTCTCTTTACCCTTCCTTTTTTCTTGGGTGGGAGTGGGTAACTTGTTAAGTTGTTATGACATTTCTATGAAACAAAAGTAAGTAACTCTTCACTTGAAGAGAAAATCAAAACATATAATGAAAGAAAAGGAGAAAAGAAAGATAAAAGAAGTATACTTTTCTCATTTCAATTTGTTTCTTTGGTACTTTTTCTTTTTCTTTGATGATTGGAGAGTATAATTATATGATCAGTATGGCCCATAGCAATGAATGTATGATATAAAGGGTTTTTTGCACTTTGCCCTCCAATTATTTAGGCACAAAATAACTTTGCCCTCCAAAATGATCAATAATCGGCTTTGCCTCCTTGCCGTTCAATTCCATCATAGAGTCATTTTTTTCACCTGCGGCTTTTAATAAATTGTCAAATATACCCTTTTGTGAATTTACTATTTTGTTAAGTCCTGTAGACAAAACAAATAATCTTAGGTAGTTGCTACATGTACTCGACTATTTGGCTTGGTTGCATCAATTTTTTGTTGCATCGGTAGTTTAGAATGTTCGACTTTGTTGCACCAACTTAATGTATGTAACACCAACTTATCATTTTTTGTAATAAAAAAATTATTTGGTGCAAACTTTTTTTGTTTAGGAGCGTTAATTAGCTATTTTTGAATGAAAGAACAATAGTAACCATCATCATAAACTATAAAACTAAAATTCAATCACACATTTATTAAATTTCAATGTGTTCATTAACCATACAGAGGTTGACAAAATCAATACGTATTAAAAATAAAAAGTATAAATCAAAACATAATTTTCAAAATTGTTGTAACTATTTTATCAAATTCCAAAAAATGCATTCAAAACCATAAAAAAATCCGACATTCAAACATTTACATTAGGAATCATTTGTACAAATTCCTCAATCAGCAATATAAGTAACGTATTTTGTACATTTTAACATTAGCAAAATTTGGTTGGGTACACCAAGTAATTTTTAAAAGCTGAATCTTAAAGATAAAGTTAGGGGCATCGGGCCAAATAGTCGAGTACACGTAACAACTCCTATAATCTAATGGTTTCAATCACTACTCAAAATTCCATAATAAGAAACCCATTTTGCCGAGTCCATAAAATCAACCAAAAAATCAGATAACTTAAATGATTGAAAGTTTGAAACATCACCATAAGCTTCTTTTCCCTTCAATTCAGTTTTGTGTTGCTTTCCAAATGTCACTATTTGAGAAGAGATAGATTGATTGTGTTGAATTTGGGGTGGTTCATGTTGTGGGGTAGGTTTAGATTTCAATGCCGATAATGGTAGAAGAAGATGGAATGATAGATATGAATAGACAAAAGATTTTAATTTAATCAAGATGGGTGAGAAATAATTTTAATCTCGAAGACTTTACTTTAAATTTTGGGTAAATTCACAAAAGGTGTATTCGATAATAAAAAAAAAATGCACTTCCCTGTGGATGGCTCCATGAAAAGTTAGGGGGGCTAAGTTGCATTCGCAAAAATAATTGGAGGCCAAAGTGCAAAAAACCCTAATATAAAAAAGGATTTTTTTACCATTAATAGAAAAACATTTTTTTCCTTGTTTAGTACTGAAAAAAAAATTATTTACAATTTGGTACCTATTTTAAAAAATTATGAAAATCCTAGCACGTGAATCTTCCTCCCCCTTCTCACCTATTCTTCTTGATTCAGCCACAACCACTGACACTCCTGACCCAAATTTGGCCCTCCTCCGACCACCTTTGTCCAGGCCATCTCCGACCACCGCCACCACCCCAAACCCTGTATTATCCATTTTTCTTCATGATTCAGCCATTACCACTCATCGCTGATGGTCACCACCACCCCTAAACCATTATGAGGTTAGGTTCACGTTAGCGGGCCACTGCCACCACCATCTCCCGCTGTGAAAACCCTAATTTACAGAGTTTTAGGGTGGCACACGCTCCTCACGTGCCACGGATTGCATGTGCAGAAGTACCAAATTGATGATAAATTTTTTCTGGTTTTGTTGTTTTAAAATTTTCCCAAATACCAATTTGACATTTTCCCTTTCTTTAATGCATGCACAATGGATAATAAAACATGAATTATATAAGTGGTGTGGTAGGAAAATTTCCAAATAGCTTAATTCAACTGATTATTTATTGATTATGTATCTTGATTTCAACTTGAGCATGAGTGGTTCATCTGACCATCCCAAACTCTAGTTTTCTTCTTCTTCTGCCCTACCTTTTTTTCTTGTTTGATATTCTAGGGTTGAAATCTAAACCATGAATCGAACCGACCATTAACAAAATCGAACTGATTCTGAGTTAGGCAAACTGTAACCGAACCAAATCGACTAAAATCGAACAAAAATTGAAATAAAACCAAACCGACCGATTATTTTATTATTTTTAATCTTTAGCAATGAATTGGAGAGTATGATTATATGATCAACATGGCCTATAGCAATGAATGTATGATATAAAGGGTTTTTTGCACTTTGCCCTCCAATTATTTAGGCACAAAATAACTTTGCCCTCCAAAATTATCAATAATCGGCTTTGCCTCCTTGCCATTCAGTTCCATCATAGAGTCGTTTTTGTCACCTGCGATTTTTTTTATAAATTATCAAACATACCCTTTGTGAATTTACTATTTGTTAAGTCCTGGAGACAACAAATAATCTAGGGAGTTGTTACGTGTACCTGACTATTTGGCTCGGTTGTACCAATTATTTGTTGCATCGGTAGTTTGGGATGTTCGACTTTGCTGCACCAACTTAATGTATATAACACCGCCTTATCATTTTTTGTTAATAAAAAAATTATTTGGTGTTAACTTTTTTCGTTTATGAGAGTTAATTAGCTATTTTTTAATGAAAGAACAATAGTAACCATCATCATTAACTATAAAATTAAAATTCAATCACACATTTGTTAAATTTCAATGTGTTCATTAACCATACAGAGGTTGACAAAATCAATACGTATTAAAAATAAAAAGTATAAATCAAAACATAATTTTCAAAATTGTTGTAACTATTTTATCAAATTTCAAAAAATGCATTCAAAACCTTAAAAAAATACAACATTCAAACATTTACATTAGAAATCATTTGTACAAATTCCTCAATCAGCAATATAAGTAACATATTTTGTACGTTTTAACATTAGCAAAATTTGGTTGGGTACACTAAGTAATTTTTAAAAGCTAAATCTTAAAGATAAAGTTGGGAGCATCGGGCCAAATAGTCAAGTACACGTAACAACTCCTATAATCTAATGGTTTCAATCACTACTCAAAATTCCATAATAAGAAAACCCATTTCGCCGAGTCCAAAAAATCAGATAACTTAGATGATTGAAAGTTTGAAACATCACCATAAGCTTCTTTTTCCTTCAATTCAGTTTTGTGTTGCTTTCCAAATGTCACTATTTGAGAAGAGATAGATTGATTGTGTTGAATTTGGGGTGGTTCATGTTGTGGGGTAGGTTTAGATTTCAATGCCGATAATGGTAGAAGAAGATGGAATGAGAAATATGAACAGACAAAAGATTTTAATTTAATCAAGATGGATGAGAAATAATTTTAATCTCGAAGACTTTACTTTAAATTTTGGGTAAATTCACAAAAGGTGTATTCGATAATAAAAAAAAAATGCATTTCCCTGTGGATGGCTCCATGAAAAGTTAGGCGGGCTAAGTTGCATTCGCAAAAATAATTGGAGGCCAAAGTGCAAAAAACCCTAATATAAAAAATGATTTTTTTTACCATTAATAGAAAAGTACATAATGGTATTGAAAAACATTTTTTTTCTTGTTTAGTACTGAAAAACAATTTGGTACCTATTTTAAAAAATTTTGAAAAATCCTAGCACGTGAATCTTCCTCCCCCTATTCTCACCTATTCTTCTTGATTCAGCCACAACCACCGACACTCCTGACCCAAATTTGGCCCTCCTCCGACCACCTTTGTCCAGGCCATCTCCGACCACCGCCACCGCCCCAAACCCTGTATTATCCCTTTTTCTTCATGATTCAGCCATCACCACTCATCGTTGATGGTCACCACCACCCCTAAACCGTTATGAGGTTAGGTTCACGTTAGCGGGTCACTACCACCACCATCTCCCGCTGTGAAAACCCTGATTTGCAGAGTTTTAGGGTGGCACATGCTCCTCACGTGCCACGGATTGCATGTGCAGAAGTACCAAATTGATGATAAAAATTTTCTGGTTTTGTTGTTTTAAAATTTTCACAAATACCAATTTGACATTTTCCCTTTCTCTAATGTATGCACAATGGATAATAAAACATGAATTATATAAGTGGTGTGGTAGGAAATTTTCTAAATAGCTTAATTCAACTATTATTTATTGATTATGTATCTTGATTTCAACTTGAGCATGAATGGTTCAACCGACCATCCCAAACTCTAGTTTTCTTCTTCTTCTTCTTCTTCTTCTCTACCTTTCTTTCTTGTTTGAAATTCTAGGGTTGAAACCTAAACCATGAATCAAACTGATCATTAACAAAATCGAATTGATTCTAATTGACGCAAACTATAATCGAATCAAATCGACTAAAATCGAACAAAAACCGAAATAAAACCAAACAGACCGATTATTTTTATAAAAAATATATATAATTGATTATATATCTTCTTAAATTGATTGATCGATTTAGTCGATTTTTTGTTCAACCCTGTGAATTTGCCACTACCGCCATCAGTTGCAGCCATTACTACCACGAAATCCACCACTCATTGCCACCATAGCACGGTCACCACTAGCACTCACCACCCATCACATCCACCATGCACAAGGCCAGATTCACTCACTACCACCCAGATGCCGTTCATAAGGTCTGTGTCACAGGCCGCCACACCATCAGTCACCGTCAAAACTCTAGAAACAAAGTTTAGTGTGGCACATGCCTATCATGTTTGATATGCCATGGCCTGAACATGAGGAGGGACAACAGAAAATAAGAATTTAAAAATGGACCTTTTGCGTATTGAAGTCCCATCAGAGCAGTCGGTCATTTTATTATTTATAAGAGTACATACAACTCTTTTTTATAGTGTTTTTGCAAAAGATTTCTTTTAAGGTATCTTTGGTTGCATGAAATTCACGAGGGGACTCATATATTTTAGTCTAATTTAAAATATAATTTCACATCTATAATTTGATTTTGTTATCAATTATGGGAATGGAAGTCCCATGAATAAGAAATCACGTGCCTTGGGGGACTAAGGAATGAGATTCCTATGTTTATGAGACTTTTATTCTCACTATTGATCACAAAATCAAATGATAGATATGGAGTTATGAATCAATTTAGCCTAAAATGTAGGGGTCCTCTCATGGATTCCTATAGCATAGGATTCCATGCAACCAAACACGCCCTTATGGTGTTGTTTGGTTTTTTGAAAACTTTTTCATGTAAAACAAAGTTCACAATGGAAAAAAAAAATTCAGTGAAAAAATTTTCTTTCAAAATTTGTATCCATAGTTTGAGCAAAGGAAAAAAAAAATTTACCTAATTTTTCATTGTTTGATTGCAAAATCTTTTTCAATGGTAAATTTGGTTTAGGCATAAGTTGCTCACCGTATAAACAAAGTAGAAACATATAATTATATTATCCATCTAAACTAAAAATCATAATAAACAAACACAGATTATCCCAAGATATTACAGACTAAATACTATTACAATGCAATGTAGAACGTCTACTACACATTAGCATTGAAGTTTTGTAAGTAATGCAAGTAGTTATCCAACAACATACATAAATCATATGCTTTCTAATTAATTATATCAAAATCTCTTAACAACCAAGCTTCATCACTAACCACTCTTCTCTTTCTTTAGGTTTTAGGGATAAGAAAGTGCGGATCAAAGTTTGTTTCTCCCAAACAAGTCTAGAGCATCTAAGACCCTCCTCATTGAGATGTTTAAAACAACTCTTAAACTTGAAGTCAATTTATCCAATCGTTTCCCTTCAACGAGTTAGCGACCTCCTTGACTGCCTTCCACCAACAAATCGAGTTTGGAATTGAATTCGTGAAATGACAATCTTTTACGCTTCTCAGAAGAGACATGACAATTCATAGATGCAAATATAGAAGAGTGAGATGCATGATCATCCAAAAACATCACATTGTCATTACTAGCATCATCTGATATATAACACAAACAAATCTTTAGCATCATTTGTCACTTACATATTGAAAAATCGAAAGCTAACCAAAATTTTGTCAACAAGAATTAAAAATCAAACAACAAAATGATCTAAGCAAATTTTAGTAAAAATAAACAATATTTAGTTTGCTAAAGTACCTCCTGAAATTTCTCATTTCTTCATGCCACTTACTAGAAAAGAAAGGAAGAGAAAAAAAAAAAAAAAAAAAAAAGGGGGAAAGAAATTTCGATGAGTTTTGATGGAAAACTTGACTTGTCTCTAGGTGAAATGTGATTTCAACCTTTTTTCGATCATTTCCAACTATCTATCTTTTTTTTTAACCTCTGTTCCTCGATCTTAACCGTTTGTTAGGCCCTTTACTCAATTATGAGTTGTGTTGTGTACTTTGGAAGGTTGTGTCGTATACTTCGGAAGCTTGAAAGCTTGAAGATGGAGGTGGTTGGTTGAAGATGAATGTGAATTTCGGGCGAAAGAAAGTTCAAAGATGGATATAATATAATAGAGAATGAAGGAGGAGGAACCTTTGTGGGTTCCAAAGTTTCAAAAACTTTGAAGATGAGGTTGGTTGAAGATGGGTGAATTGGTTGAAGGTGGAAGCCATTTCTTGAAGACTGGAGGTAATTTTGGTCACGTTTACGTAAAAAACAGATCTGGGTGAATGTCATTTTGTACACCTGAAAAACTCCAAATGTGATAATGAAAATACGCCAAATCAAATGTTTAAATATATTTTTTTTAAATTGAACGAAAATTACTTTGTGCCACCCCCATAAGAAAATGCTTTCGCGGGTATCACAAAATATTCAAGTAAAGGTTGGGGATCCTTTTTTTGAGTGGTTTGAGCTTTTCGGGTAGCTTGGGTTCTGACTGGAGCCTAATAGAAATAAATGCAACACCAGAACATTTCCATATCTCAAAAATTGTTTCGAGTATGGTTTCTGGTTCTGATAAGACTCCAACCAAAATCTCAAATCCTCAAAAATAGTTTATCATGCCAATTTTCCAATCTGCAAAATCCAATGTATAACACAAACAAACATAGGGGACTGACAAAAGTAACAACGACGAAATAAGGTTGATTCATTGTTCAGTAAATGAGTCAAATTCATCGTAATAAAAAAAAAAAACATAACGAATTGAAACATATTCATACATGTGACTAAATATAAAAATTCCTACCAGTTGATCATGCGGCTACAACAGATCAATCAGCAAAACAAAACTCACCCAATTTGCTTTGTCTCACTTCTTAAGACAATTGTAAAGAAAACCTAAAATTTATCAAGCTTTGTGCAAATTCTTGACACTTACTGTGAGACCTGCGGTTTAAAAAAAAAAAAAAAAAAAAAAAAAAAAAAAAAAAAAAAAAAAAAAAAAAAATTTAGGGCGGGTGTACTCAGCAAAGGTGGTGGGGGCACATAGCCACCCACCCCTTTAAAACTGAACGACCCCCTCCCCCCTTTCTTCTTCTTTTCTCTTTTCCCTCTTTTTCTTTCTTTTCTTTTCATCCAGTGAGCGACGCAGCGAGCACCTCGCCATTTCTCCAGCGGATTTTCGGCGGTTTTGGGTGATTTTCTCCCCCAATCTCCCCTCCTCCTCCTCGGTTCGTCTTCTCCTCTTTCCCCTCTGTATTTCTTAGTTTTTTTTTTTAAAAAAAAAATCAGTTTTCATTTGGGTTTGGGGTTTGATCGGTTTTTTAGCTCCGATCAGCCGTGTTGGGGCCTTGGTGGCGTCCTGGGGAGCCCTTAGAACCGACATGCAAGACTGTTTTGGGGTTGGCCAAATTTTTTTTCAAAAAATCAGGGTGCATGTTTGTTTGGAGGGTTCCTCGGTGTGAAACCGGGCTTTGGGTGCGTGGGTGAGCCTCATTTTCGTGACTCCGAGAGTCCTTAGACTCTTTTGTGAGCTGTTGTGCAGTTTGGTAGCGATCAGACCGGAGTAGGGAGGGTTTCGGCGCGTTTTCGCCCAACTTTGGGTTTCGGCGGGGTGGTTGCCGAATTCCTATTGCCTGTAAGTTTTCCTTTCAGTCACGCGCCGCTTGTATTTATTTATTTATTTCAGTTTTCGGCTAGTTTTCTCATTTTCGAGTCCGCCTTGCAGTTTTAGAATTTTCGTGGCCCCGCATTCGTGGTTTTGCGTGTTTGGAGCTTCGACCGGTAGGAATTGGGTTTTGAAAATCCATTCCGCCAGGTGAGTGGAACTATAATTTTTATTTTAAGAAATAAGTATTTGAAATCCTGAATTGAATTGTTACAGTATACCGTCAATTGTGTAGAATTGTACCCAAATCCGAAATTCGGAGTTTTCGGATATTTCGAGGATTGTGTTAGTTATGTGTGAATGAATTATGCATTGGATTTTCAGAAAGCATGATACTTGAATGAAATCAAATAGTAATTTTGGTGTAATGACATGAGACTTGTATGATTTGTTTTCGAGTTTGCATAGCATATCATGTTTTACCGTGGATTTTCGAGTCTTGAGCATGTATGATAATCGACTCGAATAAATTTATTGTGGTGAATTGGGTCATGTTGGGACCCTGGCATAGTCGTGATTTTATAAAAATTGCCGAATTGTTTATGATTGCACGTTTGTACATTTGGTTATGTACAGACTTGTCATTTGTGCATGTGGATAGTAGTATAAGTGTCTTTACCCCGCTATAATGCCTGTTGTGCCGATGCTTCGGAGCTTGCTCGCATCGTGAGTTGGATGGTGCTTGAGATGACTCGCACCTGACATTGTGGACGCTATTGCATGTGGCAAGCTTGCTGAGGTGCGGTGAGTTCCCGCACGCACTTGCCACTATAGAGTGCAGTAGGACGGGTCCCGGAGGACGTGCTTTGGAGATTACTCGCTTTCCCTCCCAGCGCGCTTGATTTTGATTATGTTAGGTTGGCCGTGTTAGGCTAGTCGTTCGGGATGTTTGAGTTTGTATCCTGGCAGATGGCACCCCATTAGGATACAAACAAGCCCGAAGTGGTACTGGTGCACGTTGTGGGATGTGTCTGGGTGAGACACATTCGTAGGGTATGCGGATACCTACGTTATGAGACACTTATACATAATTTTACCGGATTTTTGGTTTCAACCTAATTGCTATACCTAGGAGGCTAGGAAGAATTATGAGATTGTTTTATTTCCATTGCTCGATATTTACCATGTTGAATCACGTGTAATAATCGACATATAATAAACTGGTAGTTATTATTGAATCTGAAATGTTTGTGTTGTTGCTTCAACTTAGAAACATTATCCTTAGAGACACGGTGTGATTTAGACTTTAGAACGTGTTGCTTATTCATTGTTGTGTGGCATGAATTTTCCTTGTTGATTCGTTATTTGTATTTAGTTCGCTCGCACCAGCTAGCTTTGTGCTTTGCTGACCCCGCAAGGGGTGTGCTTCTATTGGAGTGCAGGCAGTGTTGGAGTTCCTGCTGATCGTGGCGCGTAGGCCCCGGTTTTCGTTGTAGGAGCGTTTTGTGCTTTTTGGGTTGTGTCCACCCTGTACGGGTATGTTTTGCTTTCTCTGTATTTCAGTTGTACTCTATTGTTAAACTAGATGTTTGTATACTAGTTTTGTCGCTATGACTCTGGCGGGGCGAATCAAATATATATTTATTTTGTTCAAACTTTAGCGTAGTTTTATTTTCGTTTGTTTATCGTATCAAGAATGTGTTATATTATGATGTTGTGGCCGGTTACGATCCGCCTGTGTACGTGTTAGTTCACGCATCGGCACGCTGCGATTTCCGTGGCGGCTCGGGGCGTGACAGAGCTTGGTATCAGAGCTATTGTTACCGGTTCACATAGAACATCATCGTATACCACTTTCTTGAGTGGATTGGGTAGAGGAGTTAGGAATTTTGTTGTGTTGTTTGATGTATGGTATGTGTGTTTTCTTTTTCGTAGAGGTTGTTTGGTGATGGCGCGTGGGCAGAGATCCCAGGGTGAGGGATCAGGCACTGTTGGGGAGGATATCTCTCAGGCTTTCATGGAAATTATGACCCAGTTGGCACAGAATATGAGGCAGGGCAGTCAGTCAGAGGATCCGTTTACTCGGCGCAACAGGGATTTCGTCAGCTTGGGTGGTGAAAGGTTTGATGGTACTGGAGATTCTCTAGCTGCGGATCGGTGGATCCGTAAGGTAGAGCTCATATTTGAGAGGATGGTGCTGACACCTATACAGCGTACTGAGTTAGCAGCACACCAGTTTGATGGAGAGGCTATGTACTGGTGGGATACAGTGAGGCAGAGCCGTGACGTGTCAGAGATGCAGTGGGATACATTTTGCCAGGTGTTTGAACAACATTTTGTTCCTGATTCTGCAAGAGCTGAGATAGTGGACAGGTTTCTACATTTACAGCAGGGTACTAGATCTGTTTCTGAATACTTGTCCGAGTTTACACAGTTGAGCCGCTATGCCACTTATTTTATAGACACACCAGAGAAGAAGAACAGAAAATTTTTGAGTGGTCTGAACCCGTTCCTGAGGAAACAGTTGATGGTGATGATTGATCGTCCTTTTGATAGATTAGTGGATATCACTTTGAGTCAGGAGCGAGTGGACGCTGAGTGTAGACAGGAGACTTTGGTTCGACGAGCTAGAGGTTCAGAACGTAGTCAGAGGTTTGGCCGAGGAAGCCAGACAATTGAGCAAGCACAACAGCCAGAGCGTGCCGCTATCCAGCAGAGAGACCCTGGTAGAGGGGGACCAGTTAGGACTGGCAGAGATCGCAGAGGTGACAAACGTTTTCGAGGAGATCATCGATAGCAGCAGCAGCAACAGAGACAGCCTAGGTGGGGTGGTCAGACAGGAAGTAGGAGCGGTTGCTTCACTTGTGGTCAGGAGGGACATGTAGCCCGTGATTGTCCAAGAGGTCAGACAAATCGATGGGAGCATGTAGTTTGTTATACTTGTGGACAATTGGGGCACTTTTCCAGGATTTGTCCTCAGAATAGGGCTGGACCAGCACAGCAGAGGGCGCCTCAGGGACAATTAGCGCCTGCGTCTGGTAGTGGTCAGAGAGTCCCTCTCCCAGCACCGCCTGTTCGCCTAGCAGCTATTCCTGGTCAGGGAAATGTTGAGGGTATGTTATTTTATTTATTTTTATTGTCGTTTTGTGTGTGCCAGATGTAGTAAGATGGTGTTATGTGCATTATGCGTAGGAAAAATTGCATGTTAGTGTGTTGTTATGTGATTCAGGATACTTGTGTTGTGTGCCAGGTTTTGTGCATTCGTCGTCTTCCCTGTTGAGGGCTCTTTTCGATACAGGAGCATCTAGGTCTTTTATTTCTAGACAGTTGGTTGTTAGAGACAACCTTGAGGTGGTGCCTTTGCCGGAGCCCTTGTGCGTTGTGTCTCCCTTGGGCAGTTCGGTTTGGTTGTGGGAGTATTGTCCCCGTTTCGAGTTTTCCTTGTTGGGGTACAGCTTTGTGTTTGACTTTATTGTTTTGGGTTTTGAGGGCTATCAATTGATTCTAGGGATGGATTGGTTGTCCAGTCATCCGGTGATCATTGATTGCTTGCATAGGTCGGTGATGTTAGCGCCACCTGATGCTTCGCCTCGTGTGTTGGCTTGTGAGCCCGATTCGGTTTCTTTGATGTCGAGTTTTCTTAGCTCTCTTGAGATTTCTTGTCTCGACACCAGTTCTGTAGAGGTTGTGTGTGAGTTTCCTGATGTCTTTCAAGAGATTCCTGGTATCCCTCCACGTCGTGAGGTAGAGTTTCGGATTGACCTGGTTCCTGGTACTGCACCTATATCTAAATCAGCGTACAGGCTTGCACCTAAGCAATTGGAAGAGATGAAAGTACAGCTTGATGAGTTGCTTCGTAAGGGGTTTATTCGTCCAAGCAATTCACCTTGGGGAGCTCCAGCAATATTTGTGTCCAAGAAGGATGGATCATTGAGGATGTGCATAGATTATCGAGATCTGAATAAAGTGACCATCAAGAATAAATATCCATTGCCTCGGATTGATGATCTATTGGATCAGTTGAGGGGAGCCGTAGTGTTTTCACAGTTAGATTTGCAGTCTGGGTACCATCAGATGAGAGTTGAGGAACATTCCGTTCCAATTACCGCTTTTCGGACCCGTTATGGCTTGTATGAGTTTCCAGTCATGCCATTTGGATTGACAAATGCACCAGCTTTCTTCATGGATTTGATGAATAGATAGTTCAATCCGTACTTGGACAAGTTTGTGGTAATCTTCATTGATGATATCTTAGTGTACTCGAGGAGTTTAGAGGAGCACAGAGAGCACCTTCGCATTGTTTTGCAGACACTTAGAGAAAATCAGTTGTATGCGAAGTTCAGTAAGTGTCACTTCTGGGAGCCTGAAGTTCGATTTCTTGGGCATGTCATTTCTAGTGGAGGTATTGCAGTGGACCCTGAGAAAGTCGAGGCAGTGAAGTCTTGGAGACGACCTAGTAGTGTGACAGAGATTCGTAGTTTTCTGGGTTTGGCTGGTTATTACCGACGGTTTATCGAGAAATTTTCCTTGATTGCGGCACCACTCACTCAGTTAACTAGGAAGAATGTTCCTTTTGTATGGTCAGAAAAGTGTGAAGAAGCTTTTGAAACTTTGAAGCTTCGGTTGACTTCAGCACCAGTGTTGACTATTCCGACACCTGGTAGCCGACTGGTGGTATTTACTGATGTTTGCGGTACAGGATTGGGGGGAGTGTTGATGCAAGGCAAGAAGGTCGTAGCCTATGCGTCTCGACAGTTGAAACCCCACGAACGAAAATATCCGACACATGATTTAGAGTTGGCAGCCGTAGTTTTTGCTTTGAAGATCTGGAGACATTATCTGTATGGTGAGAGGTTTGAGTTGTTCACAGATCACAAGAGTTTGAAGTACTTATTCACTCAGAGGGAATTGAATATGAGGCAACAACGATGGGTTGATTTCCTTAGCAGCTATGACTTTGAGATACAGTATCAGCCTGGTAGGGCCAATGTGGTTGCAGATGCCTTGAGTAGGCGACATGTAGTGATGGCAACCATGATGATTCAGGAGTACCGAACACTTGAGACATTAGCTTCATTTGTAGTTCAACCTACTTTAAGTATAGAGGGCAGCATGATAGCGGGTTTAGCAGTTTATCCGTCGTTGATCAGTAGAGTGGTGGAGAGACAGACATCTGACCCAGTGATTACGAAGCAGATAGCAGATTTGGTAGTTGACACCTTGGATGAGTGCCCTACCGATTGGTCGGTGGGTTCAGATGGAGGGTTGCGATTTCGTGGGCGGCTTTGTGTTCCGTCTGATGAGGAGTTGCGAAGAGATATCTTACAGGAAGCTCATAGATCTCGTTTCACCATTCATCCCGGTGGAACAAAGATGTATCGAGATTTGAGACGTTCTTTCTGGTGGCATGGCATGAAGAAAGACATTGGAGAGTTTGTGGCACGGTGTGCGACTTGTCAGCAGGTGAAAGCCGAGCATCAGAGACCGTCCGGGTTATTGCATCCATTGGATATCCCGTCGTGGAAGTGGGAGTATATCACTATGGATTTCATCGATGGACTTCCACGGTCGAGGAAAGGTAATGAGTCGATATGGGTCATTGTTGATTGGTTGACGAAGTGTGCACATTTCATTCCTGTTAGTATGAATCGGACGGCAGACAGTCTAGCAGTGTTGTTCATTCGGGAGATAGTTCGCCTTCATGGGTCGCCTGTTTCGATTGTATCCGACAGAGATCCGCTTTTCACAGCCCACTTCTGGCAGAGCTTTCAGCAAGCTATGGGTACTAGATTGGACATGAGTACAGCTTATCATCCACAGACAGATGGCCAATCTGAGCGAGTGAATCAGGTAGTGGAAGACATGCTTAGAGCATGCATTTTAGACTTTGGGGGCAGTTGGGAAGATCACCTACCGTTATACGAGTTTGCGTACAACAACAGCTACCACGTAAGTATTGGCATGGCACCGTTTGAGGCACTCTACGGAAGACCGTGTAGGTCCCCTGTTTGTTGGGCAGAGATTAGAGAGTCAGTTGTGATGGGGCCGGATGTGATCAGAGAAACTACTGAGAAGATTGAACTGATTAGAGCGCGTTTGTTGACAGCCCAGAGTAGACAGAAGAGTTACGCTGATAGGAGGCGTAAGGAATTGGAGTTTGATGTTGGTGACAAGGTTTTTCTGAAAGTTTCCCCGATGCGCGGAGTTGTTAGATTCCGAAGTCGTGGAAAACTTGCACCGAGGTATGTAGGGCCATATGAGATTACTGAGAGGATTGGACCAGTGGCCTACAGATTAGCTTTGCCGCAAAGTATGTCAGGTATCCACGACGTGTTTCACGTATCCATGTTGCGGAAGTGTTTGGCAGATCCGTCACAGATTATAGAGCCTGCTGAAGTAGAGATTGCGGATGAGTTGACGTATCCAGTAAGGCCAGTAGCCATTGTTGATGATGATGTGAAACAACTTCGTCGGATGATAGTGAAGGTTCAGTGGAGCCACCGAGCGGGTGACGTGACTTGGGAGATGGAGGATCAGATGAGACAAAAATACCCCGAGCTTTTTGCATAGGTTTTCTTGTCGTGGCTTTTGTCCGATCTCGAGGACGAGATCTCTTTTAAGGTGTGTATGATGTGAGACCTGCGGTTAAAAAAAAAAAAAAAAAAAATCAGTTTTCATTTGGGTTTGGGGTTTGATCGGTTTTTTAGCTCCGATCAGCCGTGTTGGGGCCTTGGTGGCGTCCTGGGGAGCCCTTAGAACCGACATGCAAGACTGTTTTGGGGTTGGCCAAATTTTTTTTCAAAAAATCAGGGTGCATGTTTGTTTGGAGGGTTCCTCGGCGTGAAACCGGGCTTTGGGTGCGTGGGTGAGCCTCATTTTCGTGACTCCGAGAGTCCTTAGACTCTTTTGTGGGCTGTTGTGCAGTTTGGTAGCGATCAGACCGGAGTAGGGAGGGTTTCAGCGCGTTTTCGCCCAACTTTGGGTTTCGGCGGGGTGGTTGCCGAATTCCTATTGCCTGTAAATTTTCCTTTCAGTCACGCGCCGCTTGTATTTATTTATTTATTTCAGTTTTCTGCTAGTTTTCTCATTTTCGAGTCCGCCTTGCAGTTTTAGAATTTTCGTGGCCCCGCATTCGTGGTTTTGCGTGTTTGGAGCTTCGACCGGTAGGAATTGGGTTTTGAAAATCCATTCCGCCAGGTGAGTGGAACTATAATTTTTATTTTAAGAAATAAGTATTTGAAATCCTGAATTGAATTGTTACAGTATACCGTCAATTGTGTAGAATTGTACCCAAATTCGAAATTCGGAGTTTTCGGATATTTCGAGGATTGTGTTAGTTATGTGTGAATGAATTATGCATTGGATTTTCAGAAAGCATGATACTTGAATGAAATCGAATAGTAATTTTGGTGTAATGACATGAGACTTGTATGATTTGTTTTCGAGTTTGCATAGCATATCATGTTTTACCGTGGATTTTCGAGTCTTGAGCATGTATGATAATCGACTCGAATAAATTTATTGTGGTGAATTGGGTCATGTTGGGACCCTGGCATAGTCGTGATTTTATAAAAATTGCTGAATTGTTTATGATTGCACGTTTGTACATTTGGTTATGTACAGACTTGTCATTTGTGCATGTGGATAGTAGTATAAGTGTCTTTACCCCGCTATAATGCCTGTTGTGCCGATGCTTCGGTGCTTGCTCGCATCGTGAGTTGGATGGTGCTTGAGATGACTCGCACCTGACATTGTGGACGCTATTGCATGTGGCAAGCTTGCTGAGGTGCGGTGAGCTCCCGCACGCACTTGCCACTATAGAGTGCAGTAGGACGGGTCCCGGAGGACGTGCTTTGGAGATTACTCGCTTTCCCTCCCAGCGCGCTTGATTTTGATTATGTTAGGTTGGCCGTGTTAGGCTAGTCGTTCGGGATGTTTGAGTTTGTATCCTGGCAGATGGCACCCCATTAGGATACAAACAAGCCCGAAGTGGTACTGGTGCACGTTGTGGGATGTGTCTGGGTGAGACACATTCGTAGGGTATGCGGATACCTACGTTATGAGACACTTATACATAATTTTACCGGATTTTTGGTTTCAACCTAATTGCTATACCTAGGAGGCTAGGAAGAATTATGAGATTGTTTTATTTCCATTGCTCGATATTTACCATGTTGAATCACGTGTAATAATCGACATATAATAAACTGGTAGTTATTGTTGAATCTGAAATGTTTGTGTTGTTGCTTCAACTTAGAAACATTATCCTTAGAGACACGGTGTGATTTAGACTTTAGAACGTGTTGCTTATTCATTGTTGTGTGGCATGAATTTTCCTTGTTGATTCGTTATTTGTATTTAGTTCGCTCGCACCAGCTAGCTTTGTGCTTTGCTGACCCCGCAAGGGGTGTGCTTCTATTGGAGTGCAGGCAGTGTTGGAGTTCCTGCTGATCGTGGCGCGTAGGCTCCGATTTTCGTTGTAGGAGCGTTTTGTGCTTTTTGGGTTGTGTTCACCCTGTACGGGTATGTTTTGCTTTCTCTATATTTCAGTTGTACTCTATTGTTAAACTAGATGTTTGTATACTAGTTTTGTCGCTATGACTCTGGCGGGGCGAATCAAATATATATTTATTTTGTTCAAACTTTAGCGTAGTTTTATTTTCGTTTGTTTATCGTATCAAGAATGTGTTATATTATGATGTTGTGGCCGATTACGATCCGCCTGTGTACGTGTTAGTTCACGCATCGGCACGCTGCAATTTCCGTGGCGGGTCGGGGCGTGACACTTACTGTTACCATTATCTGATATATCACTCACTATCCAGGACTTTACAAGGGTTCAAATCTTGTAGAGAACTGAGGGTGAGAGAAACAAATTGTTAATACTGTCAAGTGTGGTTCCTGAAAATATGTCAAAAATTACTATTTCAGTATGTAATATCAAGTGTGGTTCAGGATGAAATAACAGTCCACACTCTACAGAAATTGTTAATCCAGAATTTCTGCTTTTGAATCCAACACTAATGGCTATCAACACGAGTGTACCATTAAGAGCTTCCACATTAAGCAGGGATATTTTCTGCGATGGCACTGGAAAGTGTGACAATTAACTCCCTTCTTTTTCTGTTTGGTAGGGTCATATTTCCCTGCCCTATACAAACTCCACTAACAACAATGTGCAGATTTGATACGTTTTGGGGGATTAGTGAGGTAGTTGAGCGTGCAAATTTGCACACCCACACCCAAAGTGTTGCTTACTGTAGATGCTCTGAGATCTTAAGATGGCACTACAAATTCCTATCTCTACACCTTTATTGGCTGTGACATCTACCAATCAAGCCTCGGTGAAAGCCAGCAACCATATTACCTCTAACAGACAAAAAAGATAGAACAAATGTAATTTGTCACAATCAAGCATGCGCAGTAAGAATCCTGTAAATCCTGAAACTCGTACAAGTCAAACAGAACATACAAAAATGTAAGACTTGTAGAACAGACTATGCAACTTGAATTTTTTTTTTTGAGTGATTCTACATGGCGAGGAAACGACCGAGGAAAACAGCGAGGGAGGGAGGGGACTGTTCATCTCTTTGGGATGCGTGCAAGAAAAGTCAATGTGCGCATCCCGAGAGGATGAACGGTCCCTCCCTAGCTGTTTTCCTCGCCCACTTCCTCGACATTTAGAATTTTCGTTTTTTTTAAAGAGAAAGCGTTTGTTTTTGCCAAGAGAAAGAACATTAGTAACCATCATCATAAACTATAAAATTACACGTAACAACTCCTATAATCTAATGGTTTCAATCACTACTCAAAATTCCATAATAAGAAGACCCATTTTGCCGAGTCCATAAAATCAACCAAAAAATCAGATAACTTAAATGATTGAAAGTTTGAAACATCACCATAAGCTTCTTTTCCCTTCAATTCAGTTTTGTGTTGCTTTCCAAATGTCACTATTTGAGAAGAGATAGATTGATTGTGTTGAATTTGGGGTAGTTCATGTTGTGGGGTAGGTTTAGATTTCAATGCCGATAATAGTAGAAGAAGATGGAATGATAGATATGAATAGACAAAAGATTTTAATTTAATCAAGATGGGTGAGAAATAATTTTAATCTCGAAGACTTTACTTTAAATTTTGGGTAAATTCACAAAAGGTGTATTCGATAATAAAAACAAAATGCACTTCCCTGTGGATGGCTCCATGAAAAGTTAGGGGGGCTAAGTTGCATTAGGGGGGCTAAGTTGCATTCGCAAAAATAATTAGAGGGCAAAGTGCAAAAAGCCCTCTTATAAAAAATGATTTTTTTCGATGAATAGAAAAGTACATAATGGTATCGAAAAACATTTTTTTCTTGTTTAGTAGCGAAAAAAACATTATTTACAATTTGGTACCTATTTTAAAAAATTTTGAAAAATCCTAGCACGTGAATCTTCCTCCCCCTTCTCACCTATTCTTCTTGATTCAGCCACAACCATCGACACTCCTGACCCAAATTTGGCCCTCCTCCGACCACCTTTGTCCAGGCCATCTCCGACCACCGCCACCACCCCCAAACCCTGTATTATCCCTTTTTTTTCATGATTCAGCCATCACCACTCATCTCTGATGGTCACCACCACCCCTAAACCATTATGAGGTTAGGTTCACGTTAGCGGGCCACTGCCACCACCATCTCCCGCTGTGAAAACCCTGATTTGCAGAGTTTTAGGGTTGCACATGTTCCTCACGTGCCACAGATTGCCGGTGCAGAAGTACCAAATTGATGATAATTTTTTTTTTCTTCTGGTTTTGTTGTTTTAAAATTTTCACAAATACCAATTTGACATTTTCCCTTAATTTAATGCATGCACAATGGATAATAAAACATGAATTATATAAGTGGTGTGGTAGGAAATTTTCCAAATAGCTTAATTCAACTGATTATTTATTGATTATGTATCTTGATTTCAACTTGAGCATGAATGGTTCAACTGACCATCCCAAACTCTAGTTTTCTTCTTCTTCTTCCCTACCTTTCTTTCTTGTTTGATATTCTAGGGTTGAAACCTAAACCATTAATCGAACCGACCATTAACAAAATCGAACTGATTCTGATTTACGCAAACTGTAACCGAACCAAATCGACTAAAATCGAACAAAAACCGAAATAAAACCAAACCGACCGATTATTTTATTATTTTTATATAAAATATATATTATTTATTATATATATTCAGTCGATTTAAATTGATTGATCGGTTTAGTCGATTTTTTGTTCAACCCTATGAATTTGCCACTACCGCCATCAGTTGCAGCCATTACTACAACGAAATCCATCACTCATTGCCACCATACCACGGTCACTACTAGCGCTCACCACCCATCACATCCACCATAAGGCCAGATTCACTCACTACTACCCAGATGTCGTTCATAAGGTCTGTGTCACTGGCCGCGACACCATCTGTCACCGTCAAAACTCTAGAAACAAAGTTTAGAGTGGCACATGCCTATCATGTTTGATGTGAAATGGCCTGAACATGAGGAGGGACAATAGAAAATACAACAATTCTAGCTGGCTTGGGTCGAGCGCCTAAGAGACAACCTTGACCCTCCTGGGCATGTGCGCCTGGGAGGGTCTTGGGCACGTGCGGCTCATTTGGAGGCAAAATTAGCAATTCTTAATTTTTTTCATTTTCACTTTTGGTTTTTGGCTCCAAACAAGAAACCAGAGAAGGAGAGAAAACTAGAAAACCAGCAAAGGCTCGAACCAGAGAAGGAACCCAGGTCTGGTCCTTCAACTCCAAAGAAGAAACCAGCCACTCTTGCCCTTCACAAGCCTCAGAAGAACAAACCAGAGATCTCATCCTCACTGCTCTTCTCGTCCAGATTCAAGAACAAATACAGAGCTTCTCGTATAGATCTCGTCCTCACTGCTCTTCTCGTCCAGATTCAAGAACAAATACAGAGCTTCTCGTCCTCACTGCTCATGCAACGTTTGAACTCATCGAAAGTGCTAAATGCTTTGTTGGGTGTAGAAGAGGAGACGGTTTGATATGAGATCAACAACAGAGCCTAAACTATAAGGCAGAGTTGTGGTGTTGAAGACTCTGTATTTGGCTTGCTCGAAGTATGATTTTTCTTTTTCATTGTTGGCTCCAAAGAAGGAGAACCAGATCTAGTCCTTCAACCAACTCAGATGCAGATCTTGTTTTCAAGGAACAAATCTGGAACTGGTGAGTGGTGATTGCTCTAATCTTTAACATTTCATCCCAGTTGTTATGTTTGTGCACTTATACTGTTTGAAGAAATTCCCCAACAATTGAAACTCTGGGTTTGTTCTAATCGAATTGAAAGTGTGTCTTAAAAAAATGTAATTTTTTGTTTTTATGGCCAAGGCACCACAAGAGAAGATCTGGGTGCTCTCCTCGCCCCAGTTGTTGTTCTGGGTGCCAAAATGATCTTATATAGGAGAGCACCTAGATCTTTAACATTCCCATTTTTCAATTTCAATTAATATCCAGAATACTACTAATACACTATGGTTTCATTAGTATGGGTGCTTTATGGTGCGACCAATTGTAAGTGTTGAAGATTCAGAAATTTATCTTGAAATCATAGCTGGAACAGACATTGCACATGAGAGTGTTTAAAGTTCAGTGAAATGTCATAAGACTTGAGAAACTGTTGGTTTTTGTGTCCTAACATCAAAGTCTTGATTTATTGGAAGTATTATGTTAGAACACAAATTTAATTATTGCTTGTGATAGAAATTTAAAAATTCATTAGTGCTAAGTGCACATGATGTAGTTGTAGCGGTCAGTGGAATGATGGGATGACCATAATCTAAAAAAATGCATCCTTTATCGATTTTTTTATTGTATGCAGGAGAGGTTTAACTGTTGTTCGTGACCTTAAGAAGCCTGAACTGGTTCTCATAGTTCCCGAATCGGCTTTGATGACAACAGAGAGTCTCACATCCAAAGATCATAAGCTCGCTTGTTGCGTTAGAAGACAAACACATCTCTCGTCTACTCAGGTAAATTGAAATTTTCTCTAAAATTTTTAATGGGGGTTTGTCAGTTATGCTAATTAATGTTTGAACCAAAGTTTGCTAATTAATTTTGTTAATGACCTCCGTTTTTAAAACCTCATTTGATTTCCATGTGAATTGTTAATGCGGTCGGTTTGTTTCTAAACAATACATTATCATTAGCTTGTATTGTATAGTATTCTATTTGGCCGGAACTACATGTATAACAACTCTGGTGGATCCTTAGTTGCAACATTGTTCCCCAAAATAGACTATAGAAGGTAATATTACTAGGGCTATTAGTTGTGCATTTATGTTATAACAGTTGTTGTATGTTATAACACATATTTCATGAATGGATAGTGTAGAAGATAATGAATTGATGGAAAATGAAGAAAATTTAGAAGAGATAATGGATCCTACAGAAGGGATGCAATTCAGCAGCATTAATGAGTACAAACGATATTATCATGATTATGGTAATAAAATAGGATTTCCCGTAAAAATAAAGAATACGGAAAAAGATGAAAATGAAAAACCTATATTTATTACGCTTGCATGTGGTCGGTCTGGGCAGCATAAAAGTCAATAAAAATGTTGTAAAAAAGCAGGGTACAACTAAATGTGGATGTTTGGCTAAAATTAGAGGTAAAATACGCTCTGATGGAACAATGTCAATGACAAGAGTAATACTTGATCACAATCATGAATTGAGCCTCGAAAAATCAAGATTTTATCCAAAAAATAGAGTTATGAGCTCGTATGTGAAGAAGAAGCTGGATTATAATGATAGGGCGGGTATTAGGCCAAATAAGAGTTTTTCTTCATGTGTGGTTGAAGCTGGTGGTTATGATATTCTGCCTTTTTCTCAGAAAGATTGTTACAATTATCTGGATAGAATAAGGAGGTTGATGCTTGGGGAGGGGGATGCGGAGGCCATTCATAACTACTTCCAAAAAATGCAAGCTAACAATGCTGATTTCTTTTATATGTTGGATTTGGACAATAAAGGTAGATTGAGAAATGTATTTTGGGTTAATGCATGGAACAGAACAGCTTACAAGGAGTTTGGAGATGTTGTTACCTTTGACACTACATACTTAACAAATAAGTATGAGATGCCATTTGCTCCTTTTGTTGGGTGAACCATCACCGTCAGTCAATTATTTTGGGATGTGGATTGATATGTGGTGAGATCATTGAAGAGTTTGTTTGGCTTTTCCAAACTTGGCTTGTGTGTATGAATGGCAATGCTCCGACCGCTATAATCACTGATCAAGATAGGGCAATGGAGAGGGTCGTTGAAATTGTATTTCCCAACACACAACACAGATGGTGCTTGTGGCATATTATGAAGAAGTTGTCTGGTTGCAATCAATATGAGGCAATAAAGTTTGCAATGCAAAGAGCAGTTTAGGATTCCTTGTCTCATGAAGAGTTTGAAGTAAATTGGCATGGTGTCATTGAGAAATATTGTCTGCAAAAAAAATGATTGGTTGAGTGGATTATATCTTGAAAGAATGCGTTGGGTGCCAACATATCAAAGATTTACTTTTTGGGCGAGGATGTCTTCAACTCAAAGGAGTGAAAACATGAATGCTTTTTTTGATGGTTATGTAAATTCGAATACCACTTTGAAGCAATTCGTTGAACAATATGAGAATGCACTACGAAGTAAAGTTCAAAAGGAAACTAAAGCGGACTTAAAATCGTATAACCGATAGATCCCTTGCATTACTCCTTATGCAATAGAGAAAACTTTTCAAACTGCCTATAGTACAAAAAAATTTAAGGAGTTCCAAGAAGAGATAGCAGGGAATATATGTTGTACAATTCGTAGTGAAGTTATAGATGATAGTGGCTTTGAGGTATACACTAATAGACAAGACTTGGTGATAGGAGATAGACAACGTTCAGTCAATTATATAGTATATTTTAACGTTGCCGACTTCAATATCAAGTGTAATTGCCAATTGTTTGAGTTCAAGGGGATCTTATGCAGACATGTATTGAAAGTGTTGTTTGAAAGAGATATTCATGATGTACCAGATAAATATGTTCTTCGGAGGTGGAGGAAAGATATGAAAAGGGCTCATACAAAGGTTAAGATTGTTTATTCAGATTGGGGAATGAAGCCTGAAAATCAAAGGTTTGACAAGATGTGCAGTCACTTCTATGAAATGGCCGACTACGCCGCTGAGGATGAAAAGAAGGCATGCCAAGTTCATGAATGGATCACTTTGAAAATAGAGCAACTCAAAACTGATGATGGTGATGAGGGTGTCGATTCACATGGGTTTTTGGAATTTGGCTCCAATACTGCTAGTTCTGGGATGCAATCCAACATTCATAGTCCCTTACCAATTCGTAGCAAAGGCCGACGCTCTAATTCAAGGATGCAATCCACAATTGAAAAAATTTGTAAAAAAAAAAAAAAAAAAAAACAAACAAACAAACAAATAAATATCAGGCCCTTGAGAAGAATGTGGTATGTTTTGCAATATGTGTTTTATGAATATTTAATTTCTTAAGTCTAGAATATTTTATTTTATGTACACGTCATTTGTAGGGTTGTTCCCAGATTGGAATTGAAGGGTCGGAATATTTGACACCTCATTCATTAAATCCAAATACACAGGTTTGTTTTTAATATATTTAATGACGCGTACTATCACTTATGATTTGTATTTGTCAACTTGAAGGATGAAACAATGGGGTCACAATCTGGTATTCCAATCTCAGGAATGGATCAATTTATTTCGTTGATGTCACAGGTATATAAACCAAGGGGTCGCACTATTTCTTAGTACTGTTGTTATTTTTGCAGTGCAATTATTTATTTTTTATTTATTTATCTTATGCAGCCACCTCCTTCAAACAACGTTGATAGGTGGTTGTGAATTCAAAATGTTGCAGATCAGTGGCAATCATTGTAAGTTTATTTAGGGGTGGGCACGGGACGGGATGGGACGAGATATACCCATCCCTATCCCATCCCGTTCATACGGGATTGGGACGGGACGGGATGGGAAAAACCTCGTCCCGACCTCGTCCCATCCCAAACGGGTTCGGGACGGGACGGGATCAGCGTGCTAATCTGGACATATCAAATAGAAGCCTGGACTGCTGGAAGCCTGGTGCTGGTGCTGGAAGCCTGCCTAGTAATGGAAGCATGCTGGTGATGGTGCTGGAAGCCTGCCTGGTGCTGGAAACATGCTGGTGCTGGAAGCCTGCCTGGTGCTGGAAACATGCTGGTGCTGGAAGCCTGAACATTTTATGCAAATGTTCATAAAATAAATAAATAAGTAAATAAAAATATTAATAATTAATATTAAAAAATTAGTTCGGGACGGGACGGGATTGGCGGGATTGAAAATCTTCATCCCATCCCATCCCATTCTAGATCGGGACGGGACGGGATCAGGATGAAATTATTCAATCCCATTAAGACCCGGAAAAATCGGGACGGGAACGGGATTGCGGGATGGGATGCCCACCCCTAAGTTTATTAGTGGCAGTCAACTTAAATATATGCTTAAACTTGACATAAACATTCCCTAAAGAGCTAGTTTCATCATTCCATAAACAATTAGAAAGAACTAAGAGGTTGTGTCAGGACTCATTTTTTTGCTTCTTCTATGATATATACCTCAATTCTGAGATTCATTTCATTCCAATAATTATCTGGTTTTCAAAAACGGAACTTTTACTGATTTGCCTTGTTTATTTTTGTTTGAAGGATATCCAACTGAAAATTCTGCAGCACTGATGCTGCAGCCTATTTGCTGAAAATTCTGCAGTTCAATATGTCATAAATGGAACCCAAGGATGGATCTGTGAAGATGCTGAAAATGTTGCAGCACTGATGCCTGTTTGTTGAAAATGTTGTTGGATCTGTGAAGATGCTGAAAATGTTGCAGCACTGATGCCTGTTTGCTGAAAATGTTGTTGGATCTGTGATGATGTCTTCTTTCAAAGTCTGTATAGACCAATTTGAGTCTATTTATGTGTTTATTTTTTGTTGAATGATGGAATTTAGGTATCTCTGACTTTGTTGATGTTACAATGGATAAATGAAACTTTAGTCATTATATATGTGTTTATAGTTTCAGATTGAGAAATCTGGGATGTAGCATTTCGTGAAGTTGAGAAATCAGGTTGAGAAATCATATTGCTACTCCAAATGGTTGAGAAATCAGATTGAGAAATCAGAAATCAGATTAAGAGTACATGCAGCTCTTGTTTATAGTGTTTTTGCAAAAGATTTCTTTTAAGGTATCTTTGGTTGCATGACATTCCCGAGGGGACTCATATATTTTAGTCTAATTTAAAATATAACTCCACATCTACAATTTGATTTTGTTATCAATTGTGGGATTGGAAGTCCCATGAATAAGGAATCATGTGCCTTGGGGGACCAAGGAATGAAATTCCTATATTTATGAGACTTTTATTCTCACTATTGATCACAAAATCAAATGATAGAT
Organism: Berberis vulgaris; assembly: GCA_963556465.1. Lineage (NCBI taxonomy): Eukaryota > Viridiplantae > Streptophyta > Magnoliopsida > Ranunculales > Berberidaceae > Berberis > Berberis vulgaris. Next base: position 76,371,833 of record OY747136.1, on the reverse strand, counting down.
ATGGAGTTATGTATCAATTTAGCCTAAAATATAGGGGTCCTCTCATGGATTCCTATAGCATAGGATTCCATGCAACCAAACATGCCCTTATGGTGTTGTTTGGTTTTGGAAAACTTTTTCATGTAAAACAAAGTTCACAATGGAAAAAAAAAAAAAACTCAGTGAAAAAATTTTCGCTCAGAATTTGTATCCATAGTTTGAGCAAAGGAAAATAAATTTTACCTAATTTTTCATTGTTTGATTGCAAAATCTTTTTCAATGGTAAATTTGCTTTAGGCATAAGTTGCTCACCGTATAAACAAAGTAGAGACATATAATTATATTATCCATCTAAACTAAAAATCATAAAACATATAAACAAACACAGATTATCTACTACACATTAGCATTGAAGTTTTGTAAGTAATGCAAGTTATCCAACAACATACATAAATCATCTGCTTTCTAATTAATTATATCGAAATCTCTTAACAACCAAGCTTCATCACTAACCACTCTTCTCTTTCTTCAGGTTTTAGGGATAAGAAAGTGCGGATCAAAGTTGGTTTCTCCCAAACAAGTCTAGAGCATCTAAGACCCTCCTCATTGAGATGTTTAAAACAACTCTTAAACTTGAAGTCAATTTATCCAATCGTTTCCCTTCAACGAGTTAGCGACCTCCTTGACTGCCTTCCACCAACAAATCGAGTTTGGAATTGAATTCGTGAAATGACAATCTTTTACGCTTCTCAGAAGAGACATGACAATTCATAGATGCAAATATAGAAAAGCGAGATGCATGATCATCCAAAAACATCACATTGTCATTACTAGCATCATCTGATATATAACACAAACAAATCTTTAGCATCATTTGTCATTTACATATTGAAAAATCGAAAGCTAACCAAAATTTTGTCAAAAAGAATTAAAAATCAAACAACAAAATGATCTAAGCAAATTTTAGTAAAAATAAACAATATTTAGTTTGCTAAAGTGCCTCCTGAAATTTCAAATTTCTTCATGCCACTTGCTAAAAAAGAAAGGAAGAGAAAAAAAAAAAGGGGGAAAGAAATTTCGATGAGTTTTGATGGAAAACTTGACTTGTCTCTAGGTGAAACGTGATTTCAACCTTTTTTCGATCATTTCCAAGTATCTATCTTTTTTTTTAACCTCTGTTCCTCGATATTAACCGTTTGTTAGGCCCTTTACTCAATTATGAGTTGTGTTGTGTACGTTGGAAGGTTGTGTTGTATACTTCAGAAGCTTGAAAGCTTGAAGATGGAGGTGGTTGGTTGAAGATGAATGTGAATTTCGAGCGAAAGAAAGTTCAAAGATGGATACAATATAATAGGAGGAATTCTAGGTGTCGAGGAAATGAGCGAGGGGAGGGAGGTGGCGGGGTGGGAACCGTTCACCTCCCTCGGGATGCGTGCCATCTTTTTTGGTGCGCACATCCCGAGGGAGGTGAACGGTTCCCACCCCGCCACCTCCCTCCCCTCGCTCATTTCCTCGCTGGTTTCCTCGACACCTAGAATTTCTCATATAATAGAGAATGAAGGAGGAGGAACCTTTGTGGGTTCCAAAGTTTCAAAAACCATTTCTTGAAGACTGGAGGTAATTTTGGTCAAGTTTACGAAAAAACAGATCTGGGTGAATGTCATTTTGTACACCTGAAAAAACTCCAAGTGTGATAATGAAAATACGCCAAATCAAATGTTTAAATATATATATTTTTTAAATTGAACGAAAATTACTTTGTGCCACCCCCATAAGAAAATGCTTTCGCGGGTATCACAAAATACTCGAGTAAAGGTTGGAGATCCTTTTATGAGTGGTTTGAGCTTTTCCGGTTAGCTTGGGTTCTGACTGGAGCCTAATAGAAATAAATGCAACACCAGAACATTTCCATATCTCCAAAATTGTTTCGAGTATGGTTTCTGGTTCTGATAAGACTCCAACCAAAATCTCAAATCCTCAAAAATAGTTTATCATGCCAATTTTCCAATCTGCAAAATCCAATGTATAACACAAACAAACATAGGAGACTGACAAAAGTAACAACGACGAAAGAAGGTTGATTCATTGTTCAATAAATGAGTCAAATTCATCGTAATAAAAAAAAACATAACGAATTGAAACATATTCATACATGTGACTAAATATAAAAATTCCTACCAGTTGATCATGCGGCTACAACAGATCAATCAGCAAAACAAAACTCACCCAGTTTGCTTTGTTTCACTTCTTAAGACAATCGGAAAGAAAACCTAAAATTTATCAAGCTTTGTGCAAACTCTTGACACTTGCTGTTACCCTCGTCTGATATATCACTATCCAGGACTTTACAAGGGTTTAAATCATGTAGAGAACTGAGAGTGAGAGAAACAAATTGTTAATACTGTAATGATTTCATCCACTTCTTCGAGCTCTATACATGATCAGTTTACCATATCCACAAAACAAAATGTTAACCTAAACAAACTCTGTAATAGGTAGCAGCTTAAGTTCTGCTTCCTGAAAATATGTCAAAATCTACTATTTCAGTATGTAATATCAAGTGTGGTTCAGGATGAAATAACAGTCCACACTCCACAGAAATTGTTAATCCAGAATTTCTGCTTTTGAATCCAACACTAATGGCTATCAACACGAGTGTACCATAAGAGCTTCCACATTAAGCAGGGATACTTTCACGTTTTAAAGAAAATTGCAAAAAATTTTGACCTATAGTAGTAAATCTTCCCGTGCTATCTGCGATGGCACTGGAAAGTGTGACAATTAACTCCCTTCTTTTTCTGTTTGGTGGGGTCCTATTTCCCTGCGCTATACAAACTCCACTAACAACAATGTGCAGATTTGATACGTTTTGGAGGCTTAGTGAGGTGGTTGAGCGTGCAAATTTGCACACCCACCCCCAAAGTGTTGCTTACTGTAGATGCTCTGAGATCTTAAGATGGCACTACAAATTCCTATCTCTACACCTTTATTGGCTGTGACATCTACCAATCAAGCCTCACCCCCAAAGTGTTGCTTACTGTAGATGCTCTGAAATCTTAAGATGGCACTACAAATTCCTATCTCTACACCTTTATTGGCTGTGACATCTACCAATCAAGCCTCGGTGAAAGCCAGTAACCATATTACCTCTAACAGACAAAAAAGATAGAACAAATGTAATTTGTCACAATCAAGCATGCGCAGTAAGAATCCTGTAAATCCTGAAACTCGTACAAGTCAAACAGAACATAAAAAATGTAAGACGTGTAGAACAGACTATGCAACTTGATCAGCTCCTCGCCCTCATCTGAACTAAAAGCACCACTGCCAGCAGCCTCAATTATCCTAATTTCTGGCTCCAAAATCATTTGATCCCTAATAGTGTAAGTTGTATCTTTCTTAGCCAAAATCCTCAATTCCAAACCCCTTGAATATTACAAAGCACAAAATCAACTTCTTATGCCTCTGATGGGCCAACTGCTAGCACCTAAATGATATAGGGGATTAGCAATTTTACCCAGTGTCCCAAGGTCGCCCAAGAAAATGCGAAAATTAAAATAATAATAATAATATACTAATAAAAAGAGAGAGAGATGCAACTCGAAGTGCAAGTGGTGGACTGGGAGTAAACATCTCCTTTTTTAAATGAATAAAACACTTGCATTAGAGACACAAAAAACAAACAACGAGAGATACAACTCGAGCGAGAAACTCAAAGAGAAAACAACAAGATGAAAAAGGGTAATTAAGAAGAAAAAGCTAATCTCCTACAATTAATTTATCCCAAGAGAGCAAAAATGGGAAGAGGCTCATTACGAGCCATATTCCAGGCTAAAGCCCACTTAATGAACATAATTTTAATAATGTCCCTATGCATTCCCTCCAAATATTCTGCTACTGCGCTCCTTCTAAATAACCCACACAATCATTAAAAGAACCCTGTCCCAAATCCATTCACTGCCAGCAGAGAGATCTAGAATTCCATTTGACAAACCATTCCAACAAGCTGCCATAAGGAAGGAAAAACCATCTAGTTTCATTTGCAACAGCCCTCCAAATAGAGATAGCAAGAGGGCAGTGCAAAGGGAGGTAGGTAATGGATTCAGAGCTGGAATCACACATAGGGCATCTATTGATAATGATAAGAGCATGCTTGGCCAGGTTATCCAAGGTTAAAACTTTTCCATGGACGAGTTCACTGATTTTTTTTTTGAAGGGGAGGCGTTTGTTTTTGCCAAGAGAAAGAGCTGGCGAAAGGGATTAGGGGGGAATCAGATGAATTTGGGGGGAGGGGATGGAGGATGGAAGAGGCAACTAACTTGTCATAGAAATCCTTGACAGTGAAAGTACCTGAGTTATGATTCCATACACATTTGTCCCTGCTGTCATCAATGGTGACTGAATCCAGAATTCGAAGAAGCTCAATCATCTGTTGCATCTCTGAATCTCAACTCCTCTGACTGGCAGTAAACATCTTCAACTCCCAGTGGTATTTGCCTCATAACCAAAAAGCCCCAGATTAGGTGATTGATGATTGTGGTACTTATCTCTAGCCCTGGAAAAGGTTAGTAGTCCAAAGCTGGAGAAAATGTGATTCAAGTGAATTTATCCTACTTGAAATTCAATCAATATTTGTCAACTATGCATAATGAGAGACAGATTTTGATGGCAAAGACCAGCATTTATCAACTCACAAGTGAAGCCGCTAGGTCAACCTATTCTAGGAGGATTTTGGAAAATCCTGAAAATGATAAACATCTTTTGGGTTATTTATATGGGCCACACTTGCTGAAGAAGTTCATTGATGAACACTATGGTTACAATTTTCCCAACCACATAATTGTCTCTCAAAAGTATCCATGAGGCAAAACTTTGAGACCATAACTTTATATCAATCACAAATATTGCGAACCATTAAATATGATTTCCTGTAGAAATGAACTGGTAGATGAATTTTCTTTGGTTGATATCAAACTTGCAAATGATAAAATGATGGGAATGCAACTACGATTTCAGACTAGTTAAACGGTGATCGGAACATTTTGAGTTCTCTGCATTTTGTTGTACTAAATGCCTGCTACTGTTCTATTCATAAATCATGGAAGTGGCTTCTTGAACCTAGGATTCTGCAGAGCTTTTGACTATATAAAGGTACAACCTAGGATTTTGCGGAGCTTTTGACTACATAAAAGTACTTATCCATTAAGAGAATAAAAATTGTTCTGAACTCTTCACGCATAGGGATCAAACCTTCTAGTTTCTAGAATGCACAAGTAACTAATAACGCAACTGAGACAAACTTAACTTAGGTATCCAACTAAATCTCACTCTTTCAGAAAAAAAAAAAAAAACAAGCACCAAACAATAGCTTATAAAAAAAAAACAACTATTTCCACAAGATGACTAGACAACAATGTATCCATAATCAAATTGCATACAAAGGAAACATTTTTTTTACTTCTAAAGATTATAGTTCAAACGAAGCTACACTTGTCTTTCAATACACGATTACAAAGAACTAGATACTGAATAAGTTAACTCTAAAAATGTGACCTTTTTAATCTTGATATCTTAGACAACATGACATGAACACATCTAAGAAGAACGAAAATGCATTTGCCTGCTTTACCAAAACACAATTTAACATTAAATAAAGAAAACGGAAACCTAAACTCATTTTATTACCTTACAACATCTACGACTCTGGGGACGGTGGCATCCTTTTAAATTTCTTTTTAGCAGAAAACCCTTTGGCGAAAGCCTCCACAATGCGCTGCTGTGAATCTAGAATCATTTCAGTTCGCTTCATCTCCATCTCCATTCTCATCTGCTCCATCTCCCTAGCCATCTCCATCTTCATTTGCTCCATCTTCACAAACCCTTCTCCCAACATCCTTATCGACAATACCATCTCTGCCAACGGATCCAACTCTCTCTTCACTCTACCACCACCAGCACTACTTTTTGGACCAAACCCAGATTTTGAAGCAGAATTACCACCCCAAAATCTAGGGTTGGATCCAAAACTAGGGTTAGAGTTTGGGTTTTCTTCACCCCGGCTACTAAAATTCTTTGCAAAGACTGGGGCTGAACGAGGTCCACTGGGTATTCGAAAGCGAAACCCACTTACACCATTGCTGTTGTTGTTGATGGGACGTTGTTGGAGGTTGGGGTTGTTGGCGTGGTGGTGATATTGATGATGCGACGGGTGGGGGTCATCGTCGTCTTCATCTTCTTCTTCTTCATCGTTATCATTGTCATCATCATCAGGGGCATTTTGGTCATATGAATGAATTGGTGTTGGTGTTGGTATTGAAGAAGGACCTTTCTCCATGTCGTCCATCTTCTTGAAGAAAACCCAAGATGAGTTGAAGCGATGAGGAGATGGCATGGTGAGGGCACGTTGCTTCTCCGTACGGTAGCGTTTGCGGAGCTTTTCGATCTTGTGGCGACACTGGACAGAGGTCTTGGAAGGGTTAGCAAAGGGGCAGCGTTGGGCGACGGCATCTGCTACTTCTTGCCAGTGGGAAGCTTTGAGATTGCCTCGGCGGAGTGAGTACCATTTCTCATGGTAGGATTCGATCAAGGCTGAAGTTTCTTCGTGGGTCCAACAAGGTGGTGGGACTCGGCGAGATGAGGGTTGGGATTGTGGTGGTGGTGGTTGTATTGGGCGAACTGCGGAGAGGGCCAGTGCTGCCGATGCGGATAGGGGAGGTATTGAGGAAGTAGGATTGTCTTGAGCCATTGAAGAGTGGTTGTGGTGGAGAAGGACATAAAGAGGAGGAAAAAAGAAAGAAAAATGTGGTGGAGGAGGAAGAGGAGGAGGTTAAAAGGGGTGGGGGTGAGAAATAGAGATGTGAGATCCGCCACCGCTTTGGGTGGGGTGGTGGGGATGGGATGGGGTGGGTAGGAGGATGGTGATGACGACAGCATGAGCGCGGTGTGGTGTGGTGTGGTGTGGATGGAGAGAGAGAGAGAGAGTGGGGGGTGGGGTGGCTGGGGCAGAGAGAGAGAGAATTGAGGTCGCGACCGCATCAACCACCACCACGCCTTGTGTTGCGCCAGTGCCACCACATGCCCCACTCCACCAGTTTACCTTGCTTCTTCAAACCCACTTGACACATCCCACCACTTTTACTTTTTTTTTTTTTTTTTTTTTTCATTTTATAAATTTAAACAACTTGTGGGTTTTGCAAGTTATGGCTATCCATGGAATGGAAGACTAAAACTTTGATGATTTTTCCAAGGCAGTGACTAAATGATAACACTGATTTAGTTAAAGGATATGTGACATCATTGCTTCTACTTACTAACACCACCACCTATTCTTTCATCACTTTCCTTCTTCAACCTCCCTGCCGCCATCTTCTCTAAAAATTTCTCCATCAAATCCACTCGATTGCAACTCAACCCCCAAACCCTACCAAACTATAACACAACCCTGAACCCCAGCATCAACCAATCCATGAGACAACCCCACTTATAAACGGACCCAGGGGGCTTATGCGCACAAAGGGCAGGAGGGGCTCCTGCGCACATATCTGAGCCTTCGGATCTGATGGACGGCTCAGATTAGATGGAACTAGGCCCACTCCCAACTTATGAAAGGAATTGGGCGTGCATCATGATGCGTTGTTCATGCCACAATACAGTTAACGTTTTTCTCCTCCAACTTAGCAACCCTTACATTTCCTCACCACCCATTTAACCTCGAATCACAAATACAGAAAACTTTGTCAAAAGTTACAAAACCACCTTTGACAAGGCAATGGAGATGGTCTAAGAAACGAATAAATTGATTCAATCTTATGTTTGCCCTAAATAAAGAAAAAAAAAACTAAGAAGCAAATGGGGAGAAGTCCAACAATGAAGAAGAATCATAATTAGGCAGTACTGTCTATTACTAACAAGTGAAATGGAAAGATTACCTACCAGGCAATTAGATATCAATTTGAAAGGTTTCGCCTTCGTAAGGAGTGGAAATGGGGCCGAATATGGTTCCAGAGAGATGAGAGAGATCGTCTCCATGAAGGTCGATACTGACACTAGAAATCCCCTTGTCTCTGTTGATTTCCACCACTTCTTTCTGTACTCGAGCAAACTCCACCATCTGAGACACAGAAAAACTGAGAGTTTTGTTTGGTTGAGGAACGAGATGAGGAGAGAACAACAGTTTCCATTATCATCTCTGTTATGGAAAAAGGAAGAAAATAATGGTGGAGAGAAGTGCATGATGGATGCGATGTGAAGCAATTTGTGAAAAAGATTATTCTTTGCCATCGATGTATCATTTTCATGCCATTGATCTCTTCTTCTTCTCCCAATCTCCATTTCTTCTTCTTCAGATCTGATTGTAATTGAAACAAACAAATAAATAGATCAACAATTATGAAATTAAACTATGGGTTAATTTTGTTTTCAATTCATTGTTAATGGGTCGATGAGAGAACATGAATTGGATGGAAGAAGTTTGATTCTTCTCTTCCTCTGTTCTCTCTCTCTCACTTAGTGGACAAACAAAACCCTTTTCACATTCATGTAATCTAAGCCGTCCATCAGATCCGACGACCCATATATGTGCGCAGGAGCCCCTCTTACCCTTTGTGCGCATGAGTCCCCCCTCCCCCCCTATAAACACTATCCCACACCACCCCAAAGATTGGGTCTTTATTTTATAGGATGATAAGGTGAAATTGAAATCCAATCTCACATCAGTGAGATTGTGTCTCATTCTCGCAGACTTGGGAGGCATCCTTTTCCAATCATAAACTGAGAGATTGACACCTAAATCAATTATGGGAGTGCAAGGCAGAGAGAGATTTGTGAGGATTGAAAAAGAAACTTGCAGTCTATGTTGTCAGGGGCGTAGAGTAAAGCAAAACGCTAAGGCCTCGTTTGGTTCCTCGATGGAATGGGAATGAGAATGGCAATGGTAATGGTAATGGTAATGGGAATGGGAATGGTAATGGTAATGGGAATGTGTATGTTTTTTTTTTTTTTTTTTTTTTATAACAAAATTGGGATGTTGACCCATTTTATTCATATAAAAATCCACGCCCGAAGGCTACATGACTGACCCAATACAAGCCTCACAAAAAAAACAAACTAAAAAGCCGAAACAAATTCTCACAAAAGATAGGATTTACCAATACAAGCCTCGACAAAATCAGTCTTTGTACCTTTTGTTTTCTGTCCTAGTTCTATTGGATTTTCGGGGACAAATGCTGATATCTTTGGTGTGGCGCCTCTTATTCATCTTTCCGTCTGACATAGCCCCTAAATCCAAATCACTGTTCGCTGCTTGTGGATCAAGCTCAGATTCTGAGTTGACTTCATCACTATCCTCACTAGAACTTTCGAGTGTACTGAGGTCCAATTTCGGCAGTAGTAACCTATTTTCTTTAAACAAAGATATAGCCTGATTCAATTGGTCTCCGACTCTTTTATAATCTGGGGAAGTTTTGATAGCATATTTGTCAAAATGTCTCTTTAACCTGAGCAAAGACTGAAAATCATCATCCGAGGGTTCCTGCACTTGCTGACCCTACATAGCATCCCCTAGCTTTGTGCTAGTAGCACCGAAAAATGTGGTGCAGGGCGCTGGCTGAGGCGAAGCCACGACCCCTGTCTTGGAGGCAGATTGGGGCGAGGCCACTTTCGATGCCTTGGTGCAGGGCGCTGGCTGGGGCGAGACTCTGTTATCTGGTGTGATGCAGGGCGCTGCCTTGGTGCAGGGCGCGGGATTGGTGCAGGCCACGTCCACTGCCTTGGTGTAGGGCGCTGGCTGGGGCGAGGCCATGGCCCCTATCTTGGTGCAGATCGCTGGTTGGGGGGAGGTCACGGCCCCTCTTGAAGGGTAGAGCATTGGCTGCTGCGAGACCGGTTCTAGCTGAATATCAGACCGTCTCAACGCCCCCGCTGTGAAGGTTGCATCGCTCGGCCTCCCTGAATCAGCATGCATCACTGTATCGCTTGCCGCGTCTCGCGGCACTGTCACAATGATATTCTTAGAAAGGCTATTGCTGGTGTCCCCCGAGTCGACAACATCCTCCTGTAGCAACAACTGTGCGTGTGGATCAATAACATTCTCAATCTTCGAAACTGTATACCCCGCCTCCAAGAGGCAATCTTCCGTAGATTCTGGTACAACCGTGGCACTGTCATGAGCCATTGTCTTGCCCACTAGCTGTTGATCCTCTTGAGCACCCTCATCTTCATCGATATTCGCGATAAGTGACTCAAATTTGTTTGACAACACCATCGTTGCCGGAGCAGTGGCCACTGGCCTCTTATCCCCAATTTTCTCGTTAATCTCCGCACCCTTGTCATTTTTTACACCACTCGTACCCACTTCGCGGATGGGCAATTGTTCTTTTTTGGTAACTGGTATGTATAGCTGCTTGACAGTATTGGTTTCGACTTTTGGTTTGACCTCCTTCGCTGCTTTCCCTAGGTCAGAAACACTCCCACCGCCCGTTAGGCCCAACTTTTTTCTACAAAAATCCTCCTGATGCCCTATCAAGGAGCAAAAATCACAGTATTTGAAGCCTGGGTAGTCTATCTTCTGCCAGAAGCCCCTATTATTAGCCCTGTCAATCCAAACTCTAGTTGGTAATTTCTCCGTCAAAGTCATCTCCACGCAAACACGGGCAAAACCCGGGCGTGATAGGCAGCGAGTATGATCATCCATCCGCAGGAAACCACCAAAATAATTCACAATTGCTTTTAAAATAGGGGGATGAAATAAATGCAAAGGTAAGTTAGGAAGCTCTACCCACTATGGCACCGATATCGGGTCCTCCTTCAAACTGAAACCATCATGCCAACGGAAGGCTTTGAACCAAACTCCACGAATAAAAAATGAGTCTCTCGATAGTACTTTCTTGGATTCCACCTCGGATTGAAGTCAAACTAACACATGCCGTTGATTTAGTAAACCAAGCAAAAAATCGCCTAGAATTCCCCAAGTTCTGTGAATCAAATCTCGGATATCTTCCAGTGTTGGGCGATAGCTAGAGAACTTCAGAACAATCACATGTTTTTCCATGAACGCTTCGCCACGTACTTCATCTGTGGTCGTAAGCCCAATTGCTGGCGCTCCCTCTTTGCGGAAACGAGTTCCTTCTACATGATCCTCCGCAACTTCGTCCACCAAGATTTTACCCAAAATCTGGGCAAAAGAGGGTTTACCCGTTCCCCCATTACCAGGTCCCCCCACCGTGGAGGGAGGGATGTTGGCCGGCGGCGCCGCCATCGCATCCAAAGGACGGCGTATCTAGCCCTGCATCTAGCGTCCACCAAAAAGAGATGAAAACAAACAATGAAGCGTATCGGTGGTGGCCTAAGAATAGAAGATCTCGCCTGAGAGAGATCTCGCTTGACAGAGATCTCGCCTGAGAGAGAGCTCGCCTGAAAGAATAACCTGGTAAGTGAATGAACAGATCTCGCCGGAGAGAGAGCTCGCCTGAGAGAGCCTCCGCGATAGATCTCGACGAAACATGATCGACAGATCTGCTCTTCTTGACATATCTACTGCTTGACAGATCTCTCGCGAATAGATCCGGTTATCTCGACCGAATCTGAAGCAGCAGCGTGAGCGGTGTCTGGACGTCACCACGACCGGCCGCCCCCGTGATCTTGACGGCTTGCTGTTGCTGCCTCGGTGAACGGGAGGCGCTGGCCACCTGCTCTGTGTCTCGAGAGGCAATCGCTGGCCGCCTGCTCTTTCGGAATGTGTATGTTTGATGTACCTATGAATCACAATGGTAATAGCATATGACATTGTTTGGTATGTGAATATATGGTATGAATGGAATGAGAATGAATTGTATCTTTACCGATATGCCCTTGGTTATTATAACAATAGATTTTATGTCATCTACTATATTATATAAAGGAAATTATATACAAATTAAAATTTGGAGCACCATAAATAGAAATGCAACTGTATTACATAATAATTCCAATAAATAATAAAAACAATGGCATATACAGAAAAATATAACCATAAAATATAAGGGTTTTGTTGAGCAAGGAGGGTAAAAAAGTCTTTTCAAGTTGCATTGACCATTACAATGGGGAATGTAATCTCCATTCATAGGGGTTGGGGTCGGAATGGCTATTACATTGAAATTTGTAATACTCATTTCCATTACATCACTTTTTTGCCCAACCAAACATTGGCTTGCATTGGACCATTGTATTGACCATTACAATTACAATGGTCAATGCCCAACCAAACACGCCCTAAGGATTTCTCCTAGCGCCTCAGGGGCGCCTTGGACAACAAAATTCATGCTAAAGAAAAAAAATCGTATTTTTTTCATATTTGTGGTGGTTTGTACATTTTTATAGCGTTTTTTTTTTGCAGCGTCCACGCCATCATAAGTGTTTTTTCACACTATTCAACTCTCTCACACCACCTACTTTCTTTCTCATACTACCATACTTTCTCACGCTACCTATATAAACAAAAAACAACATTTTCTCCTCCCCATTCAGATCGAAACGCGATTCCTCCCTCCCCCATTCGAATTTCTTTCCTCTCCCACATTCAAATTTCTTCCCTCTCCCTCTCCCTCAAAATCGAAATACTTAAAAATCGAACCCCAAATCGCAACCTCCCCAAAAAATTTCAGAAAAACAAAGTAATCTCATGGAAACTTTAGAAACATTTTCAATCACAAAAACAAAGTAAAGTTCAGAAAAAAAAAATTATTGCTCGCTTGAGACAATGCAAGGTTTAAAACCTCGCATTGGTTTGGGCGAACAGTAAAAAAAATACTGAAATTTCCTGTTCGCCCAGAATAATGCGAGTTTTTACAAGAATCTTGCCTGAAAAAACCTCGCATTGTTCTGGGCGAATAGAAAATTTCAGCAAATTTTTTCGGACATATTTGCGCGATTTTATTAAAATGACTATAACTTGCTCATTTCAAAACATTTTCAAGTGATTCAAGTTGTGTTTACTAGATAACTCAGAGTACTACAACTTTTGTATTTGATCAACTTGAGAATCGGACTCAATCGAGCACATAAGTTGGCCGAACAAAAAACACTATCCCACTTTTATTGTGAGACATATTTGCGCGACTTTAGTACAATGACCATAACTTGCTTATTTCAAAACATTTTTCAAGTGATTTAAGTTGTGTTTATTATATAACTTTGAGTACTAAAATTTTGTGTTTTGATCAACTTGAGAATCGGTATCAATCGAGCACATAAGTAAGCCGAAAGTTAGGGACACTATCCCGTTTTCATTGCGGGACAAATTTGTGCGACTTTAGTAAAATGATCATAACTTACTCATTTCATAACATTTTAAAGTGATTCAAGTTGTGTTTATTAGATAACTCAGAGTACTATAATTTTTGTGTGTTGATGAGGTTGAGAATCAGTCTGAATTGAGGGTTTAAATTGGTCGAAAGTTACCTTATTTTACATTTTTTTCGTTTTGAGTTTGGGTTTCTCTGTTATGTTAAATTATGTATATTTATTGAATTTGGGTTTAAGGGTTTTAAATTTAAGGGGATTTTGAGAGTTTTCGAGAGAGAACGAAGAGATTTGTAAAAGATTTGAGTATGAAGTTCTATTTGGAAGAGATCTCGAATGAAGGAGGGAGGAACCATTGTAGATTTGAATTGTGAAGGGAAAAAAATGAAGGTTTTTATTTATATAGGTGGTGTGAGAGAGTAAGTAGGTGTTGTAAAAGAGTAGAATGATGTGAGAGAAATGAATTGGTGGTGCGAGGTAGTGGTTCCTTTGGTTATAGGAGTTGGAAGTATCAATTCTTCATTGCAACGCTAGCTAATCGAAGTCGGACAACTTTAAAGTGGATCGTCAACGATATAGTCAGACATCAACCAAAAGTAAACTGTTTTCTTCACTGAGGCTGGATGTGTCTTTGTGAAATTGGACAAGTTCATTTTGATAAAGATAGACTAATTTCAAATAAATAAGACATAAAAATGTTTACTTTATTGATTGAGAGGATGATCTCTTCGAATAGTTCAGTACTATGAACAAAAACATATGCCACATAAAACCCAAAGTTTTTTGTTCTGAGACTCTAATGATGTCGAATAAGGGAATTGGTAAGGTGGTGACCAAATGGATGTCCATCTGAGCTATTTGAAACTTTAAAAGATAGACAAAACTGAACTCCATAGATGCATTTGAAAAGAAACAAAGAAAATTCTACGAGGGGTGACAGAAGAAAGACACCTTGGAATGTCCAAAATAAACACTTTGATGGGAAGCTTGATTTAGATATCCAAAGAGTACTCGTGAATACCACCCAGGATCAGTAACATCTTTGACCCTAAACCTTCATTTGTGTGGCAATTTCCACCTTCATTTGGCCCACAAGGTGGTCTTATACATTTTTCATATAACACGCTAGTAATATGACACGCTAGTTAGAGAACTGTAAATCATCAACTGAACTGTATTTTGTATAATTTTCTTATAAGAATTTTAATTGAGGTTTGAAAAGATCATGTTTAAATAAAATAAAATAAAAATTTCAATAAATAAACATCTTAGACATAAACTCCACTCATGTTGGTGACCTCTGTAACTCCGTAGGAGTATTATATCGTACCGTGGCATATCCTCAATAGAATGTTGATTTGGGTTAAGAAAGGTACGAGGGAGTTGTGAGCTATTTGTAATTTCTGCAGGAATTTGATTGCGCTGTATATGTGCCGAATTGAAAGTGGAATAGGGTGCCCAAAACATTTTGACTTGGGATGGCAATGTTCCGTCCCGGTTCAAACATATCCGGTTCTGCCCAAAAAATTCCTCTATCTCAGACTGTTCCTGTTTCACTAGACCAGAACCGGGACAAGCCCAATCTTGAATTTTGCCGATCCATAGTACTATGGTTACTCCGCTAATTTTATGATGGAAAGCTAATCAATGAGGATATAAATGCTAAATATGAAGGGGTGACAAAAAAGCAAAAATGTATCAAACACCGTAGGCTTCAAAGATACGAGAACTCGATGAAAAGATACGAGATATGATAAAATTGCCTTCATCGGATGGTTTAGAGTTCAAGATCAAGTGTGGACCTTGTTTTATTGCCGTTGATGTGGATGGTGATAAATTCCTAAGCTACGTACAAGACCATTCTAAATTCATGAGGGCATATATTATCAAAAACAAGAGCCATCTGTTACAACAGGTCACTACCCAAAGGTACAAATGTGAACATTTACTTAATATTTTAATCTTATAAAATTATTATTTAAATATTAAGATCAAAATATTAATTAAATATTGACATTTGTACCTTTGGGTAGTGATCGTAGTAACAGATGCCTCTTGTTTGATAATATATATTTCGAAAATCTCTGTAATTTTTATGAGCTAAAGGATTGCTTCGTAAGATTGTTGTATTAAAAGACTGTATTACTCTCAGAATTGACTAAGTTTTTTTTACTTAACTTTCATGATAACACAAATTTCTTGTGGGAGATAATGGAAAATGTACAACACAAAGCCTTTGCATGAATTACAGATATATACGATTACTTTTACTATGAGCACCAGCAGCAATAGTGGCACAAGTATCTTTGGATGGAAGCAGCAGGTGTCCATTAACATGTCAATGTCCATCATCGAGAATTGATTAAAGATAAGCTCATTTTGAATTTTAATTAAGGTTGAGAAGATCATATTAAATTTTTTTTTTTTTAAATCTCAATAAATAAACATCTATGACATAAACTCCACTCATGTGGGTGGCCTCTGTAACTCCGCAAGAGTAGTTATCTCCAATTCCGATCAAAGAGGTAAACTTTTTGCAATTTGATGTTTTATGTTACTGTACATTCAGAAAATATATCAAAACCCAAATTCTAGAGAGCCAGGCCTGCGCTCAATACCCTCCATCATCCTAGATTGGAGTCTCAATACCCCATATCAAAATGCATGGACTGCGAGTATTTTATGATGACGAAGATTATATTGTTCTTCATTAAATTTATTAATTAAGATATTTTCAATCTGAGTTTATAAATTAGTATTCTTAATATTTTCAATCTGATTTTACGGCAGCATATATAAACCATATAAAAAGTTTATGGGCAACAATATATAAACCATAGGAAGTTTACCGGCAGAAAGCAATATATAAACCATAAGAAGTTCTGCAGGGATTTGAATTGGTTGTATATGGGCCAAATTGAATGTGGAATAGGGCTGCCCAAAATACTTTGACACAGGATGGCATGGTTTCGTCCCAATTCAAACAGATCCAGAAAAAACTGGTTATACCCAAAAAATTCTTATCCCAGACTTTCGTCCCTTTTCATTGGACCAGGACCGAGACAAGCCTAATCATGGACCGTGTCAACCCCTAGTACTATTATGATGGAAAGCTAATCAACGAGGATAGAAATGCTAAAATATGAAGGGGTGACAAAAAAGCAGAAAATGTATCAAACACCATAGGCTTCAAAAGAATTCAACGAAAATATACGAGATATGATAAAATTGCCTTCATCAGATGGTTTTGAGTTCACATCAAGTGTGGGCTTTGTTTTGACCAAGAAAACTTATTGTCGTTGATGATGATAAATCCCTAAGCTATGTACTGGAACAGGGCATATATTGCCAAACAAGAGCCATCTGTTACAAAGATCACTACCCAAAGTTACAAATGTCAATATTTCCTTAATATTTTGATGTTATGAAATTATTTCCATATATAAGCCCATATTCTAGGAAGCCAAGCCAATCAGCCATTTTTTTGTCAGGTCTGGCTATTTTTACAAATTTACCCCTTTTATAATCGATGTTTGTGGTTGTGTTTTAAAGAGAATGGACAAATTTGTAAAAACAGTCAGGCCTGCCCAAAAAAATGGCTGCCTAGACTTACTCATATATAAGATATGATTTTTGTATCGAGAATGGGCTTTGATGATGATGATGATTATGATATAAGAAATAAAGTCTCAAAATTGCATAGGTCTGGGCGAAGTTGAGATTAATCCTCACATTGCCCAATGCGAATGAGTGAAAACATTTTTTTTCAGACAGATTTGCGTGACTTTAGTAAAAATAGCAATAACTTTTTCATTTCAAAACATTTTCAAGTGATTCAAATTGTATTCATTAGATAACTCAAAGTACTACAATTTTTGTGTTTTGATGAGTTTAGAAATTGTCCTCGATCAAACATATAAGCTGACTGAAAGTCAGGAACACTACCTCGTTTTCATTGCGAGACAAATTTGCGCGACTTTAGTAAAATGATCATAACTTGTTCATTTCAAAACATTTTCAAGTTATTAAAATTGTGTTTATTAGATAACTCAGAATACTATAATTTTTGTGTTTTGATGAGCCTAAAAATTTGTCTCGATCGAGCATATAAGTTGGCCGAAATTTATAGACACTACCCATTTTTTCTTTGCGGGACAGATTTGTGTGACTTTAGTAAAATGACCATAACTTGCTCATTTCAAAACATTTTCAAGTGATTCAAAATGTATTTATTACATAACTCAGAGTATTACAATTTTCTTATTTAATGAGCTTGAGAATCAATCTCAATTGAGGGTTTAAATTGGTCGAAAGTTACCCTGTTTGAATGTTACTGTTTTTCTTCAAAAACAGTTTTTTGGGTGGCGTGGGTTAGTAGGAATAAATAAAAAGGTACATGGTGGTATATTTTGAAAATCTATGCAACATTTTGAGGATCGCTTGTTAAGATTGTTGTATTATCAAAAAAAAAATGGTTGTGGTATTAAAAGACCAAGTTACTCTCAGAATTGATAAGTTTTTTACTTCACTATCATGATAACACAAATTCCCTGTGGGAGATAATGGAAATGTACAACACAAAGCCTTTGTATGAATTACAGATATATACTATTATTTTTATTATAAGTACCAGCAGCATTAGTGGCACTAGAATCTTTGGATTGAAGCAGCAGTGTCCATTAACATGTCAATGTCCATCATCGACAATTTTTTAATGATGTGAGTTATGATAATTCCAGCAACAAGGAAAATCCTATCGTTTTTGGGGAATTAATGAGTCTCCAATACATCTGTAAGTTCAGTCTGTAGGAGTACTAATTTGAGGTATGGTAACTTTTTAATAGAAATATTCTTTTATTCTCCCTGTAGAGTCGATGGAAATTCGCAGTGTTAATTATTCTGAACCATGTTTAAGTGATGATGCTGGGACTGATACACCATTGCATTATAATGA
Organism: Berberis vulgaris; assembly: GCA_963556465.1. Lineage (NCBI taxonomy): Eukaryota > Viridiplantae > Streptophyta > Magnoliopsida > Ranunculales > Berberidaceae > Berberis > Berberis vulgaris. The sequence continues at coordinate 76,353,625 of OY747136.1, read as the reverse complement.
TATTCATTTTGCTGTCAAGTTTCCAGATGCAGATACATTTTAGGTGTTCTCTTTCGTATTTGGCATTGAGAACAAAATGGGAATATAAGCTTGTTAAAACAAATAAGTCTAGGTTGACAATGAAGTGTAGACGGGCAGGTTGTAGTCGGCATATAGCGGTTACTCAAATATGTGATTTGCATGCTTTAAACTATCAGACCATCCAACCACGCTACCATTAGTAGTTCAAGAAATATCATGTTGCAACTTGCAAGTACACATCAATCTCAGTATTGATCTCTTACCAGATAGTATTCTATTACAGCATAGGGACTTAAACAAGTATGATACAAGTACAACAGCAAAAGTATTGGATTAACATGAACATTACACAGGTACCCTCTGTCCTGCCATATCAGATTGGCTCGGAAGGGTGACTGCTTGTTTAAGTCTCTTGCACAACGACCAGAACATGAGTGTTAGCGGACTGAGTAGAATTATTACAGCCGGAACAAGGCATAAAAGATATGAGACCCAGCCAAACTTGTCGTAGAGAGCAATTGTTACTGCCAAACTCAAACCCAAACTCCCTGACAAAATGGAAATGTAGGTGAAAGCGCGCTTAGTCCTCATGTTGAGATTGGGATGAATGAGAAGAACCAAAGAAGCCAAAAACATAACTAGCAGAGCAAGAATGGACAAGGCCATAGAGAATGGATGTGTTCCCAAAGGATATTTGCTACTACTTCCTTGTGTAATGAGGTCTGCTATGAATGAGAGCACTTGCCCAAATGCGGCTCCGCTCTGCCATTCATTATATGGTAGTTGTTCATTTCCTCTTCTTCTTCTTCTCCCGCGGCCAGTCCTCACCATTCTTGGCAAATAGATAATTGGAGGCATTGGCATCGTCTTTTAGATCTCTCAAGTGTAGATGATATGTTGCTTTACAGACTCTAATGATGTAGACTTATTTATACTCTCTTGTGTGTTAATTTTTTTTTTGTGCTTCTTTTTTAGTTAGAGTAAATTCTATTAGGGGGTACCATAAATGATGTGGAATAAGGGAATTGGTGAGATGGTGACCAAAATGGATGTCCATCTGAGCCATTTGAAACTTTTAAAGAAAGACAAAAACTGAACTCCATAAAGGCACTTGAAAAGAAACATAAAAATTTCTACAAGGGGTGACAAAAGAAAGACACCTTGGAATGTCCAAAAGAAACACTTTGATGGGAAGCTTGATTTGGATATCCAAAGAGACTCATGAAGACCACCCAGTAAACCTTCATTAACTGAGATTTGTGTGGCAATTTCCACCTTCATTTGGCCCACAAGGTGGTCTTCCACATTTTTCAAAGGGCTACTCTCAAATTTTATTTCATATAAGTCAATCTTTGAGATTCATAACATAGTTAATATGACACGCTAGTTAGAAAAATGTAAATCATCAACTGAGGGAAAAAATCACAATTTTTTCATAACATACTCTCACAATTTTATTTCATATAAGGGAAAAAATCACAATTTTTCATATTTATGGTGGTTTGTACATTTTTCATAGGTTTGTTTTTTAAGTTCTTATTTGTAGGAGGTTCCATTATTCATAGGTTTGTTTTTTTGACCTATTACAGCATATTTATGGTTTGTACATTTTTCATAGGTTTTTTTGATGTATTCTATTATGCATCATACTCGAGTTCCAATACAAACATAAACAAGTCAAAAAAACTCCAGTATGATGCATAATATTTGTAGGAGGTTCCATTAGCACTAAATATTTCTGTTATTAATTTGCGCTTAAGAAAATACTAACAAAATATTTTTTTTTAAAAAGAAACTGTCGTTCCCCACAGACGGCACCAAACTGATGTATCCAAATCTGTCATCCTAGAGATCAGACCTGTAAAACAGGGTTAGACTGTCAGATACCACCTGTTTGGTGGTCGAAGGCAGTCCGATGCTTAAGTTAGTTAATTTGTGGGAAAGAATGTATTTGGACAGAGTATAGCTTAGTTGTGTTTGCATACCTTTCGTGAAGTCTTCTCTTTACCTTATATAATGTACGTAATTAACTCTTTGCATGACTTAAGCATGTAGGGCGTGATGAGAGGAGCTGTTTGTCACGACGGTCTCCTCCTTCATTAAGATACGTCCTTGGGGACTGACTCTCGCCGTGACTTTATCTCCTTTGTAACATTTCTCTTCTCCGAGGGAAGAAATCTGTTGGGCCTGGAATTGGGCCTTTGATTATGGTCTATTATTAAAGAGATTTCTAGGCTTTAATGATCAGGCCTGCCTCTTTGGGCTTCTTGGTCCAGGCCTGTTATCTGTGTTGAGATTGAAGTGCTCGTTTATCGTGACGGATGGTCTTTGCCACGTGTACGACCGTGATTAGGGGACTATTTAATGTATCAAATCAATGTGTTGGTGTTACTCAAAAACACAATAAAGCATTGGTGATGCCTAGAAAATCTGGAGAGCATTATCAAAAGAACATTTGGGCTCATGAATTCCTTGAGGCTTTGCATACTGAATTCTATAATGTGGTTACCCTGCATACCATGCATTCCTATATAGGTATCAAGAACCTTAATTGTTATTGCATTTAAATATACAACCAATGGTCATGATAAACATCTCGAATTTGACTAACTAGATGTTAGAGATCTATTTCATCAACCAACCTTGGTTGTCTATCTTTAGATCCTCTTCCAATGTGGGACTAATTTACGGGGTGTGACTCCCTAGCCAATGTAAGACTAATTTACATGCTTAAACTGATCCACATCCCAAACATTAAGAACCTTCATTGGGTTACATGCAGTTATAGAGTTCCCTCTCCAAATATATGGTCCTAACTTCTGAATTAAGGAATAGTTGTGGTTTCATCCAACAGTCTATAAATTTTTGCAAGAGAATAACTGCACTAGATGAAATGCGAAGCTCAAGGAGGAAGTGAGGGAGGTGCTAGTTGATGAAGTGATTGATGCCATCGAAAGGCTCGGGGCATTGGAGAGTTTGGCTTGAGTTCAATGTTCAAATATAGTCCCACATCGGGTAAGGAGTAACATCATGTGAAGTTAATAAAGGATTGGACATGTACTTAATAACGATGGGGCCTTTTGGGAGCAGTTGAGTCCAATTCGTAAAACCCCACACTTGGGCGCTACGGGTGTCTAAGTTGGGGACAATATCATTGTTTGAGACATATCCATTGAAAGTGCAATCTCATGTACACACTGTGAAGTGGTTCCGGGGGCTTCCTCTTCACCCCTAACCCAACTAGTGGTATCAGCGCTGATGGTTTGTCCTTGAGCTTGGCGAGTTGGAAGTGCAAGATAGCACGTTGGAGTGAAGCTTATCCTGGGACAGGGTGGCTCAAGTCTTGCCAAGGTGGTGAATTTTTACGCGCAAAGGTGTTACAATTACCAAATACAAAGTTACCAAACAAAATAAAATAAAACACGTACCACACAAGCGAATTAACGTAGTTTGACAAGTTTGCCTATGTCAACGGGTAAAGTGAATAACTTCACTAGTAAAATCGAAGAATGCAAATGAAGAAACTACACAACGTCAATGACGTTAAATACACATGTCTAATTGACACCATAGATATACACGGGGTGCGTATATCTTATCACACACAAAACTATCTCTTCTCTCTCATAGACATGGAATCAGTTTTCGTGAAATCTAACCGAAATTTTCGTTTTTTTAAATTTCGAAAATAAAAAGGTGAAATATAAATTTATATTTTTTTGAGAAATTTTCAATTTTTTTTTCGAGATTATTCGTAAAATTTGATTTTTCGCCGAAAACACAAAACTCAATGACCAAATTTTCATTTTTTCGACAAATTTCCGAGTTTTTTTTGTAAATTTTGATTTTTTTATTTAATTATCATTTCTTCTAATTATTTACCATGAAACAACCCCCGTGATTTTCTACTTATATATTGATTTCCTGTTTGTTTCATTTCTTGGTATTTAGGCTTCATTTAATGTGTTTGATAATTTAATTTACTTGCATCTTTTTCACGTATTTCATATACCCTCGAAATGCATTATATATATTTGATGTATCCTCAAAATTTTTACATTTTTTTCTATACACACCGAAATATTTCTTAAAATCAGGAGACTAAAATTAACTCAAAAAATGAAATCGCAATCCTTGCTCACAGACATACACCAAAGAAACCGTAAAAAAATCAATGATGTAGAAGGGGTTCCCCCTACATATTTTATATCCATTCATTGGTGGTGGTGGAGGCTTCATTAAGCTTTACCACCTTATCCATCATTTTCTTCCATTTGTTCTTCTTTGCCATCTTCTTCAACAATTTCGGCCACCGACTCCGGCCAACAAATCACCGCCATCAATCCATTTATTTGTCCCAACAAGCTTCATCGACTCCAACAAGTTCTTCTCCCTTTTACTATCTTCTATCATCTTATTTTACTGCAAGTTTATCACAAATAGAGGAAGTGATGGAAGCTTCCACCACCTTATCTGTTTTTCAACAATTCTCCACCTTGGTGAAAATTTCCCAAATCTGAGCCAACCACAACAAACACGAATAAAAGCAAACTACCGATTTCCAACGAACATAATCTATATTGATTATCCAAGATTGAGGGTGTCACCCTTCCAAGCGCGCTCATAGGTGCCATACATCTGAAGGTGCCATATAACAATATATGTTCAAGTTAACAAACCAACTGGATAAGATGGAGTTTTAAGTCAAAACATCTAGAAGCACAATATTCACAAATATCCATATTGCAAATCTTCATATCTTCTGCCAAATGTTTCTTCAACAATTTGTGCATAACCTTTTCACCTTTACTACCTGCACACAAATGCCAAATCCTCCAGGTATCCGTATAAACATCCTTGGAGCTATCAATAACTCCACCAGAAGCAACATCCACATGGCCATCAATAACATAAGTTGCTCCACCATATTCAACTTTTTGATTATTTGTAATTGTACTCCCTTGCAAAAAGTAGCCCTTTCGAACAACCTTCATCAACAAAAGTGAACCAAAAACGACCTTTACAGCTCCACCATTTACCATAACTTTGTAACCTTTGGACTCTAAAACACTAATAGAGTGAGATTTTTCTTCAAGTCAGGTACATATTGAACATTATTCAAAACTCGAACGAGTCCATTATACAGCCTCAACTTGATTTTACCCATCCCTGTTGATGTAGTTGATTCCAGCTCTCCTTCCTCGCTGCTACCTAGATCTGCATAGGTAGCAAACGTGAGCCAAGGACCACCATGTGGTGGCCAATGACATTCCAATGCTTAAGTCAGATAAGGCTTAGGAGAGGCTTAAAACTGTAATCTGGGTTGTACTGTGTACCTCTAGTTCATCGACCTTATCTCCCTTTTATAGTGAAGGAGTCCTTGTTCGGCTAGGCCTTTGGTGGCGTAGTTTAGGAAAAGTGATCTTGTTGTGGAGATCCTTTCCTAATTGGGAACTGTCCATGTGAGATAGTTTCCCTATACGACTTGTGCTCCTAGATCTGCGAGATAGTTTCCCTGTACTCCTACCTGTGGAATATAGCTCCTTTACTCTTTCGATCTCAGAGATTCTGCTTTGCTATGTTGTCTATTGTGCTTTTGACTTTCCTCAACCTTTGTATACGAAAGCTTGCACTTTCTCTCATGGCGGGCCGAGATCATCTTTTTGATGAATTGTTTGCGTAGGGCCATAAGTTTTTTGAGGAGAGGTTGCTATCTGAATCTAATCTAGAAGTCATTCGTAAGACGTATGGGATTTCTGATGATCTGGTGCTCTGCACTTGGGGCGTTGATATGACGTCATTGTACCGTCCTGATGGGTTTATTTGTCTTTACTGAGGTATGGTTCAATTGGGTGTCCGCTTTCCTGTTATCAATGAGATCTAGGAGTTCCTGGCGTACCTCGGTATTGCACCCGCTCAGTTTGTATCAAACGGGTATAGGACTTTGATGGCTATTTTGATTAGGGCTAAGGATGTTGGTGTCCGAGTGTTTTCGAGGGCGATGCAATTGCTCACTTCTCCTTGGATAAACGAGCACGCTATTTGTGTGCTGACATCACCAGACTGCTTTGGCAAACTGCTTAATGATTTTAAATTATGGTGTAGAAGTTTTGTTTCATGGCTCCGACGGACTCGACGTATTTTGAGCTTCCTAGTCACCCCGTCTAGCGTGAATTTAAACCACTGAGTAAGTTGACTCCTTTTCTAGCCTTGCTTGTGTTAATTGCATATTAGATTGACTTGTTGTGGTTTTTTGCAGGGAGATTCTCTACTTTGCCTCTTTCTATTGAAGATAAAACAACTTTGGATGTGTTCCACGACATGCCTCATCTGAAGGTAGAAGATGTCGTTAAGCCTTCTAATGTTGAACGCAGCGGTCTGTGGGCTCATCTCAACGCAGCCTTCTAATGTTGCGTCTGTTTCACAGAAAACGAACCTTCCTAAGCTCAAGGTTCCAAGCCTTTCAAGGAGGGCAAAAATAGATGAGGCGCTTCCTTCTCCTGTGCATCAGAAGAGATCTCGTGATTTGTCTAGGTCCGCTAGCAGGTGTCTGGCCTCGTCCAAAGGACGTGATGTTGTCAGGCAAGAGTCTGATGAGAATGTTGTTTGTAAGGGGCGTGATGCTCAAGCCGTGGCCCCTGTCTTTCTTCCTGACTTGGAGAGAGAGTATCTGCAAATGGTGGGCGTGGAATATGTTACCACACTGAGCATCAAGCAGGCGAAGTTTATGAATAAGATGCTGCTGCAGGCGGGCATGGAAGATTCGAATGGTCATCCTTTTTCAATAAAAAAAACTTTGAGATCTGCATCTCTTTGGACCATGAACATGTTGAAGAGTCGTATGAGAATTGGTGTCATGGTGAAGGTTCTCCTTCTTGTCGCCCGTACTGTGCTCCATATAGTTCCTGTCCTCATATTCAACTGATGACAGGTCTAAGGAATAACTCTCTTCCTTCTTCTCCGTCAACTAAAGCTAGACCTGCATATGAAAGAGAGTAGGCTGTTGCGGGAAAGGGAAATCTATTGACGAGGGCTTTGATGTAGTGAAGACGGCTAAGGACGGTGTTGGGGTGTTTCCGATTCCGAATGATCTTCATCCAGATTTTCAGATCAGTCTGTTTGCTCCAGATGTAATAAGGATGAGCAACCAAGCTTGGCATCAGGAGGCTGACATCTCTTACGCTGTAAGGAAACATATCAACAGGTGGAATGACTGGCTGGCGAACTGCATTCTGGAGCCAGTGGGAGAAATGCTAGGAGAACATTTAGATAAAGGGCAGAAACACCTTGTACATGGGATGCTATATATAAATCAAGTGGCCGCATTTGGAATTGAAGTTGAGGTCACTCGTGAGAAAGTGTATACCATGGAGCGAGTCTTTGCAAACTTGCAGAAGTCATACTTTGACGCTCTTCGCGAAATTGAGTCGTTGAAGAAGCAACTTGAAGCTTTCTCAGAGGTCTATTGGGTCAAAGGCCTAGAAGGCTCGCTTGAAGGCGCTTGAGTCTAACTTGGTAGGGGGCAGTGTATGCTAGGGATTGGTTCGAGAATGAACTAAACCTTGGCTGTCGTGACTTGCAACTTGCCCATGATTTTTTGGATGGAGTACAGGCTGAACTACAGACTATGCATGCTGAGAGGGTTGAAAAGGAGTCGGAGTGGAATTTCCGATGTTAGCAGTTGGAGGTCAATGCTGAGTTTTATGCCAAGAGTGCACGAACCATTGGAGAGTAGTTCTTTCTGGCGCAGAGTGAGCTGAATATTACCAATGATAAGCTGGATGTTGAGTAGTCCAATACTAAATTCCTGTCGGGCGAGTTGGAGCAACTGAAACAGGGGCTCGTTGAGTCAAAAGGGCGTGAAGGGAAGCTTCTCAAGGCCCAGGGTACGTTTGAATTCAGCAGAGTCGATGGAAGGTTGGAGTTGTTGCATTTGATGAAGGAGGAGCATCCTAACTGGGATCTCTGCTATTACAAAAATATTGCATATGCAGAATTCAGAGCACTCTCCGATTCATCTGAAGAAGAAGGCGACCTTGATGAGGGGGATCGAGAGGCAGCACCTACAAATGTGTCTCATGCTTCTTCCCCTGCTAAGTGTAGTTTTGTTGTATTTGACTCTCCTTCTGATGAGGAGTGCATCTTGTATTCAAGTTTGCAAATGAATAGTACTTCGCACTTGTGTGTCTTACTTTGCTTTTCATGCTAGCCTTTACCTGTTTTGTCTTAATTGTTAGACGAGGAACTTTGCTGGGGTAGGAAGCTTATGTTTGATTCACTGTAGGGAGCTTTGACTTCTTGTGCTGTAATAGTTTGTGTAGTTCTGGTCAGACTCCTTTTTAGAGATAAGGGAGTGTAGTACACCCTTTGTCTAGCGGATTGGTTGTATGTTGGACCAACAATTGCTCTTGCTGTTGTGAGCGTATTAGTCAGATTGTGGTCCCAACGCTTGCACCCTTGTAGATGATTGAACAGTAGTCCTTGCGAGTCATTTGGGTCAAGCTTTCAGAACTTTGACCGGAAATTTAACTCGTCTTTGTTTGCTATTCATAGAATAAGCTTAATTGGATCGGAGGTTGTTATCGCCAGTTATGACTAACTAAACTGGGGTAAGGTTTCGGCGACCATGGTGGCCCTTGTCAAGCCATCTTCATCAAGAATCAAGGGGACTGACTAGACTCCCACTTTTCAACCCATCTTGATCTGTTAGTGGTGGACTAGGAATTGGAGCGAACCATTAGTTATCATCGTCTATTGTTCTGACTAAACTTTTGGCGGGGGTTCTGCGATCATTGTCTGTAGTTGGCCAATGATCCCTGGCAAGCCGTCTTCACTAGGCTACATGAGCACTGACTAAGCTTCCACTTTCTAGGTTGTCAGAATCCGCGTGCAACAAACTAGGCTTCGAGCATACCAAAACCATCGTCATCAACAACACACACTAAGCTTTGGTCCGGGTTCGGTGATCAATGTATGCGTACGAGTAGTGACCTCTGGCAAGCTGTCTTAATCAGGCGTTGAGAGCGCTAATTAGACTCCCACTTTCTAGAACGTCGAAATTTGTTATTTGCAGATTAGGCTTCGAGCATACCAAAAGCTAGTGTCGACGGTCTTCATCGACTAAGCTTTGGTCGGGTTGGGTCTCTATTTCCCATGTTTGGACAATGATCCCTGACAAGTCGTCTCGATTAGGCATCAACACTGACTAAGCTGCCACTCTCTAAACCGTTGACACCCGTTTAATTTAACGGACTGGGTGTTAGAGCGTAGCAGAAGCTATTGTCATAGGTCGTAATCGACTAAGCTTTGGTTAGAATAAGATTTCGGGCGTGTAAGTCTAAGTTGGGTGTCTTGACTTACTTAGCTCGGATATGGAATTCTGGGCGCATAAGTCTAACTTGGGTGTCCTGACTTACTTAGCTCGCCTGTAAGATTCTGGGCGTGTAAGTCTGACTTGGGCGTCATGACTTACTTAGCTCGCCTGTAAGATTCTGGGCGTGTAAGTCTGACTTGGGTGTCTTGACATACTTAATTCGCCTGTAAAATTTTGGCTGTGTAAGTCTGACTTGGGTGTCCCAACTTACTTAACTCGCCTGACAATCTAATTCCAGCGTCAGATCGATTGATCGGACCAATAATAGATTGATCGGCTTTAATGAATAGTAGCGAAATAATAATGAAGCCGATGCCTTGGGTTTAATGATAACACTCTATAGGCGCGCTCTTTATTCTGTGGGTGCTCAAGGCCTATGCTATTTGTTACTTTAAGTGTACTGGGTCGCATTTGACAGAGCATAATCTTGGGCCTATTAGTTGAGGGGCCCAATTAGAAAAATCTTTACGGATCAGCATGCTAGGGATACGACGCATTCTGCGAGACGTCTCCATTTGGCAGCATTGTGAAACCTAGATGATTTCGTTACCCCGGGATGTTCTCGTCAGCTTTCTGTCACTTCCTTCTGTTCCTCTTCATGAGGTAGACTGGCGGTGCAAAGAATTGAGGGAGTATTCACAACCCTCTTTATGTACTTTTCTTGCCACATCCGAATAGTCTTCTTGGGATGATTCAATGAAGCAATTAATTGAGCGTACTCTTTCGTTTGTTGTCGCGGACGCTTTACTTTAACCACATTCTCTTTTGGAGGTGGATTAGGAGATTTGAGTCTCTACCTTTGTTTAAGAAGATAGATGCTTGCATCGGACTAAGATACTTGTTGTGTATAAACTGATGTACTAGTTATTGGTCGACAAGCTTTGTAATAACTCTCATTGCAATCAATAAAATCTGTTTTATTTCTGGAATGTGTCTTATATAAACAATTCTCCTTAACTGAAATGAAAAACAAATAACAGGAAACAAAATCAAAGTAACAAATAATTTAACTCCGATCGAAAACTAAGTTAATCCAGCCCTGAAAGAGGCGCAAGTGGTCCTGGCTCGGATTGCGTTGTTTCTCTAGCGAAGTTATATATATATATATATATATATATATATATATATATATTTTAAAAGCTATAGAAGTTACTGAATAGTGACTTCGTGCTAGTGGGCAATTCCCTATTGATCTTGGAGTTGGTGCTCATTTGCTAAAGTATCATTACTTAGCTCTTTGTTAGTTTGGATTGCGTTGCTAGCTTTGACTTCTGGATCTCTGCATAGCCGCACCTTAGTTATTTGGGTTCCTCCGCCTTCATAGAGTGATTCACCTCTTTTGTTTAGACTTGATGCTTGACATGTTGGTTCTGTGGGCCCGAGCTGTAACTGGCAACAATTCAGCTGCTTCAGGCTGCATAATGGCAGTCTCTTGTTGCTGGCTAATCTCCCTGGATAGTCCCTTGGGCATGGTTGGCTATCTATTTTATGCATTGGTACATGGTGGATACCACTGTTTCCATATGATGAAGCCACATCCTTCCCAAAATGATGTTGTAGGTGGACGGGGCGTCGACTACCATGAACTCTTGGACAATGTACTTTCGTAGCCGTGGCTCTCCTACCACCACCATTAGATTGATCTTCCCAATGGCGAAACACTTCTCTCCGCTGAATCCGACCATAGGGTGGGTGGCGGGTGTTAGGTATTTCTCCTGTAGCTGCATGTTTCGGAATGCACTGAGGAAAAAAACATTTATTGAGCTTCTAGTATCCACCAAAGCTCTCTTTACTTCCAACTTACTGATAAGGACAGAGATAACCAGGGCATCATTGTGAGAAGAATGTACCCCTTGGTGACCCCTCTCCGTTAATGTTAGTGATGGGATCGGGCTGTGAACTAGGGCATGTTGCAATTGTCAGTCTTCATACTGTGATGGTGTCTGCATCTCGGTCAGAGTTCTTTTGTGAGACCTGTTTGATTGTTCTTCTTCGGGACCGTACATAAATGACGCTAGGAGCTTCCTTTTCAATCTCCTTGTAGCGTCCGCTCTTTCTTTGATTGGCCCTGCCTCCTGTCCGAGCCTAGGAATTCCTTGAGTTTGCCTTTCCTGATCCAGTATTCGACTTCTCTTTTAAGGTTTCTACAATCCTCAGTATCATGTCCGCCTTCCTTGTGGTAGGCACAATATTTGTTGTTGTCGCGCCGAGCAGGGTCTCCTCGCCGCTTAGCGGCTAGTTCAACTCTTCCCAATCCTTGATGGAATTTAGGATGTCGGACAGACTGGTGTTGAGAGAGGTGACAAACCTGGACCCGACGTAATTTGAGGCCTTGTCCTGCCTGGGGCGGCTCAAGTCAGTTTTGATGTCTGTGCGTTTCCTCCTCTTAATGTTATCGTCATTTCCCCCCCTCCCCCCCCTATTTCATGTCCTTTGGAACAGAAGGTTTCTTTTCTGACTCCGCCTCTCTCCTGGTGGCCATCATCTTATCCATAGTGATGTATCTCTGGGCTTATCTGAGCAAGTATGTCATATTGGCTGGGGGTTCAGGGTAAGGAAGTCATAGAACTTGCCTCTTCTTAGACCCAAAGTGAAAGCCGTGATGGCGGTGTCATCACTACAACCATCGATGATGGCCAACTCATCATTAAAACGAGTGATGTACTCCCTCAACGTCTCATTCTATTTTTGCTTTAGGGTCAGTAGATAATGTGGACCCCTACTAAGCCGTTGGCTGCCCACAAAGCGTGTAAGGAACGTCAATGCCATTGTCCAGAATGAATAGATGGATTTCAGAGAAAGGTTGTGGAACCACGTCAGTGCCAACGTCTTCAAACTTTCAGAGAATAATCGTCACATTATTGCATCAAACCCTTCTTTGAGCTCCATAACGTGTTGGAAGTGGCGGACGTGATCAGACGAGGGAGGGTTCTTTGCATCAAACACTTCAGTGGGGTGTATTTCTTTGGCAGTGGTTCGTCCATGATATGGTCCATGAATGGAGGGACCGTGAGATTGAACAACATGTCTGGATTTGTGGCCCTGTTTTGGAGGGGGTTGTGCGAGACATGCCTGTCAGCTCTGGGCGCTGGATCTTTATTGGCCGTGCCTTTGCCTCTTGTCCATTGAAAAGTTGGGGTAGCGCAGCTCTCCTGAACATGTTCTCTGGAACTTTCTAGGGAACGGGCCCTTCGCTGCTCAAGGTCACCCTCTACAAGTGGAAAATTTTGATGTTTGAGAGCCTCCAACGTTTTTGCAATTTGCTGCATCTGTGTTGAGAGTAGGTCCACCCTTGGGTCTACTGCAGCCGCCACTGGAGGTGCTCTGCCGGTTTGAGCGTTCGAAAGCTTGACAACATCTCCATTGTTGCGAGACTTCGTTGTCACCATCTTGTTGATTATCTGGAAAAAGGTGGAACTACAGTTGTTTTAGGAACTCTGTTGTTTCCCCACGAACGGTGCCAAACTGATGTAGTTGATTTCTATTCTCCTTCCTCGCTGCTTACATAGATCTGCACAGGTAGCAAATGTGAGCCATGGACCACCTGTGGTGGTCGATGGCACTCCGATGCTTAAGTTAGATAAGGCTTATGAGAGGCTTAAAACTGTAAACAACACTACAAGAAAAATGCTCATTAATAGCGTTTCAAAAACACTGTGTCTGCCGGAGCTATAATAGATACAGACTTATTTATAGCGTTTTAGAAACGCTATTGTAAGTATACCATTTATAGCGTTTCTGAAACGCTATGGTATAGTATACAATAGCATTCTGAAATGCTATGGTATACTTTACAATAGCGTTTCAGAAACGCTATTGTATACTATACAATAGCATTTCAAAAACGCTATTGTATAGTTACTATAGTGTTTCAGAAACGCTATTGTCTTCTCTCTCGTAGCATCTAACAAATGTTATTGTATTAGTTTCTATAGCGTTTGTCAATGCCCTTTTTTTTTCTATAGCACTCATCAAGTGCTATCAAATGACTTTTTATAACATCTTATAAGTTTTATTTCTAGAAAATAAAAATCTAAATGTGCCAAAATTAAACATTTTCATGAATGGAGGCAAAGTAATATAATTAATAAGATAATGTATTACACTTAAACATTTCTTAACTCTCTTACAGTATGCATCTCACGTATTTCTGCTTGCAACTTGGCAATAGTACATTCAATGTTGCGGTCCACTCCTCCATTTGAACAGACACAGCAAAACTGCAGTCAATAACATATGGAGAGAAACAACTACCCTGATTCTGATTCTTCAACCTCTTAGAACCTACAAAGAATGTCTTTCCAAATAATTGTTTCTTGTGGGCACATTTTAGTCAAACTTAGTTGAAATCCTTTCTTATTGGAAGAAATAGCCATGACTTCAGTTGCAGTCACTTCAAACACCACATAAACTCACACTGGCAGTAAGCAACCTCAGACCCACTTCAAGATCTTCAAGGGTGATGGTGAGTAGGTCATCTACATCTGCAGAGTCAAAATCAAGCCGAAGATCCAAATTCTCTCTATCATTCACAAGCATTGGTTCGACTAAGCCTCCATTCATTTCTTTCCTTTGTTTCTCAGAGGTTTCTCTGTCTATTAGCTTTGTGATGGCATCCACACTGCATGATGAATGCAACTTGAACCCATACAACAAACTATCCTCGGCTTGACTGTTCATCTTGAGCTGGGCAATCTGCATTAGCTCTTCAGTGTTGAAATCACCAAAGACAAAAAAACTTGGTCACTCTTCTGCGAAATCTATCATTTGACTACTACTTTCCCACTGTCCATGACAGACATAATCTCCTCCAGCAAAACTGATAATGAACAATCACAACAAAATTGCAGTCAATAACAATATGATCCTTGGGGTTCACAAATTCAGGCTTGTTATAATCTCTGTTACAAGTTAAACAATACGAAGTAGTTGGAAAGTATGTTAATGGTCAGTCTTGAACAGGCTTGCTATGATCCTTGGGGTTCACAAATTCAGTCACACCAAACCTGTAATATCAGATTGAAAATTTAAGACTGACCATTAACATATGTAAAGAACTCAGAAAAAAAAATGGAGGATGGAGGATGATAGCTTTATATCTTTACCAAAAAAGATATACTAAGATAGTTTTTCAGTAAAATACCAGACCTTCCAAGTACTCCACCCAGTGCTCATAATTTGACTGCTATAACTGTAAACATCAAGCCACTTGTTAAGAGAATGAACTTGATTCAACTCCAACTCTCACTGCAATAACTGTAACCATGCAATTGAGAGCTATCAAGTAGTCATCTTCTCAGGTTGAAACAGCCTTTTGAAACTGTGCAGGAACGCGAAGTCGGGGTGGCTGCACTTCCCCAGGTGTTCCAAAATTTTAAAAAAAGAATGAAAATAACATAAGTGATAATAAACCAACTATACAAATTCAATATTAAGAGTTTGTTAATTCTAACAAGTAGTTCAAGTAGAAACATACAAGAATATGATTTAGATCTTCCTCAGTAGTATTTTGTGATAGTCCCTTCACAACAACAGTAGCTGATGGTGCCTACAAGCAAAACACTTGATTTCATATATCGCTTGAGGGTTCAATAATTTAGGATTGAATACATGTGAGTGATGAAAACATACCACTGCACAACAAGTTCAGATTCTGCGTCAAGTGCACTGGTGGCCTCGTCTAGAAGAAGAATATTTGGATTTCTCAGTACTGCTCTTGCTATGGCAATTCTCTGTTTCTGTCCGCCAGAGAGCTGAGTTTCACCTTCTCCTACCTCAAGTGAAAAAATACTAGGATTGAGGAAGTGAACATACATTCATGTGAACAATAGGCATTGTACTGGTGAGAGTCTAAACCCATTCAGTTAACAATATAATCAGCTAGTACCTGATGACGCCAAAATTTGGTATACCTGAATCATTCCAGGATGATCTCTGACATTATTCCCAGGCCATGCAGTTCCATCCTGCATAGTCCACCTTTCTTCTGGAACGTTTTGAGCTTTGGCAACCAAAGCATTGATCCGAACTTTGAACTCCTCATACTCTCTCTGCATAGGTCACAAACAGGTTATTATATTAGCCAAAAGATACAAAAACAGGTGGTGATGGTCATTTAGCAAGTGAATTCACATCCAACCTCCCTACCTTCATTGCACGATGTTCCTTAACAAATGACGGTAGGATCTTATCCTTAAGATAATCTATCTTCTGGGCAAAATAAAATTCTGGTGCTCGTGGTTCAATGTTGAACTTCTTACAAAAAGGGACCCACTTCCTTGCAAACTCTGATGTTTCTGACAATGCTTCAAATGTCAGCATGGCAGCACCATCATCAGAAACATAGCAAGATACCTTGTCAACAGGGTAGTCTACAGCAAGAATTGATAAAACGATATTTGCTGTGACCAGAGGAGGCTCTTTGGAAGGATCAACTGTACTCAGAAACAAATCAACTGCAGCAAGTTGAGAAGGCTGGCCTTCCTTTTCATACATGAAACACATCAAATTATATTTCAATCAGTTAAAGAACTTGGTGCAATTGAATCAACCAATGCTGTAGAAGGCCAAGCACTGACCTTAAGGAGAGTCGGTCCAGATAAGTTTCTCTCTCGATTGGGAGCCATTTGGGGAATTGATCGAGAATCCACGACAGGGCAAACCAAATCTCACAAATAACAGATACGAGGTAAACCTGCTGCTATTACGCTAGCTTGTTTGGATTCTTTTCCTTTTTTTTTTTTTTCTTATTCATGTCATGTTCCAACACCAAGTTGATATTACACATATGGAGAAAATGACGTTAATCAATCAGGTATATCCTTTTACCTATACAGAATAACTAATCTAAGTATGCTTCATTGTAATTATTCAAGAAAGAAATAATATAGATATGGGAGATGCACATAAACCACAGTACAAAGTAGTAATCACAAAACCTGACCTTTGAATCAAGCAAGTTCTCAAGACTGTTGATACACTTTGATAGATCCGCTTGATTGGAACAACCTGAATGAGTTATGTGCCAAAAAAAATTAAAAAGACCAAGCGCAAGCAAGCATACAAATAAGCACATTATATACCAAAAAGACAAAATGACATACGTACAACAAAGTGTGTGGCTATTGGTTCTCAAATTAACGGTCCCATCCTTAATCATGCCATGCTTTCTGGTATTATGAAATCAAATTTAAATACTGAAATTCATATCACTATTAGTGTCTTCATCTCCAAATTCAGAAAATATTTTTGTATGATTCCATCTGCTTTGCCTGACAATTACTGAAACAATCAGCATCTTCACGAAATGTATTTGCCATATATAGATGAAAAATGTAGAATAGCTTCCAGACTACAATGGATTTGGGATGTGGATTAGCTATCGAAGAACAAAATATCAAAAATTTGAAGTTACCTATGTTGAATATTACATTGCCAACCAAAATAGAAAAATATAGAATAGTCTAGAAAGTCCCGGAGTGTACTAGAAGATTTCGGAAGGGTCCGGAAGAATATGGAAAATTGTGGAATACACCGGAGTATTCCGGAAGAGTCCGGAACATTATGGAGAACTCATAAACGTCCTAGAAGAGTCTAGGACCTTATAATATGTACTAGGTCATCCTAGAGCCTAGTGGAGACATGTACTTAGTACTAGAGCATGGTAGAATACTCTAGAAGTCTTTGTATCTAGAGAAGTTCTTGTGTAGGCTTGAGTTTGTAAGAATTCTCTAGATCACTCATGTACTTATCTAGTAACTAGTAGGATCTAGAATCTTCCCATAAGGAGGTGGGAGGTTAAGCTAAGTAGTATAAATAGGAGAGGGGATCACTTGTTTCATGTATCACACAAGAAAGCATCCTACTAAGGAGAGATCCCAAGATAGAATTAAAGAGAGTGTTCCTTTTGTAAAGCTATCTAGTTCAGTAAAATAGTTTGTTCTTAAGTCCCTTGTGAGTTCTTATCAAAGTCCCTCTTCAAAGTTTCTTGTGTCGAGTGCTTCTTTGATTTATATAGTTAAGGCTATTATATTGTTGCGTATTCATTATAATACCAACCATATTGTAGCCCAATTCATCCCCAACATTTGGTATCAGAGCGAGTTCGATCCAATACAACTATCAAAGTCTCTTGGTGTTACTCTGTCCAAGGTATTTGTAAAATCATGGCAGATTTTACTATGTCCATTGAGAAGCTCAATGGTAACAACTATGGATCATGGAGTACTCGTATGAAATTCTATCTGCTTGGACAAGATTTATGGGATATTGTCAATGGAAGTGACACAACACCACCAAGGGAGCCAAGAAGCACAATCTCAACCTCGGAGACGACACCATCGACACCGGCACGACAAGAAGGTCCTGCTCAAAAATCCGACCCTGACGAGTTGAAGAAATGGAAGGTTAAGGCTGGTAAAGCCATGTATGCCTTAACAGTAGCTGTTGAAAATGAATTCTTGGAGCGGATTAAAGATGCTAGAACGCCGAAGGAAGCGTGGGACACTTTGGCATCAATCTTTGCAAAGAAAAATGATGCGAAGTTACAAAGGCTTGAAAATGAGCTTTTGGGAATCTCCCAGAGGAATATGTCAGTGAGTGAATATTTCTCAAAAGTGAAGTCTTTGTGTGACGAGATTTCGAAGCTAGATCCGGAGAATGGTATTACACAAACAAGGATGAAACGAATTATCATCCATGGGTTGAAGCCGGAGTACAAGAGTATTGTCACGGCAACTCGGGGCTGGGCCACCGAACCAACATTAGCAGATCTTGAGAATTTGCTAATTAATGAAGAGGATCTAGATAAATCCATGTCTAGCAAAGCTACCTCCCAAGAAGAAACTGCCTTGTTCACTAATAACAGAAGGCCGACGAGGACGAGGTCAAGGTAGAGGACGTGGTGTAGGGAGATTCAACAATGAAGATCAAGATGAACGACAGAGTCATGGTAGAGGTTACCAGTCAGGGGGAGCTCAAGGAACTCCAAATAGAGGAAGAGGAAGAAACCAGAACAAATGGCAACCAAAACATTGGCAAAGTGGTGAATGTTTTAATTGCGGAAAGAAGGGACACTACGCAAGGGATTGTTGGTCTAAGAAAGTTGAAGGAAATATTGCAACATCCTCCAAGAATCAGAGTCATGGAGAAAAAGATTGGGACTTAGATACATCCTTCCTTGTGGAGGAGGTTCATGTTGATACACAAGAGTTACAAGAAAAACTTCAAATGAAGTTAAAAGACTCAAGTGAATTGGAGGAACGAAGGTCCACAACAGATGGGGAATCCCAAGAGCAAGAGCTGCAATTCAAAACAAGAAGTCCTTGGAAGACAGGCATACATGAGACACCAGAGGAGGTGCATATTAGTCAGCCAGAGTTGCAACAGGAAGAACAGGCACAAGGTGAGTTGCGAAGGTCTACAAGAGTGAGAAGACCAAATCCAAAGTACATAGATGCTGCCTATGCTGAGCTCAAAGAGCCAACTACCTTCCAAGAAGCCTCAAAGAGTCTAGAGTGGAGAAAGGCTATGGAAGAGGAGATTATGGCCCTGAAGTAGAATCAAACATGGGATTTAGTACCAAAGCCTGAAGGCGTGAAACCAATATCCTGCAAATGGGTTTACAAGTTGAAGATTCGCCCTGATGGAACGATAGAGCGATACAAGGCTCGGTTGGTTGCTCGTGGGTTTTCTCAAGAGTATGGCATTGATTACGATGAGACATTTAGTCCGGTGGCTAAGATTACTACCGTACGAGTCTTACTAGCCATTGCAGCTAGTAAATCATGGATATTGTGGCAGATGGATGTGAAGAATGCTTTTCTACATGGAGAGCTTGATCGGGACATCTATATTGATCAACCTCAAGGATTTATCAATCATGAGAAGCCAGAGTATGTGTGCAAGTTGAAGAAATCACTATATGGCTTAAAACAGGCACCAAGAGCTTGGTACGGGAAGATTGCAGAATTCCTAGTTCAAAGTGGTTATCATGTTGCCCCAGCAGATTCGAGCTTATTCGTGAAAACTCAAGGAGGTAAGCTAGCAATTGTACTTGTATATGTGGATGACTTAATTATCACGGGATGATGATACGTATGAGGAAGGTTGGCAATGAGGGGGAGTGTTGAATATTACATTGCCAACCAAAATAGAAAAATATAGAATAGTCTAGAAAGTCCTGGAGTGTACTAGAAGATTCCGGAAGGGTCCGGAAGAATATGGAAAATTGTGGAACACACCGGAGTATTCCGGAAGAGTCCGGAACATTATGGAGAACTCATAAAAACGTCCTAGAAGAGTCTAGGACCTTATAGTATGTACTAGGTCATCCTAGAGCCTAGTGGAGACATGTACTTAGTACTAGAGCATGGTAGAATACTCTAGAAGTCTTTGTATCTAGAGAAGTTCTTGTGTAGGCTTGAGTTTGTAAGAATTCTCTAGATCACTCATGTACTTATCTAGTAACTAGTAGGATCTAGAATCTTCCCATAAGGAGGTGGGAGGTTAAGCTAAGTAGTATAAATAGGAGAGGGGATCACTTGTTTCATGTATCACACAAGAAAGCATCCTACTAAGGAGAGATCCCAAGATAGAATTAAAGAGAGTGTTCCATTTGTAAAGCTATCTAGTTCAATAAAATAGTTTGTTCTTAAGTCCCTTGTGAGTTCTTATCAAAGTCCCTCTTCAAAGTTTTTTGTGTCGAGTGCTTCTTTGATTTATATAGTTAAGGCTATTATATTGTTGCGTATTCATTATAATACCAACCACCCAATTCATCCCCAACAACCTGGATGTTGTTGCCTTCGAGTGAAGAGATTCAGTTTCAGCCTCGGAGGCAGCTGCAAGCTTTCGTTCTTTCCGCTCCTTCATCTGCATTAATTAGAACATAGACCTTGAGGCACTTGGAAATGAAACCTCTAATTGACAACACTTTAATGTCAATATGTCATGCCATCTGACCTTCCTTATATTTGTGAGGAGTTTCATGCATGTGTTCTTCAGGCATTACAGCTTTAACAACATCAAGACCGCACTTTCTAACAAGCATTTCAAGAAGATGTTTCACCTGGACAAAACCAAACAAAAGTTTATTTATCAATCTCTGTGTTGACTAGTTAGGAATTGCCACCTACCCATTCTAAACAAGGATTCAAAATTAGTTTGTCTAATCCAAAAAGAAATCACAGCAAATGATACCAAGTAAGACATACCCAGAAGTAAGCCCTCATAGGGCAGCAGTTCAAAAAACAACCAACGAGTTACCAGACAAAAAATTATTTTCCACTAAGCAAACTCAAGAAATGGGGCAAAGCTCAACAGGATCTCTGCCCGTTATGTAATCAGGAAAGCGAGACTGAAAGTCACCTTTTCTTTGCATGCACATACTCTTGATTTGTTTGGGGTAGAATGCTGCATTTTATGAGCTACACTTGGCAAATTATAGGATGGGAAGAAGAAATCAGATAGTGCGCTAGCAATTTCAGAGGTAACATTTGCAATGCACAGTTGAAGAAGGTCGCACTGAATGCCACTATCTACTACATATGGACCAAAAGAAACACTAGACTATACCAACATCAACAATGCTTAAGTATTGATCTAGTCAAACGCATTTATAGTGACATAAGGCTCAAGTTTACTGCTGATGAGCTAGTCATTGAAGACAATGCAGCCAACAGACAACTCTTCAGGAGATGGCAACTTGAACCACAGTTCAGGACTCGGACCCCAATTGTGTGCTCTTGGAAGAGAAGCCTCCTACTGGTTGGTATAAACTCAACTCTGATGGTTCATTAAGAGACCTCACATGGGGTTATGGCGGTGTAATTAGGGATGATCAAGGAGACATTGTGGCTGCTTATGCTGGTTTGAGTGTAGGCCAGACAATACTCAAGCATGAACTACAAGGAGTTGGGGCGGGGTTACAACTAGCCAGTTCAAGATGCATTAGAAAGCTAGTAATTAGCACTGATTCTATATTAGTGCGTGATTACCTGATCAATGCTAGGCAGACTGCGTGGAACCTAAGACACATTATCAATAAGATCAGGAGAATGCTGGTAGCGCTGGAAGAATTTACTATAATGCACGAGTACAGATAAGCAAATAGAGTCGCAGACTTGCAAGCCTACACCCAAGCTCGGAATATTTGGAAGTTACACCGAGTTCGTTTGCGCAAGATTTGAAAGATATTGTACATGAAGGTAAATCAGGGAAAATTTATTTACGGATATAACTTCAACTTATTTTTTCAGGTTTGGGGATCCTAAATAACCCCCGCTCGCTTTTCAAAAAAAAAAAGGGAGAACAATGGGAAAATAAAGTTTTCTAAGTAGTCATCTGGTCAGCTAAAAATCAAATGAATGAAATTGAAAATTTGCACCATATTTTATTGTCTCCTACTATCTTACTAGCCTAATCAGTAACATAGAAGGCAAAGATACCTTAACATCTGTCCAGCGTCAGCAACAATAAGAGCACAATCAGGAGAACATGCGAGCTCTGTGAAAAATCAGTTCCCACCTCGTTAAGAGCATTTGTCAGCACCTGTAATAAATACTGATTCTAAGTTCTCTTAAGAAAAAACAAGATATTATTGTTTGCATTTTATAACCTTGACAAGCTAATTAAGATCTGGGCTAGCCAATGGTGTTATGGCCTAGTGGTTAGGGCTGTGTGGGTTTGTCCCCCACGTCCTAGCTTCGAATCCCACCTGCGGCATGGTTATTTTCTAATGGGTGTTGACCTATAGGTCGCCCAGTTGATAGGTTATGGGATCCTTAAAAACCCAGCTCGCCTTCCGAAAAAAAAAAGATCTGGGCTAAAACCCAAGCAGTATAAATCTATGTACAATCATAGTATAAATCTATGTAAAAACAAGTATAAATACTTTGGCAATCTATGTACAATCATAGTATAAATTGAAACATACCTAGATCCTCAATGAGGGTGCTTAAGCTTAAAGTTTGAAAATTTTAGATAAAGGTGACACCTAGGAAAATCAAAATTGAAAGATGGGGTTGCTGTGAAATCAATACCTGTGACATGTAAGCATCCCAATCTATCTTTGTATCTGAAATCAAAGAACAACCCATTGATTAGAACCCCGAATTTCATACTCAAATTGAAGCTGAAGTAGAAAAGATTCAACATACCCATGCAAGCATATTCAGCTGCTACATATCTACAAAATCCAAATGTCCATCATAACTATTTTGCTAAATGCAGAGTAGATATTGGATGAAGGACAAAGAACTTGTATAAGAAAGATACTAACCCATATGTTTCCATTGGATGAAGTGATACCGGTAAGCTCCAATTGTAAGTACTTGAACAGCAGGGACTAATCAGTGGCAAAATGACCAAAGGCATTTAAAAGTAAAAAATCTCAATAGGAAAATTGGACCTGTGATTCCAATTGCTGATTTTTCAGTCTCCAATCTTCAGATGGTGTCTTGATTTCCTCTTGCAATTTGTCTCTCTCTTCATCCTTTGAAGTTAAGCGCTTAATAAAACACTCTAAACATTTTGGAGAAATCTCATCTAGAATTTTCCACCTGTGACCAAGTGTGGTGTAATTCCTTCACTTTCTCAGCTTTCTCATCAGGCTTGGCTTCAGCAATAACAATATCAATCCCAACTTCATTTGCAATGGAATTTGCTGTGCCCCAATTATCACTAGTAACCATAATGCTATTGACATTCATGGACTTGAGGATGGAAATAATGACTTCGTGAGCACTAGGTTTTAAGGGATCACAAATGGATATTATTCCAACCAATCTCCTCATTGTTCTATCCCTCAAAACTCCCTAAAAACATATTTAGATGAATACAACTCCCTAAAATGCAAAATCAATTGACATCTGAAGCAGTGAAACATCTTATTATGCAATACATAAACTGACATTTAACAGTATTCTACAACATTACAGCATTACGCAACATCAACATTACAACATCATGCAACAACATTACAGCAGTAACAACAACATTAACAACAACGGTAACAACAACATTACACAGTAACATTACAACATTAACATTCCTATAACATACGTACACATGCATGGATACAAGTGGATCTACAAAATTGGTAGTAGTTCAAGCATAAATTCAGGAATTCAAGACCAAAAGAGATATTCATTCAGGCATTCAAATATATATTACAAGTCTCGATCAATGCTTACCGAAGCTCTAAATCATAACAACTTTGTCTGTTGGCCATGCCACTGTAGTACCAATGACATCTTCAATAAATTCCAGCCCAGATGTAGGCCTCCAAAGATATGCAGTAGGAACTTTTGGACTAGCTACCCAAACTTTAATAGCATTAGGACCCTAGGGAACAAAATGAACAACCTGATCTGGATCACTTGAAGACCATCGTCCTTCAACAACTACTTGTCCCGAACAACTAACATCCAACAACTTGCACTTTTTGTTTGAGCCGATGTTCACACTCTAACAACAAGTCAAACAAGACAAATACATTAAACTGAGGAATCACTTTACTAATAGATTCCTGAAGATATATATATATATATATAGTTACTTCAATTATGCATTAGTGTATGCCAATCACATTTAACTTACCTCATGATATGATGCATTTTCGACTTCCTGATTTTCAGGTACTTTTTCCAAAACAACTTTGTTAGCAGGCCAAGCTATAGTAGAACCAACGACACCTTCAATGCATGTCATATTAGATGTAGGCCTCCATAAAAATGCTTCATGATTTTTTGAAATATCTACCCAAACAATCATGGCATTAGGTCCAAGAGGAATATCATTGATCAGCGTTTTTGGATCACTCGAATGCCAACGTCCTTCTGCCACTATTTCATCTTTTCCACTCCAATCAAACAATGTGCACTTGTTCCTTGAATTGTTGTACTTACTCTATCAAAAAACAATGCATAAAAAACAGGAATTATATACACAAGAATACAACTATTTAAGTTACACAAATACATGATATAAATACCAAAGCAATAAATAATTATCTTACCAAAGGCGTGTCAGTATTATCTTGTCCAACAGAATGTTGATCAAGCTCCAAAATAACTCTCTCGGTAGGCCATGCTATCGATTTACCTTGAGCTTGTTCTATATAAGTCATACTAGATGTAGGCCTCCATAGGAAATCATCTGGTTTAGTTGGGATATCAACACAGACTTTGATTGCATTAGGACCCATAGGAATTTTATTGACAAGCTCTTTTGGATCCCTTGATATCAAATGTCCTTCAGCAACGATTTCCTTTGTTTCACTCCAATTTAACAACTGACATTTCTCTAGTGACTTGGTGTTGACACTCTGCAATTAATCAATACAAACATTACAATTGAAGCAAGTTTAGATTGAAGATTAATGCCACAATATTGAAACTAATTGTACTACTGCAGATGTTTTGTCCTCTTCTCCACTTTGCTCAATCTAACAACACAGCAAACAGTTAATAAAAAAATCAACGACTAAGCTGGAATTTTACTTATTCACTGATCGCAACATGTATCAAACTTGCCTTGTTTTTCAATAATGTGTTCACCAAGTTTTTCAAATGTTGGATTTTGTCATGCATGATAGTTTGTTGCTCTTGCATCTTGGCCACATGTTTGTCCTTAGTTTGAAAGAATGTCAATTTTCTGATGGTCATTCCTCTTCCCATTCCTCTTAGTCGTCCAGGTTTCTCATTTCCTAAGACTTTGGAAAGAGCATCTTCGGCCACATTTGTTGTCGAGTTCGATGTTGAATCACTTTAAGATTCGATTAGCTTCTCCTATATAATTCAACACATATAATAGCATAGTGTATGGTTCAGAAACTATACAAAATTACACATAATTCTATATTACAAATGACATTTCACTCACAATGGTTTCGAAAACTCCTGTATTACTGGTTTACCATTTTTTCTGGTGCACGACTTAATCCATACTTTAACCCTAGAAACAGAATATGGCTCGGTACTATTCTTTTTCTATAAGAAAAATAAATTGATATCAGGTTCTAAAAAATTAGTAAATGGACCTACAAAATTATTTTGACCACAACATAAGAATGCATATGAATATGAAATAGGTATCACCATATCTTCTGCTAATCGAGCCAATCCTTTTCGGTTGCATGTGTGTGGGATTTGCTTACGCCTGACTGCTTTATACTTATCACTTACAGCCTGAAATTGTATTACTTTAGCATGATTTTAAATGAATTATAATGTTTCACCATATATTATAATATTACAACTAGTTTTAAAACATACCTTAAATGCTGGACTAGTTTTTGTCTTGACGAACTTTATCCACTCTGCTCTACTTTGAATGTTTTTAGGCTGAAGCTCAAGTCTTTCTTCCTCATTAGTTGCTTATTGTATTTGGCTGACTAACCATGATTTTGAGGCCCTCCATATACATCCCATCGATTTAAATATGATAGCCTTTTGCCATTCTGTATCCAAATCGAATCTTGCATGGAGTTTATATAAAATTATCACTAACACTACACCAAAAGGCCTGATTAGCTACACAGGGGTGGCCACGGTTCTAAGCCGTTGGTGTGTTTGCCATGGCTAAAAACCGTGGCTATAGTGCCCAACGGCTTAAAATTGTGGCTAAAAAAAGGCTTGGCCACGGTTCTAAACCGTTGGTGTGTTTGCCACGGCTAAAAACCGTGGCTATAGTGCTCAACGGCTTAAAACCGTTGCAAAAGTGCACGTGTGTTGCACGTGGACGTGTGGAGAAGTAAGTCGATTTCTCGCGGGCGAAATTTTGCAAAAAAAAATTGCTTCCCGCTTTGCGTTCCCGCTCCATCTCCCCCTTTTCAACCCTTTGCTTTAAACCCTAAAATTTAAAGGAGAGGGAAAGAGAGAAGAAGAAGGAGAAGGAAAGAGAGAGGGAGAAGTCGAGCAACCCAAACAACCAAAACACAGTGCAGTGTCTGTGTTTGTACAAGCAACAAAACGCGATGGGGTTTGGCCATCTAGCCATTCGAGCTTCGAGATCCTCCTCCTCCTTCGCAGCCTTCAATCGGTTCTCCTCTAGGGTTCTCGCATCCTCATCCAATTTCAGAGGAATCGTCTCCACCCCAGAGCTTTAAAACCCTGAAGCAGCCGCAGCGGAGCCATGTCACGATCGTGACTAATTGAGATCAAGATAAGAAACACAAATTGATAGATTGAAATGAAAACAGGAAAAATGATACAAATATCTCAAGTCCTGCTAAGAACTGAGCCTCTCTTCTTCTTTAAACTTCTCTTGTTTTTCTTCATTACAGCTTCTCTCAATTTATACACATTACACAGTTCAGCTAACTGATTTTCGGACTAACCAATAACAAGCTCACACGTGTTTGGCTAAGAGCCATTTATTTGCAACTAACTATATAGTATTTTACTAAACTGTCCCTGTCTCAAATTTTCAATTTGAAACTGGCGCCTCTTTTTGGCGCCCTTTTTCTCAGCCCCAAAATCAGTCCTGGTTGCTCTTTGGGGACGTGACAAGCCAGCCCCTGAAATTCACCCTCCACGAATCCCTGTAGCTGGAGCTAGGGTTCATCTCCCCAACCCCGATGAAGCAATCTAGGTTTTCGTCGATGGGTACCCAGTCAAAATTCCTAAGGGATTCACTGTCCTCCAGGCTTGCGAAGTCGCCGGGGTCGACATTCCTCGGTTCTGCTACCACAGTCGCCTCTCCATTGCTGGGAATTGTAGGATGTGTTTGGTAGAGTTTGAGAAATCGCCCAAGCCGGTCGCTTCCTGCGCCATGCCCGCTCTCCCGGGTCAGATTTCATCAACGTTGATCACAATCTTTTTTTTATTTTTTTTTGTTGTTGTTGGTCTAACTTGTTTGGGTTTTTTTTTTTTATTCTTCTTCATGTCAGGTATGAAAATTAAGACGGATACTCCTATTGTGAAGAAGGCTCGTGAAGGGGTTATGGAGTTTTTGCTGATGAATCACCTGCTGGATTGCCCCATTTGTGATCAGGGTGGAGAATGTGATTTGCAGGATCCGTCTATGGCATTTGGATCTGATCGTGGGCGGTTCATTGACGTTAAGAGATCTGTTGTTGATAAGAATTTGGGGTCGTTGGTGAAGACAGTGACGACTCGTTGTATCCAGTGCACAAGGTTTGCACCTTCCTTTCTATTCTCTGAATGCTTGAAATTTATGTAACCAAGGACACTTCACACACGAAAATGGTTACTTTCTAATGGGTGTTAACCTATAAGTCGCCCAATTGATAGGTTATGAGATTCTTAAAAATTCAGCACGCTTTTCAAAAAAAAAAAGTAAAAGTACGATGTAGTGTACAATCATAAAATATAGACCTTATAATTAATTTTCCCTTTATTTAATGTGCGGGGTGATTCCTGGTAAAACATGGGGCGAAAAAAAACAAAAGAGTTGGGTTCTCTGAACCCAATTAGGTCGAACGAAAATGTACGATTTATCCATGCCGAGTCTTTCTTCCGCTCCGAATTCTCCTTCAATTCTTAGGTACGATTTTCTCCCACATCTTCAGTCATATTTTCAGATTTCCGATTATTTGATCAAGATTAGCGTTTCCTTCTTGATACGTTACTGATCTTGTTTCTTGATGAGATTAAAATTGGAATTGTAATTAGTAGAGATTTGGTATAGTTTTATCAGAATTGCTAGAAATTTGTGAAGCAGCAAATGTTGTGGTGTGGTGTGGTGTGTTTTGATTGACCAACAGGCTTTTGATCCAAAAACAGGGTTTCTTTCTGAATACAATTTTATCCATGCTTGTTGAGATCAAATTTGCAGACTAGTTTTGCCCGAATAGCGAGAAATCTGTCAAGTAGTAGGTTTTGATTAAGATTGGATGGATACTTTTCAAGTATAGTTTTTAGTGTAATTTCGTAGTTTAGCGTAGCTAAATTTACAATGAAGAAAAAAAAAGCTTTATGAGGTATGCATTTATGCATTTATGACCATTGAAAACTTGGATGAAGACGGTGAATGAAGATATCATTGAGCTTGGATTAGGTGAGGAAATGTGAGAAGATCGCATTGCTTGGAGAACCAAAATCCATGTAGCCGACCCCGAAAATCTCGGGAATGGGCTTTGATGATGATGATGATGAGGTGAAGCTTTAAAATTTAAGAGAAACAACAATTTTTGTACTGGTATATGGATCACATAAGAAGGGAAAAATTCGTCGGGAAATTTGGATGATTGAGTGGCTCCTACCACTTTGAAACTGTGTTAGGATGGAGATGGGTGGATGCCTAAACATCTTAGTAGTCCCTATGCAATGAAAGGCGACCTTTAGGTACTCAGTGTAATTTACATTGGCTCCTTTTGAATAGGGCACCACCAAAGGCTGTCGTCAAAGGCGCTCACTTAGGCATCGTCCAAATTACCTACCCCTGTACTACGCTAAGCACATGCACAACACATTTTTGTTTTTGTGAAACTTCGTTACCAAGAACAGGTCTCATTTGAAGGAAAGGAGTTGATCCTATAGTATTGAAGACATTTGCAGAGTGTGAAGAGTGGCTAGCTTTACATGTTGCGGGCAATGATGTTGTTGGGACTTGGACATAGGTCATTTATAGAGATGTTGAGGAGCTTTTGGGAGATGGGCATGAAGGTTCTTGCCATGGCACAAGGCAGTATAAGTGGCAATGACTATCAACCAGTCAAGCTTCAGGCCGAGGAATAAGTCAGCACAAACACTTGTAGATAAAGCCGTTGAAAGTGACACAGATCATAAAGTTGGGGATTTTGCATATCCACCACAATACTCGGATGATGGGTTCAACTTTGGGGATGAAGAACATCTAGAGTCCCGAGTCTAAAACATATTTAATTACTTGATTTTGTTTTCTAATTTTTTGATTGGTTTGGATGTTTAAATTGCTTGATAAGTAAGGCCTTATATTACTGTGTGGACATATGCTGCATTTTTATCTCTGTATTACCATCATCTATTTCTTTGTATTATGCCATTTCAGGTTATTGCAAAATTTGAGCCAAGTGAGCGTTGTATGCTTCTAAAGTTTGTCACGAGTTGTTCTAGAGCTCCATAACTTGGGTTCAAACATCTCCAACCAGCCTTTACTATTCATAAGGTATGGTCTAACCTACACTATTTTTTTGTGAGTTTTTTTATCTGCTCATATTTATGAGTTTTTATGAGTTTTTTTCACAAGCGGGCAAGGTTAGCGTAGCTCATATTAATGCTTCCAGTCATCCTATTACATCTTGAATAGTTCAAGATATTTTAGTATATAATTAATAATTTTATCTGCTAAGTTTTAAATGTTTTTGACATTTCATGTAGTAGCTGCAGGTCTAGTACATAGAAAGTTGAATATTGTGATCATGATTCATATCTTATTGTGCAATGCATCCTTTTAAGTTGTTCATTGCTTCCTTAATGTTCAGACTATTGACGCTCTTGATGCATGAGACACCGTTCCAAACAATATGAATTATGTCATTGAGGTACATTTGCTTCTTATTGTTGTCAAGCTCCCTTGCCTTGGATGAGGCCTAGTATAACGACTTGTTTGTGTCTCAAAATGCTGTACATTCTGGCTGAATGGGAAAATGTACACATAATTATTAGTCATGTAGACTGTTTACTTTAGGTGGTATATTCATGTCAAATACCAGAATACCACCTTGTAATTACCTTTTGAATGTGCTGCCAATTTTCAAAAAATGCATCTCTTGAGAAATGCAATCCTGAATTCTCTTTAACAATTAGCAATATTCTCTTTAACTGTTCGACCCTGACTTTAGTTATTGAAATCTTGTTACTTCGTCTCTAATTTGTTGTTTTATTTGAGACCGTCGATGATATTTATGTTCTAAATTGCTGACGTTTTTGTATTTTGTAATTGAAGAGAAGTGGAGGCTGGTCTAATGAAGTACAATCCGGATATTATCACAAGTGTCCATCCTCTCATGCAGCATATTCCTTTGTGGGTGCTTAAGTGGCAAGGCCTACAGAAGAAAGTAGTGTTTGTTACAGTCATTACAGACCTCAACACCTGCCATCGCACTTGGTCAGTCAATTAAAATTCAAATTACATTTTGTAGGAGGTTTAACTATCATGCCTTTAGGAGGATCTGACCAATGTGTTTTTTGTATAGGTTCAGTACTAAAGTTAGTAGATGTTACTGCCCCTCAGAGGAGGTAGCCAAGAGAGCTTTGGTAGATGGCCTAGAACCCAATCAGATTCGTGTCCTTGGCTTGCCTGTGAGGCCCTCTTTTTGTCAAGCAATTATCTCGAAGGTTAGACTTGAGATTAATGTGTTACTAAATGACTCTGTTTGGTTTTCTTAAAATGAATTATTTTGATGTAATAAGTAGTATCTTATTTTAGTCTGTTCAACATCTAAACAGGACCAGTTACGGGATGAGTTAGAAATGGATCCAAACTTGCCTGCTGTTCTGCTAATGGGAGGTGGTGAAGGGATGGGTCCTGTCAGGAAAACTGCAAAAGCTCTCGGAGAATCACTGTTTGATGAAGAGTTAGGCAAGCCAATTGGGCAAATTATTATTCTTTGTGGCCGTAATAAAACATTGGCTTCCAAGCTAGAATCAATTGAATGGAATGTTCCTGTGAAGGTGAACATTTTGCTTCTACTATCCATAATTCCGTAATTTCTCTTACATGATTGTGTATGTTTTCATTGATATGGGGGGTCCCTTAAGCTGTTCTTTGCTTACTCTAGGTACGAGGATTTGAGACCCAAATGGAGAAATGGATGGGAGCTTGCGACTGCATTATCACAAAAGTATACGAGTGAAACTTTGTATCTTAATAACATTTTATACATCCTATGACTATCTTTTCCTGATAACTTATGGGTTTATGTTTCGGTGCCTATAGAGGGGATGATCTTTTGTTGCACCAGTTACTTAGACGCGGTTTGGATCCGAATGAAGCAGACAACAGCAAACGAACACCTTTGGTCAAATGTTCTTACATAAAGTGTGAGCTTGTCTCACTTTTAATTCTCTTCAATATATTATGTCTTTCAGCTTTCGAATACTGCTGCATATACCATTATACCATTTACAAGTACTCTCAGTTTACTGTTATTTTTATTGTAGATACTTCCAGTGATGCTAGATGTTGGAAACAATAATCAAAAGTTTCTTGAAGATCCTCTCTGTAAGGCAGGATGTCCTGTTATCTGTTATGGTCTCTTTAGGATCAAATATGCAAGGCAGGTAAGACACTTGTTATTTTATGCACCTTTTTATTAGAACATGCCACTTCCTATTTAAAATGCATAACTTTGGTTTTGACAATATGCCACTTCCTACATCTGAGCATATGTTGATGTTGAATCCATCATATTCATCATCATCATCATCATGAAAGAATGCAATATTTGTATATCTGATATTAGAGCATGCCAGGAACATGATGCTTCCATCAATTTTGTTTGCTAGCTATGAAGTTTTACTTGATGCATCTCGTTTTTAAAACTTTTTTTCTCCTTATTTTATGGATTTGATTATGGTGGCCCTTTATGTAGGAAATAGAAATAATAATTCCAGATCTTTCAAAGACTTTTCCAAGTTCTGGCATGGTTGAATCCAAATCAGTAGGGACCTATTCACCATTTTAAAAGCAAGAAAGATATGGGTATGGAGGACCCAAACCAACTCTGGTGTTTTGTCTTGATTTATTTTCAGGAGATACAGATGTTCAGACCAATCAAGGGCTTCATCTGGTCTGTATGCATGCTGGGACAAATCCCTTTGAAGTCATTAATCAGGCTGTCAAGTAAGATTCCCTCGGCTTGTCGAGTTTTCTTGATATATTTCTAAACTACTGCTATCTAATTGGTCGATATTGTCATCAAGAATTGTAATCCTACTAACATTGAAACAGAGTTATGTTCAAGTGATGTGTTGATTCTTTCTCATGGATTACTTTAATAACATTGAAACAGAGTTATGTTCAAGTAGAGGTGAAGATCTGCAGACGAAATGCTTGCTTGAGCTTTATAATTCTGTTATTCACTCAATTCAGGAAAAGGTAAACTTTGAGTCTCTACCTCTGTTGATTTTCTTTGAATTTTATCTTCCAATAACTTCAGCAGTTCATCCTTTATGCCCTATATGCATGTTTGGGTTGATTTTGCATGCATGTGACATCGAGTTAGTTGTCATATTACTGGCTTTTATGAGAATGTTACGACATGCTACTATAAGGTAACATCTACCTTCCATCATTGACAACTCTACAGGTTACTGAGCAACCGTCTATGCTTCAAGGTGGAGAGCTAAGACCTTACCAGCTGGAAGGATTTCAATGGATGCTTTCTTTGTTCAACAACAACCTAAATGGCATTTTGGCTGATGAGATGGGATTAGGGAAGACAATTCAAACCATATCATTGATTGCATATCTCATGGAGAACAAAGGTGTAACTGGACCATACTTAATAGTTGGTCCTAAGGCTCTGCTCCCTAACTGGGTTCATGAATTTGCAACCTGGGCTCCTAGGTAGAGTGAGTTTTGGTTTTGGTTTTTTTTTTTTTTTAATCTCCTATTATGCTGTCAGTATATGTTATATTCAGCATACTTGTGGATGCAGCATTGGTGCAGTTCTGTATGACGGACGCCAAGATGAAAGGAAAGCAACGAGGGAGGAGTATGCGGGGGAGGGAAAATTCAATGTGATGATCACCCACTATGATCTGATAATGAGGGACAAAGACAAAGCATTTCTTAAGAAAATTAGCTGGCACTACATGATTATTGATGAAGGACATAGATTAAAGGATCACGAGTGCGCTCTTGCAAAGACTCTCACAGGTTATGTTACATGCACAATCTCAAATATCTGTTGGTGGAAATGACCACTTATGGTGGTTTGCAATCACTAAGAGAGAATTAAAACACAACAAAGGAAACACTGTTTTTATTCAAAGAGAAAGGAGAACAATCTCACACTTCTACTCTCTTATTTCTCTCTTTGTTTTCCACACTTAGAACACACACATCCTCTACCTATTTATAGGTAAATGGTAATACAACAAAGTCTACAAAGGAGGCAACAACCATCAACAATGGTGGCTATGGTTGGTACAACAACCATCAACAATGGTGGCTATGGTTGGTACAACAACCATGGTTGTTGAAGACCATCTAGACATTGAAGACCATCTAGAAGTTGAAGACCATCTAGATGTTAAGTTTATTTCCAGCAAATTCCCCCCTTAAACTTAATCGAGGGATATCATTCCGAGCATGTACTTCAATCTGGTAAATGTTTCACCCTTCAGTGGCTTTGTAAAGATATCTGCAACTTGGTCATTGGACTTGCAGGATATCAGTTCAACTTCTTTGTTCTTCACGTGTTCTCGAATGAAATGATAACGTGTATCGATGTGTTTGGTTCTTTCATGATACACAGGATTTTTCGCCAATGCAATTGCTGATCGATTATCAACATAAATCCCTGTGGAAATTTCTTGAGGAAATCCCAAATGCTTTAGCATATTTCGCAACCATATTGCATGACATACAGCTGAGTTAGCAGCAACATATTCAGCTTCACAACTCGATAGCGTCACTATCGATTGCTTCTTGGATGACCAAGTGAACGATGTATCTCCCATGAAAAAGACAAACCCTGTTGTACTTTTCCTTTCATCCAAGTCTCCACCCCAATCACTATCCGAGTAACCAGTAAGACTGAAGTTTTCACATGAAGTATAGAACATACCTTCATTCACTGTTCCTTTGATGTAGCGGAGAATTCTCTTGGCTGCATTCAAGTGACACTGATCTGGTGTCTCCATATATCTGCTGATCAGTCCTACTCCATAGAGTATGTCTGGTCTGGTACATGTCAAGTATCTCAAGCTTCCTACTAAGCTTTTAAAGTATGTTGGATTAACATTTCCCACTTTATTCTTCCTCCTCAATTCCAGTCCACTCTCAACTGGAGTTGAGACCGGATTGCTTTTGTCCATCTTGAATTTCTCAAGAATGTTCTTGGCATAACCACTTTGGGATACAAAAATCCCATCTTCTTTCTGTGTCACTTCGAGGCCAAGAAAGTGTGCCATCAGACCAATGTCTGTCATCTCAAACTCTTGCACCATGCTTTTCTTGAAAACCTCGAACATGATTGAGTTGTTGCCGGTGAAAATTAAATCATCGACATACAAGCATGCAAATAACATGCTTCCATCAGCTTCTTTCTTCACATACATCGCGTGCTCATATGGACATTTTTCAAATCCATTTTCTTGGAAATACTTGTCAATCCTGGTATTCCAAGCACGTGGAGCCTGCTTTAGGCCATAAAGAGCCTTCTTCAACTTGTACACTTTAGTTTCGTTGCCGGCTTCAACATATCCAAGCGGCTGGTCAACATAGATTTCTTCTTCCAGGAAACCATTCAGAAATGCTGACTTCACATCAAGTTGATAGATCTTCCACTTATGTTGTGCAGCTAGTGAGATCACCAGTCTGATTGTTTCCAGTCGGGCTACAGGAGCAAATACTTCTCCGTAGTCAATGCCTTCTCTTTGTTTATAGCCTTTTGCCACTAGTCTTGCCTTGTACCTTTGTACTTCACCTTTGGCATTCTTTTTTGTTTTGTAGACCCATTTTACACCAATAACTTTTTTGCCTTCTGGTAGATCAGTTAGCTTCCAGGTGTCATTCTTTTCAATGGCATGAATTTCTTCATCCATTGCTTTCACCCATTTTTCTTCTGTGACAGCTTCAGTGAAGCTGAGTGGGTCACAATCAGCGAAGAAACAAAATAAATTTGTATCCTCGCTGACTTCGGTGGCATCATATAAATCTTGT
The DNA here is from genome assembly GCA_963556465.1 of Berberis vulgaris. Lineage (NCBI taxonomy): Eukaryota > Viridiplantae > Streptophyta > Magnoliopsida > Ranunculales > Berberidaceae > Berberis > Berberis vulgaris. The sequence continues at coordinate 76,318,395 of OY747136.1, read as the reverse complement.
AAATTTCTCATCCCTCTTGGTCCTTCTGGTGAGGATGTTGATGATGAAATTGCTGATGACGAAGGTGACACCGATGTTGGTGTAGGAAATCCATGTACCGGAGTTTGTGGCTCATCTATCGGACCTTCTGAAGGTATTGTTGATACTCCTTCTTCATTTTCAAGGATCAAATCAGTATTGATCCATCTAGTTTCCTCTTGATCACTATCCCAGTGCCAAGCTTTATCTTCTTCAAAGATGACGTCTCTACTCATGATCACCTTCTTTGTGATGGGATTATATAACTTATATCCCATTCTTCTGTCACCATATCCAACAAAAATGCATTTCTCACTTTTGTCGTCGAGTTTGGACCTTCTCGCCTCAGGTATCTTTGTATAAGCCACACAGCCAAAAACTCGGAGATGAGTAACACTTGGCTTGTGACCACTCCATGCTTCTTCTGGAGTGACATTTTGCAATCTCCTGGTTGGGCAGCGATTCAGTAAATATACTGCACATGACACAGCTTCAGCCCAGTATTGCTTGGGCAAACTTTTTCCTTTGAGCAGACTCCTTGCCATATCAAGAATTGTTCGATTCTTTCTTTCTGCAACACCATTCAGCTGCGGCGTATGAGCTGGTGTCATCTGATGCCTGATGCCTTGTTCCTTGCAGAAGTTTTCGAAGGCATCTGATGTGTATTCTCCACCTTGATCAGATCTCAAGGTTCTGATGTAGTAGCCGCTCTGCTTCTCAACAAATGCTTTAAACTCTTTAAAGCAATTCATTACTTCTGACTTCCTTTTTAAAAAATACACCCATGTCTTTCTGCTACAGTCATCAATGAATGTAAGGAAGTACTTATTTTGTCCAGTTGACATTGGCTTCAATGGACCACACACGTCAGTGTGCACTAACTCCAGCGGCTTCTTTGATTGCCAGTTTACTTCTTTAACAAAGTTAGCTCTGTGTTGCTTGCTGAGGACACAGTGCTCACAGATTTCATCTGGATGGTCAATATGGGGCATACCTTTGACCATTTTCTTGCTAACTAGCATCTTCAAACTTGAAAAATTCAGATGTCCAAGTCTCAAATGCCAGAGCCACTCTTCATTGTTGGCGACGGCGCTCAAGCACTTTGCTGCATCATATTGAATGTTTAGTGGAAACATCCTATTTTTGGACATTTTCACATAGGCAATCAGTCTTCCATTGGCATCCTTGATTGTAAGATGATGGTCCTTCATGTAGAGAAAATAACCTCTCTCCAGGAGTTGACCCATACTCAACATGTTGTGTTTCATGGCTGGAACATAATACACATTTGAGATGTAGTCATGATCTCCATTTTTCATCTTGATTAGGACGTCGCCTTTTCCCTTCACAGGAATCTTCGAGGAGTCACCAAATGAGACTTGTCCTTGCACAGTCTCATCTAGATCAACAAATAGCTCCCGTTGTCCGCACATGTGATTGCTGGCTCCAGAATCTAGATACCAAACATTATTTTGGTTCTGTCCAGAACCTTGCTGGGCAAATAATGCAGCTGGACCTTTTATGGTAGTCTCTTGCTCTGCATAATTGACTTGTTCTTGAACTGCTGCTGGAGGATTTCCACGACATTCTGTGCTATAGTGCCCATATTTATTACAATTATAGCACTGTACATTTCTTTTGTCACGGTAATTGTAACCTCCTCCTCTTCCTTTCGATCTTCCTCTAGGAGCATAAGCTTGTTGGCCTCGTCCTCCTTTGGTAGTGTCTCTACCGCCATTGCCTCTGGGTCCTGTATTCCCAGATCCTCGTCCACGAGATCCATGACCTCGTCCTTGTCCTCGTCCTCTTTGTGATGTCATTCCTTGTTCGTAGCTATCATTCCTGAGGGACAGCTTGGAATGCAAGGCATGCTCCATTGCCTTGTCTTCACCTCTTTTCACAATTTTCTGTTCATGGGCTTGTAATGAACCCACAAGCTCATCTACCGTCATCGTGTCCAAATCTTTGGACTCTTCAATGGCCACGACAACATAGTCGAATCTTGGATCTAGGGATCTCAAGAATTTTTCAATAACTCGACTTTCTGTGAGAGCTTCTCCATTTCTTCTTATCTGATTAACGATTACCATAACTCTAGTATAGTAATCGGAAATAGATTCTGAGGACTTCATCTGCAATGATTCAAATTCACCTCGCAATGTTTGGAGGCGAATCTTTTTTATTTTGTCGGCACCCCGGTATACTCTTTGTAGAGTTTCCCATATGCCTTTTGACGTTTCTGCGGAAGCAATGATCTCGAACGTGGCTTCATCGAGACCTTGATAAAGAATAGACTTTGCTTTGCAGTCTTTCTTTCTATTGGCCTTGAGGACCAACTTCTCTGCATCTGGCAAGCTTTTTTCTTCTTCTTTGGACACTGGTTCGTCGTAGCCATCTTCTACGAGCTCTAGACACTCCTGTGCGCCAAGTAATGCCTTCAATTGGATACACCAATTGTCATAATTTTCTTTGGTCAGCTTCGGGATAAGGACTTGAGCACTTCCATTTGCCATTGGAGCAAAAGTATACACAGTAATGTATTTATGAACACTACCGTATATATGAATAGTTGTGTACTGTATGAACAGTGAACAATACCGTATAGTAAACAGTATCTGTAACAGTACAGTGTGAACAGTGTCGTCGTCTTGTGAACAGTAACTTACAGAGAATCAGAATTTTGAAGAGAGTAGAAACTTGCAGAGAGCCTAGCTCTGATACCAGTTGTTGGTGGAAATGACCACTTATGGTGGTTTGCAATCACTAAGAGAGAATTAAAACACAACAAAGGAAACACTGTTTTTATTCAAAGAGAAAGGAGAACAATCTCACACTTCTACTCTCTTATTTCTCTCTTTGTTTTCCACACTTAGAACACACACATCCTCTACCTATTTATAGGTAAATGGTAATACAACAAAGTCTACAAAGGAGGCAACAACCATCAACAATGGTGGCTATGGTTGGTACAACAACCATCAACAATGGTGGCTATGGTTGGTACAACAACCATGGTTGTTGAAGACCATCTAGACATTGAAGACCATCTAGAAGTTGAAGACCATCTAGATGTTAAGTTTATTTCCAGCAATATCCACTAGTTAAATTTAGTCATGGAGGCTATTTCAGCTAAATATTTGCATTTGAATCAATCCATACACTTGTTCTTGTAGGATGAGGCCACTGACTATGCCAAAACACTGGTTGCTGCTTTAAAGAGTAAAGGCGTATCTCAAATTGGTGCGGTAGGCTTTTGTTGGGGTGGTGAGATTTCTTCATATGAGAAGAAATATTGAATTTTGTGCAGAGCCTCTTGAGATACTTGTAGCTTTAATTTAGACCTAACTATATATAGTTTTGATTCCCAGCCAAGATAGTTGTGCAACTTGCAAAGTCAGGTGACATCAAAGCTGCAGTCATGTGCCATCCTACATTCGTAACTGTGGATGATATCAAGGGTATGACAGTTTTCTCTAAATATCTTATATCTTTTCTGTAATAAATCTTTTCTTTCACAATGCTCGTATTTTATTTATTTGCGTATAGACACTGTTGATTGGGATTTGTTTTCCAGAGGTCAAGGTCCCCACTGCTGTCCTTGGAGCTGAGATGGACAAGCTTTCTCCACCAGAACTCTTGAAACAATTTGAAGAGGTTCTGTCCACCAAACCAGAGGTAAGAGATATGCACAACAGTAAATCTACTTGGATATGTATTCTCATTTAACACTAATTTTACGATTTTCCATGAAAAAAAAAATCAGAGAGGTTATGGTTTAGTGAAAGCGTACATAAACTTACGATCATATCTTTCAGTGTTCAAAGTGACGGATGATGATGGAAATAAAATCAGAGAAGAAGGACTTATCAATTATATCATAAAGGTCAGAATTCATAAACTGATTGATACTCATCTCCATTTATGTTTATAACTTTCATTTCTACCAAAACCTTTTGTGGTGCTTGCAGTACTCTACTAATAATCAAACTGTTTCATTTATGATTTTCAGTCTCTGGAAACCAATGTATGCTTTCTCTCATCTTTCAGAAGCTCTGTTGGGGTAATGTCATCTAAAGAGCACACATCGATTGAGTTAACTGGCACTGACAGGCTAGGTTTACTATCCGAATTGTCCGCTGTATTGACAGTTGGTAAAACCTTAGAGGTTGGTCGTCCCTCGCAGAGCAGCAGTTCGTCCCTCGCAGGAGCAACAGCAGTGTGTACCTCGCATCATCAGCAGATCGTCCCTTGCAGCAGCATTGTTCCACTTTCTTTGTATTTGAGATATTTAAGTTTGTGTGTGTCATTGTATTTGAGATATTATTTGATAGATTTTGACTCAATGTAATACATTTTCTTATTAATTACATTACTTTGCCTCCATTAATTACATTACTTTGCCTCCATTATTTGATAGATTTTGACTCAATGACTCAAAGTCATTTGATAGCAAAAAAAAAAAAAAAAAAAAAAAAAAAATTTTGCCACGGTTTTAAACCGTGGCTAACTATTGCAACGGCTAAAAACCGTGGCTAGTACTAGCCACGGCTTAAAACCGTTGCTAAAGCTATTGCAACGGCTTAAAACCGTGGCTAAAGTTGCAATGGTTTTAAGCCGTGGCTACTCCTGCCCACGGTTTAGAACCGTGGCTAAGATTTTGGCAACGGTTTATAACCGTGGCTAAATCATCAACCGTCCTCGAGATAAAACCGTTGCTAATATTTTAGCCACGGTTTTTAGCTGTTACTAGGGATTTAGCGACGCCTATACAGCCCACGGTTCTAAACCGTGCCAATGGGTCACCCCCACGGTTTAAAATCGTTGCTAATGGCCATTTTTGGTGTAGTGTAAGTAACTCAATACTGGTAATTCTACTGTAAGAGTTCTATCACAACTTATGTAAATTGAAATGTACATGTCATTGAAGATGATGTGTAGCAAGCAATTCAACTAGCTATAAATATCTACAACTACGCCATGAATTATAAATGTTCACATAAAAGGGAAAAGTCATTTGCATTTTTGCTATGAAACAAAAGTACTGTGAAGAGAGAGGATAGAGTGATGGTTAATAATACCTTAATTGATCTCCACAAGATTACTTTTATGTCATTACCAAGCTTCCACCAATCGCATAATGCTACAGGTACGTGCTCTCGTACAAGTGGGTCTAAATAAGAAGACAAACTAACTGACCCCTCTCCACATGGTTCACCTTTATCAGTAAATTCAACATGAACTCGACTTCCAGCCTCTACAACAATATCTCTCATTTTTATTGGACTCCTAGCTTTCTTAAGTCCTATCGGGTCTGCAACTGACTTTTGTGATGCTGGTGCATCTTTTTCGACCACTTCTTTGGTCGCCGATGGTTGTATATATTGGAGATTAGGTTCATGACTCTCATGTTGTTGGATCAAAGTCTGTTGACATGCTTCTGGACATTCTGATACATTCTTATCCATTCCTTCAAAGACCTTGGATGTTTTTTTGGGTATCAAAACATGTTTCCTTTTGTGAGATATGTCGTTCTTCCTAGCTTCAGCAACCATTGTTGTTCACCTGTTTAAGAAAAAAAAAGTTGATCATTTCAGTATATGTAATGCATTAATAACCTTAATCATATAATGAAAAAAAATATGACATATGTGTAGCTAATATATTACAAAAAAGACACTTTTGATAAAGCAACCAAAACACAAGTTAAAAAAAGATTAAGGTTAAGAACATATATTACACAAGTATGCCCTCACAATTCTCTCTCACATATCTAACTTCACCACTAGACTCCTCAATGTCCATGTCAACCTCTAGTGGTATTGAAACTTCTGCACTTACGCCATCGGCCTCTAACTCATGGAAACCTCTTGGTGATGCCTTCATTACAACACACCAATTAGAGGAATCGTCTTCTCTTGAATAAAATAATTGTCTTGCTTGAGATGCTAAAATATATGGATATCTTGCAAATGATACTTGACTTTGATGGAGGTTCACGAGGGTAAATCCATCTTCAACTTTAACACCATTACCCTTGTTTGCCCAATGACACCTAAAGACCGAAACATAGAATACATGATAGTCGAGTAATATTATATCCGTCAATATTCCATAGTAAGTAACCCAATCAAGCACTTGTGCAGTATCTTTTGCGCTTGCCCTACACATGCTGGTTGCCTCATAAATAATCCCACTGTTATGGGTTTCTCGATCGACATCTTTTGTGTGAAAACGCTGCCCATTGATAATATACCCAGAAAAAGACAATGCACTATTTCGTGGACAATATGCAATCCATTTCAATGTGTCTGAGTCAGCTTTTGAATCAGTAGGAATCTGTTAAAGTGCAAAAATTATAGGAAGAAATACAAAGTAAGTAGGTAGTTATTAAATTAAACACAAACTAAGGTAATAAAAACTTGGAAGATTTAATCAAACCTTATTTTTTATCCATTCTGCAAAATTTTCAGTATGTTTATTCCAAAGTAAGGTTGCATAGCCTGTAAGACGTTTGTTTGATTCTTGTAAAACCTCCAAGTGCATGCTAGTAGGAGAGAAAACTGAATAAGTAAAATGGTTATGGTGTAATGATAGAAATCTAACATCTATAAATTTCATTTTACTTACTCTAAATATGGATCCACCACAGCTGTATTCATCAACACAACAAGATGTGCAAGTTTTTTTTCTCTATCGCTTAGTGTGATCGATGTGGTTCTAGAAATTGTACGACCTTCCAGAATAACTTCATTCACAAAATCATTATTGCGAACTTCTTTTTCCTCCACTTGTATTGTTTTTTTCAAAAATTTGCTACAAAACCTTATGCTATCTTCTGCAAGATATGATTCAGCGATACACCCCTCTGGCCGTGCAGGGTTCCTAACGTAATCTTTTAGTGTTTTCATATATCTGTACATAAATAAAAACTTATAAGTTATTCAACATATTATGCTTCAAATAGAACTATTCAAACTAAAAAAAAAGGAAGGATCCCTTACCTCTCAAAAGGATACATCCAACGAAAATGAACAGGTCCACATAATCTAGCTTCTCTTCCTTGATGAACCGTTAAGTGTACCATAATATCAAAAAAGGAAGGTGGAAAAAACCTTTCAAGCATGCACACAGTTTCATTGACGTATTCCTCCAATATTTCTAATTTCTCTATGTCTATAACACGCTGACACAACCTATTGAAGAATGCACATAACCGAAGTACTGCATTTCTAGTCCCTTTTGGAAGTAATCCTCATAAAGTAACCGGCAACAACTATTGCATTAGAACATGATAATCATGGGACTTCAGGCCAATGACCTTGCATTCCTTACAAGATACATACCTCCCAATGTTTGAACAATAGCCATCAGCTCCCTTGAAGTCATATAATCTCTTGCAAAATTTCTTCTTTTCAGACCTTGAAAATGTTCATGGAGCAGGTGGAAGGTATGTTCTACTTCCATGAGGTTGTGGATGCAGGTCCTTCCGTATTTGCATATCATGTAAATCCTTACGAGCATTAACCCCATCTTTTGACTTTTCACAGTGCAACATTGTGCCTATAATGCTTTCACAAACATTTTTTTCGACATGCATTACATCTAAATTATGACGTAATGGAAGTTCCTACAAAAACATGAATGTAACCATTAATACTTATTTTTTTAGACCATTACTGAGTATAAAAAAAACAAGGCGATTAAAGACATAAAAACTAACCTCCTAATATGGTAAATCGAAAAACATTGACCTTTTCTTCCACCTTGATAGCTCATCATGATCATCATCATCGTCATTGCCATCAACATCGTCATCACCATTATCAACAGCATCAACATCATTAACATTATCATTTCTTTTTCTTTTTTTCTTATGACATTTTCCAAAATCATTTGGAAAATTCTTAAGAGCAATAGAAATGTTCCGACCAGTCAAGATTCTAGGCTTCCTTCCATGTTCCACATTGTTATCAAACCAAACCTTATTTCCTCGATATTCATGTGTAGGTGACAGAAATTTTCTATGACCCATGTATGCAAATTTCTTATTGTGCGTTAACCATCTGTAATGTGTATTTTTGCCACAAAGAGGACATGCCTTTTTACCTTTTGTACAACATCCAGCGAGAGTTCCATATGCTGGAAAATCACTTATGGTCCATAGCAAAATTGCTCTAAGATTAAAAATATTTCCACCAAACGCATCATAGGTCTCCAGTCCATTGTGCTACAAATGTTGCAAGTCTTCTATAAGTGGCTGTAAGTAGACATCTATGTCATTTCCAGGTTGCTTTGGACCCGAAATCAGTAGCGTTAACATGATATTCTCTTTCTTCATGCATAACGCAGGAGGCAAATTGTAGTTAACTAGCATCACTAGCCAACAACTGTATTTAGAGCTTAACATGGAAAAAAGGATTAAAATCATCAGTAGAAAGACCAAGTCTAAGATTGCGTGGATCAGTTGCAAATGATTCCCATTTATCATTAACCAATTCCCATGTTACGAAATCAACAGGGTGCCACATTTTTCCATCTTTGCTTTTATTATTGAAATGCCACCTTAAATCTACAGCCATTTTTCAGACCTAAACATCCTTTTGAATCTTGAAATTATAGGAAAGTACCTCAAAACTTTAACTGGAATACCTTTTCTAATATCTTTGGTCCTCTTATTTTTCTTCCATCTTGAAGCACCACATTTAAGACAATTATCCAAGTCCTTGTACTCTTTTCTAAATAGACATCAATCATTTTCATAAACATGAATCTTTTCATAACCAATCTCAAATAATTTGAGAAACTTTTTAACCGAGTAGAACGACTTCAAAAGTACATTGTCATGTGGAAGCATGTCTGCCAATGTCTCAAAAAGCTCACTAAAACTTTTATCAGACCATCCACTTTGAGTTTTAAGTTGATATAAAGCTTCAATGGCTGATAGCTTGTTAACATTCGACAAATGTTAGCCTTGGTTGTGAATTACTAAAGCTTCTCTCTCACCTGAAGAAAAAGACGCACGCAGGAGATGGCGGGGCTGGAGTGGGCGGAGGCGATAGAGAGTAGAGAATAAGGGACAGAGAGTACCACCACGGCACCACTGTCCTCCTCCTTCTTCGCATGAATCACCTTCCTCCTCCTCCTCCTCTTCTTTTCTTTTTCTCCTCCCTCCTTTAGCTCCTTCTCGGCTTCTCCTTTTCCTTCTCTAATTCTGAAGAGAAACAAAGAAAATAGAAAAAATTAGGGCTCTTCCTTTGGATTATCCTCATCCGTTGATCAAAACAAAGAAAACAGTAAAGATTAGATTAGATCACATCCATTGGATTATCCTATAGATTGATACCAAAAGCAAAATTAGGGACGGCTAATATACCGTAGCTAATGATTTTAACTAATATTTCTTTTGTATATATGTATTTTTTTTAAATCCATTAGGGACGGCTAATACCGTAGCTAATGATTTTTATTTGTAAAACTTAGCGATGACTCATTTGCCGTGGCTACATGTTTTTTTGTATATATGTATTTTTTTTTCAAAATCCATTAGGGACGGCTAATACCATAGCTAATAGATTTTTATTTGTAAAACTTAGCGACGGCTCATTTGTCGAGGCTAAATGTTTTTTTTGTATATATGTATTTTTTTTTCAAAAAATCCATTAGGGACGGTTAATACTGTAGCTAATGATTTTTATTTGTAAAACTTAGTGACAGCTCATTTACCGTGGCTAAATGTTTTTTTGTGTATATATTTATTTTTTCAAAAAATCCATTAGGGACGGCTTATACCGTAGCTAATGATTTTTATTAGTAAAACTTAGCGACGGCTCATTTGCCGTGGCTAAATGTTTTTTTTGTATATATGTATTTTTTTTAAATCCATTAGGGACGGGTAATAACGTAGCTAATGATTTTTATTTGTAAAATTTAGCGACGGCTCATTTACCGTGGCAAAATGTTTTTTGTATATATATATATTTTTTTTCAAAAAATCAAAAAATCCATTAGGGACGGCTTATACCGTAGCTAATGATTTTTATTTGTAAAACTTAGCGACGGCTCATTTGCCGTGGCTAAATGTTTTTTTATATATGTATTTTTTTTCAAAAAATCCATTAGGGACGGCTAATACCGTAGCTAATGATTTTTATTTGTAAAACTTAACGACGATTCATTTACCGTGGCTAAATGTTTTTTTTGTGTATATATATTTTTTTTTTCAAAAAAAAAATCCATTAGGGATGGCTTATACTGTAGCTAATGATTTTTATTTATAAAACTTAGCGACGACTCATTTACCATGGCTAAATGTTTTTTGTATATATATATATATATATATATATATATATATATATATATATATTATTTTTCAAAAAATCCATTAGGGATGGCTTATACCGTAGCAAATGATTTTTTTTGTAAAACTTAGAGACGGCTCATTTACCGTGGCTAATGCTTTAATTCGCGACGGTTTTTCTGAATTTAGCGACGGTTTTCCCGTCACAATCACAGTTTTTATAATTTTGGGTGTTGACAGCTACGAAAAGATTTAGTGACGATTTTTTGCCGTCGCAAAGCTTTTAATTAGTGACGGTTTTTTTTATCCCGTCTCTAATATAAAACAGAGAGACAACCAATAGATATAGTAAGGCTGAGCAGGTGCATCACTTAAAAGTGTCATCAACCATTACTAGGGCCTATGGGTGTTAGACTAGAAATACTTTCAGAAAAAATTCCATCTATGATTCATCATATCCTTCTTGGGTTTTCATGGAATAATAAATCTGCTCATTACTGTGCAACTGTATTATTGGTACGCGGTGATAAATGCTGTAGCCCCAAGCTTCTGCTTAATTTTTTACTAGATTCTCTCTCTCTGTAAATTCGAGATTTAGAGATAATGGCAATTAAATTACCATCTGGTTAATTAAGCATAATTGTACGTGTGCGGCATTGACAAGATACAGTGGTTGGCACTGGCCTTACGTACAAGAAGGTGTTACACGTTTTATAGTGACATTATAATACTTCCAAGAACAAGGTCATCAAATTAGTTCATTGTGAACCACGCAAATGTTAAATGTTCTATCCTTTTAATCAAGAAGATGCATGGACCACCATGAATGGATACATCTATGAAATTACTCGAAGTACATGGACAATTCATTTTGCATTCTATGCATCTATGGTCATATTATTTTTTTGCTTATAAGTTCTATAGCCCTTCCACCTATTCTTCTTTATCTACAAGTTAGAATAGCCAACCAGAGTTCTGAGACATCTAACTTTACATAACCAAATTGATTGCAGCTCTTTCTTCTTCTTCTCAACACTTAAGTCGGTTATTCATCTTCAAAATATCTATTTTCTTTTTTTATTCTTCTTCTTTTTCTAACTACCTGTTCAAATCCTCTTAGCTTCACTTTCGATTGCTCATCAAATTTCACACTCACTTTCGCATTCATTTCATCCTATCTTATTCTTTAAAACAAGAGCCAATACTTTTTAAATATACATATCCAAAGTTTAATTTGACAGAATAAAGTGGTTTGGTCTAGTAAATATTGATGTATTGCTAAAATGGCTATGAATCTACGATTTGTGTGGATGCAAATTTTTGTCGGATCACATGTTGATCACGCGGAGTAATTTGCATAAGATAGAGATTAATTATTGACACCGTTGTGGTGCCTATCACGGGAACTCTGGTGCCAAAGTTAGAGCAATGCCTTTAAAAAATTATTTATTTATTTGTATTTGAAGAAAGAATTGTGAATCAAGAAAGAGTTTCCTCCAATTGGCTTTGTTTTTTGCTATTTATAGAGGTAGAACGAGTAAACTGCTGACAGATGAGTGAGACACGTTGCAGATGAGTCAAACACGTGGCAAATGAGTGAGTCATTTGCTTGCAGGTGGTTGTAACTCCAACAAATGAGTGAGACATATGGCAGATGAGTGAGTCATCTGCTTTCAGGCAGTTGTAACTTCTCTTAGATAGTTGTAACTTGTTTGAGGTAGTTGTAACTTTCGTAGATAGTTGTTACCTCTTGTTGGTATCTGTAATATCATATTTGGAGACACATCTTCTGCAAGTTTGTGTGCTTTGATGAGCATGATGCTCAGCGCCGAACACTACTATTATGAGAAAAGAGTTTTCAGCTGGGTTGTATTGGGCTTAGACTTGGGCTTTTCTACTTGTAACTTTCATTGGTAATTTTCGGGCTTCTTGGCAACAACCCAAATCTTTGGGCTTCTTATCCTGTTGGGCTAACGATTATTTTTGGCTCCCACAAATGCCCTTCGTCTCCTTTGCTTTTGAGATGACATTTTTTCTTTTCATTCTTAATTAAAAGCAGAGAAGATGTATTTTCACAGAGGAGTCCCCGCCAAAAGTAGAAGTAGAATGCCCTGATCTTGTTGACTTATCTGTCTCTATTGATTCAAGTAAAGGATCTGCATGTAGAGGCTTCTATTGTTGTTGAAATATATTCTATTGAAGACAAAATGATATGCATGTAGAGGCTTTTGCTACAGATGAGGTAATCTATTGAATGAGTCACACATAGTAATTTCATGGGCTATTGGAATTTGTCCAAGTAAAGGATCATCCTTAGGTGAATAAAACAAGTCCTACTCTAGCATCCTGACGTCCCATCCACATATAAATGCCACATATCTTTGGACTGACATGCCTCTATTTCAGCATGAGTTGAGGACTCTTCATTTCTTGAAGGACGCGACACTGATCTGTTGGCTAATTTTATTTCCCCGGTGGAGGCGAGGGAATGAATTCTATTATGAAATTTGTTAAAGCTTGAGCTTTTAGGGTTGTCATCGGCCGGTAGATCAAGTCGTATTGGCTCAACTCTATTGCTTATTTCATGAGTTTTTTACAAGCATCAGGGAGGAAGTTATGCCCCCAACTCTTTGTTGATGAGAACTGAGCAAACTGCTACATTTGAAATTGTCAGTTATCTCCTACTAGCATCAGGGAAGAAGTTATCTCCTACAAACAATGATCGTCGAACTTACCAGGTAAGCTTAGTAAGTTCGCGACTGATGTCGACAATTTCTGGTGCCTAACACCTAGTCCGCTGCACGCGGATGACGACGACCTAGGAAACGGGAGTCTAGTCAGCACTCTTACGCCTGATGATGATGACTCGCCAAGGGATCATTTATATTCTACAAACAATGACCAACAAATTCGATCAGGTAAGCCTAGTCGGTGACGACTGATGACGACAACTTCTAATCAACGACTGAATCGGTAGCTTGCTTTGCGCAAGGATAGATGATTTGGAAGGTGGAAACCTAGTCAGCTTTGACTGATGACAACGGCTTGCCTCGGGACCACTGCTTCTCTACAAACCATGGTCATCGAACTTAATCACAACCCAATCAGTGCTCTTTCGCCTAACCACGACGACTTGCCAAACAACCAACGACCTTCGAAACGCACCATGTAAGTAAGTTCCTACTGACAACGCCAACTTTTTTAGCATCCCAGCACCTAGTCCGCTGAGCACAGACAACGATTGCTTAGGGAGTAAGAGTGTATTCAGCAGTTACACAACTCGTGGTGGTGACTTGTCAGGGACATTTATGGCTCACCTATGATCAAGGGTGGCCAAGAATTGTAATTTTTTATGCAACTCAACTGATAATACAGACCATCTGCCAGCATGCAGGGCCCAAAAGTACTAATTCCATGGCCCGCAACGTGGGTTGGAAGCTTCTAAAGAGGACACAATGGCAGGACAATACAAAACAAAAAACAAAGTTACAAAACGTGACTTTCATTGAAAATTATGTCTTGTCCTGATAAGGACATTACAACTACTCTTGAACATAAGAAGGCAAAACAGCTTCCTCAGCAACCTGTCTTGAAGGACCAGGATTTTCTTCCTGTGTGATAGCCCCAAAAGTGGCCTTCCTATAATAACCGAAGTCGAGGTCAAAATCAGGGCATTCTTCTCTGATAAGCTGTAGAAGCTCTAACTTGCCCAGCACGACCTCAGACAAATTATGCAGCTTCCATTCCAAGACCCCAAAATCCATCGCATCTACCAAATTGGCATAGTGCGAACGCTCTTCCGCCAACAAGCATTTTGCTTCATGAACGCAGTGAAGTCCGTCAGCAACCTCTGACTCAAGTTGTCGTCTCATAACAATCCATTCAGCCTCGACTCACTTTCTTTTAGCAATCTGAGCCTGCAGATCGGACAACCATTTACCAACAGCGCCTTCTAAGCACCCTAACTCAACACGGGCCCACCCCAGTTCCGCTCAGGTTACAACTAGGTCGCTTCGATTGACTTTAGTTGAGCCTTTACGGCTAACAATTCCACTTCAGATGCTGACGTCGCGGTCTGCATGGCTCCTAAGTCCGCAATAGCACTGGAATCATGTAGTTGATCAGTCAAGGAATCCACTCGATAAAGAGCATTCGAATGCGACACTTGCAGGTCTGTGAAAGCCTTCTCCAAAGCAATAACTCTCCAGTGAGCATCATGGTGCAGCACAACAGAACCATGTGACTTAGTAACGCGAGCCTCCGCCAAGGACCCATGGCGACTCAAAACGTCGACCCCTGGCCCATTGCGTTCCCCTTCTAAGTCAACAAGGGGGATAACAAGATCCAGCGAGAGAAGAGGATCCTATGAGACCACTTCCTAAACGGATGAAGATAACTCATGCCTCACCACAGCCACTTCCTTATCGGCAAAGATGGCGACTCAGTAGAAGAAGCAGCATGATTGGTGGGCCACGTCTTCTTGAGAAGAACAATAAGAGGCACACTCACCTCCAACACAGCCAACCTAGTTGGGCAAGGCATAGCTAGGCTCCTTCTCTTCGAACAACAACACCGACCCTTTAAGTCGGTGAACTAGGTGCAACAAGGACATCATGGGAGCACCGAAGTAACCCACTCTGTACGACATTACCTGGCATCATGACCTCCTTGACAGACATTAATGGAAGTTCATTAAAGTCCCTCTCTATCCGCTCTTCCTCTTCAGTAAGGATCGGGGTCGCAAACTTCCCTTAAAAATGGAACAACATATTGAGTGATCATTACATTCAGGAGCGAGAGGATAAGACATCAACAAAGAACATACTAAGGTCAAACTGGAAGTATTTGGGGATTCGACGTCCTCCAAGCTTGAAGTATGAGGAATTCACAAAAGTCAAGAACCAATACTTTTGCCAAGGCTCAATGTCATCTGCTACCTAACGCAAGCAAGCAGGGTTGTTCAGTATGCAATGCCCCTAGAATCCAACCGAGCGGCAGCCAGACGATGAACTATCATCGGGGTCAAACGAAGGCCAACATCGTGCGCTCTGAGAAGGATCGCAATCAAAATCCCAAACCCACTCAAGGCCAATTGAGCAGGAGGCGTACAGAGAGAAAATAAGAAACGCCAAACGTGGTCAGGCACTGGGAATCGGAGTCCAGATTCATACATGCCCCGGTGCAACCCTATATACCCCTGAGGAGGTTAAGATGGAGCCCTAGTTGCAAATGCAGGGACGATTTCCAGATTCCGAGAACCATGGTATAGGCTCCGAAGCCTGATTAACTCGATTTCATCAACAAACTTGAGACAAGTATAAGACAACTACTATTTCGGAGTAAGTTCAACATTATCCGCCATCGATGGAAAGTGCAAATCAAGTTTTGCAGAAGCACAATCACACAAAAGAAAAGACCTAAGAAGAAACAAAAGAGATATTCCTTGAAACGATGACTATTTATAGATAATGTAAGTCGTACCTCTTCCCCTTGAGCAATCGCGTAACTAATAATGTTATGCGCCGCTCAAGACAACACTTCGGGTTTAATCATCATGATGGTACAGTTACTTTTCAGAGATTCAATGGACCAACTAGACGTTCCACTAACTCGGGGGGAGCAGCTAATGATATACCGAAATGCCATCTCTCCTACACCGTACACGTGTCACGATAATCTCAAGGAATAACAAGCCCAAGCGTCAGCCCAACACTGATCCGGCCCAAGTGGCACCAAGCTAGGGGTGGGCATCCCATCCCGCGATCCTGTTCCCGTCCCGATCCTGTCTCGTCTCGTTCCGATTTTTTCGGGTCTTAATTGGATTGAATAATTCCATCCCGATCCCGTCCCGTCCCGATCTAGAATGGGATGGGATGGGATGAAGATTTTCAATCCCGCCAATCCCGTCCCGTCCTGAGCTAATATTTATTATTAATATTTTTATTTATTTATTTTAAAATTGCAATATTAGTGTAATTGAAGAAAAATGCATTTAGTTGAAATCAGTGTAATTGATATTAGTCTATATCTGCAACTACTTGATATTGGTTTATTTCTAGAATTCTAAATTAATTATTTAATTGCAAACTCTTTAAAACTCAAAATGGGATTGCTAACTATATTGGAGAGTTTTATTTCGTGTCAAGACAATGAATTTAATAACTGTTTTTTTTTAAAACAATAATGAAACATTCTTCTTAGCACCCCAAATTTAGTCATCTTTTTGTTCACTATTTGAAATAGTAGAGCATGTCCACCATTGCCATTATACTGTCCACCTCTTAGTCATTCAAAACTCTGCAGAAATCTTAATTACAGGGTGAATTTCAGCTATCATTTATAGTAGTTTATTATGATGTTGCATACTCAATCTAAGACTATCATTTATGTGTAATTCTACGAATTGCCTTTGCCTCTTTTCACTAAGCAAATTGGGTCTTGGGTAAGCAGTAATTTGTAAAAAAAATGAGAGCATGTTGATCCCGTCCCGTCCCATCCTGTCCCGAACCGGTTTGGGATGGGACGAGGTCGAGATGAAGTTTTTCGCATTCCGTCCCGTCCCGATCCCGTATGAACGGGATGGGATAGGGATGGGTCTATCTCGTCCCATCCCGTCCCGTGCCCACCCCTACTTAAAGCCATAAGAAGGGTCCTCGCTTCAATGCTTTGACTACTTTGTTTTGGAATATGGCATATGGTATTCCTTAGACATGAATGTTGAATTAGTTGACTACTCTAACGTTGATTGGACTGGCGGTGCAGACGACAACAAAAGTAAATAATAAAGACGTTTCTATGTTGGAATTGTTAATTGGCAAAACCAGAAATAACTCATTGTCCATGGTTGAAGATGAGTTTATTACAGTTGATAGTTGTACTCCACTTTTGTGGATGAACCAAATGTTTTTATATGCACTTCTGCAAAGCACCATGATCATCTTCTATGACAACTTGTGTCATTGACATAACAAAAAATCATGTCTAACATTCATGAACAAAACATATTGATATACAATACCTTTTGAGTTGTGACCCAGTAGATGAAAGTGTATGGTATATTGTATTACTCACAAAGAGTGCACTAACACTAGCCTAATATCTACTAGAAAGGGTGATTAGTTATTTTTCAAAAATCGAATTTTAGAGATTAGGTGAATAACAACGAGATTGTTAATTGAGGTTGGAGCGATGTTTCCATCAAATAAAGACAGTGATTGGAAACAAAAGCTGTCCTTTAATCAGAGTAGTGTCTGCTTATGGCCGGCCTCTTCTGGTGAAAGTTTTCTGTCCAAAAACACCTCCAATTACTAATTATAAGCAGGTTCTTTGACAGGAGAATTGAGAAGATATATTAGTCACGAGCAGCTTCATAGGTGTCATTAATTTTGAAAACAGCTGATAGATTCATTCCCAATCGAGCGTCTAGCTAGATGCATGTCATTGTCACCTACCTCATTGGTTGATTCCAAATACTTTTCAACCATTACCACCACGTACGACTTCCCCTAATCTCATTTTACACGAATGTTATATATGATGTCCTTGCTAGAGAACACCTCAAGCTAGCTTCTCTCTCCGTAAGCCAAACATCTTTTTGTGATATTTACAGCACTTGGAGACTTAGGGGACACGGCACATGCGTGTGTTACACGAGTTGATGGAGAAACCTCAACTAATAATAAATACACCGACAGAAAGGACCAGCGGTATGCAATGCAAGTCTTTTTAACTCCCGTTTTTAATCGTTTCAACCATTTTTATTCCCATTTTTATTGGAGAAGGAATTCTAAGCTCTTGAAATATTTTTTATAAAAATAAAAAAACTACTATGCAACCAACATTCATAGTATGGTAATTGCCTAGCCTGAACCAACCTCTTAACTCGAAATTTGATCTCGAGGCAAGTCTAGCTTGGTTTTAGTTTAGTCTTGGTCAGTCATGGGCATACCTTTCGACTCCCCACTCAATCAACTTTCAACCTTATAATAATTGAGATGATCTATGTATGTTAAACTAGTCAAGATTTCTTGAACAGAGTCATTCACTCATTGGTATTATTATCAATGGTTGCTCTTGAAAAAGGACAGAGACATCACATGGGTTCATTGGCAAGTTTTCCCGACTGCATTGTCTCCTCATTAAGACTAGGACAATCCTTCCTTGCAATCCAAACTTCAAGCTGAAGAAAGAAAGAAATAAAAATAAAAATACAGATGCAAAGGAGTGAAATAAGGAGGGCAGAGCAAGTGAAACTTTGGTTGAAAGAAGCTTAGAGATGCAGCCTTTGACATTGAAGTCTGAAGAAGTCTTCAGAATGTTTCGATACCACCTAAACATGTCTCGATTGAGTTTGTGGTATGGGAGCTGTGGAGCATTCGTTCACAATATAGTAACAGGTGCTCTATGGGATCGTAACTTTGCTACTCGGATTCAAGTCATGGCCATAAAAGTTCTGGAAAAAAAACGTCCGAAGAAAAGTTGGGTACCCGGTAAGTATGTCATTAATTATTTTTTAAATACAAATTTATATGAATTATTTGCTACTCGCTAATTAAATTTTTTTATTTAAAATTAACATTATTTTTATATTAGCGACGGTAAACAACCGTCGCTAATTGATTTTAAAAAAAAATAACATTATTTTTATATTAGCGACGGCAAAAAACCGTCGCTAATTGTTTTTTTGAAAAAAAAAATTATGCACTAAAGAATTTAGCTACGGCAAAAAATCGTGGCTAAGTTTTAGATTTTTTTTATTAGCGACTGCAAAAAACCGTTGCTAATTAGTTTTTTGAAAAAAAAATTTATATACTAAAGAATTTAGCTATGGCGACAAACCGTGGCTAAGTTTTAGATTTTTTTATTAGCGACGGCACCCAAACCGTTGCTAATTGTTTTAAAAAAAAAAGTCACCGATCCGCGTGAAATCTTATCTCAACCGTCAATAACACCCAAAAACTTTAGCTCAATCCAACGCACTAAACCAAACCACGTTACCGATACGCGTGAAACTAACACAACCAATCCCCTTCAATTACCTTTCTATATTTAAATTTAAATTTTCTCTATAAACCAACTTAAACAAAAAATTTCCTCTCAACCTCCAGAGAAGAAACCCACAGAGAAGAAGTCCGCCGCTTCCTTGACACCGATCTCGGCCGCCTCTCTCTCGGAGATCTATGATCTCTGATATTCTATAGATCAAAATTTTTTTTTTTTTTGCTGGTTTTTTTCATTTTTGTATGGATTCTTTGTAATTTTTGTATGACCTTCTAGAGACTGTGTAATTTTTGTTATAATTTTGATCAATTAAGTTTAGTTATGGTAGTTGATATTAATTTTCAGAATGGACAATCATTAATAGCTAATTTCATTATAAAAAATGAATTATAATTTGTAAATTTCATTTGTCAATATGATTTGCAACAAAGTTGTCCCTAAATATGATTTGCCTTGTAATTTTTGTTGTTTTGTCAATTAGATTTGCAATTTAGTGACGCCAAAAAACCGTCACTAAATAATCAAGGCAAAAAACCGTCGCTAAATAGCCACAAAAAAAAACCGTCGCTATTTTACAATTAGCGAAAATCTTCGTCGAAATTTTCAACAATTTTAGCGACGGAATTTTTGAGTTAGCCACGGTTTTTTTGCCGTGGCTAATTAGCGATGGGATAGTTTACCATTGCTGATTCAAGATAGTTTACCGTTGCTGATTCAAATAGCGACGATTAAAGTAGCCACGGTATTGCGACGGTTGTTGTGCCGTGGCTAAATCATTGTAACGACGGTTTTTGACAATTAGCAATGGTTTTTAGCCATTGCTGAATCATCTTTTTTTTTGTAGTACCATTCTGTATTTCATGGTAATAGTGATGAAAATGGAGACGCCTAACCACAATCATGTTAGGTAACCTAGTTGAAAATCATAATCATAATAAAGATAATTTTGGGTGCCTCATACATCCTAGTATTCTCTGACACGAGTTTCTCGCATGTTAGTTTACTATAAATAGATAGACAATTGGATTAATCCACTATCACTTCATTCATTCTCATCATTTTTTTGAAAAGAAAATGACTCACCAGCTCTCCCTTCCCCAGCCTTGCCAGCACACACTACACTTGCGACGAACTGAATGTGTTGGGAGTTACTCATCATCAGCACGATACTGAATCATTGGCAGTGCCTAGGAGATCTGCACAATACTATCCGAAGAACATTTGGACTCATGAATTTCTTGATTCGTTGCCCAGTGAATACTATAAGGTGGGCTTATAATGTGTAAATAGCTCATAAACAAATTACTGTTCAACTTATGAACCATTTTTTTCATTTGGTTACAACTGTCGTTATTCATTGAAATTTTATGGTAGTGAAAGACTTCTCTGATATACCTATCTATGCACAGTGGGTAGTTTCAAAATTTTAATTTTAATTACAGGAGAAAAACCAAATTAGACGCATTGAGAAGCTCAAGGACGAAGTGAGGGAAATGCTAGTTGACGGCGTGATTGGATCATTAGCTAGACTGGAACTGATTGACTCGATTGAAAGGATTGGTGTTACTTACCACTTTGAGAAAGAAATTAAGAGAGCGTTAGACATTCTTTGGTTCAAGAAAGGCCCATCTTTTAACAATAATGATTTACATTCTGCGTCTCTCTACTTTAGGTTACTGAGGCAGCATGGTTATCAAGTTTCACCAGGTAAGACAATAACTAAGTACTCGTCCCTTTCAATATATGTTCCGTAATCGATCACTTTATTTTGTAACTGTGAGTGATAATGAAGTGTTTGTGGATGACAGATGTGTTTAATGGCTTTAAGGACAACAATGGTAACTTTGAAATTGGACTTTGTGAAGATGTTAAGGGAATGCTAAGCTTGTATGAAGCTTCTTACCTAGGCTTAGAAGGTGAAAGCATCATGGATGAAGCCAAATCCTTTACAACTAAACATCTACAGCTTGTCAAAGAAAATATAGATTCAGACCTCGATCAAGAAGTGACTCATGCCTTAGAACTCCATTACATTGGAGGATGCCGAGGTTAGAGAGTAGGTGGTACATTGATGCTGCGCAAAGTCTGGAGAAGAAAATAATGAATCCTTCTTTGCTTGAACTTGCTAAGTTGGACTTTAATTTGGTGCAAGCCATACACCAGATCGAGCTAAGAAATATGTCTAGGTAATCAACTGAAAGCATATGTATGTATATTATGATGTTGATATATATGTAATTTGAGTTGATGACTGTTTTTCATTTTTGGTTGAATTAGGTGGTGGAGGAATCTTAATTTAACTAAGAGTACGAGCTTTGCAAGAGATCGATTAGTGGAAAGCTTTATATGCTCTGACTCACCTATGAGCCTCAGCATGAACTAAGTAGAGAATGGATAACGAAAGTTGTTAGTTTCATAATGACCATAAATGATATTTATGACATATATGGTTCCTTGGATGAACTAGAGCTTTTCACAGATGCAATTGAAAGGTTAGTATCCATTAAACTGACATTTATCAACAGGAAGCAATCAAGAAAATGAACTATACACTAATTTGCATATAAAGATCATGTTAACCTACTTAATAATTATATGAAAATGAGTTACCTAAAGACTGATTGAAATACTTTACAGATGGGAAACAGAGGCAGTAGATCAGCTTCCAGATTGCATGAAGATGTGTTATTTAGCCCTGTACAATACAACCAATGAAATGGCATATACTGCTGCATACAGAGATCGACAAAACTTGGACATCCTACCATACTTGAGAAAAGTGGTACTTATATTTTAAATTCACAGTTTTCAATTATGTTTAACTTGCATAACTGCATAGATCTGATCCAAATTTGCTTATTGCAGTGGAAAGATTTCTGTACAGCAATGTTATTGGAGGCAAAATGGTCTAAGAATGGATACACACCATCACTAAAGGAGTATTTGAACAATGCATGGATTTCATCTTCCACGCCTCTGGCTCCAGTCCATGCATTTTTTGCAACCAAGCAAATTCTAAGGGACGATGTATTAGAATGCTTGTCTAACAACCAAGAACCCATATACTCTTCCTCTCTAATTTTACGTTTGTGTAATGATTTAGCAACTTCGTCGGTAAATACCTATTTCCAGTAATATTTCTAGATTGTGAACTATAACTGAATCCATTATGTTTTATATGTTGACTTTCCCTGTTTCTAACATAAATCAATGGTTTGTTTGGTATAGGCGGAACTTGAGAGGGGAGATGTTCCATCAGCAATCCAGTGTTATATGAGAGAAACTAATACTTCGGAGGGAGATGCTCGTAAAAATATTCAAGGTCTAGTGGCAGAGGCATGGAAGAACTTGAACAAATCGGTGTACGAATCACCTTTCGAACATTCGTTCGTGAAAGTTGCCATCAATCTTGCAAGGACTTCACATAGCATTTATCAGCACGGAGATGGGATGAGTGTGCAAGACCATGAAGTCAAAGAACGTGTCAAAAGATTGCTAGTTAAACCAATATAGTGTTAAAAAATGTTCATCTTTCACAATGAACGGCAATATCAAATAGAAAACAGAAAGAAAACATAGATCTAGCGATAAAATGGTTTCGAGGCTGAGCGGGTGCATCACTTATAACATTCTGTATCGATGCCTCCATCATATTCCTTCTTGGTTTTCACTCTGTTTAATTACTCCAAACAAAGTCCTAATGGGATGATGTAATTAAGTATAATGGTCTGTTCTTGCTTTGACAAGATAAAAATCTTGGCTCTGCGCCCAGGTGTTACAAGTTTTTTTTTAGTAACGTCATAACACTTCCAAGAACTACAACATCAAAGTAGGTAATTGTGAACCACATGCTAAACCTTAAATTTTTACATAAAATGTTAAATGTTCTATCCTCTATATCAAGAGGATGCATGGACCACGATGAGTTTTGACTGCAACAGTTACTGCCCAAGATCCTTATTTTCCGCTACAAAATTAATCCGATTGTGTGGTTGTTAATAATCAGCTTCTTGTCTTTCTTATGACTTTCTTATATATGACAGAAACTGTTCACATATAAAACATACATTATAATATCTACTACTTACGCATTAAAGAAAATATTTATATATTCCTTTCATATATAAATTATTTTTGAAATTAAATCAAACTCAACTTATGACTCGTAACAATGAATACTTTACTTAGTGCAAAAAACCTACCAAGTGTCAATTCAAAGAATATTTGATGTGATAGACCAATAACATTATGTGATCAGTGCAATTAGTCTGCATGTCTATCACAAAATATGTTTGAGCAAAAAAACCTTAATAATAATTTTTGTTGAAAGAAATTATTTATGGCACAATTTTCAAGTAGGATTTCGTTAACATATAGCACTAGAAAATAATAAATTTGCTCCACTAATTTTATGATAAACACATTACCCACTCATTGAGAGTGTCATCCTCTACTGAGGTGTGATCCTTTATTGAGGCATTTGGCTTGTGTGGTCTGCTGACCACTTGACTAACCTTAAATAAATTTAAGTAGTCCTAATTGAGAGTGACATTCTCTACTGAGGTGTGATCCTCTACTGAGGCATTTTACTTGTGTGGTATGTTGACTAATTGACTAAATTTAAACGAATTTAAATAGTCTTGAGTAAGATTTTTAATTATCCACTCACGAAGAGTATCATCCTCTACTGAGGTGTGATCCCATGTGAGAGAAACTAATACTTCTGAGGGAATTGCTTGTAAAAATATTCAAGGTCTAATGGCATAGGCATGGAAGAAATTGAACAAATCGGTGTATGAATCACCGTTCAAACATTTGTTCGTAAAATTTGTCATCAATCTTGCAAGAAGTGCACATAGCATTTGAAGTCGGGCAGAATAGCGATTATTCTACAAGCTAATAGCAACAGATAATTGACAGGGAAGAACATAAGATGATAGCCCAAAATATAGAGAAATAACTCTAATGTTTAATCAAATTACTCAAATCAAAGGTATCTCTAAAATCAGCCCACAAGCCGGGCTTTATAGCTAAAACTCGTGATTATTATAATTTTACTCCCCAATAATCATGCTAAAACAAAATATGTAATAAAAGAAATAGACTGCCAGAAATCTGACTCAAATTGGGTTCAGAATCACTTCTTAAACAATAATTGAAATATTACTATAAAGGGAAATAAACTACTAAATTTGTGAATTCAGAAGAGAAAACGGTGGAATTTGGCATCGAAAAGATGTGCAACAAGCGTATCTAGTTGACCACGATGTGTGCGTTGAAAAGAGCTTTCCGAATTGGGGTCGTTTGTGCGATTCTGATACTCGTAGCCAAAGTTATGGCCAAAATACTAAAATGCACCCAAAACTGCCAAATTAGAAATAGAATCATGATTTCCTGCCATCTTGCGCTGATCTGCTAATTTAATATATCTTAGTATTAATAACGTGCTATCTGACAGCTCAGCATCATCTGACTCGAATCTTCCTGCATCAGCATTTATCAGCATGGAGATGGGATGAGTTTGCAAAACCATGAAGTCAAGGAACGTGTCAAAAGATAGCTAGTTAAACCAATTGAGTGTTAAAAAAAGATGTTCATCTTTCACAATGAATGGCAATTACAAATAGAAAACAGAGAGAAAACACAGATCTAGCAATCCAATGGTGTCGAGGCTGAGCCGGTGCTTCACTTAAAGTGACACCAAACATTACTAGGGCCTATGGTTTAAAAATAGAAATACTTTCATGTAACATTCTAATGGGATGATCATATCCTTCTTGGTTTTCATTATCTTTATTAGTCAAAACAAAGTCCTAATGGGATGATCTAATTAAGCATAATGGTCTGTGATTGCCATGACAAGATAAGGTTCTCGGCTCTGCGCCCCTACAGGAAGGTGTTACACTTTCTTAGGGTGTGTTTGGTTGCATGGAATTTTATATCATGTGAATTCATGAGGGAATCCTTACATTTTAGGCTAAATTGACGTATCACTCCACATCCATCATTTATTTTTGTGATCAATGGTGAAAATGGAAGTCTCATGAACATGTGAATCACATGCCTTGGGAGACCAAGGAGTGGAATTCCCATGTTCATGGGACTTTCATTCCCACCATTGATCACAAAATCAAATGGTAATCAAATGGTAGATGTGGAGTGATATATCAATTTAGCCTAAAATGTAAGGGTCCCCTCATGAATTCTCACGGCATAGGATTTTATGCAATCAAACACACCCTAAGAGTAGATAGTAACCCCTGCCAATGTTTACAAAAAAAATAATAATAATAATAATAATTTAACAAATGATATAGTCTTCAACTTATGAACTATTTTCATCAGGTTATAATTAACCATGTGATATTCATTCAAATTTTGTGGCTTTGATCAGAGATATCAGTTTCTAATATGCTTATATAACTGTTAATTTTTGTATTTTATAGGAGAACTGCTAGATGAATTGAAAAGCTCAAAGAGGACGTGAGGGAGGTGCTAGTTGATGATACAATTGGATCATTCGCTAAACTGGAACTAATTGACTCCATGGAAAGGCTTGGTGTCGGATACCACTTTGAGAAAGAAACTAAGAGAGCTTTAGACATTCTATGGTTCAGTAAAGGTGTATCTTTAAAAGATTTACATTCTGTCTCTCTACTTTAGGCTGCTGAGGCAACATGGTTATCAAGTTTTACCAGGTAAAACAATAAATAATTGTTCCCTTTCCATATAAGTTCTATAATCAATAATTGTGAGAGCATCCACTATAAGATGAATATACCCCCCTTTAGACTCCATGGGGTTTTGATCCACTAAAGAGTCTAAAGGGTTCAATTGGTGCCCAAATTTAACACCGATAAAGGTAATAAAAAAAATGAATTAGCTTACTTACTGCTGATGCACTGAATTACAGTGAAGTGTTTGTGAATGACAGATGTATTTAATGGCTTTAAGGACAACAATGGTAACTTCCAAACAGGACTTTGTGAAGATGTCAAGGGAATGCTAAGCTTGTATGAAGCTTCTCACCTAGGTTTAGAAGGTGAATAGATCATGCATGAAGCCAAATCCTTCACAACTAAACGTCTACAGCTTATCAAAGAAAAGATGGATTCAAACCTTACTCAAGAAGTGTCCCATGCCTTAGAACTTCAGTTGCATTGGAAAGCTCGGAGAATAAAATAATGAATACTTTTTTGCTTGAACTTGCTAAGTTGGATTTTAATTTGGTGCAAGCCATACACCAAAAGGAGCTAAGAAATATGTCTAGGTAATTAATTAAAAACATGTTGATAAATGTAAGTTGAGCAGATGGTTGGTCATTCTTTTTTGGTTGAATTAGGTGGTAGAGGAACCTTAATTTAACTAAGAGTGTGAGCTTTGCAAGAGATTGGTTAGTCGAAAGCTTTATATGCTCTATGGGACTCGCCTATGAACCTCAGCATGAACTAAGTAGAGAATGGATAACAAAAGTTGTTAGTTTCATCACGACGATTGGCGATATTTATGACATGTATGGTTCCTTGGATGAACTAAAACTTTTCACAGATGCAATTGGAAGGTGAGTATCCACTAAACTGACATTTATCAACAGGATGCAGTCAAGAAAATGAAATATACATCAATCACTCGCATATAGTGATCATCTTAACCTACTTAATTGTATGAAAATGAGTTACCTATGACTGATGAAAATACTTTTCAGGTGGGAAAAAGAGGCAGTAGAACAGCTTCCAGATTACATGAAGATCTGTCATTTAGCCCTCTAAAATACAACCAATGAAATGGCCTATAATGCATACAGAGATCAACAAAACTTGGACATCCTACCATACTTGAGAAAAGTGGTATATTTATATTTGACACTCATGCTTGTCAATTATGTTTAACTTGCATAATTGTATAAATCTGATCAAAATGTGCTTATTGCGGTGGGAAGATTTCTGTAAAGCAATGTTATTGGAGGCAAATGGGCCAAGAATGGATACACACCATCACTAAAGGTGTATTTGGACAATGCATGGATTTCATCTTCAGCGCCTCTGGTTCTAGTCCATTCATTTTTCGCACCCAAGCAAAAACCAAGGGATGATGTATTAGAATGTTTGTCTAACAACCAAGAACCCATATACTCTTCCTCCCTAATTCTAAGTTTGTATAATGATCTTGCTACTTCGTCGTAAATATATTTCTCAATCCATATACTTCCAGTAATATTTCTAGATCGTAGACTATAAGTAAATCCATTAACTTATGTTTTATATATTGACTTTCCCTGTTTTTAACATACAATAATGGTCTGTTTTGTACAGGCGGAACTTGAGAGAAGAGATGTTGCATCAGCAATCCAGTGTTATATGAGAGAAACTAATACTTCAGAAGGCATTGCTCGTAAAAAAATTCAAGGGCTACTGACAGATGCATGGGAGAAATTGAAAGTCTGTGTATGAATCACCTTTTGAGCATTCTTTTGTGAAAGTTGTTGTCAATCTTGCAAGGACTGCACATAGCATTTATCAGGATGGAGATGGGATGGGTGTGCAAGACCATGAAGCAAAATTGTTAGTTAAACCAATTGTGTGTTGAAAATATGTTCATTTATCTAGTAAGGCTGAGCAAGTGCCTCACTTAAAGTGTCATCAACCATTACTACGGCCTATGGGTGTAAGACTAGAAATACTTTCAGAAGACATTCCATGTATGATCCATCATATCCTTCTTGGGTTTTGATGGAATAATAAATTTGTATGCGGTGATAAATATTGTAGCTTCAGGCCTTTACTTTCGCTTCTGCTTGATTTTTTACTAGATTCTCTCTCTCTGTGTGTTCGAAATTTAGAGAGAATGGCAATTAAATTTCCATGCTGTTAATTAAGCATAATGGTCCACGCCGCATTGTAAAGATAAATTTGTTGGCTCTGCCCTACAGGAAGGTGATACGCATTTTATAGTGACATCATAATACTTCCAAGAACAAGGTCATCAAATTACTTCATTGTGAACCACGCGGTAAACTTTGAAGTTTCAGATAAATGTTAAATGTTCTATCCTCTTAATCAAGAAGATGCATGGACCACCATGAGTGGATACATCCATGAAAGTACTATTGATTGCAACAATTACTCAATTAGGGGCCTAAGACTCTTCTTCTCCACGACAAAACCAGATGGTGGTTGTGGCTAATCAATGTATTCCCTTCCTTATGACAGATACCGCTCACAAATAAAACATATGTGATCTTTTCTATGATGGGTGCCACACAGAAATATATGTGATCCATATCAACCAATGACTATAATCCAGGAAATCCTGGACTCGTTGGTAGATTGCAAATAAATGCTAGCTCAGCTAATAAGACTTGTGGCGGACAATTTCACAAATGTGGCTTGCACATTAAACTTCTAAAGGAGGAGTTGTAATTGATCTGGGATTATGTTTACAAAACCAACAATAAAGCTTCCTTTGAGAATGTTGCAGATTGGACAGAAAATTGTAGACCAATTCGCCTTTCAAACCTGACAAGATTAAGGCCAAGTTGTCCCTTTTCATTCATCCTTCAGCAATATAAATACTGTAGTCAAAATACAATAGGAAACCACCCTACAATAGGAGACCTACCAAACAAAGGAAACAAATCCCCAGCCATAGGAAAGTCTCCTAACCCCATACAACTTCTTACCCCATACAACTCTAACAAATATGCTAAAATAGAATGGAATATATATATTGATGATACACCGAGAAGTTCTCTCTCCTACACCATACACGTGTCACGATAATCTCAAGGAATAACAGGTCCAAACGTCAACCCAACACTGATCCGGCCCAAGCAACACCAAGCCCGCACAGGCGCGCTTGACGAACCCAAATGACTACAACCTGCCAAGCCCACACATCTCACAGTCATCCCAATACCCATAAGACCTATTAAAGCAAGTATCTCGCGGATCAGCTTCGGACAGGCAAACAAGCAGCACCTTGTTTCCAACTAGGAGCAAATACCAGAGTACACGACGAACACGGAAATGTCCATCTATGGACAACACTCTAATTGGGAACTATCCCCCGTGTGTCTAAGAACACAAGTCTAACAGGGAAACTTTCCTTCACAGCACAGCTTCTAATTAGATAAGGATCTCTACGAAGATCTTCTAACCTGCTAAACTACGTCACTGATGGCCTACTTGAACCAGGACTCCAGCACTATAAATAAGTCATAAGGTTGATAAGCTAAGGTACGCTACAAATTCCTTTTTTACAGCATTACAAAAAACGGGGGCGGAGCAGGATCGTCGGCGTCACAGAGAATGGAGGAAGAGAATAAGGGGTGGGACGGGATGGCGTCACCCGCATCGGAGAGTCTAAAAATTGAAAATAACAAAAAATTATTTAAAAGTCGGTGGAGGCAAGTGCCCCCACTCGACCCCTAGTAGATCCGTCCCTGTCTCCCTCCGTAGGCCAAACATCTTTTTGTGATATTTACAGCACTTGGAGACTTAGGGGACATGGCACATGCGTGTGTTACACGAGTTGATGGAGAAACCTCAACTAATAATACACTGACAGAAAGGACCAGCGGTATGCAAGTCTTTTTAACTCCCGTGTTTTAATCGTTTCAACCATTTTTATTACCCACTCCAGGTATCTGAAAGACTTTTCAATGCCCTATTTTACATATTATTATGTTTATGTTTAATGTGCCACGTTTTGGGTAGCAGGTTACGTAAACCATTCTGTATTTCATGGTAATAGTGATGAAAATGGAGACGCCTAACCACAATGATGTTAGGTAACCTAGTTGAAAATCATAATCATAATAAAGATAATTTTGGGTGCCTCATACATCCCTAGTATCCTACTATAAATAGATAGACAATTGGATTAATCCACTATCACTTCATTCATTCTCATCAATTTTTTGAAAAGAAAATGACTCACCAGCTCTCCCTTCCCCAGCATTGCCAGCACATGCTACACTCGCCACAAACTGAATGTGTTAGAGTTACTCATCATCAGCACGATACTGAATCATTGGCAGTGCCTAGGAGATCTGCACACTACTATCCGAAGAACATTTGGGCTCATGAATTTCTTGATTCGTTGCACAGTGAATACTATAAGGTGGGCTTATAATGTGTAAATAGCTCATAAACAAATTACTGTTCAACTTATGAACCATTTTTTTCATTTGGTTACAACTGTCTTTATTCATTGAAATTTTATGGTAGTGAAAGACTTCTCTGATATACCTATCTATGCACAGTGGGTAGTTTCAAAATTTTAATTTTAATTACAGGAGAAAAACCAAATTAGACGCATTGAGAAGCTCAAGGACGAAGTGAGGGAAATGCTAGTTGATGGCGTGATTGGATCATTAGCTAGACTGGAACTGATTGACTCGATTGAAAGGATTGGTGTTACTTACCACTTTGAGAAAGAAATTAAGAGAACGTTAGACATTCTTTGGTTCAAGAAAGGCCCATCTTTTAACAATAATGATTTACATTCTGCGTCTCTCTACTTTAGGTTGCTGAGGCAGCATGGTTATCAAGTTTCACCAGGTAAGACAATAAATAAGTACTCGTCCCTTCCAATACATGTTCCGTAATCGATCACTTTATTTTGTAACTGTGAGTGATAATGAAGTGTTTGTGGATGACAGATGTGTTTAATGGCTTTAAGGACAACAATGGTAACTTTGAAATTGGACTTTGTGAAGATGTTAAGGGAATGCTAAGCTTGTATGAAGCTTCTTACCTAGGCTTAGAAGGTGAAAGCATCATGGATGAAGCCAAATCCTTTACAACTAAACATCTACAGCTTGTCAAAGAAAATATAGATTCAGACCTCGATCAAGAAGTGACGCATGCCTTAGAACTTCCATTACATTGGAGGATGCCGAGGTTAGAGAGTAGGTGGTACATTGATGCTGCGCAAAGTCTGGAGAAGAAAATAATGAATCCTTCTTTGCTTGAACTTGCTAAGTTGGACTTTAATTTGGTGCAAGCCATACACCAGATCGAGCTAAGAAATATGTCTAGGTAATCAACTGAAAGCATATGTATGTATATTATGATGTTGATATATATGTAATTTGAGTTGATGACTGTTTTTCATTTTTGGTTGAATTAGGTGGTGGAGGAATCTTAATTTAACTAAGAGTACGAGCTTTGCAAGAGATCGGTTAGTGGAAAGCTTTATATGCTCTGTGGGACTCACCTATGAGCCTCAGCATGAACTATGTAGAGAATGGATAACGAAAGTTGTTAGTTTCATAATGACCATAGATGATATTTATGACATATATGGTTCCTTGGATGAACTAGAGCTTTTCACAGATGCAATTGAAAGGTTAGTATCCATTAAACTGACATTTATCAACAGGAAGCAATAAAGAAAATGAACTATACACTAATTTGCATATAAAGATCATGTTAACCTACTTAATAATTATATGAAAATGAGTTACCTAAAGACTGATTGAAATACTTTACAGGTGGGAAACAGAGGCAGTAGATCAGCTTCCAGATTGCATGAAGATGTGTTATTTAGCCCTGTACAATACAACCAATGAAATGGCATATACTGCTGCATACAGAGATCGACAAAACTTGGACATCCTACCATACTTGAGAAAAGTGGTACTTATATTTTAAATTCACAGTTTTCAATTATGTTTAACTTGCATAACTGCATAGATCTGATCCAAATTTGCTTATTGCAGTGGAAAGATTTCTGTACAGCAATGTTATTGGAGGCAAAATGGTCTAAGAATGGATACACACCATCACTAAAGGAGTATTTGAACAATGCATGGATTTCATCTTCCACGCCTCTGGCTCTAGTCCATGCATTTTTTGCAACCAAGCAAATTCTAAGGGACGATGTATTAGAATGCTTGTCTAACAACCAAGAACCCATATACTCTTCCTCTCTAATTTTACGTTTGTGTAATGATTTAGCAACTTCGTAGGTAAATACCTATTTCCAGTAATATTTCTAGATTGTGAACTATAACTGAATCCATTATGTTTTATATGTTGACTTTCCCTGTTTCTAACATAAATCAATGGTTTGTTTGGTATAGGCGGAACTTGAGAGGGGAGATGTTCCATCAGCAATCCAGTGTTATATGAGAGAAACTAATACTTCGGAGGGAGATGCTCGTAAAAATATTCAAGGTCTAGTGGCAGAGGCATGGAAGAACTTGAACAAATCGGTGTACGAATCACCTTTCGAACATTCGTTCGTGAAAGTTGCCATCAATCTTGCAAGGACTGCACATAGCATTTATCAGCACGGAGATGGGATGAGTGTGCAAGACCATGAAGTCAAAGAACGTGTCAAAAGATTGCTAGTTAAACCAATATAGTGTTAAAAAATGTTCATCTTTCACAATGAACGGCAATATCAAATAGAAAACAGAAAGAAAACATAGATCTAGCGATAAAATGGTTTCGAGGCTGAGCGGGTGCATCACTTATAACATTCTGTATCGATGCCTCCATCATATCCTTCTTGGTTTTCACTCTGTTTAATTACTCCAAACAAAGTCCTAATGGGATGATGTAATTAAGTATAATGGTCTGTGCTTGCCTCGACAAGATAAAAATCTTGGCTCTGCGCCCAGGTGTTACTAGTTTTTTTTAGTGACGTCATAACACTTCCAAGAACTACAACATCAAAGTAGGTAATTGTGAGCCACATGCTAAACCTTAAATTTTTACCTAAAATGTTAAATGTTCTATCCTCTCGATCAAGAGGATGCATGGACCACGATGAGTTTTGACTGCAACAGTTACTGCACAAGATCCTTATTTTCCGCTACAAAATTAATCCGATTGTGTGGTTGTGAATAATCAGCTTCTTTTGCATGGACCACGATGACTCTTGACTGCAACAGTTACTGCCCAAGACCCTTATTTTCCGCTACAAAATTAATCCGATTGTGTGGTTGTGAATAATCAGCTTCTTGTCTATCTTATGACTTTCTTATATATGACAGAAACTGTTCACATATGAAACATACATTATAGAGGATCTCTGGTGCCAAAGTTAGAGCAATGCCTTTAAAAAATTATTTATTTATTTGTATTTGAAAAGAGAATGGTGAATCAATAAGAAAGGGTTACCTCCAAATGGCTTTGTTTTTTGCTATTTATAGAGGAAGAACAAGTAAACTGCTGACAGATGAGTGAGACACGTTGCAGATGAGTCAAACACGTGGCAGATGAGTGAGTCATTTGCTTGCAGGTGGTTGTAACTCCAACAAATGAGTGAGACATATGGCAGATGAGTGAGTCATCTGCTTTCAGGCAGTTGTAACTTCTCTTAGATAGTTGTAACTTCTTTGAGGTAGTTGTAACTTTCGTAGATAGTTGTTACCTCTTGTTGGTATCTGTAATATCATGTTTGGAGACACATCTTATGCAAGTTTGTGTGCTTTGATGAGCATGATGCTCAGCGTCGAACACTACTATTATGAGAAAAGAGTTTTCAGCTGAGTTGTATTGGGCTTAGACTTGGGCTTTTCTACTTGTAACTTTCATTGGTAATTTTTGAGCTTCTTGGCAACAACCCAAATCTTTGGGCTTCTTATCCTATTGGCCTAACGATTATTTTTTGCTCCCACAAATGCCATTTGTCTCCTTTGCTTTTGAGATGACATTTTTTCTTTTCATTCTTAATTAAAAGCAGAGAAGATGTATTTTCACTGAGGAGTCCCTGCCAAAAGTAGAAGTAGAATGCCCTGATCTTGTTGACTTATCTGTCTCTATTGATTCAAGTAAAGGATCTGTATGTAGAGGCTTCTATTGTTGTTGAAATATATTCTATTGAAGACAAAATGATATGCATGTAGAGGCTTTTGCTACAAATGAGGTAATCTATTGAATGAGTCACACATAGTAATTTCATGGGCTATTGGAATTTGTCCAAGTAAAGGATCATCCTTAGGTGAATAAAACAAGTCCTACTCCAGCATCCTGACGACCCATCCACATATAAATGCCACATATCTTTGGACTGACATGCCTCTTTTTCAGCATGAGTTGAGGACTCTTCATTTCTTGAAGGACGCGACACTGATCTGTTGGCTAATTTTATTTCCCCGGTGGAGGAGGGAATGAATTCTATTATGAAATTTGTTAAAGCTTGAGCTTTTAAGGTTGTCATCGGCCGGTTAGCTCAAGTCGTATTGGCCCAACTCTATTGCTTATTTCATGAGTTTTTTATAAGCATCAGGGAGGAAGTTGTGCCCCCAACTCTTTGTTGATGAGAACTGAGCTAACTGCTACATTTGAAATTGTCAAGTAGATGTACAGGTCATCCCCTAGATTTGCCTGTTGGTTTACTCAAGAATTGATCCAAAGCAGCTGCTCTATTAGTAAGAATTTGAATTTCTTTTGGAGTTGATGGTGACTACATGTCAAGTAGTGGTCTTCTTTGCTTTTATGATAATCAAATTTTATGTATGTTTGTTGGTCTGCTGACTTAGAAATATTTTCATTAAGGGTGCAAAAGTTTGATTAGTTTTTTTCATGAATTTCCAATATTAAGAATAACTTGAAAAAATTAATCATGGATTCAAATCTATTTATCTTGGAAATTGCATGAAAATATTGTGTCATGAGTAAGATGTTTCTATGCTCAGTGATTGATTAATTGAATTATCCACTAAGGAGAGTGACATCCTCTACTGAGGTGTAATCCTCTACCGAGACATTGGCTTATATGGTCTGCTGACCATTTGACTAAACTTAAACAAATTTAAGTAGTCCCGAGTAAGATGCTTCTATGCATTAAATTACCCACTCATTGAGAGTGTCATCCTCTATTGATGTGTGATCCTTTATTGAGGCATTTGGCTTGTGTGGTCTGTTGACCACTTGACTAACCTTAAATAGATTTAAGTAGTCCTAATTGAGAGTGACATTCTCTACTGAGGTGTGATCCTCTACTGAGGCATTTTACTTGTGTGGTCCGTTGACTACTTGACTAAATTTAAAAGAATTTAAATAGTTTTTAGTAAGATTTTTTTATGCATTAAATTACCCACTCACGAAGAGTATCATCCTCTACTGAGGTGTGATCCCATGTGAGAGAAGCTAATACTTCTGAGGGAATTGCTTGTAAAAATATTCAAGGTCTAATGGCATAGGCATGGAAGAAATTGAACAAATCGGTGTATGAATCACCATTCAAACATTTGTTCGTAAAATTTGTCATCAATCTTGCAAGAAGTGCACATAGCATTTGACGCAGGGCAGAATAGCGATTATTCTGCAGGCTAATAGCAACAGATAATTGACAGGGAAGAACATAAGATGATAGCCCAAAACATAGAGAAATAGCTCTAATGTTTAATCAAATTACTCAAATCAAAAGTATCTCTAAAATCAGCCCACAAGCCGGGCTTTATAGCTAAAACTCGTGATTATTATAATTTTACTCCTCAATAATCATGCTAAAACAAAATACGTAGTAAAAGAAATAGACTGCCATAAATCTGACTCAAATTGGGTTCAGAATCACTTCTTAAATAATAACTGAAATATTACTATAAAGGGAAATAAACTACTAAATTTGTGGATTCAGAAGAGAAAATGGTGGAATTTGGCATCGAAAAGATGTGCAACGAGCGTATCTAGTTGACCACGACGTGCGCGTTGAAAGAACTTTCCAAATTGAGGTCGTTTGTGCGATTCTAATACTCGTAGCCAAAGTTATGACCAAAATACTAAAATCCACCCAAAACTGCCAAATTAGAAATAGAATCATGATTTCCTGCCATCTTGCGTTGATCTGCTAATTTAAGATATCTTAGTGCTAATAACGTGCTATCTGACAGCTCAGCATCATCTGACTCGGATCTTCCTGCATCAGCATTTATCAGCATGGAGATGGGATGAGTCTGCAAAACCATGAAGTCAAGTAACGTGTCGAAAGATAGCTAGTTAAACCAATTGAGTGTTAAAAAAAGGTGTTCATCTTTCACAATGAATGGCAATTACAAATAGAAAACAGAGAGAAAACACAGATCTAGCAATCCAATGGTGTCGAGGCTGAGCCGGTGCTTCACTTAAAGTGACACCAAACATTACTAGGGCCTATGGTTTAAAAATAGAAATACTTTCATATAACATTCTAATGGGATGATCATATCCTTCTTGGTTTTCATTATCTTTATTAGTCAAAACAAAGTCCTAATGGGATGATCTAATTAAGCATAATGGTCTGTGCTTGCCATGACAAGATAAGGTTCTTGGCTCTGCACCCCTACAGGAAGGAAGGTGTTACACTTTCTTAGTGACGTCATAATACTTCCATCATCAAAGGAGTTAACTGTGAACCACACGCTAAACCTTAAATTTTCACATAAAATGTTAAATGTTCTATCATCTCAATCAAGAGGATGCATGGACCACGATGAATTGACTCGAACTCTTGACTGCAACGATTACTCATTTAGGCGCCTAAGATTCATCTTTTCTGCTACAAAATTAATCAGATTGTGTGGTTGTGATTAATTAGCTACGTGCCTTTCTTATGACAGATACTGCTCACATATAAATATGCTATCTTTCTATGATGGGTACACACATGGAAGTATATGTGATCCGCATAAAGCATTACCCAAAGTGTAACTCGTATCTTATACTCAAATTAATATAGCTGTCAAAGCTGAAAGTTCAATCAGTACGTAGCAGAGTTTTGAGGATACTACAGTATACCTTAGCACTTCCCAAATCATCCCAAAGACAGAATGATAGCAAGATATGATATTACCCCTGGATAATTCTCCACGGCCAGATCTACATTCACTTTGTTAACACCTTCAACAAGGAGGAAAATCAAATGAATGAGCACCAGTGGAGAACACCTGAAGTAACCACTGAGTTCTTCAAGTATTCCTTTGAATCCATGAAGACAACCGTGGATGCAAATTTCCATCGGATCACGTGGAACAATCTGTATAAGATGAAGATTAATTTTTTACGTCGGTGTGGTCCCTGCCACGGGGACTCCGATGTCAAAATTAGAGCAATGCCTTTAGGAAAATATTTATTTCTCTATATTTGAAGAGAAAATTCTGAATCAAGAAAGAGAACCTCCAGATGGCTCTGTGTCACGCCCCCGATTTTTAAACAACATAAATTAATAGATTGTCCAAAAAACCAAGGCACGACAATGATACAGTCATAAGGCAGTAAATAAAATAATAACATTCCTCAATATTCTTTCTCTAAAAACGAGGTCCACAATTATAAACCCAAGCCACAATATAAATAAATGAAAATTACATAAACAATCCCCAAATAAATCTCTGACTTAAATATCTGAGCATTTATAACTAAACCCTACATCTGATTACCTAGGAATAATAATAACTCAAAATCTAACAAAAAACGTGTTGAATCCTCAGCTATCGCCACGCAGCTAATACCACCCTTACACTCCAATTAACCCTGATAAGTCTCTGGGGGCTACGCTCATTAAGAACACACCCAAATTTGTAAAACAATACAAAATTCGAGTCAGTATATTAATACTGGTATGAGCAAACTTACAAATCGAGACAATTAAATATCCAAAAAAAATATACATTTCACCTTAAGGAAGACAGGTAGTTCTCATTCAAGATTCGAATGAGCTGTTAGTTTCTTCCCTTAAGGCTAACCTAATACATGCTAAAATAATCCATACACAATTTCATGTTATGATCAATTCAATGGTTTTCTTTATTTGCCTAATTCTTAGCTTCTTTTCCACAATCACACTTTCCTCCTGTGCCAAACACACCTCACCCAAGTGTGTCTCCCCTGCCATCGAAGCCACTCGGAGCGTACATGATCCAAGTGGGGTGCCACATCGAGTGTCATGTCATCTCACCCGAAGTTCGATACCTGGCAAGTATTTCCTAAATACTACACGTACTACCGCATTCACATGGAACGGCGTACCGATATGCAAGCAAGTCAGCATATCCAAAATTTATATCACACGTATACAAGCAAGTCTGTATACTAAATATTTTTTTTCTTTTTCGGAGTTGTGGAAAAGAGCCCAAAATCAACATTTTTAAGAACTACCAAATTTTATCATGTAGACATCGAATTTTAGAAAAATTGTATTTAGCACTATATCCATAAATTTACTAACTATTTATTCTCATATTTCAACATATAAATATTTCTATATTTAAGACCACTAGATGAAAAGTGTGATGCAACAGAGGAAAATAAGTTAATAAAATGACAAATCAATATTAAACACAAACCCAAATCCTCATATACCACATGTAAACTAACATGATGGAAACAGACATGATGTAAACACAATTCCATATCCTGACAACCAAACATGAAATTGACCTTAAAATGTGTCAATCATAATTCAAACAGTAACGTCAACAGTGATTCGAACAGTAACGTCAACAGTGATTCAAACAGTGTCATCAACAATGATTCAAATAGTGATGTCAACAGTGATTCAAACAGTAACGTCAACAGTGATTTAACAATGACATGATTCAAACAGTAACATGATTCAAATAGTGATTTAACCATGACATGATTCAAACAGTGATTTAAGTTTCTATACTACAATTATTTAGGCTGTAAGGAGTGCATCATAGATTGTATACCTAAAAACAACAATAAAATAATGAAATTGAAAATCAAAATCAAGAGTGGAATCATAAATAGAGTTTAACTCACTGTTTTTGCAAGAATCCCCAAAAGTTTGAGCAAATTTCTTCCTTTATCGCCTCCCTTTTTTTTCTACGTAAGTTTTTCTTTTTCTTCTGTGTGTATCCAAAGAGAATATGAGGCTAGGGTTTCTTTAGCTAAGCACAACCATCACTCTTCTCTTACCCACCACCAACCTAAACCTAGGTCTTCAATTAAAATCATAAAATATATAACTAATTGTTATATATTACCAATTAATAAATATTACCCATAAATAAATATTATTAATTCCTAAGATAATAAAATTATATTGGTAAGTGATTTTGGCGGGTATTACAATATACACACCTCAAAAGAATCTCGTCCCGAGATTCGGTAGGATAAGGGTTAGGCGAATAATTCTGGGTGCATATGCTTTACTTTGTCCTCCAACTCCCAGATGACATCATTCTCCTTTTCGCTCCACTGAACTTTGACCAAGTTGGCTTTCTTAAGCCGTAGTTGCTTCACGTCACGATCAATTATTATCACCGGTCCAACTGTATAAGTCAAATCCTCATTAAGTTCAATAGTGGTAGGTTGAACAATCTGAGCTGGGTCTTTCACACATTTCCTCAACATCGAAACATGAATCATCGAAAACTGGGCGACAATGCAAGTTTGTAAGCTAAGTGACCAACACATTCGACAATCTCGAATGACCCAATATACCGCGGGCTCAATTTCCCTTTCTTGTCAAATCTCATCACACCTCGCATGGGAGACACCTTGAGAAAAACTAAATCACCAACCGCAAACACTACACTCTTTTCCTTTTGATTTGCATAGCTTTTCTGTCTACTCTTAGCAGTTTTTATCCTTCCCCGAATAATCTCAATCTTCCCTGCAGTCTCCTTAACAATCTCTGATCCCAACAATACTGTATCACCTACCTCTGCCCAACAACTAGGAGATCTATAGGACCTACCATACAAAGCCTCAAAGGGTGTCATGCCAGTGCTCGATTGATAACTATTATTGTACGAAAAATCCACCAACGGTAAATGATCCTCCCAACTACCACCAAAATCCATGATTCAAGCTCGCAACATATCATCTAATATCTGATTTACCCGCTCAGTCTGCCCATCAGTCTGTGGATGATACGCAGTGCTCATAGCCAAGGTAGTACCTATAGCACGTTGAAAACTTCCCCTAAATGCTGATGTAAACAATGGATCTCAATCTGACACAATGGTAATAGGAACACCATGCAACCTTGCCACTTCTCGGATATACATAGCAGCTAACTTGTCAGTATTACGAAATGCACCAACGGGGATAAAATGTGCATACCTGGTCAAACGGTCAACAATAACCCAAATTGACTCATTACCCCTCCGAGATCTAGGTAAACCATCAACAAAATCCATCGAAATGTGTTCCCACTTCTACATGGGTATTTCTAGAGGCTGCAATAAACCAGACGACCTTTGGTGTTCCGCTTTCACTTGCTGACAAGTGAAACAGTGAGAGACATATTCCCCAACATCTCGTTTCATGCCTTCCCACCAAAAACTTCGTTACAAATCATGATACATCTTCGTACCCTCTCGATGAATAGTAAATTTAGAATGATGAGCCTCATCCATAATCTCCTTCTTTAACGCTGAAATATCCGGTACACAAAGTTTACCATTAAATTGCAATCCTCCGTCTATGTCAACTGACCAATCAGTAGGGCAGTCATCCAACGTATCAACTATCAAATCATTCGTTTTGTTCATGAGAAATGGGTCAGTGTGCTGCACTGAAATGACCCGAGTAATCAGAGTAGGTTTCACTGTCAAATTGCAAACATAAGCTCCTCTAATATGCAGAAAAGTCAAAACATCATGAGCTGCAATAACCTCGAGAATCTTCCACTCTTGTACCATAAGAGCAGTCAACACACTATGTTGCCTGCTAAGGGCATCCGCCACCACATTCCCTTTGCTTGGATGGTAAAGGATTTCAAAATCATAACTACTAATGAACTCCATCCACCTTTGCTACCTCATGTTTAAATCCCGTTGTGAAAATAGATACTTTAAGCTTTTGTGATCAGTAAATAACTCAAATTTATCTCCATACAAATAATGCCTCCATATTTTTAAAGAGAAAACCACTGCTGCTAATTCCAAATCATGTGTAGCATATCGCCTCTCATGAGGCTTTAACTGCCCAGAAGCGTAAGAAACTATTTTCTGATCTTGCATCAAAACACATCCCAAACCTGTTCCCTAGCATCTGTCAACACCACTAACTTCCCGCCACGAGTTGGAATGATTAAAATTAGAGCTGTAGTCAACCTTTGCTTCAACTCTTGAAATGCAATCTCACGGTCCTTAGTCCATATAAACTTGACATCCTTTCGCGTCAGACTCGTCAAAGGTGCTGCAATCAACGAAAATTTCTCAATAAACCTCATGTGATATCCAGCCAATCCTAAGAAACTCTGAATTTCACTGGCATTAGTGGGTTGTTTCCATTCTTGTACCAATGTTCGGCACAGGAGGAGAGTGTGATTGTGGAAAAGAAGCTAAGAATCAGGCAAATAAAGAAAACCATTGAATTGATCATAACATGAAATTGTGCATGGATTACTTTAGCATGTATTAGGTTAGCCTTGAAGGAAGAAACTAACAGCTCATTCGAATCTCGAATGAGAACTACCCGTCTTCCTTAAGGTAAAATGTATATATTTTTTTATATTTAATTGTCTTGATTTGTAAGTTTGATTTTTAAGTTAGAGATTTATTTGGGGATTGATTAATGTAATTTTCATTTATTTATATTGTGGCTTGGGTTTATAATTGTCGACCTCATTTTTAGAGGAAGAATATTGAGGAAGGTTATTATTTTATTTACTGCCTTATGACTGTACCATTTAATTTGTTCATGTCGTGCCTTGGTTTTTTGGACAATCTATTAATTTATGTTGTTAAAAAATCGGGGGCGTGACAGAATGGTATCAGAGCCAGACCCAGCTGAAAGTGTACCAACGAGGACGTTGGGCCCTAAGGAGGGTGGATTGTAATACCCTGAGTGGGCGGGCTCTGAGGCTGATAGGCTACCTTGTGTGGGCGGGCTCTAAGGCTGGCAGCTCCATGTGTGGGCGGGCTCAGGAGGCTGGCAGGCTACCAAGTGTAGGCAGTCTCAGAGGCTGGCAGGCTACCTCGGTGTTATAGTCCCACATCGCCAGGGTGAAGGATGGAGATTTTCTATATATGTATGAGTTTGGATCCACATGACACAACGCATTTTACAGCCGTGCGGGTAGTTAGGTTGAGCCTAGAGCGGACAATATTGTTTCATGTGGATCGGGTCATGACACTTTGTGTTTGGCTATTTATAAAGGCAAAACGAGTAAACTGCTGGTAAATGAGTGAGACACGTGGCAGATTAGTGAGACACGTTTCAAATGAGTGAATTATTTATTCGCAGACGGTTGTATCTTCTCTTTGGTAGTTGTAACTTCTCTCAGGTAGTTGTAACTTTCGTAAATAGTTGTAACCTCCTGTTGGCGGTTGTAACTTCCTGTTTGGAGACACCTCTCCTGCAAGCTTGCGTGCTCAGTTGAGAAATAAATGTTCTGCTGAGAAATAAATGCTCAGTTGGAGTTGCACTGGGCTCAATTGGGTTTTCTCTACTTGTAACTTTCGTGTGCAATATTCGGGCTTCTTGATAATATCCCAAGTCTTTGGGCTTTCGTATCCTATTGGGCTAAGGATTATTTTTGGCCCCCGTAAATGCCCCTTATCTCTTTTGCTTTTGAGCTGACCATTTTTCTTTCCTTCTTACTTAAAAGCAAAGGAGATGTATTTTCAATGATGAGTTTCGCCAAAAATAGAAGTAGAATGCTCATGATCTTGCCGACTTATCTGTCTCTATTGATACAAGTAAAGGATCTGCATGTAGAGACTTTTGCTATTATTGGAATGTAGTTTGCTGAAGACAAAATGATCTGCATATAGAGGTTTTTGTTGCAGATGAAGTGGTCTACAAGATGAGTCATACATAGTCATTTCATAGGAACTTGGACTTTGTCCAAATAGAGGATCATCCTTAGGTTAACAGAACAAGTCTTGTTCCAGCATCCTGGCGATTTGATGTCCCAACCACATATAAATGCCACATATCTTGGTGCTGACATGTTTAAGCATGAGTTGAGGAGTCTTCATTTATTGAAGGACGCGACATTGATCTGCTGGCTGACTTTGTTTCCCCGATTGAGGTGGAAACGAATTCTATTATGAAATTTGCTTAGGCTTGAGCCTTTATAGTTGTCATCGATCGGTAAATTTTATTGAAGGACGCAACACTGATCTGCTAGCTGACTTTGTTTCTGCGATTGAAGAAGGTTTGAGCTTTTATAGTTGTCATCGGTCGGTAGATTTGTTGAAGGACGCGACATTGATTTGCTGACTGACTTTCTCTCCCCGATTGAAAAGGGAATGAATTCTGCTAAAGTTTGAGCCTTTAAAGCTTTTCCCGGGCTCTAGATCAAGTCGTATTGGCTCAATTCTATCGCCTATTTCATGAGCTTTTGACAAACATCTGGGAAGAAGTTGTGCCCCCAACTCTTCGCTGATGAGAATTGAGCTAGCTGCTACATTTGAAATTGCCTTCTTCGATTTGTATGCTGATCTACTCAAGAATTAATCCAAAGTTGCTACTCTACTAGCGAGACTTTGAATTTCTTATAGAGTTGATGGTGACTTCATGTCAAGTAGTGGTCTTCTTTGCTTTTATGATCCCCAAACTTTGTATATGTTTGTTGGTAAACTGGCTTAGAAATATTTTCATTAAGGGCGCAAAAGCTTAATTGGCTTGCTTTTGAGTTTCCAATATGCTAAGTCAGAACTTAACCATAACTTTGAGGGTTTAGAAATTAATCAAAGATTAAAATCTATTTATCTTGGATATTGCATGAAAACATTGTGTGATCTGCTGACCACTTGACAAAAATTAAACAGATTTAAGTAGTCTTGAGTAAGATGCTTCTATGCTCAGTGATTGATTAAATAAATTACCTGCTCATGGAGAGTGTATCCTCTACTGAGGTGTGATCCTCTATTAAGGCATTTTGTTTGTGTGGTTTGCTTACCACTTGACTAAACTTAAATAGATATAAGTAGTGTCAATAGGATGCTTTCATGCATTGAATTACACACTCACGGAGAGTGTCATCCTCTACAAAGGTGTGATCCTCTACTGTGGCATTTTGCTTATGTGGTCTACTGACCACTTGACTAAACTTAAACGGATTTAAGTATTCCTGATAAGATGCTTCTATGCATTGAATTACCCACTCACGAAGAGTGTCATCCTCTACTGAGGCACTTTGCTTGTGTGATCTGCTGACCACTTGACTAAACTT
Organism: Berberis vulgaris; assembly: GCA_963556465.1. Taxonomy (NCBI): domain Eukaryota; kingdom Viridiplantae; phylum Streptophyta; class Magnoliopsida; order Ranunculales; family Berberidaceae; genus Berberis; species Berberis vulgaris. The sequence goes on along the minus strand of OY747136.1, from coordinate 76,273,988 downwards.
AAACGGATTTAAGTAATCATGAGTAAGATGCTTCTATGCATTAAATTACCCACTTATGAAAAGTGTCATCATCTACTGAGGTTTGATCATCCACTGAGGCATTTTGCTTGTGTGGTCTGCTGACCACTTGACTAGACTTAAACGGATTTAAGTAGTCTTGAGTAAGATGCTTTTATGCATTGAATTACCCACTCACGTAGAATGTCATCCTCTACTGAGATGTACATAAATATTTGTATTTCTGAATGTCTTCTGCTGAATGAAATGTAGAATGAATTTTCATATTTCCCTATTTCAACTGAGAAAGGTGTGTTTTCTGATGATAAGAAAAATAATGTATTCTCTGCTGAGGTATATGTAAATATTTGTTCAAATCTTTTCTTTGCATAATCTCTTTTCATTGGTGGAGGTCTCTTTGGCCAATGTTGGTTCTTCTCGTGGAGAATTTGATTGGCCAAAACAGAGAACACTGTATATGTTCTACCGGATGAGGAGTCTCTTGTTGAAGAGATAAAATACAATAAACAGATAAAATACAACCAAGCTTTTCTTACATGTACATTGTATTTTTTTTTCTAAAAAGTTAAAAATGAAAAAGTCAATTTGTCATACAATATGTGATATGCGGGCAGACCCTTCTTGAAAGCTAAGGATGCAATTTGGTCATCATGCCCATTTATGTTCGCCCTTTTTGCCTCGAGTCTTTCGATGAAGTCTCGAAAAGATTTATTTGACTTTTTCATTATGTTGAAGAGGTGGTCGGCGTGTTTTTTTATGGTTCGATAGGATGAATATTCTTTTGTGAAAATAAGGGAGAGCTCTCCAAAGTTATTGATTGACTGAGGGGTCAAAGTGTGGAACCAATCTTGGGCCACTCCTTGTAAAGTAATAGAAAATATTTTGCACAAAAGTGAGTCATTATTTTTTTGCAGAGTCATGACACTTCGAAAATGCTTTAAGTGTCTCTCAGGATCAGAATCTCTTTTGAAAGGAGTAAAGGTTGGTATGGTAAACTTTGCCGATGGAGGATCCCCTTCAATGTCGTTTGTAAAAGGTAAAGTGTTTACCAAGACCACTTCTCTGCGAAGAACATCATCTAGATTTTCTATGACTCACGAGTTCCTCAACTGCTCATTGATAATTTGTGCTATATCATCAGCTTTCAAGGGCCTGAGTGCATCCTGATGATCGGTTGCCTAGTAGGGCAGTCTATGTCGCTCAGCGACATGGCAGTTTCAGGACAAGTTAATATAATGATCCGGATTTGATCCTCTGAGTTGTTCACAACCATTGGGATTTTGTCTTCTGCGCTGACCACTCATATCTGGCATCATCTGTGATCCCAGCCTTGAGTGTACAGTTGCTTGGGAACCCAACCTTGAGAAGAATTTGTTTGAGGCCCGAGCCTAGAGTGCACATTTGTTTGTGGCCCTAATATTGAATTAATGCTTCCAGATGTATTATTTCCCCTTAGTGGATGACTACTTCTGCTCCCATGCATACGGTCTACTGGCAGATGACAATGTGTCTTTTGCCATGGCTGTATACTCACTAATCGTTTTACTATCCGAGTTTGGTCTTCCAATATTTTAGTCAAATTGGCAATCTGACCTGCAATATTTTTTGTTGTGTCATCTTCATTGGGCTTGGTTGTTGGGCAGAAAGTTGCAATTGATGGTCAACCGGTGGTGGCAGATGGTTACGCCCAAACAGTACACGCGATCAATTGCAGTAAAGATTGGGGTGTCGATCCCACGAGGAAGAAGAACTACGCGAAACTAAATTTAAGAAATGCTAGCAATTTTAAAATATGAAATTGAATTTAGTTTAATAAAAATCAAGTTTAGAAAAATCACAAGGTTCCAAGAATCCCTTCTAGATTTCACGCGCCAACTAGTATTGATTCGCTATGATAACTCAATTACGTGTTTCACATCCCAACAACATAATCGGAAAAATGGTCTTTAATGCACCAATATATTCTAATGTAAATGGATTTTAGATTTCACTTTTTCTAGAAAACACAAAGATTTGTCATATATGATATCCTAAATTTACGATATATCCGGAGACAATAACATAATAAAAGACAATCACATATAACTAACCTACCAGAACTAATTGATCTTTAAAATTCCACACATAAGAAAAACATGACTAGACTTACATGGAGAAGAAAAAGACAACCATCAGAATAATAATCTACGAAGAAGTTGATGAAATCTTTGTCACTAAGATAACATAAACTCCTATATTAAATAAAAGTGAAAATCATAAATACCATTATTCATCGTGAAAGCATAAAACTTTCGCCTTGCGTGGAGTTTAGTGACACATGGTGAAGGTGATGACAACAATAGCGGTGTGGAGCTTCATGGCACTATAAATAAGTCATAAGGTTGGTAAGCTAAGGTACGCTACAAATTCCTTTTTTACAGCATTACGCCTTCCTCATAACCCTGTCTGACTTTAGCATCGGAGTGCCATCAGCCACCACAACAGTGGTTCGTGGCTAGCGTGTGTTCTTTGTGCAGGTCAGCAAGTCACCAAGTCAAGGTCAAACAAGGAGTGAAAATCGACTGCATCAGTTTGGCACCGTTCGTGGGGACAACAAAGTTCCTAACCAATCACTAGCATCATATCTCTTCAAAATTCAATAAGATGTGACCACCAGATCACACAACAATGGAGAGTAGAGAGACACGTCAAATGCTCAGACTGGTACTATACCACTTCTTCCAGCGATGCCAACAACACAGGGTAGCAGACTCACGCCCCTGCTACATCAGCAGCAACGACGAATTCCAGGATGAATCTGATATCATCTTATATACAACAACGAAGACGCTCAGATCCATGAAGTAGAAGCCTGACGAGACACTGAGAACATACATCACGCGCTTCAACAATGATTTCATCAATGTTTGCAACAACGCAACAACCGTCACAGCTTTCACCAACGGTCTAAGAAACAGTAAGTTCTATAACTTCTTAACTCTGGACCCACTAGCGAGCATGGCGGACCTAGTGAAAGAAGCACAGAGTTACATTGCCCTAGAGGAGGAACAAACTACCAAGATAAAGGCCGAGTCCGAGGGGAAACCCTCCAATGAGAAGATAAGAGACGAATTAGCAAGCACGATAAACGTACTCCTTGGGGCACATTTTGAGTCTAAACAATCGAACAGGTCCAGAAAAAGAACTCTTAGAGACATGAGGATCCAAGCCATCCGCGGCGACCGATAGAAATCACGCGTCCAGAGACGCGAACCTCCTGTATCGCTAGCCTCTACAAATGAAGACCTTCAGGGCGTCCAATGATGATGATCTCCTTGGCAAGCTGGGAAGTAAGGAGAATCATGGTGGATAAAGGAAGCTCATTGAACGTTCTATTTCTCCGCACGTTCCACAACATGCAACTAAATGAAGGATTCCTAACCCCTAATAGTCATCCAATGATTGATTTCAGCGGCAAAAAAGGCTTTCCGATGGAAAAAATACAACTAACAGTAGTCACGGGAAAGTCACAAAATCAGGAAGTTATGTTTCAAGAGTTCATAGGCCATGGCTACACCAAATGGGAGCAATAGTTTACACTTTGCACCAATACATGAAGTACCCAGTCAGCCAAACATTCGATACCATACGAGGCGACCATGCAGTCGCCAAAAAATGTCAGTACGTGACCCCACAACAACCGGGTAATTTTCAATTGGCGACTAGTCCCACGGCCAAGATGTCTCTTAATTTTACCAAAAAATGAGATAAGGCAACCAATCCAAAATGACAAAGCTCCAGTAAGCCGCAGGGGAAGACCCAACGTTGGTCAATCGGAAGAAGAAACCGTCATGGTTTACCTCGACAGTCCTCTCAACAATAGGGTTATTCAAATAGGTTCCCACTTGAGTAAATAATTGGCGAAATAGTTGACAAAGCTACTACAACGAAACCAGGATGTCTTCGCGTGGACCATGCGAGACATGGTGGGAATTGATCCGTCAGTAATCACTCATCGCATATAGGTGGACCCCACGAGGAAAACCACACGGCAGAAGAAAAAGCCCGTGGCACTTGAAAGAAATAAGATCATAAACGAGATGTTCTGAGCCTGACTGGGAGGCTGGCAGTACTCAATAGGTATATATCTAGATCATCCGACAAATTCCTTCATTTCTTCAAAATACTGAGAGGCAGCAAAGGATTTTCCTGGGACAAAGAGTGTGGGCAAGCCTTCTAGAACTTGAAGGCATACATGGGGAGCCTCGAACTGCTTTCAAAACCGGCGAAACGGGAAATGCTTTACTTATACTTGTCTATTTCCAAGCATGCCGTCAGCTCATCCTTTGTATGAGACGACTGGGGAATCCAAAGACCAATGTACTATGCCAGCAAGACCTTCGTGGTAGTAGAGGCACACTACCCAGACCTGGAGAAGTTGGCCCTAGCACTGGTTGTGTCCTCGAGGAAATTGAAGCCTTATTTTCAGGCTCACTCTATAACAGTTCTAACCAAGCACCTGCTCTACACAGTACTGCACAAGCTACAGTTATCCGACAGGATTGTGAAATGATGGTCAGTAGAACTCGGACAGTTTGACATAAGTTATGCCCCAAGAACTGCCATCAAAGCCTAAGCGTTGGCAGACTTCATCGCCGAATTCATCGGCAGAGAAGAACCAAGGACAAACCTTCAAGCCCAAGATTCAAGCATTCAAGGATGGACCTTGCGTTGCAATGGGTCATCAACAGGAAAAGCAAGCAGAACTGGAATCACGCTCTGCTTTCCAAGTGGCTTCACTCTCAAAAAAATTGTCAGATTCAGCTTCCCCGCCTCAAACAACGAAGCCGAATATGAGACCCTCATGTCCGGCCTAAAACTAACCAAGGGGATTGGGATAGATCACCTAACGGCATATAGCGACTCAAGGCTGGTATCCAACCAGGTCAAATAAGAATTCAACAGCAAATACCCCCACATGATAGCTTACCGCGAAAAGGTACTCCATGCAATAAGTGGGTTCACAAGGTTCGAGCTCTTACAATGCCTCTGAGATCACAATAAAAAAGCTGATGTGCTAGCCAATGAAGCCTCAGCCCCAGCTGAAGTCTCAAACGGTCTCATCGAATATCAAGAGCAATGAAGACTCGACGAAGAAGAACCCAGAGATGTTTGTGCTACAAACGCAGTGATGAGTTGGATGACTCCAACTCTCGAATATATCGAAAGTGGAGCCCTGCCGTCCAAGAAGGTCGAAGCCAGAAGACTCAGAAACATAGTAGCACGATATACTCTCCTAAACAACAAGTTATACAGGAGATCAGCGATCGGACCCCTGCTCCGATGCATGTCCCCTCTGGAGGCAGATCAGGTCCTAAGAAGGATCCACGATGGGATATGCCAAAATCATCCGAGCAGGAGAACCCTCGCCCACAATGCTTTAACACTAGGTTACTATTGGCCGACGATGCAATGAGGCACAACAGATGTCATCCGTAAATGTGACAAATGTCAGAGGTTCACATCATACACGCACATGCTTGCCAAGCCACTGACACCGATGACTAGTCCTTGGCCATTCGCACAATGGGGGATGGACATCGTCGGACCGCTCCCAGCATCAACCGGTAAAAAGTTTCTTCTTGTGGCAATCGACTGCTTCACCAACTGAGTCGAAGCAGAGCCCCTATCCAAGATAGGGCAGATCCAAATAGAGAAGTTCATATAAGCAACCATCGTCTACAGATTTGGCATCCCCAAAGTATTGGTTAGTGATAACAGAACTCAATTCGAAAGTATCAAGGTTAGAAAACTATGTAAAATTCTAAACATCAGTCACCGCTTCTCCTCGCAAGGGCACCCATAAGCCAACGGCCAAGCGAAGGTTACCAACCGAACAATCTTGGAGTCGATCAAAAGAAAACTTGTCGTAGCAAAGGGTAAGTGGGTTTCAAAGCTACCAGGAATACTCTAGGCGTATCGGACAACCAAAAGAATACCTACCAGATAAATGCCCTTCGCCCTAACCTATGGGTCAAAATCCATGGTACCGTTAGAGCTCGAAATGCCCACCTTCCGAATGGAAGAGTTCAAAGCAGATGATAATGATCAAGCTTGCGCGTCGGACTAGACCTCCTCGAGGAAAAGCGAGACTTAGCCTCCTCTAAGATAGTTGTCTACCAACAATGAATAGCGCAATACTACAACAAGAAGATCAAGCCACGCGAATTTGGAATGGGGGACTGGGTACTCAAAAAAACCCAGCAGAACACCAAAGAAATGGGAACAGGAAAGTTGAACCCGAATCAGGAAGGACCCTATAAGGTGACCAAGGTCAACAGGCCGGGGACATACTGGTTGTAAGACATAAACGGTGACAAACTTAAACAACCATGGAATGTAGAGCACCTCAAAAAAAAAATTTCAATAAAAATATTTGCTTTTACTAAACTTTCACTTCTGTATGTTACAACCAACGCAACCTCCAACCATCCCGCCATGGCCAGATCCGAAAGATCATGTCGCGCCTGCGCGTGGATGACGATGGCTTAGGAAGTGGGAGTCTAGTTAGCGCTCTTACACTTGATGATGATGACTCGCCAAGGGATCATTGCTTTCCTACAGATAATGATCGTCGAACTTACCAGGTAAGCTTAGTCACTTCACGACTGATGACACTGGATTCTAGTGCCCGACGCCTAATTTGTTGCACACGGATGACGATAGCCTAGGAAGTGGGAGTCTAGTCAGCGTTCTTACGCCTGATGACGATGACTCGCTAAGGGAGCATTGCGCTCTTACAGACAATGATCGCCAAACTTACCAGGTAAGCTTATTTAGTTCGCGACTGATGATGACGACTTCTGATGCCCGACGCCTAGCCCGCTGCGCGCGGATGACGACGACCTAGGAAGTGGGAGCCTAGTCAGTGCTCTTACGCCTGATGATGATGACTCACCAAGGGATCATTGCTCTCCTATATACAATGATCGCCGAACTTAGCAGGTAAGTTTTGTTAGTTCGCAACTGATGACGACGACTTCTGGTGCACGATGCCTAGTCCACGGCGTGCGGATGACGACGACCTAGGAAGTAGGAGTCTAGTCAGCGCTCTTACGCCTGATGAATGCGATTAGCCAAGGGATCATTGCTTTCCTACAGATAATGATCGCCAAACTTACCAAGTAAGCTTAGTCAGTTCGAGACTGATGACGACGGCTTCTGGTGCCCGACGCTAGTCCGCTGTGCAAGGATGACAACGACCTCAGCGCTCTTAAGTCTGATGACGATGACTCGCTAAGGGATCATTGCTCTCCTACAGACAATGATCGCCAAACTTACCTGGTAAGCTTAGTCGGTTCACGACTGAAGACGACAGCCTAGTGCCCGACGCCTAGTCCATTGCGCGTGGATGATGACGGCTTAGAAAGTGGGAGCCTAGTCAGTGCACTTATGCCTGATGATGATGAATCGCCAAGGGATCATTGCTCTCCTACAGAAATGATCGTCGAACTTACCAAGTAAGCTTAGTCAGTTCGCGGCTGACGACGACGGCTTCAGGTGTCCAATGCCTAGTCCGCTGGGCGTGGATGACGATGGCTTAGGAAGTGGGAGTCTAGTCAGCACTCTTACGCCTTATGACAATGACTCGCTAAGGGATCATTGTTCTCCTACAAACAATGATCGTCGAACTTACCAGGTAAGCTTAGTCAGTTCGCGACTGATGTCGACGACTTCTGGTGCCCAACTCCTAGTCCGCTGCACACGGATGACGACAGCCTAGTAAGTGGGAGTCTAGTCAGCGCTCTTACGCCTGATGATGATGACTCGCCAAGGGATCATTGCTATTCTACAAACAATGACCGCCGAATCCGATCAGGTAAGCCTAGTCGGTGACAACTGATGACGACAGCTTCTGATCAACGACTGAATCGGTAGCTGGCTTTGCGCAAGGATAGATGATTTGGAAGGTGGAAGCCTAGTCATCGAACTTAATCACAACCCAATCAGTGCTCTTGCGCCTAACCACGACGACTTGCCAAACAACCAACAACCTCCGAAACGCACCATGTAAGTCAGTTCCTACTAACAACGCCATCTTTTGGAGCATCCCAGCACCTAGTCCGCTGAGCACAGACAACGATTGCTTAGGGAGTAAGAGTGTATTCAGCAGTTACACAACTCGTGGCGGTGACTTGTTAGGGACCATTATGGATCACCTATGATCAAGGGTGGCCAAGAACTGTAATTTTTTATGCGACTCAACTGATAATACAGACCATCTGCCAGCATGCAGGGCCCAAAAGTACTAATTCCATGGCCCGCAACGTGGGTTGGAAGCTTCTAAAGAGGACACAATGGCATGACAATACAAAAAAAAAAAAAGCAAAGTTACAAAATGTGACTTTCATTGAAAATTATGTCTTGTCTCGATAAGGACATTACAACTACTCTTGAACATAAGAAGGCAAAACAGCTTCCTCAGCAACCCGTCTCAAAGGACCAGGACTTTCTTCCTGTGTGATAGCCCCAAAAGTGGCCTTCCTATAATAAGCGAAGTCGAGGTCAAAATCAGGGCATTCTTCTCTGATAAGCTGTAGAAGCTCTGACTTGCCCAGCACGGCCTCAGACGAAATATGCAGCTTCCATTCTGAGACCCCAAAATCCATCGCATCTACCAATGTGGCATAGTGCGAATGCTCTTCCGCCAACAAGCGTTTTGCTTCATGAACGCAGTGAAGTCCGTCAGCAACCTCTGACTCAAGTTGTCGTCGCATAACAACCCATTCAGCCTCGACTCACTTTCTTTTAGCAATCTGAGCCTGCAGATCGGACGGCCATTTGCCAACAGTGCCTTCTAAGCACCCTAACTCAACACGGGCCCGCCCCAGTTCCACTCAGGTTACAACTAGGTCGCTTCGATTAACTTTAGTTGAGCCTTTACTGCTAACAATTCCACTTCAGATGTTGACGTGGCAGTCTGCATGGCTCCTAAGTCCGCAATAGCACTGGAATCCTGCAGTTGACCAGTCAAGGAATCCACTCAATAAAGAGCATTCGAATGCGACACCTGCAGGTCTGTGAAAGCCTTCTCCAAAGAAATAACTCTCCAGTGAGCATCATGGTGCAGCACAACAGAACCATGTGACTTAGTAACGCGAGCCTCCGCCAAGGACCCATGGCGACTCAAAACGTCGACCCCTGGCCCAGTACGCTCCCCCTCTAAGTCAACAAGGGGGATAACAAGATCCAGCGAGAGACGCGGATCCTATGAGACCACTTCCTGAACTGATGAAGATAACTCATGCCTCACCGCAGCCGCTTCCTTATCTGGCAAAGATGGCGACTCAGCAGGAGAAGCAGCATGATTGGTGGGCCACGTCTTCTTGAGAAGAACAATAAGAGGCACACCCACCTCGACACAGCCAGCCTAGTCGGGCTAGGCATAGCTAGGCTCCTTCTCTTCGAACGACGACCCCCGACCCTTTCAGTCGGTGAACTAGGTGCAGCAAGAACATCATGGGAGCACCGAAATAACCCACTCTGTACGACGTTACCTGGCATCATGACCTCCTTGACAGACATTAATGGGAGTTCATTAAAGTCCCTCTCTATCCGCTCTTCCTCTTCAGTAAGGATCAGGGTCGCAAACTCCCCTTAAAAATGGAACAACATATTGAGTGAGCATTACATTCAGGAGTGAGAGGATAAGACATCAACAAAGAACATACTAAGGTCAAACTGGAAGTATTACGTCCTCCAAGCTTTAAGTATGAGGAATTCACAAAAGCCAGGAACCAATACTTTTGCCAAGGCTCAATGTCATCTGCTACCGAACGCAAGCAAGCAGGGTTGTTCAGTATGCAATGCCCTTAGAATCCAACCGAGCGGCAGTCAGACGATGAACTATCATCGGGGTCAAACGAAGGCCAACATCGTACACTCTGAGAAGGATCGCAATCAAAATCCCAAACCCGCTCAAGGCCAATTGAGCAGGAGGCGTACAGAGAGAAAATAAGAAACGCCAAACGTCGTCATGCACTGGGAACCGGAGTCCAGATTCATACATGCCCCGGTGCAACCCTATATACCCCTGAGGAGGTGAAGATGGAGCCCTAGTTGCAAATGCAGGGACGATTTCCAGATTCTGAGGACCATGGTATAGGCTCCGAAGCCTGATTAACTCGATTTCATCAACCAAGCTATTCTCAAAAAGCTTGAGACAAGTATAAGACAACTACTGTTTCGGAGTAAGTTCAACATTATCCGCCATCGATGGAAAGGCCAAATCAAGTTTTACAGAAGCACAATCACACAAAAGAAAAGACCTAAGAAGAAACAAAAGAGATCTTCCTTGAAACAATGACTATTTATAGATAATGTAAGTCGTACCTCTTCCCCTTGAGCAATCGCGTAACCAATAATGCTATGCGCCGCTCGAGACAACACTTTGGGTTCAATCATCATGATGGTACAGTTACTTTTCAGAGATTCAGTGGACCAACTAGATGTTCCACTAACTCGGGGGGAGCAGCTAATGATATACCGAAATGCCATCTCTCCTACACCGTACACGTGTCACGATAATCTCAAGGAATAACAAGCCCAAGCGTCAGCCCAACACTGATCCGGCCCAAGTGGCACCAAGCTCGCACAGCGCAATCCGCTAGACGAACCAAAATTACTGCAGCCTACTAAGCCCACACGTTTTAGCAATTACACTTATATTAAATATGTCCACACTCGCGAATATCGAAGTATGATCAATAGCTTAAAATATCTATTGCTAGTAGGACATATATAGCTTTTTGTTTTGGAGCATGTACACATTGCCAGGCAAATCCAATGGAATCTCACTTATTAACTATAAAACGAATCATTAGATACGTGGGAGGCACTTTGGATCAGTGTAGTCAAAGCGAACCAAACTGAGAAGTGATGCGAAGCGGTGACAACACACTTTGCTTTTGCCAAAACGAAAAGGTGAGGGAAAGCAAAATTTTTATCTTTTTATTTTTACAATAAAAGTTTTGGTAATGAGATATTATTAAAATTACATATTTTTATAATAGATATTGGTTCCAATTTTCACATACTCTAAAGTCTAGACAAAGATCTTCATTACATTTTATTTTTATTTTTTTATTTTTTTATTCTTTTTAGTAGTTTCTTTCAAAGTACCAGCATACAACTATATTTCTTTTGCTACAGAGTATACTAATATAGGAAGATTTCTGTTAAAATTGTTAGTTACTTAGATATCTTCAAATAAATTTAAAATTGTTTACTTTTTATTTTTTGTTACTTTGATTAGGTGATTGAATTGATTGAGGATTATGTATGAAACTTTAATCATTAATATAATGCAAATTTGCAGGGAATTACATACTTAATTATCATTAATATAACATTATGCCTAATATAAGTAAAATGCAGGTATTTGTATTTTACATAATTTTATTACGTTCATAAAGCGCTCACTTCACTTTTCGCTTAAAGCCATAAGAAGGGTCCTCGCTTCAATGCTTTGACTACTTTGTTTTGGAATATGGCATATGGTATTCCTTAGACATGAATGTTGAATTAGTCGACTACTCTAACGTTGATTGGGTTGGTGATGCAGACGACAACAAAAGTAAATAATAAGGACGTTTTTATGTTGGAAAACAATATTGTTAATTGGCAAAACCAGAAATAACTCATTGTCCATGGTTGAAGCTGGGTTTATTACAGTTGATAGTTGTACTCCACTTTTGTGGATGAACCAAATGTTTTTATATGCACTTCTGCAAAGCACCATGATCATCTTCTATGATAACTTGGTGTCATTGACATAACAAAAAATCATGTCTAGCATTCATGAACAAAACATATTGATATACAATACCTTTTGATTTGTGACCTAGTACATGAAAGTGCACGGTATATTGTATTACTCACAAAGAGTGCACTAGCACTAGGCTAATATCTACTAGAAAGGGTGATTAGTTATTTTTCAAAAATCGAATTTGTTTTGAAAAACAAACGGAAGTATTCGACTTCAAAATTCTTCGCATAAATGTATTGAAGGTTTATATTATGACTTAAGTCAATACCACAAGATTCAAAAGTTTAATTGATTCACTTGGAAGTGAACACTAAGTTAAAAACCTCTTGCAAAATCCCCAATGAATATCTAACCATGCGAGTTGAACATACAAGCAATATAACAATGTAAAGACAATTTAACTAAGCATTCAGGATAAAGTAAACAGTCATGGATAGAAGAAAGCAAACCAGAAAAATAACATCAATATGAAGAGGTTCACCTAAGCTAGAATTTGATTGGCTCCGACCAGTTACTTCTTTAGTGGAAAGGACTCGTAAGCCTCAAGACTTTATTACTTGATCAAAAGAAAACTCTAGCTCAATCAATGTTTCACAACCTCGCAAGGTCTAATCGTCACGTTTCTATGAGACTTACAACACAAATAAAGTGTTTTTCTCTAAGAGTTTTACAAACACCTTGGAGATCACGTGGGATGCACCACAACCAAGTCTTACGGACGTCTGCTTGGATTTTGAAGATACAACTTGGTCTTATATTCGTGTTCCGCGAGACTTATATAATAGGTAAGGATCACACCATCATTGAATGCAACACAAACAAGTCTTATCACATGTTTGGGATCTCTTGTGACATTTACTCATAGGAATCCACTCCATGGATTCAACAACCTACATGGGGTGAAGATGAGTTTAGGCAAAACTAACACTCAAATGTTTTTCTATTCTGGTAAACTCGTATGTCGGTTAGAGAGGCTCAAAAGCTCTTTTTCATTCACTCCCTCACTCAATGAAAGATAAAAACTTCACTCAAGGATGAGATGAAGTTGTTTAAGGCTCAACAGCTCTCCAAATTATGCATATACCAATACAAAGCTACCTTCAACTCTTATTCCTCACTTCTCTTTAGATTACCAAATAGCTCATGAAAAGAGGAAGGGTTTTCTTCCTAAAACACCATTGATCTCTCATAAAGGATATGAGATTTTGAGTAGTGAATGAAGCTCTCAAAGGGAAGGCCAAAGGGAAAAAGTTTCAACACGATAGAACATGAGAAATATTTTGATATGGATCTCGATTCCTATTTATATAACCAATAGTCTTGACATAGTGAAGTCAACTTCGTTGTCTCCACCATCTGCTTTTTATAACGGATAAAATCAAAATGACTCTCTATTAAAAACGACCAATCAAGTAGTGAATTCGACTTTCCCTGCCTCGAACTAGTTTTTAAAAATAATATTCAAGAGATTATTCATTATCAAATTGAATGAAACTCAAAATCAAACTTTGAAATTTGGTTCCTACTGATTTTTGCCCCTAAAATCAAACATTGAAATTTGGTTCATACTCATTTTTGCTCCTAAAATCAAACTTTGGAATTTGGTTCCTACTCAATTTTGCCCTTAAATTGCTTTGGACGCTTCATTTTAATTTTGCCCACATATAAGCTATTTTTGTCTTTCCTTGGTCTTCTTAGTTTTGACTTGTCTTCATGAGTTGACTCCAATCTTCTTTTCTTTTGACAATGTTCATCATGAATTAGATATCATTGAATTAATTTTACAAAACATAGACTTAATCTCAGTCAATCATTATATGATTTATAAATTTCATTGTATATGTTTACAATGTTTTGACATAATTTGCAATTACATTTTCAATCTCCCCCTTGTAAACTTATGACAAAACAAGTATATTTTGTAAGCCACATTACAATCTCTTAAACCCAAAGTCCAATTTAATAGATCATTCAATTTCACCAACCAAAGTGTAACTGATGAATTTGATACCACTCGTCGGGATGTTGATGGTGGATAATTGTCTGATGCCAATGAACATTATTCGGATATCTATTTCTTCATTCATCTGATACAAAATGAGACTTTTCAATATCTGCTGATATTTCAGACTTATCAGTATGATCTTTAATTCTTTGGACTTGCAAATAATAACAAAGAAACTTTTTATACATAGAGTGAAATGAGTAACATTTGTTTCATATAATCATTTTTCTCCCCCTATACGTGATACCAACTAATATGACAAAAATGATACTAATTAAAATATTTAGTTTGTAACAAGTTTATGATACCAAAAGATAAAATCAGATATCAGAAAATAGCTCTCCTAAAATATGTGCACCTTAGCAACTTGATAAAGTGTGTTTCAAAGTCTAGGCTCATTAGTCAACGATAATGATATATAATGATTTCCCATAACAGACTCGATATCAAATTTTGTTAATTCAAATATTGTGATGTTTAAAACGATTCCTGCAATAAACACAATATCATTATGTGACTTTAAAAATATACATTCATTCTCACCTTTTTCATATAGAACAAAGGTAAAAAAATTCCATTTTTTTCTAAAGAAAAAATATACTTCTCTCCAAATTTTGCAAAAAAATTGAAAATTATGAAATAAAAAATCAATATTGAAGCACATAAAGTTTAAATAAACATATCCATTGATAGATGGAGACTGAAGCAAAATACATCAATGTATTAAAGCAAATACATAAATAGACAACAAAACACATTACAAAGAATAACATCACAGAATAAGAGAAATAACATAGCAAAGGGATAGATAAAATATTACTTTACAAATTAACAACTTCATCATAATCTGTCTATTTGGGGGTAAGAAATGAGGAAACAAACATTTGTGAAACTCAAGGACCTGAGATAGTTGTGTAGACAAATTATGCACCGGATCTTGTAGACTTCAACTCAATTCAGGTGTCCTACAACATCAGACGTGAATGGATGCACCAATAGGAATTGGGTTCAAAAGATCCATCACGAGATGACGACAATTAATGGAGTTTGGAAGAAGCTTCATGATCAAAGAACTATAAGTTGGACCATGAGAAGAAACACTCATAGACTCAACTATCAAGTTCCAAATGACCAAAGGATGATAGATTGCACTTCCTTGCATAACTTTTCAAATAAGATATGTTTTGTAGTGGATCATCAAGGAAGGGTCTTGGTCAGAACAAAATAAAAATACTAAAGAGAATATGATGTACGATACTAAATGATGAAAGACGATACTTATCAAATTTGTATGAACAAAAGATAATTTCATCACGAGAGATACCCGAAAGTCCAAGAAGTCCATGAATTCTTGGTATTCATCATGCCATATATCACAAGGATGGCAAAAAAAAACTTAAAGCTTTATCCTCAAAACCAGGTTTTTGAGCAATGAACCTCTGAGTAGCCTCAATGGTGCATCCATTCATGCAAATAAAAAAGGAGAAATAATCCATGTCCATATCATGCATGTTAGAATAAAATTAGTAAACCAATGACATATTACATCTTAAAGCTTACCAATGACAGCTTCGAAGAGGTATTCAACCATGACGGGACATTCAACAATGATATGTTGGTGCGAATAGATTCGCTCAAATTGACGACAACACACTTGGTTGTAAAAGAAAATAGGCTCGATGAGGGTGTCATAGTGTTGAATCTCCATCAAACCTTGAACTCTACAAAAGGAAGGAAGACGATCCCCTTAGATTGAAGAAATTGCGAGTCATGGCGAAGCAACAAGTCTCAAAACACACAAGAAATGTGAAGAAGTTTCACAAAAATGAGAAAAGAAACTTCAAGAATCAAACCCAAAATTTATTTATCTATGGAGAAGTAAAGAACACAACTACGTCATACCTTAATAGTTTATAAAGATGTGAATATGCATATAAAATGAAGTTTCTTCTCTCTTTACTTTAGATAAATAAATAGCTCGCGAAGAAATGAGGGTTTTTTTTTTCTAAAACACCATGGATCTCTCACAAAGGATATAGGTTTTGAGTGGGTGAATGGATATCTCAGAAGGAAGGCCAAAGGGAAAAGGCTTAACTGATTTGAACAAAGTAAAAATGAGAGAGTTGAGAGATGATCCAAATAGATGGATCTCAGTTCCTATTTATAGAACCAGACTAGTCATAGTAAAGTCGACTTTACTGTCTCCACCACCTACTTTTCTGAACGGCTCTCTGCTTAAATGACTTGTTAAGGGGTGAAGTCGACTTTGCATACTCGAACAACCTTTTTTAAACAAAAGTTTCTCCTTTGTCACATGACTATGTACTTAACATGGACGTCTCCTTTTGGCACATGGGGTTGTGTAGAGAGAATATCCATTTTCAATAGGTGAAGGAAACTCAAATTCAAACTTTGAAATTAGTTTCCTACTCATTTTTGCTTCCAAATAGCTTTCACACTTCATTTGAATTTTGGTCATCCATATGCTATTTTTGGCTTGCCTTGGTCTTCATTTCTTTGACTTGTCTTCATGAGTTATCTTCAATCTTCTTGACCTTTGATGATGGTCCTCATGAATTAGATATCATTGAAATGATCTTTACAAAGTATAGACCTAATCCCAATCACTTGATATGTGATTTATAGTTCATCGTATATTTTTACATTATTTTGGCATAATTCAGAAATACATTATTGATATCGATTTAATGGACATTGAGAGGTTTAGGGGTATTATTGGATAACGATCCAAAGCTCATGCTCATGTGAATTTTCCCTATTCTCTCTGATTAATCCATGTAGGAAAGCAGGGTAGTTGAATCCCTGATTAATCGGTATCAGATAAGAGGGAAATTTAATGTTTTAGAAATTTGTTGGCAACTCAGATTATAGATATCAATAAAAATCAATCAACTCGGCCGAGTTAATTCGTCGACTTGGTTTGTTTGTTTGTTTGTTTGTTTTTGTGTGGATGGTTTGTCATCCCTCTTTCGTTTTCATGTTTCACCCCAAAACCCTATTGACCTAGAAAAACATCAAAGTAGAATGAAAGAGATTGAGAGAGGATAAGAGGTTGAGGGATAATGGTTGAAAGAGAAGAAGGCAGAACCTACCTAGCGTTGGCAAGAGGCGAGCATGGACTAGTAGAGAAGACGATTGAGAGAGGAGAAGATCCGTTGGTTGTTTAGATATATTGTCTACTGACTGGTTGTTGTTATTTTGAATAGTTGGCATTACTGTTGTTTCGAGCATGTGTTGTTCTATTGTTGTTGATCCATCGTTGTTGCTCGCTTGTTTTTGTTTGTTGCTACTCTTGTCTCCAATCTCCATTAGTCAATAGTAATTGTATTGGAGATGTTTGGGATATTTTTTTGCTATTACAGTTATAACTTTTTTTTACAATGGTAATGCTCATTTATATTATCATATGCATTGAAATTTTGAATTTCTAATATTACTTTTGCTAATTTAAGCGTTCATAGGAGTGGATATAAAAAAATATCATTGATATGTATTGTCCGAGTTCTTTCGAGAACTTCTTGAGTGATCTATTAACTCGGTATTCGATCCTCTACCGAGTCATTATAGAGTATTGAGTAAATTACCCAGTGTGAAAGGTTAAATTCTTAACATTAATGTTCCACATATATGCATTAAAATCTTGGACAAATCTCTATTTTCATCTAGCATGATTACAAAAAATCGATCAACATTAGGATACTCAACTAAAAGAATTACCTCATAGTTTCCACCACACACCATTTCAACACGACGTTCCAACATATGCATTCGTTTGTGAAAGAATTTCTCAAAATCCTTTTTAGCTGCTTTCACTCGAAATCTACCAGATGCAAGCATGACATTGTCAATGACGTTGTTTAGCCAAGGTTACATCATGACATCTTTTCTTTCTGTTTGTGGGAGAGGTGGAGATAGTAGCTAGTCATATTGGGTGCTTGTACTTGTTCTTCCACCTCTTCATCTTCATCATCAATCCAACCCTCGCAAGCTTTCGCCACGAGCGCATTCGAAGATCTTAATTTTCTCTTCTATTTATTTCTCTCTTATTCTAGGTTTTTCTTGAAATTCCTTGTTATGGAGTGAGTAGATTAGGGCAACAATGAATTCAAGTTTTTTTTTTTTTTTATCTTTGAAGTCTCCCATTAAAGCTTTATCATTTTTTTAGGAGAAGCGTTTATAAATGAAATATTTGTGAGTAGAAATTTTTATAATAGCAAGTCAAACCATTAATATCTCTAAATTAATACCCCAATAATTAATAACCTCTGACACTAAACAAAATTTCATCAAAACCGACCATGTTCTATAGACATAATTTAATATTTCTATTATCTAATAATTAATACAAAAATATAAAAAAATTAATTAACAGAATCATGTTCCTTAGAAAACCATCTACCTAGAGTGGTAAGTTTCTTCCTGGTTGCCCTGATCTCGAACTATATACCTCGGAGTACCTTATAAGCTACAACATGGGTGAGATGTGAAAGGTCAAGAAGAGAGATACTTTAGTGAAGGACACGTAATTTATCTTTGTTAGACAAAAAGGGGTCATCATCCATATCTTCTTCGATTTTCTCTTCATGATAGTCTTATGACGATGCAATTGCTATGAGATCTTCATCCGGTATTTCCTCATGGGCAATTTGTTGCTCATTTTCCGGATTTAAGAGGGCATTAATAGACATTGGATGATGAATTGGAAGTTGGTCAATGAAAGTTGCAAGTTCTTGTTCTATTGCCTGTTCCTCTGGACTCTCTTCAATTTCTTGATTTTCCTCTTCAAAGAGACATGTGTGCTTAAAGCAATTGGCTATTGTTGCGTTGGAAATGTTGTTCAACGCTGTTTTAGCCCATTTTTGGTTGTTAATTGATCGATCATGTAGATGTTTGCTTTTTGTCGTTCATCTTTATAATTTGCATTTTGGAGACTTTCTAAACCTAGAGTAGTGGCATATTTTTTTAAGTAGATATGTTCTACAAATTAATAAACTCCGCTAATTAATAAATTATTATGCAATGGATCATATTAATTTAGAGAAGTCAAACTATATTGCAATGTCTACGAAATAGAGGCTTAGAAAATTCCATATCGTTCTGGATCAGAACTTAGGCACGTGATGTGATCTTTGAGGCACTTTTACTTGGGTATCATTTGAAGAACTTGAAAGGTAGTTTGTTCAATTTTCACAAACTCCGTCTTGGTGGAGGAGAATCCAAATTATAGCCAAGACTCATTTTGCTTTAAAATTTCAACATTTTGTTGTTTTTTGGAAATCCAATTGTGAAAGCTTGTAATTTTGAAACATTGGACTCAATGTCTTCTAAAACAACATCAAATTCTTCTTCCAGAACTTTTTTTTTTCAAAAGAGAAGATGTTTCACTTTATCAAAATCTAATTTTATTTACTAACTCGTTTTTAACATAAAACCTCAATTATTTTTCTTTTTCAAAATGTTCCTCTAAGGGGCTTGACTCAATTGAAGGTCTTTCTCAAGGCTAAAAGAGTTGGAAGAGTATGTTTTTTTTTTTTTTTTTTTTTTTCCCCTTTTTGCAAATTTTTTAAATCACAAATCTCGTTTTCATTTTCTTGTTCGTTATTATTTATCTTTAAAGCAGTGCCACCAACGCTTCAAACCCGTCCTTGCTATATTGCTAATATGCTAGGCATTCATTGAGTGCACTCTAAACTACAGTAAGCACTTATTGAATACACTTGAAATTTGTTCCCTGCCATAGATATGCACTTTGAGATGCATAGCATATATAATCAATGTCTACCATCCACTTCCAGGTTTTAGCTTGTTCAAACATGTGCCAACCATACTTATCATGGCAAGAATTCTAGTAAATGCACTTTGCCTACCATCACCAACAAGGTTTATACTCATCAAACATTTTGAATTAGTTCTTCACCACCTTGACAGTTAGAATTTGAAAAAAATTTTGAAAAATCTAAGAAACGTATTGTAGAGAAGAATGGTTAAAGATTCAGCAGGAGGAATCATTGAAGGAGTACAAAATCGAGGGAGATCATAGCATTTTTAAATTTAGATGAGTGTGCTGGAGGAGTAGTTGAACTGTTGAAGGAAACGTTGATGGAGAGAATCAAGTGAGGTTGTTAACTTCAACTAAAAGCCTAATGATGATTGTGTCTTGTAACACAAAACAAAAGACCAATTTCTTATAATAAAAAATTTAATGATAATTTTTTTTTTGTAGTTTATACTATATATTATTTACCTATGTATCTTTTAAAAATATATATATTCATAAATAGTTTGCCAAAATAACACTTAGGCGTCGCTTCGTACACGGTAAAATAATGTATAATCAAAAGCTAACAACGGTTACATAAATTGGGTGCTTGGTTGACTTTACGGAAAATATTTATTGGAATTTGAATTCAAGACCTCTGCATCTCCTACTTATAAAATTTTGCAAAACTTTGCGGGACAAAATCTCCCGCATTACTTTGCAAAACTCTCATCATCTCCTCAGTACTCACAACTCCTTCATAAACACTCCAACCACCACCACCACCTTCACAACAACAATCGTCACTACTACCACGACCACCATACCATAACCATCGAAACCATTACCACACCACTACCGCCATCTCTGCTGCCACCTCCACCATTACCACAACATAATCACCACAACCAACACCACTTCACTATTACTACCATAACCGCCACTATAGCATGCCACTACCACAACTACCATAACATAGCAACCACCACCAGCACTTCCACAACCACCACCAACATAGCCACCATTAGTACTACCACCACCGCCGCGGTCGCCACCACCATAACAAAACCATAACCATCGCCACAACCACCACTACCACCACCAACTTCACTAGTACCACCATAACTGTCGTTGTCGTACAACCACTATTACCACCACAATTACCACCACCTTTATTACTACCCACAACCACCATAGCCATTGCAGCCATCACCACCACAACAACCACCACCATCACTATCCATATTCGCAATCACCATCACCACAATCACAGTCACTGCCACCATGATCATGCCTCAATTACTACTACCATCATCAACACCACCCACGATCATTTGTTGGATTTGCATTGATTTTCTTTAGTTGCTACCAAGTGTCCGTAAATAATGCATTTTGCAAATTGATGCAATGCATTATTTTACAGTATACTAAGCGAAGCTTTAATGTAAAATGTCATTGCTCCTAAAGAGCTTGAGAATAGTGCTTGCAACAAAAGACTTCAGGAAATTGTATCTCAGCCTACACATCGAGGACAGTACTATCAATAGTCATTGAGCTCTGAATGGGCGTATTTCAGCTACTTGGTAGATTCAATAGTCATTGAGCTCTGAATGTTAATAAAGATCCAGAGCTAGAGAGGACAATGAGAAAATACTTGATCAGTTGATTGGTGCCAAATGACATGGATGAGCGTTGTAGCCACACTATGTACTTAATATGATTATAACAAGGTAGACATTATTCAACAGTGAGAGTTCCACGCTTGAAATGCAAGAGAACCATAGAATGAAGTCGCGCAATTCCAATCTAATGACAATGTTCTTGACATCTTCCTTAAAGCAACGCCCAATTCTATTTTTTCTGCAACTGTTGCTGAGCTAATAATGGGTGAATAACAGATTGCTTCACCCCGACACTACATATCTATGACAAAGAATAGCAGTCATGATTTTGAGTCTAAGTTCACTTAATTGATGAATGGTAATTCGCCCAGAGTGTCGTTTCTTCCACTGTGTCAAACACAGATTTCGCCACTTCTTCTGAAGTTGTTTGGGCATGGTATCATTCATTTTTATGAACAAAAGGAACTCCTCGTATAAGAATGAAGTCACAACGAGCATCCGTAACATCATATATTGCGTAAGAAAACAACCCATTTGCATAGCAATTTCATAAGCAGCCAGATTAACTGAAACGCATTTGCACTGGTTAAACAAGCAGCACTCATCAGAAGCATCCATCATCTATATATTAATATAAAATGCACTTCTTTCAGACAAACAGCTCCTCTAGGATTTTTGCTTAGACAATATTTTAGTTTAAATGTCAATTCAACGAGTCTTGCAATCTTAGAAATTATATACGAACAATCTAAAGGACACTAGAACGATAAAAAAATCTTCAACATGCACATGTCTGCCTCTTCCTTTGTATGGCATGTAACATACAAATCCATCTACCGAGAAAACAAAAATACAGTACGCACAACTTACAGGGTGGCAAATGAACACTTCCTAGTGACTGTAGACTTCAGAAAATCAAGCAATGGCCCTCATCATGTAGAAGTAATTCAAGTTCTGGGTAAACGGATTTCCTAGCTCCAGATTACCCACAGATAACAATAACTAAATCACATGCCTGGAAGTCTCTGCCACAAGTAGCAGATCAGAACCCATTAGTAGTATGGCCTGTACCGCATCGGCCTCCTGAATCTTGGAGCTTTGCTGCAAAATCACGATCAGAAACATAACCACCATTAAAACCATTTATTATCATTTTATTGCCATTAGTATGTAGAATATTGTAATTGTTTCATGAGAAATACAATTTAATTGCAATAATTCAGTGTGTATAAAACTTGGTGTGATCTTCCATGGAAAGGATGCAATTAACTTGATAACAATAAAGGACAGCTCATGAACATTCATCTACACTCTTTTGTACATAGAGCATAAAAATACATTTAGGTAAATGTGTGCATAGTTGTGTACATGATTATGTGTTTGCATGTAACTGGTATAGTACAGTATTACATAATAAGATAAATGGTTATACTTGGTATGGTCTAGAAGATTTCTACGCATTCCCGCCAAAATCTCACACATTCCTGGTGTACCTGCCCTTACTGTAGGTTTCTCTCCTCTCTCCCAGGCACATTGCAGTTCTAAACTGGGTCTACCACAAACCATTCGCAACATGGGATAAGTTGCAATACAAGTTAAGAGAAACGACTGAAAATAAAGACACTGCTAAAATCAAAATCTCGATTTGGATTTTAAAAACTACAGCTGAATCAGTGATCCACTGTAATGATTGTAAACAGAGAAGAGTTAAAATTACACACCAATCATATCCCCACAAAAAATCTTACAACTCTAGAAACCTCAATGTCTATCCCAACCCCAAAGAAAACCCCGAGAGAAATCCAATCCCATACATTAACCTTTGAAAATGACTCTTGAAAGAAAAAAAACCCAACTTTTCTTGTATCACTTTGTCTCTTTAAAACAACTCAATTTGTCCTTGCATTTCACGCGCTAGGAACCTTGAGCCTTTCCCTATTTCTATTGCTTTAGTAATGAACGTTCACATTGACCTTTTCCAATAAATGCACTACCTGGGAATTCCATTCTACTTTTTAGATCAGTAACTCCCAAGAACTGCCAAAAAGATACATGCAGCAATGTAGCACTAAGTTTCTGTTTCAACGTTCAAGTTACAAGTTAAGATAACCAGTCAAAGCTAGGATGGCAAAACTAAATTGATGGAACAGTTCCATATATGCTTCTTAGCATTATCATAATATTGGTCCTAACAGAGAATAGAGTTACAACAAAAAAAAAAAGGATGTAATTGCAAACTAAATTTTGAGCATCCATAAAAGAACAAAATAACTGCATACCCATAGCCATACGGAGAAGGATAGAAGGGAGCTGGCATAAATGGTCTTCGACCCCGAAAGCCAAGAAATGGGTTAGGACGCCTTCCTCGGTACTGCTTCATCCCAGGAACATTGGTTCTCTTAGCTGATACCTGCAGAACCATCAAACAAATATTTAGATGACTGAAACTACAGATCAATATATGTCAAAGTTAAGATAATCTGCACCTTCAGTTGACGACCGTGCAACTCTGATTCATTTAAAAGGAGAGCATTCTGAACAGCATCTACTTCAACAAACTCAACATAGGCAAATCCTTTGGGCTGACCAAACTTGTCAGTTAAAATCGTCACCCTGTTCACTGTTCCACAAGATTGGAAATGCTGCTGGACTTCCTCAGGTGTGCAGGCATAGTCAACCTAAATTTTGAAATATATTTGCATTCATATGAAGCAACAAATTAAACATAGATGCAACAATAGAGAGAAATGAAACGACTGTATAACTACAAGACAGAATATATGAATCTCACTAGAATTAATAGTTCAATGAAATGTAAAAGCAAAAGAAAACCAAATCATAACTTTCAGCACTTTAAATGCTGTTGTTATACCATTCAATTTCGAACTGTTCCAGAAAATTGAAAAAAAAAAAAAAAAAAAAAACTTATTATTTCAATGCAATATCTCGGTGGCATCAAATCACCAAACAGAGACTGCAAAAATTTTCATCACAGGCTCAAATGATTAAATGGAACTCTTGAACTCTCCTTCCTTAATGAGCATGCCACTCAAGTCTTAACACTTACTAAGAGCGTAAATACTGAACCTCGAAGCTAGAGATCTATGAACAAAGGCAGGAAGGGACACGAGGTCCACTCGTTGATGCACGAATATTTCAAGTCATCATTTGTACAACATCCTGACAAAAGATGTGATTAAATCTTTTTTCTAAGCATTTTACCTGTCCCACTCCCACTCCTAGGGACCTTCTCTTCTTGTCTATGGACCAGTTTAGCATTTCATATTTCAATTATTCAAGAATGTGCATCCGTTCAGCAGTAAATACTTTCACAAAGAAATGATGATATAATGGGTGAACATGTCCCATCCAATCACAGGTTTGCAAATTTGGAGTAATGGAATGAGGTATATCCAACCACAGTAAGCAGTTGCCTAAATAAATATCCATATTAAACATGTTGTCAAAATGATGTTTCATAATTACCTATTTCTTAGTGAAGTTATTGATTTATTGATCCAAAAAAAAAAAACCCACGTTACACTTCATACAATCTCAATTCAAATTGAATGTCTGTCTACTTATCAGTAAAAGGTACTCTTGCTTTCAGTTTCCATTTATTTTAGATTAATACAAGCCACAACATGATTCCATCTTTTTAAATAAATAAAATTTAATAAAAAGGAGAAGAATACCATTATTGGTTGGAAGCAAGGATCCACTGACACCTTGAATTTCTTTTTCTTATACTTTTTTCTTTCCTTTTATAATATAAACTAGTTTTATGTGGAATCCTTAACCGTGAATGTGCAAAGATTGCATTAAAAAAAATGATTGTAAACTGTTGATGCGCATATAAGCCTAGTTTTCCATGACATTGTCCATCTGTTGCATTTATTTTTTTATTGTTTTAGCCATAATACTTTGTTCATTTACCCTTGACGTGACTGTTCTAATTTGGCATTTGAAGTTGGTTAGGGCGAGTTTCAAACATATTATGGATTGTTATAGGACTAAAGAGTTTAAAATCATTTTTAGACCTCAATTTGGACTTCCTCGTTTTTATAGTAAATGAAAATTTGGAGGAAAAAAATATTGTTGTTCAATGTGTTTATTGTTTATGATAAATGGATGTCAACACCTATGCAAGCACGCTCTGTTCTGCCGGAATCCAACTCAAACTTCCCTGACTTGTCGTTGACAATGTGTTAAACTCCCAGTCAAAGGTTCCTGATTTGTTGACCACAAGTTGAACCACGTCAAAAGCGTGTGTCGAGCTCGTGTTTGACATGAACATGACAAGTTTTTGAAGCGTCTTCTTCAACAAATGACACTACAGGTAATACAGACTTAACTTTTACTATGGTGTTTGGATACTAGTACACAAGCTCGTGAGAAAATATAGCATCCTATGTAGTAAATGCAGATAACGGACCCAGGACTGATTTAAGTTTAAGCGGATTAATCAAAAATTAATCAGATTTAATCAGTCTACTTTTTCAAAGTATACATTTTTATACCCTCACTAATGTAAATTATAATAAATAATATATCTTGACAATAAAGATTAATGTGACAAGTATTATAGATACATTTTTATACCCTCACGAATATAAATTATAATAAATAATATATCTTGACAATAAAGATTAATAAGACAAGTATTATAGAGGAACAAAAGTCATTATAGAGCAAATTATGTAATCATGTCCAAAACATCACACATTATAGAGCAACAACCACCACAACCCAACAGAACGATCTCGATTTATCACCGATTTTTTGGTGACTCACTGAATTCTCATCGATTAATCGGTGACCGCTAAACTCAACCACTAAATACCTAGTTTGAATCGATCTGCTCCCAATTTACACTAAATCGGCGATTAATCGCCGCATAAATAACCCAAATATCATCTCTTTCAGATCAAAGGAACCAAATATGTTCTACTAAAGACTCAAAACCAAGGATGCACCGACTCTTCGGAAAACCTCCGAGTCACGAGTCAAATACGTGTCGGACACGGATTCGCGTCCGACACGCGCCCGACACGTATTGGACACGTGGTCAACGGTCAAAATTCGTTGACCACGGTCCGGACACGGTCAAGACTCGGTCAGACACGGTCAAACATGGTCCGGACTCGGTCGGGTGCAAATAAACCCTCCTCCTCTTCGACTGTTTGGTTCCTCCAAACCCTAAATTCAGCAGAGAAAGCAGAGAAGGGAGGGGGAGAGGATTCGATCGACAGAGAGGGAGAGGGAGAGGGTTCGATCGACAGAGGGCTCGATAGACAGAGGGAGAGGGTTCGATCGACAGAGGGTTCGATCGATTTCGGTCGATTTCGACAGAGAGGGAGAGAGAGAGGGTTCGATCGACAGAGGGTTCGATCGATTTCGGTCGATGTCGACAGAGAAGGAGAGGGAGAGAGACAGAGAGAGAGGGTTCGATCGATTTCGACAGAGAGGGTTCGATCGATTTCGACAGAGAAGAGGGTTCGATCGATTTCGACTTGAGTTTCATTTCATCCTCAGAACTTGCAAATTCAAGGTGAGATCTTCGTGCCATGGACCTTTCTCTACTTTCTGAGGACATCCTTATGGAGAACTTCTCCAGACTGTCGATCAAGAGTTCAAGACTCTTCTGAGATCTTCTCCAGGTACCTTTCTTCTTTCATTTATTTTTTTCTGCGATTGTCTTCTATCAGTCTATGCGACTATGCATCATTCTCTTCTCGGATTTCTTCTCTGATTCATCTCTGATTTTCTTTTCTGCTTTGATTTTTTTTTTTTTGAATGAGTATTGTGCTGATATTGCAACACACATCCTGATTTTGTTATGCTCTGATTCATTTCTGATTGAACACACATCCTCAAAGTTTTTTCTACTTCTTCCATATTCTGATTTCACGAATATGACTATATGAGACTCTCTGTGTCTCTGAAATTTGAGGATGTGTTCTTCCCACACTAGTAGAATAAAACAATGAGTATTGTGCTTATTTTCTTTTATGCCGATTTTCTAATTTCTGCTTATTTTTGTACTTCAACTGCAAAGAATAAAAAAGTAGATTAGCATTAGCAAAGAATGAGTATTTCAATCAGTGAATCAATATTGCAAATAATGAGTTTTTACATTCTCAAATGCTTATGCTTTATGAGTATGACTTGAGCTTGACTTTATGATGCATTTGAAATTTTGAATGAATGAATGTTTTATTGATATGTATGGATTGTTTACTATTATTATTTATAATTTTATGTTCATATGAGTTACAAAAAAATATATTAAAATAATAAGTTTGACCGTGTCGCCGAGTCGCCGAGTCCTATTTTTTTGAAAATTGCCGAGTCGCCGTGTCGTGTCCGTGTCCGAGTCCGTGTCCGAGTCCGAGTCCGAGTCCGTGCATCCTTGCTCAAAACTAACTTGGGTCCAAGCCTATGGCTATTTGTTGCTAAGTTGATATCCTCCCAATTCTTTAGTTCTCTTTCTTTTCCAATCTCCTAAAGTCAAATCTAGAAAACTTGGTCAAAATGGCAGTTAATATTTGAGATAATCACACTTGAATTGGAATTGAAGTCGTTGGTTCTTAAAAGTAATCTTGGTCTACAATCTCTTAGCTAAAGGTTAGTGAAATTCCCCATTTCACTGGGCATTTCCAAAACCAAACAATAAATAAAAGATAAATCTCACTAGTTACTAGGATGCCTTGGATTATCAAAGGAGGGTCAATTGATGCGTAATATCAAGTTTGTAATTCCTTCTCGGGGTTAAAAGTTTGTAATTCCTTCTCGGGGTTCCCTCCAGAGGTTAACGATGGTGGATAGTTCTCATTCTTTCATAAAAATCAATTTGTAGGCATTTGTGCTCTACGAGGTTTATAGTTGACAAAATTCCTAATATGTGCAACAATAACTAGCCAAGTCGGTACCCAACCACAAAGGCTTGGACATTCTCAAGAGCATGCTCAATCACTAAACCTTGTTGAAGTTTCTCCTCGCTTGATGAACTAGGTTGACATCATTGACAAATTTGATGTATTTCTTCTTCAAATCCATGAAGTTTATGGTGATTGTATCCATAACTTCGTCATCTATTTTCATTGACAGCGAAGAAACCCTAAAAGTGGTTGATTTGGAGTTTGGTGAGGTTTCTACTTGAGAGAACCAGAGAGAAGATGAAATGTAACCTTTGCAATTTCCTTGAGATGCAAGTCAAATTTGATGTATTTTGGATGGTTTTAAGGCTTGTCTGAAGATGTGTGTGACGACGCGTGCATAGCATGCGAGAAAAATTTGGTCCAGCAAAGATATCCCCACCGTGAGGATTCCTCTGTTTGGGGGTATGTCTGATTCTCATAATTGAAAGGGATATGTCTTATTTCATATTAGCAATGGGGTCATGGATTATGCAAAACAACATTTTACCTTGTATATTTATCAAGGATGCACGGACTCTTCGAAAAACCCCCATTTCGGACACTGACTCGCGCCCAACACGTATCCGACACGCGGTCAACGGTAAGGACACGTTGACTGAGATTGACACGGCTAGGCCACGATCCCGACACGGCCAGTGGTTTTTTTCCTTTTTTCTTGATTTTTCCTTTTTTGATTGTTTTACTCTGCTGATTTTCGAAAGTAGTTCTTGAAGAAACAACAGTTTTGCTGCACTCAATTGCAATCATCAATTCTTCGATTCCTTCAACCACGGAGAGGAATTGTTTCAATTAGAGCACATCTTCACGCCGTTTTCAATCTGAGGGTTCTTGACTGACGATTTTCATTTGGTGGTACATTAGGCGTCATCAAGGTCGTTTCTTCGCTTGCTCTAAATTAGATACAATACACACAAAAAATGGGCATTTTGTATGTAATTTCTTTGTAATTTGATTTATCTATTTCTGATGACTATTTTGCTCTTAGATACACAACTACACACTATTTTGAAACAATTTGTAAATTATATACACTCTAGTAAATTTTGACTATCATACATCTCTGTAAATTTTTCTATCTCTCTTGTTAAGCTCTCATCTTCCAACTTCAAAAGTAAAAAATTTAAACAATTTTAAGCTTTAGGTTGTTTATGTTCATATGAGTTTTAAAAAAATAAAAAGTAAAATTTGACTGTGTCGCCGAGTCCTCACTTTTTTAAAATTGCCGAGTCGCCGTGTCGTGTCCGTACACCCTTGGTATTTATAACTACTTGGATGACAATTTTTTTATTTTATGAACATGAATGACAAAATCAAGGAATTATGTTGCAATATGAGAAATTAAAGAACCACTGTCCTGGAAGAGAAAATACAATGAAATTACAGCCTAAACCCTTTTGCAATATGAGTGGTGCTATCATATCAAAAGAATTAAGTTCGTCATGATCTACGTCTAGCAAGACAATCTCCTGAGGGATCATACACAAGAACTCCCTTGGTGAGTAGATTTGGTAGCTAGTTAACAATGACATGGAGTAAGTGTATCTAAAAGATGACACTCAAAATTTTTAATCCAGGCAAAGATGATTTGGACTGCCCTTATAAAAATTATTTCTGCATAATAGAGTTGCCTTAGATCCCAGCAAAAAAAGAGGGAAAAAACCCTCTGAAGTAATCGCTTTAAAAGGTGACCTGGCCCTAAAAGATGCATCGGAAATAACTCAATATGTGCACACCAAAAACGTGAGACAAAACAAAAGCACAGTGATTGCCATTAAATGCACAAAATATTACTACCCACAAAAATGAAATTAAATTTAAGTGAGAGGATCAATAAGACTTACATTACCAACGTATATGGAGCGTGAATCCACCTCCTCTTTCTCAGCTTGGGTTGCAGCAGTGCCAGAGGGATCTTAACAAACAATGCCATTAACAAACAAATGAGGAACAACAACATAACAATATGGTGACCATATTAACAGTGTCAAAACTAAAAAGTAACTACTGCATGCAAACAATATAATTGTTCTGACGGTGAGGCCAAGATTTCCTAAAATATACTGGATATGCAAGAAATGTAACAAGACAATAAAATAAAGCGCTAATAAAAGGTAATGCAAGATTAAAAGTATGCAAAACAGAAAGCAGTACTTATACAACCCATCCTTTTACACTAATTACACGGTACTCGAACAACATTTCTACAAAACCCATCATTTACGCTTATATCTAGCAAATAAAGGAACTTTACCTGAATAAATAATGTCATAGAAAAAGTAATGAAATTGCATTTTCTTCCCCATAAACAAAAATATGAAGGAAAAAAACCCACAACACAAACAAAATCTAACATAGAAACTCTCTCCCTCATTTTCCTCTTTTAAGATAGGCAAGAAACCAAGAGAGAGATTAAAACTGAAGCAAAGTAACATTCCGAGAGTGAGACACTCACACTACAAAGCAGCAAAGCTATGGAGCAAGACACTAAGCCAATAACAACTGAAATCCAACAAAAGCAAACTTCTGCAAGGTCACTCACCACTGCCATGTTGCAAATTTAATATTCCAGCAAATTAGTTCGCCCTCTTGTTTCTACTCTCGATAGATTCGTCAATTTCTTTCAAACCAAATGGCCAATTAAGTGCATGATTGAATGGTTCCAAAGTCATTTTCCCTCCAAGTCACCTATGGATAAGACATAAGAGATACTCCACTGGACAATTCCTCACAATTTCATCTCAGATCTTCCTCAAGGAGCCCTGAACGAAAAAAATTGCCCAATGATCTTCACAAAGTGAACATCAACTGCGAAAAATAAGACGATTAACGAGGTTATCAACCGTCAAGTGTCAAGGTACAACCATAAGAAAAGGTCTAAAAGAAGTTAATGCTTAAAGGGATATGCTTCAACCAAAGCCTATCAGCTGGAAAGTTTCAATATTCACAACCTGGCCAAAGAACTTCTCAAAACACCCATTAACTAAAGACACATTTATCATTCCACTTTTGTTTATCATTCGCCAAGTGAAACTCCATCAACTTCAACAAATCAATCAGCTCCATCAACTGTGTCTTTATCTCCCTACCAGGCTAAAATCCACTGATGATTAACATATGCAAAGGTAACACATTAGATCATCATTCGACCTCCGTTCGTCCTTTAGCCAGATGGAACTCCACTGACTTCAATATCTCAGTTGTGTCTCCTCCAATTATTTACCCCCTGCACATGCTAAGATTCACAATGATATTTTGACCAATGCAAAGGTAGCCACTGAACCCTTTCTCCATTCAAATATAATATATCGACTGAAAGCAGCATTTAGGGAGCACCCCTAAACCATTCATCTGCCCAGAAGTCCACTCTATCAAGCGAGTTAACCGCAATGTCTGATGTCTGATCTGATTGCAGGAAATTGGATCTAAGACTCGTAGTACTTGTTCACAGAGCAAACCATAAGGTGTTTTCGCTTTGTTCGAGAACCTACCGCATTACAGGAAGCCGTATTTTTCACCAATATTCCACACTAGTCGAGCCTGAATGAATTGGATCACAGAATCCCATACTCCTCTACTTGGAGTTCAGTTGTGTTGGAGGGAAGAGGTGAGGAAATAGAAAGGAAATGGGATCGTGACTGAGTAAACACCCACAAGAACTATTACATACACCGCTCTAATTTCTTCCTCCAACAACACTCACTACTCATAACCCAACTTCATCACACCCAAACTCCAGCTCTGTGCACAAATTACCAATTCAACTTCGTGACTTTCACCCTTCCCCACCTCCCACCTCAAAACTATCTCAAAAAAAAAGGAGTAGGTTTGTTCTCAATCTCAACCTCCATGTAAGACACCCAATATATCAACACACTAATAGAGAGCTCACATAGTGATAGAGGGCAACCTTCCATTTTAATGATGCTATTGAGATACTTTTTGAAATATTTGGTTCTGCACATAATGTTATTGTTCTCACTCCTGATTATTTCCATCCAAGTCCCAAACCATTCAAGTTTGAGAGAATATGGTTCGACCACCCTCCCTCCACGGAGATGTTGAAAGAAATGTTGAAACTCAATGGCATGGCTTCTTCTAAGTGGGTACCAAAAGTTACATGCTTTGGAGTCCGTGATCACACCTTTTGGTACCAACTACAGACCATGATCACACCTTTTGCAGAAGTCGCGATGGTGTTTGTACCAACTACAGACCATGATCACACCTTAAGCTTTTAAAGGGAGATCACATCTATCGGAAGAGGAAAGCAGGAGTTTAATGGGGACTAATGATTGATATTATTTCAAAAACTCGCAAACTTTTCAAGTGTCCAACACCATCTCACACATATCTGTACAAGGAAAGACTACAGTTACCAAGGCAAAGATTGCCAACCACATCATCCTGTTCTACAAGAATCATTATAGTACAAGAATCTTTTTACTAATACACATTCCTGGCAACCTACTTTTGATGGCCTCCAATTTCCCCAAATATCAAATGAGTTACATGATCAGTTGCAAGCAAGTATATCTGAAAATGAACTGCCCTCAGCCATGAACTCTCTCAAAATGGTATGTAGCTCCTGGTATTGATGGATATCCTATTGACTTTTTTGTCAAATCATGAGAATTCGTTAGAGCAAATGTTTTGGGGGTAATTGATGATTTCAACAGCAGGGGGTTTCTTAAATGGAGATTGAATACTACCCTCGGAAGCTGACTGAATTGAAGACTTTAGACCAATTAGTTTGATTTTTAAACTCAGTCACACTCTTCCAATCATCATCTCCACCTATCGCAGTATCAAACTGTTGGGGATGACAAAAGGCAGTTAGTTGATGGAGTTCATTGCAAATGAAATTATTGATTCAAGGTTGAAACAAGGCAGGCTTGGCAATCTTGAGCATGAAACAACGCAAGGTCTATCTTGAGAATTAAACAAGGCAGGCCTGGTCTATCTTGAGTTCTCATTGCCAATAATATTATTGATTCAAGGTTGAGACAAGGAAGCTCTAGGAGAGAGTGTCAAATGCTTTGTAGAAGTCGATCTTGAGCATAAAACAAGGCAGGACTGGTCTCATGCTCAAGATGGACTTCTGCAAAGCATTTGACACTCTCAGACATGACGACCAAACGATAAATAGAGAGAGAGTAACAGGGGATGTCATAACAAAAAGCAGGGAAACATCATGAAACATAAATAGAAATTTCAGTCAAAACAAGCTTTTCCAAAGATACAAACATCAAACTGATGTGATGTCCCACACTTTTCCCCAATGCCAAACAGAGGATCGCCTTTTTTCTTCTGATTTTTTTTTGTTTTTTTCCAAATCACCCACAGGGAACCTGAAACACTTTGATCGAGATCCAACTGCCCTTAATCTTGCATGTAATCTCACTCATTGAAAGAAAAGAATTGGAAGACTTCCAGGGGGTTCATCCATTGATGGAAGCTTCCATTAGGAGGTATGGGACCTCTAAAATTCAGCCATATGGCAAGTTCCCCGACTACGAGTGAAGTTGCAATCAAAGAAGGTGTGATGGGTTGATTCCAGAGTTGTCAGCAAAAGCATAGACATGCCTTTTTATTTAAGGATTGATAGTGCCTCTTTTATTCAATAAAATGTCAGTGAGGATCTTATCTTTGGCAATCGCAAACACCAGAAAAATAAGTTCTCTGGAGAAACTTGCTTACAAACAGTACCTGAATGTTGTGTTGCTGGTTCAGAGTATTGTAGCATGATTTGACAGTAAGGTATCCGACTTATCCTTCCATTTTCATGAATCAGGAGTTGGAAAAAGATGTATCCAAGAGAGTTGATTAATCATGTTAGTAAGAGTTTACTTCCCAATCACAAAGGCATCATCAAAGACCCAAATTCCAAGTGTCACCACCTTCATTAATGGATGAAGTTGCAGGCAGTGCCCACCTTTCTACTGGAGATGGAGTATACTGGGCAACAGCAAAATTGATTTGTAGCAGGGGTATTTGTGGAAAGTAAAATGTGTGACACAGCATTACTTTCATTATTCATCCAGCCCAGTGCACACCATGCACAGCTATATGGAGGGGTAACATCATCCCTGTACCAGTTGCGTCTATCACATCCTTATTTTCCACGAAGATGTTGCACCAAAAATCTGGCTGCCCATAAGGCCATAACCAAAACACCAAATTTGATAATAAAGCATAAATTAAAGAGTGGTATATCAATAGCAAACCACCAGTTGACTTGATGGAAATTTTTTTCAAGCTAGATGGGCCCCATAGAAACTCTCTAGATATTTTTTATCTCACTAGCAGGCTGACGCTTAAAATGTAATTGTTGGCATAAGATAAACCTGGATGGAGGAGTAGTCAAGGCGACTGCCTAGGTGCGCCTCAAGATGTTTTATAAAATTCCGCCTCAAAGTGAGTCAATGCGGTGCAGTGAAATGAGGCATCTGCGTCACCGCCTCATCCCAAAAATGGTTGCAGTTAGCCCAATTGCAGCAAAAAAAAAGGTTGTAACCCACTCTGTAATAGGGTATTATGTTTCTCGGTGTAATATTTGATAAATTTAACAAAAATATGACAAACATTTTTAACTTTTGATAAATTTGTACGCTATTTTTTGGAGAAAACATATATCATGTATTGACCAGTCTGTGATCAACATTAATATTGATTTTTCATAGCATAGTTTAATGATTTTTATGCTTTTGGAATACCAATAGTGATCATACTTGTGGATTTATACCAACCATTCCAACAATTTCTTCTAACAAATGCTCAATATTCTCAAGTTTATATTCTTTCAAGATTATTGATTTTTAATAATTTAGTTGATGTTTGCAAGTTACTTTTGACACTTATGTAGTGCATCTTTTCGCTATGCTATACAAATTTATTATATTTTCATTCGATTCTAGGTAGTTGTGTCACTTTTTGTACATATTTGTTAATGATATTTATCAAAAT
Source organism: Berberis vulgaris (assembly GCA_963556465.1). Taxonomy (NCBI): domain Eukaryota; kingdom Viridiplantae; phylum Streptophyta; class Magnoliopsida; order Ranunculales; family Berberidaceae; genus Berberis; species Berberis vulgaris. Next base: position 76,238,854 of record OY747136.1, on the reverse strand, counting down.
GATGATGTATACTACTATGTTGATATGTTTCTTATCATAAAAAATCTTTAAAAAATGTTAAGACTGTCTTACTTCACTGAAGTGTCTGACTCGCCTCACGCCTCTGGCGTTTTCAGACCCGTCCGCCTCGCCTCCACCTCAACACCTTAACTACAATGGGCCACTGTGCTATCGACAAGAACGACCCTACTTCCTTTGGATATGTATTTAGATTTTCATACTGCTAATCTACTACACACCCTATCAATCACTTCTTCCCAGGCTTTCTTGGCTTTGTATTTGTAGCTTAATGGAAGACCTAACTATTTTGAGGGAAAAGCTTATTGAGAAGTTGAGACACGCATTTACCCAGCACCAAGACCCACTGCAAGCAAGGTCGTCTACGTATCACAATAGAATGCACTTGAGATACTTTACTTGTTTGTGGCATGGATCTAAGAAAATATGGTATTAACATCATGTTGCAACTTTCAAATTTCCACCATCTTTAGGAACTACAAGCCCCGACATGCGCTTTTACCTTCTTTTTTTGTCACTATTCTTTTCCCGGTCTTTTAATATGTTTTCCATTGTTTCTCTATTGTGGACGGTTGTTTTTCTTATTTTCTCAAATATGAATATACTGAACTACATAACTTATGTGTCTAAATACAGATCAAGTGTGCCACAAGCACTTGATTAAGACAACAAAAAAACCAAGCCTCAAGATAAAGAGCGAAAGAGGCATGGTAGCGGAAAACATTGCAAAATGCTCCATCAATGTGAATGCCAAATCTTCAAGCTCTTGATTTAATCAAAGTTGGAAGTGTTTGACTCTTTGATTCATGTTTCGGGCTTGCACCGTGAAGAGGGATCCAAACAAGCGAGGTTGTTTGGGGTGGAGGACTTTGATTTTGATAGTATTCGAGAGAGGGGGGAGAGGGTGATCTCATTGTTATCTCCTTTATTTCCCCAGGGTGCTTTGTTTGTATTCTCCATTCTTAGTTTCTTACTAATGAACTTCAGTTCTTTGTGTCATTAAAGCCATTATCGCATCAAATGCAAACAAACCAATCATGATTCCAATACTCTTAAGACACTACTCTTTCACTCACTCGTCGTCTAAGTATTAATGCGGCAAAAAATCGGCGATTAATTGCAATTTGAGTTTTGACCGAATCGAATTGGGTGAAATCGGTTGGGGTTTATTGGACACCGATTAATCGGCAAAAAATCAACGAGTTTCCGATTAATCGGCCCAACCGACTCGCCGATTTATCATTATATATATAAAAAATAAAATAAAAAAATAAAATATCTAAACTCAAGATTCTCATTTCATTCGCAAGCCACAGCTCCCCCAACCCGGATATAAGAAGAAGCAAGACGAAGAGAGGGTGAAGATCTTTGGATGACGACTAGATCTCTTGCTCTAGACGGTGATGACGATATTTGTTTCTCTCAGTCTCTTTTTTCCTCTCTTCAAACCAAATCAGAAAGGTATGTACCACTTAAACCCTAATTTCCCTCCCATCCCACTAGGCCTCCCCTCTTCTCCTCCCTCCTATGTAGAATTCATATGGACTAGGGGAGTTTGTTGATTGAGGTTATTTGTAGTGAAACAGTTGATTGTTGCCGAAACAAATTGGATTCAGCTTGTTGCTAATGTTGACATTTTTGGCCTTTTGGATCCATCTTTCTGTGTATTTGACATTTTTGGCCTTTTGACCAGAACACTAATAACTGAACCTCCAATTTTTTTCGAAGTTTGTGATTATGCGTGACAAATCTACCCAATTTTCACGGATTCCAATCATGACTTCTTTTATTCTTTGGTTTAGAATATATTGGCATAATCCTCTGGATGAGTATTTTTGTTTGTACAAAGTGGCCCTTCTAGAAATACCTTCGGTGCAAAGTAATACTATTTACCTTCATGGATTAGTGGGATAGGTAAGTTGGTTCTTCCTATTAAGTCTGGTATCTATTTTGCTTCTGAATGTTTGTCTTGGTAGCTTGGTTGTTAAAACAATCTACAATTCGTAGATAATTAGTAAAGTTATCAAATTACAAATTTAAATCATTTTGATTAATTATTTATTTTTGAAATCTACGACTATGATTCATCATCATCGTCATCAAAGCCCATTCCCGATATTTTAAATTCTAAAAATATATACTTTAAAAAATTGACCGATTAAATCCGATTAATCCCGCTTAATCGTAATTCGATCCTGGACCGCGCCACGACCGCTTTCCGATTTAACTGCATCGTCGTGCCCAGAGCTGGCTTGAGCAATCACCAAACCATTCCCTGTCGAAGGTAGTTCATTATGGAAAAGACTTATCCTTGCCACCATCGCAGCAGAGTGGTGACAGCAAAACCATTGAACTATTGAATCAAAATCCAACTCTCAAGAGAAATTACTGGGAAAGAACTGCTTCTTTTTCTATGCTATTTTTCTTTCTTAAACGAAATTTTTTAATATAAAACAAAATTATAGGGACCAGAAAAGATAAATTTTACAACTAGAAGGACACACCACCAACACTCCAAGTCAGACCAATGCACACAAAATAAGTCGAAACTCAATTGAGAGCTAAGTCAGATTTTCGGCCTAATGCCAATGAAACTTGTTTTTCTTTGAAACTTTCCCCAACAATTAGCTTCCATACAGTTTACATTACCACAAAAATAAATAAACTGTACAACCCTTCCTCATGTAATACCTTTAAATTATCATCGCACCTAGATACTAACGCGCCCACAATTTCGAAAAAAAACAGTAATATTTCGAACTACAACAAGCGAAACAAGCTGAAAACCCTAAAAATAAAAGTTTGAAAAGATTGAGGAATACCTTGAACAGCCCCCATTTCCTTCTCGACTTTGGCTTGCATCTCACGAAGAGCTCCGGCTTCCTCTTCGATCTCCTTGAGTCTCTTCTTCATCTCTTCCAAATTCTACAAACAATCAATCGCAAAATTAAAATTAGGGTTTTTGCTCTTCCTTCAGAATGAAAACATAAACCAAAAAGTTTTTTTTTTCAGCAAAAGAGAAAACGAACCTCTTTGGAAGAAGGATCTTCTTCTTCGGCATCCTCAGCTCTTGACATCTCTACATCTCCCTCCATCTCTCCTTCGTCTGGGATTTCCCCTCCGTACACTTCGTGCTCATTCTCCTGCTCATGTTCTTGCTGCTCCATCTCTCTCAGTTGATTTCACTATCTCTGTGTCTGTCTCTAAACTCTCTCTCTCTCTCTCTCAGTGGCGGGTTTTGGCGATGGAGGTTTCGAGTTTTTTTCAGGGATTTGAAGGAGATGGAAGAGAGGAGGGTATAGGTTTTAGTTTGTCGAGTTAAAATTAAAAGAAGCCGTGGGTAATAATGTCTTTTTGTCTTCTTGGGTAAAAACATCTTATGCTCTAGGTTGTAGAGAGGGCTATACAACGGTCCCTTTGTGGCTAGTGGTTAGGGCTGTCCCCCGCGTCCTAGCCATCAAGTTGGGTTTTCAGGATCAGATAACTTATCAAAGACTAGAATTGGTGATAAACATGTCGTCAGCTGGGTTTGAACTCATGACCTAATGGTACCATCCGTCAAGCTCTAACCATTAAGTTGTCATGCCATTAGCTGTCACGAATCTACTATTTAACGAACATATCATTCATCAATAAAAGGATTGGTGCTGCATATTTGCATGCAACGCCTCTACCTCAAGTCCAAGAGCATGTATCTATTTGTGAGACACTTTTTCGCAATGTTTTCAAAGATTAAAATATTTACTGAAAAAAACAAATTATTCACCCGCCTACTTGCAGCCTTAGTTTGTACTACATTATAACTTAGAAATCTCTACTACTCTAAATGCCGAAGCCAAATGAGCAGGTGTTGTGTTCATTACTACTTTTCAAAATGTCGAAAATTGCATTAATATACGAAGTTATAATAGAAAAAGTTTAGGGCTTTGTAATAATACCTTACCTGAACACATTACTCTCCTATTTATAATAGGTCCCCAAAATTTTCAAAATTATATAAAGACATTAATTAATGTATATTTATTGACTGTCAAATTTTTTAAAATATAAGATAATCTAATAATAAAAAAAAAACTCAATATGAGTGTAATATATTTTTATCATACAACTTATAATGTTATTAGTTTAAATACCGAAGTTTCTTGCATATTAAAGTAAAATTACTCATATAGTCGAGAGCACATGAATTAACCATGTGTAACCAATACATGATTTTAGTTTAACAAATCGTATCAATACAAAAGGGTGAGTATGCACGCGCATGGCATGTGTCCAACGCTAGTTAGATTATAGGGTTTTTTTGAGTTTGACACTCATTAGTTTATACTTATTAGAGTTTGTCCTTCGTTTTGAAAATTATTTGAGTCTAATCCTTGTTTTCTGACGGAACCGTTAAGTCCACGTCATTGATTTGTCAAAACTATTTTTCGAACCATTTTGTCCTTACCTTGGGCTAAATCATAGTTAAGCCCAAAAGACTGTTGGGGGAGATGAGTATTAAACACTAATTATTTCCCACATTCCACTTTTTTCTTCCGTCTTTGAATCAAATTATAGAATCCGAACCATTCAAGAAATTCAACCAATTCACCTCTACAAGTTTGTATAAATAATGGGACCTAAATGCAATTCAACCTTAATAGGAAATTAGAATATTCAATTACTCATCCGCTCTAGTTTACTAGTCATCTTGATGAGCAACTTTTTAGTTTCAGCTTGTCATATTTCAAACAAAAATTTTAGAGAGTCAGGCCCTAGCGCCAAATCAGCGTCGGGGGGGAGGGGGGGCTGTGTGTATGTTTGTTTTTTATTGATGGATTATGAGGATCTCTAAGATGATGGAGGGTATTGAGGCTTCCTGACGCAGACCTGACTCTCTAGACAGACTGTATTTCAAAATATTGAAACATCTACATGTAAACCTAGAATCATAATGCAGAGTAAGGCCCAGCTACCATTGACCAAAAACGTGCTCACTCATTGCTTCATAAATGCACGCCAAGTTTATTAACCAAAGGTAAACAAATGCTAAAGATAAAATTACATTATTATTTAGACAATCATAGGCACTTGCTTATTGAGATCAATGTCTCCATATTGATGAAGTTCCTTTACAGATTGATCAAACAAGAAAGGCAGTGACTACACCACATCACCATATCATCTTTCTCACACTGCCATCGATTTTTATTTATTTTTTATATGTTTTCTCACACCACCTATATAAACAAAAATCATCCATTTTTTCCCTTTACCATTAAAAACGACAATGGTTCCTCCTTTCCCATTCGAAATCTCTTGCAAATCTCTCCCTACACTCAAATCTCTTATCTCTCCCTCGAAAAGTCTAAAAATCCCCTCAAAGTCGAAACCCTTAAACCCAAACTCAATAAATATGCATAACTTAACATAACAGAGAAACTCAAACTCAAAACGAAAAAAAACAAAATAGGGTAACTTTCGACCAATTTAAACCCTCAATTGAGACCGATTCTCAACCTCATCAAAACACAAATATTGTATTACTCTTAGTTATCTAATAAACACAACTAGAATCACTTGAAAATTTTTTGAAATAAGCAAGTTATGGTCATTTTATTAAAGTCGCGTAAATCTGTCTCGCAATGAAAACGGGACAGTGTTCCGGACTTTCGGGCAACTTATGTGCTTGATCGAGACCAATTCTCAAGTTGATCAAAACACAAATATTGCAATACTCTAAGTTATCTAATAAACACAACTCGAATCACTTGAAAATGTTTTGAAATGAGCAAGTTATCAGATACCCCGCATTGCACATTGCGAACAAAATTTTTTTCGGACAGATTGCGCGATTTTAGTAAAATGACCATAACTTGCTCGTTTCAAAACATTTTCAAGTGATTCAAGTTTTTTTTATTAGAAAACTAATAGTACTACAACTTTTGTGTTTTGATCAACTTGATAATCGATCTTGATCGAGCACATAAGTTGGAAAAAGTCAGGAACATTATCCCATTTTTATTGCGAGACAAATTTGCGGGACTTTAATAAAATGACCATAACTTGCTCATTTCAAAACATTTTCAAGTGATTCAAGTTGTGTTTATTAGATAACTAAGAGTACTACAATATTTGTGTTTGTTGACGTTGAGAATCGGTCTCAATTGAAGGTTTAAATTGATCGAAAGTTACAATGTATTGCGTTTTTTTCGTTTTGAGTTTGAGTTTCTTTGTTATATTAAGTTATGCATATTTATTGAGTTTGGGTTTAAGAGTTTCAACTTTTAGGGGATTTTGAGAGTTTTCGATGGAGAGGAAGAAGATTTACAAGAGATTTGAGTGTGGGGAGAGATTTGCAAGAGATTTCAAATTGGGGAGGGAGGAACCATTGTCGATTTGAATGGTGAGAGAAAAAAATGAATAATTTTTGTTTATATAGGTGGTGTGAGAAAGTATGATAGCGTGAGAAATAAAGTAGATGATATGAGATAATAGAATGGTGAAGAGAAAGGAAATAGTGATATGGTATAGTCGATGCCAACAACCACACTTCAGTTGTACTGCAAGCACATGCTAAAAGGCATATCAAATACAACCAAGAGGATTTAACCCCCCTAAAAAAAGCACATGCTAAATGACATGGATTTAACTCGTCATGATCGTCTTGAAGCTGCTCTTCTTGTTGACATTCTTGGGTCTTTAGTCAAGGACATAGATGAAAATGTATCTATAGGTTTTGTTTGGTGGATTGGGGTTTTGTAATAAGTGAATTGGTTGAATTTCTTGAATGGTTCGGCTCCTAATTTGATTCAAAGACAAGAAGGAAAAAAGTGGAATGTGGGAAATAATTAGTGTTTAGTACTCATCTTCCCCAACAGTCTTTTGAGCTTAACTATGATTTAACCCAAGGTAAGGGCAAAATGGTCCAAAAAATAGTTTTGACCAATTAATAACGTGGACTTAACGGTTCCGTCAGAAAACGAGAGTTAGACTCAAATAATTTTCAAAATGAGAGCCAAACTCTAATAGGCATAAATTAATGAGTGTCAAACTAAAAAAAAATCTTAGATTATATAATTAACATTACAAAGGTGACAATTTATATTATTTATCATATACTTTTTCAAGTATACAAACTATATCAATGCAAACTAATGTGTAATCAAATTCTTTGGTATGAGTTGTTAATTAGGTTAATTAAATTTTAATTGTATAGTAATCAAATTTGAGTGTTACGAGTGAGTAATTAAAATCAATAATCATATGCAATATTCTAAGTATAGTTAAACCCAAACTCAATAAATATGCATAACTTAACATAACAAAGAAACCTAAACTCAAAACGAAAAAAACGCAAAATAGGGTAGCTTTCGACCAATTTAAATCCTCAAGTGAGATCGATTCTCAACCTCATTAAAACACAAATATTGTAGTACTCTTAGTTATCTAATAAACACAACTTGAATCACTTGAGAATGTTTTGAAATGAGCAAGTTATTGTCATTTTATTAAAGTCGTGCAAATATGTCTCACAATGAAAACGTGATAGTATTCCTGACTTTCGGCCAACTTGTGTGCTCGATCGAGACCGATTTTCAAGTTGATCAAAACATAAATATTATAGTACTCTCAGTTATATAACAAACACAACTTTAATCACTTGAAAATGTTTTGAAATGAGCAAGTTATCAGGAAAATATTTGAGATACCCCGCATTGTACAATGCGAACAAATTGTTTTTTGGACAGATTGCCCGACTTTAGTAGAATGACCATAACTTGCTCGTTTTAAAACATTTTCAAGTGATTCAAGTTAAATTTATTATATAACTAAGAGTACTACAACTTTTGTGTTTTGATCAACTTGAGAATCGATCTCGATCGAGCACATAAGTTGTCAAAAGTCAGGAACACTATCCCGTTTTTATTGCGAAACAGATTTGCCTCACTTGTTTATTTCAAAACATTTTTAAGTGATTCAAGTTGTGTTTATTAGATAACTAAGAGTAATACAATATTTATGTTTCGATCAAATTGAAAATCGGTTTCGATCGAGCACGTCAGTTGGCCGAAAGTCAGGAACACTATCCCGTTTTCATTGCGAGACAAATTTGCGCGACTTTAGTAAAATGACCATAACTTGCTCATTTCAAAACATTTTCAAGTAATTCAAGTTGTGTTTATTAAATAACTAAGAGTACTACAATATTTTTGTTTGATAAGGTTGAGAATCAACCTCAATTGAGGGTTTAAATTGGTCAAAAGTTACCATGTTTTGCATTTTTTTTCGTTTGAGTTTCTTTGTTATGTTAAGTTGTGCATATTTATTGAGTTTGGGTTTAAGAGTTTTAACTTTGAGGGGATTTTGAGAGTTTTTGAGGGAGATGGAGGATATTTGCAAGAGATTTGAGTATGGGGAGAGATTTGGAAGAGATTTCGAACGGGGGAGGGAGGAACCATTGTCAGTTTGAATGGTGAGAGGGAAAAAATAGATGGTTTTTGTTTATATAGGTGGTGTGAGAAATTATGGTGTTGTGAGAGAGTAGAATGGTGGAGAGAGAGGAAATGGTAGTGTGGTATAGTCGCCGCCAACAAAAAAACCACATTTCAGTTGTACTGCAAGCACATGCTAAAAGGCATATCAAATACAACCAAGAGGATTTAACCAAAAAAAAAAAAAAAAAAACACATGCTAAATGACATGGATTTAACTCATCATGATCATATTGAAGCTGTTGCTACTTCTTCTTGTTGACATTCTTGGGTCCAAGAACCGATTTAGTTAAGGACATAGATGAAAGGGTATCTATAGGTTTTGTTTGGTGGATTAGGGGTTTTGTAATAGGTGAATTGGTTGGATTTCTTGAATGGTTTGGATTCTATAATTTGATTCAAAGACGGAAGAAAAAACTGAAATGTTGAAAATAATTAGTGTTTAGTACTCATTTTCCCCAACAGTCTTTTGAGCTTAACTATGATTTATTTTTATTTTTTTTTGGAAAGCAATTGGGGTTATTTAGGATCCCCAAACCTAAAAGAAGTGATTTATCGATTACATTCGCCAATAGGTTTTACCTAATCTATCTTCGTGTACAATGTCTTTCAAGTCCTCTGCAAAGGAACTTGGAGTGATTTCTAGGAATTATGTGGTAGGAAGGAGTCTCGCCAGTCGGTCTGCTAGCCTGTTAGTCTCTCGATATTCATGATAAATCTGGTAGTCCTCAAGGTTATCTAGCATAGATCGGATCCTACTGATGGTGTGTCTTAGGTCCCATGTTGAGTTCCTTTTTTTTAGTCAAGTATTCAAATACAGTGGTTGAATCTGTGGATAATTCTAACTTCTTGAGGTGGTGTAAACTAGCTAGTTTCAGTCCAGACTCGACGCCCTGGAGTTCATGTTTAAGAACAGAGTGCCCTGTAGTGGATCTTGAGCACGCTGCTACCACAAGACCAATTCCATCCCTGATCACTGCACTGTAGCTTAACTATGATTTAACCCAAAGTAAGGGCAAAATGGTTCGAAAAATAGTTTTGACCAATCAATAACGTGGACTTAACGATTTCGTCAGAAAACGAGGGTTAGACTCAAATAGTTTTCAAAATGAGGGCCAAACTCTAATAGGCACCATAAATTAATGAGTGTCAAACTAAAAAAAAACCTTAGATTATATAATTAACATTACAAAGGTGACAATTTATCTTATTTATCATACACTTCTTCAAGTATACAAACTATATCAGAGCAAACTAATGAGTGTAATCAAATTCTATGGTATGAGTTGTTAGGTTAATTAAATTTTAATTGTATAGTAATCAAATTTGAGTGTTACGAGTGAGTAATTAAAATCAATAATCATATGCAACATTCTAAGTAAGGAAAAAGGTTTGGGCCTCGTCACATGAAAGTTAATTAGATGATGATATTGATGATATCTTATCATTTGGACCGAGGACTCGGTCAGTCTTTCAAAAAACAAAATAAAAATAAATAAAAAATAAAAAATAAAATAAAATTATAACATGTATGGATAAGTGGGTGCCGGATTGAAGGTATTAGGCATTTAACTTGAGTTTGCCAATTTAGGATTACATTAACTAAGAAATAAATTGCGTACCAGTCTGAAAAGTAGGATTTATAATACATTTCTCGAATACACATTTATTTGCTAAGGATTTCTGTAATTTATAATAGTAGACATATATAGTCGTTCCATGAGACAATACATTTGTTTGTTTATTTGGTTATACCTATTTTCTTACATGAACCTTAGCGATATCATAAAAAATTGACAGGGCCTTAAGAAGCAGCGTTTTGAGGAGTTATTGGTGCATTATCAAGGAGTAGTGATGCCTGCAAAATTAAACACATCAGTAAATACTAACCATAAAAACTTCATATATACCGCACTAAAAATATTATTTAGCCTAGCCTTAATGCAAGTATGGATTGCCAATAGATAGAGGATTGTCTGACTGGATCCAGTTCTTCGGTAGGTTGCATTTTGACAATAATCAAGCCACCTCAATGCACCCTAACTATATGGATTTAGGCTATCCTGAAGTTAGTTTGCCGGATTAAGAGAAGAATGTAGACTTACTTCCACACTTGAAGTGACGAGGGACTCTTCTTCCACAGCCTTGGACAAGTTTGATGACTCGGTTGAGGTCGATGAGGGCAGCCAACTTGGGTGTGATAACAGGACAAACACATTGAACATGAGTCACTCTTATCCTCTCACAACATTGTGGGGAAGGCAGCTTCCCATACAAAACAAGCTTGCATGCATTGATGCCCAATCTCCTCTCCTCCTTACACTGCCTTGCACTCAAAGATGCATCCACCATTCTCATTTCCCACATCATTCCCACAACAAGAAGCACCAAAACTACTGAACCAACTGATCCTTTCATGTTACCTCCTCCCTTAGTAGAAAGCCTGCTTGCTTGCTTGCCTGTTACTTTAAGAACCACACCCAGTGCCCTTTTTATAATAAACAATAGGATGAAGAGGAAGAGATGATGAGGTCCCAAGTGGTCGACACTAAATGGCAACTGGATGACTATTGAGTTGTATGAGTGCTATATATGAGTGGTCTCCAAGTTGATTAGGTGAAGTTGAGAAAGAAATCTAATATCTATGATAAATGATTTTGGTTTGCTTTGGTTTTTGTCAATGAGATTAGCTAGTGGAAGGCAGGCAAGCAAATCAACCCTTACTCTTGAGCCAAGGGAAAAAGGAATATTGGTGACTTAAAAAGGGATGAGATACAAGAAGTTTAGTCAAATATGTCTGCTAGATTTGGACATAGATAGGAGCCAATATTTTTCTAATGGTGCCCAAAATTATTTTGTTTTCCTTTTTTATTTGTCGATCAAAATGTGATTGGCAATATCAGGCTTTTTTTTGTTCATCTCTTCTCTAACGAAAATTCACAAAAGCTACAGTGAAGCATGTCGGTCAAGTTGTATTTTTATTCCCAAAATAATTCCTTCAAAGAGACAAAAGCATGACTAGGATTGTAGGTCCCTCCGTCATTTGGATTTCTACCATTTCACATCCTCACCCTATTATTTACCCCACTTAAACTTTAACAAAAACTAAAATAATAAATAATTTTATATATAGTTCAAGTATCTAATAAATAAATAATTATATTACTTTTTTTATTTTGTGTATAAATATTAGATGTAGAGATTCTCATGTTGCCCTCGCCAACTAACATAATTCACAACCCAAACTATGAAATTAACTCAATCCTGAAAATGCTCTTGCCCTATCCCTTTCGTCAAATCCTAAAAATGCTCTTGCGCATCCCATTCGCCAAATTATGAAAACATGCCCCTTCCCATTAGTTCGCCAAATCATGAAAATGTTATTGCCCATCCCATTCTTCAAATTATGAAAACATGCCCCTCCATTCGCTGAATCCCGAAAATGCTCCATTTTTTTTTTTTTTAATCTTATAAAGCTAGTTTAACCTAATTTTACATATAGGTAAAATTTTGGGCCTACAAGCCTATAAATTAGGCTCAATGAAGACAATGATCCAATAGTAATCAAAAATTTTAGTTTGATTATCTTATTAAATTAAAGTAATCATTTTTTATCCTCTAAAAATAACATGTTTTCTTGAGTTGGGTAATTAGAACAGTCAAATTGGTAGGGAGTTAATCCCCAGTAAAGAGAAGGTGAAAGTAGTATAATATAATGATGACGCATATAAATAAATTATAATAATAGATTGATGAGAATAAAAAAAATATAATTAATCAATGTTTTAGTTTTCAATAATATGTTTTCATTTTTGGTAATTTAGTGATTTATTTGGAGAGTGCCGAAGGCACGACCCAAGGATCAGGGTGTCATACCGAAGGCATAACACTGTACGTTAGGGGTGGGCATTTCAGACCGAAAACCCGGACCAAACCGACAATCGGACCGATCGGGTCGATTCGAATCGGTTTTTTTATTTATTATTAAATTTTCGATTTTAAAACCCGGCCCGGGTATGAATAAATAGAAGTTCTATTATTTTATAGCAGCAGTTTGGGCTTTATCAAATTTCTAAACAGTTTTTACTTCAGCACTATATCAGCAGTTTGGGCTTTGTCAAATTTCTAAACAGTTTGGGCTTTATCAAATTTATAAACAAAACTGTTTGGGCTTTAGACCCTTGCGCTTTGGACCGAGACGACCCAAGAACGGCCCGGAATTCGGTTAACCGGGCCTCGGTTAACCGGCTCAACTCAGTCCGGTCTCGGGCCTCAGAATTGCGGGCTTAAAAATATCGGGCTAGTTTTCGATTTTTAATTTTTGAGTCGGTTACCCGGACCTGCCCAGCCCTAGTGGAAAGTGTATGGCGGAACGGCTGGTACACTAGTGAGACATAAAAGAAAAACTTAAACGCTTATTTCCTCTCACAATTTGGGAACAAATATCTTTAGAGGGGCAGGAACTACATTACAGTGAAAGAGCTGAGAGTAATTTGATACATGGTTCAAATGATTCTGATGCGTCCAGGATATCTATCCATTTTTGGTGAAAATATCCCAAATCCATGATATAATCGAATATATGATGATATTAGAGGAATTATCCATAATCTCTACGATATTTATCTCTTTTTCAAGGGCCGACACATCCTACCGAATACCGATATCAATATTTTGAACCATGGTTTGATATCTTATGGAAAAAAAATTGGTTACTAATGACTAGTTAATGTCTGTCAAGTTCGGCAAAATATCAGGCAGGTTTCGTGTAATGTTTATGGAACTTCTCTATTTCTCTGATTAGATTGACCATGGAAAGAAAGAATTGGCGCATTGCAGACATATTGGTGCTTGGACTCTTCTTGTTCCCAATTGACCAACAATAGTGGCTGATGTCTAATAGGATCGATTTTAAAGTTGACAAGTTTCAATGATTTGGTTTCCTACTGATTTAGAATATATGCATGTATGTTTGGTCACAATCTACATGCCAACAAACTGTGTATTCTAAACAACCCATATTACGCTGACCTTTAACATTTTCCATGGTCTACTAAGCACGAATAACACATGATTTTTTGTGTTATTTGTTTTCAACGCCACAATTGGGAAGGGGCACGAGAGAGCAGAATTATGTCCTGAGAAAGACATCCTAAAGGAATTAGTCATGAAGAACTGAAGGTCGAACAGAGGAAACATGCTGAAAAACTGAGCAGAGAAAACAAATCACCTGAAAACTTGCAACAAACGGATAATCCCACAAACATACGGAGCTCAGTTTTTCTTTTATTTTTCCCTTTTTACAATTTTTTTTTATACAGAAAACTTACTACAATATATATTTTCATGTATCGCAAAGACATTTTTTCAGAAGTAAACAGAACCATTAAACTATGAACTGATAATCATAGACTCAGGTTCTAGATAAATGGACATATGAATTAGAATCTAACCATTGGCACCCCTAGCAATGGGTAAACCATAAGTCAATCTCCAAGTCATCCAAATTGTTCTCAAGAACTGGTAGCCGAAACATTTGAGTTTCATGATTTCCCAATCACTACTAGAATTGAGCAAACAGTTCCATTCTCGTTTATATAGTACGCCATTCTCTGCACAACATAGGAATAACTATATTGATATTCTGGACTTATGCCAAGTACATGTACTGATGATTTTTCTAGTGTTGCCCATACCTTGCTAGCTAGTTTTGATCCTGTCCTCCTAAGGCCACCATCATGCGCGAGCTGGATAATTACTATCATTGTCAACTTCAGCTTCTAAATCAGTATTTACTTCATTGAGATCCATGCTGCCTACCGTGGATTGCCGGCTGATTTTGGAACCGCCAGCAGGTACCCGGGCCTCTTGCACAATTCGTGTTATTTCTTCGAAGCTCTGCATTGGACCTACACGACGGTCTAGATGTTCATAGTTAGTTTTCTCACCTTCCACCAGTTCTCTAGGCAAGTTTTTTAGAAACCAAGGGTGGCTTCTTATCTCTGGGATGGTGATTCTCTGCAAGCAGTATTAGAGGGATTAAAATTTCACAGCCTAAGAAACAGAAGACCATGCTATCATTGGAGATATCCTAACCTTTGATGGGTTGGCAACAAAAATTCTAGACAGGAGATGCCGGCAATTGGAAGATATGTGGACATAGTCAGGTATCGTGTATTGCACACTAATAATTCTCTGTTGGTCATAAGAAACGATTTAGTTGAACCGCACAATAAGTTATGTTGGAATAATGGTGCTCGCCTTGCTTTGGGAAGAGAACTCACCCCGATAGTCTTACGGACATTTATAGGATCTTCAGGATCCTCAAATGGGTAGGCTCCTACCAACATGACATACAGTGTCACACCACAGGACCAAACATCTGCTCTCTGCAATTAAATTCATGTAAATAGACCAGAAAATAAGGTCGAGCTCTAGATCAATATTTTAGATGGTGCCTTAACAAAGTCGGGCCACCAAATCACTAATGCATGTAATGCACGATGAGCTACGGGTGAGAAGCACTCTTATGAAGAAGCATCAAGTATTAAATCAGTAAACATCTATACGTTAGCTACACAAACATATCAATATACAAGCTTTACTAGTCTCGTGGAACAGTCCAACTCACAATATCACAAACTCTTTGATCTAATACAGAAAACAACTTATTCAATCAAACAAACATCATATTTATGTCTTGAGTTTGTTATAAAAACTATGTTGCTAATTTGAGCCGAGTTCTTGTTAGCACGTAGTATTACCAGAAGTAGATCACAGTTTCCAATCTGTATCATCCTCAGTTTGGTTTTGCAACTCTCAGTTTCTTGAAGAGATAGATTTTGGTCTCAACTTAAGAAATTTAGTTTAAGTCATGTGATAAAGATTCGTCTAAGCCCAGAAGTATATCATATAGAACATTATCGGAAACAAATGACAAGAATGATTTATCGTTATGATCTAATTTTTAGTAAGTAATATTCTCTCTTACTTCTAAGGGTGTGTTTGCTTGCCAAAGGTGAGAGAAGGGGGGAAGTGGAAGAAAGAGGAGAGAATGAAAAACATGAATTTTTTATGTCTATGCTCATGTTTTATAAAAAAAACGTGGAAAATGTTTCTTAATGAGGAGCGAAATTATTTTCAAAAATACAGGGTCACTTCAACCTCAAGGTAGATAACTTTCTCCCACCCTCTCTCCAATCTCCTCTTTTTTTGTAGGTTTCCCATGGAAATTCTGCCTTAAAGCCCAAATATAACCTAAATGAAATAAACACAATACATATACTAATATTAGCCATTTTGATTCAGATATGTGGGGAGAAGATCCAGATAAAAATACTCCCTAGTCGTGAAAGCAATTGAGAGTGACTGCCAATTCAAGCTCCTATGAAGTTTTGAATATTTTCTTCATGAAAGGTTCAACAACGTGATAGAACATTTATGTCTATGAAGGACAAGAACATGTGCTGGAGGGCCCAATCATAGCATTGATAGTTTGATGCTTTCCCCATTTAACCACTTACCATGGGGCCGGGGGTTTTAATTTGAAAAGACTTCAATGCTAATTGCCAAGTAGGTGAAAAATGAAAATCAACTAAACCCACAAGGTTGAAGTTTGGAATATCCCAACATAGGACTAGTATTTGATCTGGCAATGGACAGTCATGACCCTAACAATATGCTTTTTCAAAGTAAGGCAGAAACTACAGTCACCAAAGCGATGTCATGGTCTGGTTCTACAACTCTTTTGAGTGTCCTTCACAGTGCAGCTGATTACAATAATGTGGTAGAAAGGATTGGCTCTAGATCTATAGCGGTTCTTAAACGGTGCAAGGAAGTAGGTTTCCAAGCAACTAAAAAGCTTCAAACTGGAGTTGATTTCACTAGTCTTTGAATTGTTTACAGGAAGTCAGGAAACTGTATTTACAGATTTGTTGATATGAATATAAGTAAAATGTGAATGAAGAGAAATTCAGATATAGAAATTGGTCGCCTTCACAATGGTTTTAAATTAAATATCTCGAAGATATAATTCTTAAATCTCTTCCTATTATGTTAATAATTCAAGTGTCCCATTATCAGACGGAGACTTATGCTGAATTTGTGCCTCATCAACTATGAGATCGACTACGAGGAAAAAATTAAATCCAAATATGGATAAAATCATGATAAAGAGATGAGGACATACTACATACCTTGCCATCATACTCATTACGTGACAGAACCTCAGGAGCTATATATGCTGGTGTTCCTACCGTTGATTTGGGTTTGGAGTGCAACAGACCAGACTGAAACTCAAACACAAGGAAAGCCGTATCAACTGAAGGATCGATAAAGGGCAGCTCTTATTTCACAGAACAAACAGAGAAACCAACCTTGGAATAACCAAAGTCACATATTTTAAGGCGTGGAGTTGCATTTCCATCTAAAAGTGTGTTTTCTAATTTCAGGTCCCTGTGACAGATTTCCTATAGGAGAAACAAAAGATGGTAACTAAAACAAATCATAGCAAAAAATTTAAGGAGACTCGGAAGCCTGACATACCATTGAATGACAGTAGCTGACCCCAGATATTAGCTGCTGGAAGAAATATCTTGACTGTTGCAAATGGATTTTTTGGTCAAAAGGTATGAAATTGCTAGAAGGAAAGACAAGCATGAATGACTAATTACAGAGTGGATACTTTATTATGCCCCTAGTATACCTCATCCTCACTAAATCTGCCAGCAGTGCACATTCTATCAAAGAGTTCACCACCGGCTGCATATTCCATGACAATAGCAAGATGAGTAGGGGTTAGCCAGACCTGCAAGGGAAAGAAACACTTCATCACTTCACTTGTTCTCAAATATTGTTAATGCCATTATATCAATACTTAAACTTATTGGTCAAAAATTAAAATAACCTGAATGAGTAGCATAGGATCTAGCTCAAACAAGACAAGTTCAAGTACACAAAATAAACTGACAGAATTGTCAACCGACCATAGCTAGAAAGACCATACATCTCTCTTCAATGTGGGAGGTTGCAGGTTTGAGTCTCACTATGCCACAAATGACATATACTATGGTAATTCTAACTTGTTTCGTTTTTGACAATTCTATTAGTTAATCTTTCCTCGTGTAACTTATCAAGTTCAAATACATAACTTAGAACAAATACATCAAAAAAATTTGCTACTTACCTCCTTAAATCGAACAATGTTTGGATGCCTCAGAGACCTGTGGTTGATAATCTCTCTCTGAACTTTTTCATCAATCTGAACCAAAATTATAACACATGAAGTTAAATTAGCAAAGCTAACCGTGCTATACTACAATCAAAGCAAATTTCAATAACAGTTTCATACAAATGCATCACAATGAAGTGGCCAATAGCCAGGAGACAAACCCTAAACAAACAAAATGTAGGAACAAACAAGAAATTCAAATTGGAAGGTAAATACCCATTTCAACAAAACTAATTGAATTCCAATTATAGTGGAAAAAAAGAGACAACCCAAAATCCCATTTCAATAAATCATCAAATGAAAACCAACTCCAATGAACCCCAAAAGAACCAAACAGAAGTACATATAAAAGCAAATTGGCATGTCATGAGGACCATCTTAGCAAGCTAATATATAAACCAAAAGGAATTAAAAGAAATTCTCATATACCCATTTCATTTAATCAATCAACAAAAGAAACAGTACCCCATTTCATTCCATTGAATTAGAAAAGATAAAGAACATTCACTACTTTACCTTCTTCCCCCTCTCAATGTATTTGACAGCATATAGCTCTTTAGTCTTCTTATCTCTAACAAGCCTTGCTACACCAAAATTTCCAGACCCAATGTCCTTCAATGCCTCATACTTTTCATCCATTTCTCTAACACCAAACCCAACTTCCAATAATCTCTATCTTCTTCCTTTTAAAACAAGCACACTAAGAATTGGTCTTAGCTCATAGCAAAGCAAAACCCCAAATGGTTTTTGGGTTTATATAGACAAAAAATCTTGAAGTATTATTTTGTAAAGCTCAACTGTCTCATTCCATTTTTATGACTAGAAGAAGAGAATTAAAATAGCTTTGCTTATACTTGTCGCCATTCCCAGACTTTGATGCTGACATCACCAACTCACTTGAAAGCTTTTTTTTTTTTGCTGTCCTACCACAATACCCCATCTTATACACATTTTACATTTTTTTCAGTTTCACATTCACATATTCTCTCTTTGGGTTTGGGATGAGATGAGATGCTTTGCTTTCTTTGGTCCACACACGTTTTACAGAGTGTTCAAGGCATCCATCTTTCCCTATCTCCCTTCAAAATGTTCACACACAAAAAAGAGCACCATCCACTGCCTAATATAAAATCACCAAAGGACTGTGATTTCCTTCTTTTGAGTTAATTTTGATCTCCTTATTTCAAAAAATATAACGTAAAAATTTTGATTGTAATTTCGAATTTAACGATATAAGTTATGCATTTTAAACTCTTAATATCATTGGAATGATTTCATAGACAATTTGATTCACCTATCTAAATCGACGAGCACATCAAACTAACTAGCATGTTTAATGGTGCATGTAGATTATAGCAAAGATTATACCAACCATAGGGAGATTGTTGTAAGGGACCCAATCTCATTTAATTAATAATAATAAAATGTATTTGTCTATAGTTAGAAAGACATACGTGTGTGTTCATGGGACCTGTTAAAGATGACACGTTTTGCCATTGTGATATGAATCTCTCTAATCAAAGATGCCCCAAAGACAAATCTCATCAAATTCTCTCTGCCAAATAGCAAATCTTATAAAAAAATCATAAAGAAAATATCCATTGGTGTCTCTTTTTAACCTTTAATGCACCTATAAGCATTCTCAGCAGCAAAAGGTACTCAATTGTATTGAAAATTTGGAACTAGTTCAAACTATTTGATTTGATTTCTGTAATCATATAAGAATGGGAAGCTTCTTCGGACAAATCTTTTTGCATTCATGGGTACATTTTCCACGGCAGCAGAGGAGGAGATTCCTAAAACGTTTGCTTGGAATACACGCGCCTTGCGAGTAAGGTCATGTGCTAAACTATCATTTGTTCTTGGAATGTAATCAAAAGACTTAAAAGCTGATGAACATTAAGTAGAAAAGGCCTCTATGCCCCCATTCTGATGAAATTTCAGTATTTTGATGATTAAAAAAAAAACGGGTGAGAATCGGAGACAAATATTTTTTACACAGAAAGTTACATACACTTACTTTACCCACCTAGAAATTTCAGAATGCGTTGATATTTTGTGGGAATGATCTCTTAACCATATAAATCACTCGGAATAGTTTGAGGACCCTAAAAACCCCAGCTCACTTTCCAAAAAAAAAACAAAAAAAACCATATAAATCACTCGGAGAAAAAAAAAAATCTAGGAAAGTATCAGCTACCATCAGTGATCTAATCTCATCTACCAAAGCACATGTCATAACTAAGGGTGTGTTTGGTTGCATGAAATTCTATGATATGAAAATTCATGAGGGGACCTTTACATTTTAAGCTAAATTGATATATCACTTCACATCCACCATTTAACCAGTGGGAATGAAAGTTTCATGAACATGGGAGTCTCACTTCTTTGTCCCCCAAGGCATGTGATTCACACGTTCATGAAACTTTCATTCTCACCATTGATCACAAAATCAAATAGTAGATGTGGAGTGATACAACAATTTAGCCTAAAATATATGGATCCCCTCATGAATTCCCTTGACATAAAATTCCATGCAACCAAACACACCCTAAAAGTTGTCAACAAAGGATTGTCACTCATTCCAAACCCTTTTGAAAGCCAAATGAATGGAAGATCAATGTGCTCAATCATTCTTTAAAACAATTCTGAATGCGAGGAAATGGGCGAGGGACCCTCCATCCCCCTCGAGATGACCCATGCTAAACTTCATTTCTAATAAAGACAGCCCGAAGGAAATCATCATAGATGTTTGAGAGATCTGCGGATTTGGTATACCAAAAGTCAAAATCAGTATGCTGGAAATTAGTTACATATAATACTCATGCCAGCCTCCATATGCTTGTTTAAGTACTAATCTAAAATCCCCATCAAAAAGCTAATTGAAATACATATCTCATGCACTGAAGATCAAGTTTTGTCACCATTATCTCCCGACAATTACTTTCCGTACTTTTAATAATGGCTCACTCTTCCTTATAAAATAATCTTTAGCCAAAACAATATCCTTAGATTATATATATATATTCTTTATGCAGATTATTCATTTTCATGTGAAAAAGAAATACTTGCATGTCGAAAGATATTTAGTATTCACTGAGGAGGGATGTCAAATAACAGTGATACATTATTGTATCCATTGGAGGATCAATCTCAGGTCCCTGTGATAAGATCAATAAGAATTGCATTGAATTATCATTATAAACAAGTAATCTGTCTGTTCCAAAATATATATACTTGTAAATGCTTCCAATTAAGTGCACCTCACCTTACTGTGCTATCAAACTCAACCTCATTTTACTATATTTTCAGTGCTGCTGGGTGTCTGTTTACCAGCAGATACCTATGCTATCAGGTAGAACCAGTAATTTTACCCAAGTGAATACTCACTCCTTTTTTTCTTTTTCTTTTTGCGCGCGCGCGCGTGTGTGTGTGTGTGTGTGGGGGGGGGGGGGGGGGGGGGAGTGTACCACCTAACAGTCTAAAAATTGGACTTAACACGACACTTTAGTAGCACTTTATAAGGAAAAGAACAATCCTAACTTGCAGTGAGGAAAGAATGATCAAAAGCAACGAAAAACACATTATATTGATACAATCTTCTATTCAAAACAATATTTTATTTTCCCAACAGTCTCCCCTTTATGACCCAGTGCCACAATTTCTACACAACTTTCCTCAGAGCATATATACTCGATTGTATGAAACAGACACTTAGTATTTCATAACATAAACGAACTCACCATAAGTCATTGTTGATGAATATGTACCTTTATGAAACTGCAGTTACACTAGAGCCGTGAAATCATAATTGTTGTCAATTTCAAATTCATCGATATCTTCATCATCCTGGTCGGTTGTGCCAACCCCAGACTGCCCACCAAGTTTCGAGCCTTCTCCAGGTGTCCGTGCCTCTTCTATAATCTTCATTACTTCTTCAACACTTTGAGCTGGTTGGTCATGGTTAGCATCCTGGTAGTTTGATTTTTCTCCTTCAACTAGTTCTTTAGGTACATTTTTCAGAAACCAAGGATGTTTTTTGATCTCTGGAATGGTGATTCTCTTTAGGGAGGATTAGAGAATATAAGTTTTTGATTCAAAGTAAAAGATAAGTTGAAAACAGGACACAATTCCAGTAGGAGAAATCTTACTTTTGCTGGGTTGGCTACGAAAATTTGTGAGAGAAGTTGCCTACAGTTCGAAGATACATGGACATAATCTGGTATAGAGTATTGAGTGCTCATTATTCTCTGTTGAGCATAACAAAATGGATAAGTTGATAATCTGAGATAATCTTTGAGAGACGGAAGTTATAATAGTTACTATCTTATTAATGTTTATTTACCTTATTTTCAGTGAAAAATTAATTCATAACAAGTAATGAAACAGTAATGATGCATGTAGAGACATTACCGAATAGTAAATGATAGAATAAATATCATTATAAAAATATGGACGTCTAACAATCATGTCCAGGAGGTTCACTGCAATTAGAATAATATGAATTAATTTGGTTGAGGACATAGATCATTCAACATTTATGTGAGAGGAGATTATAGATATAATTTATATATAATAAGAATCCAGATGAAAAATATTTTCATTGATGCTTGTCATAGAACAATTAGCTACTATTCACTACTTCTCATAAGGGCTTACCCCTATAGTCTTGCGAAAATTTCTGGGATCCTCTGGATCCTCAAATGGACATCCCCCGACCAACATTACATATAGAGTTACACCACATGACCAAACATCAGCTATCTGCGATACAGTAAAATTTCATCAGGCAGCCAAACAAGCAATCGTACATGATAAGGCACACATAATGCCAGCATACGCATAAAACATGAGTGGGGATGTTGCGGTACTTGCACGGAGGAGTTGTTTTGAAGCTCTTTCTATCCCCTCAAAGAAAAAAAGAACAAAAAAATTCTATGCATATTAGTCCATCAACTATATATCCGATGATAGATCAAATGATCAATGATTCTGATTCAATACAAGCAGGAGCTTATCTGAAGACATGCATGGGACAAATACATTACATTCTATAAGCATTCCTTGTGTAGGAATTGTGACACCTCAGGGTACTCTCAGTGTAAGACTACAGTGCCCAGTAAACTGTATTCTGAGTGGATATCATCGGAGTGACCAAGGATGTGGAGTCTCACTCGGACAATGAGATTGGTATTCACACGCTGGCTCTTGGAGAAGAACAGGGGATGAATCCATTTGTACGGATTTTAAAGGAGCCCCTCACATTTATATTAATGAAAAATGAGATACATCTCTCGAAAGGGTAACCAGACCTAACAGTGCATATTTTCTCTCGAAGTGTAAGAGAAGTCAGAATAACGCTCCATTGCGAAAAAGAAATACAAAAAGTACATACCCAAAAACAAGGACTATACTAGTCCCCTTACTCTGACATTCAATCACTATCATTGGGTAAAGGCAATCCATGCTCTGTGTCACTAGCACTGGGTAATTTAAAAATTACCTTTTTCTTTGTTGTGGGGGCAAGCAATCCATGCTCTAATAAAATTCTGTTATTAGGATGGCATTTTTCAATGTCCGTTGATACAACTTTTATGCTTTATGGGTTATCATTGTATCTATTCAATTGTGGAAAATAAAATTAAAAACTGCACACTTAAATGTACTCTGAGTATTATATTACTCATCATGTTCGGCACTTTCTACCAATTCCACGAAGTCTTAAAGTCATTTAGATCTTAAGCATACATATATATACAAATGTGTATGTATCTAATGTGGACATTGCATCCATGAAGAAAGGTATTTGTGTGCAAACAGAAGCTTCAGGAACAAGCATGCATAAATGAATTCACCGTGTCGTACTTCTTTTTTATTTCCGGATTGGTAATGCCATTCCATTAGTTTCTCTTATCAGTCACCCTCATTATGTGAAGTGGTTAACAAACAAACAAGCAAAAAAGATCTATTTAATTACTAAGTAGTGCCACCTGAGAAATTTGGCTGACATTCTACGTTAGTTTACTAGACAGCTATCTTCCCTCAAACAAGCCCCAATGAATACTAAAGATTTGTTATGACTATCTGCTTTTTTTCTAATTATATTTTTGGTTAGTTGATTAATGAAATGCCTATAAGCAATTAGCAGACCTCTAGACCTATGCACCATAAATCGACATGATGATGTAAAGTATAAGAGACTTGACCAGAAATCAATTGTCTGATCAAATGGGAAAATAATACCTTCCCATCATATTCATTGCATTCCAACACTTCCGGAGCAATAAGCAATGGTGTTCCAACCGTTCGTTTACCTCGTGTATGCAGTATACCAGACTGACATCCAAAAGGAAGAAAAAATAGTGTTAATGAAATGGCACGGAGTGGAGGATTTCATGTTTTGATGGCTATAAAAAGAGAACCTAAACTGTACCAACCTTAGAATAACCAAAACCACATATTTTAAGGCGCGGAGTGGCACTTCCGTCCAGGAGGGTGTTCTCGAGCTTCAGATCATTGTGACAAATTTCCTGTAGTAGAAACAAAAGAAAACAACCTAAACATGATTACAAACAACAGCATGGTCTGGTCCCATATAGGGTTTGGACGAATGAGTAGTCCATCGGGCAATGTCTAAACGGTCCTTTCATGAAACTTCAACACTCAAAAAAAGCCACGAAAAAACTTAATTCATGTTACTATCCTTTCACGTGCAACCTGTGGCCATTCCAAAACTCAAGATCTAGAGTTTCTGTTGTTGGCGATGGTGGTGTCTCATGGTGGTGGCAGCGTTCGGAGGTGGTCTGCTGGCGCGGACTAGCTTCATAAGGGGTTCGGGGTGGTTGTGGCAGTCAGTGGTGGATGAATCAGGTTTTGTGGTGGTTGTGGAGGGTGATACTGGCTGAATCTGGGGTGATGGTGGCTACCAGTGATGGAGTGATGGATTTGGGGGTTGTCATGGCTGCAGGTGACAGTTTAGTGGTGGTGGCGGCCATGAAGAAAGGTCCAGACTAGATTGTTACTGTAATAAAAATGACTTAAATTTTATGAAACATGCAGAGCGAATTTCATACCATGGAATGGCAGTAGCTCACTCCATATAGTAGCTGCTGGAAGAAAAATCTTGACTGTTGTAGTATATGTCATTTTACCAATGGAAAGAAGTGAGAGACAAGCACAAAAGTTAACAACAAATTTAAATGAAGAAAATATAGTTGTATCAATGACCTGGTCTTCGCTAAACCTTCCAGCACTACGTATTCTCTGAAAAAGCTCACCTCCAGCAGCATACTCCATGAAAATAGCGAGATGCGTAGGTGTCAACAAGACCTACGAGGAAAACAAGTGTCTTGTTTAATTAGTTTGACTCTTTTTGTTAGGAACATAAGCTAATAATTTGCTCGCCTTTCAAACTAGAAACAGTGATTATGAAACCTCCAATTTATCCTATGGTCTGCAAAGGGTTTAGCATACACGTCATGAGATCAATGATCAATCCCTTGAACTCACATGTAAAGTAATGATCTATTTATTCAAGATTTACCTTGAATAGAATGTGATCACGCTTTATCTGATATAAATTGAGGTGGGAGGGGAGCATCAAAAGCAAATAATGATTTTATTAGCAAAAGCATGAGACACCCTATCATTTTGCAAGCTTTAGGCTACAAGTTGGTAGTTTTCGTGCTACTACTACTTTCCCTGCATGGCTAAGATAAAAGCATCATAGTTATGGTACCGCGAAGAATGAGGTCGATCAGATTGATTTCCAGCTATGTAACAAGGGCATAGACACATTTCAGTGTCTCCAACAGATACGAAGTGTCAGACACATTCACTACATGAATTCGAGTCATGAACCCAATTAGACATTAGATTGTATGAGCATGTGTGACAGGGGAGTAAAACTGTTTGACAGGACGACTTCTTAAACACTAGAAACAGCCCTTTTGATACAAAAACCAAATTTCCCTAGCTACGTCTTTCATATAAGTACGTAACAACAACACACCAAAAGACCAACAGGTCAGACCTTCTTGGACTAGTTACAATTGAAGAGATAAAATCCCAGGACATGGGAAGGCTGAGTCCTGATATAGGAGTCCGAGGGACACTAGGACAACGAGTGTAACAAGTATAAAAAACAATAATAAAATAGCTAGAGTTTTGCATAATTGAGACAAAGGTTGTGTAGAGGAATTAGGAAATCCAAAGAAGAAGGAAATAGAGGGTATAAAGACCAAGAAATAAATATGTTTGGTGCTAGGAAGCACTGATACTTCAAGAATCCTGCCGTACCCGCACCAGATGCGTATTAAATACCAATACAGCTCTGATATGGTTCTGATTAGAAAGATTGTAAGCTTGTCTCAAAAAGACACACAGCACACTTAAAGAGTTCCCGGATCAAACAAAAGCCTGAGTTGATTGCTCACAGATACAACTTAGAGTTCCCTAATCAAACAAAATCCTATCAGAAAGATTGTAAGTTTGTCTCAAAAAGATTGTAAGTTTGTCTCAAAAAGACACACAGAAAACTTATTTCCCGGATCAAACAAAAGTCCGGGTTGTTTGAGATTTTTTAGCATACGCATAAAAAGTTGACATTGTTGGCCCCGGACTATTGTCCCCAACTTAGACAACTTTCGCGCCTGGGTGTGAGGTTTACTTGAGCTCTATCACCCCTAGAAGGCCTCGTCGCTATTGAGATGTGTCTAATCCTTTATATACTTTACATGACGAAGCTCATTACTTGATGTGGGACTAAGTTGAGCCAACATCTCCACCTTGGCGAGACTTGAGCCTATCCTGACCTGGGATAAGCTCCACCTCAACGTGTTATCCTACACTTCGAATTCGCCAAGGCCAAGGTTAAACCATTAGCTATGATACCACTTATTGGGTCTGGGGTGAAGGTAACGAAGCCTCCCGGAACCACCTTCACAACATGCACACGAGATTGGTGGCCAACGGACATGTCTCAAGCAACGATATTGTCCCTGACTTAGACACTCGCCGCACCCGGGTGTGGGGTTTTTACTACTTGAGCTCTACCATCCCGAAAAGGGCTCGTCGCTATTGAGACATGTCCAATCCTTTGATGAGGCTCATTACTTGATGTGGGACTAAGTTGAGCAAACATCTTTAACAATAAGAACATAATAGCACTTTGGTGCAAGTTATAGATTCTAAAATAGTGCAACGGAGGCTGAAATTATGGAGATGGAATCAAACAAGCTGTGAATTACTTTGACTAAAGCCATTGGTCAAGGAGAGGTGATTAATGACATGATTCATTTGTCTAATTCGATTTTTGAGATGAAGGCAATAATATGATGTGATGGCTCACTAAGTGGGTGTCTCATTAGTTAGTAGGAAAAGGCCAAAAATAAATAAACATGAATCATGCTTTCACTTATATCTGCTATAAATTGGGCAGACATTAATCTCTTATCTCCTTGAATCGAACAATGTTCGAATGCCTCAGTGACCCGTGGTTGATTATTTCCCTCTGTACATTCTCATCAATCTGATAAGAAAAAGGTGTGAATCCATAATCACATTCAAAACTACCTCATCTTTTAGTATAATCAATTTTACAACAAATTAAAATGACATTTCCAATACCAGTGGCAAGTAAAAGAATGCAAACTCCTCAGCTCACAAAGCACAATAGACAAGCAAAAGAAAACTTGAATCCATATTTCAGCTTTTAAGATGAAAGCCACTAATATCAAATGAACAAATAGACTCACATGACCAACATTCAGTATTAAGAACACAGGAGGCCATCTAAATAGGTCAAAAATCAAACATGTTCTCAAACAACACTAACCCATTACCCATCCAAGCTTACCAAATTTCAAACATACTGAACTAATCAAATTCAATCAATCCTCTCTACAAGAAATATAAAAACAACAAAATAAACAAAGTATGAACAGATAGAAAAATACCCAATACAGTATACAAATACATAATACTCAAATCATTGTTAAAAAAAAAAAAAGTTGAGAAATCACATAAAAGGGAAAAACAGCAAAACCACTATACCTTCTCCCTCTTTATGTACTTGACTGCAACAAGCTCTTTAGTCTTCTTGTCTATCACCAGCCTTGCCCCACCAAAGTTGCCAGAACCAAGTTCTTTAACTGGCTCATACCTCTCCTCCATCATAACCTTCAAATCAAATTATAAGTTGACTAATCCACAATACAATTTAAATACACCCAGTCAATTATCATAAGATCTTTTTACTGTTTGAAAGTGAAACTATCATAAGATCAACCTAGAATTTTCGTAAGATCAATCCCCCTAACAATTAAGTCAAATATTCTATCCAAATGTTTGGCTTTTAAGCGTGGTTTCTGGTCTGGTCCTTGGTATAATGAGACAGAGAAGGTGACGAACGAAAGACGAGAGTGTGGCACCTGTGCCGCGCATGCAGGTGACATGGGTGCGTAGACTTATGCCATAGGGTGGGTGGAGGACAGGTGTTTGTCATCTTTGGTCAATTGATCCAATTTAATGATGCTAACCCCGATTTCGCACCATAACTTGCACTCACTCACACATCTATTTGTTTTTTTACTAGGTCTCTCACACTACCCATAAAACCAATATTCATCATCTTCTTCTCTCACCCTCTGTTTCTAACAAGAACAACAACAACCTGAAAGGAGTAGCGAGGAAGAGGACGATCAATTGCGAGGGACAATTAGAGACGATCGGCGATGGCGAGAGATAGAGCGACAACCACTAATGCCCATCTCCATCTTCTAATTTCTTCCCCTCTCCATCTTCTTCTTCTCTTCCTTCCCCTCTCTCAGTTCTCTCACTCTCTTTTTGAGTTCCCCTCTCTTCTTCTCGTACAAACCGTCGCCCCTCTCCCTCTCTTTCTTCTCATTCCCCTCTCATTTTCTGTCATAAATTAACAAACACAAATTGAAATTTTAGAAATATTCATTAGAAATCAATCAACAACAAACACACTACAAAATAAACTCAATAGAAAAAATGATGAAGGAAGGATTACCAACAATCTGAAAATGTACAATCACTGTTAATGATACACCAAACCTTCCGTTAATCTATGTCGTACACGTGTCATGATGATCTTGTCAAGCATAACAAAACATGCTTGATTGCTCGCCCAATCTGGCAAAGCCCAGACAACACTAAGCTCACTAAGGTATGGTCCAAAAGATTGGATCAAATTGCAGTGCCCTAATAAGCCCATACGTCACATGGTCAAGCCCAATACTCGTAAGATCTAATAAGGCAAATATCTAAGGGATCGATCTAAGACGGGCATGCCAACAATACATTGATTCCGACTAGGAAACAAATACTAGAGTATAAGTCGTGCATGAAACTCCCCTGCATGGACAACACTCCACAAGGGAAGAATCTCCCGTAGATCTAGGAGCACAAGTCGTGTAGTGAAACTCTCCTACATGGATGACTCCTAGCAAGGAAAAGATCTCTAGTAAGATATTTTTCCCTAAACTACGCCACCAAAGGCTTAGCCGAACAAGGACTTTCGCATGATAAATAGAACACATGGTTGATGAACAAATTACGCTATTGAACCAATTTTACATCATTACTCCTTCCTCAAGCCTTGTTTAGTTTAAGCATCGCAGTACCATCGGCAGCCACAACAGTGGACTTTTGCTCACGTGTGTTCTTGTGCAGGTCAAGGTAAAAAAGAACATGATTCAACTACATCAACTGCAAAAAAATGATGAAGGAAATGCAGTTAATGGGCCAATCGCAGCAGCCCATGCGAGTAGGAGAACCCCATTCGCAGAGGCACATTCAAATTTAGTTCCCATACTAGCACGTGTTGCTGCGATTGGGGTTCTGCCACACGCATGTGCCGTTGTGATTGGCCCATTTCAGTTTCACACTATGTCATTGACTTTTGACCAACTTTCACATTCGATTGAGACCGATTCTCAAGCTCATAAACACATTAAAAACGTAGTACTCTGATTTATCTAATGAACACATTTTGAATCACCTAAAAATGTTGTGAAATAAGCAAGTTATGATCATTTTACTAAAGTTACTCAAATCTATCCGATAAAAAAACATGGTACTATCATTGAATTTTGACTAACTTTGAAACTCGATTGAGACCAATTCTCAAGCTCATAAAAACACAAAAAATGTAGTACTCTGAGTTATCTAATGAACACAATTTGAATCACCTAAAAATGTTTTGAAATGTGCAAGTTATGGTCATTTTACTACCGTCACTCAAAACTGTCCAGCAACGACCAAGTCGCAAAGGATCGTGCAAATGTAAGTCTCTCACTCGCATGATCCACTGTCATGCAAGTGGGAGAATTAAACTCGCAAGAACCATTGCGACTTGACATAATTCACATTTTTTTGGATTTTTAATTGATTTTTTTTCAATTCTTATGGGTTTGATACACTATTAGCATATTTGATTTATTGCAAAATCTCAATTTTGACATTCTGAAGTTGGGGTGGTCCAAATTTGGGTTTTACAATAAATCAAATATGCCAATAGTATATCAAACTCATAGGAATCGAAAAAAACACAAAAAAAATTCAAATACAAAAAGTTCAAAATTTGGACAGAGTGTGAAATTTGTCGAATCGTAGCAGGATAAAGATATTTGGACAAGTTTTACACTGTTTTATTTTTTGATTTTTTATATTTGATTTTTTTCAATTCCTATGGGTTTGATACACTACTGGCATATTTGATTTATTGCAAAACCCTACTTTTGACATTCTCAAGTTAGGGTGGTCCAAATTGGGGTTTTGCAGTAAATCAAATATGTCAATAGTGTATCAAACCCATAAGAATTGAAAAGTATTTAAAAAAGTCAAATTCAAAAAAGCAGATAGTGTAAATCTGTCCAATTCGCTGCAATTATCTCTATCCCCTGGGATTGGACAAATTTGACACTTCGTCCAATTTTCTTATTTTTTGTATTTGATTTTTTTTTTCAATTCATATGGGTTTGATACACTATATGCATATTTGATTTATTGCAAAAATTCATTTTTGACCTTTTAAAGTTGGGGTGGTCAAAATTGGAGTTTTGCAATAAATCAAATATGTCAATAGTGTATTAAACCCATAGGAATTGAAAAAATTATAAAAAGTCAAATTCAAAAACTCCAACACAAATGGACAAAGTGTGAATTCTGTCCTGTCGCAGCGGTTCATGCAAACTTGAATCTCATGATCGTAATAGCCGTTGCGATATTAAAGTTTATTTTCACATGATCCGTTTCGTTTGTTGGCGATTGGTTTTAAGGCACCAAACGCAATTTAAGCTGCTAGAGGTTTTACTTGGTTTGCAGCGGCCACTGCGATTTTGTGTGTCATACTCGCAGCGGCTCGTGCATTTGTAATCTGAAATCTTTTTTACAGCAATTTGATTTTTTGCCTAATTTGAACTTGTGTGTTCAATTTTGCCGTCTGAATTCTTTGCTGATATTCAAGTTATAAGTTAACTTTTAACCATTACCATGATATAAAACATCTATACAACTAGTCATCCATAAAATGCAAAACCAATACAAATATTCATGGAATGTAAAATATAATTTGTTGATACTTAATGATAAAAGAGATATAAGTCAAGAGTACAAAAAAGTTGACTTTTGTTACAATTTGATCATCATATGTATACATGTCATTTACAAAATGTGCAAAAAGTTACAAAACGTGGTTCAATCATCAATGTAAACGACCTCTTCCGACTTCTTCTTTGTTTAGGATGCATTGTACTTCTTAACCATCACGTCACCTATCTACAGTTGGTCATCGAACAAAGTCTTCCATGATACTGCTTCTGGAAACATGCGAGAAGGCAAAGTTGGTACTGTCCAAGGCAATGATGGTTTTGGTGTCATATGAAGCAAGACGAAGTGTTCACTCTGGTGAATGTGTGCCATGAAACATATTCGTACGTCATTCAAATTTGACGGCAGCGAAACATATGAAAAACATGTAGTGCTCTAGTTCCTATAACACATAAACACACAACCATTTTTCCTTTGGAATCAAGCATTTTTCCTTTGGAATGCGTACAATGCATTCAAGAATTATCAGAGCATCTTTCACAATCTTCACCCCTCTATCATTCCAAATTCGAACCCACAAGTCATGATTACCTTCTATCTCCATTAGTAACTCATGTCTTACCTGCCTCCAACCAATTTTCTCATCGCAACCAAAGAAGTTACATATGCATCTGAATCCACAATGGCCATCAGCAAGTACAGTCTGAATGTCCTCAACATAATCTCGAATCTACAAAGGAATTTGCTTCATAAACATAGTTCTCCACTTCGGCGTCTTCTCTTTTGGCTTAGTTCTCCACTTCGGCGTCTTCTCTTTTGGTTCCATTTTCGTGGACTTCTCATGCTTAGACAATTTATTCTTTTTAGGTCTCCTCTTGCCCTTTACAGGTTTAGTTGGTTCAATCATGACATATGAATCAAGACAACTCAAATCTAGTAGCTTCCTCTTCAACACCAACTGCCGATCATGAGTGAATTCTAAGAACTTTTGCTTAATGACATCTACCACTAGACACCGGCAGTTGCACGAAGAGATATTTTGCCAAGTTGCATCTGGTGCTTGTGTAACATAGACAATGGAAGTTGAAAAGTATGAGCGAAATATTGTGTCATTTCATGAGCGCAAGACAACCCATGAGTGGTTCTCATTACACATCGACACTTAATTGGGTCGGAGCCCACAAATTCAGTATCAGACCTACCAATTTCAAATAGCATCAAGTCAAGAGCCTTATGAAATACAGACCCATGAAATTTTCCAAATAAGGGAAGAATATGCTTTTTTTTTTTTTTTTACCTTCGTGACACTTTTTCTAAAGGACGCTTCAATCTCTACAAGTGACTTAGATCATGTCATGTAATTTTATCTATATATTATAAAATGTGCCTTGAAAGTTCTTCAACATTTTCTTCAACCCGAAGTGTGCGCCTTCAACGTGACCAATTGTCCATTGGCCAAAATGCATGAAAGTGTCGATCCATGCATTCACAAAGAACTCTTATGTGGATACCAAACTGTCCACAGATAGTTCAAACACTTGAGATGTGATGTCCATCTTCTCTCGTACTCAATAATGCCTTTGTTTCATTCTTGCTCTGTAACCGATCTATACAAATCCGAAAAAGATTCAATAAACTCGTTTCATCCTTCATTATCCTCAAATTCTTTTTTGTAATTCTTTTCTACAACAACCTCTTTGCTTCTGAAAAGACCCGCTCAATAGCTTTGATCAACCCAAACTCTCTATCAGTCACAAACACCTTTGGCAAGTTGTTTGGCTCAAATACTCCCAATAGTTTTTCTAATGCCCAAGTGTATGACTGTTCATTTTTAGATGACATAAAATAATAACCAACATTGAAAGTCTTATCGATTGACGTCACACCTACAACCTCAAATAGCGACATCCTGTAGCGATTGGTTTTGTAAGTGCAATCCATAAGCATCACCGTTGAAAATCACTTAGCCAAGAGAATTGACTCGGGATGAGACTAGAAAATATTGAAGACTCTATTCTGATCATCTACTGTATGTTACTCAATATAACCATTCTAGTTCAACAAGTGCATTGTGGCTTGCAAAGTTGTCTTGTCTTTCAGTTGGAGTGTCTTTAGCTGATGAATGACATTGTAAACAGTCTTCAAATATGACACATTGTTGGGAAACATCTATTTCAAACTAAACAATATGTATTGAAGGGCTACACAAGATGTGGACATGTTATGCAAATAAGTCATCTCTGTTTCATTCAGTCTCTCAGCAAATGAATGGCTAAGAAGAGATTTTGATCGTGGATGATTGTGAGTTCCATAGGCCACTTGCAACATCCAATGATCATTACCTTGTGGTACCCCTATCAACTGGAATGGACACCACACTTCTTTGAACTGATCAATCAACCATCCTCCAATTTTTGCTTTTGATTTTTCTTTATCTTCCCTCCCTCTCACATCCCAGTAGATCATTCATTTACGTCTGTTATCAACAGGTTCCGACATTGTGATAATGAAAACTATGTTATTCTCCCTACCAACACCTTGACACCAAGCTATTAAGGATGACTTTGATGAGAATATCTATAAAAAAATAATGCATGCTGGTGTTAGGAACACTAATTAATGAACTTGTGAAACAAGATTAAATAATGTCATGCCTACAAGAATTAACCTTACCTCTTCCGTCATAAACAAGTCACCATCATCGACTACTTCTAGTGTTTGTTCATCATTCGCTTCATCATCATCACCATCATTTTACATTAAGTAAATAAAAATATTTGTTATTCTAATCATATATTAAGGTAATGAATAAAATCATTAACGACAAAGTTTGCCTCTAGAAGGTTCGTATCTTCCAAATATGTTTTAGGTGTTTTTGGTTCGTCTAGATTATGTGAATGTATCTCGAAATTGATTAGATCGACAACGACAGTTTGTGCACAAAATAACAACAACAACAATCAAACTAACCCTACAAATAAGAAAATTTTAGGGTTCAAATATTAACAACTAAACCTGAAAATAACAAAGTTGTTTCAAATAAGCCAAAAGAAAATGATATTATGATAATGACAAAAAAAAAATCCATGCAAGCTCATCTCAAGTTTAGAGTGGAGTGAGTCGTTCTTCGTCTTAAAAATGTTCATCTTCTTCGTTCACGCCTATAAATGGAGTGCAATGCTGACTTTCAACTGCAACATTATCATTTTGAAGCCTACGAACCTCATTTTCACTGAACTCATCAATTTCTACATACAAACTTCACCAAAACCCTAAGAAAGGAAAATGAACTGAGAGATAAGACAACAAGACGTAGAAGAAAGAGAGAGAAGCCGGTGTTGGGGTCGTCTGATGAGCTTGGAATGGAAGGAAACTTTGATGGAAAATGGAGGGAGGAAGATGTGTTTTCTCGCGAGAGAGCAAAATAAGCAGTAGAGAGAGGAGAGGGAGGATGAAGACAAGTAAGAGAGGGAAATGGAGGATGAATACGGTGGTCAACGGTTAGTTTTCCGGCGAGATTGGATGAAAAAGAGAGTGGGAGTGGATGATTCTTCATGTGAGTGGAAGGGGGTTCATCGCTGGAATTGGGAAAAAACATTTTTTTATATAGTGGTGGTGTCCTTCAGACTTCAGTAGATTAAAAAAATGTATTGGGGGTGTCCTTCAGTGAAATTGGTGGTGTTATTTAGCAAAGGCCTTAAGTTAATAATAGAAACAGAGAATTGTGGGTTGGAGGATAAGTCGTTTTCACATTCAATTAATGCAACAACTTTTTGAGACCACAAATTTTGCTAAAGGACACCACCCCTATTTTTTGAAGTAGACCACCACCTTTCTGAAGCCCACCACCTACTGAAAGACACCACAAATTAAAACAAAAAAAATCCACGACCACCTCTCTTCTCTCCCAGGGAACAACACCACTGCACCGCTTCACCCCACCACCACCACGATACTGCCTCGCCTTGCCATGCCTTGCCTGCATGCTGATCGGTCACACCTCTCTTCTCCTCTTCAAGTTTTCATATTTTTCTCTTCTCGGCACAACATACTCAATTTTCATTGGTGTCTGAATTTTCACTTAGGCTACAATCCGAGTGGCCCACTTAGCTCTGTTTTTGGGTAGAACCTTTCTATAATGTTTTAACTTCAATTATTGTGTAACTATCTTGAAGCAAACATTAGAAGACGAGAGTCGCAATGATATGTTTTTTGAGAATAATATTGGAAGTTCTCAATGTAGTCGGTAAACAGCTAAGATATATAAATAATCTTAATAAAAATTGTGATGGTGAATATTTGCCTAAGTGAATACTCCCTCTTTATGTGTGGATATTTGCATAAGTGAATATTCACCCCTGTGATCACAACGGAAGACAATGAGGATCTCCTCTCCATCCCAAGTGAAGCAGAAATCCAAGTCATTGTCTTTGAAATGGGCAGTCATAAAGCCCCTGGTCCTAACAACTTTCATGCTTATTTTTCGAATACTATTGGGACATTGTGAAACATGACGTGTGCGAGGTAGTTAAATTTATTTTACTATCCGACAGTTGGACCCAAAACTCAACAAGACTTTTATTGCCCTTATCCCTAAGGTCGGTAACCTTATCACCCCTGATAAATTTTGACCTATAGGGCTCTGTAATGTCATTTATAAGGTTATCTCTAAAATTCTAGCAAATCGGCTCAAACTCTTGCTAGATTGTTTTATCTCTCTTAACCAAGGAGTTTTTCTTTGAGGACATTCTATTGCGGATAATGTCAGCCTCGCTCATGAGACTTTCTTTCAAATGAAACATTTTTGCAAAAAGAAATAAGGGTGGATGACTATCGAAAATGACATGGCCAAAGCCTATGATAGAGTTGAATAATATTTTCTGCTCCAAATCCTTGAGAAACTGGGATTCGCTGGAGGGTGGATACAAATGATCAAATAATGTATTTCCACATCTTCCCTTCAAGTTCTGGTTAATGGGTCACTCATTCCTTCCATCAAACCTTCTACGGGAATTTGACAAGGAGATCCCCTTTCTCCCTATTTCTTCATTCTAATAGGGAAGCCCTATCCGGGTTCCTCGCTCGGGCAGAACCTGATGGCCTCATCAAAGGTATCAATATCAAACGACACTCCACTTTCATCAGCCATCTGCTTTTCGTAGACAACCTCATGCTTTTCTGTCGGGCCTTTTTAGCTGAAACACATATGTTAAAGATATCCTTCATCATTATTGTTTTGCTTTAGGTCAAGGGGTTAATTATGACAAGTCTTCAGTCTTCTATATTTCCAATGTTCACCCAAAACATTTAAAGATGATTAACATAATTTTTGGTTCCAAATTTTACAATCCCAATGACAAATACCTTCGATCTCCGCTGTTATTCTCCATAAGAAAGCCAGTGACTTCCAATTCTTAATTGACAAGGTCAATGATAAACTTTCTGGCTGGAAATTCAAAGTGCCCTCCCAGGCTGGTAGAACGACTATGATTAAAGCGGTCCTTAATTCAATCCATGTTTATATTATGCAAACGTTTCTCCTTCCCTGTGCTATTTTCACAAAAATTGATAACCTAGCTCGCAACTACTGGTGGAATGGTACAACGGACAACAAAGCCAAACATGTTTAAATGAGACCGTATATCGCAGCCTCATCATCATCTAGGAGGGCTCAACATTCCTTCTAATAGGAATAAAAATCTTGCCTTAATGGCAAAAAGCATGTGGCAAACTATTTCATCCCCTCACAATACTCGTATTCTTCAACTTAGAGCTATCTACTTCAACACTAAGAGTATTTTCCAAATCTCCAAAGCTCCTTCCATAGCCTCATTTGCTTGGAGATGTAATCCTACAACACTGGTCATTTTCAAGTGATGTCTGAAGATAATATTGACTTCTGGAAAGACTGTTGGGTTAAGCCAGGTCTACTGCTGGCAGAGTGTATCCCCTATTCTTCAGCTCCAAATCTGCCTACCACCATTCAGGATTTGTGGACCACTCATTCTGGTCAGAACCTCCAATGGAACGTGGATTTAATCAATTCCTTATTCCCTAGTCCAGTGGCTAGAGATATTCAAAACATTCTGATAAGACCCTCGGATTGTCCTGACAAACTTATTTGGCTCTTTGACAAAAAATGTCTCTTCTCTGTTAAAAGTACTACCAAGACTTTCACTAAAGAGCAATTTGAGTGCTCCACTTCGAACTCATCCACTCCCACTTCCAATGCTAAGCTGCTCAGAGAGTTGTGCAGAATAAAAGCTCCATCCCGTGCCCTATTCTTACTTTGGAAAATCGATCAAAACATCCTACCTACCATGACCAATCTAGCTAGGCTTCACACACCTATAGAGAATCGGCGTATTTTTTGCAACGATCACACAAAGGATGTCACCCATCTCTTCTTCCTTTGCCAATCATAAATTTTCTTTGGAAAGTCTCTCCTATCCCGATTAATTGGCTTAATGATAATTTTGGCACACCCACTACATCCCCCTTCTTCAACTTTATATGAGACGCTGCTAAAGTCCACCCAGTGGGCAAAGAGTAAATGTTCTCTCAGTTCATGGCGGTTATTCAAACCATTTGGCAGACTTGCAACAACTGTGTTTTCCACAACCAAATTTTGCACTCAAATGTTTCTTTCTTATTTTTACCACACTTGGAACGCCTAGCAACATCAATGGTTTACCACAAGCCCCAACCTCTCAGGTCACTTTTGCGCCCATACCAGTATTAATACTGACAGACTGGTCTCCATCTACCACATTCTCAAAACAGCTATAACTGATACTCGGCCGACTCCATCCTCCACTAGGGTTGTTCCCCTTGATACTTTGGGCCCCCGCACTAAGATGAAAACCAATAGAATAGAGTTGATATAAGTCCAATTATAGTAAGCCAGACATCACAGACTTAACTCCACATCCCTATAGTTTAGACTAGGGGTGGGCACGGGACGGGATGGGATGAGATGGGACAGGATAAACATCATCCCAACCTTGTCGGATGGGACGGGATGAGCATGTACTAAATAGTCCTCCAATAAAAAATAATAATAAGAGTTTTAGAATTAATGATTCAATTCATTTAGATTTCATATAGAATTTCATCTTACATTGATTTAATTTCAACACATCTTAAACTTTAATTTAGATGAGCATTTTGATTAAAATTAATAATAATTATTATTAAATAAATAAATAAATTCGGGATGAGACGGAATAAGCGGGATTGAAAATCTTTATCCTAATCCCATCTCACTCTAGATCGGGACGGGGCGGGATCAGGATGAGTTTGATCAATCCCAAAAGGACCCAAAAAAATCGGAACGGGACGAGTTCGGGACCATGGGATGGGATGCCCACCCCTAGTTTAGACCCATTCCCCATACCTTGGACCCGAACACGATTATCGTCACGTATAATGCAAGTTTCTTTGCTTCATCTCAACAGGGAGCTATAGGGGTTTTTGCGGTCAATGTCCTTGGCAAGGTGCTTACTCGGGCCGCATTCCCAATTGCAGGGAAAGTGTTGGACAATACTATGGCGGAATGCCATGCTGCTGAGACAACTCTTTTACTCATCCAGACGAGGCAGTGGAGGACATGGATTATGCTGGGAGACTCAAGGATGCTAAACTCCATTTTGCAAGAAGATCAGCAGGACCCTGTGATGGCCATGTATTGGACATGGCGTCCTCTTATAAGCAATTTTCGGCGATTGCGTACTCTCCATAGATTTTGATTATATAATTTTATTAATAAAGACCTCATCTATGAGGCTCGTAACTTAGCTACAACAGCAGGATAACAATAATGTAATCATAGTAATTAATCTATTAGCCATATGTTTTATACAAAAAAAAATTAAAAATCCCCTCTCTGTTTTTGGTGGGGGGGTGTACCACCGAACAGTCTAAAAATTGGACTTCCACGACACAATAGCACTTTATAAAGGAAAAGAACATAACTTGAAGTGAGGAAAGAATAATGAAAAGCAACGAAAAAAATTATATATATTGATAAAATATTCAACACAATATCTTATTTTCCCAACAGTCTCCCCTTTATGATCTTGGCGCCACAAATTTCCTTGGAGCATATATACTCAATTGTATGAAACAGACACTTAGTATTTCATTACATAAACGAACGCACCATAATTCATTGTTGATGAATATGTACCTTTATGAAGCAGGAGTTACACTAAAGCATTGAAATCATAACTGTCGTCAATTTCAGATTCATCAATATCTTCATCATCCTGTTCTGTTGTGCCAACCCCAGACTGCCCACCAAGTTTCGAGCCTTCTCCAGGTGTCCTTGCCTCTTCTATTATCTGCATTACTTCTTCAACACTTTGGGCTGGTTGGTCATGGTAGTTTGATTTTTCTCCTTCAACCAGTTCTTTAGGTACATTTTTTAGAAACCAAGGATGTTTTTTTATCTCTGGAATGGTGATTCTCTTCAGGGAGGATTAGAGAATATAAGTTTTTTATTCAAGTGAAAAACAAGTTGAAAACAGGACACAAATTCAGTAGGAGAAATCTTACTGTTGCTGGGTTGGCTACGAAAATTCGTGAGAGAAGTTGCCTACAGTTCGAAGAGACATGGACATAATCTGGTATAGAGTATTGAGTGCTCATTATTCTCTGTTGAGCATAACAAAATGGATAAGTTGATAGTCTGAGATAATCTTTGAGAGATGGAAATTATAATAGTTACTACCTTATTAATGTTTATTTACCTTATTTTCAGTGAAAAATTAATTCATAACAAGTAACAAAACAGTTATGATGCATGTAGAGACATTACCGAATACTAAATGATAGAATAATATCATTATAAAAATATGGACGTCTAACAATCATGTGCAGGAGGTTCACTGCAATTAGAATACATATGAATTAATTTGGTTGAGGAGATAGATCATTCAACAATTATGTGAGAGGTGATTATAGATAATTTACATAAAATAAGAATCCAGACGAAAAATAGTTTCATTGATGCTTGTCATAAAACAATTAGCTACTAGTCACTACTTCTCAGAAGGGCTTACCCCTATTGTCTTGCGAAAATTTCTGGGATCCTCTGGATCCTCAAATGGATATCCCCCAACCAACATTACATATAGAGTTACACCACATGACCAAACATCTGCTATCTGCAATACAGTAAAATTTCATCAGGCAGCCAAACAACAAATCATGCATGATAAGGCACACATAAGATGAGAGTGGGGGATGTTGCGGTACTTGTACGGAGGAGTTGTTATTGAAGCTCCTTCTATCCCCTCATAGAAAAAAAAAATTCTATGAATAATAGTCTGTCAATTATATGTCCTATGATAGATCAAATGATCAATGATTCAATACAAGCAGGAACTTATCTGAAGATATCATGTGATAAAGACGTTACGTTCTATAAGCATTCCTTGTGTTGGAATTGTGACACCTCAGGGTACTCTCAGTGTAAAACTACAGAGCCCAGTAAACTGTATTCTGGGAGGATATCATGGGGGTGACCAAGGATGTGGAGTCTCACTCGGACAATGAGATTGGTATTCACATGCTGGCTCTTGGAGAAGAGCAGGGGATGAATCCATTTGTAATGTATTGACTTCCTCTGTCCCTATCAGCCGTCCAGACGCAGACTCTAGCTGCAGCTTCTTCCTCTTGCTTCTTATGCCTATTCTATTACCGATGATTTGCCTTCTTGTGCCTATTAGCGGATTCTTGCTTACGACCGATGACCGATCCAGTTGGACAGATAGCTGACAGCTAGCGACTGAGACAGTTGAAACCGATACAGTACGAGACACGCAGAACACATTGAAAGTGACCGACCAAGGATGTGGAGTCTCACTCGGACAATGAGATTGGTATTCACATGCTGGCTCTTGGAGAAGAGCAGGGGATGAATCCATTTGTAATGTATTGACTTTCTTTTAATTAATTAATTTATTTATTTTTAAGCAAGCAGGGTTATAAAGGAGCCCCTCACATTTATATTAATGAAAAATGAGAAACATCTCCGATACATCTCTCAAGAGGGTGATCAGACCAAACAACGCATATTTTCCATCAAAGTGTAAGAGATGTCAGAATAATGCTCCATTGCAAAAATGAAATACAAAAAGTACATACCCAAAAACAAGAACTATACTAGTCCCCTTACTCTGCAATCCATGCTCACTAGCACTGGGTAATTAAAAATTACATTTTTCTTTGTTGTGGAGGCAAGCAATCAATGCTCTATATATTTCTTTTTTACTTGCCTAGTTTGAGTGGATCTCCGAGGGCTTAGTCTAAAATCATGGTTCCAAGCTTTTGTATACTTCAACATATTAAATTTCTGTTATCGGATTCGGGATGGCATTTTTTCAACATCCATTGATACACCTTTTATGCTTTATGGGTTGTCATTATATCTATTCGCTTGCGGAAAATAAAATTAAAAACTGCACTCTTAAATGGACTCTGAGTATCATAACTCATCATGTTTGACACTTTCTACCCATTCCAGGAAGTCTTAGTCATGTAGATCTTAAGCAGACATATATACAAATGTGTATGTATCTAATGTGGACATTGCATCCATGAAGAAAGGTATTTGTGTGCAAACAGAAGCTTGGAACAAGCACATATAAATGAATTCACTGTGTCATACTTCTTTTTTATTTCCGGATAGGTAATGCCATTCCATTAGACATATAAATGAATTCATTATGTCAAGTGGTTAACAAACAAACAAAAAATATCTATTTAATCACTAAGTAGGCCACCTGAGCACTTTAGCTGACAACCCTATGTTAGTTTAGTAGACAGCTATCTTCCCTCAAAGAAGCCCCAATGAATACCAAAGATATCTTAGGAGTTAGGACTATCTGCTTTTAACTAATTATATTTGGCTAGTTGATCACAGAAATGCCTATAAACAATTAGCAGACACCTATGCACCGTAAATTGACATGATGATGCAAAGTATAAGAGACTGACCAGAAATCAATTGTCTGATCAAAATGGGAAAATAATACCTTCCCATCATATTCCTTGCGTGACAACACTTCCGGAGCAATATACGCTGGTGTTCCAACTGTTGACTTAGGTTGTGAATGCAATATACCAGACTGACATACGAGAGGAGGAAAAAATAGTGTTAATGAAATGGAGCAGATTGGAGGATTTCATGTTTTGAAGGGTACAAAAAGAGAACCTAAACAGTACCAACCTTAGAATAACCAAAATCACATATTTTAAGGCGCGGACTGGCGCTTCCGTCCAGGAGAGTGTTCTCGAGCTTCAGATCCCTGTGACAAATTTCCTGTAGTAGAAACAGAAGACAACAACCTAAACATGATTAGAACAGCATGGTCTGGTCCAGTATAGGGTTGGACGAATGAATAGTCCATCGGGCAATGTCCAAATGGTCCATTCATGAACTTATACTAAAAAAAGCCACAAAAAAAACTTAAATCCTGTTTACTATCTCTTCACGTGCAACCTGTGGCCATTCCAAAACTCAAGATCTAGGGTTTCTGTTGTTGATGATGGTCGTGGATGCACTCTGAGGTGTTCTGCTGGCGCGGACTATAGCTTCATAAGGGGTTGGGGGCAAGGGCGGAGCCAGAGTTCTGATAGAGGGGGGGGGGGGCAACTAATTATTATAGGAGTTAGTGGACAAATGGATCCACCATTTAAGGAAGTGTGTGGGGGGGGGGGGGGATAGGGGGTAAAGTGGAGTAATGCATGATTTTTAGGGGGCAATCAGTACTATTAACTAAG
Source organism: Berberis vulgaris (assembly GCA_963556465.1). Lineage (NCBI taxonomy): Eukaryota > Viridiplantae > Streptophyta > Magnoliopsida > Ranunculales > Berberidaceae > Berberis > Berberis vulgaris. The sequence continues at coordinate 76,195,771 of OY747136.1, read as the reverse complement.
TGAACCCCATTATTCGTAGGTAAATTAATGAAGTTGAGGGGGGACAATTTGCCCCCTTGTCTCCAAGGTGGCCCCGCCCCCGGTTGGGGGTGGTGATGGCTGTCAGTGGTGGATGAATCAGGTTTGGTGGTGGTTATGGAGGGTGACACTGGCTGAATCTAGGGTGGTGGTGGCCATGAAGAAAGGAGGAAGAAGAATGTTGAAGAAGATAAAGAATGGGAAAGAAGAAGGGTCACATGCAGGGATTTCAAAAAAGATATATATTTGGTATAAACAGGTGAGAGAAAAGTGTTTTGGGGACTAACTGATCATTATCTAATAGCCCATTCAGTACCATAAAAAGTGTGGCATGGTCTAGATTGTTACTGTAACAAAAATGACTTAAATTTATGATACATGCAGAGCGAATTTCATACCATGGAATGGCAGTAGCTTACTCCATATAGTAGCTGCTGGAAGAAAAATCTTGCCTGTTGTAGTATGTGTCATTTTACCAATGGAAAGAAGTGAGAAACAAGCACAAAAGTTAACAAAGAGATATTTAAATGACGAAAAGATAGGCCGTATCAATGACCTCGTCCTCGCTAAACCTTCCAGCACTGCATATTCTCTCAAAAAGCTCACCTCCAGCAGCATACTCCATGACAATAGAGAGATGCGTAGGTGTCAAGAAGACCTGTGAGGAAAACAAGTGTCTTGTTTAATTAGTTTGACTCTTCTTGTTAGGAAGGTAAGCTAATAATTCGCTCGCCTTTCAAACTAGAAACAGTGATTATGTGAAGGGCCAATTTATACTATGGTCTGCAAAGGGTTCAGTATACACGTCATGAGATCAATCCCTTGAACTTACATGTAAAGTAGTGATCTATTTATTCAGGACTTACCTTGAATTGAATATGATCATGCTTTATCTGACATAAATTGAGGTGGGCGTGGGGCATCAAAGCAAAGAATGATTTTATTAGCAAAAGCATGAGACAGCCTATCATTTTGCAAGCTTTTAGGCTACAAGTTGGTGGTTTTCCTAGGTAATAGATCTAGCTGCTACTACTTATTTCCCCGCATGGCTAAGATACAAGCATCATAGTTATGGTACTGTGAAGAATGAGGTCGATCAGATTGACTTCCAGCTATGTAACAAGGGCATAGACAGACATTTCAGTGTCTCAAACAGATATGAATTATCAGACACATTCACTACATGAATTCGAGTCATGAACCCAATTAGACATTAGATTGTATGAGCATGTGTGACAGGGGAGTACAACACGGTGTTTGACAGGACTAGTTCTTAAACGCTAGAAAGAGCCCATTTGATACAAAAACCACATTTCCCTAGCTACGTCTCTGATATCTGACACACTTGTCCGGCATGTGTATCACTTTTTTTTTTATGATCTTTGACATATCAAAGTAATTTTCATAACCTGTCAGTTTCATATGAAGATATCCTTGGATTTGCAGTCTTAATACTCCTTTCTTTCACTGCATGAGGATCATCAATTACAGTGGAGTTCTGTATAAAAACACTTAAAACACTATTCTCATGACAATACCAAACTGCAACCTAGACACACCTATTAACTGCCAAATGTTTTTAGGATTTCCAACTATCAAGGGTTCACAGAAGCTGTAACAAACCACACATGCTTCAACAAGGAAGGTGTACTATTACAGAGCTTGATGCAAGTACGAGACAACGACACACCAAAAAATCAACAGGTCAGACCTTCTTGGAACAGTTATAATTGAAGAGATTAAATCCCAGGAAATGGGAAGGCTGAGTCCTGATATAGGAGTCTGGGAGATGCTAGGACAGAGAGTGTAACAAGTACAAAGAATAACAATAAAATAAAATAGCAAGAGTTTTCATAATTAAGACAAAAGTTTTGTAACAAGTATAAAGTTTTTCATAATAACAATAATTAACATTAATCGTGCTTTCACTTATATCTGCTATAAATTGGGAAGACATTATTCTCTTACCTCCTTGAATCGAACAATGTTCGGATGCCTCAGTGACCTGTGGTTGATTATTTCCCTCAGTACATTCTCATCAATCTGATAAGAAAAATGGTGTGAATCCATTATCTCATTCAAAACTACCTCATCTTTTAGTATAATCAATTTTACAACAAATTAAAATGACATTTCCAATACCAGTGGCAAGTAAAAGAATGCAAACTCCTCAGCCGACAAAGCACAATAGACAAGTAAAAGAATGCAAAAGAAAACTTGAATCCATATTTCAGCTTTTAAGATGAAAGGCACAACTCCTCAGCCCACAAAACACTATAGACAAGTAAAAGAATGCAAAAGAAAACTTGAATCCATGTTTCAACTTTTATGATGAAAGCCACTAATATCAAATGATCAAATAAACTCATATGACCAACCTCATAAATACATAAAACTAAATGATCCTACATTCACTATTAAGAACACTGGAGGCCATATCAATGGGTCAAAAATCAAACATGTTAACCCACCCAAGATTAACAAATTTCAAACATACTGAACTACCAAGGAAACCCCAAAATCTAATATTAAGTAAATAATGAATTCATCAGTAAACAAAATCAAATTCAATCAATCCTCTCTACAAGAGATATAGAAAAAGACCCAATGCAATATACAAATACATAATACTCAAATCACAGTTAAAAAAAAAGGTTGAGAAATCACATAAAAATGAAAAAAAAGAAGCAAAACCAGTATACCTTCTTTCCCCTCTCTATGTACTTGACTGCAACAAGCTCTTTAGTCTTCTTGTCTCTAACCAGCTTTGCCACACCAAAGTTGCCAGAACCAAGTTCTTTAACTGGCTCATACTTCTCCTCCATCACAACCTTCAAATCAAAGTGTAAGTTACTAATCCACAACAAAATTTAAAGACACCCCACCAATGAATCCAATATATTTTCAACAGTAAAATGTCACAAGAACTTTTTGCAGTTTGAAAGTAAAACTATGTTTCAATCCCCCTAACAATTAAGTCATATATTCCAGCCAAATGTTGTCTTCTAAGCGTGGTCTCTGGTGTAACCCTGACAAAGAAGGCTCATGGTTGGCATAGGGTGGGTGGAGGACAGGTCCTTGTCATCTTGGGTCAATTGGTCTTATTTAATAATATCAGCTAAACTCCCTTGCGGGCTCTACTAATCTAGATTACTTGGTTACTTCTCTCCTACTTGAGTAGTAATCAATCATTTCAAGTGGGGACTACTTGACTACTTCTTGTGTCAACTGCCGTATCATCATAAATAGTTTACAATTTGGAAATTAGCAAAAAAATAATATAAAATAGAACTTTGGATTAGATACTTTGTTTGTTAAACTCAAAACAAATCATGTATTAAGAATAGGGTTTAAAAATTCTGAGATATATTCTTATTTATTCATAAATATTTCTGGATTTTGATGCACCGATACAATTTATCTACGGATTAGGTTGGGGAGAAGTTTGAGATACAAATAACTATAAATATTTATGATATTGTCGGATATATTTGGATAATTCAGTATTTACCTCTCTCTCAAATCTTGGATATTAGGTAACCAACAAATTGGTGACATGTGGCACATTCAACTTATTTGAATAATAATAATAAAATATTTGAAAAAAAATATATCTTATATCTTCTATAAGTAAAGGGTGACAAACACTATATATGTATGATTAAATGACCATTATTATTATTATTATTAGCCCTTGACTTGTGCAATGCCTGCTATAATTTTTTTTTTTGATTGTCATTTTTGTATCGTATAAATGCGGTTACAATGCTTTCGTCCCCCAAATTCTTTAACTTCGTGTAGGAGACTGCCTCTGCTCACCCTCAGCTTAAAGACAAAATGCTATCCCAACTCACGGTTATCCTCCACACCATTTGAAACCTTTGCAATAGCATCCTGTTCCATAAACTCAAGTTCTCTATGCAACAATTTCTGGTAACCATTCATCATACCCTGTCCACCTGGAAGAAACAATGGTTTCTACCTCCCATCATTGATCGAGGGATTATCGAGACAATCTCTTTACATGATGTTCTTGATTCTGCGGCCAGGGATTCTCATTCTCATTCCCATCAACTACCTCACCATGATGTCCAGGAACCCTCTTTTGGTTCAATCACCAACACTCAATCCTCCAGACTTACAGTTAACTGAAATTTAGCTTCAGACTGTCAAAACTCACTGCCTGAATTCTCTTTCCAGAAACCCTCAACCATTTCCCTTAGTGCTAGCCCAAGACATGATTATGGTAACTTATGATGCTAGCTTCTTTGCCTCTTCTCAACATGGTGCAATTGGTATCTTTGCGGTTGATGCGCTTGGTAGAGTTTATGCACAGATTGCGAGTGCTATACCGGGGTAGGTATTTGACAGTACCATGGCATAGTGTCTTGCAGTGAAAGCGACCATTCTACTTATCCAAGCTTGCCATTGGCAGACGAGTTTTCTTCTTGGGGACTATGGTGCTCTCAATACAATCCTAAAGACAAACATTGTGGACAGCCAGCAGGATCTATGTTGGATGTGCCGACCTATAATTTGTAATATTAAGGCACTCCTCTCTCTTAATTCTAACTAGTTTTGTAATTGTATTCCTCGGGACCTTAAACGTGAGGCACACGAGTTGGCTACTTATGCTGGACAGATTTCTTGTAATTGTATTTAGTATTTAATATTATTAGCGCTATGCTTTTAAAAAAAGGTTATAATTAATGTAATACAAGACCGAAATAATAAAGTTTAATCTTTTTAAATTTAAATTTAAAAGCTTTGTTTTTTTTATTAAAGTTTTCAAACACATGTAAAATGTAATTTCGAAAAATTCATCAATTTGTAAAGTGTATTATAGTTAGAAATTGGAGGGGGACACTTACAAAATAACTCATAATTGATCAATTTTATCTGGTGAATATTGTCATCATCTCTCGAGGGTATGAGCATGAACTTGGGTCGTGGATACACTTACCAGCACCGCCACAACCATCTTATTATCCATATTAACAAGTGCGTGAACATTATCCCCATCCAACTATAAGAGTACCAATTGTTGAATAATTACAATAACAGTCAACAACCTGGGCAACAATATTAGGGCTGAAAATCGAACCGACGGTTCGGTTTTTCACCTAAACCGTGAATCGAACCGACTTAGGTCGGTTTTAAAATTTTCAAACCGAAACCGAACCGACCATTAACAAAACCGATCCGAAACCGAACCGATTCTAATTTATGCAAACCGTAACCGAACCGAACCGACTAAAATTGAACCAAAACAGAAATAAAACCGAATCAACCGACTTTTTTAAACATATTGTATTATTTATATATATAATATATATTATTTATTATATATATTCGGTCGGTTCGGTTTGGTTGGTTAAAATCACATAGAAATCGAAAATCGAATCGACCACTTCGGTTTTGAATTTTTTAAAACCGATCCGAACCGATTGGTTCGGTTTAGATCGGTTCAGTCGGTTTAATCGGTTTGATCGGTTTTTTGTTCAGCCCTAAACAATATGGAGATACGAATCATTAAGGTGGAAGTTCGACTTCTCAAAATTCATCAGGTCGGTTCTATCATCTGCCAATAATTTTGGAGTCATATCCTTCATTTGGGATAATGAGAAATTTGCATCATGTATTAATAATATATTTTGAGAATATTTGCATGGTCCGTTTGTTCAAAGTATTTTGTAGGAAATAATTGTCAGTATAAGTAACACAACCTACAATGTGTATGACAATTGTAAGGTTATTAATTCTATTCTATAAATGATATTATTAAATTCTAAATTTTTTATTGCTAATGACTAATATTTCTATTTTATTTCTCTCTCCTTATGGTTAATTTTTTTTAAAGAGGTTTTAATTATGTAGGCAGTGTAGAACACTTTCACAAGGTGTTTAATAAATTTCATAATTTAATTTGAACAACTATGATTTGGACTAATTTGTTTTTTTTATTAAAAAATTTGATATTTGGTAGAAGACTTGGTAGATATTTTCATGTAGAAATTATTGCCCCGCGCTTGAGTATAACAACTTAGTGAAACTCGGCATCCCCAATCCTTTAAAATGTTGCTATTGCCAAAACCTTTCTCGGTTTGAAACATAAATCATTTATTTCATAGAAATAAACTCACTACCTAGATATGGAAGCATTTTGCACTTCGAGGTAGACCTCAAGAATGTCTCTAATACGATGGAGGCATTTAAAAGATGGAAGTATCTTGACAGAGCTCAATCACAAGCATATGTGATTTTTTTCATCAAAGGGGTGTGCAGTCTGTGGGAGAATTGGAAAGACCAAAATAACAAATATGATTCATCTCAATCAATTCGCAATGTGCTGAGGAAAAAATTATAGATATAGCATATAGGATGAAGGTCTCATGTTCATATTTCTAATATTGCACAAAATTAAGCCAAGTCATCCAATAGTAAATTACCTATTGAGTTATTTTCCTTAAACATTTTATGACGGATCTTCTAAGGAATATATTGGGGCTAGATCTGGGGTGATTTGAAATTCCCCAGGGGACCTGCTTATTGCATGCTACATACTTTGCCATAGGTTTAATTGCAAAGCATAGAGTTTGGTCATGGGATTGCTTATCTTTGTAAAACTTGGTGCAAAGATTCAAATACAAACTTACCATGACAATCTCGAAAAAGAGTTATCAGTTCCTTCGATCTTGTTCTAGGAGATCATAATCTCATTGGTGACTAGAAAGTAAATGGATATAATACAAATTTACTACGTGTGAAGCCTATTTAATTTTATGTCTCCTAGCGTCAAAGGAAAAAACCTTAGCCGCCTCTAGAATATTTGGTGATGGTAACCAAGATTGATTGTTAAATTGTAAAATGAAGGAGTCTCATACCTAAGGGTCTCATACTTTACGACATTTTGTCTTTACAAGAAGTGGAAGAGGATAATGAGATCATTCAATAGAAGAAAGCAATAAGGAGATTAAGAAAATGAAAAAGGTGAAATAGGAAGAACAATATGAAAAATAAGAAGAGAACTCTTGAATACACAAGAGAAGATAAATAAAACTAACCAAATATCAATATTATTGATTAAGAAATTTGGAGCTCTTTATATGAATAACTCCATGAAAAACAAAAACTCCTAAAACAACGAAAATTACATTTCTAATTATCTATCTATAACATAATAGAAGCTTTTTAAACCTATCAGGACTTGAATACGACACTCGTAAAGACTTCTAATAATAAGCGTAAATAATAAAAGTGGAAAAAAGTGAAATAAAAGAAACTTTGAAAAATCTACAAAAATTAGAAAGTTCATGACCATCTTATAGTCTTCATCAATTAAATTACGATTAAATGTCACAAAATTATCAAATTGTTCATATAAAATATATTTTCTTTGTAAAATGATGAGTACATGAAAAAATAATTAATCTCATGAAAATCAATACTATTACTTGAGAACATTGTATTAAAACACCATAGATCCTCGTACGTAAGCTAATATTCACATTATTAAAGCACTGATTCCTTAAGATCAAGTACAACTTTATATTGGGTTGTAAACTTGTAATGGAACTAAGCTTAAGGGTAAACAATAACGGTTAACATGGGTTAAAAAACTGTTTGATAATTGTAACCCTTCAAAGTGCATTTGGGTGTTAATCAAAGACAAAACCAATTTGTTTATTTACCACTTCATCAATATTGATTTTTTTTTTTTTTTTACCTTTATTTCTTCCATAATACATCTTCATTTTCATCACTTGGAATGCTTATGAGACATCTCTTTGAATTTTCTATATTTCACCTTTCTTGATTTAATAATGGGGTATTTAGGCTTTAGGTCTCTTCATTTGTACCAATAGAGGATTTAGATCCTCGATTTGTCCATGTTAGAATTTGGGTCCTTTGACCACATTGACCGTCAATGACCATTAATTAAATGAAAAAATAAAAAATTCTAACTTTTCATTTGACTAAGTCAACTTAATCAAAGGGTAACTGTGTCTTTTGAAATAACGAAAAATTGATGGAATTTCAAGTCAAGGGGCCCAAACTCTAACATGGAAAAATCGATGACCTAAACCCACTTTAATTAACACCTACTCTGCTAAGACTTTGCTGTGATAGAGGTACGTACTTACCATGAGTTAGGACACGAGTCTCCACCGTGGGAAAAATAGTCAATATTTGCAAGTGAAAGTGCAAAGGTAGATAGCTTAGATACTGATACAAGGTGCCCTAAGATATGGTGATCAAAACTAGATAGGGATGAATAGTCTCATTTAGAAAATCATTTGCGAAAGAATGCTAAAACAAGATGGTTTTATGAACACTTCGTGATTACTCCATGTTCACTTCAATTAAGTTCTGAAGGCTTTTTGTCAAGAACCATTCTCTTGATAGCTTTATTGAACAAGCTTTGAGTTTACATCTCCGACCTTAAACTCTTCGAACCTTGGATTATCCTGAATTTCCTGGATGCCTTGAACTCACACAAATAAAGAAATCATACTATTGATAGGAAAATGTTTCCATATTATTTTCCTTGTCTTCCAAGAAGAACTTTCTTGTTTAACCAAACAAGAAAACCTAATCCTAATAAGAAAGTATCTCATGTATCACTTTCCTTGTCTCCCAAGGAGAATTTTTTCTTATTCTAATTTTCTAACTGATTTAGAAACTTTCATTATCTTAAGAAAATGAAACCTAATTCAAATAGGAAACTTTCATTGTCCTAATTAATTAAGAAACTCATATTAAAATAAAAAAAATTCCTTGATCAACCACTAAGTTCCTAAAGGAAAATACTATTGTATCAATGTTCGCCCTTTAGGAATTTGAACTCTAGGCAAGTTAGAACTGGAGCTTAAGGAACTCACGAGCCCCCTTCAGCTCGTTGAACTATTTAGACTTTAACGGAATCTGACCAACACGCGAAAAAGCTCATGTTATCTTACACGTGTTGTAATACCTGCCAAATCACTTACCAATATAATGTTACTATCTTAGTAATTAATAATATTTATTTATTGGTAATAGTTACAAATATTTATATATTTTATTATTTTAATTTAGGACCTAGGTTTAGATTAGTGGTGGGTAAGAGAAGAGTGGTGGGTGTGTTTAGCTAAAGCTAGTAAATCCCTAATTGAAAACCCTAGTCACCTCTTCTCTTTGGATACACACACAGAAGAAAAGAAAAAAAAACCTACGTAGAAGAAAATGAGGCGAACAGAAAAGTTTTATTCAACTTTGGGATTTTCGAAAAAAAAGGTGAGTGAAACTCTAATCTTCATTTTTATGTACAGTTTGTTGAGTTTAGTATAAAAATCTATGAGTCAAATAAATATTGCCATCGTCCTACCTTTCATCACGTCATGGATCACATCTTTAATGAAATTCGTTTTTGCTGTTGATGGGATGGGGACATCTTTAAATGAAAACTGATTTACTGTTGATGGAGACATCATTAATGAAAACTGATTTACTACTGATGGGGCATCTTTAATGAAAATTATTTTTACTGTTGATGGGATGGGGACATCTTAAATGAAAACTGATTTACTGTTGATAGAGACATCATTAATGAAAACTGATTTACTGCTGATAGAGACATTTTTAATGAAATTCGTTTTTACTGTTGATGGGATGGGGACATTTTTAATGAAAACTGATTTATTGTTGATGGGGACATCTTAAATGAAAACCGATTTACTGTTGATGGAGACATCATTAATGAAAACTGATTTACTGCTGATGGAAACATCTTTAATGAAAACTGTTTTTACTGTTGATGGGATGGGGACATCTTTAATGAAAACTGATTTATTGTTGATGGGACATCTTAAATGAAAACTGATTTACTGTTGATAGGATGGGGACATCTTTAATGAAAACTGATTTACTGTTTATGGAGACATCTTTAATGAAAACTATTTTTATTGTTGATGGAGACATCACCTCCTTAATGAAATCTTGTTTTCCGGTTTTATTCCATGTTAATGATTTGATTTAGGGCTAGTTCAAATGCTAGGCCCAATGAAGTTTAATTTGGGCTTTGCATTTATACACTAAGGCATTTCTATAATTCCCCTTAAATACCTCAAATTAATGAATATAGTTAAAGTGTTGCTATACTGTAGGTGTTCATATGTGGTGTGTTAGATGTCACAACATTTGACCATTAGGGGTTTAGTTTATATTAGAGATATTATGGTTTGTCTTTTATTTAGATAATTTAATAATGAAACTATAAATTAATAGTGAGAATTAGATGATTTTCCTTGCGCTCTTTTCCACAACTCCAAAAAAAAAAAAAAAAAAAAATTTATACAGACTTGCTTGCATACGTGCGATATAAATTTTTGGGTATGCAGACTTGCTTGCATATCGGTACGCCGTTCCATGTGAATTCGGTAGTACGTGCAGCATTTAGGAAATATTTGTCAGGTATCGAACTTCGGGTGAGATGACATGACACTCGATGTGGCACCCCACTTGGGTCATGTACGTTCCGAATGGCTTCGATGGCAAGGGAGGCACACTTGGGTGAGGCTGACAGCTCTGTGTGTGCTCAGGAGGCTGACAGGCTACCAAGTGTGGGCGGACTTAGAGGCTGGCAGGCTATCTCATTCGAGAATCGAATGAGCTGTTAGTTTCTTCCCTAAAGGCTAACCTAATACATGCTAAAATAATCCATGCACATTTTCATGTTATGATCAATTCAATGGTTTTCTTTATTTTCCTAATTCTTAGCTTATTTTCCACAATCACACTCTCCTTCGGTGCCGAACACACCTCACCCAAGTATGCCTCCCTTGACATCGAAGCCACTCGGAGCGTACATTACCCAAGTGGGGTGCCACATCGAGTGTCATGTCATCTCACCCGAAGTTCGATACCTGACAAGTATTTCCTAAATGCTGCACATACTACCGAATTCACATGGAACGGCGTACCGATATGCAAGCAAGTCTGCATACCCAAAAATTTATATCGCACGTATACAAACAAGTCTGTATACAAAAGTATTTTTTTTTTGAGTTGTGGAAAAGAGCGCAAGGAAAATCATCTAATTCTCACTATTAATGTATAGTTTCAATATTAAATTATCTAAATAAAAGACAGACCGTAATATCTCTAATATAAACTAAACCCTTAATAGTCAAATGTTGTGAAATTTAACACACCACATATGAACACCTACAGTATAGCAACACTTTAACTATATTCATTAATTTGAGGTATTTAAGGGGAATGATATAAATACCTTGGTGTATAAATGCAAAGCCCAACTTCATTGGGCCTAGCATTTGAACTAGCTCTAAATCAAATCATGAACATGGGATAAAATCGGAAAACAATATTTCATTAAGGAGGTGATGTCTCCATCAACAATAAAAACAATTTTCATTAAAGATGTATCCATCAATAGTAAATCAGTTTTCATTAAAAGATGTCCCCATCCCATCAACAGTAAATCAGTTTTTTTTAATAAAGATGTTCCCATCAACAATAAATCAGTTTTCATTAAAGATGTCCCCATCTCATCAACAGTAAAAACAATTTTCATTAAAGATGTCTCCATCAGGAGTAAATCAGTTTTCATTAATGATGTCTCCATCAAGAGTAAATTGGTTTTCATTTAAGATGTCCCCATCAACAATAAATCAATTTTCATTAAAGATGTCCCCATCCCATCAACAGTAAAAACGAATTTCATTAAAAATGTCTCCATCAGCAGTAAATCAGTTTTCATTAATGATGTCTCCATCAACAGTAAATCAGTTTTCATTTAAGATGTCCCATCAACAATAAATCAGTTTTCATTAAAGATGTCCTCATCTCATCAACAGTAAAAATAGTTTTTATTAAAGATGTCCCCATCATCAGTAAATCAGTTTTCATTTAAAGATGTCCCCATACCATCAACAGTAAAAACTAATTTCATTAAAGATGTGATCCATGACGTGATGAAAGGTAGAACAATGGCAATATTTATTTGACGCATAGATTTTTATACTAAACTCAATAGACCGTACATAAAAATGAAGACTAGAGTTTTACTCACTTTTTTTTTCAAAAATCCCAAAGTTGAAGAAAACTTTTTCTGTTCGCCTCCTTTTCTTCTACGTAGTTTTTTTTTTCTTCTGTGTGTATCCAAAGAGAATAGGTGGCTAGGGTTTTATTTTAAAGGGTTTTCAATTAGGGATTTACTAGCTTTAGCTAAATACACCCATCACTCTTCTTTTACCCACCACAAATCTAAACCTAGGTCATAAATTAAAATCATAAAATATATAAATATTTGTAACTATTACCAATTAACAAATATTACCAATAAATAAATATTATTAATTACACTTGTCTTAGTCACCATTGGTTCTAGAAATATAGTCTTCCTTTAATAACTTTCCTCTGTCATACCACAAGTTATCAAATAGTAGCAATTTTTTTATGCGTTCCATTTATCGTCATAAAGATCAGACCACTTTGTTATTGGCTACAATTCTGATTTGTCACTCTTCACCTTCTGATACCTCTTTTCGAATGTTTCAAATTTCTCCAAAATCTGACATAAGCTTGGAAATAAAATTTTCCCATATGTTGAACTTTCATTTTTAGACTTACACTGTCTATTCCTCCGTTCTAGCACATTCATCATCATCAAGCAATGGAGGTTCAAACAACTTTAAGTACTCATTATCTTTCGGTTACCTCCTAAGCTTTGTAGTGTGCCTAAGAGTCGAGGATGCAAAAAAAAAAAAAATCATTTTCCGGCATCTTCCTCAACATTGAAATTTTATGTGTTTGCAAAGTCTTAAGAACTACTTCAAGTTGCCATTTTTTGCGCGTCAAGACTATACACCACAAAATATCTCCCATAAGTGACAAAACCGTGCTCTGATACCATTTGAGACGCAACCGATTTAGAGTATATGCATAAAAATAAATGAGAAAATAAGAACAATAATTTTTTTTCAATAATTCTACTATATTATTAGAATAAGGATTCCAACATCTCAAGAACAAATTCTCTTGGTTAAGGCTTTAACCTTTGCTACTAAAATATTAAAATATTCTTGAAAATAAACTCTCGAGGCCACTTAACATACTCTCAAACCACTAAAAAACAAACTCTTTTTAGGCTCCAACCTTTGTTATCTTATTAACTAATAAAAATTACGATAACACTCTATCCCAACATACCATTTGTGAATGTCATGGTTGTATTATCTATCACATGTATATAAATGTTATCAATTGTTTATTTTAACATTCAGAAAGTGCTATCGTAAATGGTCTTTTAAAATGCTATAATCAAATAGTTACGATGACAGATATATATCTATAATAAATAAATTAAATATTCAAAATTGAAATATTTTTGACAAAAATATTTCTATTAACGTAATAGGACATATACATCACTATATTGCTCTCATAGGTTTATCAATACATACAAACTCATTACAATAAAAGTCATAGCTTCATTACTGCTTTTAATTTCCGAGTCCAATGCGCTAGTTGCCTGATCTAGAAGTGGAATTCGATGTGTTTTTATTACTACTCTTGCAATTGCTATCATCTGCTTATGTCTTCCATCTGAACACTACAACCTACAATATATTTTAAATACAAACACAATAAGAAAATGATGGATAAGATTAATGAAAAATGGGTAATTTGGTAGAATCACAAAAATCGCGAACTAACACGGGTTTCATATCCCTGAAGAAGCCGAGATGTGAAATAGCGAGCATTTGACGCTTTCACTGCATCCATAACGTCATCAAATGTGGCCTTTTCTTTACCAAACAATATGTTTTCTTTAATAGAAGTTGCAAACACAGCTGGTTCTTGGCTTACTAAAACCATTTGTGACCAAAGCCATTTGAGCTGGATCTTATCGAGTGAGATCTCATCTAAAAAGATTTCTCCATTTAGTAGCGCTTAAAATCTTTTCTTTTTATGCCATTTTGTTTGACATGGGTTATTGATTCATCATCTTGCAACAATTTTCATCTTTTGGAGCAAGGAGTGGCCTTATACTGAGTGGACTGTGTACATAAATTATGGTCAATACAAACGAAAGCAAAATTTTCATACCATAGAAATCCTAAGGAAATTGATCTTATACTTGTATACACTGATGTCTAATAGATCAAGAGGTATCTCCACATCAAGATCAACAAAAAGTTTAGGCTTATGCATTTTCTCCAATGATGTAATAGTGTCGTTTGTGTATTTGCATCATGGATAAAAAAAAAGTTAGCATAAAGGCCATATCAAATAATTGCATCCAAACTCAAAACGCTAATAACAAAAAGTAATAAAAAAAAAACCCGAGTTTCTTGAAGAAAGTGGCCCTATATAAAAGTTATTTTCTATACGTTTATTATATAAAATCAGATCTCACTGACTACCAAAGAGTACTACAGGGTATTTGATCACCATAAATGAGGTTAACACGATTTCAAAAGGAATGCTGCAAAAATTGGATGGTATAAGGAAATATGAGATGGTTCATGTGCCGCCAAAAGAGACTTTTTTGTCATACCTGCAAAACACGTAAAGCATTAAATAAATCACCATCACTGAAATCATAGATCTGTACAAGAAGCAAAGAGACCACAAACATGTTCAAGTGCATTCAAGCTGATTACTACTATACGTAAATTATCATTGTATTCAATGTTAGCATCAAACGAAATCAAATAGCTGACATAGATATACCTCCAATACATGAAACTAATTTCCAATTTATTTAAAGGTCAAATATTATAGAAAACATACACAATTTTATTCGACTATACTATGCCAAAAACTCTTTTTTTAACAAAAGAAATTTCATTGCCACATAAGAGAAATACTTTGGCACATAACCATGTAATTTAGCACATGGACATGTCCTTTAAGCACATGGGCATGTCTCTGATAATGTATTTGCGAATTATGTCAAAACAATGTAAAAATATACGGTAGAATTTAAAAACAGTATATCGAGTGTTGGGATTAGGTCTATATTTTATAAAGATCATTTAATAATTATTTTAATCATAAAAATCATTGTCAAAGGGCAAGAAGATTGAAGTCAACACATGAAGACAAGTCAAATCTCTGAAGACCAAGACAAAAAAAAAATCAAGTGAACATAATAAATATGAAATTTTTTACAAATGACTTATGACTTGAAATTGAAATTTGAATTTGGAGATATTCCTCATGAAAATGAAATATTTTCTCATGAGACATGCCCATGTGTTTGATGGATAAGTCCATGTGATAAGGTATTTGTCAAGTACAATGCCCATGTGTCTAAGAAATTCTCTTTTGTCTAAAAAATAAACTTGGGCAGGCAAAGTTGATTTTACCGCTTTTGTTCTGATAAAACAATGAGTCGTTCTGAAAAAAGGTGCTGACGTTGGAGAAGTGGAATTCACCCCTTTTAGTTGAACCTATAAATATGGCTCAAGACCATTCACTTGAATTTATCTCTCATGTTATCAAATTCTTAAAGCAATCATTTTATCCCCTTTCGGCATTCTCTTTGAGAAATCTATTTACTCACTCAACACCCTTATCCCTTTTGTGAGATCCCATGGTGTTTTAGGAGAAATTTTTTCGTTCTTCATGAGCTATTTGGTTATCTAAAGAGAAGTGAGGAAGAAGAGTTGAAGATAGTTTTGTGTTAGTATATTCTTCCTTTAGAGAGTTGTTGAACTTTCAACCACTTCATCTCATTCATATCCTTGAGTGAAATTTTTGTTGGCAAGCTAGGCACGTGCGTGTACCTTAGTCCACTATACACAACGACGATATTGTCCCACTATTAACACCACGATTTCGGGCCCCCAATCACGAGCTCTGCGGTGTGGGATTTTATCCAAAAGGCCTCGTTGCTATTAGGGAATGGACTACTCTTTATATTCTTAGATAACAACTCCATTGATATGAGACTATTCAAGCCAACTTTATCCCAACAATCTCCACCTTGGCGCGAATTGTCACATGTTACAATCCATCAATCTTCAACTATCTCGAGGAAACCGGATTGATCTTCAACCATCTCAAGGTACCACATCTCGAGGAACACCTTCATCAGACCGATCTTCAACCTTATCGAGGAACACGTGGAACACCTCCACCTAGATGTAAGGAAATATCTATAACATCCCGAGGATTCGCATATCGAGGAAACCATTACTAAGTCCCAGCGGTTCAGTTCTGATACCACTTGTTGGCGCGTTCACACGTGCGTGCACCTTGGTCTACTATACATAGCAACGATATTGTCACAAACTTAAACACCACGATTTGGGCCCTCAGCATGGGCTTTTGTGGTATGGGATTTTATCCAAAAGGCCTTTTTACTATTATGTAGTGGATCGCTCCTTATATTCTTACATGTCAACTCCACCTCTTTTGATGTGAGACTATTCAAGCCAACTCCATACTAATTGATCAGGCTCCAAATCGTGGTGTTTGAGTTGGGGACAATATCGTTGCTATTTATAATAAACCAAGGTGTGCGCACATGTCTAGCGCGTTAATAAGTGGTATCAGAGCCGATCGTTCGGTTTAGGCTTGGCGGTAGTTTCCACGAGATGCAAATCCTCGGGATGTTATAAATCTTGCAAAGGGGTTTCATTACAATCTAGGTGAAAGTGTTTCACGTGTTCCTCGAGACTATTTTGTACTTACCTGCAAAACACGTAGAAGCATTAAATAAATCATCATCACTGAAATCATAGATCTGTACAAGAAGCAAAGAGACACAAACAGGTTCAAGTGCATTCAGGCTGATTACTACTATATGAAAATTATCATTGTATTCAATGTTAGCATCAAACGAAATCCAATAGCTAGCATAGATATACCTCCAATAAATGAAACTAATTTCCAATTTATTTAAATGTCAAATATAATATAAAACATACACAATTTTATTTCACTACTAGAACAGAATAAAAAAGAATCAGTGGTATAGTCGACTATACTATGCCAAAAACTCTTTTTTAAAACAAAAGAAATTTCATTGCCACATGAGAGAAATATTTTGGCACATAACCTTGTAATTTATCACATGGATATGTTCTTTAAGCACATGGGCATGTCTCTGTTAATGTATTTGTGAATTATGTAAAAATAATGTAAAAATGTACTGTGAAATTTATAAACAGTATATCGAGTGTTGGGATTAGGTCTATATTTTATAAAGATCTTTTAACGATTATTTTAATCATAAAAATCATTGTCAAAGGGCAACAATAGTAAAGTTAACTCATGAAGACAAGTCAAATCTCTGAAGACCAAGACAAGCAAAAAAAAAAAGTCAAGTCAACATAATAAATATAAAATTTTCTACAAATGACTTGAAATTCAAATTTGGAGATATTCCTCATGAGACATGCTCATGTGTTTGATGGACAAGTCCAGGTGATAAGGTACTTGTTTCTAAGAAATTTTCTTTTGTTTGAAAAAGAAACATTGGCAGGCAAAGTCGACTTCACCGCTTTTGTTCTGATAAAACAATTAGTCGTTCTGAAAAAAAGGTGCTCACGGTGGCGAAGTGGAATTCACTCTTTTTAGTTGAACCTATAAATATGGCTCAAGACCATTCACTTGAATTTATCTCTCATGTTCTCAAAATCTTAAAACAATCATTTTATCCCCTTTTGGCATTCTCTTTGAGAGATCTATTTACTCATTCAACACCTTTATCCCTTTTGTGAGATCCCATGGAGTTTTAGGAGAAATTTTTTATTTCTTCATAAACTATTTGGTTCTCTAAAGAGAATTGAAGAAGAAAAGTTGAAGGTAGTTTTGTGTTAGTATATATTCTTCCTTTGGAGAGTTGTTGAACCTTCAACCACTTCATCTCATTCTTATCCTTGAGTTAAGTTTTTTTTGGCAAGATAGGCACGTGCGTGCACCTTGGTCAACTATGCATAAGGACGATATTGTCCCACTATTAAACACCATGATTTAGGGCCCCCCAATCATGAGCTATGTGGTGTGGGGTTTTATCCAAAAGGTGTCGTTGCTAATAGGGAATGGATTACTCTTTATATTCTTAGATGACAACTCCACCTTAGTTGATGTAAGACTATTCAAGCCAACTCTATCCCAACAATCTCCACCTTGGCACGAATTATCACATCTTATAATTCATCAATCTTCAACTATCTCGAAGAACACCGAACCGATCTTCAACTATCTCAAGGTACCGCATCTCGAGAAACAACTCCATCAAACATATCTTCACCCATCTCGAGGAACACGTGGAACACTTGGATTGTAAGGAAACGTTCTCTAGGTAATATCTATAACATCCAGAGGATTCGCATCTCAAGGAAACCATCGCAAAGTCTCAGTGGTTCACCTCTGATACCACTTGTTGAAGCGCTAAACACGTGCGTGCACCTAGGTCCAATATACATAGCAACAATATTGTCCAAAACTTAAACACTACGATTTAGGCCCTCATCATGGGTTTATGTGGTATGAGGTTTTCTCCAAAAGACCTCGTTACTATTAAGGAGTGGATCACTATTTATATTCTAAGATGACAACTCCACCTCAGTTGATGTGAGACTATTCAAGACAATTCCATCCCAATTAATGGGGGTCCAAATCATGGTGTTTGAGTTGAGGACAATATCGTTGCTATTATATTAGACCATAGTGTGCGCACATGCCTAGCGCGACAAAAAGTAGTATCAGAGTCGATAATTCGACTGGGGCTTGGCAGTAGTTTCCTCGATAGGCGGATCCTCGGGATGTTATAGATCTTGCTAATAGGTTTCATTACAATCTAGGTGGATGTGTTTCACGTGTTCCTCGAGACTATTTTGTAATTAACTGCAAAACACGTACAATCATTAAGTAAATCACCATTAATGAAATCATAGATCTGTACAAGAAGCAAAGAGACCACAAACATGTTCAAGTGCATTCAAGCTGATTACTACTATACGCAAATTAACATTGTATCAAATGTTAGCATCAAACGAAATTCAATAACTAGCATAGATATACCTCCAATAAATGAAACTAATTTCCAATTTATTTAAATGTCAAATATTATAGAAAACATATACAATTTTATTTCACTACTAGAAAAAAATAAAAAAGAATCAGGGGTATAGTCGACTATACTATGTCAAAAACTCATTTGTTAAACAAAAGAAATTTCATTGCCACATGAGAGAAATACTTTGGCACATAACCTTGTAATTTATCACATGGACAAGTCCTTTAAGCACATGGGCATGTATCTGATAATGTATTTGCGAATTATGTAAAAATGTAATGTAAAATTTATAAACCGTATATCGAGTGTTGGGATTAGGTCTATATTTTATAAAGATCATTTAACGATTATTTTAATCATAAAAATCATTGTCAAAAGGAAAGAAGATTGAAGTCAACTCATGAAGACAAGTCAAATCTCTGAAGACCAAGACAAGCACAAAAAAATCAAATCAACATAATAAATATGAAATTTTCTACCAATGACTTACGAATTGAAATTCAAATTTGAAATTTAAATTTGGAGATATTCCTCATGAGAATGAAATATTTTCTCATGAGACATGCCAATGTGCTTGATGGACAAGTCAATGTGATAAGGTACTTGTTAAGTACATTGCTAATGTGACTAAGAAATACTCTATTGTTTGGAAAAGAAACTTGGGCAGGTGAAGTCGACTTCACCGCTTTTGTCCTGATAAAACAATAAGTCGTTATGAAAAAAGGTGCTGACGGTGACGAAGTCTAATTCACCCCTTTCAGCCGAGCCTATAAATATGGCTCAAGACCATTCACTTGGATTTATCTCTCATGTTCTCATATTCTTGAAGCTATCATTTTATCCCCTTTTGGCATTCCCTTTGAGAGATCTAATTACTCATTCAACACCCTTATCCCTTGTGTGAGATCCAATGGTGTTTTAGAAGAAATATTTTCTTTCTTTATGAATTATTTGGTTATCTAAAAAGAAGTGAGGAAGAAGGGTTGAAGGTAGTTTTGTGTAAGTATATTCTTCCTTTGGAAAGTCATTGAACCTTTAACCACTTCATCTAATTCTTATCTTTGAGTGAAGTTTTTTTCGGCAATCTAGGCACGTGCGTGCACCTTGGTCCACTATACATAACAACGATATTGTCCAACTATGAAACACCACAATTTCGAGCCCCTAATCATGAGCTCTGCGGTGTGGGGTTTTATCCAAAAGGCCTCGTTGCTATTTGGGAATGAATTACTCTTTATATTCTTAGATGACAACTCCACCTTAGTTGATGTGAGACTATTCAAGCCAACTCTATCCCAACAATCTCCACCTTAGCGCGCATTATCACATCTTACAAACCATCAATTTTCAACTATCTCGAGGAACACCGAACCGATCTTCAACCATCTCAAGTTACCACATCTCGACGAACACCTTCATCAGATCGATCTTCACCAATCTCGAGGAACACGTGGAACACCTCTACCTAGATTGTAAGGAAACTTTTTGGCAATATCTATAACATCCCGAAATTCGCATATCGAGCAAACCATCGCTCAGTTCCAGCGGTTTAGCTCTGATACCACTTGTTGTCGCGCTAAACACGTATTTGCACCTTGGTCCAATATACATATCAACGATAATGTTCTCAACTTAAACACCACGATTAAGGCCCCATCATGGGCTTCTGTGGTATGGGGTTTTTTCCAAAAGCTCTCGTAACTATTAGGGAGTGGATCACTCCTTATATTCTTAGATGACAACTCCACTTCAGTTGATGTGAAATTGTTCAAGAAAACTCCATCCCAATTGATAGGGGTCCAGATCGTGGTGTTTGAGTTAAGGACAATTTCGTTGTTATTTATAGTAGATCATGGTGTGCGCACATGCTTAGGGCACCAACAAGTGGTATCAGAGCCGATGGTTCGGCTGAGGCTTGGCGGTAGTTTCTTCAAGATGCAGATCCTCAAGATGTTATAGATCTTGTCAAAAGGTTTTATTACAATCTAGGTGGATGTGTTTCACGTGTTCCTCGAGACTCTTTTGTAATTACCTGCAAAACACGTACAATCATTAAGTAAATCACCATCACTGAAATCATAGATCTGTACAAGAAGCAAAGAGATCACAAACATGTTCAAGTGCATTCTAGTTGATTACTACTATGCGCAACTTATCATTATATTCAATGTTAGCATCAAACAAAAACCAATAGCTAGCATAGATATACCTCCAATAAAATAAACTAATTTCCAATTTATTTAAATGTCAAATATTATAGAAAACATACACAATTTTATTTCACTACTAGAAAAGAATAAAAAAGAATCAGTGGTATAGTCGACTATACTATGCCAAAATCTCTTTTTTTAAACAAAAGAAATTTCATTGCCACATGAGAGAAATACTTTAGCACAAAACCTTGTAAGTGATCACATGGACATGTTCTTTAAGCATATGGTAATGTCTTTGATAGTGAATTTGCGAATTATGTAAAAATAATGTAAAAATGTACTATGAAATTTATAAAAAATATATCGAGTGTTGGGATTATGTATATATTTTATAAAGATCATTTAACGATTATTTTAATCATAAAAATCATTGTCAAAGCGCAAGAAGATTGAAGTCAACTCATGAAGACAAGTCAAATCTCTGAACACCAAGACAAAAAAAAAAGTCAACAAAATAAATATGAAAATTTCTACAAATGACTTACGACTTGAAATTCAAATTTGAAATTTGAATTTGGAGATATTCCTCGTGAGAATGAAATATTTTTTCATGAGACATGCCAATGTGCTTGATGGACAAGTTAATGTGATAAGGTACTTGTCATGTACATTGTCAATGTGACAACGAAATTACCTTTTATTTGACAAAGAAACCTGGGCAAGCAAAGTCTACTTCATCGCTTTTGTTCTGATAAAACAATAAGTCGTTATGAAAAAAGGTGTTGACGTTGGCGAAGTGGAATTCACCCATTTCAGCTGAACCTATAAATATGGCTCAAGACCATTCATTTGCATTTATCTCTCATGTTCTCAAATTCTTGAAGCTATCATTTTAGCCCTTTTTGACATTCCTTTTTTAGAGATCCACTTATTCATTGAACACCTTATCCCTTCTGTGATCTCATGGTGTTTAAGGAGAAATTTTTTCTTTCTTCATGAACTATTTGGTTATCTAAAGAGGATGAAGAAGAATTGAAGGTAGTTTTGTTTTAGTATATTATTCCTTTGGAGAGTTGTTGAACCTTCAACCACTTCATCTCATTCTTATCCTTGAGTGAAGTTTTTGTTGGTAAGCTAGGCACGTGCGTGCACCTTGGTCCACTATACATAACGACGATATTGTCTCAATATTAAAAACTGCGATTTAGAGCCCCCAATCATGAGTTCTGTGATGTAGGGTTTTATCCAAAAGGTCTCGTTGCTATTAGGGAATGAATTAATTTTTATATTCTTAGATGACAACTCCACCTTAGGTGATGTGAGACTATTCAAGCCAATTCTATTCCAACAATCTCCACCTTGGCGCTAATTGTCATATCTTACAATCCATCAATTTTCAACTATTTTGAGGAACACCAGATTGATCTTCAACTATCTCAAGGTACCACATCTCGCTTTCCAAAAAAAAAAGGTAGCACATCTCTAGGATCACCTCCGTCAGACTAATCTTCACCCATCTCGTGGAACACCTCCATCTAGATTGTAATGAAACCTCTTGGCCATATCTATAACATTCCTGGGACTCGCATCTCGAGGAAACCCTCTAAGTCCCAACGATTCACCTCTGATACCACTTGTTGCCACGCTAAACACGTGCTTGCACCTCGATCCAATATATAGCAACGATATTGTTCTCAACTTAAACACCACAATTTAGGCCCACATCATGGGCTTCTATGGTATAAGGTTTTCTCCAAAAAACCTCGTTACTATTAGGGAGTGGATCACTCCTTATTCTTAGATGACAACTCCACCTCAATTAATGTGAGACTATTCAAGACAACTCCATCCTAATTGATAGGGGTCTAAATCGTGGTGTTTGAGTTGAGGACAATATCGATTTTATTTATAGTAGACCATGGTGTGCGCACATGCCTAATGCACCAACAAGTGGTATCAGAGCCGATGGTTCGGCTGAGGCTTGGCGGTAGTTTCCTCGAGATGTTACAGATCTTGCCAAGATGTTTCATTACAATCTAGGTGGATGTGTTTCTCGAGACTATTTTGTAATTACCTGCAAAACATGTACTAACATTAAATAAATCATCACCACTGAAATCATAGATATGTACAAGAAGCAAATAGACCACAACTAGGTTCAAGTGCATTCAAGTTGATTACTATTGTATGCAAATTATCATTATATTTAATGTTTTTTTTTAAAGGCAAGCGTGCCACCGGTGGGTATAGAACCCAAGACGTGGGGGTTAAACCACCACAACCTTAACCATCCAACCAGGCTACCATTGGATTGTATTTAATATTAGCATCAAAAGAAATTCAATAGCTAGCACAGATATACCTCTAATAAATAAAACTAATTTTCAATTTATTTAAAGGTCAAATATTATAGAAAACATACACAATTTTATTTCACTACTAGAAAAGAATAAAAAAGAATCAGTGGTATAGTCGACTATACTATACCAAAAACTCTTTTTTTAAACAAAAGAAATTTCATTGCCACATGAGATAAATACTATGGCACATAACCTTGTAAGTGATCACATGGACATGTTCTTTAAGCACATGGGCGTGTCTTTGATAATGTATTTGCGAATTATGTAAAAACAATGAAAAAATGTACTGCTAAATTTATAAACAGTATATCGAGTGTTGGGATTAGGTATATATTTTATAAATATCATTTAACGATTATTTTAATCATAAAAATCATTGTCAAAGGGCAAGAAGATTGAAGTCAACTCATGAAGACAAGTCAAATCTCTGAAGACCAAGACAAGCAAAAAAAAAGACAAGTCAACATAATAAATATGAAATTTTCTACAAATGACTGACGACTTGAAATTTGAATTTGGAGATATTCCTCATGGGAATGAAATATTTTCTTATGAGACATGCCAATGTGCTCGATGGACAAGTAATTGGGATAAGATACTTGTCAAGTACATTGCCCATGTGACTAAGAAATTCTCTTTTGTTTGAAAAAGAAACCTGGGAAGGTAAAGTCGACTTCACGACTTTTGTTCTGATAAAACAATGAGTCGTTCTGAAAAAAGGTGATGGCGTTGGCGAAGTGGAATTCACCCCTTTCAGACAAATTTATAAATATGGCTAAAGACCATTTACTTGGATTTATCTCTTATGTTCTCAAATTCTTAAAGCTATCATTTTATTCCCTTTTTGCATTTTCTTTGAGAGATCTAATTACTCACTCAACACCCTTATCCCTTGTGTGAACTATTTGGTTATCTAAAGAGAAGTGAGGAAAAATAGTTGAAGGTAGTTTTGTGTTAATATATTCTTCATTTGGAGAGTTGTT
Source organism: Berberis vulgaris (assembly GCA_963556465.1). Taxonomy (NCBI): domain Eukaryota; kingdom Viridiplantae; phylum Streptophyta; class Magnoliopsida; order Ranunculales; family Berberidaceae; genus Berberis; species Berberis vulgaris. The sequence continues at coordinate 76,171,218 of OY747136.1, read as the reverse complement.
GAACCTTCAACTACTTCATCTCATTCTTATCCTTGAGTGAAGTTTTAGTTGGCAAACTAGGCGCGTGCGTGCACCTTGGTCACTATACATAATGACGATATTGTCCCACTATTAAACACCACGATTTTGGGCCCCCAATCATGAGCTCTGCGGTGTGGGGTTTTATCCAAAAGGTCTCGTTGCTATTAGGGATTTGACTAATCATTATATTCTTAGATGACATCTCCACCTTAGTTGATGTGAGACTATTCAAGCTAACTCTATCTCAACAATCTCTACCTTAGCGCGAATTGTCACATCTTATAATACATCAATCTTCAACTATTTCGAAAAACACCGAACCGACCTTCAACCATCTCAAGTTACAACATCTCGAGGAACACGTGGAACACCTCCACCTAGATTGTAAGGAAATCTCTTGGCAATATCTATAACATCCCGAGGATTCACATCTTGAGGAAATCATCGCTAAGTCCCAACGATTCAGCTCTGATACCACTTATTTGCGCGCTAGACACATTCGTGTACATTGGTCTAATATACATAGCAACGATATTATCTATAACTTAAACACCACGATTTGGCCCCCCATCATGGGCTTCTGTGGTATGGGGTTTTCTCCAAAATGTCTCGTTATTATTAGGGAGTGGATTACTCCTTATATTTTTAGATGACAACTCTACCTCAGTTGATTTGAGACTATTCAAGCCAACTCCATCCCAATTGATGGGGGTCCAAATCGTGGTGTTTGAGTTGGGGATGATATCGTTGCTATTTATAGTAAACCAAAGTGTGTGCACATGCCTAGCACGTTAATAAGTGGTATCAGAGCCGATGGTTCGGCTGGGGCTTGGTGGTAGTTTCCTCGAGATACGAATCATCAGAATGTTATATATCTTGCAAAAAGGTTTCATTACAATCTAGATGGTTGTGTTTCATGTGGTGGATGTGTTTCACGTGTTCCTCGAGACTCTTTTGTAATTACCTGCAAAACACGTAAAAACATTAAATAAATCACCATCACTGAAATCATAGATCTGTACAAGAAGCAAAGAGACCACAAATAGGTTCAAGTGCATTCAAGCTGATTATTACTATACGCAAATTACCATTGTATTCAATGTTTGCATCATACGAAATCCAATAACTAGCATAGATATACCTCTAATAAATGAAACTAATTTCCAATTTATTTAAATGTCAAATATTATAGAAAACATACACAATTTTATTTCACTACTAGAACAAAATAAAAAAGAATCTGGGGTATAGTCGACTATACTATGCCAACAACTCTTTTTTAGACAAAAGAAATTTCATTGCCACATGAGAAAAATACTTTGGCACATAACCTTGTAATTTATCACATGGACATCTCCTTTAAGCACATGGGCATGTTTCTGATGATTTATTTTCGAAATATGTAAAAACAATGTAAAAATGTACTGTAGAATTTATAAACAATATATCGAGTGGTTGGATTAGGTCTATATTTTATAAAGATCATTTAACGATTATTTTAATCATAAAAATCATTGTCAAATGGCAAGAAGATTGAAGTCAACTCACGAAGACAAGTCAAATATCAGAAGACCAAGACAAGCAAAAAAAAAAGTCAAGTTAACATAATAAATATGGAATTTTCTACAAATGACTTATGACTTGAAATTCAAATTTGAAATTTGAATTTGGAGATATTCCTCATGAGAATGAAATATTTTCTCATGAGACATGCCCATGTGCATGTGATAAGGTACTTGTCAAGTACATTGCCCATGTGACTAAGAAATTCTCTTTTGTTTGTAAAAGAAACCTAGGCAGGCAAAGTCGACTTCACCGCTTTTGTTCTGATTAAACAATGAGTCGTTTTGAAAAAAGGAGTTGATGTTGGCGAAATGGAATTCACCCCTTTCAGCCGAGCCTATAAATATGGGACAAGACCATTCAATTGGATTTATCTCTCATGTTCTTAAATTCTTGAAGCTACCATTTTATCCCCTTTTGACATTACCTGTGAGAGATTTACTTACTCACTGAACACCCGTATCCCTTGTGTGAGATCCCATGGTGTCTTAGTAGAAATTTTTTATTTTTTCATGAACTATTTAGTTATCCACACAGAAGTGATGAAGAATAGTTGAAGGTAGTTTTGTGTTAGTATATTCTTCATTTGGAGAGTTGTTGAACCTTCAACCACTTCATTTCATTCCTATCCTTGAGTGAAGTTTTTGTTGGCAAGCTAGGCACGTTCGTGCACCTTGGTCCACTATACATAATGATGATATTGTCCCCTTATTAGACACTACGATTTCAAGCCCCCAATCATGAGCTCTGTGGTGTGGGATTTTATCCAAAATGCCTCGTTGTTATTAGAGAATTAACTACTCTTATATTTTTAGATGACAACTCCACTTTAGTTGATGTGAGACTATTCAAACCAACTCTATCCCAACAATCTCCACCTTGGTGTTAATTGTCACATCTTACAAACCATCAATCTTCAACTATCTTGAGGAACACCGGACCAATCTTCAATTATCTCAAGGTACCACATCTCGAGAAACACCATCATCAGACCTATCTCCACCAATCTCGAGGAACACGTGGAACACCTCCACCTAGATTGTAAGGAAACATCTTGGCAATATCTATAACATCCTGAGATTCGCATCTAGAGGAAACCATCGATAAGTCCCAGCGGTTCAGCTCTGATACCACTTGTTACCACGCTAAACACGTTTGTGCACCTTGGTCCAATATACATAGCAGCGATATTGTTTTCAACTTAAACACCACGATTTAGGCCCCCATCATGGGATTTTGTGGTATGGGGTTTTCTCCAAAAGACCTCGTTATTATTAGAAAGTGTATCACTCCTTATATTATTATATGACAACTCAACCTCAGTTGATGTGAGATTATTCAAGACAACTCCATCCCAATTGATGGGAGTCCAAATCGTGGTGTTTGAGTTGAGGACAATATCGTTGTTATTTATATTAGACCATGGAGTGCGCACATGCCTAGCGCACCAACAAGTGGTATCAGAGCCGATGGTTCGGCTGGGCTTGGCAGTTTCCTTGAGATGCGGATCCTCGGGTTGTTATAGATCTTACCAAGAAATTTCATTACAATCTAGGTGGATGTGTTTCACGTGTTCCTCTAAACTCTTTTGTAATTACCTGCAAAACACTTAAAAGCATTAAATAAATCGCCATCACTGAAATCATAGATCTGTACAAGAAGCAAATTGACCACAAACAGGTTCAAGTGCATTCAAGTTGATTACTGCGTGTACGCAACTTATCATTGTATTCAATGTTAGCATAAAACGAAATCCAATAACTAGCATAGATATACCTCCAATACATGAAACTAATTTTCAATTTATTTAAAGGTCAAATATTATAGAAAACATACACAATTTTATTTCACTACTAGAAAATAATAAAAAAAATAATAAGTGGTATTGTCGACTATACTATGCCAAAAACTCTTTTTTTAAACAAAAGAAATTTCATTGCCACGTGAGAGAAATACATAGGCACATAACCTTGTAATTGATCACATGGACATAGTCTTTAAGCATTTGGGCATGTCTCTGATAATGTATTTGCGAATTATGTAAAAACAAAGTAAAAATGTACTGTGAAATTTATAAACAGTATATCGAGTATTGGGTTTAGGTCTATATATTATAAAGATCATTTAACGATTATTTTAATCATAAAAATCATTGTCAAAAGGCAAGAAGATTGAAGTCAACTCATGAAGACAAGTCAAATGTTTGAAGACAAAGACAAGCAAAAAAAAAGTCAAGTCAACATAATAAATATGAAATTTTCTACAAATGACTTACGACTTGAAATTCAAATTTGAAATTTGAATTTGGAGATATTCCTCATGAAAATGAAATATTTTCTCATGAGACATGCCAATGTGCTTGATGAACAAGTCAATATGATAAGGTACTTGTCAAGTACATTGCCAATGTGACTAAGAAATTCTCTTTTGTTTGAAAAAGAAACCTGGCTGGCAAAGTCGACTTCATTGCTTTTGTTCTGATAAAACAATGAGTCATTCTGAAAAAAGGTGCTGACGTTGGCGAAGTAGAATTCACCCCTTTCAGCCGAGCCTATAAATATGGCTCAAGATTATTCACTTGGATTTATCTCTCATGTTATCAAATTCTTGAAGCTATCATTTTATCCCCTTTTGGCATTCTCTTTTGAAGATCAATTTACTCATTGAACACCCTTATCCATTGTGTGAGATCCCATGGTGTTTTAGGAGAAAAATTTTCTTTATTCATGAACTATTTGGTTATCTAAAGAGAATTGGGGAAGAAGAGTTGAATGTAGTTTTGTATTAGTAATATTCTTCCTTTGGAGAGTTGTTGAACCTTCAACCACTTCATCCCATTCTTATCCATGAGGGAAGTTTTTGTTGGCAAGCTAGGCATGTGCGTGCACCTTGGTCCATTATACATAACGACGACATTGTCCCACTATTAAACACCACGATTTCGGGCCCCCAATCATGAGCTATGCGGTGTGGGGTTTTATCAAAAATTCCTCGTTGTTATTAGGTAATGGATTAATATTTATATTCTTAGATGACAACTCCACCTTAGTTGATGTGAGATTATTCAAGCCAACTTTATCCCAACAATCTCCACCTTCGCGCGAATTGTTATATCTTACAATCAATCATTTTTCAACTATCTCGAGGAACATCGGACCGATCTTCAAACATCTCAAGGTACCACATCTCGAGGAACACCTCCATCAGACTGATCTTCACCCATCTCGAGGAACACGTGGAACACCTCAACCTAGATTTTAATGAAACCTCTTGACAATATCTATAACATCCCAGGATTCGCATCTCGATAAAACCATCGCTAAATCCCAGCAGCTCAGCTCCGATACCACTTGTTGCCACGCTAAACACGTGCCTACACATTGGTCCAATATACATAGCAACGATATTGTTCTCAACCTAAACACCACGATTTAAGCCCACATCATTGGCTTCTGTGGTATGAGGTTTTCTCCAAAAGGCCTCGTTACTATTAGGGAGTGGATCACTCCTTATATTCTTAGATGACAACTCCACCTCAGTTGATGTGAGATTATTCAAAACAACTCAATCCCAATTGATGGGGGTCCAAATCGTGGTGTTTGAGTTTAGGACAATATCGTTGTTATTTTTAGTAGACCATAGTGTGCGCACATGCCTAGCGCACCAACAAGTGGTATCAGAGCCGATAGTTCGGCTAGGGCTTGCCGGTAGTTTCCTCTTATAGATCTTGCCAAGATGTTTCATTACAATCTAGGTGGATGTGTTTCATGTGTTTCTCGAGACTCTTTCCTAATTAGCTGCAAAACACGTATAAATATTAAATAAATCACCATCACTGAAATCATAGATTTGTACAAGAAGCAAATATACCACAAACAAGTTCAAGTGCATTCAAGCTGATTACTACTATACGCAAATTATCATTATATTCCATGTTAGCATAAAACGAAATCCAATAGCTAGCATAGATATACCTCAAATAAATAAAACTAATTTCCAATTTATTTAAAGGTCAAATATTATAGAAAACATACACAATTTTATTTCACTACTAGAAAAGAATAAAAATGAATCAGTGGTATAGTCGATTATACTATGCCAAAAACTTTTTTAAAACAAAATAAATTTCATTGCCACATGAGAGAAATACTTTGGCACATGACCTTGTAATTTATCACATGGACATGTCTTTTAAGCGCATGAGCATGTCTCTGATAATGTATTTGCAAATTATGTAAAAAACAATGTAAAAATGTACCGTAGAATTTATAAACAGTATATCGAGTGTTGGTATTAGGTCTATAGTTTATAAAGATCATTTGACGATTATTTTAATCATTAAAATTATTGTCAAAATGGAAGAAGATTGAAGTCAACTAATGAAGACAAGTCAAATCTCTGAAGACCATGACAAGCAAAAAAAAGTCAAGTCAATATAATAAATATGAAAATTTCTAAAAATGACTTATGACTTAAAATTCAAACTTAAAATTTGAATTTGGAGATATTCCTAATGAGAATGAAATATTTTTTCTTGAGACATGCCCATGTGCTTGATGGACAAGTCAATGTGATAAGGTACTTGTCAAGTACATTGCCCATGTGACTAAGAAATTCACTTTCGTTTGAAAAAGAAACCTACGAAGGTCAAGTCGACTTCACCGCTTTTAATCTGATAAAACGATGAGTCGTTCTTAAAAAAGGTGTTGATGTTGGCAAAGTGAAATTCACCCCTTTCAGCCAAACCTATAAATATGGCTCAAGACCATTCACTTGGATTTATCTCTCATGTTCTCAAATTCTTGAAGCTATCATTTTATCCCTTTTTCACATTCTCTTTGAGAGATCTAATTACTCACTCAACACCTTTATCCCTTGTGTGAGATCCAATGGTGTTTTAAGAGAATTGTTTTTTTCATGAACTATTTGGTTATCTAAACAGAAGTGAGGAAGAATAGTTGAAGGTAGTTTTGTATTAGTATATTCTTCCTTTGGAGAGTTGTTGAACCTTCAACCACTTCATCTCATTCTTATCTTTGAGTGAAGTTTTTGTTGGCAAGCTAGGCACGTGCATGCACCTTGGTTCACTATACATAACGATGATATTGTCCCACTATTAAACACCACAATTTTGGGCCCCCAATCATGAGCTCTGCGATATAGGGTTTTATCCAAAAGGCCTCGTTGCTATTAGGGAATGAACTACTCTTTATATTCTTAGATGACAACTCCACCTTAGTTGATATGAGACTATTCAAGCCAACTCTATCCCAACAATCTCTACCTTGGCGCGAATTGTCACATCTTATAATACATCAATCTTCAACTATCTCGAGGAACACCAGACCAATCTTTATCCATATCAAGGAACACGTGAAACACCTCAACCTAGATTGTAAGAAAATCTCTTGGCAATATCTATAACATCCCGAGGATTCGCATCACGAGGAAACCATCGCTAACTCCCTGCGATTCAGCTCTGATACCACTTGTTGGCGCGCTAGACACGTGCATGCACCTTGGTCCAATATACATAGCAACGATATTATCCTTACTTAAACACCACGATTTGGGCCCCTATCATGGGCTTCTATGGTATAGGGTTTTCTCCAAAATGCCTCGTTACTATTAAGAAGTTGATTACTCCTTATATTCTTAAATGAAAACTCTACCTCAGTTGATGTGAGACTATTCAAGCCAACTTCATCCCAATTGATGAGGTCCAAATCGTGGTGTTTGAGTTGGGGACAATATCGTTGCTATTTATAATAAACCAAGGTGTGCGCACATGTCTAGCGCGTTAATAAGTGGTATCAGAGCCGATGGTTCGGCTTAGGCTTGGCAGTAGTTTCCTCGAGATGCAAATCCTCAGGATGTTATAAATCTTGCAAAGGGGTTTCATTACAATCTAGATGGATGTGTTTCATGTAGTGGATGTGTTTCACGTGTTCCTCGAGACTCTTTTGTAATTACCTGCAAAACACGTACAAGCATTAAATAAATCACCATCACTGAAATCATAGATCTGTACAAGAAGCAAAGAGACCACAAACAGGTTCAAGTGCATTCAAGCTTATTACTACTATACGTAAATTATCATTGTATTCAATGTTAGCATCAAACGAAATCCAATAACTAACATAGATATACCTCCAATAAATGAAACTAATTTCCAATTTATTTAAATGTCAAATATTATAGAAAACATACACAATTTTATTTCACTACTAGAACAGAATAAAAAAGAATCAGGGATATAGTCGACTATACTATGCCTACAACTATTTTTTTAAACAAAATAAATTTCATTGCCACATGAGAGAAATACTTTGGCACATAACCTTGTAATTTATCACATGGACATGTCCTTTAAGCACATGGGCATGTTTTTGATAATGTATTTGCAAATTTTGTAAAAACAATGTAAAAATGTACTTTTATAAACAATATATCGAGTGGTTGGATTAGGTCTATATTTTATAAAGACCATTTAATGATTATTTTAATCATAAAAATCATTGTCAAAATTCAAGAAGATTGAAGTCAACTCATGAAGACAAGTCAAATCTCTGAAGACCAAGACAAGCAAAAAAAAAAGTCAAGTCAACATAATAAATATGGAATTTTCTACAAATGACTTATGACTTGAAATTTGAAATTTGAAATTGGAGATATTTCTCATGAGAATGAAATATTTTCTCATGAGACATGCCTATGTGCTTGATGGAAAAGTCCATGTGATAAGGTACTTGTCAAGTACATTGCCCATATGACTAAGAAATTCTCTTTTGTTTGAAAAAGAAACCTTGGCAGGCAAAGTCGACTTCACCGCTTTTGTTCTGATAAAACAATATGTCGTTCTGAAAAAATGAGCTGATGTTGGCGAAGTGGAATTCGCTCATTGGACAAGCCATCCAATTGGATTTATTTCTCATGTTTTCAAATTCTTGAAGCTATCATTTTATCCCCTTTTGGCATTACCTTTGAGAGATCTAATTACTCACTGAATACTCTTATCCCTTGTGTGAGATCCCATGGTGTTTTAGGAGAAATTTGTTTATTTCATCATGAACTATTTGGTTATCTAAAGAAAAGTGAGAAAGAAGAGTTGAAAGTAGTTTTTGTGTTAGTATATTCTTCATTTGGAGAGTTGTTGAACCTTCAACCACTTCACTTCATTCTTATCCTTGAGTGAAGTTTTTGTTGGCAAGCTAGGCACGTGCGTGCACCTTGGTTCACTATACATAACGACGATATTGTTCCACTATTAGACACCACGATTTTGAATCCCCAATCATGAGCTATGTGGTGTGGGATTTTATCCAAAATGCCTCGTTGTTATTAGAGAATGAACTACTCTTTATATTCTTAGATGACAACTCCACTTTAGTTGATGTGAGACTATTCAAGACAACTCTATCCCAACAATCTCCACCTTGGTGCAAATTGTCACATCTTACAATCCATCAATCTTCAACTATCTCGAGGAACATCAGACCGATCTTCAACTATCTCAAGGTACCACATCTAGAGAAACACCTCCATCAGACCGATCTTCACCCATCTCGAGGAAGACGTGGAACACCTCCACCTAGATTGTAAGGAAACTTCTTGGCAATATCTATAACATTTCGAGGATTCACATCTCGAGGAAACCATTGCTAAGTCCCAACAGTTCAGTTCTAATGCCACTTGTTGGCGCGCTAGACACGTGCGTGCAGTTTGGTCTAATATACATAGCAACGATATTGTCCCCAACTTAAACACCACGATTTGCGCCCCCATCATTGGTTTTTGTCATTACTATTAGGGAGTAGATCACTCCTTATATTCTTAGATGACAACTCCACCTCAGTTGATGTGAGACTATTAAAGTCAACTCCATCCTAATTGATTGGGGTCCAAATCGTGGTGTTTGAGTTGGGGACAATATCGTTGCTATTTATAGTAGACCATGTTGTGCGCACATGCCTAGCGCGCCAGCAAGTGGTATTAGAGGCGATGGTTCGGCTGGAATTTGGCGATAGTTTCCTCGAGATACGAATCTTCGGGATGTTATAGATCGTGCCAAGACGTTTCATTACAATCTAGGTGGATGTGTTTCATGTGGTTGATGTGTTTTACATGTTCCTCGAGACTCTTTTGTAATTACCTGCAAAACACGTACAAGCATTAAATAAATCACCATCACTGAAATCATAGATCTGTACAAAGAAGCAAAGAGACCACAAACAAATTCAAGTGCATTCAAGATGATTACTACTATACACAAATTATCATTGTAGTTAATGTTAGCATCAAACGAAATTCAATAGCTAGCATAGATATACCTCCAATAAATGAAACTAATTTCCAATTTATTTAAATGTCAAATATTATAGAAAACATACACAATTTTATTTCACTACTAGAAAAGAATCAGTGGTATAGTCGACTAGAGGTGTTCATTGAGACATGGTTCCTTGAGATGGTTGAAAATCAGATGGATTGTAAAATGTGACAAACACACATCTATAAGACTCTGTTGTGGTTGAATCCTATTGGCGATCGCCAAGGTATTCGTAAGACTGGCGAAGTTACTTGGTTCGTATCGGCTAGTCTTGTAAACGCGACGATTAGACCTTGCAAGGTTATGAAACGTTAAATGTGATTGAAGTTTTCTTTTGATCAAGTAATAGAAGCTTGAGGCTTGCAACCCTTTCCACCGAGGAAGTAACTGATCAGAGCCAATCAAACTCCGGTTTACGTGAACCTCATTATATCGGTGTCTGACTAATTTGTTTTCTTGTCCCCTTGATTTTATTCTATTAGATAATTAACTAATTAAATGAGACTCCAAAATTATTACTAAACAAGCTTTGTAAATTACTTTGCATGAAATTTCGCGAGTTTTCCATGAACCTTGGTTGCAAATTTACAAGGAATTTAAAATGATCTATGTATGCTTTCATGCAATGTCAAAAGTGTTGACTCAAAACCTTATCGTAGAATGCCATGAAAAGTGCACGATCACGTTCACTTTCCCAAACCCAACTAAAACAAAAACATAGACCAAGTTTGAATTCAGCCATATTGAATTGGTGAAACAATTTATCCCATTTTCACATCAAGTCATTAAATAAATTAATCCTTAAGTCAAGGTTAGTCAACCTGATCCCTCCCTACTTAATAACAAACTACTCCTAATGCACATGACAAATTTCTCAACTCTCAATTTCTTTTAATCAATCTTTTGCTGATTAAAGAGATAAGCTTAAATTTATAATGTTTTACACTACAAGAATCTACTTTATAAACTTTTTCAAACATACGTTAACCATTATTAGTTTAACATAATCCAATTACAAATTCCCCTGCAGATTCCAAATGACAAGCATATATATTTCACCCTCTGTTGAGCTATGCCAACAGGTAACTAATATGGATTATTCCAAGAATTGTACCAGTAATGTAGCCATCCTATCATTATTGATCGTTGGGGTGCTCTATATTTCCATATGGACACCGGACGTTTCCAAGGGGTTCTCTACATTCAGATACCAAGCACGCTCATCAATAACCACAGGAAGTATTACTAGCGATATCATGCAATTCAAGTAAATATTACTGACTATATGTGATAAGTTTGGTTTTGGCAATGATATGATCATATAATGTAGTTGAGTTTGATTTATTTCGAAAAACATCATAGTCCATAACTGATTATATTGTTTCACATTTTGTGACTTACAGACTACCCAGGTGACTTCACAACTAGATGAGCTCGGAAAAGCTTTAGAAGGAGCATCAATGGGGAACAAAACGTTAATCATAGCTGTAATAAACAGGGCTTACGTCAAGGGAGACAAGACCATGCTTGATCTATTTCTAGACAGCTTTTGGCTAGGAGAAAATACTCGGTCCTTGATCAATCACCTTCTTCTGGTATCCGTGGATCAAATTGCATTTGATAGGTGTAACTTCTTGAAGCTCCATTGCTACAGACTTGTCACTGAAGGTGTAGATTTTGGTGGGGAGAAATTGTACATGAGTGAAGACTTCATAAAGATGATGTGGGCAAGAACTTTGTTCCTTAACGATGTTCTTGAACATGGTTACAGCTTCATCTTCACTGTAAGTAGCAATGTCCTTCTCATATATGCAAACACGCATCACCAATATCATCTTCATGTCCATTCTTGCGCGATTAGCTTTCTAATAAGTTTACGAAGTGGGAATTCTGTGCATGGTTGGTATACAAAGTTTCTTCTTATTAAAATGTATATAGGGGGCGTTCGGTGACCAAAAGCATAATTACTTCTACTTATTGTAGACACACTCATGCTACAAAATAGGTGCTTATTTTAGTACTAAGTTTGGTAAATGAATTTGTACAAGAGAGAAAAAGTGGAGAACATGTGTTACAAAAATACGGTGATGAGTAGTTATTTTAGAAGCCAAATTGCTTAATAAGTCAAAAGTAAAAAGTTACAAAATTTAGCAAAAAAGTAACTAACGAAAAGTAGAAAACATTGGATCCCGTCTAACTAAACACACCCTTATTGTCAAGGTTAACTATGAACCATGCCGATAAAGGAAACCTTTCATTTTAGTAGAGGAAGATGATACCGGGGATGAGAGCCCTTGAATCCCAGCAGGAGCAAACAAACTATCCACTAAATTGACAGATGATTAGTCCTTAATGTTGAAGAAGTTTTTGATTGATGTCATGAGATTATCCAACATATCCCATCTCTGCTGATATATGCAGGTGCGTAATTACGTTTTACCATTCTCTATATAAATATATTGATACTTTTAGTGAAGTAATTAAGTATTAGACAAGTAATCCTCTACATAATGTGCCACTTGCAGCTATCTGACTTTGCAAGAAAAGGGATTGGAAGCTATCACTAAAGAATTCAGACCTGCAATGTGTTTTTAACTATAGGCTCAAGTTTTGTCTTAAAATGAAACAAGTAATCATATACAATATTTTACAATCCATTTCTATGTATCAGGATACCGATATAATGTGGTTGCGTAACCCATTTTTGAGGTTAAGTCAAGACTATAGCGAAGATATGCAGCTCAGTTGTGACAACTTTAATGGCAAACCATGGTCATCTAAAGCCAACCCTATGAACACTGGCTTCTATTTTGTAAGATCAAACAACAGAACCATCTCTTTGTTCCGAACATGGTATGCAATGAGGAATAACGCTGATTATAAAGGAATGAAAGAACAAGATGTGCTGGGCAAAATGATGCATGTGGGTGTATTTGGCCAATTGGGAATAAAAGTGAGGTTCTTAGACACCCTTTATATCAGTGGGTTTTGCCAAGATAGTCGAGACCTTGCAGAAGTGGCCACAGTACACGCAAATTGTTGTCGTAGTATAAATGCCAAGGTGGCTGATCTGTTGGCCGTGCTCCGAGTATGGAAGTCATTCAAGGCCTACACTGATGATCAAAGGAAGTTGCAGAGTTCTGGTAATGATACATTGACATTCAGATGGCCTAAGCATGTTGCATGTGGTAGGTCATGGAAGGGGTTTAAGGGGCTTTAAGAGACAGTGCCGATGTTTGTATTCTGTAAAAGTGTAACATTTTCCAAACATAGGTTGAGTTTGAAGAAGCGGCATGCGTCAGAAGCATAAGAACTTCATGTTTCAGTGTCATTTATGAACACTTTTGATGAGCATTCTCAAACATTGTCTGTATAAGTTGCTAGTCACATGTTTAATAATCAGTTAACATAACTCCCTAAACAAGATCCATGAGTAATGGGAATTGAATCCAATTTCTGCATGCTTGAACCATGGACGATCTCATACGGACATACTTTCGTGCCTCGTCTGTACATCCCACACGAGTAAGAAGTCTAATTATGCTTAAATAGTGATCTTCAGATGGCTTGATGCTGTATTTCCTCATCATTGTATTAAATATCCTTCGACCCTCAGTAACTAACACCAGCACGATCACATATAGATAGAATCACTACAAATGTAAAATGATTTGGACTAAATCCGTCATGTCTCATTCTATGAAATGGATCAAGTGCCTCTTGGTACCTGTTGTTATACCCGTAAGCTTCGGAAGATGCAGTCTGAGCTATTGGTTTCTTGCAAGAGCAGGTACTGAAAACCAACTTCGCTTTCTCAAGTTTTCCACACCTGTATACCATACATTTTTACAACCTTGGAACACACAAAAGGAATCAACTCAAAACCCATATTCAAGACATGTCCGTGTAACTCCTTCCCAAACCATAGGACCCCTGATTAACTAGAAGCATTTAGAATTCTAGATATGGTCACTGCATCCAGTCTGTGCTTCGAAAATTGTATTGAACTAAACACTGTCAACGCTTCATCTAGGCAATGGTTTTTCAAGTAAGAATCTATCATTCCCGTCCATGACATGACATTCTTCCTCTAGTTCATTGAACAATTTGCAACAATAGTCTAAGCTTCCACATTTGGAGTACATAACCATCAAAGATGTAACAATTGACACATTAGGAAGGTACCTATTTTTCAATACATAGCTATGGATCTCTTTCTGCTACTTCAAAGCAAGGATGCATGGACACGGATACGGCACGCTGGCTCAACAATTTTTCAAAAACTAGGACTCAATATGTCATACTATTTTTTTTTAATAAGTCATATAAATATAAATAATAATCTAATAAAATGTTTTGATCTTTGTTGCAAGTAGAAAAAGAAAAAAACAAAGAAGAAAAAACATAGAGAATATGAAATGCAAAGGCGGAGAAGAAGATGACAGTCTGTTGTAAGAGACAAACAAAGTAAAGAAGAAGCGGAGGAGATAAGAAATAAATGAGAGAAGAAGAAGAAGAAGCATAGACTCTCTATGCTTTAGTGGCTCTTGCCCTATTTATCTTGAATCTCAATTGAAAGTCATTCACTTCAAATAGATCAACAATCATTAAATTAGGTGATTACTTACACATATCTAAAAGCAAAAAAATAAAATGAAATCAGTTGTCAAGTCTTGATTCTGTCCTGACCAAGTTTTGTGTGTATCGGAGGGGTGAGATTCGAAGCTAGGACGTGGGGGACAAACCCACACAGCCCTAACCACTAGGCCATAACACCATTGGCAGCAAGTTTAATATTACCACATTTAAAGCACATAAGTTCACTTAACATCCACCACATTCAGGGTATTTGTTTTCAGGAAAAATATCTCTAATGTAAGTTCGAGTTTGGAAGTATGGAGATGTATATGGTATTCATTTTCTTTTGTTTACACCGTGTAATCAGCCCGAGGCTCCGACAAATTGATAGGTACGTGATTATTATTATATTTTAATCCATTTTGATCTAAGAGTGTTTGAAATACGTCTTACGCAGTACTAGATAATGCAGTAATATATATATTTAATTTAGTAGGTTAGTTCGGTTTATGGTTTACATAAACTAAGATCGGTTCGATTTCAATTCGATTTGAAAATTTTGAAACCAATAAAGTCGATTCGGTTCTCAATTTAGGCGAAAATCAAACCGTCGGTTCAGTTTTCAACCCTAATTTAAACAGGGTGCTTAACAATCAATAATTTTGATTTTTCAGGATACTGATATAATGTGGTTGCGTGACCCATTTTCGAGGTTAAGTCAAGACAATAGTGAAGATATGTAGCTCAGTTGTGACAAATTCAATGGAAACCAATGGTCCGAACCCCATGAACACTGGCTTCTATTTCGTAAGATCAAACAGTAAGATTATCTCTTTGTTCAAAAACATGGTATGGGATGAGGGATAACCCTAATTATAAAGAAATGACAGAGCAAGATGTGCTGAACAAAATGATGCATGTCAGGGTGTTCAAACAATTGGGGATAAAAGTTATATGAGTTGATTTTGCCAAGATAAGAGAGATTTTGCAGCAGTAACCACAGTTCATGCGAATTGTTGTCCTAGTATAAATGCCAAGGTGGCTGATCTGATGGCTCTCTTGCGAGATTGGAAGTCGTTCAAGGCTTACATGGGTGAGCAAGGGAAATTACAGGGTTCTCATAATGAGACAATCACCTTCAGATGGTCCTGGCATGTTGCATGTGGTAAGTCAAGGAAATGGGCTTAAGAGGGCCTCAAAGAGGACCCGAGCTCCTAATCTAAATGTTACATACTCTGACAATAGATCAAGTGTAGTACAGATGTTTGAACTGAATAGGAATAGGTTGAACTGGGATATTACATTTTACATAACTAATGGTATGGGGGTCCTTGAATCCTTGCTTTCCAAAGAAAAAATAACAATTTGTGCATCCTAAAAAGTATTCCTTTCATCTCGCTTTGATATAACCCACTTTTTTCTCAATTAGGAACCAGTTTTGTTGTACGAGTTATAACATGTCCAATCAACAACATGATTTCATTTTTCCTTATTGACTCAATGAGTTGTGGATCACTTTTTGAGTTTGCACAACATACCATTCTTTGTATGAATTGTTGCCCCTGTAACAAGTTCTACCCAATCAGGAGATCCTTTCAGCTCCACATCAAACTTTTGCAACAACATTGCCAATGCCAGTAGATTCCATGAATGCAAACTGATCTCCAACACATTTACGTGGCCCACCACAGAAAGGTAAGAAGGCAAAGTCTGATATAATCTGGAAAGCACAGACAATAAAACAGAATTGAACACTGCAAGTCCTGATAAAGAAAGTTTGCGAAGAATAATCATTGGTTCTTTACCTCATTGGGGTACATCGCTCCAAGGCTTCGAGCTGGATCAAAACCAGCCCATCCTTCAATACCTTCACTTTCTTTCTTCACTAAGAACCTTTCTGGTTCAAACTCATCAGGTCAATCCCAGTAATATGGAGACCGGTGAAGGTTGTAGACCTGAACAAATGTATGGACTTAAATGCAAATAACCAGAAAG
Organism: Berberis vulgaris; assembly: GCA_963556465.1. Classification (NCBI taxonomy): domain Eukaryota; kingdom Viridiplantae; phylum Streptophyta; class Magnoliopsida; order Ranunculales; family Berberidaceae; genus Berberis; species Berberis vulgaris. The sequence goes on along the minus strand of OY747136.1, from coordinate 76,154,732 downwards.
TCTCTCATTCTTATCAATTAGACTGGCACATAAACATGAAAATAAGAATATCCAATATGAAAGAATAGCTAGGAACTCATTACCAACATAGACATCCGTGGGTTGCTTGCTGGTGTGAATCAATACTAACAGACTGACAGTCAAGAGAAATGTTCCCAAATCAAAACTAAACTGACAGTCGAGAGTCTGACTCATGAATTAGTATCTCCTAAAATTTTAATTATAAGATAATTGGGATCTTATTCATCTCATTAGGCATTACTAACAATAGCCACTTCTTAGACGGGATTATTTCTTTACTAGCATCTTACCCGTGCTTACGGCACTCCATATCATCTTTTTGTTTTTAATATAATTGTTTGTCTCCAAAATTCTGCATCGATTTCATCTGGACATATTAAATTCTAAGTACATTTTTAATGAAGAATCGTATTTTAGCATGCAAACTAAAAGGTTTCAGTGAATGCTAAATTCGGTCAAACTTTATAAACATTTTAGTCAAACTCGGTCAAATTTTTAGTCGCTTAAACCTCATTTTAAAATTTGAACCGTTTTGTACTAATCATTTGTTTTATTTGAAAGATCTTCAAAAATGTGTTTCAACGGGACCAAAGTTTATCGAAATCAGAAAATTAAATAAAAAGTTATGGTAATTAAGTTAAAAATCTAATATAAATAATTTTTCTCTCTCCACCACATGGACAATTAAATAGATTTTACTTTTCTTTTGCCCTTTTAGGAAAATTTTATTTACAACATATGCCATTATGTGAGTATAAATCTTGACCCTTTTTCCAACTTTAATCTGAGTCTTTGGCTATCTGTCTCCAAGACAAACAAAAACCTGTGGGGGGGGGACAAGTCGAGGAACTGGGGATCCAAACCGGTTTGCTCCAAACGGTCCGGATTTTATTGTATAAATTAAAAAACGGTCCGGATCGGTCGATCCGTTGTGGAATGGTTAGAGTCTGGTTCCAAATATTTGTATTCAAACGGTTCACTTCTAACTCGTTTGTATAACACCTATACATGTGTTTTAATATGATTGGGTGTGATATAATTCTATTTCAACCCTAAAAAGTAAAAAACCAATCAAATCCTCTTCTCCCATTGCCTCCTCACTCACTAGGTAATGTTCTCATCTCACAGATCCTCAAACGTCTCCACCACCGCGAACGATGAGGTGTACAAAGTCCTCATCTTCGAAAGTTCAGTCGCAACATACTCTTCCCACTGATCCACGTCAAAGATCTCCCCAAGCACGACGTCACTCTACTTCCTCATCGACAAGGAGTGTCAAACCATCCCAGACATTGTTGCCCTCTACTTCGTCCAACCCACACAACCCAACATCGTCTGCATCGCCACCAATGCCTCTCGCTCTCTCTACGAGACCTTCCACTTTAACTTCTCCTATCTGCCTCGCCTTCGCTTGGTACAGATCGGGAGCGATTCGTTGTGTTGTTTTCATTCCTTGGTTGATTAATCTACTAGCAAGTCGGTCCCACCTTGCTCAACTAAATCAGATATGCACAGCGAACCCTACTCACCTGATTTACCATCCCAGCTTCTTAGATCTATCTTCAATTCCACCATTTTATTCAATTCAGGTATTTACTTTACTTAATCATCTATTTATTTTCACTCTTTAATTTTTTATTTTGATTCTAGTTAAAGTTTGCTTGGGGATTGTGTTTTGTTTTTAACTAGAGTATGCCCCATGCCGTTGGCACTCCACATAATTTTATTTTTTTCAAATATTTTGTACTGAACACCTCTGTCACTATCCTCATTTTCGCTATAAATCAGTATTAAAGTGTAAGCCTATTCTAAGGTAAAAATATATATTATAAATTTTTAGGGTTAAACTCATTTAAATTTGAATACTTGGAGGAAAATTTAAACGCCGAGAATGAATTCTTCCTCAATCTTTGAATTCGCTAAAACATGAAGTTTAGGGTTTTTGTTTAAATGTGCATTAAGATGTCCGACTCATTTTTTTCTGGTATGATAGGCCTGTCTCATTACTTTGAAAAATATTAAAGACGTGAAATATATTATATGTTTTATAATTATAAAGTATATATTTTAAAAATTTTAGCGTTTGTATATATTATTGATTTTGTTGGAAAGATCTTCAAAATTGCATTTCAACGATACTAAGTTTTCCAAAATTTGACAACGATGTAGATAGTTATGATAATTTTCATTTTGCTAAAAGGAAAACACAATATTTTTTCTCTCCGCCACATGTACATTCCACCAACTTTTTTCAAAAGTTTTTCATTATTTTTGCCCTTTTACATGTTTTATATTTACCAATATGCCATCATACAAAATTAATCTCAACCCTCAAATTCAATACATTTTCCAACTTTCAATCCTAATCATCTTTTATCTCCAATACTTATGATTTGACTTTGTCCCAGTCAGCAGTGAATAGTAAAACACCTATCTGAATTGTAAGATAGATTAGACTTATATTCATATTTATTTTGGCCACAGAGATGTGCTGATTTGAGAGAATCTAACTCACGCATGTCTTTCTTTGTCTTGTGTTTGCTTGAAGACCTTTACGAGTCAACTCTTGTTAATCGATGCCATGTTGGTGGATTGGAACGTAGGAACCGGACTGTTCCAAACGGTTCGAGTTAGGTTCAGTCCCAATGTTCAAAATGAGGGACTCTAAACTAGACCGGATCTCTAAACTAGACCGGATCCGTTAAATTTAAACGGTTCGAGTTAGGTTATTCCAAATTTGGAACCGATCCGGACCATGTCCACCCCTACAAAAACCTACTACTTATTATAGACTAGAGTATTTCCCGTGCCTTTGTCACTCAAATTGTTTGATAGGAGAATTTTCAAAGCCAGGGGTATTTCACTCCTATGCGAACATAAATTTCAGTCTTCAGTCAAACACCCTCCCCTCACCCCTCTATGTTATCCATTAGATCTTTATGTTTGGGTAAATCTCAATCATCTTTTATCTCCAACCTCAAACACCATTATGATTTGTTATATAGATTATATATTTTTTAAAGGGTAAGCAGAATTTTATTGGATCCCAGAACCAACGCCTTCTACATGGTTTAAACCTTGGATTTGTGATACCATCGGTTACAAATCTACCAACTGAGCTAGTACCCGTTGGCAGCTTGCCGGAATTTCTAACCCATGTCAAACAGGCGCAGAGAGAACATATATAATGTAAATACCACCAAGAAGAAAAGAAAGAAAGAAAAATTCTTAAGAACCATACAAAAGATCTCACATCCGATATACAGACCCCACAATGAAAATACTCACAGAAATAAAGAGATCTGTCCCTGAAGGAATTGCATATCCATCTTTTTTTCCCTTATACCCTCCTGCACAAGTGAATTAGGTTCTCAAATTCATTCAATATTGAAATTAAGGAAAAAAAAAAAGTGGAAAACATCAGTCTAAGGTGATTAAGTAATTAGTCACATGATATAAAATAAGCAAGGTTGGTGAAGCAAACGACCAGACGCGATCTACCATTCTCAAGGAAAATTATGCTCTCGTTAGCTTTTTCAGTAATGCCTTGAGAATGTTACGCCATAGATGTTCACTGATGAGGAGGGGGTATTCTATGCCACCTGATGTTTGGAGAAATTATTAAGAATTGAAGAAAATTCAACACTCCAAAAATCAAGAAGCATGAACTGCTATTGTGTATTTAAAAAAATCAATAAGATAAAATGAATCTTTCTTTTTAAAGGCATAAAAACAAATCTTTTAAGTGTTTGTAATCAGTGTAAGGTGTTGCCATTGGTGATAGAAAAATGAAGTGGATTTTTTTCTTTATTCCTCTGTATCAGATGTCTCTGTAGAAAAAATGGTTATCTCATGATGGATTGGCAAAAAATATGAGCTGAGCAGGATTTAACCAGCATTGACATATTGCATCAGAATTTACAATCCGTTTCCATTAACCACTTGGGCATCAACCCAGGAAGAGTGAACTCTAGACTTGTTGATAATCCATGAGCAACTCCCTTACGTAATACCCTAGCTCAAAGGAATTTGAATCCCGACATTCCTTGAAACATGCATAAACGACAACTACATTGTGTATGAGACAATTGTATGCATTTCAATTATGGTAACACCTTGGGATTCATATTGAAATCTTTCAGATTTCAATAAAATGTTACCTTAAAAAAATAGTACATAAATTAATAAATAAAATCAAAAGTGTGGATATAGTCAGGTGCAATTAGAAAAAGCAAAAAATTTCTTGCATATCTTTCAAAGGTTTAAAATTTTTATAAATGCTATAAGCATATTGAGGCAAGCTAGTAGTACATAAGTAAAAAAGTAAAATTCATAAGATAAAGTTGAGGGATATTTAGATTTTGGGTCCAATCATTTGTACAAGTTCAGCGCATAGATCCTGAGTTTGTCCTGGACTTGTGATACCTGGGGTACTGGCTAAACAGGTCATAAATATTACCTCATCAACTGAGCAACTGTTGTCGTTCAAAAGGTCAAAGAAGTTTAGGCATTTGAAGGATCACATATACTAATAAGGTCTCCTAGGCAAGTGGCTATGGTGGTTTGGGGTGGAGAATCAAGCCGTGGAAAATTATTATTATTAACAAGAAATACAGGTTGGAAGGTTTTGGGTGGTTCACATAAGAAATCAAATCTTTCTATGGTTGCTCCTCTTGGAGATATCATGAACATCAAGCACATGTTTGCAAGTTATATCTCTATGTAAATGGGAAATAGCCAAAGGATAGACTTTTAAAGGGATAAATGGGTTTCTTCTCAACTTTATATGGACATGTTTGAAAGATATATAGAGTTAGTGCAGAGAAAAAGGGATGGGATGTTGATTTTCTCTCATGAATGACGCATCGTCGAGCTGGACTTGGAATCTTAGAAGAGGCTTGAGAGACTGTGCAGTTAGTGAAATGATAGAGAACAGCTTGCTTATCTTAATCAGTATTGATTTTGTTTGAAGTAGTTTTGGGTCTTTGAGTCAATTTTCACAAATCAGTCCTCCACCCTGTTGGCACCATTATAGATATTCAGTCTTTGGCAAAGGTTTGTGGTTAGTTTCTCCAAGCTCCTGGATACTTGGGCCTTCCCCTGGGCTATAAATTCAAAGGCAGCGAAATTGGGGACCGGTTAATAAAAAAAATTCAAGCTAAGTTAGCAATATGGAAAGGGAGATACCAAAGGTTGGTCGACCCTGACAACAGCTCAATTTTATTTATTTTTTTGAAAGGCGAGCATGTCGCCGGTGGGTATATAACCCAAGACATGGAGGTTAAACCACCACAGCCTTAACCACCCAACCAAGCTACCATTGACATGAACAACACAATGTTAGTATTCCTATCTTCATCCTTTCCCTCATTACTATTCCCTCCTCAGATGCAATCAGTGTAGTCACGGCCACCGCCTAGGCGCGTCTCAAGGCTTTTTACAGAATTTCGCATCAAAATGAGGCAATGCAATTCGGTGAAATGAGGCGTCCGCCTCACACTACCTCAATCGCCTTAGCCCAAAAATGGTTGTAGTCAACCCGTTTTTAGCCCATATGCAACCCATTTGTAGCCCATTTGCACCCCATTTTTAGCCTAATTGCAGCAAAAGAGGTTGCAGCCCACTCTATAATAGGGTTTTATGTTTTTAGTGTAATACTTGTTGCTCCTCTTTGTTGCTGTTGTCAGAGACTCAGGGTGTGTTTGATTGCATAGAATCCTATGCCATGGGAATCCATGAGGGAACCACCTAAATCTAAGCTAATTTTATGTTCACTCAACAATCCACCATTAGATTTTGTGGTCAATGGTGGGAATGAAAGTCCCATGAACATGAGAATCACACTCCTTGATCCCCCAAAGCATGGGATTCTCATGTTCATGGGACTTCCATTCCCACCATCGATCACAAAATATAATGGTGAATTGGTGAACTTTTTTGAAAAAAACATATCATGTTATGTTTTGATCAATCTCTGATAAACATCAATCTTGATTTTTCATAGCATAGTTCAGTGATTTTTATGCTTTTGGAATACCAATAGTGATCATACTTGTAGATTTTTACTAATCATTCCAACAATTTCTTTTAACAAATGCTCAATATTTTCAAGTTTCTATTTAGTGGATGTTTGCAAGTTACTTGACACTTATGTAGCGCATCTTTCCACAATGCTATGCAACTTTATTATATTTCGATTCTAGGTAGTTGTGTCACTTTTTGTGCATATTTGTTTATGATACTTATCAAAATGATGATGTACATTACTATGTTGATATGTTTCAACTTATTATAAAAATATCTTTAAAAAATGTTAAGACCGCCTCAGTGAAGTGAGGCGTCCGCCTCACCTACCACCTCACGCCTCAGGCATTTTCCGCCTCACCACGCCTTAACTACAATGGACGCAATGTCGATTGAAACGATGTGCAAAGATTTTATTTAGAGTACTGGCTCAACAGGTCATAAATATTACCTCATGAACTTAGCAACTGTTTGTCCTTCAAAGGGTCAAGAAGGTTTAGGCATTTGAAGAATCAGTGATATTAATAAGGCTCTCCTAGGCAAGTGGCTATGGAGGTTTGGGGTGGAGAATCAAGCTGTGAAAAATATTATTAATGAGAAATACAGGTTGGAGGTTTTGGGTGGTTCACAAAAGAAATAAAATCTTCCTGTGGCTGCTGCTCGCGGAGATATCATGAACATCAAGCACAGGTTTGCATGTCTCTTTTCAAATGGAAAATAGCCATTTCGTATTGGTACTTATTGGGTATAGAATAGATCTGCTTTTCTTTGTTCCTGAGAACATAATTGTTCCATTATTACCAACAAAATGGAATAAAATAAATAAGAACCCTTGCTCCGAAATAATCCACTGAAAAGCAGAAATCTATAGCCTAGTTTTTTCCAATGCGATAAAGTTATATAGTGTTTTTTTTTTTTTTTTTTTTTTTGATAAAGGGGTATTTTCATGGGTTTTCACTCTTTTAAAGGGATAAACAGGTTTCTTCTCAATCTCTTATGGACATGGTTGAAGAGTTATACAAAGTTAGTACAAAGAAAACGGGATGGGTTGCTGATTTTTCTCTCATGAATGGCGCTTTGTCGAGCTGGACTTGGATCTTAGAAGAGGCTCGAGAGACTCTGCGGCAAGTAAAATGATGTAATTTGGTTATTTTAGCAATATTAGTATTTTAGCGGTATTGGAAGTTATAGTATTATTGTAATTAGGTAATTAGATTTAGGGTTTGTTTCTTGTCTTAGAAGTTTGGTCAATTATTTTTTTATTTGCCTTTCAGTTATCACCAATTTTAGCGATAGTTAGGTTGATTGATAAAAAAAAATTATTTTTTTATTTGCCTTTCAGTTATCACCAATTTTTTAATCGTCAATTTATTTCAATTTCTGTAAGCTGGCTCGTGGCAAAATTCTTACTCTTGACAACCTTGCCAAGCATGCCCTTCCAATCACCAATAGATGCCCCCTCTGTGAGTCCTCAACTGGAATTATTTCTCACTCCTTGATTGTTAATGAGACAAATTGATTGTTCGTCCCAAATGGTGGTATCTTCCAATGGTCAGCCCACTGGGACTCTAGATCCCTCACCCCTCATTGCAAATGTTTTTAGGACAGACCCGTTTTGATTGTGGTGTGGGTTATTTGGAAGGAATGAAACTGCAGAATTTTCAGAGGAAGAAAATTGGACAGCAGTTCTATATGAAAAATGATCGTGATTATGTTGCTTCAATGGGTCCTTGCATGGAATATAGTCTGTGGCAAGCCAGAATTGCTTCTCAATTGAGCTACTTTAATTTCAGGAGATTAGTTCCTTAGTGTATTGTTTCTGTTTTTCCATGTTTCTTTCCTTCTTGTTTTGAGCTTCTCACTCAATTGTAATCTCCTTCTCTTTAATCAATTATTCTATCCATAAAAAATAAATAAATTGACCTTGTTAGATTTGTATTCCACAACTACTGATCCTATGAAAGAGTATAAGCAAATGCATTCGCTTAGATTATGCTCTGACGTGCTTAACATGAATGAGTTATAATGTTGCACATGTGGTCATATTCTTATGTTCTCTTTATAGAGCGATAAATATAAATCCATTCTATTATATATACTGCTCCATGCTTAGATCAAAGGGTCGAAACAAATCCAAAAGACCAAGCTCGGAACAAATTAAAAGTTCAGTGCAAATAGCCATATGGACAAATTATAGTGAACTCATTGGTACTGATAAATAATCAAAATCAAAGCAGCATTAATGAGTTAATGACTAAATATTGAGAACCATTCAAGTAGCACAAATTAATCTTCATACCTTATCATAAGAAAATGCATTTTCACGGAGGACATGTCTTGCAACAATAGGATCTGATACAACAACGAATGATTTTGGTCCAAAAGCAAGCTTATAAACTGATCCATGCTGTGAATATAAAACAAAAAAAAGGGTATCATAATAGCAAAGAACATTGCAGAAATACTTCATGTAAAAAAATGTTCTTTGGCAACTTAACATGGTCAAGCTAAGATATTGAAGATGTTCATGTTTTTTTCTTTCAACTAGTAACCTATATAAAAGCAAAAGGAGCACAAAGTACAATTAATCTAGTGATACATAGCATAGAGAAGGTAGGCACCTCTAGAAACCAATCATAGAGTGCAAAGAAAAGAGGGTGAGCGAACAAATCAGATACAGCATCTTCAGCAATTGGCATTGAACCAATGCTCCCACCACTCAACAAATTAGTGAGAAGATTGCTAGCATTATCAAATAGATTTCTCTGTCTTCGGTTCCTCTGTACTGGTTGACTGGCATCTGCAAATAGTACTAAATGCACAAAATTTGTAAGTATAATGGAAAAATAAATAAATGGTAACATCGTACCTTTTTTATGATGTCAAACTACTAGAAGTTAAAACCACACCATCCTCCCACCCAAATCAGATCCAAGCGTCCCAAGTTTACATAATCTGAGTTTGAGCTTAAAATAGTTTAGAACTGAATGAGATTGTAGAAAGAATAGACTGATTGTACTTTAAAGAATAAAGAAAGAATGTGGAGTGGAGTTAAGTAGATACCATGGGCTTTCCCCAGCCAGATCTAGTTTCGTCCCAGCCCGTGCCCTGCATCAAAGCAGGGGAAGTCGTCTCGCCTCAGCCAGATTTCGGCTCATCCCAGCTTGGGCCCTGCATCAAAACAAGGGAAGTTTCGCCCCAGCCATATCACTGTCCCAAAATAGGGGACGTGTTACCCCAGGCAGCACTTGATTATCTTGCAGAATTCTCTCCCGTAATTGGCGTGGTTTCTCCTCGATCAGATTCTATTACGCAGCAGACCAGGTCCGACTGTAATTACACAGGAAGTAGGGGCTGGGAACGGCGAAGTCGACCGTGCTGGAACAGTTGACAGCAGAACATGCTAGGCGACCACAACCCGCGGCCATTGGACACTTGTCAGTACCCGTGGCAGCCGGGAATGAACAGGAAGGGGCGGGTCTTCCCTTATCTTATTGAACCCCGGTGATGTTGGAATTTAGTCGGCACAATTGGATTCAGTTACTCCTCTGGGGGGGCACCTCGGTGCTACTAGCACAGAGCTAGGGGATGCTATGCAGGGTCAGCAAGTGCCGGAACCCTCGGATGATGATTTTCAGTCTTTGCTCAGGTTAAAGAGACATTTTGACAAATACGCTATCAAAACTTCCCCGGATTATAAAAGAGTCGGAGACAACTTGAATACAGCTATAACTTTGCTCAAAGAAAATAGGCTACTTCGACTGCCAAAATTGGATCTCAGTACGCTCGAAAGTTCTAGTGAGGATAGTGATGAAGTCAACTCAGAATCTGAGCTTGGTCCACAGGCAGCGAACAGTGATTTGGATTTAGGGGCTATGTCAGACGGAAAGATGAATACGAGGCGCCACACCAAAGATGCCAGCTTTTGTTCCCGAAAATCCAATAGAACTAGGAAAGAAAACAGAAGGTACAAAGACTGAGTTTGGTTTTTTTGTCTAGGCTTGTATTGGTGAATCCTATCTTTTGTGAGAGTTTGTATCGGCTTTTTAGTTTAACCTCATGTAGCCTTCGGGCGTGGATTTTTAAATGAATAAAATGCGTCAACATCCCAATTTGATTAAAAATAATAAATTAAAAAAAAAAAAAAAAAAACTCCCTAAAAAATATAATGTAGATAGATAGAATCACTACATAGACCATTAGATTTAAAACTCTTTAATTGAAGCAATTAACTTTACAACATTCAATTTCATCAAGTTGTTACATGTTTAAAAGATGAACAAATTGATCCTAAACCAAGCAAATAACATCATCAACAACCCAACCCCAGAATTTTAAAACCTCAACAACATCTAAAATTTTCAAAATAACATGGGGAAATTAGAACTAGATACACAATCCTAGAAAGGGGAAGGCAGGAAGGAAGAAACCAACCTGATTGCAAAAAATTTCCTTTGAAAAGTGAAGTAATTAGTTCTACTTGGGGTTGAACTCCAACTTTTTGAAGTACCCAGTGATGAAAACCCACTCCTTGGAAACCCAACAGGAGCAACAGTTAGAGCAGTCATGGCAAAGTGAAGCAGAGCAGAGAGAGTTATGTTGTTTGTTAGTGATCTCAGGTTGAGAAGTGGGATGTGGACTTAAGAGATCTCTGCTGGAAATGGAAATTTAGTTGGGGGAGCATTAGAAATAGAAAGTGCACAATGTACACTAATGAAAATGGGAATATTGTAGAGGAAATAGGACGACCACCTTAAATTCCTTCAAGCGTAGTTGTTCTATGTGTTCTATGTGCCTTACTTCGAAAAAGAAAAAAATTAAGAGTTACCCATAGCACGCACCACCTACACTACCAAACTCGGTCCTTTGTTAATGTTGAGGGCATAAAATGGTACGGACAAAATCTGAGATATGAACCAAATTCAAATTTGATTATTTATTAGGTGGGTTATCCGAATAGGAAAATGGGGCGGATAAGTACGAATTTATCAAAGTTGGTCTGACTCGGATACTGTTCGGATATGGATTATAATGAAAATTTGTCATGATCCGAATACGAATAGATAGGGAATTTTTTAAATAAAATGTAGCTTTAAAGAATCATGATGAGTTTTGTAAAAGAATAAGAGCGTGATGGCCATTACAAACAAACAAAAAAAAAACTCATACATTGTTTAATCTTATGGTGTTGACGCAAAGGTTAAAGTCATGTAAATGTCATACAATACAAGCTTGGAACTCTTTAATTTATCTACTTTTTGGTCCAGGGGCTTGCTCAAATGGTATGTCGTCATCTTACGAATGATCACCACATCGTTTTCGAGTTTCTCAAAACAATCTGTGAGACCCTAGAGTGAGCGGACTCGAGGGTGAGGGTTAGAGCTCAATAGGCCCGAGAGAGGTTGGACGAGCTACAAAGGGAGACATAATCCCACATCGCTTGGGTGCGGAGGGGGATGATCTACTTATGTGCGAAGTCGGATCCTCATAGTAAGACGCGTTTTAAAGTCGTGCAGGCCGGTTAGGCCCAGAGCAGACAATTTCATATTGTGTGGATCGGGTCGTTACAGAATGGTATCAGAGTCTGACCCAGTCGAAAGTGTGTCAACGTGGACGTTGGGCCCTAAGGGGGTGGACTGTAAGTCCCTAGAGTGGGCGGACCTGAGGGTGAGGGTTGGAGCCCAAAAGGCCCAATAGGCTCGAGAGAGGTTGGACGAGCTACAAAGGGGGACATAGTCTCACATTGCCTGGGTGCCGGAGGGGGATGATCTACTTATGTGCGAGGTTGGATCCCCATAGTAAGACGCGTTTTAAAGCCGTGCAGGCCAGTTGGGCTTAGAGCAGACAATTTCTTACTGTGTGGATCGGGTTGCTACACAATCCATGATTCACTATGTTCTTATCTTCATCCAATGAAATATCTATGTTAGTTCTAAGAGACCTATCTGGCGTTTCAGAAGGCTTCCATCTATGTTGTTTTTAATAGTAATGAACTCTAGGTTGCCAAAGGTATATCAGCTGAGTTGGTAGAGGTGTAACGGATGATATCACATGTCACGGGTTCGAACTCGACCAACGGCATGGGGTTTGGAGGGTTAAGGGTTAATTCCTTGAAGTTGTTAAAGGTGAATGGAAACTAATGTTAGTGTTGCAGTGGCCTGGCGTGGGTCTGGCTTGCCTGGCCTGACTCTCTAGAAAAGTTCAATCTTTTATTGTGTAATTGAACAATTTCAATTTTTTTTATTTCTCGAGCATGTTGCTTTTAAATGACAATTGTTTACTTAAAGCATATATTCAACTTCAAGATCTCATTGAAAGCCTAATGGCGTTCATGAAGCATACACAATGTCAAAGTTTGTCATCTTGTACAGTTGATAAGATTGTACATTTACTCTTCTTCGCACCTCTGAAGCCCAAATGACAACTATCGATCACTTCTCGAATGACCAACATCTTCATAAAAGTTCGAGATTCATGACAAGCCTATGTGAAAAGAGCCTTGTACAACTCATGTGCTTATCAACTCAGGGGTATTTGAGTCTTTACCTCAGCATTGTTGAATGGATAGTCAAGAGTCAAGACTCAATTTGATACTGAGGCTCCGCTTGGTACACGGTAAAAGAATGCATAATGTAAAAGTTTATTACGACGGTTACATAAATTGGGTGCTTGCAACCCATGTGGAAAGTACCATGGAGGTTACTCACAAATTTTTTATTTTTTTAAAAACCTGAAAGCAGTTTGTGAATGTCCGATTTGAGGAAAAAAATTGTGAGTAACCTGTTATGCTCGGGAGTGAAAGGTGTAAAGCACCCACCATTACACGATGTGTCTCAAGCAACGATATTGTCCATAACTTAGACACCCGTCACCGCTCGGGTATGGGATTTTTACTACGAACATGGCTCAACTATTCACCTGCCCCCAAAAGGCCTCATCGCTTATTGACACACATTCAATCACTTATTAACTTCACTTCACTTGGCTCACTATTCAATGTAGGACTAAACTTCAATTCTCGCCAACATTCTAACTAACCTTGGTATTCACAATTTTTATTTTTTTTTAACTTGAGAGAGGTTTTGGGATGAGTTTGGGGTTAAAGAAGGTCGATTTAGTGATCAAAGTGGAAGTGAGAGAGAAAGTAAGTGACAGAATGAGACCCAAGTGAGGGAAGTCGTAGACTTTGAAACGAGTTTGGGTTGGGGAAGGTCAGGCAAGAAGGGAGGGAGGGGGATTGTTGAGAGACGTAGACACATAAAGCGATATGGGAGATAGGGGTGTTAATCGGTTTGAAATTAGATGAAAACCGAACCGAACTGAACTTGGGATTTGGTTTTCGGTTCGGTTCGATTTACTGATTTTTCAAACAGAAACCCATAACCGAACCAAACCGACCAATTTGATTCGGTTTCGGTTTGTTTCGATTTTTCCTTTTTATTTTCTATTTTTTTTCCATCATCTTTCTTTTTCGTACTAAAAGAATTATGCGTTTTCATTACCATACAGCTAGACATAAACACAAAGATAAAACATTTTCACACATACAGATTTCAAATAAAATTTGAACATCAACAAGATTATATTATCCAAAAAAAAATAAAAAATTATACCAGTTTTTCTATTATGATAAAAGAAATTAACATTATTGCATTATGATTAAGCAAGCTCGAATGACCATACAATTCGACAAAACCCCCAATATTGCTAATGCAAAGAAAATTAGTTGAACAAAAAAAAAAAAACAGGCTCAGACAAACGGTGCCCAACGAATTCTCAAACCTCCGCCCAGCCTGACCGCCGAAATTCAAGACCCAATTTAGCACGAGCTTCAAATAGTCACCTTTCTCGGCTGATTTGATCCATCTACGGAACCTTTGGCGACACCGAGGATGGCGTTGGAGAGGTATTTGCTGCCTTTGTAGTAGATGATGTTCTCCGATCATGTGTGGCGTTGCGCGGTGACTTATTCGGCAAAGAGGAACTCTAGCGATGTTGTGAGGTTTTTGACATATATACACAACAACTCTACAACAAGATTACCAAGATCACATGGAGATCATTTGTATCCAGTTGTTATAAAGCAACATAAATTCCTTTCAACAACAGAGCCAAAATAAATCTTGAAACAAAGCTCATTTACAAGATTATCAATAATGGATCTTAGTACACCGAGCTCACCAATATTTATGATACCCATGAAAGACCTCTCTACTTCTCTATTTGGATCCAATCTCTATATATTCATCTTAGTTGAACAAAACGGGGTAGGTGAGAATTAAATGCGGGTGGTGGGGGTTGGGAATTGAGTTGTTTGTGGTGGGGCTGGGAGTTAAAAAACATATAAAAAAATTGATACGGTTCGGTTCGATTTATTCGGGGCTGAAAAAAAATCAAACCGAAGTAACTCGGTTCGGTTTTGGCAAATTGGTTTCGATTTTCATTCGGTTTCAGCTTTTTTCGGCTCGGTTCAGTTCAATTCGGTTAATTCAGTCAGTTTACATGGACGGAGATGCAGAAGCATAGAGGTGGAAATCGGCAATTCCAAATTTTATTTTCTTGCAAACTAAGTGGTGAGGAGAAAAAAATTTACAATTTGGGTGTGGGTGTGGTGGTGAGAAGAAAAATCCGTGGGTGTAGTTAGAAGCTCTCCAATAACCCCCGAGCGAAGGAAGGGTTGATTGAGGAGGCTATCGGCTTTTGTTTGAGTGCAACACTTGTGGCTCGAGAGAGAGAGATGGGTGTGACCAAGGAGCAAGTTGAAGCTTCATTGACATCAAAGATGAGTCCTTCCCATCTGGTAATCTCCTCTTTTACTCTTTTATTCGTCTTGTTGCTTGTTGGACAGGTATCTGTGGTGTATGTTTTTAGTAGTTTACTCAGATTTGTGATAATTTTGTTTGGGTTTATTAATTTGATATAGATATGAAACTTTAGATGTTTGGGTATTATCAAAATCGTGTTTTTGGTCGTTTGGGTTTGATAAATTGCCGGAGAACTTGGGGGGGGGGGGGGGGGGGGGGGGGGGGGGGGGGGGGGGGGGGGGGACATTGAGAAAGATTGTAATCAAGTAATCGACAGGAGATATTGGGATTCTACTTGCATAAACTTGTGTTCTCTACAAAAAAAATTATAATAATAAATTAATTAAAAAAATTAAAAAATCGGTTCACAGGCATGAATGAAGCCCCGCTATGCACATATTATATGTAAAACATGTGACCTAGAACATGTGAGTCACTTTGCTAGTGTTTAACAAGTCAGGTCTAGGCTTACACTTCAAGTGTAAGATTTTGTTATACACTTGTCCTAAGAATAAGATATTGGGAAGAAACTGGCACCATTTATGAAGATCACAAGATTTTTGAATGCTTTTCTTGGTAGAAAAACAATACTTACTCAATGTTGTCATAGTAGTGTAATAAGAAGAAGTTTGAATTAGAAGGCCAGCAGTGCGAAGGATGGGGTCCGACAATGTGGTTGTCAATTTGCATTGCAATGGATGAAACTTACAAACTGAAATAAATGGAAAGTTGAAGTAAAATTTGGGAGACACAACCACCAACTAGCTCAGTTTTTTTGTATATGCTAGGAGATTAAATTATTAGAAAAACAAGTATGCATAAACTTAACAAGTCCTTGATTATAAGAGAGAAATAGAATACTATTGAAAACTGACTTCAAAGCTTTTATGACAGCCGCAACTAATATTTCTTTACAGAATGGATCTCCTGTATATGGCAATGGACCATGTCATGCGATGACTACAATGGACATTACTACTTATTACATGTGTTTAAATCTAAACCACATTATTTACACTCCAAGAGGTTATATCAACCATATCGGTTGAAGTAACTAGAAAATGATGATTCTCCATATTCGCGTCACTAACATGTGAACATTATATCCTTCCTCAAGTTGGTTATGGACTCATGGGAGAACTTTTGACTTGGGGTCGATTGAAGAGTGTCATGGGAAGACTTTTTTGTGATAAATCAGGAAGGTAATGATGGCTTGGAGTGTGAACTTGAAGACGCTGATGACTAACTCAAAATTGAAGATCCATTTCAATATTATTTATTATTTATTATTTTTAAAGTATGAGCTGAATTGAGTCTTTAAAGACTTTCTATGGGAGACCCTGAAACCAAATGGCTGCTTTCACTCTACACACCCACCAGGCTGTTCACCTCTTGATGTTTACCTTCGAAAATGCAAAAATTGTGCTCTCTCCAAATTTCTACTACTGCAAGGAGGATTCTATCCTTCAACCAATTCCCTTAATTCTAACAGCCCATTGTTCCCTCCATGTTGCCAAGTTAGTAGTGGCACCTCTATTTTGTACCATAGTTCCATCAAGAAGGAGCATGAAAAAAAAAATATGTTTGATCAATTCCTGCTGCTTATAGCAGAGATTGCATCATTCCCGATCAATTCGATGTGCTTTGAACATTGATGAAGAATTGGATTGTCAGCTGTGGGAATCATGCTTTGATTGACACACATTATAAAGGGTGGTTCGGAAAGAAAAACATCATGTTTTTTGGATAAATAGGTAACCCACAATAATTCAGCTTGTTGAAGCAATAACATTATATTTTTTAATCCGACCTTGCAACAAGAGGTTTTATGGATGACCAAGAAAGCAGGCTACTTTCCAAAAAATATGGTGAAACCTATAGTAGACCATCTAGTATCGGGACAAGAAGTCCAATCTGAATCCTAATTAGCCATCAACAAACGGGAGCTCTGATGACTGAAGTCCAAAACGGACAATACCACTGACGTAGGGGAGTATTTTTCATAGTTTTGAAAATGATCATTAGTCGGACATTGTATTACAAACCAATGGTCTTGTGAGAGTCCCCACCATCAATGCACCTGGAAATAGAAGATTGGTAAAAGGAGAAGAACTTTTGTCAAATTGTTGGCGTGGCCAACAGGTTAGATTAGGGTCTGCATTCTTTTGATTTATAAATCTGAACTAGATGTGGACTGACTTGAGTGGTGGTAGTTAATTCAATGCCCAAAATATAATGTAAGTCGCCACCCACGATCCTTAATAGCTGATCAACATGGTGAAAACAAAACTAGTGATTGTGAACTTCCGGTTAGGATAATATGATCAGCGAAGGGGAAGCGGTTGTTGATTGAGATGTATGTCTTTTGCTTTTTGTTTTCAAGGAAAGAGAAATAACAAGTTGAATACATGCTTGACCATGGGAAAGAAAACTGTATGCTTAATTTGCATAATATTTCTTGTTTTGATTAATAACAAAAAATTCCATCAAAAGAAGCAGACAATCAAAACCACCTAGGGCCTGTACAAGAATAAATCACGTGGTACTATCATGCGCAGTTTCTCCAAAGTGGGTATCCTTAGAAATGCCATATGTATTACCCCGAACCCACAAGTTAACTTTGATGTCTATCCACAAGTTATCTACATTCTTATAAACATTCGTATTATGTTGTTCTTTCGCTCCATAGAACCCATGTCAGAGCATGGAGCAACCTCTCCCAAACTCAAAACCCCAAGTGATTCAGCTTCAACTTGTCTGCTTTGGAAGAACTCCGCAACTCGGCCCAATCTAAGAAAGAGATAGTGGTAGGAACATTGATCTTAAATGTTTGTGGATGTTTAAGACATAACATAATGGTCTGGGATGATTAAACCAGGCCTATTGATGTTATCAACTGTGAGTATTCTGCCATTGATGACCATCTACAGAAGGAAGCAAGCTTTGGGAAGAACTTCTTTAATCCAAATTAAGCTGTGCATTTTTGTATTCTCTTGTCTAGCAGGCTGTGATCAAGGGTGAAGACCCTGAGGACCCACTGCTTTATGACAATCTTTAATAGAGAACTTATTTTCCTTCCCTCCGCACAACCATTTGTCCTGGTCATCATCAAGGTGAGTTAGTTTGAGGAGGGTTGCCATTTGCTCAAGCCCACAGTAATTTAGATTCCTCCCAAGTCTTGGAAGTTGAGGATAACCTTTGGTCACAAGAAGGCATTTGTATTTTAAACAATAACATCAGCCTATGTTATCCCAGGCACCAGGTGAAACAACGCGACAAGGTGCGACTTGGCGTTTTCTAGGATTTCCAAGCAACACAAATTTTCACGATTCATATGTTGATGTAAATAAAAATGCAATTTAAGAATATATTTAATCCAACATTTAAAATCTAAGATTGATTGATAAGAGTGAAGGACAGAGAAGGGGATTGAGAGTTTGGGACTTGGGAGTTGAGAGAGTGATTGAAGAACAGATAATGAACATATGGAGAAGAAGAGTGTGAGTGAAAGAAGAACTGATTGAAGCTCTGCTCTTACGTGTTTGAAGAGAAAGCAAAGCTAGGGCTGGACCTGATTGAAGTTCCAAAGCAAAAGGTATGGACCAAGCAGATTGGAAGGGTTGATCCTTGATTGCGACAAGTCTAGTAGTTTGGAAAGCCATCTAGAAACCTTGATTGACTTTTTGCATAGTTGTGGTTTTGGTGTTTGAAAAACCCTCGGTTATCGCATTGCCTGTTGATTGTTGCGATTTTGCATGTTGGCAGTAGTCCAGATCTTCGTCCAAAGAGGTATTAAAACTACCATGGACAGATGCCACTCATGCTAGAGTGGCCATTTATTGTATGAGCCCTTATTAGTGGATTGTTCATTTGCAAGAGAAACATGGATTTTGTGAGTAGTTATGATGTAATTGTTGTAATACATTTTATAAGGCCAACTCTTTGCATTTGGGAGAATGTATGAGTTGTGTGTATACTCGCATTGATCAAGCAAGGGTAGTGACTACGTTTGTATTGCATGTAAATTATTCCCGTGCAATACAATTGATAGAATTCCGTTAAAAACTAGCCTTGGAACATTTGGTATTATATTCATTAGAGTGAGGCTGGCCAAAAGATTTTAGGTCGAGATTCGCTAGAGTTTGATTGGTTTTTGCATTGATGGACAGTTTGTAGAAGCAGTGCAGGATTACGTGTCTAGTTGGAGACCACGCTTGAGGAATTCTCGAATGGGGGACATGATGGATAAGATCTTCTGAATGTTCCTCCCAATCTCAGAAAATTAAGACCCTTGGGAAAGACTATTCAAAGGTTGGTGTAGGATTAAGAGTGGAGGACCCACTCTACGAGTTGAGGGCTTTGCAAGGAGCATTTGTGAATGCTGTTACAGAGTTGGGGATTCAAGAGGGTTACAGAGTTGAGGATAAAATTCGACTGAGGGCTCTGCAAGAAGACTTTACAGAATGTGGCAACAGAGTCGAGGATTCATGAAAGAGCTGCTTTTTTATACCAAGGTGCAAAGTTCCTGAATCCAAGGCGTCCACTGGAGTGGAGTGAGGAATGCCAAGGAACTAGACAATTTTTTGTGGGATATAGAGCCCTACTTCGAAGCCATACAAACTCCTGAAGAACTGAATGTTTCTCTGACTAAAATTTGTACTTTTTGGGTGATATCAAGTTGTGGTGAACTAGGGTGGATGATGATGTCTCTGTTGGTCCACCTACAACTGAGATATTGGGCATTCTGAAAGAAGAATTGAAGGAGTAATCCCTTCCAACAAATGGGATTAGTTGTCTAGAGAAGTTGATGCTGAGTGGTGGTATGTGCAAATATGCCCGAGGAAGACAAACTATTCAAATTCACAAGCCAAACCGGTTGAGAACACAGGAAGTAAAGGATCTCCCAAGTGGAACTGTGCTATTGCTGATGGAATTATCATCTACAAATCGGGTTCTTCTATATTAAAAAGTAAAAATAAAGACTAGGAAAAGATGAAAGAAGAAAAGGCTACTCCAAGGACAACAATTATTAGAAATGGGGGTTCGAAGATGGTAAGAGAAGCACGGAACCGTTGTAGTTCAAGGCAAAGGAGTCATCCACATCAACTGCCCATAACAAGGGATGTTACATTTTCAATGGTCTGCACCTTGCCAAGAAGTGTCCGAAGAGAGACGATATCACTAGATTTGTTGAGATAACCACTGTGGAGCAGCCAAGATAAGCTTGTGTATCTTGAATGCAATTCATCTATACTGCTTCAAATAGTTTGATCTATGTGACAGATCCTAGTGAACGATATTCTATGTGACAGATGCTACCGAATGATATTTTCCAATGGTGGAAACCAATGTGATGAACTCAGTGGCAGCGGGATCCTATGTGCAGAGATGTAGATTTAAAGGTGACCAAAATTAATAGTCAGATCAAAGCAGTTAATTGTGCAACGAAGCAAATTGATGTTATGGCTTTGGAAGTGTAGGCTTCCATATTTGGGTCATATGTTATTTTCTTGATCCCCAGGAACCTTGATTTGTCATCAACGTGGTTGGAGATAAGTGTGGTAATGATACTGATGTACAATTGAAGGAGTTTAATCAGAGCAAAAGCTCTGGTGAGACATTTGAAAATATAAATGAAACCCATGCACTGATAAATTTGGTCCAGACATCATATACAACTTTCATGTGATTACCCTTGGAAACAATGCCATTTATAAGATTTTTTATAAAGTACAAATGATGATGCACATTTTAAGATGTGTGCAGCCTTTATTTGTATGCCTTTTTTGGATGCGGGCCATTGAATTTGTTATTCCTTTTCAAATGCATTTCGTACCTGCTAAGCTTACAACGTAATCGAGGATAACTTTAACCCATTTCATGTACTCAACAATTAATCTGCTAATTTACTTTGGTACTATTTGTTATCTGTTCATGCTTTCTTACCATTTGGAAATGTCATACTTAGTTCTTTCTGTTAAGAACTGATTTTTGTTTCTTACTCAGATTTTGACATATATGTACTTGATTAACATTTTTTTTTTTCCTTTTTTCTCCAGGAAGTGATTGATACATCTGGAGGGTAAGATCTTTGACATACACTATCTGGTTTCAATTCTAAGGGAGTTTAGCCAAACTTTTATGCTTTTCTATTCTTTTAGTTGAAATAAAACATTTTGGTTTCTCAGGTGCGGTGCGAGCTTTGAAATTGCTATAGTGTCTGAACAATTCGAAGGGAAGAGGCTATTGGAGAGGCACAGGATGGTGAACTCTGCATTGGCAGAGGAGATGAAGGAGATCCATGCTCTCTCCATCCCAAAAGCTTTGACACCTGCCCAGTGGAAGCAACAACAGGAGTCCAACACCCAGACGACTTCTTAAATCATCTTATTTTATTACTTAAAATTATTGTCAGGAATCTGTAACTAATAGAAGTATGAAAGTTTATAGGAAAAATTACAGCTTCCCCTGCTTTGTGCTAATAGTTCCTAACTTGGATCATGCTCATCAGGGATAAATTAAGTAACTATGGATAATATATTGGATCATGATCAAACCCATATTTTTTTAAATTGTCAGACAATTTCTCTTGATAGTTACTGTTTTATTTTGTTTTAATGATCTCTCCTGTTTATCTATCACTAACACGAATAACCAGTTATAGAATTCCTGACTCCATTGGATGTGGTTTTGAATGTGTTAGTCAAATTGAATTCTCAGTGATCTTTTCAACTTATCTTATAGGGTGCATGTGTAGCAAATGCTTAATAATTTTCTTATGCATTGTCCAAAACATGGCAGGAAAGTAGTTTACAATTTTCATAAACTGAGTTGACGAATAGAGCTCGAGATGCACATTCAAAGTATTAGGTTTTGACCGGAACTCTTGCTCAACTGGAAATCGAGCTCAAACTTTTAGGAAGGTCTTACATTGTGAAATTTATAGCTCAATCAAAAGACTGGGTTTCCAGTTATGGCCACTTATATCCCTGAGACATTCACTGGCAGTGGTTCACTAGGTCTCACAAACCATGGCTTTACACTTTGAGATTTACACCTTATTCAAAGAGTTCCGAATGAGGATTTGTAAGGCTGTGTTCATGGGGATTACAGCGAGTGCAAAGGCATAACTGAACTAAATCAAATTCCTTTCATGGTAGTGCTTAATGGTGTCATTTGTATTTGGGTGCAGGAATGAAAATAATACTTTGAGTGAAGAAACATACATAATAATTCTTTGTTGTCTTTTACAAAATAGAGTGTAAACAAGCATGATTAAGAAATGTAACATTAGGTTTTCTGTTCTAATCTCTCTAATATGAAGATGTTGCCTTCATCATCTCTTCCAATCCTGATGGTCTCATCGACATATCTGACAAAGTTGAATCAAAGAACATACAACTCCCAAGTCCTTTCAATTGCAGGAATGTACAAGAGAAGAAAAAAAAAATTCTGCTTCTGTGAGATTGTTAAAAGACTTCAATAAAAGATTGTTAAAGGATACGAGATTTCCAGCCACCCGTTGGGATTAAAAATGCTGAGCAGCAGGTCATATTTCTTTTCGAAGACATTCTTTAACTGACAATTGAACAATAGGCAGTTCAGTCAGCAGAAGCAGGTATCTAAAAGCAAAAATCAAATACCAAAAGTCCTAAAGGTCCCTACAAAACTGCGATGATATGGGATTGTATAGTAACTCATTGTACCTGATCAAGAGTAATGGTCGAATCCATGAACTCAATGTCAAAAAATTAAGACAATTGTGAAGACTAAATGAGTAACATAAGATAAGAAACACCAATGGTGTGTTGGCCTAGTGGTTAGGGCTGTGTGGGTTTGACCCCCACGTCCTAGCTTCAAATCCTGCCGGCGGTATGGTTTGTTTCTAATGGGTGTTGACTTATAGGTCGCCCAGTTGATAGGTTATGGGATCCTTAAAAATCCAGCTTGCCTTTAAAAAAAAAACATAAGATAAGAAGAAGTGTATCTATTATGAACATAGCTTTTACCTTATCCAAATTTTCTGTAGGATCGGATGTTGGATTCTGAGACTCCAATAACTTTACTAGACCTTCGATCTCAGACTTTTTTGCTGACGTGACTCCAAATATGCCTCTGTTAATGCCTTCAAATAGGTTTACTCAGTCCATTTCAATACAATCTTGACATGTATGCCAAATTCATCTAAAAAGCATAGAATATAGCAGATCATCCAAGAGTCACACCTTGTAATGCCTGATTAAGGTCAAATTTGATTTTGGAAACTCTTTCATTCTCTGCCAATGGTCTACCTTGATCCTCCAGCACATTATCAACTATACCCGAACTTTGTTCCTCAGCCTTGACAGAGTTGATGACTCTGAGTTCATATGGATATACCACAGAACCAAAGCTTCTTATCCTCAAATGAGGTGCTGAGACTAATCGAAGAGGTTTGATCATTTTCATGATCCTGGGCTTAGCAGGAACGAAGTGGCAGGCTGGGGTTGGTGGTTGGACAATCCCAATAGCCATGACTTGAATCACAGTCCTTAATCTTAGTCGCTAGACAGAAGAAACCTGTAAGGAGCCAAGTGTACGTAAGACGCAAGATAAGTTCATATTGTATGACTTTATAGACAGTATTTACATGACGTGTGATGATACATCAAATTGTCACCCGATAATGGCCATACACGTGGCGCAAACTATCATAAATATTGGAGGACAATTACGAAAGAGAGAATCACTCCATCTCAATGAAAGGAGGAGACCGTTATAATAAACGTCCCTTTTCATTGCGTCATTCGAACTTAAGTCATGTACATAGTTGAATGCACTCATTATATAAAGTAAAGAAAAATGTATGAGATGGGGATTCGATTCGATTATTCTATCAACACTATGCAATTTCAACTAAGTTCTATCCAGATTAATCTCATCTCCAGAGTTACTGAATTAAGCATCGGAGTGCCTTCGGCCACTAAACAGGTGGTGTTTGGCAATCTAACCTTTGTTTTGCATTTACACGAGACAAGATTTGAACGCATCAATGTGAACGCTATCTATGTAGCAAATAAACTTTCACCAATCATTTCACCACTTAACAGAAAAGTGAACTAGAATTAGTACAGATAATCACTGATCACATAATTCTGATAACATTTAGATATTGGATTAAGAATGAATGAATGAAGAGGAACATTTCCTTTTCTCATAGTATTAAATATAAATTGAAAACAGTAGAATCTTATATTACATAATATCAAATAATAGTATAAGAGGTATCCCAAAAAAGTAAACTAATGAATGGTATTGAATCCAGAAGTTGATACATAATGGGTTAAATCTATGTTATAAGAATCAGAAATGTTTTGGGAGTGCAAGTGCAAGTAATGGACTTGAAGTAGATGTAAGTGGAAGGACATTGAAGGGTAAGTTTGGAAAAAGAAAAGCTTACCATTTGACAGAAGAGAAGTTGTCGGAGAACTGCTCAATCATTTTTGTGTTTCTGTTTGAAACTTGAAAAGGGAAAGAGAGGAGAGTCTGTGTAAGATGGGGGGTTGTCATTTTATCACTTAAGAAGACCAAAGTAACACTTGTGTACTTCTCTTTGTTTCCCAGGCCAGCTAGAATTTCTGTTGTTTAATGGCTTTATTAGACATTTTGGCATACCCCTGTGTATTTCCAACGGGCATTGCTTTGTAACACCACCATTTTTACTCGTCGACAACATTACTACTAACTTACTAAGTGACACTGCCACAAAAAGGATCAAAATTTTTTTCCCTTTTCTCTCCTCATCTCTTCTCGATCCCTTTGCAATCTCCTCTCCATCCAGCAATTCCTTATTTCTTTTCCATCTCTGTAAGATCTCTTTTTCTTATTCTGCCCACCTCTATCCACTTCCTCCAGTTGCTTTTCAATTGAACCACAACATCAACAACAACTTCACAACAATTACAATAAGAATATATTGGCACATTAAAGATTATTTATCGTCCATTGGTTATATGTGATTGTCTTTTACTGTGTTATTGTCAATGGATATATCGTCGATTTTAGATATCATATATGATAAATCTTTGTGCTTTCTAGAAAAAGGGAATTCTCATATCTATTTATATAATAATATATTGGCGCTTTCAAGATTATTTTCATTTATGTTGTTTGGGATGTGAAACTCATAATTGAGTTATCACAACTGAATCAATACAAGTTGAAGTAGTGAAATCTACGATGGACTCTTGGACCCTTATAAATTTTCTTATTTGATTTTTATTCACCTAAATTCAATTACTTATTTTAATTTGCAAGATTTTCTCAAGTTTAGTTTTGTGTAGCTTTCTTCCTTAAAACTGTTTTGTAGACCAATTTCCTCGTGGGATCGACACCTATTTCTCTATTGCATTGAACGCGTGTATTGTTTGGGTGTAATCAGTCAACACCTGTTAATTTTACAACCCTTAATCAACACCTTATTCAGAAACAAAACAAATAACTCACTCAAAATTTCCAACTCCAGTTAGAAGGTAGATTCTAAACACTTAAAAAAATGCCACCTCGACCTCACCTATCTTTGAGTGTTTTTATTTGTGCTTATTAGTTCTGAGAGATTGTATTGAACATGGAGTAACAATAAAGTGTTCGTGTAACCTCCTTATTTTAACATTCTTTCGTAAAAGTTGTTTTTTTCCAAAAATACATGAATTTTAAAAAGAGACTATTCACCCCTTGTAGTCTTGCTCATCATATGTTGGGGCATCTTGCGGTGGCATCTATTCAGATACCCCTGCTCTTTCAGCTGGTATCAGGGTGGCATATCTTACACTTTCAGATAAGTTTGAAATAAAATTTATGTATCGATTGTCGGTTGATTGGCTTACTGGTATTGTTGATTAAGTTTGGAAAAAGGGAGCTTCAGTGAAGCAAATCGTTGGAAATTTGTCATTTTTGAGGTGTTCATTATATTTATCTTTTTGTAGCTAGTTCAGTTTGTAAGTATATAACACATAAAATATTGATTTTATAGTTTATAATTGGATCCTCGACCATTTCAGTTTATGAGGGTGAATAATTAGCAAAACAAATATCCACCCCTCCCTTTCCCTGTAAAATGGCAATTGCCACCATGGACTTGCAGTGTTAATGGGGGCATCATTACTCTGAAGGAGCATCTTGATGAAATGTTTGCTGAAGAGGTAACATAAAGTAATTCGATACATAATTTGGAACTAGAAGCTATGCAAACAGTTATGATAATAATGTCAAGAAAGGAAGTGTTCCTTATTATGGAAAATTGATAGATGTCATTGAGTTAAACTATCATGGCCGTTTCATGGTTACCGTGTTCAAATGTCAGTGGGCAAATACCACTACTGATAGAGGGATTAGAATAGATGAATTGGGCATTACTTCCATCATTTTTTCTCGGTTGATACATATTGGTGATCATGAAGATCATGAGCCATATATTCAAGAGGCAAAACTTGTGTATTATGTGGAGGATGAGGTGGATAAAGAATGAAATATTGTTGTTCATTTAAAGCCAAGAGACTTGTATGACATGGGCGAGAATGAAACTCAAGACTCATTCTATGAGAATATGCTTTATCAACAACAAGACTTAGATGAGTGGTTTCAAGATGATAATGGAGATTTGCCATTGGCAATGGATGATATAGATGATGAACCTGCAATCAATGCTAATAATGACAATATTATTGAAGAGGAAGATTTTGTATGAAAAATAAGGTTTGTTATAATACATTACTATGACAATTTTGCTTATTGGTTTCAAATATATTGTCTTCTCATATTTATTATATAATTTATTTCACAATTTGACTTTTGTTTGAAGTTCCAGTGATGCTTAGGCCTCAACGTTTCCAAGTTGAATCAGATCCTATAGAGCGTCCAACAAAATCTCAATCCTTTCAATCTAGTGCTCAGTCTCATCCAACTGCTACATCTGAGTCTCTTCCAGTTGCTACATTTGTCTCTCATCCAGCTACTACTTCTAAGTCTCATCTAGCTGCTACATCAGTTTCTCATCCAGCTGCTACATGGATTTCTTAGCCACCTGCTACACCAGTCTCTAAACCACCTGCTACATCTGAGTCTCATCCAGTTGCTACATCCGAGTCATGGTCAAGTGTTCATAAATGCAAATCCAGGAAGTATTGGACAGTGAATACAATTGGTATATAATTTAAACTTATTCAAGAAAATAATATGTTACTCGCTAATTTTGAATGAAGTATAACAAATATCAACTTGTCCTAGATGAGCAAGGGCTAATAAAAGAATCTCATATGAGGACACATGATGTTTGGTCACTTCTTAGAGGCACAAAGGTGATGATTCCATTTAATACTCAACATCAACCTATTGGAGATGCAGCTGGTCTCTTAGGAAGTTTTTTAGGAGAATTGGGATCCGATTTTAAGGCTTTTTCCAGTTTGATACAACTCTTGGAAGGATGTGCCAAAAAGTTACAAGGATGGTGTGTATACGTCTATTACACAGGTATGGCTTAATGTGTGCTCGTCACTTACGTTGTTTGTATGATTATTGATAATTATTTTAATACTAATGACTATTAATTTTGAAGGATAAATTACATGTGGAAGATCCAATGGTAGACCATTATATCTTGCAAAACATTGGGAAGAAATGGAAGGACAATAGGCATAAATTGTTTCATGAATTTTATGATCCTACACTGTCTAGAAATGCTAATATTGCAAAACATTCCAAAGGCATTGATGGTAATGATTGGGTGCATTTTATTGACACCCTACCACACTTTAAGTTATCATTCTCAGCTTTCATAACATCGGTGTAGGAATATGAACTTGGGAGACTTGTGAGTAGGGTAGAGGTATATAATGCAACACAAAAAAAGGACAAGTCTTATGTAACTGATGAAGCCAGGCAGATAAGTGTAAGTAATTTAACTACTTTTTTTTATTTTTATTGAACTACATTAATTAATGTTTAGATAAATTTTTAATTCAAAGTTTTATGGCTTGCCTCATTAATGTAGGAGAAAATTTTAGAGATTGAGAAAAAAGATTCCACGTCACAATCCATTTCACAACAAGATTCACTTGCTAAGATGTTAGGAAAGAACATTCAGGCCAAGTTCGAGCTTTGGGAATCGGTCCATGTCCATCTCAAGTCTTTGACAACCAATAGTAGGTTTAATGGGATGATGTCCTCACAACCAACGCAAAACATTGATCCTCAATTTCAATGGAGATTTCACCAGCTGGAGTCACATTAGAGACAGAGACATTAAAGAGGTAGGGATTTGATGGAGCATTCACATACATTTTTCAGAAGTTGGATGGAAATGTGCCTGCTGAGTTTGCAAGTTTATTCACTACACCCGTATGTTTCTTTGCCTTTACATTATTTGAATATATATATATATATATATATATATATATATATATATATATATATATATATATATATATATGTTAGTTATCAATGATATTGATTACTTACTAAATATAAATCAATTAATTATTGTAATTTGGTTCAAGTTTAGAGTAATATTGTTGACTTGTCATTTTCAGACACAAGACGAAGGAAGTGGGCAAGCTTCACTAGCACCTGTAAGACCCTTGTCATCTAGTCAAAATAATAATGAGGATCTTCATCAGCTCCACACTCCATAGCATTGTTTATTTATTTCTTTCAAAAACATGGTACAAGTTTTAACTGTAGTAAAGTTGACTTTAACTATCAAACTTCAGGAAATTCTACATGTACTCTTTGATGACAATATTTTTTTTTTTTTTTGTTAAAGTTGATGACAATATAGTTGAAGTGAAGTTTTCCTGAATGATTTCAGTATAAAATAGTTGTGTAAAACTGTGGGTTGTTTACAGATTGTTTACAGGTTGAAAAATGTGATTACAGGTTGTTTATATGTTTCTAGTAAGCATAATAGAATTGTCATGATAATAAAGACAAACATTAGCGGCGATTTTAAATGTCGCTAAAAGGATTAATTGGTGGAATTTAGCGACGGTTATAAACCGTCCCAGGGTGCCCACAAACTGTAGCGGCAATTTAGAACCGTCCCTAGCCGCCGAAAGAAATCGTCACAGTGCACTATTAAACGTCTTCCTTGCTCATATTTAACAATGGTTACTAACAACCGTCGCTACATAACATATAGTGATGGTTATGCCAGGGGTTGCTCAAAACTGCCACTGAATGCCATAGTGACACCTTTATTAGCGGCGGTTGGCCAACCGTCACCGTATTATTTAGCGACGCTAAATCTCTTTTGCAGTCATCGGTATACTACATTTTTCTTGTAGTGTAATAATGACATATTTGGTTTTTTTCTCATGGAAAACTATAAAATAGTTGAGATAAGACAATAAGTGAGAAAAGTTTTCATCCTATGATGTTGATAATAACTATGTTTATTGAGTTTTTATGGAGAAATATTCTTAGGCCCCAAAAAAGGGTTTGTGTGTGTGTTCCACGATTTTTTAAAAGATAGGTTGGACACAAATTTTATATTCCATTATGTTTTACTATTTTTTTTTTTATGAAAAAACGAAAAATCATATACGCTTATTTATGTTCACATTTTTTTATGTAGAACAAAGTAGTCGATGAAATTTTAAGGATATAGACCTATGGCCTCCATGGATGTCAGCCAAATGTCAATAGTGCAATCTTCTATCTAATGCTATGGGACTTTTTGCGAGGGGTTAGTGGCAGCAATGAAGAATTTGAGGATGGTTTAGAGGAAAAAATGGTGGTGGTGGAAAGGTGGATTGATAATGGTGAAAGAGATGGTTGTTAAAAAGTGCCGAGAACTAAATTTTGACACCATTGACATTCTAAACAACTTGTTGAAGAGAAATAAACTGAAGTTGATGTTAATGTAGTTTGTGTTTATGACAACAATGATATCAGCGACACGCTCGCCTTTCAAAAAAAAAAAACCAACAAGATGACCCAAAATTTTGGCTCAACCACACAATAGGAGGCACTCCAATTTCTCCTTTTTTTTTTCACAATAATTGCTTATTATTTGCGAAACTTGATATCACTTCAGTCCTCAGATAATCTTCATGATTTTGAAGCGGTTTCAGGGAAAACCATTAATGTTCAAAAACCTCATATTTTCTTCACCCAAAGCTTCATCATTGTCACAAAAGAATCATTTCTAGAATTTTTGAAATTCAGGTGGGCTCTAAACATCTCAAATATTTGGGTGAGCATATTATCATACGGTACTGAATTAGTCCTTAATCTCGCAAAATTTTGGAAATAAGATCAAAATACTAGTATCTTTTTTTTTTTTTTTTCTCAATGCACTAAATTGACATATTTGTAGCAACCTCAAAAAAGAAGCATCATTGTTGTGCTGTAACAGTTCACTAAATAGTTTCACACAGTTTTACAAATGGAATGATACACAGTAGGTGCTGCAAGTGATACTATTCATGGTGACTTAATTTATTATATCACTTTATTTATTAAACTGTTTTTCAAAAATTTTGCTTGAATTTATTTTTTACTTAAAATTGTTTGGTGGAGTGTTACATCACAAAAGTTATATATTGTTTGGGGTTGTTACAAAACCGCACATTTGGTGTAGTGTCTTTTTTTACCATAAATAAGCAACATACATGGATAAATTAAGGAGCATACGAAAACCACTTAGTAACTAAAATAAAATTAAATGAAAAAAAATTGCATCTTAGGGTGTGTTTGGTTGTATGGAATCATATGCCATGAAAATTCATGAGGACTTTTATATTTTAGCATTTGATTCTCATGTTCATTGGACTTTCATTCCCATCATTGATTACAAAATCAAATGATGGATGTGGAGTGATACATCAATTTAGCCTAAAATGTAGAGGTCCCCTCATGGATTCCCATAGCATAGGATTCCATGCAACCGAACACACCATTAGTGTCAAAATTTAAAATGAACTCATTTGGAAAAGGAAACTTCTGTGAACAATAGGAACTAGAAAAACAAAAATCAAAAACAAAATAACTAAATAATTTTAAGCATGATTTTATATTGGTTTTAGTTAGGATAAAATGGCTAGAAGTAATGTTTTCATGATCTCAATGCATGGTGAGTAATTCAATCCAAACATAGCAATAGCAACATTTCATTTGAGCCGACAACATTTCATACTGATACTCATACAATCATACTTATGTTTGTATGGTATTCGATGGGAGGGTTGCTTAGAGCTTCTGGTTCTTGGTGGATTGTTAGAGGAGTAGGTTCAGTTCATGTAAATGTTATAATGCTAGCGTTGTAGTTGTTTGTTTGTGTGCTCTATCTGGTAAGGGTTTCATCCTCCCAAAATGTCTTTTAATATTATAAATATATATATTAGTGGAAAAAAAAATGTATGTGTATTATCTAGCGTACCTTGTGCATGCCAAATGATCCCTTATTGTTTGAGAGCTCCAATAATAGCTCGGCCTTACCCTCCTCCATCAACATCATCATAGCCTAGGAACTTGGCTATACCTCGAAAGCCACAATTCCCTTCAACCAGCACGTTCTCCATTGAATGTATTTGGTAAGAAGCTTAAAAAGTTCCCTGGATCCCTCGCTCTCTTTCCTTGCTCCCTAGAAGGGCTCAAAGTTCCCCTTTACCTTTCTTCACCTAAGAAGTACTTACAACATTCTCTTGAATTTTCAATTTTCATCTTTTCCTAGGGCTTTGAGAACTCATAACCTGATGGTTTCTTTTTCGTCAAACTATCACGCTTCCACAACTTCTTTTTGTTAGGTCTTCCCTTACCCATAATCGGCATGAACAACTCTTTCTTCAAAATGCAACCAGAGCAATCCAACTTTTGAAGGTTGCAATGGTGTGATAGCTCAATGGTTAGAACTTAGCGGATGGTATCACTAGGTCACGGGTTCGAACCCAGCCGGTGGCATCTTTATCAGTTTATGGTGACCCATTCTGGTATTTAATGGGTTCCTATAAAAACCCTGCTTGAAACTCTTGAAGGTTCGTGTTCGTAAAACCCAATCTAGACACATATTTAATATCGAAACCTAACATGAAAGACTATTAAACCAAATGAGAAAAGATAAAGAAAATGAAATTGATAGGTGATTCTTTAAATTTCTATTCAATTCTTCACAATATACTTTTTTTTTCTTCTCAAATTTACTATTGATTTCAAAATTCAGAAAGTATCTATCTCAAAGGTCTGACCAAAATGACTACAAAACTCCGATGGCTGATGGAAATATGGCACCTGTTCTATCGCCTTGTCTTCATTGAATCACTAATTTAACAAGGGCATCATAAAGATTGCCACTTTGCTTAGGTCTAATCTACATAACCAGGCGAACTAATAAAATAAAAGGAAAAAAAAAAAACTCCCTTAGGCAGCTATCTCATCTACTTTTGAGTTGAACACAAAACTTGGAAATGTTGTTGTGATATCCCTGCATTTGACACCAAAAAGAGGCGGAAAGGCAAGTTAGGTAATTGGGATATTGATACTAAATCAACTTGCATCAAAGAAAATTCACCAAAAAAAATAAAATAAAATGTAAATTACTGTTGCGGATACCTGAGATATGGTAGGGTCATAATCTTCAACAATGAAGGGTTGCGAGATACATACATTTTCCATTCCTCTCTATCTATCTTTCCATCCTGACCCATGTCAGCTTCCTGAAATGTCTGTTTTACAAGAACTAAAAGCTTAATTCAACTCAAAAATAGCATGGACTGAACCAACTTTTCTACTCTTTCGAACTTCCAACTTAGGAAGCACATTCACTTGGAGTTGCAAAGCTACTCCTGTATTACATGTGAACCAACAATCATGTTATCACGTGTAGATAGTGGTAGTGAAATAGGTACCTTGTCAAGTATAAATTCAACAGTTTCATCCGCCAACTTCATCTCAGATTCCAGTAAGAGTGCAAGTAACATCTGTTTGACCTGCCAGATTAATATAGATTATAGATGTTCTACGGCTTCAAAACACACAACATAGAAAACACTGACACTTCACATACTTGTATAGTAAACAGACAAAAATAACATCAGGCAAAAACAAGATGAATTTACAGAAGAACCTGAGGGGAGAGCCACAACTCATTACCCGAAATGTAGATTGGAAGATGCAAAACATATTTAAGGTAACAGATGAATATGACATTAAGGTTTCTTCATGTAGGCCTAGGGTAATAGTTATTGAAAGTAAACATATTTATTACTTTATATTCCTCTTTCCTCTTTCCTCTTTATTCTTTTTTTTTCCTCATTTCCCCCCTTCAAGAGATTCAGCTGGTTGTTATTTCCTTGACAACCAATCTCCTAAGAGAACATGGAAGTTTTCCATGTGGGAGCATTTCAATCACAGATGAATACTCATGAGCCATGGATCAGCTATTCGCATATCAGACAATTCACAACTCCAAGTTTATATGCAAAAGGAACGAACAACGAATTTTTTTTTCGAAAAATAAGAAACTCATAGTTCAACATACCTCTTGACGTTCAATGAAGCCAGTGCCATCCATATCATAAAGATCAAAGGCAACTGCAATGTCATGCACATGACATAAATAATGAACCAAAGGAAAACATTAATTTGATCAAAAGTTAATTATTAGCTGATGCCAACATACAATTTATCTTTGCTTCTTGTGGAGCGTTTGGATGAAAAACACTAAGTGATCGAACAAAGTCTCCAAAGTCTATGAATCCCTTCCGTTTTACGTCAAACATGTCAAATATCTGCATGTATATGAAGACAGGGATTCCAGAACATCAAAAGAAACATCATAAAGACTTTATAGAGAAGAAGTATAATTAGTTAGAAATAAGTAGAAAATCTAGTTTGTTTGATTCTTAAACTAGATGTTTTCCAAATTAGCAACTACATTTTACTTGTATATTAATAATCAGAATATATAGCAATGGTGTGCTAAGTATAAATGCCGAAGCCCTCACACCCTACCAGAATGTTAGCATACAGATTTTAGGGGAAAATATGCAAGTCAGGATCAAAATAACACTTTATAGTGGAAGCTCTCATAAGTTTTGGATCTAAGAATTTGCCAAGACAACAGGGTAAGAGAAATTTATCATGGGGGTTGAAAAACTTCAAACTCCAAAGTCCAAACAGAAGCTCCTGAAATTTATGGAGTGGTGTCCAACTATAAAGTATCCGATGTGCTAGCCCCAATAAATATACTTATAATAAAATGTCCTGGTTAAGAAGATCTGGCCAAGGAATCAATATCCAGCAATTTCTTCGATGCTTAAATTGGCTTCACATAAATCATATGTTGACTGCAATTTGCAACTGATGTGCTTACAGGAACTTTAATAAACATTAATCAATACCAAATAATAATCCGGTAAACTGAAACAACAATTAGTCCACAACACAATAGATTCAAAAAGGATCTCTAGCTACCAAAACATTTTGGAAATGTTTGAGAGAAGTAATTAGGAATACAAGATTTCATGCATAATATGAATATCTAGGAGATGTAGCACTAAGAAATGCTCAAACTTTTTATAGAGCACCTATGTGATAAGACACTCTAAAGATAAAATGTTTGTAGGTCAGGGATAAGGAATAAAATGTTTGTTCGCTGATTATTGTCTAATGTGGCACAAAAAAATATTCAAGTTAGAGATTTAATTAATTAAGAAGCAGGCAGCAAATTCGCTTGACCGATCAAAATTATCCCATAGTTGATGAAGCAATACATATGCTGGAGAGGACATAATTACAGAACACTATAACCCGGGAAGCATTGGTTATTCTTATAACTGTATGTCTTGTTCTTTGCTCAAAGACTCTTTAAGGAGCTTCAAGCAGTTCCTTTTTTATCTAATGTCCTACAGTGAGAGAATAGCATTCAAGGATGGGAAGCAATTGCACTTTCTAGTAGTTGTTTATCGTTGGTCTTATTTTGACTTGTTTTCCCCTCTTTATGATGGTCAACATCCATACTATTTATTAATATGTTACTTTGGATGAAGTAAAACACTAATCTGGAACAATAAAAGTTGATGATATTGTACCCTATTTGCAAAGAGGTTGTCCTTCTTCCCACTCTTAAAAATAGCTAACTGAAACTCATCCTGCATGCACCACAGAACAAATAATCGCATCATGTTCATTTTAGTAAAATCTACAAATAACAATTCCATAAAATAAAATAAAATAAAGTTATTTTAACTTCATAACAAGCATCAAATTTTGAATATTTGTCGAGGAAACTGAAAGAACATTTTTAATTGACTTCTGTTTTGTAGTTTCGGAATGTCTCCGTTTATTCTTCAATCCATTATCTGGATATACCAAGGGAAAAGTACGGTCTAATGAGGACGCTATGAAATATTCTCTTTGTGGTTGCTCTTCTTGAGAATAACTTGATTGCAAGATTTCTCCAATAATGGTTTTTAAGGTAGTCATTGTATAGCCGATTCGGGTATACAAAATAGTTTCTAGGTCCTCTTTCTCAAACAAGGAAGTTTGTCAACAGAATAGTTTCTACACTCCACCTTTTCCCTATCCGTCTTGTTCAATATTTGATTTTGTTAGGGTTTTGTCGTAGATTGACATCTTCTTTTATTAGGAAAAGTTTTTTTATTGGCACATTAAACACACTTCATGCTTTACTCTTTCTAGTTTTCTTATATTATGAACGTCTTTTTCCCCCTTAAGATTGTGCTATAAATTTTACAAAATTTGGATATGGTTGTTTCATGACAGACAAATACCACATGAAGTCATCTAATTCATGCAGGAGGCATTTACAAGTCATATTCTCCCTTTATGTAATATTTAAAATAAATAAATACTAGAGCCAATTTCTGGCGGCAACCAACACCATGAACAAGAAAATCAATGTGACCATATTTTACATATTAGTATTCAGAATCTTCTAAACAAACCATATTTGGGGGGCAAGGTAGATACCTTGCTTATTAACCCATCGTCAACCACTGAACTGCTTATGCTCTTGTACAGCTCATACAATGCTTCAACTTCACTAACACTGACTGCAGATAAAAACAGGTATGGTTGTTACTCTACGCATCACTATTCAAATGAAGAAATCGCAGAAAAAAGCTATCAAATTCCTAAAACAAGGAAGGGCATACATTTGCAACCAATTGCAGGGAAATTTAATATTCATTTTCATACTATATCTCCATACTGTACCAATCACAAGATCTTCAGCAAGCAAAGTAACCCTCCACTCATAAGATAGTACAAGAATAGCAATGGCATACCTTTATCAATAACAAAGAATCCATTTAAGCATGTTATGGTCATTTCTTTAAATTTAATCGAGTAATACTTAGTTACTTACAAGCTTTCGTCTTAGAAGACTGCATTTTAAATTCCATCTTCATACAATTAAATCAGCATTACTTTTTTCTGTTCACTAGAACAATGTAATAAAAAGTCAACCAGTTTTCAAAAAACAATAACAGTTTATGTCGAACTAGGAGACATGTGGATCTAAAATAGTAAAAGAGAATTTTTTTTTTATTTTTTTACGTAGAGGTTTATATATATTTTAATCACAGTTATCCAAAGAATAGCTCCAATAACCATTTGTTCCTAAGGAAACAGAAAAGATTAATCTATCACCTAACCAAGGTCAAATTCATCTTAAACTGTACAACTTAGGACAACAATCAAAGAAGGTTGGTTGATTCTAATCCAAAATCAACAATGATTTGAAGGGCTCAACCCAAGTACGACTAAAACCCAAACTCGTCACAAAGTTGTCAATTTTATAGTTGAATCATAAATGCTTGTTTAGTAAGCTTTTTTTCCCAGGGAAGAACTGTATTTAATGGGTGTTCTCTTTTTCACCTCATGTTTTACTAAAATCACCAAGTTACTAAAAAAAAGACCAAGGCTAGTCATTTCAACAAGACGATAATTTTTCACAAAAACATAGCATACGGTACAAGCATATCAATCCCAAACCAAATAAAAAATCATCACAAGCAACACAAGAAAGTCATGGAGAAGGTTGAGATGAATACAGGTTAAAATTTAATTTAAAACACAACAGAGGTTGAAGCATAATCATGGGTTGCCCAATTTCCGTATTTTGAATTATTGTGGTGTTTGATTTGTTACAGTTTTTCATTCTTTTGGAGATAGGCAAGTTCATCTATTTGATGCTATATAAAGTCAAAAAAAGGGTAGCAGCTTTGATGGTCATCCCAATCTCTCAATTTCGCCTACTTTGTGTACTTAGTTATAATACAAAGTCTAGCTTTTCATAAATCACAACTACTTTTTTCATGTGAAATGAAAGAGACATGGAAAAAGGGCTGGATGGGAATCATGAGTCTGCACTTATGTGCTAGATACTACATTGGCCACATATATGGATGATTTTTAAAAGCAAATTCTGTACAGTGAAAGAGAACATCGAACATTTCAATTCAAGAAAATTCCAGATAAACAGATTACTGAAGCAGTATCCAGAACTGCCACACATAAATATTTTGCATGAGAAATACAATCAACAAAGCCAAATTAACTAAATTAATTTCAATATTAGTAAAGTAAACTTACAATTTGTTTCGGATGCGAGAGCCACAGGGTCCTCACATGAAGGGAACTGCTTTCTGGCATGTGAATGAAAGCAGCCCATTCTGTACAAAGCTTTCAAAACCTTTTCACTGTGATTATAACATCTTTAGCCTTGCAAATTAAATAAATAAATAAACCCAATTACAATCACTCTTTCAAAATGAAAACCATCAATTATTCTACCAAAGTAACAACAACATAACAAAGCTTGATTATCAAAATCATAGAAATACTAATACTTAAAAGAGGTTTATTAAACCCTTTTTCTCAACAACAAAAAAAATCATACCCAATTCATCAGAATCCAAATCCAACACTGACATGTTAAGAAAAAGAAAAAAAAAATTGTATGTATTCATAAAAATCAAGCAAATAAGAAATAATTACCAGAGAAAGAGAAGAAGGAAGGAAGGAATGTATGTATGTATGCTAGCCGAATTTCAAACCACACCACACCCCAGGGAATAGAGAGGGAATGAAGAGAAAGAACGAAGAGAGGTTTCAGGTTTGTTTGGTTGGTTGAGAGAGAGTAGAATAGAAGGTGAGGTCAAATGACAACAAGAACACAAGAGACGTGACCAAGGAAACGATGATGAGAAAGAGATCTGACCAAACAAAAACAAACACAAATTCGATCGAAACACATAGTGAATGAGATTGATTGATTGATT
Organism: Berberis vulgaris; assembly: GCA_963556465.1. Lineage (NCBI taxonomy): Eukaryota > Viridiplantae > Streptophyta > Magnoliopsida > Ranunculales > Berberidaceae > Berberis > Berberis vulgaris. The sequence goes on along the minus strand of OY747136.1, from coordinate 76,116,604 downwards.
GATAGATAGAGAGAGAGGTACAGAAGAGATGAACAAAGCAAAAAAAAATGAGAGAGGCCTAGAAAAGAATGATATGGAGTTTCCGCGTCTTGATCTGACGGCAGAAAAGCGGTCTGATGGAAAACCAAATCCCCTTTAACACTTTCCGCGTGTCTATTTTTATACTTGCGGATGAAGAAAAAGAAAGAAGCAATATTCAAAGTGATACTTGGATTCCTTGATTTCTAAGTTGGATTTTTTATGTTTACATCAATAGTGACATGTATAATATAACAACATTATCAACTCGAAAAGAAGAAAGTATTAATTATTTGAAATAAAGTTTATGAGTTTTTTTTCTTTTCTTTTTTGGCTTGTCATTAAGCATTGTGATAATCAATTTGTTCAATTAAAAGAATAATTTTTATAATAAAAACATCACTTATGGAAACTCCTTGCTAAATGACTAGAGTCAGCCTTTTAAAAATAAAACAATTACTCATGTGAGAAGAAGAATTTATGATCAAGCGCATTCATTCTAACAATCAAAAGATGATCTAGTGTAGTCGTTTCGATGAGAAGAATTTGACCAAGGTTAATCATTTCGACAAGAAGAAGAAGATGGCTATTTCAGAAAAAAAACATACCATATGATACAAACACTTTCCATCCTCGGATCAGAAAAGGTGGAGTGTAGTTATGAGTTTACCCACATTGGTTTTTCTTTATTTTTTATTTCGAGGTCTGCGTTTGTTAGGAGTTTTTTTTTTTAGTTATTTGACTATTTTATAAATTTTTTTAAAACACACACAAATTCTAAAAATGTCAACATATGTTATGTTCAATATATAAAAATACTAATTTCAAAATGAACCAAACTTAAAATATAAATTTGTGCATTTTAAGATAAGGCCACAAACGTTTTCATATTGTATCGATAAGTTTAGATAATTTTGTTTTCTAAATGTAGGTATTGCAAAACCCTAAAATTAAATACAACTGATATTTTTGTAGGATGAAATCAAAGTTTAAAAATAATTTCAATCTTGGGAATCACCTCTCAAAAGTCAAAACTATACTTAATAAATATGTCATGTTCAACAAAGCATATTGTCGTAGAGCAACAATTGGCTTTCCTCATTAAAAGGGTCATGGGTTACCTCCCATCACTTTAAGTTTTAGAATAATAAAACTTTGCCATGTAGCAAAATAAGAGTATATTTTGAAGGAGAAGTTCTACATGGCGAGGAAATGAGCGAGAGGAAGGAGGTGGCGGGATGGGGACCGTCCACCTCCCTCGGGATGCGTGCGCCAAAAAGATGGCACACATCCCGAGGGAAGTGGCGGGATGGGGACCGTCCCGCCACCTCCCTCCCCTCGCTCATTTCCTCGCCCACTTCCTCGACATTTAGAATTTCTGATTTTGAAGCCTAGGAAGCATTGGAAGTACCTAAATTTTCCTAAAATGAGAGTTTGTAATAGAAATACTTTCATCTAAGTAGCTTTGGCACCTTATTGATAGACTGAATGAACTCTGGCCTAGATTCATCAAATATATTTAAAACTATATAGAGCGATATTTTTAAATTGTATCGAGCGAAATTTTAAAACTGTATCTAGCGATATTTGCTATATTGTCAATTAATGAGTTCAAGAAGGTTGTTTATGAGTAGAAGATGGAAGTAATCCGCACACCGCACCACCAACAATAATGGAGGACGAGACTTCTTTTTGGAGACTCGGCGACCCTTATTGACCTCATCCAGAATGACAATTCTCAGCAACTTTGTCTTATGCAATGGGTCTGGCGCTTACTTATTTGTAATATTAAGTGTTTGCTCCTTTTGCTTCCTTGTTGGCAATGTAAATATATATTTAGAGACCTTAATAGTAAGGCTCATCATCACTTGGCATCAGTTGCCGAGATACTTGATTGTAATAGCTCGAAGTAATTTATATATTGCCTAAGACTTTTACCAAATTTTTTTTTTTTTGTGTTTTGCATCCTCCTACTAGCTTGCACACATACCCTTATGGTTACTACTATAACATGCGCTAATAGATTAATAAACTAAAAATATTACTTTATTAACTTGGTAGTACATTTCGTCCTAATAATTTGACACAATGAATTCTTATAAAAAGTTAAGTTTGCTTCAGACATGAGTTTCACAAAAACTCTAAATTTGTCCAGAATGGTTCAAGAGCAAAAATGAAATATTGAGATTTGAGTGTTGCAACGAAACGGTGGTATGTTGAGTGAGTGGTACAGAGAAGAAATTGGTAGGGTGGAAATAGTGAAAGGGGGTCCAAGGGGAATAAATGATAGGCGTGGGGTGGGAATTGGAATTGCAATTGCATTGTTGAAATGTATGCCTCTTCTGCTTCTCCCTGTTCCCGTTTCCAGTCCCATTCCCACCACCACCACCACCACCACCACCACCATCATCATCATCATCATCATCGCCGCCTTGCTTACTCTCCTTCCTCTTCCTCTAAGACCAACAACACCACCTTAATAATAAGAAGAAGAAGGCCACCTTCACTTTCACCTTCACCTTCACCTTCACCTTCCTGTAATTATAGTAATAATGGCTTCTTCCCCTCCTCTAACTCTAAGAAGCCCTTGATTTCTCCCTCCCCCCCTAAAGTACTCTTCGTTTCCAACTCAACATCATCGTCTTCAGACTCCAGTGGTCTTCCTTCTATTGATGATGGTGACGAATATGAGCATTTGGAATCTGGAATTTCCTCGGGGATATCGGTGGATGAAGATGGCGACGAGAGTGGAGGAGGAGGAGGAGGATTTGAGATTCAAGTTGAGAAGTTGGAGAAGAGTACAAGGAGAATCCGCGCTCAAGTAGGCATCAATGCGAATCTCGAGACTGTCTGGAATTTGCTCACTGACTATGAGCACTTGCCTGATTTCATTCCTGGTTTAGCAGTCTCTAAGTTGTTGGACAAAACACACAACTACGCTAAACTTTACCAGGTAATCTAATTTCTTGCCTTTATTTCTAAATCTCCTCACTTGAAAAACGTCAAGTGGCTGCAATATTGTGGAAATCCAATAATTAGCAGTACCAAATAAAAAGCAATAGTTTCCCCAAAGAGAGGGAATCAAAATAATTGGAATTTCCTTTAGACATTGATGAACTAAGATTGCATTGTTTGGCGCTTAAAAATGTAATAACAAAAAAATTTCAATAATTTGTTTGATTGCGTTTTCAGTTACTTAGCAACATTTCTATTCCATTGAAAGTGGATCCAATCTGGATCTACTGATATAATGTAATTTAGATCCCTTGATAGTTGTATCTATGATGCCTTAGCTGGAGTTGATTATGAGCTGATGTTTTGGAAAGATAAAGAATAGGGGAAAAAGTTGCTTTCCAAAACCCATTACAATCTTAGAAAGACAGACCATTCTTATGTTATTTCTAAATTGTAGATCACCTTCCTCTCACCTCCTATCACATTGATTTTTTTTTTTCTTAGCAAGGTGGATCTTAATTGGTGGATCCCAATCATTGTGTATTTCAGATCTTGAAAATTTGTGGATGTGAATTGAATGTTATGCTAATAAAGCAGACTATACTGTTATAGCGGCCAGAACAAACATATATTTGATGTTTCGAAATCATTGTCTTCAAACCTTAGTTGGAAAGCACTCTATTCTGTTTACTTTGTCAGATTTCTCCCAGTTTGAATTATTCATTTATTTCTCTTGTTGCTTGCTTTAAACAGGTTGGAGAACAGAATTTGGCATTTGGACTGAAATTTAATGCCAAGGGAATAGTTGATTGTTATGAGAAAGATCTTGAGGGTACTCCATTTGGTCATAGGCATGATATTGATTTCAAGATGAGTGAAGGGAACTTTCAAATCTTTGAAGGCAAATGGTCAATAGAAGAGGTAAGAAATTTTCCTATTCAATTTCTATTATTCAAACCATTTTCACCAATTTCACTATTTAATTTGGAACGCATTATTCAGTGTCTGCACTGAGAGCCACTGGATTCATGCTTTGTACATGCATTATCATATTAAATTCATTGCGAACTGCGTGTCTAACCGCCAAGAGGTCTTGTGCACAAATACTTTTAAGGATATTCTTTTGGCTAGGCAACTGTAGCATGAGAAAAAAAAAAAATAGGTGTTAAAAAATGCATGATATTGCACATTTTCTTGTTATGTGAAAGATTTTGTTAGAAGTCACTAATGTCCTGTAACTGTTTGAATGGATGGAGCAGAAAAACAATGAGAATCAGGAAGGAAGTCAATCCTTTGAGCAAGAGTTCCAAACAACTCTTTTTTATGTTGTCGATGTGAAGCCAAAGCTATGGTTACCTATCCGCCTTGTGGAGGGAAGGCTTTGCAGGGAGATCAAAGTGAACCTTTTATGTATTCGAGAACAGGCGCAGAAAGAATTTTACAACAAACTTTCTAGTTGCTAATTCTGTTGACAAGTTTTGTTTCTCACATGTAAGTTCTGTTAAACTATTTAACTGCTGCTTAGCAAATGGTGAAATTTAGAGTGTCGATGGGCACTCTGCAGGGCTTGCATCTCACAAGGCGTCAATATGCATATACTTGAGAAAGGAATGAAGGAATTAGTTCATTATATGTGGGTTTTATGTTGATTGTCATTTCAACCAACCTTTAATTAGTCATACCTAGCTCACACTTCAATTCTGTGAGATCCTCTGTATCTTTGATGGCATTGTTCATTACAGTTATTCACACAAAATAAATATTGACTTTTTGGGAAATTTAATGTGGCAGTGGCATATAGATTCTTTGCACAAGTAAATTAACAAAACACTGGTGGTGTTGTAAGCTCACCTAGTTTAATCAATACTCAAATCTCTAAACGAATCTGGAAAGCAAAAATACTTGAAAAAACATAGATATTTGCTTGGAAGTGGCTTCAAGGGATCCGAAGGAATCTTAGGGAAGAAAAGGGACACAGATATTTTCTTTCTTATCTCTATGATATTTACTGGAAAAGATGATTCCAGTAAAAATTCTATGGTGTCTCTTTGGGGTTTTTATACACTTCAACATTCTGTGAATGGTATTTGTGGTTGTGTTTTAAAGAGAATGGGTAAAAAGTGTAGCAACAAGGACCAGAGGAAGCAGATTAATCCAAAAATAGCCCCTTCATATATTAACCTGGATTAGGAATCATTTGCAGTGGATTTATTGCCTCGTAATCATATCCTCACTACTGCATGGCACGGTTCTGACAAAAAAAACTATGTTGTTTCTTATGCAGAAAATGCGAACGTCATCTTCAGAGCCAACCTCTTCCAGTTTACTAAAGCAGCAATAAATACTCATCGGTTGCAGAATCAGAGGATTAGCAACTATTTTGGAGCAGTTCGTATGTAACATTAATTGATTTGTTTATAAATTACCAAAATGAAATTGATTTGTTCAGATTGTTCATCAATTAGTAACGTCGCGGTGTATGGTTGTAATGCCCCGCACCATGCTTTACAAAAGTCGGATAACTCATAAGTTATGGCGTGGTGATGAACTCGTGAACATTGCATACAATACAATATATGCAATAGGATATTGTATTGTTAATGTTGCGCCTCGCGGAAGCATAAATAATGGGGAACACAATTTATAGTTACAATAGAAGTAATAAATCAAAAGTATAATCAAGGTAATGTAAAGTAAATGAAAATAAAGTAATTCACGTACCACACAAACGATTAATGTGGTTTGGGAAGTTTGCCTACGTCCACGGGGCAAAGAGAATATGTTCACTATTTTGAGATAGAAGGATACAAGTAGATAAAGTTTATTACACAACATCAATGACGTTAAATATACATATGTCTAAATGACACTACACATATGCAAGGGTGCATATTTATCTCTCTCCTCGCTTCACACACACACACACACAAGGGAAGAATGGATATCTCAAAAAAGGGATCATTTTATAGCAAATGGTGGCGGTGAGGGAGTGGTGGTGAAAACTCTTCCACTACCTTCTTCTCCATTCCAATCTCTTCCACCACCTACTTTCCGCTTCCCCTTTCTTCTTGTTTATTCCACAAGCTTATTCATCCTTCCATCATCTTCGATTGCCTTCTTCAAAGGCTAGCTCATTACAAATTGAGGAGGTGGTGTATGTTTTTCAACAATTCTCTATCTAGTGAAGATTTTACAAATCTGAGCCGATACTAACAAACACGAACAAACAGATGCAACCTCTTCAAAACACAAACTTCAACTATTCAAATTTGACATACACCCGTAGGTGTCATACACAGAACGTGTTCAAACTAACAACCAACTCCACCTTGGCTACGAGGAAGTTTTGAATCAAAACTTTTAGAAACACAATGTTCACAAACATCCATATTGCATATCTTTATATCTTCTACTAAATTTTTTTTCAACAACTCGTGCAAAATTTTCTCACATTTACTATCCGCACACAAATGCTAAACCCTCGAGTTATCCAAACATATATATTTTTAGAGCTATTAGTAACTCCACCACAAGTAACATTCACTGGGCCATCAACAACATAAGTTGTTCCACCAAATTCAACTTTCTAATACCAATAATTGTACTCCACTCCAAAAAGTACAAGTTATCCTTTCGAACAACTTTCATCAACAAAAGTGCACCAAAAACAATCTTTAGAGCTTTACATTCACCATAACATTGTAAACTTTGTACTCTAAAACACTAACGGATATGAGATTTTCTTCAAACTGGATACACACCGAACATCATTCAAAACCCGAACAAGTCCATTATATAACTTCAACTTGTTTTACCTATCCCTGCAATTTTACATTTATCATTGTTGTTCATACAGACAACTCGACTATCTATCTTTGAACCAGTCCTTCTGAGGACACATGATAAATAGAACTCGAATCAAGATGCCATTCGTCAGAATGACTCACAAATGTTGAACTTGCAACAGAGAATCTTTCCTCTATTAGGCACGACCAATACTTCAGATATCGCATCCCTATGGACCTTGAAATCCATCATCGTCATTATCTTGACACTACAAAAAAAAACTTTAATAGCTACGGAAACTAGCGACGGTTTTTTGATACCGTCGCTAATTATAAGATTTGCGATAGCAAAAAACCGTCGCTAATGCTTTTGACACTGTTTCAACCTATAATTATAAAAATCCGTCGCTAATTTTTTTTTTCTATCGTAGCTAATGGATTTATTTTAAAAAATATATAAAAAAAACATTTAGCGACTGCACTTTTGTCGTCGCTAAGCTTTACAAATAAAAATATATATATAAAAATTACATTTAGTGACGGCACAAGTGTCGTCGCAAAGCTTTAAAAATAAAAATTCATTAGCTACGGTAGAATACTGTAGCTAATGGATTTTTTAAAAAAAAATATATATATATATAAATTACATTTAGCTACGGCAAAATACCATCGCTAAGTTTTACATTATTTTTTTATTAGCGATGGCAAAACACCGTCGCTAATTGTTTTTTGAAAAAAAAATTATACACAAAAGCATTTAGCTACGGCAAAAAATCGTCGCTAAGTTTTAGATTTTTTTTATTAGCGACGGCAAACAACCGTCGCTAATTGTTTTAAAAAAAATTATAAACAAAAGCATTTAGCTACGGCAAATTACCGTCGCTAAGTTTTAGATTATTTTTTTATTAGCGACGGCAAAAAATCGTCGCTAATTGTTTTTTTGAAAAAAAAAAATTATACACAAAAGCATTTAGCTACGGCAAAATACCGTCGCTAAGTTTTACATTATTTTTTTATTAGCGACGGCAAAAAACCGTGGCTAATTGTTTTTTATCAAAAAAAAATTATACACAAAAGCATTTAGCTACGGCAAAAAACCGTCGCTAATATTTTTTGAAAAAAAAAACCACGTCACCGATCTGAGTGAAACCTCATCTCAATCGTCAATAACACCCAAAAACTTTAGCTCAATCCAACGCACTAAACCAAACCACGTCACCGATCCACGTGAAACTAACACAACCAATCCCCTTCAATTACCTCTCTCTATATAAATTTAAATTTTCTCTATAAACCAACTTAAACAAAAAATTTCTCTCAACTAAAAATTTTCTCTCAACCTGCCGAGAAGAAACCCACAGAGGAGAAGTCCGCCACCTCCCTCGACACCGATCCTGGCCGCCTCTCTCTCCCCTCCCTTCCTCCGCCGCCTCCCTCTCCGCCTCCCTAGCTGCAAGAGATCTCAGATATTCTATAGATCGAATTTTTTTTTTTTTGTGGTTTTTTTTATCATTTTTGTATGGATTTTTTATAATTTTTGTATGATATTCTAGAGATTATGTGTAATTTTTGCTATAATTTTGATCAATTAAGTTTAGTTCTGGTAGTTGATATTAATTTTCAGAATGGACAATCATTAATAGCTAATTTCATTATAAAAAATGAATTATCATTTGTAATTTGTAAATTTCATTTGTCAATATGATTTGCAACAAAGCTGTCCCTAAATAGCCACGGCAAATACCGTGACTGTTTTGTCAATTAGATTTGCAATTTAGCGACGGCAAAAAACCGTGGTTATTTCGCCACAGCAAAAATCCGTCGCTATTTAGCAACGGCAAAAACCATCGCTATTTTTCAATTTGCGACAGTCTTAGTCAAAATTTTCAACAGCTTTAGCAACAAAATTTTTGGAGTTAGCGACGGTTTTTAGCCGTTGCGAATTAGATACGGGATAGTTTACCGTTGCTGATTCAAATAGCGACGATTAAAATAGCCACGACATTGCGACGGTTGTTGTGCCGTTGCTAATTCATTTTATTAACGGAGTTTTTGACAATTAGCAACAGTTTTTAGCCGTTGTTGAATTGTCTTTTTTTTGTAGTGTGACTTGTGACCTTCCTCTATTATTAACGCATCCCTGTGGACCTTGAGATCCATCATCTTGAATGTAGAAAAACTAGATTTTTAACAAGATCTCATAACTATCTCAAAAATAACACATGCGTTTGACAAGATTTGAACACTGAACTTGTGGTCCATCTGCAACAACTCTATCAATTTGTTGGTAACCCATTTCCTATTGTTAAGTGTTGTTGACTTAAGAAAGAATAGTGAAACATTCAATTGCAACATGATAATATATATATATAATCACCATCTCCTGAGCTGACCGCCCTTCCCCTACTAGATTGCTCAAACAAATCACCATCACCTCTGATCTGATCTACTTTGGTTGAACAACCCCCACCCAACCCAAAATTTGATGAAAGAAATGGCAAAGAAGGGTGAAAATTCTTGGAGAAAATTAATTAAGAAGGGTTCAAATATTTCTAGTCTATAGTTCTAGATGGTGAAGACAAATTAAGTTAATTTGACTTGATCCACACCACACGGAGCTGAGCTGCCATGCGACCAAGACAACAATGGAAGGATCATGACCATCATGCTCCATACTAACGAACAAGTTTCAAGTTTCAAGTTTCAAGCATATGCAACATCGTAGATGGATATTATAGAAGATAAAAAAGGAGTTTGGTGGTAACTGTGTGTGGGGTTAGGTTCTTGGAGGAGGATAAAGTCATCCACGCTAGTTTTACTCTTGACTTTACGAATCTGCTGGCTTCCTCACCCTCCCTTCCCTCTGCCAATCCTAATCCATCTCTTCTTTTATTTGGTAATTTGTTTCATAATTCTACCAATTCAAACAAACAATTCACAACTTATTCTAATTTCCCAATTAAGGCACGCACACACATTTAAACTGAATACTAAATAAAGCATATGCGGCTTTCAACTTTCAAGACAACCATCTGGATGCTAAAGGGTGTGATGGAATTGGAAGGCGACCCCATCCCCAGCAAAGATGCGATTTGTATGCTTTAAGATTGCAACAATTACAAACTTTTTGTGTTGTGGGGCTGGAGGGAAGAAAAAGGAAGGCAGCATGTTTTGCACATCAACTACCTAATACTCCCATCATTTTCCACCTTGTTTGTTAGTCTTCTCTTTTCCATTTGGATTAGTTTATCTCGTCTTATTTTCTCCTCTCCATTTCAAAGAATTAAAAAGCAAGCAAGCCACCAAACGACCATGTCTTTCTACTTACTACGACCATGTCTTTCTACTTACTTCCTCATCTCTCATCTATAAATACCAACCTTTTTCTCTCTCTCTCTCCCCACTCAATTCCAATATTTCCTTCAACTCAGCAAGAAAGAGAAACTATGTCGGCTGGTAAGGCCCTCTTGTTAGTCCTGTTTGTGATGGTAGCTTATGCCACCCTTACCTTTGCTGCAGATCCTGACATGCTCCAAGACGTCTGTGTTGCTGATAAGAATTCAGGTAATCGACTGCTCTACCTCATTTTTTTTATTATCCATCTAAAAATTGTCAATTTTGTTTAGAGATGGATCATATGGAAGAAGTTATTGTTTGCTTGTGGTATTTAATGTGTAATTATTTATATACATATATAGGTATAACTGTGAACGGATTCACCTGTAAACCAGTTGCGAAGGCAATGGCAGCAGATTTCTTTTTCGATGGTATAGCCAAACCAGCAGCAACCAACAACATAATGGGGTCACAAGTGACTCCAGCTAATGTTGAGCAAATCCCTGGACTCAACACTCTGGGCGTGTCCATGGCTCGTATTGATTATGCACCTGGTGGCCTTAACCCACCACACACCCACCCTCGTGCCACCGAGATGGTGTTTGTGCTCGAAGGCACTTTGGATGTGGGATTCATCACCACTGCCAATGTCCTCATTTCAAAGACCATAAACAAGGGTGAGAACTTTGTGTTCCCAAGAGGTTTAGTTCACTTCCAGAAGAACAACGGTCATGTCCCAGCTGCAGTCATAGCTGGATTCAACAGTCAGTTGGCTGGTACTCAAGCCATAGCTGCAACTCTCTTTGCTTCAACTCCACCTGTTCCCGACAATGTCTTGACTAAGGCTTTCCAGATTGATTACAAATTAGTTCAGCAAATCAAGTCCAGACTTGCACCCAACAACTAATTACCCTTCACCAACACCAACACCAACACCAACACCAACACCAACACCAACCAATATGATTGTTCAATAACTTTCTTTGTGATGAAGGAGGAGGATGTGGCCTATATGCGATGGATTTTTATTGTGTTTTATGTTATAATTAAAATTTAGAATAACAGCTGAGCCTTTGCGCTTTGTTTGTGATGATAATAACTTTCTACTCTCTTCATTTTTTTAACTTTACTTTAATTGTGACCTTGACAGTTGACACCCCACCCAACATGATTGTTTTTTTTTTTTTTTTTTTTTAATTGAACCTCTAGTGGGGAGGGGCAACTATGGGATGCCAGACCTTTATTACTTATCAAAAAATTGATTTACAAACTAAACGGGGGTACTTTACGACTTTACCCGTAAAAAATCCAAGTCTTGGAAAGGAACCGAATATGGTATCCATTCCAAAATCTACAAAAACCGAATATGGTATCCATTACAAACTAACATGATTGTTCAATTATGCTCACTTTAAGAGATGATTATTTATGTGAACATCAAACATCATGGGATGATTATTTGGTGAGTGATTATGCTCACTTTAAGAGAAAATCTAATTTAACTATGATGATATGTGATAGTAGATAACAAGAAAGTGGGACTATGATAAAATTGTCTCTTATAACCTAGGTTATGATTTCATCCCTAACACTAGAACATATGAACGCCGACTTTTGACAAGGATGGCAACATACTAATTTTGATCTGGAGATATTGACTATAAAAATTATATATATATATATATATATGTGTGTGTGTTGGGGATTGGATAAAGGTTGGAGAAGATCGAAGCTAACAATGGACTCTATAGATGTTTTCCTTGCACTAAAATGAAACCAAACAATCTAAGTTGGAGACCTATTAGTTTTAGGATAAGTCGCTATGGGTGCCAACTATTGTTAGTCTAACATTTGTTTAGGACGGAAAGTGTCAATGGAACCCTTTATTTTTCTTAATGTGTTTGTCTAGCACATACGTGCTCATCGATTCATGTGGTTAGGGGTTAGTTTTGTTTGATGGGTGTGGGTAGACGTTGGGGTTATAGTGTTCAGCTTTGGGTGTGAATTAGACCATAGCTAAGACACTTTCTTTAGAGTGTTTTGTTGAGTTCAAAGACCTTTGCGAGTGTTCCTTGTATCTTTCGGATGTTTAGGCAATTTTGAATTTTGAACGAGTTGTGGAACCCGCATTGGGGCAACCGACTCGAATGGAACCTAATAGGTTAGAAACCCATGTTTTATTAGTTTTAGAACCTCGGGGAATGTTTGTGACATTATTACACATGTGGGTGCATATAGTCAATAAAGGACCCCGGATTTCAGTCTAGAAGGGGCGAAATTGTAAGGGATTGTTGGTTGTTAACATGAGTTATCTAGGGCAAAGCTAGAAAATTTTGTACTCCGAACCAAGGATTGTGATTTCGTGAAATATTTATTTTTTGTAGGTCTCAAAATTTAAAGCGTCTATAAAGGAAAATATGTTATTTCGTTTTTTTTTTATTTCTACATTTTCGTGTAAAACCCAAAAAATTATGAAGCAAATTACATTTTTCGATCAAAATGTTTCATCATTTTTCTTTGAAGCAAATTGCATTTATAGGAATACTTAAGTATTTAGGCTTTATTTTATGTATTTATTAGGTAATTTACTTATATCTTACTTGTCCATATATATATATATATATATATATATATATATATATATATATATATATATATATATATATATATATATATATATATATATATATATACAGCGAAATACTTCTTAAAATCAGGAGACCGAAATTACATTAAAAATCAAAATCACAATCTTTGCTCCGGAGTGATAATTTGACAACAAATTTCTACAAACATCTACTGTAAATACTAAAATCAAAAATATAATTCTAATATATAAAATACATGATTAAATTTGTAAAATAATTAAGATAAATATGTAAGTTTAATCTGAAAAAAAAATTAATGTGCAAATATAATAGATCCTAATTACAAGTTTATAAAAAAAATGGGGTGGGGGGTTTTGCGAGCCAATCCAACCCCCAAATTTTATATGAGTTGAATAATGATATATATTTTCATTGAGTTCTATAGTTTATTATCTTAGATTTTAATTACAGGTTTTTTTTATGACATTGTTTTTTGTTTGAGTTTCATGCTACTTGTGAAAAAACAAGTCTTTATTAAACTATAATTTTTTTCTTTTTAGTGTATTCATATAATTGCATATAAGAATTGACTTGGGTAGTTGGGTCATTAGTAAATAAGTTTTAAAGACCAACCACTGTACCAAAGAGTTGATATATCATTTACTTAATAAAGTTGTAAAAATGCTACTACATATATTTTTAATTTGAAAAATTGAGGGGGGGGGGGGGGGGGGTCTTTGTGGGTTTGCCCCTGTATATAGTAGTGTTTTCGATGCGTTTCGCTTTATAATTGGTGAAAAATCGCCATTTAATCCTATAAATTTAAATTGGCCCGAACCCACTTTTATTTTTCATTTCCTCATATTCTTCACCCGTATGAGAAAAAGAGCGATAGAGTTGAAGTTTTGTTTGTGTGGGTTTTATGGTGTACAAAGTGAACCAAACCAATTCGGAAGAGTTATTAATGAAGATCACAAAGGGAAGCTTATATTCAACTCGGGTTTTGATTTGGAGGGTTTGGAAAGCTACATTTATGATGATAAGTTGGGCGAGATATTATTTAATTTATATATGTTGTATGGTACAATATAAAGTTTATGTGTTCTATTATAACATCTTAATTTCAAAGTGTTGATATAGGAGTATCTTCCTTTAGGAGCTTAGTGGATAATTAAGAAAAGATTTATATTTGTATGAGGTTTCCTTGATTAATTAGAATAAGAAAAGTTTTCTTATTTGGCAAAAGTTTCTTGTTGGTAAGTTTCCTATTTGAATTAGATTTCCTTGTTAAATTAAGAATGTCATATACATCGATTGCTCAACTACGGTGTAGCACCCCGCAATTTTGTACTTACTGAATTTTTTTTTTATATTTTTGTGTGATTGTCTTCATTAAGTTATGGGCATACGTATGAGCTATTTGTTTGTCCATGTGATGTGTAGTTTGTTTATTTAAGAATTAATTTCCTACTTACCTTCCTCTACCGAATCTCGGGACGAGATTCTTTTGAGTTTTATATATTGTAATACCCGCCTAATTAAATAAATATAAAAATTTCTTATTTATTAATTGGGGCATATATTGTAATCTCATTTATTGGGAAAAAGATTTGTTTTTGTTTGCCATGGCTAAATTGAATAAGGTGTGTGTGTGTTTAGCCAAAATTTTGTAAACCCTAATGTTGATGGGTTGCTACTAAATTGTATTTGGGCTTTCATAAACTAATGATTAGGGTTTTATTTTGTGAAGATTAAAGGGCGGACTGCCTTTAGAATTTTAGTGGGGGGAATAGCCACCCACCATATAAAAAAAAACAAAAAACAAAAAACAAAAAACAAAAAACAAAAAACAAAAAACAAAAAACAAAAAACAAAAAACAAAAAACAAAAAACAAAAAACAAAAAACAAAAAACAAAAAACAAAAAACAAAAAACAAAAAACAAAAAACAAAACCATTTTTCCTTCCTCCTTTTCTTTTCTCCTTTTCCTTCTTTTTTTGTGCAACAGGAAGAGTTCCTCTTACCCTTTTTGGCGGCGACGAAGGCGAGAGAGATCGTGAGGGTCACTATGTAGCAAGAGGGGGCGATGCGAGGTCGAAGTCGAAGCCGCATCTGTGTATCGTTGTTCCAGTGCCCGAGCATTATTCACAGTGTCTGGTTGCTCATGCTCTTTGAGAGAAGCATTCAAATTGGGTGCTTGAACAGGGGAATAGATCTTGGTGGAGCAATGGAAGAAGTGGTAGTGCGTGGTGGAGGCGTTGTTGTCTGAATGGTGGTGGTGGTGTTATTGTCTAGAGATGGTGGAGAAGAGTGGCGCTGATAGGTGCGAAGGTGGGATACACACATGATTCATTGAAATTTCAAAACAGCTAGAATTGTGTAACATATTTCAAAGGAAGAACTGACTCCAATGTGATATATATAGGGTTTTATCAGTTTGCTATGTTTTAAGCCCAACCTGTGTGAGTGTGTTGATACAACAATTGGTCCAATTCATTAAGTGGTTTCTTTGTTGTTACTCATATAATATTATTAAGTAATAGGGTTGGTCATAATAATATTTAGTATATACCGTATGTACGTGGTTGGAATATTCATTTTAATGATTATTTTTGTTTCATTTGTTAGTTTACATGTCAATGCATCTTTGTATGTTAGCAGATTTACGGGCACTTGTTATAGTCACTAGGTCATGGAATGACATCGATATGATATTTCACTAGTGCACTGTATACTTTGTAGCTGTTAAGTATTTTCTAGGACTATTTTTGTAATGACCCTTTTTATCCTTTATCTTGAATGAGTTTTGATTCTCGCGTTGTCATAGAAAACTGGTTTATGAAAGTGTTATGTTTTTCCCAAAAGAATGGTGGATACTGTGGTTGATTTACTTATGGTTGACAAAGTGTCACCATAAAAGAGTTTTGAGTTTTAGTTGATATTTTTATGCTCTTTTCCACAACTCCGAAAAAAAAAATGTGAAAAGAAAAGAAATTTTTGTATACAGACTTGCTTGTATACGTGTGATATTATTATGGGTATGCAGACTTGCTTGCATATCGGTGCACCGTTCCATGTGAGTTCGGTTGTACGTGTAGGTTTAGGAAATGCTTGCCATGGATCGAACTTCGGGTGAGATGACATGTTCCCCGAGGTGGCACCCCACTTGGAACATGTACGCTCCGAGTGGTTTCGAAGGCAAGGGAGGCACACTTGGGTGAGGTGTGTTCGACACAAGGAGGATGGTGCGATTGTGGAAAAGAAGCGAGATTTTTTTTTTTTGTATGTGCATGATTACCTTAAAAGAAGAAACTAAATGCTCATTCAACCATTGAATGAGAACTACATGTCTTCCTAAAGGTAGAAAATGTGTTTTGTTAATATTTCAATAATAGTTTAATATGATTATGATTTGGATTGTTGTTGCATTTATGAGGATTGATAACTCATAAATTTTATTTGTTTGTTTCTAACCGTTTTGTGCAGGATGGTAAGTCCACTCAATTCTGCAGGTCAGACTTGCCATAGTCAATTCTTATAGCGTAAGTACTAGTAGGGGCATATTTATTTATTAGGATCATGACACCGTTGCCTCAATGAGGAACTACTTGTTGCTGTGGTTGTTTATTGTTTTGTTTATTTTGATGTTGTCATGTGCGGATTTATTGATTTTGGGATGAAGATTTCTCACACCTGCTTTATTGCTGACCCAAGTGAGCTTTTGCTTCTTGAGTACATTCCTTTGGGAATGTAGCCGACTAGCCTTTCAGGTTTAGAGACTTTTGAGCGGCGTTACTGGAGTTCCGTTAGTGGAGCTAGCAACGTCAGAGTCTTTCCGGGTTAGAGTTTTATTTGTTTCAGTAATTAAATCATGTTTATTTGTTGCTACTATTTGTTTATGTTGTTATTGAATTTTCACGTCCCGAGTTTTGGGGGAAACGGATAATCCTACGTGGATTTTAGGATTTTCGTTTTCTTCGAAAATCGGGGCGTGACATACGGGTTAATACCTGCTACTGAGCTGACCGCCCTTCCCCTACTAGATTGCTAAAAAAAATCACCGCCATCACCTCTGATGATCTGATCTGATCTACTTTGGTTGACCAACCCCCACCCAACCCAAAATTTGATGAAAGAAATGGCAAAGAAGGGTGAAAATTCTCGGAGAAAATTAATTAAGAAGGGTTCAAATATTTCTAGTCTATAGTTCTAGATGATAAAGACAAATTAAGTTAATTTGACTTGATCCACACCACACGGAGCTGAGCTGCCATGCGACCAAGACAACAATGGAAGGATCATGACCATCATGCTCCATACTAACGAACAAGTTTCAAGTACTTCACTCAGTGGCGTACATCGTAGATAGATATTATAGAAGAAAAAGGAGTTTGGTGGTAACTGTGTGTGGGGTAAAGTCATCCACGCTAGTCTTACTCTTGACTTTACGAATCAGGCTTCCCTTTGCCAATCCTAATCCTAATCCATCTCTTCTTTTATTTGGTAATTTGTTTCATAATTCTACCAATTCAAACAAACAATTCACAACTTATTCTAATTTCCCAATTAAGGCACGCACACACATTTAAACTGAATACTAAATAAAGCATATGCGGCTTTCAACTTTCAAGACAACCATCTGGATGCTAAAGGGTGTGATGGAATTGGAAGGTGACCCCATCCCCAGCAAAGATGCGATTTGTATGCTTTAAGATTGCAACAATTACAAACTTTTTGTGTTGTACGTGGGGGCTGGAGGGAAGAAAAAGGAAGGCAGCATGTTTTGCACATCAACTACCTAGTACTCCCTCCCATCATTTTCCACCTTGTTTGTTAGTCTTCTCTTTTCCATTTGGATTAGTTTATCTCGTCTTATTTTCTCCTCTCCATTTCAAAGAATTAAAAAGCAAGCAAGCCACCTGTTGGAACATATGTGGGTTTTTAAAATAATTTGATTAAAAACGAATTTAAAAACAATGAGTGGATGGCTCCATGATAAACGAATTTAACATTTTCTATTGAATGGAGTGGACGGCTGCTCCATGATTTGCTCCTCGAATCCAGCAGCCAACGTCTACCTATTTTTTCTTGTCGGTTTTCATGCTTTATACCTTCTCTAATCAGAGCTTCAAAAAAAAAAAAAAAAGGAGAATGATTGTGTATCTATGAGTTTGCTTCTTCCAGCTCTTGAAGCAACAGAGTTTTCTTCTTCTAAGAGACGAAGAAAACAGCCCATGGAATAACAACAATAAAACAGAGAGCATGAAGGGAGCTTCTCCAGTTCTTGATCAACAGAGTTTTCGTTTTCTGTTTGAGAGAAGATGAAAACAGTTCATCTATTAAGCTTGATAGAGAGATTAAAACAGAGAATGAAAATCAGAGCAGAGAGGAGAATATTTTCCTGTTTTATCTGCTCCCTGCTTCTTCCAGTGTTTTCCTGCAAAACAGAGCAGAGAGATAGTGAGCCTGAGTCTTGCTTCTTCTACCTGCAAAAACAGAAACAGAGTTAAGAGAAAAGAAACACTGTGAGCTAATACGAAACAGTTCTTCGAATCTGTTTTTAGCAAAATTAGTTTTGCTTCTTCAGTTCTTTGAAACGAAAAACAGAGAGCCTTGTGATCTTCTTCTTCTTCCAGTTTTGAACCTGCAAAACAGAAACAGATTTGATCTTCTTACAAAACGAAAAACAGTTCATACAAATCTGATTTTGCATCTTAGAGTCTCTTCCAGTTCTAGAATGAAGAAAACAGAGACAGTCTTACTGATTGCTAAAATCGTTTTCTGCTTCAAGTTCTACCAGAGTTTTTACAAAAACAGTCCATGTTTTTGAGCTGATTTATTTCAACGATTTATGATTCCGAGCAAATAATGAGAATGAGGGTGAATAGTATACCGTTCATTTGTTGTGCACATTTGAACGAGACAGAGAAGATTCTGGGCTGTTTTATCCTGGGGACGGCGGGGCTACGTAACTGCTAGCACAATCTTGGGCAGAGCCGCGAAACGTCTTAAAGAGAGCGACCTAGTCCGCGACTCAACCCAAGAAATACTGGTACCATTGAGCCTAACTATTTCTGGATTTATTTACAGCAATTGAATCTTATACGGAAGTTACGACAAACAGGTATGTTAAGTATTAATTTACTTCATATATTTTATTTGTTTGTCAAAGTATGTTTGCCTACATTAGAATGTTTATATGCATGTGCTATTGTTCGTATGCTCAATAATTCCATGGAATTTATGCTTTATATTTGCATATAGGAATTTGCTTGAGTAGAACATCATATACAATAAACTAGCAAACATGGTCAGTATATGAGAAATGTCTTATTGTGACATATTTTGTGTTGATCCATGTAATGTGCTCCAACAATTTTAAGACGTGTTCTTTCTGCCATGATTACAAATACTGAATTTGCTAAACAAAGTTTGCATGTATTTGTAATACAAGAATGCACTCATGTGATCACACATAAGATTTGAGTTAAGTGTAAAAGAAGTGAATCATATATAGTTGGATATATATAGATTAGCAATGAACAGTTCATCTTCTGAACTCAATGCTTTTCGTTAGCATAAAATTTCTGAGTCAGGAACTTAGGCTTCCTTTAGAAATTTTTATGGTGACTTTACAACCATATTGAAATCATATTAAATATGATTAACGTAGTTAGAGATTGACATACATATACACATGATGAGATGTAAAATGTAGTCTAAACTCTAAACCTTGGAGGAATAGAACACCATTCATAGAAATGTAACTATGAAATTGATGCTTTCTGAGTTGGAATATCATGAAATCTGAATCAATAAATTCCATTTGAACATTTCATGAGAAGTGAATAATATCATCTATGCATGTTACTCTTTAGATAATGAGTATGCATTTATATGATAATTATGTTATGCATTATGGATGATTCAGTCTATTTTGTTGAGAACAATAATTGATCTATTGTGAAAATTAGAATGCCTCTAATTATCAATACAATTGATAGAAAGAAAAACCTTGTGTTTAATGTTATAGTTGATGTTAAGCTGACATAAGGAGGCTATAAGGAATCATTTATATAAAGATTGACTTGTAAATTTTATTATTGATGTCAATACATAAATGATTTTGCTTAGACCATAAGTTGGTCGGACTTCCACATGAGGACATGTATTCTTATGGAAAGGATATGTTCTCATGATGATGATGTAGATGACAAAATAGATCAATTGAAGCTATTGCTTGATTTTGTTGCGGAACTTTATTATCAAAGTTTGCAACTAAATTTCCAGAGGCTGAACACAGAAAGCTTGATGTTTATATCAAAGTTTGAAAAATTCAGAAGCTGAATTTAAGGTACGTGTTCTAATGATATTTTGTGTTGATTCTTGAACTTAAAAGAAAAAATGAGAATAGCGAGATGAATAGAATGGGTATTTTATTCGATATTCTCATTTTATGGGTCCTTAAGAGTTGAATGCATGGTCATCTTCAGATAGCAAGAAGACCGTCATTTAATATGCATTCAAAAAGGTAGCTAAACCTGTTTTTGACAATAGTTAGAAGGACCGAAGTTCAAAAGTCCCTTAATGGGAAGCTTACGTATATTTTTATACATGCTAAGAATAATTTTGTGGATTCTGATTCTTTGTGAAAAGATTTTTTGTGGAATTTTTTCATGAAAAGATAAATTGCATTTATAGTGGGGGTTATTTCGAGGAATAGTGGGGGTATATCCTCAAATAACGTGCCTATGATAAGAATGTTTGAAACTGATAAAGTCATAGAATCTGAGCCTAGGAGAAGTAAACGGAAATGAACTTCTTGGCCCCGATTACTATGTATTTTCAGTAAAGAAGGGTTCCCTTAGATTTCAAGGAGCCTTAATAGATGCAATTGAAAAGGTCATGAGGTACCTTAAGAGGATTACGAACCTCGGATTACAGAAGTTTTCCGCTGTCCTTGAAGGATATAGCGATGCTGATTGGAACACCCTTTCAGATGACTCCAAAACCACCAGTGGCTATATTTTTAATATAGCTGGTGGAGCTGTTTCTTGGAAGTCAAAGAAACAGACCATTATGGCACAGTCCACGATGGAGTCAGAGATTAGAGCATTAGCTATGGCTAGTGAAGAAGCAGGTTGGTTGAGAACCCTGCTAGAAGAGATCCCTGTATGGGAAAGACTGATTCCAGTTGTCTTGATCCAGTGCGATAGTTCCGCGGCTATTGCAAGAATAATACAGAACCGTTATGATAACGGCAAGAAACGACAAATACGTCGTAAGCACAGTACGGATAGAGAATTCTATGTACTGGTGCTGAGAGATCGGATCAAGTACGAACTGATGTGAACTCGGCTAATTCTTTGACGAAAGTATTAGCTAGAGAGAAGGTTTTTGAAACCTCGAAAGGAATGGGACTAAAGCCCTTAGATGGATGAGTCATTCATGATGGTAACCCAACCTATAGACTGGAGATCCCAAGAAATAGGTTCAAAGGGTAATAACAAGTCGTGAATGATATGATGTGAATCATGCTGACAAAATAATAATCTCATTCCTAAAATACAGCATGAATTCCTGAAGCGATAGTAGGATGAGTTGAAAAACTCTTAATGATGTCTATACTCTATGTGGAGTGGAGTACCTAGCTACAGGAGTACTCTTGATAGACTCACCTAAGTGATTGTGGAAGTTTGGCCGCTTCCTATGGAATTTGTGGGCAAAATTCCTAGAGCCTTCACTTACTGGGATATACGTGTATGGCCGTAAAGCACGGGCTTTTTAGACTTCACCTTGAAAAGGTTGTGCGTGTAATGTCTGTTAGAGATAGAGTTCAAAACTACGAGTTACTCTAGTATAATCTAAAGCATGAACACTACGCAAGAGTTCAAGTCGTAAGACACTTTTGTTTATGCACAATCTTATTTTTTGAAAGATTGCTCGATGAAAAATTGTTTTTTCAATCCAAGTGGAGGATTGTACAATTGTTTTAAAAATCCAAGTGGGGGATTGTTGGAACATATGTGGGTTTTTAAAATAATTTGATTAAAAACGAATTTAAAAACAATGAGTGGATGGCTCCATGATAAACGAATTTAACATTTTCTATTGAATGGAGTGGACGGCTGCTCCATGATTTGCTCCTCGAATCCAGCAGCCAACGTCTACCTATTTTTTCTTGTCGGTTTTCATGCTTTATACCTTCTCTAATCAGAGCTTCAAAAAAAAAAAAAAAGGAGAATGATTGTGTATCTATGAGTTTGCTTCTTCCAGCTCTTGAAGCAACAGAGTTTTCTTCTTCTAAGAGACGAAGAAAACAGCCCATGGAATAACAACAATAAAACAGAGAGCATGAAGGGAGCTTCTCCAGTTCTTGATCAACAGAGTTTTCGTTTTCTGTTTGAGAGAAGATGAAAACAGTTCATCTATTAAGCTTGATAGAGAGATTAAAACAGAGAATGAAAATCAGAGCAGAGAGGAGAATATTTTCCTGTTTTATCTGCTCCCTGCTTCTTCCAGTGTTTTCCTGCAAAACAGAGCAGAGAGATAGTGAGCCTGAGTCTTGCTTCTTCTACCTGCAAAAACAGAAACAGAGTTAAGAGAAAAGAAACACTGTGAGCTAATACGAAACAGTTCTTCGAATCTGTTTTTAGCAAAATTAGTTTTGCTTCTTCAGTTCTTTGAAACGAAAAACAGAGAGCCTTGTGATCTTCTTCTTCTTCCAGTTTTGAACCTGCAAAACAGAAACAGATTTGATCTTCTTACAAAACGAAAAACAGTTCATACAAATCTGATTTTGCATCTTAGAGTCTCTTCCAGTTCTAGAATGAAGAAAACAGAGACAGTCTTACTGATTGCTAAAATCGTTTTCTGCTTCAAGTTCTACCAGAGTTTTTACAAAAACAGTCCATGTTTTTGAGCTGATTTATTTCAACGATTTATGATTCCGAGCAAATAATGAGAATGAGGGTGAATAGTATACCGTTCATTTGTTGTGCACATTTGAACGAGACAGAGAAGATTCTGGGCTGTTTTATCCTGGGGACGGCGGGGCTACGTAACTGCTAGCACAATCTTGGGCAGAGCCGCGAAACGTCTTAAAGAGAGCGACCTAGTCCGCGACTCAACCCAAGAAATACTGGTACCATTGAGCCTAACTATTTCTGGATTTATTTACAGCAATTGAATCTTATACGGAAGTTACGACAAACAGGTATGTTAAGTATTAATTTACTTCATATATTTTATTTGTTTGTCAAAGTATGTTTGCCTACATTAGAATGTTTATATGCATGTGCTATTGTTCGTATGCTCAATAATTCCATGGAATTTATGCTTTATATTTGCATATAGGAATTTGCTTGAGTAGAACATCATATACAATAAACTAGCAAACATGGTCAGTATATGAGAAATGTCTTATTGTGACATATTTTGTGTTGATCCATGTAATGTGCTCCAACAACCAAACGACCATGTCTTTCTACTTACTTCCTCATCTCCCATCTATAAATACCAACCTTTTTCTCTCTCTCTCTCCCCACTCAATTCCAATATTTCCTTCAACTCAGCAAGAAAGAGAAACTATGTCGGCTGGTAAGGCACTCTTGTTAGTCCTGTTTGGGATGGTAGCTTATGCCACCCTTACCTTTGCTGCAGATCCTGACATGCTCCAAGACGTCTGTGTTGCTGATAAGAATTCAGGTAATCGACTGCTCTACCTCATTTTTTTTATTATCCATCTAAAAATTGTCAATTTTGTTTAGAGATGGATCATATGGAACAAGTTATTGTTTGCTTGTGGTATTTAATGTGTAATTATTTATACACATATATAGGTATAACTGTGAACGGATTCACCTGTAAACCAGTTGCGAAGGCAATGGCAGCAGATTTCTTTTTCGATGGTATAGCCAAGCCAGCAGCCACCAACAACATAATGGGGTCACAAGTGACTCCAGCTAATGTTGAGCAAATCCCTGGACTCAACACTCTGGGCGTGTCCATGGCTCGTATTGATTATGCACCTGGTGGCCTTAACCCACCACACACCCACCCTCGTGCCACCGAGATGGTGTTTGTGCTCGAAGGCACTTTGGATGTGGGATTCATCACCACTGCCAATGTCCTCATTTCAAAGACCATAAACAAGGGTGAGAACTTTGTGTTCCCAAGAGGTTTAGTTCACTTCCAGAAGAACAACGGTCATGTCCCAGCTGCAGTCATAGCTGGATTCAACAGTCAGTTGGCTGGTACTCAAGCCATAGCTGCAACTCTCTTTGTTTCAACTCCACCTGTTCCCGACAATGTCTTGACTAAGGCTTTCCAGATTGATTACAAAGAAGTTCAGCAAATCAAGTCCAGACTTGCACCCAACAACTAATTACCCTTCACCAACACCAACACCAACACCAACAATATGATTGTTCAATAACTTTCTTTGTGATGAAGGAGGTGGATGTGGCCTATATGCGATGGATTTTTATTGTGTTTATGTTATAATTAAAATTTAGAATAACAGCTGAGCCTTTGCGCTTTGTTTGTGATGATAATAACTTTCTACTCTCTTTATTTTTTTTAACTTTACTTTAATTGTGACCTTGAAACCCCACCCAAAATGATTGTTAAATTATGCTCACTTTAAGAGATGATTATTTATGTGAACATCAAACATCATGGGATGATTATTTGGTGAGTGATTATGCTCACTTTAAGAGAAAATCTAATTTAACTATGATGATATGTGATAGTAGATAACAAGAAAGTGGGACTATGATAAAATTGTCTCTTATAACCTAGGTTATGATTTCATCCCTAACACTAGAACATATGAACGCTATATACAAGCTCCAAAGTGGGAGATAATAAACAAAAGCAGTGACAAATAATAAGAGCTGTGACAAACCTTGTTGTCTCCATCTCTTAGCTCCAAAAATCTTAAAATTCACGTAGGATTATCTGTTTTTTTTAAAATTTGGGTCGTGAAAATTCAATAACAACATAAACAAATAGCAGCAACAACTAAACATGATTAAATTACTGAAACAAATAAAACTCTAATCCGGAAAGGACTGGCGTGGCTAGTTCACTAGCGGAACTCCAGTAATGCAGCTCAAAATCTCTAAATCTGAAAGGCTAATCGGCTACAATCCAAAAGAAATGTACCCAAGAAGCAAAACCTCACTTGGGTTAGCAATAAAGCTGGTGTGAGAAATCTTCATCCAAAAAAATCAATAAATCCATACGTGATAACATCAAACTAAACAAAAACAATAACCAACTACACCAACAGGTAATTCCTCAATTAGGCAAATGTGTCATCATCCTAATAAATAAATATGCATTATTTATTACTAATAAATAAAATTTATGAGTTATCAATCCTCATAAACTCATAAATGCAACAACAATACAATTTATAATCATATTAGACTATTGTTGAAATATTAACAAAACACATTTTTCTACCTTTAGGAATACATGTAGTTCTCATTGAATGGTTGAATGAGCATTTGGTTTCTTCCTGTAAGGTAAGTATGCACATACACAAAAAAAAAATCTCGCTTCTTTTTCACAATCGCACTATCCTCCTTGTGCCGAACACACCTTACCCAAGTGTGCCTTCCTTGCCATCGAAGCCACTCAGAGCGTACATGACCCAAGTGGGGTGCCACCTCGAGTGTCATATCATCTCACCCGAAGTTCGATCACTAGTAAGTATTCTTTCTAAATCTACATGTACAGCCGAAGTCACATGAAACGATGCACCGATATGCAAGCAAGTCTGCATGCCCATAATAATATCACACGTATACAAGCAAGTCTGTATTAAAAAAAAAAAAAAAAAAAAATTCTTTAATTTTCACATTTTTTTTTCTTCGGAGTTGTGGAAAAGAGCATAAAAAAATATCAACTAAAACTCAAAACTCTTTTATGGTGACACTTTGTCAACCATAAGTAAATCAACCACAGTATTCACCATTCTCTTGGGGAACAAACAATATTTTTATAAATACATTTCTATAACACAACAGGGATCAAACTCATTCAATATAAGGATACTTCTTAGCAAGACAATTTGCATATCAGTCAAATACAAGTTTATCATTTGATCAGATACTAACCACGTATTTCAAGTCATAATGTAAAATTACAAATATTAACTTGCATAACACTACTAATACCCAAGTTTAGTTACCGTGGTGAAATCTAGCACACTCAAAAGCCTATTTTCCGTCAACCATCCAAACACCAACCAAACAGAGTCACACCCAATCAATAAAATTACAAACATGGGCGACCCCAACACTAATCACAACTAAAATGGCATGTCAAAATCTGCACCTAATTGTTCTTCAATAACCCTTACGTACTAATAATACTTGGAACAGTAATGCATAAGAAGGTATAAATTAAAAACAAAACAATAAGAATAATCAGAACTCACCAATCAATCAACCCCAGACCCAAAACTATAACAAACCAAATAATATATTTCAACAAAATGTATGAATTAGTATGAAGAAAACCCACCGATTCAGTCTCTCAAGCAACCAATCTGCCACTTCTTCTCAACCTCGTGCACCGAAACATCGCAAAGGCTAAGTTTTTCGCCTGCTCTACTCAAGAAAACAAAACCCCCATCACAGACCTCTCTCCACCCGGATCTGATGGAGCACCCAAGCGATGACAAGGTCACCCAGGACCCGTCTCTCTCTCACCCGGTCCTGGGCCCTGGCTCAAGCTCAACTCAATTTCTGTGATTTTCTCAGGGTACTCCTCTTGCTGCTTCTCTGCTGCCACCTCGTTCCTCTGTGAACCAGCAACTGGAACAAACACCACCTAGTTCTATGCTTCAAATCCAGAACCTATCAGACCCACACTCGCACGTCCAACTGATGCAGCGTACAGATCTTAATCAATTGCCAACTCAAGAGAAACTCTCTGCTCAGAATGGGATGTACGAAGATAATCTCAGCACTGATTTCAGTCTAAAGGTGGATCCACAATCACCTACGCTCCCTGATTTGCTTGAAACCTTCACCAGTGTGGCCCCTTCTTTACACTCCAGTATCTAAAGCAATATCAAACTCAGCTCCACAGCATAACAAGCAAGACCAAACGTCATGGGCCAGATGGATCCACGACGTGCCCAGTTCACCAAATCATCAACCTTGGAGATCACGAACTCCACCGCCTTTGATAGCCCCGTTGTCACCAAAGAGAATAAGAGAAGGAACTTTTGTTGCACAGGAGAAGAAGGAAGGAAGGAAGGAAGGAAGGGTTTTTCTTTATATAGTGTGGGTCGCTATTCGCCCCCACTAAATTAAAAAGGGCAGTTCGTCTTTTAACTTCACAAAATAAACCCTAATCATTAGTTTAATAAAAACCCAAAACCAAACCCAAATACAATTGAGTAACAACCCATCAACATTAGGGTTTATAATTTTTTTTTTTTTTTTTTTTTGACAAAACGCACACACACACCTTATTCTATTTAGCAATGGCAAATAAAAAAAATTATTTTTCCAAATAATTGAGATTACAATATATACCACAATTAATAAATAAGAAAATTTTATATTTATTTAATTAAGCGGGTATTATAGAAATTTTTTTTTGTCATTTTTGTATGGATTCTTTGTAATTTTTTTTATAATTTTTGTATGATATTCTAGAGATTCTGTGTAATTTTTTGCTATAATTTTTGATTAATTAAGTTTAGTTCTGGTAGTTGATATTAATTTTCAGAATGGACAATCATTAATAGCTAATTTTATTATAAAAAATGAATTTTCATTTGTAATTTGTAAATTTCATTTGTCAATATGATTTGCAACAAAGTTGTCCCTAAATAGCCACGGCAAATACTGTGACTGTTTTGTCAATTAGATTTGCAATTTAGCGACGGCAAAAAATCGTCGCTAAATAGCCACGGCAAAAATCCATCTCTATTTTTCAATTTGCGACAGTCTTAGTCAAAATTTTCAATAGCTTTAGCAACAAAATTTTTGAAGTTAGCGACGGTTTTTAGCCGTTGCGAATTAGCTACGGGATAGTTTACCATTGCTGATTCAAATAGCGACGATTAAAATAGCCACGACATTGCGACGGTTGTTGTGCCGTTGCTAATTCATTTTAGCAACGGTTTTTTGACAATTAGGAACGGTTTTTAGCCGTTGTTGAATTGTCTTTTTTTTGTAGCGTGACTTGTGACCTTCCTCTATTATTAACACATCCCTGTGGACCTTGAGATCCATCATCTTAAATGTAGAAAAACTAGATTTTTAACAAGATCTCGTAACTATCTAAAAAATAACACATGCATTTGACAAGATTCGAACACTGAACTTGTGGTCCCATCTGCCACAACTCTATCAATTTGTTGGTACCCATTTCCTATTGTTAAGTGTTGTTGACTTAAGAAAGAATAGTGAAATATTCAATTGCGGTTTGGCACATGATAATATATATATATATAAAATCACCATCTCCTGAGCTGACCGCCCTTCCCCTACTGGTTAATACCTCAACTAGATTGCTCCACTACGGCTTAATACCTGCTACTGAGCTGGCTGCCCTTCCCCTACTAGATTGCTCAAACAAATCACCATCACCTCTGATCTGATCTACTTTGGTTGAACAACCCCCACCCAACCCAAAATTTGATGAAAGAAATGGCAAAGAAGGGTGAAAATTCTTGGAGAAAATTAATTAAGAAGGGTTCAAATATAGTTCTAGATGGTGAAGACAAATTAAGTTAATTTGACTTGATCCACACCACACGGAGCTGAGCTGAGCTGCCATGCGACCAAGACAATAATGGAAGGATCATTACCATCACGCTCCATACTAACGAACAAGTTTCAAGTTCACTCAGTGGCGTACGCTATATATGCAACATCGTAGATAGATATTATAGAAGATAAAAAAGGAGTTTGGTGGTAACTGTGTGTGGGGTTAGGTTCTTGGAGGAGGATAAAGTCATCCACGCTAGTCTTACTCTTGACTTTACGAATCTGCTGGCTTCCTCACCCTCCCTTCCCTCTGCCAATCATAATCCATCTCTTCTTTTATTTGGTAATTGTTTCATAATTCTACCAAACAAACAATTCACAACTTATTTTTCTTAAAGACAAACAATAATTCTACCAGCAAAGATGCGATTTGTATGCTTAAAGACAATCAATCTTTTATTTGTCTTTTTTTTTCTGCATTTTAAATAATTTTGCATGTACATATGCGTGCAATTTAAGATTGCAACAATTACAAACTTTTTGTGTTGTACGTGGGGGCTGGAGGGAAGAAAAAGTAAGGCAGCATGTTTTGCTCATCAACTACCTAGTACTCCCTCCCATCATTTTCCACCTTGTTTGTTAGTCTTCTCTTTTCCATTTGGATTAGTTTATCTCGTCTTATTTTCTCCTCTCCATTTCAAAGAATTAAAAAGCAAGCAAGCCACCAAACGACCATGTCTTTCTACTTACTACGATCATGTCTTTCTACTTACTTCCTCATCTCCCATCTATAAATACCAACCTTTTTCTCTCTCTCTCTCCCCACTCAATTCCAATATTTCCTTCAACTCAGCAAGAAAGAGAAACTATGTCGGCTGGTAAGGCCCTCTTGTTAGTCCTGTTTGTGATGGTAGCTTATGCCACCCTTACCTTTGCTGCAGATCCTGACATGCTCCAAGACGTCTGTGTTGCTGATAAGAATTCAGGTAATCGACTGCTCTACCTCATTTTTTTTATTATCCATCTAAAAATTGTCAATTTTGTTTAGAGATGGATCATATGGAAGAAATTATTGTTTGCTTGTGGTATTTAATGTGTAATTATTTATATACATATATAGGTATAACTGTGAACGGATTCACCTGTAAACCAGTTGCGAAGGCAATGGCAGCAGATTTCTTTTTCGATGGTATAGCCAAGCCAGCAGCCACCAACAACATAATGGGGTCACAAGTGACTCCAGCTAATGTTGAGCAAATCCCTGGACTCAACACTCTGGGCGTGTCCATGGCTCGTATTGATTATGCACCTGGTGGCCTTAACCCACCACACACCCACCCTCGTGCCACCGAGATGGTGTTTGTGCTCGAAGGCACTTTGGATGTGGGATTCATCACCACTGCCAATGTCCTCATTTCAAAGACCATAAACAAGGGTGAGAACTTTGTGTTCCCAAGAGGTTTAGTTCACTTCCAGAAGAACAACGGTCATGTCCCAGCTGCAGTCATAGCTGCATTCAACAGTCAGTTGGCTGGTACTCAAGCCATAGCTGCAACTCTCTTTGCTTCAACTCCACCTGTTCCCGACAATGTCTTGACTAAGGCTTTCCAGATTGGTACCAAAGAAGTTCAGAAAATCAAGTCCAGACTTGCACCCAAAAACTAATTACCCTTCACCAACACCAACACCAACAATATGATTGTTCAATAACTTTCTTTGTGATGAAGGAGGAGGATGTGGCCTATATGCGATGGATTTTTATTGTGTTTATGTTATAATTAAAATTTAGAATAACAGCTGAGCCTTTGCGCTTTGTTTGTGATGATAATAACTTTCGACTCTCTTAATTTTTTTAACTTTACTTTAATTGTGACCTTGACAGTTGACACCCCACCCAACATGATTGTTCAATTATGCTCACTTTAAGAGATGATTATTTATGTGAACATACATCATGGGATGATTATTTGGTGAGTGATTATTCTCACTTTAAGAGAAAATCTAATTTAACTATGATGATATGTGATAGTAGATAACAAGAAAGTGGGACTATGATAAAAATGTCTCTTATAACCTAGGTTATGATTTCATCGCTAACACTAGAACATATGAATGCCGGCTTTTGACAAGGATGGCAACATACTAATTTTGATCTGTAGATATCGACTATAAAAATTATATATATATGTGTGTGTGTGTGTGTGTGTGTGTGTGTTAAGGATTGGATAAAGGTTGGAGAAGATCGAAGCTAACAATGGACTCTATAGATGCTTTCCTTGCACTAAAATGAAACCAAACCATCTAAGTTGGAGACCTATTAGTTTTAGGATAAGTCGCTATGGGTGCCAAAGTTTACACTATTGTTAGTCTAACATTTGTTTAGGACGGAAACTGTCAATGGAACCCTTTTTTTTTCTTAATGTGTTTGTCTAGCACATACGTGCTCATCGATTCATGTGGTTAAGGGTTAGTTTTGTTAGATGGGTGTGGGTAGACGTTGGGGTTATAGTGTTCAGCTTTGGGTGTGAATTAGACCATAGCTAAGACACTTTCTTTAGAGTGTTTTGTTGAGTTCAAAGACCTTTGCGAGTGTTCCTTGTATCTTTCGGATGTTTAGGCAATTTTGAATTTTGAACGAGTTGTGGAACCCGCATTGGGGCAACCGACTCGAATGGAACCTAATAGGTTAGAAACCCATGTTTTATTAGTTTTAGAACCTCGGGGAATGTTTGTGACATTATTACACATATGGGTGTATATAGTCAGTAAAGGACCCCGGATTTCAGTCCAGAAGGGGCGAAATTGTAAGGGATTGTTGGTTGTTAACATGAGTTATCAAGGGCAAAGCTAGAAATTTTTTTTACTCCGAACCAAGGATTGTGATTTCGTGAAATATTTATTTTTTGTAGGTCTCAAAATTTAAAGTGTCTATAAAGGAAAATATGTTATTTCGATGAGTTATTTCGTTTTTTTTTATTTCGACATTTTCGTGTAAAACCCAAAAAATTATGAAGCAAGTTACATTTTTCGATCAAAATGTTTCATCATTTTTCTTTGAAGCAAATTACATTTATAGGAATACTTAAGTATTTAGGCTTTATTTTATATATGTATTTATTAGGTAATTTACTTATATCTTACTCGACCATATCTTTATATATATATGTTTGACATACACACAAAACTTTCACGTTTATTCTATATACAGCGAAATACTTCTTAAAATCAGGAGACCGAAATTACATTAAAAATCAAAATCACAATCTTTGCTCTAGAGTGATAATTTGACAACAAATTTCTACTAACGTCTACAGTAAACACTAAAATCAAAAATATAATTCTAATATATAAAATACATGATTAAATTTGCAAAATAATTAAGATAAATATGTAAGTTTAATCTGAAAAAAAAATTAATGTGCAAATATAATAAGATCCTAATTACAAGTTTATAAAAAAAATGGGGTGGGGGGTTTTACGAGCCAATCCAACCCCCAAATTTTATATGAGTTGAATAATGATATATATTTTCATTGAGTTCTATAGTTTATTATCCTAGATTTTAATTACAGGGTTTTTTTATGACATTGTTTTTTGTTTTGGGTTTCATGCTACTTGTGAAAAAACAAGTCTTTATTAAACTATAATTTTTCTATAATTTTTTTTTTCTTTTTAGTGTATTCATATAATTGCATATAAGAATTGACTTGGGTAGTTGGGCCATTAGTAAATAAGTTTTAAAGACCAACCAATGTACCAAAGAGTTGATATATCATTTACTTAATAAAGTTGTAAAAATGCTACTACATATATTTTTATTTTGAAAAATTGAGGGGGGGGGGGGGGGGGGGGGGGGACTTTGTGGGTTTGCCCCTGTATATAGTAGTGTTTTCGATGCGTTTCGCATTATAATTGGTGAAAAATCGCCATTTAACCCTATAAATATAAATTGGCCCGAACCCACTTTTATTTTTCATTTCCTCGTATTCTTCACCCGTATGAGAAAAAGAGCGATAGAGTTGAATTTTTGTTCGTGTGGGTTTTATGGTGTACAAAGTGAACCAAACCAATTCAGAAGAGTTATTAATGAAGATCACAAAGGGAAGCTTATATTCAACTCGGGTTTTGATTTGGAGGGTTTGGAAAGCCACATTTATGATGATAAGTTGGGCGAGATATTATTTAATTTATATATGTTGTATAGTACAATATAAAGTTTATGTGTCTATTATAACATCTTAATTTCGAAGTGTTGATATAGGAGTATCTTCCTTTAGGAGCTTAGTGGATAATTAAGAAAAGATTTATATTTGTATGAGGTTTCCTTGATTAATTAGAATAAGAAAAGTTTTCTTATTTGGCAAAAGTTTCTTGTTGGTAAGTTTCCTATTTGAATTAGATTTCCTTGTTAAATTAAGATAACAAAATTTTATTAAATCAATTAGAAAATTAGAATAAGGAAAAGTTATCCTCGAGGAATAAGAAAGATTCTCCTTGCGCGACAAGGAAAGTGTTATAGGAAGCAGTTTCATATAAGAGTAGGTTTTTCCTTGTTTGGTATGGACTTATTTGGCCCATATATAGTGTCTTTCTTTGTAGTGTCAAAGAATAAAAATAAAAAAATAAAAAATATAAAGATCCGGGATTTCAAGGCGACAGAGATGTAAATCACATAGCTTGTGAATTAGAGCTCTCAAGAGAGTTGTTCTTAAGAGAGCCCCGTTAAGAATTTTTTCTCGAGAAAGAATTGTAATCTTTGTTAGTTACCAAACTAACAGAGGTTAGAGCCTCATGAGATTTGTCTTGAGAGATTATAATCTTTGTTCTAATAATATAGTATAATATGGTGGAAGCATTGGAATAACTATGATTGCTCTTCTTCTTCTCTTTTATTATTTCCGCATATACTCCAATTTGTCTGTGTATCATGTGTTGTATTTGACATCTAAATATATAAGACTAGTACATCGATAGAAATTGAAATGTAAACCACTACATTGATTGGAATTGAGAATGTCATATACATCGATTGGAATTATACACTTGTAGAAATTGAAACTGGTACATTGATGTGAATTGAAACTAATACATTGACTGAAATTGAAACTAGTATTTATCTAATTGGATTATTCGTGTTCTTGCATGTCATGTAATATCCAAACTTTACGCATTTGAAAATAAGAGCAATAAGTTGGATTTGCAAACATCAAGATTAATAGCCATTAAAGCTTCCTCGACCTTATTTCTTCAATTTCCATTTTTTTGCTTCAATTAGACGAGACTTCTTATTTTTTTCAAGTTCCACCTCTTTTGCACGCCTCTCCATGTCTTCTTTCGGGAGAACATCTAATTTTGAAGCTTTTTCATAAAATTCGCTCATCGTTGGTTGTATTCAAGCATCTTTCACTTCAGACATTTGTAAGCCACATTACCTTGTTCATTTCTAGCCATGACTTTCGTTCAAGGCTATGCTACCCATTGGTATTGCACTATTGCCCTCACTTGGACCTTTAGTAATAGGTGTTCCGAACTCCGTGATGTCTCCCCACCAATCTCATCTGCATAATTTTCTCACTACTATGACGACACATGAGTTTCTGACTCTTCTAATGGTGATGATGTTGGAAATTCAGTAGTTGTAAAATTTCATTACGTGGAATCATTCAACATGTCATAAAATGGTCATACTCATGTCTAGCAAAGAAAATTTGAATTTTTAAAATAAGATATTTTTTTTTTACAAATGCACATTTAAATGGTGTCCTATGGTCTTAATTTTTTTATTTTTTTGCAAATGCACATTAATATGATGTTTAATGGTCTAAAAAATGAACACATTTAATTTTGAACATTATTTAAAAAAAAAGGTTGTGTGCAGTGTGAAACGGGTTGTGTGTTTGACTGAATCCGTGTGTGTGCAAGGCGTCTAACGGTGACCAAAAAGAAGGGTTGAAATCGGATGATTTTGGGTGTTCTTCGATTGCGTAGTTTCGCCAAATCTTCGGGGTTCCTTTTGGGTTCTTGTTATAGTGTAGGGAGGAGTAAAGGAAGGAAGACTTAAAAGAAACTCTTGTTGCTCGGTGGTATTATTGGTTTGAGATTTGGTAATCTCAAGGATCGTTGCTTGACAACATTTTAATATTCAATATCTTTTTCACATATCAATAAGATCTAAAAGAGTCGTCGTTAGTAGAGTAGGCAAAACCGAACACATAAATCCTGGTGTGATCTTTACTTTTCTGCATATTATTTATTGTTTGTTTGTTTCATAACATAGTTTTACAGTCATTCACTTACATCAACTAGGTCTAGGCCTTGTGTTGAATTTACTTGCAGGAGTTGGTTCTAAATTGATTGTTTCATATATTTACTACAAGTAATATCAGAGAGTCAGTTGATTGGTGTTTGTGCTTCCAATGTGTCAGATAAAATGGCTAAAAGGGTTTCTACATCGCCGGATGATGGCTGTGTGAAAGTCCATGGATTGGATATTGTTCGATTCAATGGGAAGAACAATTGTAAAGCTTGGAATATTGATTGTAAAGATATTTTGGTTAGTTTGGATCAGATTGATACACTGGATGAGAAGAAGAAACCATCATCAGATAAGGCGACAGTTGAAGTTATCGAAAAGTATAGTAAAATGGATCAGAAGGCATGTAGTACAATTCATTTGTGTCTTTCTCGTAGTGTGGTTTATAACTTTGTTGATGAAATGACAGCTCAAGGTATTTGAGATAAGCTTCAGGCTATGTATATTCAGAATGATCAAATGAGTGTGATATACCTACAGAAGAAATTCTTCACTTTCAGGTTGTAGCCAGGTAAACTCATGATTGATCACATAAATGAGTTTGAATTATACTCAGAATGTGTTAACTTGGGAACAAAATTTGAAGATAGTCAGAAGGCATTGTTAATTTCTTTGTTACCGAAATGGGAACCGTTTCTTGATCAAGATGTACTTTCAAAGGCATTCCAGAAAGAGTGTTTCGAATGAGGAGGTTCTAGCACATGGTCTTTCGGTGACGAAGGGAAGAAATTACAACAAGAGGAACAACCACATAAGGAACTGGTCTCAATCAAAAGGCATAGATATGTCTAAGGTTGAATGTCACAAATGTAAGCGCATGGGACATTACAAGAGGGATTATCCATAGTGGAAGGATAATCACAACAAGCAAGAGAATGAGAGTAACGGCGTAGTGAATGGTGTTGAAACATCGGATATGGTTGAGGATATTCTTAGCATATGTATTGATAACAAAATCTTATGACTATTTGTATGACACTTGGATGTTGGATATGTGAGTTTTGTATCATATGTGTCCCATATGGGAATGGTTCACCGCTTATCGCGAGGTTAAGGGCAGTTCATCTAAGACGGGTGACTCTCAGCCTTGCAAGACAATGGGTGTTGGTACAGTCAAATTCCAATTGGCAGGTGGGTCATGTAGACAGCTTACCGAGGTACGTCATGTTCCAGCTCGTTTAAAGGGGTTGATTTCTCTTGGGGTGCTTGAAGCTCAGGGCTACAAGTATATTGGTAAGGAAGGGTACTGCAATGTTTATTTTTGTGACAAGTTGCTTATGACACGATTAGGAATGCAAATCTGTATTTCCTTCGAGACAGTGTAGTGGAGGTGGAGTTATGATTTATGTAGTTGTTGATGAGATGTGTTTGACTCGCACACAATTATGGCACATACGATTAGGGCAAGTTGGTGAGAATTGACTAAAGACTTTAAGCAAGCGGGTCTTGCTTGGCTGTGATAAAAGGAAAAGTTGGACTTCTATGAGCATTACATCAATGGGAAGCAGTGCAGAGTTAGTTTTGGCGATACTACTCATAGCACTGCGGGGATTGTGGATTACATCCACACTGATGTTTGGGGACCCTCTAAAGTTGCATTCAAGGGGGGCTCCAAGTATTTTGTGTCTTTTATCGATGACTTCAGCTGAAGGGTATGGGTGTATACGATGAAGTATAATAAAGAAGTCACTGATATCTTCAAGAAGTGAAAAGTTGTGATTGATAAACAAACCAAAAGGGTGATCATAGTAGTGAGATCTGACAATTGTGGTAAGTATATCGATGATCCCTTGAAGTTGTTTTGGTTGGAACATGGCATTAGAAGGCACTTCATAGTGAAGTCGACACCACATCAGAACGGGGTAGCAGAGTAGATGAACTGTACCCTGTTGGAGAGAGCACGGTGCATGCTATCTAATACAGGTTTGGGCAAAATATGGTGGGTTGAAGTAGTAAACACGGCGTGATATCACATTAACTGCTCTCATTCACCAGCTATTCAGTCTCATATTCCTATGGAGGTATGGTCTGAAGAAATTCTAAATTGAAAGTATTTGGTTGTCCAGCATATTTTCATGTTACGGGGGACAAAATTGGAGTAAGGGCCAGAAAAGCTATTTTCATGGTTATCCAGCAAGACCCTTGGTTCTAAGAACTTGGGTTTGTGTACGTATGAAAAGGTGCTGCTAGCAATTGTGATGACTGTACACA
Source organism: Berberis vulgaris (assembly GCA_963556465.1). NCBI lineage: Eukaryota > Viridiplantae > Streptophyta > Magnoliopsida > Ranunculales > Berberidaceae > Berberis > Berberis vulgaris. The sequence continues at coordinate 76,079,658 of OY747136.1, read as the reverse complement.
GGTGGAAGGCTTACCTAATAGGTGCTAAGTTTATCATTTTGATTGATCATCAAAGTATTAAACACCTCTTGGACCAAAAACTTTTTTTTTTTTTTAATTGGAACCTCCAGTGGGGAGGGGCAGCTATGGGATGCTAGACCTTAATTACTTGGAAAAAATTCTGATACAAAACATCGGGGGTACATGACGACTTTACCCAAGAAGTAAAAATCCAATTGGACAAACATCATAAAAACTATAAAAATCAAAAAAACCGTCCATAAACTCACTAGCCTAGGCCAACATCCCCCAAAGTGACATAACCACTTGAGTTTTTTCTATTTTCAACTTGGCCAAATCCACAACATGCCTTGTGCAAATTGGAATAGCTATAAAACTCCAACACTTGCAACTAAAAAGAAATTGCAACTTGCATCTTGTTAAAACATTGCAAAACCATCTTCTCACAATGCCAATGTTCAGCACAAGCATCCAGCAGCAACACAAGCAGGCAACATCAACACAAGTAGGCAACACAAGCAGGCAGCACAATCCGCAACAGCGCCCAGCAGCAACACAAGCAGGCCACTGCAACACAGCCACTCAGCATCCGCACTACTACACAAGCGCCCCGCAGCCTCCAACACGCCCTGCCTTACCAGCAGTCCTAACCGCAACACAGTCCGCAGCAGCAAGACCGCAGCAACCAGCCCCCAGACCGCCCATTCCATACACTCAGCAACCTCTCCTTGCCCTGAAAAACAGGGTATACTCTGTTTTACAGCAGAGTATCCTTCCAGCTCTCGATTCCAGGGCCTATCAATGCCCATTCTTGAGGCGTCTACTCTTCCCCGTGACATATGTATGTCGTATGCCAACGGTCCAGCACTGATAATCCTGCCACTCTCCTAGGAAGATCATTCGCCGTGAAAGAGACAGTCCTATGATCTCGTTGAGCTCTATCTGCTAAAGCGTCCGCCACCGCGTTGGCTTCTCTATAAATATGGGAACAATCTAAAGTCATTTGAGCCGCCAAAAATTTGATTTCTTTCAAAATATTCTCCAAATGCCACGGTATCTTGAAATTTCCCTTAAACCATCCACAAAAAATTATCGAATCCGTCTGAACAACCACCTGTTTAAAGTCCAATGAGAGACAAAGGCGGAGGCCTTCAGCTAGAGCCAAAATTTCCGCTTTATTATTTGAGCATGCACCAAAAAATATTTGTTTTCCCCCAACACAAAAACCCCTAGAGTTTCTAATGATCACACCGCCCGCAACCATGTTCTTACGAGAGAACCCATCCACATTGAGAGCAACAAAATCTGACGGAGGGTGATGCCAGAACACAACTCTATTTAGCTTTCTCAAAACTGGAGTTTCTTGTATCCCCAAAGCCCTTAATGGAGCCTTATGCCAGCTGACTTGCTTAGGAGTTATAAAATTATTTGCTAAGTGTAGATTACGCCGAATATTCAAAATCACAAAAGCAGGATTAGAGGCAGCATTATCATAAACACATTTGCACCGCTGTTTCCATATTTCCCATAAAATGAACATGGGAGTGAGAAAGAATAACACACCTGTTTGTGTTCTCATTTTGGCTCGCCTGAACCAAATGACAAGGGTCGTGGATATTTCCGCCGGTTTTCTGATATGCACATCAAAAATCAACTCAAAATGGCGCCAAACCTGCATCGCCAATTCACCATCCAAAAACAAATGATTCAGAGATTCTCGCTGTGGCATGTTGCAACATCTACATTTAGAAGCCAGACTAAATCCACATCTGTACAGCTCCCCATCCACTGGTACCCCTTTACGGAGTAATTTCCACACCAAAACTGAAATTCTAGACGGAAGAATATCATGCCAAATCATTCGATGGAGGTCATTGACCGTCCCTTTTCGGCGTAGTATTTCATAGGCCGACTGAAGGGAAAAAATCCCATTTTGGTTCGGAACCCATATACATTCATCTTTTCCATCTTCCTCACCATATAATCTATCAGCAAAACTTCTCTTTGCTATATGTCTGATCTCCGGGATAACCAATTCAAAACTGGAAGAAATCACCTCATTTACGGAAGGCCATACACCTTGATCAACCAAATCAGCCGATCTTCTGAAGGATACTACCGTATTCCAATTTTCCTCAAAAAAAACTGATATTTTCCTGACCAATGCACCAAAGTGAATTACGCAGAATAAGGGATTTACCAAGCATGATTTCTTTGAAAAATGGCGAGGACCCTGTTTTCACCAATTGACCATTCAAGGCCACCCCATTCATCCAGTATTTGCTTCTCATGAAAGTAGCCTAACGAGAGTCCGAAGTAAGTAGTCTCCAAAGCCCTCATCACCACCAACAAATCTCTCACACCCAAACCTTCTTCATTCTGTGGGAAACAAATATTAGACCATGATACCCATTTTTTTTTCAGTCTTCCTTCACAATCCCCCCAGAAGAAATCTGCCAACAAACTATTAATCCGGGATAAAACTTTCATAGGAACGCACATGGTACTGAGAATAAAAATAGGAATAGAGCTCAGAACATGTTTAATCAGTATTAAACGACCTCCCGGGGATAACAATTTCGCCTTCCATCCCTGAATCCGCGATTGAATTTTTGCAATCAAATCTTCAAAATGAGAAATTTTAACTCTTCCTTGAAAAATTGGTCCTCCCAAATATTTCAAAGGAGCGGCTTTAAACTGGAATCCTGTATAGGTTTTGTAACCTACAATTTTCTCTGCAGCCGCCTTGTCATCCAGAATAAAAGAGCTCTTGCTTGCATTAATTTTATGTCCCGAAGACTGACAATAACGGCTCAAAAACGCCATGCATCCAAGAATAGAAGACTTTCTGCCATTTAAGAAAATGAGAGTATCATCTGCATATAGAAGGTGTGAGATCGGACTGCATGCCCTGGGAGTATAAAAATATCCAATTTTACCACTATCAAAAGCCACTTTTAGACCCCTACTCAGCACTTCAGAGGCAATAATAAATAAGAATGGAGACAGAGGATCGCCTTGCCTTAAACCCCAGGAAGATCGAAAAAACCCTTTGTATGCTCCTTGAAGCAATACTGAAAAACCACAAGAAGCGATACAGTTGGAAATGAGATGACAAAATCTACCATTAAAACCAAATTTTGTAAGCACTGCCAACAAGAAGTTCCATTCCATTCTGTCATAGGCTTTCTCCATGTCGATTTTCAAAACCACATTATCGCCGAAGACCTTCCGGTTAATATCCCTAATCAATTCCTGTGCAAGGCCAATATTCTCACCAATAAATCTTCCTTTAACAAAAGCCCCCTGCTCCGGAGAGATAAGAATCGGTAAAATATCTGCCAGTCTAGTACAAAGGATTTTACTGAAAACTTTATAGATCACATTGCATAAACTGATTGGGCGAAATTCAGAGAAGGAATTTGGATTCTCAGTTTTAGGAATTAAGGCCAAGAAATTCGCCGAGAAAGAAGCCGACATCGCCTCTCCTTCAAAAAATTGAATAGCAGCCTCCCAAATGTCCTTACTCAGAATCTCCCAGCAGGTCTGAAAAATCCAGCAGTAAAACCATCAGGACCTGGAGCACTATATTTGGGAATGGCAAAAACAGCCTGTTTCACTTCCTCCAGCGAAGGACGCTTAACCAAGAGGTCACAATGGCTGGAGCTCACCAGTTTCGGAATACAATTCAACAAATCTGCATCCACCGTACCTGAACCTTGGGAAGACAACAAGTTGGCAAAGAAATCCGTGGCATTATTAAGAATCTCACCAGGATCCGAAATAGTCCTACCGCAAGGTAAAATAATCTGGTTTATTGCCCTCCTTTTTTGTTTAGACTTGGTGGAAGCAAAAAAATACTTGGTGCAGGCATCTCCCTCCTTACACTCTTTTTCACCTGATTTTTGAATCCAATAGAGCTCCTCCTGTTTGAGAGCTAATCTATACTCAGCTTGACAGCGATTTAAATTGCAGCAAGCTTTAGTGTCCCAGTTGGCATCAACATTTAGACCATTATTATTACCATTAGCAAAACCGGCCAATAAAATAGTTTCCCATTGTTGCATTTCGTCCTCCAGAGCGCATATCCTGCTGAAGACATTCCCAAATACCAGCCGGTTCCATTGTATAAGAGCTCGACGAGTCAATTTAAGTTTGGCATCCACTCGATCAATAGGCCTGGTGAGAGCCATATCAGACAGCCAGATTTCCTTAACCAGATCAAGAAACTCCGGATGTGTAGTCCACATGTCGAAGAATCTAAAAGGTGTAAAACCAATCCTTGATTGAGATGGCATGGATGCCAGAAGAGGAGAATGATCAGAAAATGTGCGGCTGAGGTGTACAACTTTAGGATTAGTCAATCCTGTCAACCAAGCCGAATTGACAAAAATTCGGTCAAGTCTAGCCCATATGCGCTCGCTTCCTCGCCTATTATTACACCAGGTGAGACGAGGACCCGAATAGCCACAATCAATTAAGCCACATGTTTCAGTACAATCGGAGAATTGAGCCATGCTTGCCAAGGATGGTGCAACTCCCCCTACTTTTTCCCCCGAATGTAGATAAGTATTGAAGTCCCCACCAACCATCCATGGCGAATCATGATGAGCCGCAAAATCAACCATATGTTCCCATAATTCCTTTCTATCATCTATAGAGCATTTAGCATAAACAAAAGAAATTAAAAAAACTCTTGAAGAGGGATCCGTTACCTGGCAGTGAATAATCTGGTCTGACATGTCCACCACCGAGAAAACAAGAGACGTATCCCACATAATCCAAATCTTGCCACCAACACTGTCATTAGAAGCAAAACCACCAAGTTTTATTTTGTTGCCAATCTCCATGTATCTGCTAGCATCAATCATAGGCTCCGCAATCATTAGAATTCTGACATTGTGCTCCACAACCATCTTTTGTAATCTCCTTCTCGTGGCCTATTACCAACGCCACGGGCGTTCCAAAACATAAAGTTTTCAATCATCTTAAACGCAAGAGGAAGACAAACCCTTCTTAGTTTTACGACGAGTGCCCGGAGGAACCGCAGATTTAACGTTTTTCTTCCGTTCCGCATCCGAATTAGCCCCCAATTCTAAGTCCTTGATAGTTTGAGTGCCCGGCGCAATATCCGAATCCGACTCCGCCTAATCACTGTCTGTGGCACTTTCAAGTGTATTAACATTCATTTTTTTCTTCTTTTTCCGCGAAGAATGGCCCGCCTTCAACAATTTTCGCATGTCTGATGTCAAAACCCGTGCCTCCTGTTTGTGACCCTGTTCTAATCTCCCAGCGACCTCCGTTGGTGGTCGCAACGTATGAAACTCCGACAAGTACTCTGGGACTGCCTGCTGCTCTGTTTCAGCAAATAATTCCTGGATGGCAGCACTTGTTTCCTGTAAATCAACCCTTTCGAACTGTAAATCATCAGCCGATGACGACTTTTTATGAGAACCAGATCGAAGAACAAGAGTATTGAGGCCTGGAGACGCTGGAACCCCCACTGCTGGAACCCCCACCACTACCGAAACACCCACTGTTGGAGCCACCCCTACTGAGATCACCGCTGCTGAAGCTGCGACAGATGCTGTGACAGACGCTGGAACCACCTCTGCAGGCGCGGAACAAAGCCCTGGCAGAGTCACGTAAGCCCCAGAATTGTTGCTATGCGCTGGCTGAAGCAAAACACTCTGTTTCGGCTGAGACAGAGTGCCCTCTGATGCGAGAACATGCGAACCTGGCTGGGACAGAGTGACCTCTGATGCGAGCAAAGACGAACCTGGCTTGGGCAACATCGAGTGCCCAGACTGTTTTTCCAGGGAGAAAGCCATCTTTTGCATCCCAGATACAAGCTGTCCAGCCTGAGAGTCAGCAGATAAACTTGTCGTCGCATTTTGCGACGCCGCAACTTGGAACGAAATGTTGCTCTTTGAGTCCGGATTGACTACATCGTCGGGTGAAGTCGGCTTATGTTGGTAGCCAAGAACATTTTCAATCTTTGAATTTATATACCCCGCCTCTAGTAGGCACTCCGCCGTAGATTCTGGCTTGACCCCGAATGAATGTAGTGCCGATGGAGCGCCCTCCTCTTCCTCAATATTTTCCATTAATGCCTCAAATGTGTTGGACAAAACCACCTTTATCGGATCCATATTCACTTGCTTTCTGTCCACGACGCTCTCCGGAATCTCCTCTCCTTTGTTATTTTTTGTTCCACTCACACCCACTTCCGAGTTTACAATTTTTTGTGGTCTGAGCACTGGAACATATTGCTGCTTGGTATTGTTATTATCTGTCTTTGATTTGAACACCTTCTCAGTCTTACCTACTTCCGAAATGCGGCCACCGCCCTTAGTTCCGAGCTTCTTTCGACAAACACTTTCTTGATGCCCTATCAAAGAGCAATAATCACAATATTTGAAACCTGGATATTCTATCTTCTGCCAGAAACCTCTATTATTGGACCTATCAATCCAAACTCTGTTCGGTAATTTATCCGCCAAAGTCATTTCCACACACACTCGGGCAAAGCCCGGACGCGATAAACATCTAGTATGGTCATCCATTCTCAAATAATCACCAAAAGAATTGACAATTGCCTTTAAAATAGGGGGATGAAAAAAATGTAAAGGTAAGTTAGGCAACTCTACCCATAGTGGCACTGAGATTGGGTCCTCCTTCAGGCTGAATCCATCATGCCAATGGAAAGCTTTAAAACGAACACCACAAATCAAGAATGAATCCCGAGACAACACTTTTTTGGCTTCCTCCGCCGATTGAAGACGAACTAACACATGCCGTTGATTGAGTAATCCAAGCGAAAAATTGCCCAAAATTCCCCAAGTTCTGTGAATCGAATCTCGAATGTCTTCCAATGTGGGGCGGTAACTAGAGAATTTTAAGACGATCACATGTTTTTCCATAAACTCCTCCCCACGGACTTCATCCGTTGCCGTAATGCCAATTGCTGGAGCTCCCTCTTTACGAAATTTAGTGCCTTCGACCGGAGTCTCCACAACGTCGTTAACCAAAATTTTGCCCAATATTTGTGCAAAAGAGGGCTTGACCGCTCCTTCCACAGGTCCCCCATTACCTTATCTCCCCAGCATGTGGGGAGGTGTGGCGGCAGGAGGCGCCAACATCACATCCAGTTCGGTGCCAGTGTTAAATCTTCGAAAACAGGATTAGCAGAGTCGTAACAGTGTGTTACGAACCGTATCAGTGCACAAAACCTATCTCAGTACCGTATCGACGGCTGGGGAAGAGTCACTGCAACCGAAACTCGAGCACCCGTTCTGTACCACGGCCGAAACGGGAGTATAGAACGAGTTGTCTGCCTGTATTGGGTCTGTGACTGCCAGAAATCGTCCAGTATCGGCCAATATCGGCTAGAAACGGCGTGTTGCGACCAGAAAAAGCTTTGATATGCCGACAATGGGTCGCTGAGCCACCTAGGGTTGTCGCTGTGGTTGCCCTAGCCGCCACCAGTCGATGGCTAGGATGCAGACCCACAGATGATGGACGGTATAGATTAGATTTCGGCCAAAGACCGAAATACCCCTGAAATCGCCCCAAATCGCCCTCTCTAAGCCGAAATGTGATTTTTTGATGTCACTTCTTGGACCAAAAACTCACGACCATCCTTCAATAGAAATGGTTTGCTAAGCTATTGGGTTTTGACTACTCCATAAGCTACAAAAAAGGATCTGAGAACTTAGCTGCAGATGCTTTGTCCAGGGTTCCATTCAAGGAAATCTCTTGCTTGGCTATCTCTCAAGTGATTCCTCAGTGGTTACAGGAAGTAACCCATAGTTAATCTGTTGATTCTCAGGCTCAGGACCTCATCACAGCTTTCTTCAATTCCCAAATTTTCTCTTTAGAATGACATCCTTAGATATAAAAATGCAATCTACATTGGATGTTCAGGTAACCTAAGACGACAACTACTTCAAACGCTACATGCTTCTCCAATAGGTGGACATTCTGGCATTACTGCAACCTATCAAAGAGTTAAACAACATATTAATTGGCCTAACTTGCAAGCTCACATAATCGAGTTTATCACCTCTTGTGACACATGCCAAAGAAATAAGGGAGATCAATCAAGTTATGGAGGGTTGCTGCAACCTCTTCTTATCTCGGAGCATGCATGGCAACATATCAATATGGACTTCATTGAAGGCCTACCATCATCACAAGGGAAATCAGTAATTCTAGTAGTAGTTGACAGACTAAATAAGTTTAGTTATTTTATTGCCTTAGCTCAACCTTTCACTACTCAAATTGTGGCCGAAGTCTTCCTACAACAAATATACAGGTTACATGGCTTGCCAAGTTCCATTGTCTCAGACAGAAACAAGGTGTTCCTTAGCTTATTCTGGAAGCAATTATTTGCAGCTCTTGGTACCTCCATGGCCCTTAGCATAGCGTACCATCCTCAGACGGACAGACAGACAGAAAAAACCAACGCAGGCCTTGAAACTTACCTCCGTTGTCTCACAGGACACGCTCCTTCAAAGTCGTCCAAATGGCTCTACCTGGCTGAATATTGGTTTAGCACCAATTTTTATTCAAGCTTACACACTTATTCTTTTCAAGCTCTATACGAGTATACACCCCCTTTACTGGCGTTACCACCTACTGATAATCTATCCATTCCAGATGTTCACCAGTATCTCCAACAACATATTGAGATGTTGAATATCATTAAGGAACGCCTGCATAAGGCTCAAGAACGCATGAAGCAGTATGCTGACCGTCATCGCCAAGACAAAGCCTTTTCAGTGGTGATTGGGTTTTTCTTAAACTGCAACCATACCGCCAAGTTTCAGTCCAATTACAACGAAGTCTCAAACTATCGTCAAAGTACTATGGCCCTTTTCAGGTATTGGAACGTATTGGTACAGTGGCTTACCATCTTGCCCTACCAGCACAATCAAATATCCATTCGGTCTTCCACGTTTCCCAACTTGAGAGAAAGGTGGGCTCATCGTATACCCCATCTCCTACATTGCCACTGGTCGACAACCATGGCAGTTTCTTGGCCGAACCTGTTGCTATTTTAGGAAGACGTTTGATTCCAATGTAGAACAGGGCAGTTACACAGTTTCTTGAATTTGTTCCCTTAAATTGTCTATCTTCAGAAATCATGTCAACTATGCATTAGTAAAATTATTCCTTGATCCAGAAAACTAATACCGTCTTATGTTAGGTCCTTTGTTCATGCAATTTCACCATGCCAATGTTCGGGCAATAACTTGAAATTCAACTTTTATTGGAGCTATATTACTCTGGAAGTTACATCATTTACTCATTTCATGAAATCAGAGATGGCCATTGAAAAAGTGCTAAGCATTAATTTACACTGAAGTACTGGATAGATAGCATCAAGATCTTTTTTTTTTTTTTTTTTTATGATTTCATAATAATGATACTGTTTATCTGCAGCTTTTGGAGGAGCTTAATATGGGAGGTTTCAGAGGAGATACTGATGATGGTATGCTCAATGGAAACTAGCACAGTTGTTGATTAGTATTTTTTTAGGATTGATAAGATAGATATATATTATACCGTTTTTTAAATAAACAAAAAAGTTATATTATTCAAGAAGGGGGATTCTAAATGTTGAAGTGTAGGTAAATCTGAGGTGAATGTTATGGCAAGCTGCAACCCACATCCCACATGCAAGAGCAAAATTCTGTGATTCAATCAGGATTACTTGGCCAAGTGTCAGGCCCAAAAAGAATTACTAATGGATGGACAGACGAAATAAAAATAATAACAATAATGTTCAATGATAATGTGCAGATTCAAACAAATGCATAGTTGGAGAGATTTGCAGCTACTTTGTACCAAGAGATTCATCTGCTCTCTGCATGTCCATATGTGCTAGAGTTTACCCATGGCTACTTTACTTTTCCTATTGATTTTTTCTTTTCAAAAGCATAGTTTTATTGACGAGTTTTGCTTATTGAGATTGCCATATTTACTTGTTACTTCAAATGGTGCAGAACGTCTCTTGGAAAATCAATCAGATTTTTCAGATCATCATTTTTGCACCCACTATTGAAATCTTGCAAGGTTTTCTCCGACACCTTTCTCTTTATACTTGTTTTGATTATAGTTTTTCTGAAATTGAGTTTGTGAGTGGTTTGACGTATGACAATTTGGTCAAGCACAAAAGATACCCAGGGACGGATTTACGTGGGGTCAAGTGGGGGCATTTGCCCCCACTGACTTTAGAAAAAAAACTTAATTTGTCTAACTTACAATCGACGACGCCATCCCGCCCCACCCCTTCTTCTCTTCCACTATTTTCAATGACGCTGACAACTCCATTTCTCCCTTTATTCTTTTCTTTACCCTCTATTTGTTTACTGGTAAAAGTTTACTAGCTGAGTTAGTAGAGGTATAACGTATGGAATCACACGTCACGGGTTCAAACTCGGCCGGCGGCATGAGGTGAGGAGGGTTATGGGTAAAAAGAAATGTTTACTACGAGAACAACAACCGCTCTGCCTCCACTTCTCTTCTTCTCATTCTCTCTCTGTTTGATTTATTTTCCTTTTCCACCAACGCCCCAACCTCTTTTTTCTGCTTTGAAGAAGAATAATGTTTTTAAAATATTTTCTCGAGATGAATTTGTATATCAAGATCTAGTTTAGTATTTTATTCATAGGATTACTTTGGAGAAATGACCCATTAGTATTTTTGGCCCTTAACTTTATACACCAAATGAATTGACCAAATCAATAGAATTGCATGATGCCGAGTTCTCTCCTTGTTATGTATATTTGAAAGGCAAGTGTGCCGCCGTCCTCTATATATTTATCTCTTGTGCACCTACAAAGTAGATTATTAGATCAATTTTCCTCACCCATGGATTAGATGAAGTTTTGTTTAGCAATTGGTGTTTTGTATGATTATTTATGTATTGTTCAAAATTTAACAAAAATTATATTAAAGTACTTAATTATTATATTATCATTAGTTAAATATGACTCATCACTCTGCCCCCATTCAACGAAAATTCTGGCTCCGTCACTAAAAATACCATTGATTACATAAATAAATCATAATCCTTCCATGTGCTCTTTCTAAGTTATATATTGTCTGTAAGAAAATGAATCCTATTCTACTATTTATATTATATGAAAAGATATCTATTAAAACGTTTTCTCAGATCTCCTATTACTGGATGTTATTTGCTTCCTTCTTGGTTGTTTTTTTTTTTTTTAATTTTTTTGGAATTACACAAAGGTTGAGCTTGTTGGTTTGTCCTGGTTCCCCCTTAGACGTTCCTTGATGTTATTTGCTCTCACATATACATTCTCAATTCTGCAAAATTCTTGCGAGTTTTTAAGCGGCTTTAGTTGCAGTCATTTAGAAAACCATAAAAGGACGAAAAAATTTGATGCAGAAGCTTTTATTGGCAGGAAACTCAGTTTGAGAGATCATTCATTTTGAACTATTCTGTACTTGTTGAAATATGTGTCAGACAATAAGGGTGGGTGGGCATCACATCCTGCAATCCCATTCTGGTCCCGTCCGCTCCCGTCTGATTTTTTTCGAGTCCTTTTGGATTGATCAACCCCATAACAATCCCGTCCCCTCCCGATCTAAAGTGGGATGGGATCGGGATGGGAATTTTCAACTTCGCCCACCCCATCCCGTCCCATCTCGAAATTAGGTTAGTATGTTACTCTCAAATGATTATTATTGTTCAATAAACATTCATGTATTCTACCACTCGCCCTTGGTCATAACTATAATACTATATCAATTAACATATTCGTGTATTCTACTCATTAAATGACATAAAATATAAACATGTCGAATTGGGTGTTGGAACTTGGATTAGAAAAAAGTGCATTACCAACTGCAAAATCTCAACCACAGGCAATGACATATTCTAGCAAATGCTTCACTCTCACACACAGACTCTGACTCTCTCTCTTCATTTTATGAAGTTAATTAAAAATTTGCATAATTTCTTTTCACAAGTATAACTCATATTCACACACTCTTTCTATGTATGTGTATATATTTATGAACAAAAATACAAACTCAAATTCGTGTAAGTAAATGAATTCTTAATTGATTTTATGTATGACTGAAACTGCATTATTGATTAACGACAACAAATTAAACAAGTTTTAAAAAGATTAAAAACTTAGTTGAATAAACTAATTGGTGCTAAGCCATTACTATTTTTCACCGTTTAAAACCACATGAACACAATTATAGATTTTTTTTTTACTGGTAATAGTCAGACAATATTGATATTAGACACAATAACATTTTTTTTTTTTTAAATTAACCTCCAGTGGAGAGGGGCAACTATGGAATGCCAGACCTTCATTAATTATCAAAAAATGATTTACATACTCTACGAGGGTACATTACGACGTTACCCGTATAATTATCTAAGGCAAATTCCAAGCCAAAACAAAAATTGTCTTTAAACAGATGTAAGATGGAAAACATTAAAACCTGAACATAGGCGAAGTGTAAAAAACCAAAACCTGAGTTAGCGCTGCATGCCGAGACGTAGCAACACTAAATCTGTGTCGCAGCCGCGAGGTCGCAGCCACCGTCCTGACACCATCTATACCGACATTAGACCGCACCCAGCAGACACCATCTCAGCAGGCCACGGCCTTGCAGCAAGCCAAGCCTCGACATGCTACCTAGTCAGCACCCAGCTCAGCACCAGAGTGCGCGAAGCGAACGCCCAAACTGCATGAACTGAACCACGCACTGCCTGCAGTCCAGGCCACAGCACAGACCGCAGGAACCAGTGGACAATCCAGGCCAATCCCATTCGAGTCCGCAGCGTCAGCCTGCTTCAAAAACAAACCAAACAAAAGCAGGGGACACTCTGTTTTACAGCAGAGTGCCCTGCCATCACTGTGATCCTGTAATCTCCTCTGCCCATCATTGCGACGCCTAGTCTTCCCCATGACGTATATAAGCCGTATGACAACGGTCAAGCACTAATAAGCCTGCCACTCTCCTAGAAAGATCATTTGCAGCGAAAAAGACAGTCTTATGCTCTCGTTGTGCTCTAGTTGCTAAAGCATCCGCCACCGTGTTGGCTTCTCTATAAATATGAGAGCAATTTAACGTCAATTGTTCCGCCAGCTGCTTGATTTCTTTTAAAATATTCTCCAAATGTCACGGGATTTTAAAATTACCCTTAAACCACCCACAAACAATTTCCGAATCCGTCTGAACAAACACCTGCTTAAAACCCAACGAGAGACAGAGACGGAGGCCCTCAGCTAGAGCCATAATTTCCGCTTTATTATTAGAGCCTGCACCAAAAAACATTTGCTTCCCCATAACACAAAGACCCTAGAGTCTCTAATAATCACACCTCCAGCAGCCATGTTCTTACAGGAAGATCCATCCACATTAAGAGCAACAAAATCTGGCGGAGGGAGATGCCAAAAGACAATTCTACTAAGCTTTCTCAAAACTGGAATCTCTTGTATCCCCAAAGCCCATAATGGAGCCATATGCCAACTGACTCGCTTAGGAGTTATAAAATTGTTAGCTAAAAGCAAGTTGCGCCGAATATTCAGAATCACAAAAGCAGGATTAGGAACAACATTATCATATACACATTTGCACCGTTGTTTCCATATTTCCCATAAAATGAACATAGGAGTGAGAAGTGATAACACACCTGTTTGTGTGCTCATTTTGGCACGCCTGAACCAAATGACAAGGGTCGTGGAGATTTCAGCCGGTTTTCTGATATGCACATAAAAAATCAACTCAAAATGGCGCCATACCTGCATTGCCAGTTCTCCATCCAAAAACAAATGATTCAGAGATTCTCTTTTTGGCGTGGTGCAGCATCTACATCTAGAGGCCAGACTAAATCCGCATCGGTATAACTCCCCATCCACTGGTACCCCTCTATGGAGTAATTTCCACACCAAAACTGAGATTCTAGAAGGGATACTGTCATGCCAAATCAATTTATAAAGGCCATTGACTGTCCCTTTCCTCCGTAGCAAGTCATAGGCTGACTGAAGAGAAAAACACCCATTTTGGTTCGGAACCCATATACATTCATCATCTTGAAATTCCTCGCCATATAATCTATCAGCAAAAATTCTCCTTGCTAGATGTCTGATCTCTGGGTTAACCAATTCAAAATTGGTTGAAATCACCTCATTTATCGAAGGCCACACACCTTGAATAACCATAGCCGCTATCTTCTGAAGGATGCTACCGTATTCCAATTTTCCTCAAAAAAATTGATATTTCCCTTACCAACGCGCCAAAGCGAGTTGCTCAGAAAAAGGGACTTGCCAAGCATGAGTTCTTTGAAAAATGGGTAAGACCCAATTTTCACCAACTGACAATTCAAAGTCACCCCATGCACCCAGTATTTACTTCTCATGAAAATAGCCTAAAGAGAATCCAACGTAAGTAGGCGCCAAAGTGCTTTGAGGCGAAAAGCCCTCATCACCATCAACAAATCTCTCACACCCAGATCTTTTTCGTCCTGTGGAAAACAAATATTAGACCATGAGACCCATTTTTTCTTTAGTCTTCCTTCACAATCCCCCCAGAAGAAGTCTGCCAACAAACTATTGATCCGAGATAAAACTTTCATAGGAACACACATGGTACTGAGGATATAAATTGGAATCGAACTCAGAACATGTTTAATCAAAATTAAACGGTCTCCTGGGGATAGCAATTTCGCCTTCCATCCCTTATTTTCTGTCCCGAAGACTGGCAATAGCTGTTTAAAAAATCCATGCATCCCAGAATAGAGGACTTTCTGCCATTTAAGAAAATGAGAGTATCATCTGCATAAAGAAGATGTGAGATAGGGCTGCATGCCTTGGGAGTATAGAAGTAACCAATTTTACCTCGAGCAAAAGCCTCGTTGAGTTCCCTACTCAACACTTCGGAGGCAATAATAAACAAAAATGGAGACAGAGGGTCACCTTGCCTTAAACCCCTGGTAGATCTAAAAAATCCTTTGTAGACTCCTTGAAGCAACACTGAAAAGCCACAAGAGGCGATACAGTTGGAAATGATATGACAAAATCTACCATTAAAGCCAAATTTTGTAAGCACCGCCAACAAAAAATTTCATTCCATTCTGTCATAGGCTTTCCCCATGTCAATTTTCAAAACCACATTACCGCCGAAAACCTTCCGATTAATGTCCCGAATAAATTCCTGTGCAAGGCCAATATTCTCACCAATAAACCTTCTTTTAACAAATGCCCCCTGCTCCGGAGAGATAAGTACGGGTAAAAGATCTGCCAATCTAGTACAAAGGATTTTGCTGAAAATCTTATAAATCACGTTGCATAAACTAATAGGGCGAAATTCAGAAAATGAACTTGGATTCTCAGTTTTAGGTATCAAAGCCAAGAAATTAGCCGAGAAAGAAGCCGACATCGCTTCCCCCGCAAAAAATTGAATAGCGGCCTCCCAAATATCATTACTCAGAATCTCCCAACAAGACTGAAAAAATCCAGCAGCAAATCCATCCGGACCCGGGGAACTATTCTTGGGGATGTCAAAAACCGCCTTTTTCACTTCCTCCAGAGAAGGACGTTTGACCAAGATGTCACAATGGCCGAAACTCACCAGTCTCGGAATACAATTCAACAACTCTACATCCACCGTACATGAACCTTGGGAAGACAACAAATTGGCAAAGAAATCAGTGGCATTAAAAAGAATCTCACCAGGGTCCGAAATAGTCCTACCGCATGGTAAATTAATCTGAGTTATAGCCCTCCATTTTTGTTTAGACTTGGTAGAGGCGAAAAAATATTTGGTGCAGGCATCCCCCTCCTTAAACTCTTTTTCACCGAATTTTTGAATCCAGTAAAGCTCCTCCTGTTTGAGAGCTAATCTGTATTCAGCCTGACAGCGATTTAAATTGCAACAAGCATTAGTATCCCAGTTGGCATCAACATTAAAACCATTATTACTACCACTAGCAAAGCCTGCCAATAAAATAGTTTCCCACTGTTGATTTCGTCCTCTAGAGCGCGGATCCTGCTAAACACATTCCCAAATACCATCCGGTTCCACTGTATGAGAGCGCGACGGATCAATTTAAGTTTGGCATCCACTCTATCAATGGGTCTGGGGAAAGCCATATCTATCAACCAGATTTCCTTAACCAGATCAAAAAACTCCGGGTGTGTAGTCCACATGTCCAAGAATCTAAAAGGTGCAAAACCAATCCTTGGTTGAGAGGGCATGGACAGCAGAGGGGAGTGATCAGAAAATGTACGATTAAGATGTTCAACTTTAGGATTATCCAGAACTGTCAGCCAAGCCGAATTGACAAAAATCCGGTCAAGTCTAGCCCAAATGCGCTCGCGTCCTCGCCTATTATTGCACCAGGTGAGTCGAGGACCCGAATAACCACAATCAATTAAGCCACATGTTTCAGTACAATCGGAGA
Source organism: Berberis vulgaris (assembly GCA_963556465.1). Classification (NCBI taxonomy): domain Eukaryota; kingdom Viridiplantae; phylum Streptophyta; class Magnoliopsida; order Ranunculales; family Berberidaceae; genus Berberis; species Berberis vulgaris. The sequence continues at coordinate 76,063,199 of OY747136.1, read as the reverse complement.
AATGAGCCATGCTAGCCAGGGAAGGTGCAATTCCTCCAACTTTTTCCCCCGAGTGTAGATAAGTATTGAAGTCCCCACCGACCATCCAAGGGGAATCGTTTTGAGACGTAAAAGTAACCATATTGGACCATAATTTTTTTCTTTCATCCACAGAGCATTTAGCATAAACAAAAGAAATTAAAAAAACTCTTGAAGAAGAATCTGTTACCTGGCAGTGAATAATCTGGTCCGACATGTCCACCACCGAGAAAACAAGAGACGTATCCCACATAATCCAAATCTTGCCACCAACCCTATCATTAGAAACAAAACCGCCCAGTTTGACTTTGTTCCCAATCTCCATGTATCTACTAGCATCAATCATAGGCTCCGCAATCATAAGAATTCTGACATTGTGTTCCACAACCAACTTTTGTAACCTCCTTCTCGTGGCCCTATTACCAACGCCGTGAGCATTCCAAAACATAAAGTTTTCAATCATCTTAAACGCGTGAGGAAGACAAACCCTTCTTAGTCTTACGACGAGTGCCCAAAGGAACCGCAGCTTTGACGTTTTTCTTTCGCTCCGCATCAGAAAGTGCCCCCAATTCTAAGTCCTTGATAGCTTGTGTGCCCGGCCCAATGTCTGAATCCGACTCCGCCTCATCACTATCTGTGGCGCTTTCAAGTGTATTAACATTCATTTTTTTCTTCTTTTTCCGCAATGAAACGCCCACCTTCACCAATTTGCTAATGTCAGCCGGCAACGCGCGAGCATCCAACAACCCAAAGTGGACTGCCTGCTGATCTATTTCAGCACCCGCATCCTGGATCGCAGCAATTGGAACCTGTAATTCAGCCCGTATTTCCTGTGTGACAGCAGCACTAGACGACGTCGTAAGCTAACCAGTTCGAGGAGCGAGCATACAGTGGCCTGGTTCTCAGACTAGAGAAGGAGCTCCAGCTGCGGCAGACCCTGGAACCACCTCTGCTGGAGCGAAACAGGGTGCAGGCTCCCTTGTTTCGGTGTTGTTGACTGGCTGAGACAGCTCAGTCTGTGCGGACTGAGACAGCGTTTCCTCTGTTTTGTGCATTGGCAAACCTGACTGGGACATCACCGAGTGCTCGGACTGTCCCTCCAAAGAAAATTCCACCTTTTTCATCCCTGAAACAAGCTGCCCAACCTGAATTTCACTAACAGTTTGCGTCGCCTCAGCATGATTAGAAAGGGTATTCTTTGATTCCGGATTAACACCCTTGTCATTTGGAATTGGCTTTGGTTGGTGTCCAAGAACATGTTCAATCTCTGAAGTTGTATACCCCGCCTCTAGTAGGCATTCCTCCGTAGATTCTGACTTGACCCTGGTTTGAGCATGCTCTATTTTCTAACCCGCTGTTTGAAATTCCGCTGGAGCACCCTCCTCTTCTTCAGTATTCTCCATTAGTGCCGCAAATGTGTTTGACAGAACCACCTTTACTGGATCAATTGCCCCCGGCTTGTTTTCCACGACTCCCTCCGGAATTTCCTCGCCTTTGCTATTTTTTGTTCCACTCACACCCACCTCCGAGTTTGAAGATTTTTCCTTTCTAAGCACTGGAACATAATGTTGCTTGGTATTATTATTTTCTGCCTTTGATTTGACTACCTTCTCAGTCTTATCAATGTCTGAAACTCGGCCCCCGGCCTTAATGCCGAGCTTCTTGCGACAAACACTCTCCTGGTGCCCTATCAAAGAACAAAAATCACAATATTTGAAACCTGGGTATTCTAACTTCTGCCTGAAACCTCTATTATTGGCTCTATCAATCCATACTCTGTTTGGTAATTTGTCTGCCAAAGTCATCTCCACGCACACGGGGGCAAAGCCTGGGCGCGATAAACATCTAGTATGGTCGTCCATTCTCAAAAAATCACCAAAAGAATTGACAATTGCTTTTAAAATAGGGGGATGAAAAAGATGTAAAGGTAAGTTAGGCAACTCTACCCACAGTGGCACTGATATCGGGTCCTCCTTCAGACTGAAACCATCATGCCAACGGAAAGCTTTAAATCGAACGCCACGAATCAAAAAGGAATCCCGCAACAACACTTTTTTTGCTTCCTCATCCGATTGAAGACGAACTAATACATGCCGTTGATTGAGTAATCCAAGTGAAAAATCACCCATAATTCCCCAGGTTCTGTGAATCGAATCTCGAATGTCTTCCAATGTAGGGCGGTAGCTAGAGAATTTTAAGACGATCACATGTTTTCCATAAACTCCTCCCCACGGACTTCATCCGTTGCCGTAATGCCAATTGCTGGAGCGCCCTCTTTGCGGAATCTAGTGCATTCAACCGGAGTCTCCACAACGTCGGCCACCATAATTTTTCCCAAAATTTGTGCGAAAGAGGGCTTAGCCGCTCCTTCCACGGTTCCCCCATTAGCAGATTTCCCCAGCATGTGGGGAGGGATGGCGGCAGGAGGCGCTGGCATCACATCCAGATCGGTGCCATTGTCGAAAATCAAAACAGGATCAGCAGATACGAAACGGTGCAAACCTGTCTCTGAAACCGTATCGGTACACAAACCAGTCTCTGAATCGTATTGGCGGCTGTGACGAAGAGATCACTGCAACCGAAACGTGAGCACCAGATCTGTACCTCGGCCAAAATGAGAACAGAGAGCAAGTTATCTGCCTGGATCAGTTCTGTGATAGCCTGAAAACGTCCAGTAGCGGCCAGTATCGGCCAGAATCGGCGAGTCGCAATCAGAGATATGCCGGCAACGGGTGGCTGAGCCGCCTAGGGTTGTCGCAGAGGCTACCCTAGACGCCATCAGTCGATGGCTAGGATGCAATCTCACAGATGAGGGACGGTAGAGATTAGTAGCCCTTTTAAGTTAAGTTCATACAGTTCAGAAGGAAGCTCCTAAGAGTATTTTTAGTACATGCTCATCCCGTCCCATCCCAAATCCGATTGGGATAGGACGGGGTCGGGATGAGGTCTATTCTGTCCCGGTCCAGAATGAATGGGATGGGATAGGATAGGGATGAGATTCATCCCGTTCCGTGCCCACCCCTATCAGACAATCAACCATGTTAAAAGAAAGGACTATCATGTAAAAATAACAGAAAAAGAAAAATATTTTGGGCATGAGCCCATAAATCAGATGTGAATTGTGAACTTATTTACTGCCTTATTTTATTTTTTTAAGTTACTGTAAGCAGTGCTCTAAGCTTTGTGAAGTGTTTTTCTGTAGTGTCTCTATGCTACTACAGCAGTAGATCTTCTCGTTTCAATTGTATCTCTTGGCAATGACCAAGATTGATCATGTATGATGTATCTAATACTCTTTAAGGTTAAAATAATTACTTATCTGATCCAATTTTTGTGATGCAGGAGGAGATGGAAAGATCATATAATGCAAAGAAAAAGGAGTCGAAGAATTCATTGAGTTGGTAAGGTATGCCTTATACATTTTTGGTACAATATGTAGCAGGCTATAGGAGATCATTCTACATACTACACCAAATTGACACTTTTGTAACAACTCTCAAAACAGTATCACTTTTGAGATGTTACAATCCACCAAACAATTTCAAGTCAAAACTAAATTTAGTCAAAAAAATGAAAAACAGTAACACAAAAAAAATGATACAATAAGTTGGATCACCATGAATAGTATCACTTTTATAACCATACTCTTCATGGTGATACAATTATTGTATCATTTTGTTTTGTATAAATGTGTAAAATTGTTAGGTGGATTGTTACACTTCAAAAGTGATATTGTTTTGGGGGTTGTTACAAAAATGCCAATTTGGTGTAGTGACAGTATTAGGAAATACATCCTATTGTTAGGAAAATATATTCCAGTATTAGGAAATACATCCTATTGTTAGGAAAATATATTTTAGCATATTGTGTTGCAAGTTTTATGGGGTTAGGAAACTTTCCGATGGCTAGTGATTTGTTTCCTTGGTTTGGGAGGTTTCCTAGTGTATGGTGGTTTCCTATTGTATTTTGACTACAGTATTTATATTGCTGATGAATGAATGAAAGGGGACAACTTGGCCTTAATCTTGTCATGGTATCAGAGCATGGGTATGAAGGTTCCAACAGACACTGATCAAAAGAACATGGGACAAGTAAAGATGAATAGCGTCCATAATGTTGGTGAAGGCAAAAGGGGGAATGACATCAATACCATGATGGGTCTAGCCGGATTTCCTAATACTCATCTATTTGGAGAGAATGAGGTTACATCTGGTGCATCTTCAGATATCCAGCAGGCAACATCTTTGGCAAGAGCAATGGTTACAAAATATGGAATGAGCACTGAGGTTGGGCTTGTTTCGCACAATTATAATGACAATGGCAAGAGCATGAGCACTGAGACCAGGCTTCTCATTGAGGAAGAAGTGAGAAAGTTGCTCGATAGGGCGTACAATAATGCAAAAACTATCCTGACAACTCACAACAAAGAGCTTCATGCACTAGCTAATGCTCTACTCGAGCAGGAAACACTTTCAGGAAATCAAATAAAGTCTCTGGTTGCCCAAGTCAACTCTCCTAATCAGAAACCACAGCAGAAAGTTGAGTCGCAGAGCAGCTCACAGTCGGCCCCAGTACCTCCCTCAACACCTGCAGCACAATGGCAGGCTCTCATGGCTGCTTTCGGCACTCCTCACCCTTCCCCTAATCGGTTGAATGGCAAGTGGATTATTGACACTGGGTGCTCCAATCATGTTACGGGAGATTTGTCATATTTGTCGGATCTAAGAACTGTGACTCCCTGTTCTGTTGGCCTCCTGGATGGTCAGAACGTTGTTGCCTTGAAGGAAGGAATTGTCAAGTTTACTGACAAAATTATTCTTAACCATGTTCTTTATGTTCCAAAATTAAATTGTAATTTAATTTCGGCTTCACAATTGAGTGATGCTATAAATTGTGAATTCATAACTAACTCCGACTTGTGTGCTATCCAGGACCGACACGCGAGGGAGGTGATTGGAACGGGTGACAGAAGGGATGGACTATACTACTTACGGGAGGAGACAAAGGTGAAAGCAGTTTCAGTTGCTCCTTCAACTTCTTTGGAGCTATGGCATCGCAGATTGGGGCATCCTTCCGAGAAAGTGGTGAAGTTGCTTCCTTTTTTAGCAATTCTAGTGGTAACTTGAATAAAGCATGTGAAGTTTGTCATCGTGCTAAACATTATAGGGATAGTTTTCAGTTAAGTGACAATAAATCTACTTGCATTTTCGAGTTAGTCCATTGTGATTTATGGGGGCCATATGATACACCCTCGTCTTGTGGGGCTCGCTATTTTTTGACATTAGTGGATGACTTCTCCCGCGCTGTGTGGATCTATTTGTTAGTTGATAAAACAAAGGTTTTTAAAATGTTTATGTCCTTTATAGCTATGATTGATAGACAGTTTTCTCAGAAATTGAAGATTGTTCGTAGTGATAATGGTACTGAATTTAATTGCCTCAAGGATTATTTTTTGGTCAATGGAATTCTGTTTCAAACTTCTTGTGTGGGGAATCCTCAACAAAATGGCCGGGCAGAAAGGAAACATAAACACATTTTGAATGTTGCTCGGGCACTGCGATTTCAGGGTGGTCTACCGCTTTATTTTTGGGGGGAATGTGCCCTTGCCGCTGCTCATATAATCAATCAAACACCTTCTAGTATTCTTGGCAATAAAACTCCATATGAAGTCTTGTTTGGTGATCCGCCTTCCTTTGGTGAATTGCGTGTTTTTGGTTCTCTGTGCTTCGCCCATAATCAGAAGGCAATGGGTGATAAGTTTGCCAGTAGGAGTCGTAAATGTGTATTTGTGGGATATCCGTTTGGCAAGAAGGGTTGGTATTTGTTTGATTTGGACAAGCAAGATTTTTTTGTGTCCAGGAATGTCACGTTTTATGATAATGTGTTCCCATATCTTGATGTTGAGGCTACTAATTTTGCTGCTCGCAATGACATTCATGGTGATCTGCATGAAGGGGTGGCTGTGGATTTTCCGGATTTTTTAGAAAATGATGAGGAGGTGCAGCAAGTACGCCCTCCCACGCCCAGGGGTGCTCCAGACCAGCATTATAATGTAATGAGATGCGAGATTCAAGTGCGAAAATGCTAATAGTTCCCTACCATGGTTTCATTAAAATGTAGGAAGAGCGCAAGTTTAACATACAGATGCTTTTCTGTTCATGTAATTAAGTTCATATAATGAGAAGATACCATTGTCAAAGAGTTTGTCTGAATTGGCAATGTATGCCTGCTCTTGTATATTTTATGTCTTTTCACTTAATGCTCATTACATAACAATGAAACTGAGTCATCAAATTATCTGCAAAGCATCTTGTTGCAATAGAATCAATTGGGTTGGAATGGGGGTGTAAGTTTGGCTGCAATTGATTCTTGATGATGAAACCTTTGACTTCAGAAACATTTTTCATCTCCCTACAGTCCCAGAGCAAGATTATCCCAATTTGTACATTAGCAATCCAAATCTTCTCGCTCATTTTTTCAACACGTTTCCTTGATGTATTGGCATTGTGATTCATGTTCAATGTACTTTGAACATATTGGCCAAAGTCATAGGCTTGAAGATGGACCTGTTCTGTAATATCAATCATGTTATAGTAGTCTATTTATTTATGTTAATGTACATTACTATAAGGAATTGCCAAGTCAAACCTTGTATGAATATATCCAATATTTGATCCCTATGCTATATTGGTTTTCATCATGCATGACGCACGATAATCTTCCTTCCTTGCATCATGAGTAGAGCTAGCAAAAGGATTGGGTTGGCTCAACCTGGCCCCGATACAGTTTGAGCCCATTGTATATTTTCAGACCACTTGTAAATGCTGCTAAAGATTGTCATTTACACTAAGATATGTTGCAATGATGTCGTGAGCTCTCTGCTAAATGTCACGGGCTTTCTTTTTAGTGCCGCACGGGAAGTACTTGTGAAAAGAAAGCCCGTAACATAAAACACCATTTTCATACACTAAACTTAATGGTCACAAGAACATGAGATCATGTCATATGCCACGGTGTTTACAGGCAACAAGCTCAACTATATACACCAAGCGTTCTCTGTAACTGAAGAAGTCACTTAGAGTGTCTTTGGTTGCATGAAATCCAATGCCATGAAAATTCATGAGGGGACTCTTACATTTTAGGTTAAATTGATATATCACTTCACATCTACCATTTGTTTTTGTGATCAATTGTGAGAATGGAAGTTCCATGAATATGGAAATTTCACTTATTGGTCCCCTAAGGCATGTGATTCTCATATTTAAAATGGATTAAAAAGAATATCGTAGCTAATGGATTTTAAATATATATATATATATATACATTTAGCTACGGCAAAATATCGTCGCTAAGTTTTACATTATTTTTTTATTAGCGACGGCAAAACATCGTTGCTAATTGTTTTTTGAAAAAAAAAATTTAGACACAAAAGCATTTAGCTACGGCAAAAAACCGTCGCTAAGTTTTAGATTTTTTTTATTAGCGACGGCAAACAACCGCCGCTAATTGTTTTAAAAAAAATTATAAACAAAAGCATTTAGCTACGGCAAATTACCGTCACTAAGTTTTAGATTATTTTTAACAGTCGCTAATTGTTTTTTTGAAAAAAAAAATTATACACAAAATCATTTAGCTACGGCAAAATACCATCGCTAAGCTTTACATTATTTTTTTATTAGCGACGGCAAAAAATCGTCGCTAATCGTTTTTTATCAAAAAAAAAATTATACACAAAAGCATTTAGACGGAAAAAAACCGTCGCTAATATTTTTTGAAAAAAAAACCACGTCACCGATCCGCGTGAAACCTCATCTCAACCGTCAATAACACCCAAAATCTTTAGCTCAATCCAACGCACTAAACCAAACCACGTCACCGATCTGCGTGAAACTAACACAACCAATCCCCTTCAATTACCTCTCTCTATATAAATTTAAATTTTCTCTACAAACCAACTTAAACAAAAAAAATTTCTCAACTAAAAATTGTCTCTCAACCTGCAGAGAAGAAACCCACAGAGGAGAAGTCTGCCGCCTCCCTCGACACCGATCCTGGCCGCCTCTCTCCCCCCTCCCTTCTTCCGCCGCCTCCCTAGCTGCAAGAGATCTCAGATCTCGGAGATCAGATTATAGATCGAAATTGTCAAGCCCCGATTTTTGAAAAAAAACGAAAATCCTAAAATCCACGTAGGATTATCCGTTTCCCCCAAAACTCGGGACGTGAAAATTCAATAACAACAGAAACAAATAGCAGCAACAACTAAATATGATTAAATTACTGAAACAAATAAAACTCTAACCCGGAAAGGACTGGCGTGGCTAGCTTATTAGCGGAACTCCAGTAATGCAGCTCAAAATCTCTAAACCTGAAAGGCTAATCGGGTACATTCCAAAAGGAATGTACCCAAGAAGCAAAAGCTCACTTGGGTCAGCAATAAAGCTGGTGTGAGAAATCTTCATCCAAAAAGATCAATAAATCCACACGTGATAACATCAAACTAAACAAAAACAATAACCAACCACACTAACAGGTAGTTCCTCAATGAGGCAAATGTGTCATCATCCTAATAAATAAATATGCATTATTTATTACTAATAAATAAAATTTATGAGTTATCAATCCTCATAAATGCAACAACAATACAATTTATAATCATATTAGACTATTATTGAAATATTAACAAAACACATTTTTCTACCTTTAAGAATACATGTAATTCTCATTCAATGGTTGAATGAGCATTTAGTTTATTCCTGTAAGGTAAGTATGCACATACACAAAAGAAAAATCTCGCTTCTTTTCCACAATCGCACTATCCTCCTTGTGCCGAACACACCTCACCCAAGTGTGTCTCCCTTGCCATCGAAGCTACTCAAAGCATACATGACCCAAATGGGGTGCCACCTCGAGTGTCATGTCATCTCACCCGAAGTTCGATCACTGGCAAGTATTCTTCCTAAATCTACACATACAACCGAACTCACATGGAACGGTGCATCGATATGCAAGAAAGTCTGCATACCCATAATAATATCACACGTATACAAGCAAGTCTGTATAAAAAAAAATTCTTTTCTTTTCACATTTTTTTTCTTCGGAGTTGTGGAAAAGAGCATAAAAAAAATATCAACTAAAACTCAAAACTCTTTTATGGTGACACTTTGTCAACCATAAGTAAATCAACCACAGTATCCACCATTTTCTTGGGGAACAAACAATATTTCTATAAATACATTTCTATAACACATCAAGGATCAAACTCATTCAATATAAGGATACTCCTGAGCAAGACAATTTGCATATCAGTCAAATACAAGTATGTTATGGTCATTTCTTTAAATTTAATCGAGTAATACTTAGTTACTTACAAGCTTTCGTCTTAGAAGACTGCATTTTAAATTCCATCTTCATACAATTAAATCAGCATTACTTTTTTCTGTTCACTAGAACAATGTAATAAAAAGTCAACCAGTTTTCAAAAAACAATAACAGTTTATGTCGAACTAGGAGACATGTGGATCTAAAGAATAGCTCCAATAACCATTTGTTCCTAAGGATACAGAAAAGATTAATCTATCACCTAACCAAGGTCAAATTCATCTTAAACTGTACAACTTAGGACAACAATCAAAGAAGGTTGGTTGATTCTAATCCAAAATCAACAATGATTTGAAGGGCTCAACCCAAGTACGACTAAAACCCAAACTCGTCACAAAGTTGTCAATTTTATAGTTGAATCATAAATGCTTGTTTAGTAAGTTTTTTTCCCAGGGAAGAATTGTATTTAATGGGTGTTCTCTCTTTCACCTCATGTTTTACTAAAATCACCAAGTTACTAAAAAAAGACCAAGGCTAGTCATTTCAACAAGACGATAATTTTTCACAAAAACATAGCATACGGTACAAGCATATCAATCCCAAACCAAATAAAAAATAATCACAAGCAACACAAGAAAGTCATGGAGAAGGTTGAGATGAATACTGGTTAAAATTTAATTTAAAACACAAAATAGGTTGAAGCATAATCATGGGTTGCCCAATTTCCGTATTTTGAATTATTGTGGTGTTTGATTTGTTACAGTTTTTCATTCTTTTGGAGATAGACAAGTTCATCTATTTGATGCTATATAAAGTCAAAAAAAGGGTAGCAGCTTTGATGGTCATCCCAATCTCTCAATTTCGCCTACTTTGTGTACTTAGTTATAATTTAATTTCGTTTTAGGAGAAAAATAAACAAAGTCTAGCTTTTCATAAATCACAACTACTTTTTTCATGTGAAATGAAAGAGACATGGAAAAAGGGCTGGATGGGAATCATGAGTCTGCACTTATGTGCTAGATACTACATTGGCCACATATATGGATGGTTTTTAAAAGCAAATTCTGTACAGTGAAAGAGAACATCGAACATTTCAATTCAAGAAAATTCCAGATAAACAGATTACTGAAGCAGTATCCAGAACTGCCACACATAAATATTTTGCATGAGAAATACAATCAACAAAGCCAAATTAACTAAATTAATTTCAATATTAGTAAAGTAAACTTACAATTTGTTTCGGATGCGAGAGCCACAGGGTCCTCACATGAAGGGAACTGCTTTCTGGCATGTGAATGAAAGCAGCCCATTCTGTACAAAGCTTTCAAAACCTTTTCACTGTGATTATAACATCTTTAGCCTTGCAAATTAAATAAATAAATAAACCCAATTACAATCACTCTTTCAAAATGAAAACCATCAATTATTCTACCAAAGTAACAACAACATAACAAAGCTTGATTATCAAAATCATAGAAATACTAATACTTAAAAGAGGTTTATTAAACCCTTTTTCTCAACAACAAAAAAAATCATACCCAATTCATCAGAATCCAAATCCAACACTGACATGTTAAGAAAAAGAAAAAAAAAATTGTATGTATTCATAAAAATCAAGCAAATAAGAAATAATTACCAGAGAAAGAGAAGAAGGAAGGAAGGAATGTATGTATGTATGCTAGCCGAATTTCAAACCACACCACACCCCAGGGAATAGAGAGGGAATGAAGAGAAAGAACGAAGAGAGGTTTCAGGTTTGTTTGGTTGGTTGAGAGAGAGTAGAATAGAAGGTGAGGTCAAATGACAACAAGAACACAAGAGACGTGACCAAGGAAACGATGATGAGAAAGAGATCTGACCAAACAAAAACAAACACAAATTCGATCGAAACACATAGTGAATGAGATTGATTGATTGATAGATAGAGAGAGGTACAGAAGAGATGAACAAAGCAAAAAAAAATGAGAGAGGCCTAGAAAAGAATGATATGGAGTTTCCGCGTCTTGATCTGACGGCAGAAAAGCGGTCTGATGGAAAACCAAATCCCCTTTAACACTTTCCGCGTGTCTATTTTTATACTTGCGGATGAAGAAAAAGAAAGAAGCAATATTCAAAGTGATACTTGGATTCCTTGATTTCTAAGTTGGATTTTTTATGTTTACATCAATAGTGACATGTATAATATAACAACATTATCAACTCGAAAAGAAGAAAGTATTAATTATTTGAAATAAAGTTTATGAGTTTTTTTTCTTTTCTTTTTTGGCTTGTCATTAAGCATTGTGATAATCAATTTGTTCAATTAAAAGAATAATTTTTATAATAAAAACATCACTTATGGAAACTCCTTGCTAAATGACTAGAGTCAGCCTTTTAAAAATAAAACAATTACTCATGTGAGAAGAAGAATTTATGATCAAGCGCATTCATTCTAACAATCAAAAGATGATCTAGTGTAGTCGTTTCGATGAGAAGAATTTGACCAAGGTTAATCATTTCGACAAGAAGAAGAAGATGGCTATTTCAGAAAAAAAACATACCATATGATACAAACACTTTCCATCCTCGGATCAGAAAAGGTGGAGTGTAGTTATGAGTTTACCCACATTGGTTTTTCTTTATTTTTTATTTCGAGGTCTGCGTTTGTTAGGAGTTTTTTTTTTTAGTTATTTGACTATTTTATAAATTTTTTTAAAACACACACAAATTCTAAAAATGTCAACATATGTTATGTTCAATATATAAAAATACTAATTTCAAAATGAACCAAACTTAAAATATAAATTTGTGCATTTTAAGATAAGGCCACAAACGTTTTCATATTGTATCGATAAGTTTAGATAATTTTGTTTTCTAAATGTAGGTATTGCAAAACCCTAAAATTAAATACAACTGATATTTTTGTAGGATGAAATCAAAGTTTAAAAATAATTTCAATCTTGGGAATCACCTCTCAAAAGTCAAAACTATACTTAATAAATATGTCATGTTCAACAAAGCATATTGTCGTAGAGCAACAATTGGCTTTCCTCATTAAAAGGGTCATGGGTTACCTCCCATCACTTTAAGTTTTAGAATAATAAAACTTTGCCATGTAGCAAAATAAGAGTATATTTTGAAGGAGAAGTTCTACATGGCGAGGAAATGAGCGAGAGGAAGGAGGTGGCGGGATGGGGACCGTCCACCTCCCTCGGGATGCGTGCGCCAAAAAGATGGCACACATCCCGAGGGAAGTGGCGGGATGGGGACCGTCCCGCCACCTCCCTCCCCTCGCTCATTTCCTCGCCCACTTCCTCGACATTTAGAATTTCTGATTTTGAAGCCTAGGAAGCATTGGAAGTACCTAAATTTTCCTAAAATGAGAGTTTGTAATAGAAATACTTTCATCTAAGTAGCTTTGGCACCTTATTGATAGACTGAATGAACTCTGGCCTAGATTCATCAAATATATTTAAAACTATATAGAGCGATATTTTTAAATTGTATCGAGCGAAATTTTAAAACTGTATCTAGCGATATTTGCTATATTGTCAATTAATGAGTTCAAGAAGGTTGTTTATGAGTAGAAGATGGAAGTAATCCGCACACCGCACCACCAACAATAATGGAGGACGAGACTTCTTTTTGGAGACTCGGCGACCCTTATTGACCTCATCCAGAATGACAATTCTCAGCAACTTTGTCTTATGCAATGGGTCTGGCGCTTACTTATTTGTAATATTAAGTGTTTGCTCCTTTTGCTTCCTTGTTGGCAATGTAAATATATATTTAGAGACCTTAATAGTAAGGCTCATCATCACTTGGCATCAGTTGCCGAGATACTTGATTGTAATAGCTCGAAGTAATTTATATATTGCCTAAGACTTTTACCAAATTTTTTTTTTTTTGTGTTTTGCATCCTCCTACTAGCTTGCACACATACCCTTATGGTTACTACTATAACATGCGCTAATAGATTAATAAACTAAAAATATTACTTTATTAACTTGGTAGTACATTTCGTCCTAATAATTTGACACAATGAATTCTTATAAAAAGTTAAGTTTGCTTCAGACATGAGTTTCACAAAAACTCTAAATTTGTCCAGAATGGTTCAAGAGCAAAAATGAAATATTGAGATTTGAGTGTTGCAACGAAACGGTGGTATGTTGAGTGAGTGGTACAGAGAAGAAATTGGTAGGGTGGAAATAGTGAAAGGGGGTCCAAGGGGAATAAATGATAGGCGTGGGGTGGGAATTGGAATTGCAATTGCATTGTTGAAATGTATGCCTCTTCTGCTTCTCCCTGTTCCCGTTTCCAGTCCCATTCCCACCACCACCACCACCACCACCACCACCATCATCATCATCATCATCATCGCCGCCTTGCTTACTCTCCTTCCTCTTCCTCTAAGACCAACAACACCACCTTAATAATAAGAAGAAGAAGGCCACCTTCACTTTCACCTTCACCTTCACCTTCACCTTCCTGTAATTATAGTAATAATGGCTTCTTCCCCTCCTCTAACTCTAAGAAGCCCTTGATTTCTCCCTCCCCCCCTAAAGTACTCTTCGTTTCCAACTCAACATCATCGTCTTCAGACTCCAGTGGTCTTCCTTCTATTGATGATGGTGACGAATATGAGCATTTGGAATCTGGAATTTCCTCGGGGATATCGGTGGATGAAGATGGCGACGAGAGTGGAGGAGGAGGAGGAGGATTTGAGATTCAAGTTGAGAAGTTGGAGAAGAGTACAAGGAGAATCCGCGCTCAAGTAGGCATCAATGCGAATCTCGAGACTGTCTGGAATTTGCTCACTGACTATGAGCACTTGCCTGATTTCATTCCTGGTTTAGCAGTCTCTAAGTTGTTGGACAAAACACACAACTACGCTAAACTTTACCAGGTAATCTAATTTCTTGCCTTTATTTCTAAATCTCCTCACTTGAAAAACGTCAAGTGGCTGCAATATTGTGGAAATCCAATAATTAGCAGTACCAAATAAAAAGCAATAGTTTCCCCAAAGAGAGGGAATCAAAATAATTGGAATTTCCTTTAGACATTGATGAACTAAGATTGCATTGTTTGGCGCTTAAAAATGTAATAACAAAAAAATTTCAATAATTTGTTTGATTGCGTTTTCAGTTACTTAGCAACATTTCTATTCCATTGAAAGTGGATCCAATCTGGATCTACTGATATAATGTAATTTAGATCCCTTGATAGTTGTATCTATGATGCCTTAGCTGGAGTTGATTATGAGCTGATGTTTTGGAAAGATAAAGAATAGGGGAAAAAGTTGCTTTCCAAAACCCATTACAATCTTAGAAAGACAGACCATTCTTATGTTATTTCTAAATTGTAGATCACCTTCCTCTCACCTCCTATCACATTGATTTTTTTTTTTCTTAGCAAGGTGGATCTTAATTGGTGGATCCCAATCATTGTGTATTTCAGATCTTGAAAATTTGTGGATGTGAATTGAATGTTATGCTAATAAAGCAGACTATACTGTTATAGCGGCCAGAACAAACATATATTTGATGTTTCGAAATCATTGTCTTCAAACCTTAGTTGGAAAGCACTCTATTCTGTTTACTTTGTCAGATTTCTCCCAGTTTGAATTATTCATTTATTTCTCTTGTTGCTTGCTTTAAACAGGTTGGAGAACAGAATTTGGCATTTGGACTGAAATTTAATGCCAAGGGAATAGTTGATTGTTATGAGAAAGATCTTGAGGGTACTCCATTTGGTCATAGGCATGATATTGATTTCAAGATGAGTGAAGGGAACTTTCAAATCTTTGAAGGCAAATGGTCAATAGAAGAGGTAAGAAATTTTCCTATTCAATTTCTATTATTCAAACCATTTTCACCAATTTCACTATTTAATTTGGAACGCATTATTCAGTGTCTGCACTGAGAGCCACTGGATTCATGCTTTGTACATGCATTATCATATTAAATTCATTGCGAACTGCGTGTCTAACCGCCAAGAGGTCTTGTGCACAAATACTTTTAAGGATATTCTTTTGGCTAGGCAACTGTAGCATGAGAAAAAAAAAAAATAGGTGTTAAAAAATGCATGATATTGCACATTTTCTTGTTATGTGAAAGATTTTGTTAGAAGTCACTAATGTCCTGTAACTGTTTGAATGGATGGAGCAGAAAAACAATGAGAATCAGGAAGGAAGTCAATCCTTTGAGCAAGAGTTCCAAACAACTCTTTTTTATGTTGTCGATGTGAAGCCAAAGCTATGGTTACCTATCCGCCTTGTGGAGGGAAGGCTTTGCAGGGAGATCAAAGTGAACCTTTTATGTATTCGAGAACAGGCGCAGAAAGAATTTTACAACAAACTTTCTAGTTGCTAATTCTGTTGACAAGTTTTGTTTCTCACATGTAAGTTCTGTTAAACTATTTAACTGCTGCTTAGCAAATGGTGAAATTTAGAGTGTCGATGGGCACTCTGCAGGGCTTGCATCTCACAAGGCGTCAATATGCATATACTTGAGAAAGGAATGAAGGAATTAGTTCATTATATGTGGGTTTTATGTTGATTGTCATTTCAACCAACCTTTAATTAGTCATACCTAGCTCACACTTCAATTCTGTGAGATCCTCTGTATCTTTGATGGCATTGTTCATTACAGTTATTCACACAAAATAAATATTGACTTTTTGGGAAATTTAATGTGGCAGTGGCATATAGATTCTTTGCACAAGTAAATTAACAAAACACTGGTGGTGTTGTAAGCTCACCTAGTTTAATCAATACTCAAATCTCTAAACGAATCTGGAAAGCAAAAATACTTGAAAAAACATAGATATTTGCTTGGAAGTGGCTTCAAGGGATCCGAAGGAATCTTAGGGAAGAAAAGGGACACAGATATTTTCTTTCTTATCTCTATGATATTTACTGGAAAAGATGATTCCAGTAAAAATTCTATGGTGTCTCTTTGGGGTTTTTATACACTTCAACATTCTGTGAATGGTATTTGTGGTTGTGTTTTAAAGAGAATGGGTAAAAAGTGTAGCAACAAGGACCAGAGGAAGCAGATTAATCCAAAAATAGCCCCTTCATATATTAACCTGGATTAGGAATCATTTGCAGTGGATTTATTGCCTCGTAATCATATCCTCACTACTGCATGGCACGGTTCTGACAAAAAAAACTATGTTGTTTCTTATGCAGAAAATGCGAACGTCATCTTCAGAGCCAACCTCTTCCAGTTTACTAAAGCAGCAATAAATACTCATCGGTTGCAGAATCAGAGGATTAGCAACTATTTTGGAGCAGTTCGTATGTAACATTAATTGATTTGTTTATAAATTACCAAAATGAAATTGATTTGTTCAGATTGTTCATCAATTAGTAACGTCGCGGTGTATGGTTGTAATGCCCCGCACCATGCTTTACAAAAGTCGGATAACTCATAAGTTATGGCGTGGTGATGAACTCGTGAACATTGCATACAATACAATATATGCAATAGGATATTGTATTGTTAATGTTGCGCCTCGCGGAAGCATAAATAATGGGGAACACAATTTATAGTTACAATAGAAGTAATAAATCAAAAGTATAATCAAGGTAATGTAAAGTAAATGAAAATAAAGTAATTCACGTACCACACAAACGATTAATGTGGTTTGGGAAGTTTGCCTACGTCCACGGGGCAAAGAGAATATGTTCACTATTTTGAGATAGAAGGATACAAGTAGATAAAGTTTATTACACAACATCAATGACGTTAAATATACATATGTCTAAATGACACTACACATATGCAAGGGTGCATATTTATCTCTCTCCTCGCTTCACACACACACACACACAAGGGAAGAATGGATATCTCAAAAAAGGGATCATTTTATAGCAAATGGTGGCGGTGAGGGAGTGGTGGTGAAAACTCTTCCACTACCTTCTTCTCCATTCCAATCTCTTCCACCACCTACTTTCCGCTTCCCCTTTCTTCTTGTTTATTCCACAAGCTTATTCATCCTTCCATCATCTTCGATTGCCTTCTTCAAAGGCTAGCTCATTACAAATTGAGGAGGTGGTGTATGTTTTTCAACAATTCTCTATCTAGTGAAGATTTTACAAATCTGAGCCGATACTAACAAACACGAACAAACAGATGCAACCTCTTCAAAACACAAACTTCAACTATTCAAATTTGACATACACCCGTAGGTGTCATACACAGAACGTGTTCAAACTAACAACCAACTCCACCTTGGCTACGAGGAAGTTTTGAATCAAAACTTTTAGAAACACAATGTTCACAAACATCCATATTGCATATCTTTATATCTTCTACTAAATTTTTTTTCAACAACTCGTGCAAAATTTTCTCACATTTACTATCCGCACACAAATGCTAAACCCTCGAGTTATCCAAACATATATATTTTTAGAGCTATTAGTAACTCCACCACAAGTAACATTCACTGGGCCATCAACAACATAAGTTGTTCCACCAAATTCAACTTTCTAATACCAATAATTGTACTCCACTCCAAAAAGTACAAGTTATCCTTTCGAACAACTTTCATCAACAAAAGTGCACCAAAAACAATCTTTAGAGCTTTACATTCACCATAACATTGTAAACTTTGTACTCTAAAACACTAACGGATATGAGATTTTCTTCAAACTGGATACACACCGAACATCATTCAAAACCCGAACAAGTCCATTATATAACTTCAACTTGTTTTACCTATCCCTGCAATTTTACATTTATCATTGTTGTTCATACAGACAACTCGACTATCTATCTTTGAACCAGTCCTTCTGAGGACACATGATAAATAGAACTCGAATCAAGATGCCATTCGTCAGAATGACTCACAAATGTTGAACTTGCAACAGAGAATCTTTCCTCTATTAGGCACGACCAATACTTCAGATATCGCATCCCTATGGACCTTGAAATCCATCATCGTCATTATCTTGACACTACAAAAAAAAACTTTAATAGCTACGGAAACTAGCGACGGTTTTTTGATACCGTCGCTAATTATAAGATTTGCGATAGCAAAAAACCGTCGCTAATGCTTTTGACACTGTTTCAACCTATAATTATAAAAATCCGTCGCTAATTTTTTTTTTCTATCGTAGCTAATGGATTTATTTTAAAAAATATATAAAAAAAACATTTAGCGACTGCACTTTTGTCGTCGCTAAGCTTTACAAATAAAAATATATATATAAAAATTACATTTAGTGACGGCACAAGTGTCGTCGCAAAGCTTTAAAAATAAAAATTCATTAGCTACGGTAGAATACTGTAGCTAATGGATTTTTTAAAAAAAAATATATATATATATAAATTACATTTAGCTACGGCAAAATACCATCGCTAAGTTTTACATTATTTTTTTATTAGCGATGGCAAAACACCGTCGCTAATTGTTTTTTGAAAAAAAAATTATACACAAAAGCATTTAGCTACGGCAAAAAATCGTCGCTAAGTTTTAGATTTTTTTTATTAGCGACGGCAAACAACCGTCGCTAATTGTTTTAAAAAAAATTATAAACAAAAGCATTTAGCTACGGCAAATTACCGTCGCTAAGTTTTAGATTATTTTTTTATTAGCGACGGCAAAAAATCGTCGCTAATTGTTTTTTTGAAAAAAAAAAATTATACACAAAAGCATTTAGCTACGGCAAAATACCGTCGCTAAGTTTTACATTATTTTTTTATTAGCGACGGCAAAAAACCGTGGCTAATTGTTTTTTATCAAAAAAAAATTATACACAAAAGCATTTAGCTACGGCAAAAAACCGTCGCTAATATTTTTTGAAAAAAAAAACCACGTCACCGATCTGAGTGAAACCTCATCTCAATCGTCAATAACACCCAAAAACTTTAGCTCAATCCAACGCACTAAACCAAACCACGTCACCGATCCACGTGAAACTAACACAACCAATCCCCTTCAATTACCTCTCTCTATATAAATTTAAATTTTCTCTATAAACCAACTTAAACAAAAAATTTCTCTCAACTAAAAATTTTCTCTCAACCTGCCGAGAAGAAACCCACAGAGGAGAAGTCCGCCACCTCCCTCGACACCGATCCTGGCCGCCTCTCTCTCCCCTCCCTTCCTCCGCCGCCTCCCTCTCCGCCTCCCTAGCTGCAAGAGATCTCAGATATTCTATAGATCGAATTTTTTTTTTTTTGTGGTTTTTTTTATCATTTTTGTATGGATTTTTTATAATTTTTGTATGATATTCTAGAGATTATGTGTAATTTTTGCTATAATTTTGATCAATTAAGTTTAGTTCTGGTAGTTGATATTAATTTTCAGAATGGACAATCATTAATAGCTAATTTCATTATAAAAAATGAATTATCATTTGTAATTTGTAAATTTCATTTGTCAAT
Organism: Berberis vulgaris; assembly: GCA_963556465.1. Classification (NCBI taxonomy): domain Eukaryota; kingdom Viridiplantae; phylum Streptophyta; class Magnoliopsida; order Ranunculales; family Berberidaceae; genus Berberis; species Berberis vulgaris. The sequence continues at coordinate 76,043,490 of OY747136.1, read as the reverse complement.
ATGATTTGCAACAAAGCTGTCCCTAAATAGCCACGGCAAATACCGTGACTGTTTTGTCAATTAGATTTGCAATTTAGCGACGGCAAAAAACCGTGGTTATTTCGCCACAGCAAAAATCCGTCGCTATTTAGCAACGGCAAAAACCATCGCTATTTTTCAATTTGCGACAGTCTTAGTCAAAATTTTCAACAGCTTTAGCAACAAAATTTTTGGAGTTAGCGACGGTTTTTAGCCGTTGCGAATTAGATACGGGATAGTTTACCGTTGCTGATTCAAATAGCGACGATTAAAATAGCCACGACATTGCGACGGTTGTTGTGCCGTTGCTAATTCATTTTATTAACGGAGTTTTTGACAATTAGCAACAGTTTTTAGCCGTTGTTGAATTGTCTTTTTTTTGTAGTGTGACTTGTGACCTTCCTCTATTATTAACGCATCCCTGTGGACCTTGAGATCCATCATCTTGAATGTAGAAAAACTAGATTTTTAACAAGATCTCATAACTATCTCAAAAATAACACATGCGTTTGACAAGATTTGAACACTGAACTTGTGGTCCATCTGCAACAACTCTATCAATTTGTTGGTAACCCATTTCCTATTGTTAAGTGTTGTTGACTTAAGAAAGAATAGTGAAACATTCAATTGCAACATGATAATATATATATATAATCACCATCTCCTGAGCTGACCGCCCTTCCCCTACTAGATTGCTCAAACAAATCACCATCACCTCTGATCTGATCTACTTTGGTTGAACAACCCCCACCCAACCCAAAATTTGATGAAAGAAATGGCAAAGAAGGGTGAAAATTCTTGGAGAAAATTAATTAAGAAGGGTTCAAATATTTCTAGTCTATAGTTCTAGATGGTGAAGACAAATTAAGTTAATTTGACTTGATCCACACCACACGGAGCTGAGCTGCCATGCGACCAAGACAACAATGGAAGGATCATGACCATCATGCTCCATACTAACGAACAAGTTTCAAGTTTCAAGTTTCAAGCATATGCAACATCGTAGATGGATATTATAGAAGATAAAAAAGGAGTTTGGTGGTAACTGTGTGTGGGGTTAGGTTCTTGGAGGAGGATAAAGTCATCCACGCTAGTTTTACTCTTGACTTTACGAATCTGCTGGCTTCCTCACCCTCCCTTCCCTCTGCCAATCCTAATCCATCTCTTCTTTTATTTGGTAATTTGTTTCATAATTCTACCAATTCAAACAAACAATTCACAACTTATTCTAATTTCCCAATTAAGGCACGCACACACATTTAAACTGAATACTAAATAAAGCATATGCGGCTTTCAACTTTCAAGACAACCATCTGGATGCTAAAGGGTGTGATGGAATTGGAAGGCGACCCCATCCCCAGCAAAGATGCGATTTGTATGCTTTAAGATTGCAACAATTACAAACTTTTTGTGTTGTGGGGCTGGAGGGAAGAAAAAGGAAGGCAGCATGTTTTGCACATCAACTACCTAATACTCCCATCATTTTCCACCTTGTTTGTTAGTCTTCTCTTTTCCATTTGGATTAGTTTATCTCGTCTTATTTTCTCCTCTCCATTTCAAAGAATTAAAAAGCAAGCAAGCCACCAAACGACCATGTCTTTCTACTTACTACGACCATGTCTTTCTACTTACTTCCTCATCTCTCATCTATAAATACCAACCTTTTTCTCTCTCTCTCTCCCCACTCAATTCCAATATTTCCTTCAACTCAGCAAGAAAGAGAAACTATGTCGGCTGGTAAGGCCCTCTTGTTAGTCCTGTTTGTGATGGTAGCTTATGCCACCCTTACCTTTGCTGCAGATCCTGACATGCTCCAAGACGTCTGTGTTGCTGATAAGAATTCAGGTAATCGACTGCTCTACCTCATTTTTTTTATTATCCATCTAAAAATTGTCAATTTTGTTTAGAGATGGATCATATGGAAGAAGTTATTGTTTGCTTGTGGTATTTAATGTGTAATTATTTATATACATATATAGGTATAACTGTGAACGGATTCACCTGTAAACCAGTTGCGAAGGCAATGGCAGCAGATTTCTTTTTCGATGGTATAGCCAAACCAGCAGCAACCAACAACATAATGGGGTCACAAGTGACTCCAGCTAATGTTGAGCAAATCCCTGGACTCAACACTCTGGGCGTGTCCATGGCTCGTATTGATTATGCACCTGGTGGCCTTAACCCACCACACACCCACCCTCGTGCCACCGAGATGGTGTTTGTGCTCGAAGGCACTTTGGATGTGGGATTCATCACCACTGCCAATGTCCTCATTTCAAAGACCATAAACAAGGGTGAGAACTTTGTGTTCCCAAGAGGTTTAGTTCACTTCCAGAAGAACAACGGTCATGTCCCAGCTGCAGTCATAGCTGGATTCAACAGTCAGTTGGCTGGTACTCAAGCCATAGCTGCAACTCTCTTTGCTTCAACTCCACCTGTTCCCGACAATGTCTTGACTAAGGCTTTCCAGATTGATTACAAATTAGTTCAGCAAATCAAGTCCAGACTTGCACCCAACAACTAATTACCCTTCACCAACACCAACACCAACACCAACACCAACACCAACACCAACCAATATGATTGTTCAATAACTTTCTTTGTGATGAAGGAGGAGGATGTGGCCTATATGCGATGGATTTTTATTGTGTTTTATGTTATAATTAAAATTTAGAATAACAGCTGAGCCTTTGCGCTTTGTTTGTGATGATAATAACTTTCTACTCTCTTCATTTTTTTAACTTTACTTTAATTGTGACCTTGACAGTTGACACCCCACCCAACATGATTGTTTTTTTTTTTTTTTTTTTTTAATTGAACCTCTAGTGGGGAGGGGCAACTATGGGATGCCAGACCTTTATTACTTATCAAAAAATTGATTTACAAACTAAACGGGGGTACTTTACGACTTTACCCGTAAAAAATCCAAGTCTTGGAAAGGAACCGAATATGGTATCCATTCCAAAATCTACAAAAACCGAATATGGTATCCATTACAAACTAACATGATTGTTCAATTATGCTCACTTTAAGAGATGATTATTTATGTGAACATCAAACATCATGGGATGATTATTTGGTGAGTGATTATGCTCACTTTAAGAGAAAATCTAATTTAACTATGATGATATGTGATAGTAGATAACAAGAAAGTGGGACTATGATAAAATTGTCTCTTATAACCTAGGTTATGATTTCATCCCTAACACTAGAACATATGAACGCCGACTTTTGACAAGGATGGCAACATACTAATTTTGATCTGGAGATATTGACTATAAAAATTATATATATATATATATATATGTGTGTGTGTTGGGGATTGGATAAAGGTTGGAGAAGATCGAAGCTAACAATGGACTCTATAGATGTTTTCCTTGCACTAAAATGAAACCAAACAATCTAAGTTGGAGACCTATTAGTTTTAGGATAAGTCGCTATGGGTGCCAACTATTGTTAGTCTAACATTTGTTTAGGACGGAAAGTGTCAATGGAACCCTTTATTTTTCTTAATGTGTTTGTCTAGCACATACGTGCTCATCGATTCATGTGGTTAGGGGTTAGTTTTGTTTGATGGGTGTGGGTAGACGTTGGGGTTATAGTGTTCAGCTTTGGGTGTGAATTAGACCATAGCTAAGACACTTTCTTTAGAGTGTTTTGTTGAGTTCAAAGACCTTTGCGAGTGTTCCTTGTATCTTTCGGATGTTTAGGCAATTTTGAATTTTGAACGAGTTGTGGAACCCGCATTGGGGCAACCGACTCGAATGGAACCTAATAGGTTAGAAACCCATGTTTTATTAGTTTTAGAACCTCGGGGAATGTTTGTGACATTATTACACATGTGGGTGCATATAGTCAATAAAGGACCCCGGATTTCAGTCTAGAAGGGGCGAAATTGTAAGGGATTGTTGGTTGTTAACATGAGTTATCTAGGGCAAAGCTAGAAAATTTTGTACTCCGAACCAAGGATTGTGATTTCGTGAAATATTTATTTTTTGTAGGTCTCAAAATTTAAAGCGTCTATAAAGGAAAATATGTTATTTCGTTTTTTTTTTATTTCTACATTTTCGTGTAAAACCCAAAAAATTATGAAGCAAATTACATTTTTCGATCAAAATGTTTCATCATTTTTCTTTGAAGCAAATTGCATTTATAGGAATACTTAAGTATTTAGGCTTTATTTTATGTATTTATTAGGTAATTTACTTATATCTTACTTGTCCATATATATATATATATATATATATATATATATATATATATATATATATATATATATATATATATATATATATATATATATATATATACAGCGAAATACTTCTTAAAATCAGGAGACCGAAATTACATTAAAAATCAAAATCACAATCTTTGCTCCGGAGTGATAATTTGACAACAAATTTCTACAAACATCTACTGTAAATACTAAAATCAAAAATATAATTCTAATATATAAAATACATGATTAAATTTGTAAAATAATTAAGATAAATATGTAAGTTTAATCTGAAAAAAAAATTAATGTGCAAATATAATAGATCCTAATTACAAGTTTATAAAAAAAATGGGGTGGGGGGTTTTGCGAGCCAATCCAACCCCCAAATTTTATATGAGTTGAATAATGATATATATTTTCATTGAGTTCTATAGTTTATTATCTTAGATTTTAATTACAGGTTTTTTTTATGACATTGTTTTTTGTTTGAGTTTCATGCTACTTGTGAAAAAACAAGTCTTTATTAAACTATAATTTTTTTCTTTTTAGTGTATTCATATAATTGCATATAAGAATTGACTTGGGTAGTTGGGTCATTAGTAAATAAGTTTTAAAGACCAACCACTGTACCAAAGAGTTGATATATCATTTACTTAATAAAGTTGTAAAAATGCTACTACATATATTTTTAATTTGAAAAATTGAGGGGGGGGGGGGGGGGGGTCTTTGTGGGTTTGCCCCTGTATATAGTAGTGTTTTCGATGCGTTTCGCTTTATAATTGGTGAAAAATCGCCATTTAATCCTATAAATTTAAATTGGCCCGAACCCACTTTTATTTTTCATTTCCTCATATTCTTCACCCGTATGAGAAAAAGAGCGATAGAGTTGAAGTTTTGTTTGTGTGGGTTTTATGGTGTACAAAGTGAACCAAACCAATTCGGAAGAGTTATTAATGAAGATCACAAAGGGAAGCTTATATTCAACTCGGGTTTTGATTTGGAGGGTTTGGAAAGCTACATTTATGATGATAAGTTGGGCGAGATATTATTTAATTTATATATGTTGTATGGTACAATATAAAGTTTATGTGTTCTATTATAACATCTTAATTTCAAAGTGTTGATATAGGAGTATCTTCCTTTAGGAGCTTAGTGGATAATTAAGAAAAGATTTATATTTGTATGAGGTTTCCTTGATTAATTAGAATAAGAAAAGTTTTCTTATTTGGCAAAAGTTTCTTGTTGGTAAGTTTCCTATTTGAATTAGATTTCCTTGTTAAATTAAGAATGTCATATACATCGATTGCTCAACTACGGTGTAGCACCCCGCAATTTTGTACTTACTGAATTTTTTTTTTATATTTTTGTGTGATTGTCTTCATTAAGTTATGGGCATACGTATGAGCTATTTGTTTGTCCATGTGATGTGTAGTTTGTTTATTTAAGAATTAATTTCCTACTTACCTTCCTCTACCGAATCTCGGGACGAGATTCTTTTGAGTTTTATATATTGTAATACCCGCCTAATTAAATAAATATAAAAATTTCTTATTTATTAATTGGGGCATATATTGTAATCTCATTTATTGGGAAAAAGATTTGTTTTTGTTTGCCATGGCTAAATTGAATAAGGTGTGTGTGTGTTTAGCCAAAATTTTGTAAACCCTAATGTTGATGGGTTGCTACTAAATTGTATTTGGGCTTTCATAAACTAATGATTAGGGTTTTATTTTGTGAAGATTAAAGGGCGGACTGCCTTTAGAATTTTAGTGGGGGGAATAGCCACCCACCATATAAAAAAAAACAAAAAACAAAAAACAAAAAACAAAAAACAAAAAACAAAAAACAAAAAACAAAAAACAAAAAACAAAAAACAAAAAACAAAAAACAAAAAACAAAAAACAAAAAACAAAAAACAAAAAACAAAAAACAAAAAACAAAACCATTTTTCCTTCCTCCTTTTCTTTTCTCCTTTTCCTTCTTTTTTTGTGCAACAGGAAGAGTTCCTCTTACCCTTTTTGGCGGCGACGAAGGCGAGAGAGATCGTGAGGGTCACTATGTAGCAAGAGGGGGCGATGCGAGGTCGAAGTCGAAGCCGCATCTGTGTATCGTTGTTCCAGTGCCCGAGCATTATTCACAGTGTCTGGTTGCTCATGCTCTTTGAGAGAAGCATTCAAATTGGGTGCTTGAACAGGGGAATAGATCTTGGTGGAGCAATGGAAGAAGTGGTAGTGCGTGGTGGAGGCGTTGTTGTCTGAATGGTGGTGGTGGTGTTATTGTCTAGAGATGGTGGAGAAGAGTGGCGCTGATAGGTGCGAAGGTGGGATACACACATGATTCATTGAAATTTCAAAACAGCTAGAATTGTGTAACATATTTCAAAGGAAGAACTGACTCCAATGTGATATATATAGGGTTTTATCAGTTTGCTATGTTTTAAGCCCAACCTGTGTGAGTGTGTTGATACAACAATTGGTCCAATTCATTAAGTGGTTTCTTTGTTGTTACTCATATAATATTATTAAGTAATAGGGTTGGTCATAATAATATTTAGTATATACCGTATGTACGTGGTTGGAATATTCATTTTAATGATTATTTTTGTTTCATTTGTTAGTTTACATGTCAATGCATCTTTGTATGTTAGCAGATTTACGGGCACTTGTTATAGTCACTAGGTCATGGAATGACATCGATATGATATTTCACTAGTGCACTGTATACTTTGTAGCTGTTAAGTATTTTCTAGGACTATTTTTGTAATGACCCTTTTTATCCTTTATCTTGAATGAGTTTTGATTCTCGCGTTGTCATAGAAAACTGGTTTATGAAAGTGTTATGTTTTTCCCAAAAGAATGGTGGATACTGTGGTTGATTTACTTATGGTTGACAAAGTGTCACCATAAAAGAGTTTTGAGTTTTAGTTGATATTTTTATGCTCTTTTCCACAACTCCGAAAAAAAAAATGTGAAAAGAAAAGAAATTTTTGTATACAGACTTGCTTGTATACGTGTGATATTATTATGGGTATGCAGACTTGCTTGCATATCGGTGCACCGTTCCATGTGAGTTCGGTTGTACGTGTAGGTTTAGGAAATGCTTGCCATGGATCGAACTTCGGGTGAGATGACATGTTCCCCGAGGTGGCACCCCACTTGGAACATGTACGCTCCGAGTGGTTTCGAAGGCAAGGGAGGCACACTTGGGTGAGGTGTGTTCGACACAAGGAGGATGGTGCGATTGTGGAAAAGAAGCGAGATTTTTTTTTTTTGTATGTGCATGATTACCTTAAAAGAAGAAACTAAATGCTCATTCAACCATTGAATGAGAACTACATGTCTTCCTAAAGGTAGAAAATGTGTTTTGTTAATATTTCAATAATAGTTTAATATGATTATGATTTGGATTGTTGTTGCATTTATGAGGATTGATAACTCATAAATTTTATTTGTTTGTTTCTAACCGTTTTGTGCAGGATGGTAAGTCCACTCAATTCTGCAGGTCAGACTTGCCATAGTCAATTCTTATAGCGTAAGTACTAGTAGGGGCATATTTATTTATTAGGATCATGACACCGTTGCCTCAATGAGGAACTACTTGTTGCTGTGGTTGTTTATTGTTTTGTTTATTTTGATGTTGTCATGTGCGGATTTATTGATTTTGGGATGAAGATTTCTCACACCTGCTTTATTGCTGACCCAAGTGAGCTTTTGCTTCTTGAGTACATTCCTTTGGGAATGTAGCCGACTAGCCTTTCAGGTTTAGAGACTTTTGAGCGGCGTTACTGGAGTTCCGTTAGTGGAGCTAGCAACGTCAGAGTCTTTCCGGGTTAGAGTTTTATTTGTTTCAGTAATTAAATCATGTTTATTTGTTGCTACTATTTGTTTATGTTGTTATTGAATTTTCACGTCCCGAGTTTTGGGGGAAACGGATAATCCTACGTGGATTTTAGGATTTTCGTTTTCTTCGAAAATCGGGGCGTGACATACGGGTTAATACCTGCTACTGAGCTGACCGCCCTTCCCCTACTAGATTGCTAAAAAAAATCACCGCCATCACCTCTGATGATCTGATCTGATCTACTTTGGTTGACCAACCCCCACCCAACCCAAAATTTGATGAAAGAAATGGCAAAGAAGGGTGAAAATTCTCGGAGAAAATTAATTAAGAAGGGTTCAAATATTTCTAGTCTATAGTTCTAGATGATAAAGACAAATTAAGTTAATTTGACTTGATCCACACCACACGGAGCTGAGCTGCCATGCGACCAAGACAACAATGGAAGGATCATGACCATCATGCTCCATACTAACGAACAAGTTTCAAGTACTTCACTCAGTGGCGTACATCGTAGATAGATATTATAGAAGAAAAAGGAGTTTGGTGGTAACTGTGTGTGGGGTAAAGTCATCCACGCTAGTCTTACTCTTGACTTTACGAATCAGGCTTCCCTTTGCCAATCCTAATCCTAATCCATCTCTTCTTTTATTTGGTAATTTGTTTCATAATTCTACCAATTCAAACAAACAATTCACAACTTATTCTAATTTCCCAATTAAGGCACGCACACACATTTAAACTGAATACTAAATAAAGCATATGCGGCTTTCAACTTTCAAGACAACCATCTGGATGCTAAAGGGTGTGATGGAATTGGAAGGTGACCCCATCCCCAGCAAAGATGCGATTTGTATGCTTTAAGATTGCAACAATTACAAACTTTTTGTGTTGTACGTGGGGGCTGGAGGGAAGAAAAAGGAAGGCAGCATGTTTTGCACATCAACTACCTAGTACTCCCTCCCATCATTTTCCACCTTGTTTGTTAGTCTTCTCTTTTCCATTTGGATTAGTTTATCTCGTCTTATTTTCTCCTCTCCATTTCAAAGAATTAAAAAGCAAGCAAGCCACCTGTTGGAACATATGTGGGTTTTTAAAATAATTTGATTAAAAACGAATTTAAAAACAATGAGTGGATGGCTCCATGATAAACGAATTTAACATTTTCTATTGAATGGAGTGGACGGCTGCTCCATGATTTGCTCCTCGAATCCAGCAGCCAACGTCTACCTATTTTTTCTTGTCGGTTTTCATGCTTTATACCTTCTCTAATCAGAGCTTCAAAAAAAAAAAAAAAAGGAGAATGATTGTGTATCTATGAGTTTGCTTCTTCCAGCTCTTGAAGCAACAGAGTTTTCTTCTTCTAAGAGACGAAGAAAACAGCCCATGGAATAACAACAATAAAACAGAGAGCATGAAGGGAGCTTCTCCAGTTCTTGATCAACAGAGTTTTCGTTTTCTGTTTGAGAGAAGATGAAAACAGTTCATCTATTAAGCTTGATAGAGAGATTAAAACAGAGAATGAAAATCAGAGCAGAGAGGAGAATATTTTCCTGTTTTATCTGCTCCCTGCTTCTTCCAGTGTTTTCCTGCAAAACAGAGCAGAGAGATAGTGAGCCTGAGTCTTGCTTCTTCTACCTGCAAAAACAGAAACAGAGTTAAGAGAAAAGAAACACTGTGAGCTAATACGAAACAGTTCTTCGAATCTGTTTTTAGCAAAATTAGTTTTGCTTCTTCAGTTCTTTGAAACGAAAAACAGAGAGCCTTGTGATCTTCTTCTTCTTCCAGTTTTGAACCTGCAAAACAGAAACAGATTTGATCTTCTTACAAAACGAAAAACAGTTCATACAAATCTGATTTTGCATCTTAGAGTCTCTTCCAGTTCTAGAATGAAGAAAACAGAGACAGTCTTACTGATTGCTAAAATCGTTTTCTGCTTCAAGTTCTACCAGAGTTTTTACAAAAACAGTCCATGTTTTTGAGCTGATTTATTTCAACGATTTATGATTCCGAGCAAATAATGAGAATGAGGGTGAATAGTATACCGTTCATTTGTTGTGCACATTTGAACGAGACAGAGAAGATTCTGGGCTGTTTTATCCTGGGGACGGCGGGGCTACGTAACTGCTAGCACAATCTTGGGCAGAGCCGCGAAACGTCTTAAAGAGAGCGACCTAGTCCGCGACTCAACCCAAGAAATACTGGTACCATTGAGCCTAACTATTTCTGGATTTATTTACAGCAATTGAATCTTATACGGAAGTTACGACAAACAGGTATGTTAAGTATTAATTTACTTCATATATTTTATTTGTTTGTCAAAGTATGTTTGCCTACATTAGAATGTTTATATGCATGTGCTATTGTTCGTATGCTCAATAATTCCATGGAATTTATGCTTTATATTTGCATATAGGAATTTGCTTGAGTAGAACATCATATACAATAAACTAGCAAACATGGTCAGTATATGAGAAATGTCTTATTGTGACATATTTTGTGTTGATCCATGTAATGTGCTCCAACAATTTTAAGACGTGTTCTTTCTGCCATGATTACAAATACTGAATTTGCTAAACAAAGTTTGCATGTATTTGTAATACAAGAATGCACTCATGTGATCACACATAAGATTTGAGTTAAGTGTAAAAGAAGTGAATCATATATAGTTGGATATATATAGATTAGCAATGAACAGTTCATCTTCTGAACTCAATGCTTTTCGTTAGCATAAAATTTCTGAGTCAGGAACTTAGGCTTCCTTTAGAAATTTTTATGGTGACTTTACAACCATATTGAAATCATATTAAATATGATTAACGTAGTTAGAGATTGACATACATATACACATGATGAGATGTAAAATGTAGTCTAAACTCTAAACCTTGGAGGAATAGAACACCATTCATAGAAATGTAACTATGAAATTGATGCTTTCTGAGTTGGAATATCATGAAATCTGAATCAATAAATTCCATTTGAACATTTCATGAGAAGTGAATAATATCATCTATGCATGTTACTCTTTAGATAATGAGTATGCATTTATATGATAATTATGTTATGCATTATGGATGATTCAGTCTATTTTGTTGAGAACAATAATTGATCTATTGTGAAAATTAGAATGCCTCTAATTATCAATACAATTGATAGAAAGAAAAACCTTGTGTTTAATGTTATAGTTGATGTTAAGCTGACATAAGGAGGCTATAAGGAATCATTTATATAAAGATTGACTTGTAAATTTTATTATTGATGTCAATACATAAATGATTTTGCTTAGACCATAAGTTGGTCGGACTTCCACATGAGGACATGTATTCTTATGGAAAGGATATGTTCTCATGATGATGATGTAGATGACAAAATAGATCAATTGAAGCTATTGCTTGATTTTGTTGCGGAACTTTATTATCAAAGTTTGCAACTAAATTTCCAGAGGCTGAACACAGAAAGCTTGATGTTTATATCAAAGTTTGAAAAATTCAGAAGCTGAATTTAAGGTACGTGTTCTAATGATATTTTGTGTTGATTCTTGAACTTAAAAGAAAAAATGAGAATAGCGAGATGAATAGAATGGGTATTTTATTCGATATTCTCATTTTATGGGTCCTTAAGAGTTGAATGCATGGTCATCTTCAGATAGCAAGAAGACCGTCATTTAATATGCATTCAAAAAGGTAGCTAAACCTGTTTTTGACAATAGTTAGAAGGACCGAAGTTCAAAAGTCCCTTAATGGGAAGCTTACGTATATTTTTATACATGCTAAGAATAATTTTGTGGATTCTGATTCTTTGTGAAAAGATTTTTTGTGGAATTTTTTCATGAAAAGATAAATTGCATTTATAGTGGGGGTTATTTCGAGGAATAGTGGGGGTATATCCTCAAATAACGTGCCTATGATAAGAATGTTTGAAACTGATAAAGTCATAGAATCTGAGCCTAGGAGAAGTAAACGGAAATGAACTTCTTGGCCCCGATTACTATGTATTTTCAGTAAAGAAGGGTTCCCTTAGATTTCAAGGAGCCTTAATAGATGCAATTGAAAAGGTCATGAGGTACCTTAAGAGGATTACGAACCTCGGATTACAGAAGTTTTCCGCTGTCCTTGAAGGATATAGCGATGCTGATTGGAACACCCTTTCAGATGACTCCAAAACCACCAGTGGCTATATTTTTAATATAGCTGGTGGAGCTGTTTCTTGGAAGTCAAAGAAACAGACCATTATGGCACAGTCCACGATGGAGTCAGAGATTAGAGCATTAGCTATGGCTAGTGAAGAAGCAGGTTGGTTGAGAACCCTGCTAGAAGAGATCCCTGTATGGGAAAGACTGATTCCAGTTGTCTTGATCCAGTGCGATAGTTCCGCGGCTATTGCAAGAATAATACAGAACCGTTATGATAACGGCAAGAAACGACAAATACGTCGTAAGCACAGTACGGATAGAGAATTCTATGTACTGGTGCTGAGAGATCGGATCAAGTACGAACTGATGTGAACTCGGCTAATTCTTTGACGAAAGTATTAGCTAGAGAGAAGGTTTTTGAAACCTCGAAAGGAATGGGACTAAAGCCCTTAGATGGATGAGTCATTCATGATGGTAACCCAACCTATAGACTGGAGATCCCAAGAAATAGGTTCAAAGGGTAATAACAAGTCGTGAATGATATGATGTGAATCATGCTGACAAAATAATAATCTCATTCCTAAAATACAGCATGAATTCCTGAAGCGATAGTAGGATGAGTTGAAAAACTCTTAATGATGTCTATACTCTATGTGGAGTGGAGTACCTAGCTACAGGAGTACTCTTGATAGACTCACCTAAGTGATTGTGGAAGTTTGGCCGCTTCCTATGGAATTTGTGGGCAAAATTCCTAGAGCCTTCACTTACTGGGATATACGTGTATGGCCGTAAAGCACGGGCTTTTTAGACTTCACCTTGAAAAGGTTGTGCGTGTAATGTCTGTTAGAGATAGAGTTCAAAACTACGAGTTACTCTAGTATAATCTAAAGCATGAACACTACGCAAGAGTTCAAGTCGTAAGACACTTTTGTTTATGCACAATCTTATTTTTTGAAAGATTGCTCGATGAAAAATTGTTTTTTCAATCCAAGTGGAGGATTGTACAATTGTTTTAAAAATCCAAGTGGGGGATTGTTGGAACATATGTGGGTTTTTAAAATAATTTGATTAAAAACGAATTTAAAAACAATGAGTGGATGGCTCCATGATAAACGAATTTAACATTTTCTATTGAATGGAGTGGACGGCTGCTCCATGATTTGCTCCTCGAATCCAGCAGCCAACGTCTACCTATTTTTTCTTGTCGGTTTTCATGCTTTATACCTTCTCTAATCAGAGCTTCAAAAAAAAAAAAAAAGGAGAATGATTGTGTATCTATGAGTTTGCTTCTTCCAGCTCTTGAAGCAACAGAGTTTTCTTCTTCTAAGAGACGAAGAAAACAGCCCATGGAATAACAACAATAAAACAGAGAGCATGAAGGGAGCTTCTCCAGTTCTTGATCAACAGAGTTTTCGTTTTCTGTTTGAGAGAAGATGAAAACAGTTCATCTATTAAGCTTGATAGAGAGATTAAAACAGAGAATGAAAATCAGAGCAGAGAGGAGAATATTTTCCTGTTTTATCTGCTCCCTGCTTCTTCCAGTGTTTTCCTGCAAAACAGAGCAGAGAGATAGTGAGCCTGAGTCTTGCTTCTTCTACCTGCAAAAACAGAAACAGAGTTAAGAGAAAAGAAACACTGTGAGCTAATACGAAACAGTTCTTCGAATCTGTTTTTAGCAAAATTAGTTTTGCTTCTTCAGTTCTTTGAAACGAAAAACAGAGAGCCTTGTGATCTTCTTCTTCTTCCAGTTTTGAACCTGCAAAACAGAAACAGATTTGATCTTCTTACAAAACGAAAAACAGTTCATACAAATCTGATTTTGCATCTTAGAGTCTCTTCCAGTTCTAGAATGAAGAAAACAGAGACAGTCTTACTGATTGCTAAAATCGTTTTCTGCTTCAAGTTCTACCAGAGTTTTTACAAAAACAGTCCATGTTTTTGAGCTGATTTATTTCAACGATTTATGATTCCGAGCAAATAATGAGAATGAGGGTGAATAGTATACCGTTCATTTGTTGTGCACATTTGAACGAGACAGAGAAGATTCTGGGCTGTTTTATCCTGGGGACGGCGGGGCTACGTAACTGCTAGCACAATCTTGGGCAGAGCCGCGAAACGTCTTAAAGAGAGCGACCTAGTCCGCGACTCAACCCAAGAAATACTGGTACCATTGAGCCTAACTATTTCTGGATTTATTTACAGCAATTGAATCTTATACGGAAGTTACGACAAACAGGTATGTTAAGTATTAATTTACTTCATATATTTTATTTGTTTGTCAAAGTATGTTTGCCTACATTAGAATGTTTATATGCATGTGCTATTGTTCGTATGCTCAATAATTCCATGGAATTTATGCTTTATATTTGCATATAGGAATTTGCTTGAGTAGAACATCATATACAATAAACTAGCAAACATGGTCAGTATATGAGAAATGTCTTATTGTGACATATTTTGTGTTGATCCATGTAATGTGCTCCAACAACCAAACGACCATGTCTTTCTACTTACTTCCTCATCTCCCATCTATAAATACCAACCTTTTTCTCTCTCTCTCTCCCCACTCAATTCCAATATTTCCTTCAACTCAGCAAGAAAGAGAAACTATGTCGGCTGGTAAGGCACTCTTGTTAGTCCTGTTTGGGATGGTAGCTTATGCCACCCTTACCTTTGCTGCAGATCCTGACATGCTCCAAGACGTCTGTGTTGCTGATAAGAATTCAGGTAATCGACTGCTCTACCTCATTTTTTTTATTATCCATCTAAAAATTGTCAATTTTGTTTAGAGATGGATCATATGGAACAAGTTATTGTTTGCTTGTGGTATTTAATGTGTAATTATTTATACACATATATAGGTATAACTGTGAACGGATTCACCTGTAAACCAGTTGCGAAGGCAATGGCAGCAGATTTCTTTTTCGATGGTATAGCCAAGCCAGCAGCCACCAACAACATAATGGGGTCACAAGTGACTCCAGCTAATGTTGAGCAAATCCCTGGACTCAACACTCTGGGCGTGTCCATGGCTCGTATTGATTATGCACCTGGTGGCCTTAACCCACCACACACCCACCCTCGTGCCACCGAGATGGTGTTTGTGCTCGAAGGCACTTTGGATGTGGGATTCATCACCACTGCCAATGTCCTCATTTCAAAGACCATAAACAAGGGTGAGAACTTTGTGTTCCCAAGAGGTTTAGTTCACTTCCAGAAGAACAACGGTCATGTCCCAGCTGCAGTCATAGCTGGATTCAACAGTCAGTTGGCTGGTACTCAAGCCATAGCTGCAACTCTCTTTGTTTCAACTCCACCTGTTCCCGACAATGTCTTGACTAAGGCTTTCCAGATTGATTACAAAGAAGTTCAGCAAATCAAGTCCAGACTTGCACCCAACAACTAATTACCCTTCACCAACACCAACACCAACACCAACAATATGATTGTTCAATAACTTTCTTTGTGATGAAGGAGGTGGATGTGGCCTATATGCGATGGATTTTTATTGTGTTTATGTTATAATTAAAATTTAGAATAACAGCTGAGCCTTTGCGCTTTGTTTGTGATGATAATAACTTTCTACTCTCTTTATTTTTTTTAACTTTACTTTAATTGTGACCTTGAAACCCCACCCAAAATGATTGTTAAATTATGCTCACTTTAAGAGATGATTATTTATGTGAACATCAAACATCATGGGATGATTATTTGGTGAGTGATTATGCTCACTTTAAGAGAAAATCTAATTTAACTATGATGATATGTGATAGTAGATAACAAGAAAGTGGGACTATGATAAAATTGTCTCTTATAACCTAGGTTATGATTTCATCCCTAACACTAGAACATATGAACGCTATATACAAGCTCCAAAGTGGGAGATAATAAACAAAAGCAGTGACAAATAATAAGAGCTGTGACAAACCTTGTTGTCTCCATCTCTTAGCTCCAAAAATCTTAAAATTCACGTAGGATTATCTGTTTTTTTTAAAATTTGGGTCGTGAAAATTCAATAACAACATAAACAAATAGCAGCAACAACTAAACATGATTAAATTACTGAAACAAATAAAACTCTAATCCGGAAAGGACTGGCGTGGCTAGTTCACTAGCGGAACTCCAGTAATGCAGCTCAAAATCTCTAAATCTGAAAGGCTAATCGGCTACAATCCAAAAGAAATGTACCCAAGAAGCAAAACCTCACTTGGGTTAGCAATAAAGCTGGTGTGAGAAATCTTCATCCAAAAAAATCAATAAATCCATACGTGATAACATCAAACTAAACAAAAACAATAACCAACTACACCAACAGGTAATTCCTCAATTAGGCAAATGTGTCATCATCCTAATAAATAAATATGCATTATTTATTACTAATAAATAAAATTTATGAGTTATCAATCCTCATAAACTCATAAATGCAACAACAATACAATTTATAATCATATTAGACTATTGTTGAAATATTAACAAAACACATTTTTCTACCTTTAGGAATACATGTAGTTCTCATTGAATGGTTGAATGAGCATTTGGTTTCTTCCTGTAAGGTAAGTATGCACATACACAAAAAAAAAATCTCGCTTCTTTTTCACAATCGCACTATCCTCCTTGTGCCGAACACACCTTACCCAAGTGTGCCTTCCTTGCCATCGAAGCCACTCAGAGCGTACATGACCCAAGTGGGGTGCCACCTCGAGTGTCATATCATCTCACCCGAAGTTCGATCACTAGTAAGTATTCTTTCTAAATCTACATGTACAGCCGAAGTCACATGAAACGATGCACCGATATGCAAGCAAGTCTGCATGCCCATAATAATATCACACGTATACAAGCAAGTCTGTATTAAAAAAAAAAAAAAAAAAAAATTCTTTAATTTTCACATTTTTTTTTCTTCGGAGTTGTGGAAAAGAGCATAAAAAAATATCAACTAAAACTCAAAACTCTTTTATGGTGACACTTTGTCAACCATAAGTAAATCAACCACAGTATTCACCATTCTCTTGGGGAACAAACAATATTTTTATAAATACATTTCTATAACACAACAGGGATCAAACTCATTCAATATAAGGATACTTCTTAGCAAGACAATTTGCATATCAGTCAAATACAAGTTTATCATTTGATCAGATACTAACCACGTATTTCAAGTCATAATGTAAAATTACAAATATTAACTTGCATAACACTACTAATACCCAAGTTTAGTTACCGTGGTGAAATCTAGCACACTCAAAAGCCTATTTTCCGTCAACCATCCAAACACCAACCAAACAGAGTCACACCCAATCAATAAAATTACAAACATGGGCGACCCCAACACTAATCACAACTAAAATGGCATGTCAAAATCTGCACCTAATTGTTCTTCAATAACCCTTACGTACTAATAATACTTGGAACAGTAATGCATAAGAAGGTATAAATTAAAAACAAAACAATAAGAATAATCAGAACTCACCAATCAATCAACCCCAGACCCAAAACTATAACAAACCAAATAATATATTTCAACAAAATGTATGAATTAGTATGAAGAAAACCCACCGATTCAGTCTCTCAAGCAACCAATCTGCCACTTCTTCTCAACCTCGTGCACCGAAACATCGCAAAGGCTAAGTTTTTCGCCTGCTCTACTCAAGAAAACAAAACCCCCATCACAGACCTCTCTCCACCCGGATCTGATGGAGCACCCAAGCGATGACAAGGTCACCCAGGACCCGTCTCTCTCTCACCCGGTCCTGGGCCCTGGCTCAAGCTCAACTCAATTTCTGTGATTTTCTCAGGGTACTCCTCTTGCTGCTTCTCTGCTGCCACCTCGTTCCTCTGTGAACCAGCAACTGGAACAAACACCACCTAGTTCTATGCTTCAAATCCAGAACCTATCAGACCCACACTCGCACGTCCAACTGATGCAGCGTACAGATCTTAATCAATTGCCAACTCAAGAGAAACTCTCTGCTCAGAATGGGATGTACGAAGATAATCTCAGCACTGATTTCAGTCTAAAGGTGGATCCACAATCACCTACGCTCCCTGATTTGCTTGAAACCTTCACCAGTGTGGCCCCTTCTTTACACTCCAGTATCTAAAGCAATATCAAACTCAGCTCCACAGCATAACAAGCAAGACCAAACGTCATGGGCCAGATGGATCCACGACGTGCCCAGTTCACCAAATCATCAACCTTGGAGATCACGAACTCCACCGCCTTTGATAGCCCCGTTGTCACCAAAGAGAATAAGAGAAGGAACTTTTGTTGCACAGGAGAAGAAGGAAGGAAGGAAGGAAGGAAGGGTTTTTCTTTATATAGTGTGGGTCGCTATTCGCCCCCACTAAATTAAAAAGGGCAGTTCGTCTTTTAACTTCACAAAATAAACCCTAATCATTAGTTTAATAAAAACCCAAAACCAAACCCAAATACAATTGAGTAACAACCCATCAACATTAGGGTTTATAATTTTTTTTTTTTTTTTTTTTTGACAAAACGCACACACACACCTTATTCTATTTAGCAATGGCAAATAAAAAAAATTATTTTTCCAAATAATTGAGATTACAATATATACCACAATTAATAAATAAGAAAATTTTATATTTATTTAATTAAGCGGGTATTATAGAAATTTTTTTTTGTCATTTTTGTATGGATTCTTTGTAATTTTTTTTATAATTTTTGTATGATATTCTAGAGATTCTGTGTAATTTTTTGCTATAATTTTTGATTAATTAAGTTTAGTTCTGGTAGTTGATATTAATTTTCAGAATGGACAATCATTAATAGCTAATTTTATTATAAAAAATGAATTTTCATTTGTAATTTGTAAATTTCATTTGTCAATATGATTTGCAACAAAGTTGTCCCTAAATAGCCACGGCAAATACTGTGACTGTTTTGTCAATTAGATTTGCAATTTAGCGACGGCAAAAAATCGTCGCTAAATAGCCACGGCAAAAATCCATCTCTATTTTTCAATTTGCGACAGTCTTAGTCAAAATTTTCAATAGCTTTAGCAACAAAATTTTTGAAGTTAGCGACGGTTTTTAGCCGTTGCGAATTAGCTACGGGATAGTTTACCATTGCTGATTCAAATAGCGACGATTAAAATAGCCACGACATTGCGACGGTTGTTGTGCCGTTGCTAATTCATTTTAGCAACGGTTTTTTGACAATTAGGAACGGTTTTTAGCCGTTGTTGAATTGTCTTTTTTTTGTAGCGTGACTTGTGACCTTCCTCTATTATTAACACATCCCTGTGGACCTTGAGATCCATCATCTTAAATGTAGAAAAACTAGATTTTTAACAAGATCTCGTAACTATCTAAAAAATAACACATGCATTTGACAAGATTCGAACACTGAACTTGTGGTCCCATCTGCCACAACTCTATCAATTTGTTGGTACCCATTTCCTATTGTTAAGTGTTGTTGACTTAAGAAAGAATAGTGAAATATTCAATTGCGGTTTGGCACATGATAATATATATATATATAAAATCACCATCTCCTGAGCTGACCGCCCTTCCCCTACTGGTTAATACCTCAACTAGATTGCTCCACTACGGCTTAATACCTGCTACTGAGCTGGCTGCCCTTCCCCTACTAGATTGCTCAAACAAATCACCATCACCTCTGATCTGATCTACTTTGGTTGAACAACCCCCACCCAACCCAAAATTTGATGAAAGAAATGGCAAAGAAGGGTGAAAATTCTTGGAGAAAATTAATTAAGAAGGGTTCAAATATAGTTCTAGATGGTGAAGACAAATTAAGTTAATTTGACTTGATCCACACCACACGGAGCTGAGCTGAGCTGCCATGCGACCAAGACAATAATGGAAGGATCATTACCATCACGCTCCATACTAACGAACAAGTTTCAAGTTCACTCAGTGGCGTACGCTATATATGCAACATCGTAGATAGATATTATAGAAGATAAAAAAGGAGTTTGGTGGTAACTGTGTGTGGGGTTAGGTTCTTGGAGGAGGATAAAGTCATCCACGCTAGTCTTACTCTTGACTTTACGAATCTGCTGGCTTCCTCACCCTCCCTTCCCTCTGCCAATCATAATCCATCTCTTCTTTTATTTGGTAATTGTTTCATAATTCTACCAAACAAACAATTCACAACTTATTTTTCTTAAAGACAAACAATAATTCTACCAGCAAAGATGCGATTTGTATGCTTAAAGACAATCAATCTTTTATTTGTCTTTTTTTTTCTGCATTTTAAATAATTTTGCATGTACATATGCGTGCAATTTAAGATTGCAACAATTACAAACTTTTTGTGTTGTACGTGGGGGCTGGAGGGAAGAAAAAGTAAGGCAGCATGTTTTGCTCATCAACTACCTAGTACTCCCTCCCATCATTTTCCACCTTGTTTGTTAGTCTTCTCTTTTCCATTTGGATTAGTTTATCTCGTCTTATTTTCTCCTCTCCATTTCAAAGAATTAAAAAGCAAGCAAGCCACCAAACGACCATGTCTTTCTACTTACTACGATCATGTCTTTCTACTTACTTCCTCATCTCCCATCTATAAATACCAACCTTTTTCTCTCTCTCTCTCCCCACTCAATTCCAATATTTCCTTCAACTCAGCAAGAAAGAGAAACTATGTCGGCTGGTAAGGCCCTCTTGTTAGTCCTGTTTGTGATGGTAGCTTATGCCACCCTTACCTTTGCTGCAGATCCTGACATGCTCCAAGACGTCTGTGTTGCTGATAAGAATTCAGGTAATCGACTGCTCTACCTCATTTTTTTTATTATCCATCTAAAAATTGTCAATTTTGTTTAGAGATGGATCATATGGAAGAAATTATTGTTTGCTTGTGGTATTTAATGTGTAATTATTTATATACATATATAGGTATAACTGTGAACGGATTCACCTGTAAACCAGTTGCGAAGGCAATGGCAGCAGATTTCTTTTTCGATGGTATAGCCAAGCCAGCAGCCACCAACAACATAATGGGGTCACAAGTGACTCCAGCTAATGTTGAGCAAATCCCTGGACTCAACACTCTGGGCGTGTCCATGGCTCGTATTGATTATGCACCTGGTGGCCTTAACCCACCACACACCCACCCTCGTGCCACCGAGATGGTGTTTGTGCTCGAAGGCACTTTGGATGTGGGATTCATCACCACTGCCAATGTCCTCATTTCAAAGACCATAAACAAGGGTGAGAACTTTGTGTTCCCAAGAGGTTTAGTTCACTTCCAGAAGAACAACGGTCATGTCCCAGCTGCAGTCATAGCTGCATTCAACAGTCAGTTGGCTGGTACTCAAGCCATAGCTGCAACTCTCTTTGCTTCAACTCCACCTGTTCCCGACAATGTCTTGACTAAGGCTTTCCAGATTGGTACCAAAGAAGTTCAGAAAATCAAGTCCAGACTTGCACCCAAAAACTAATTACCCTTCACCAACACCAACACCAACAATATGATTGTTCAATAACTTTCTTTGTGATGAAGGAGGAGGATGTGGCCTATATGCGATGGATTTTTATTGTGTTTATGTTATAATTAAAATTTAGAATAACAGCTGAGCCTTTGCGCTTTGTTTGTGATGATAATAACTTTCGACTCTCTTAATTTTTTTAACTTTACTTTAATTGTGACCTTGACAGTTGACACCCCACCCAACATGATTGTTCAATTATGCTCACTTTAAGAGATGATTATTTATGTGAACATACATCATGGGATGATTATTTGGTGAGTGATTATTCTCACTTTAAGAGAAAATCTAATTTAACTATGATGATATGTGATAGTAGATAACAAGAAAGTGGGACTATGATAAAAATGTCTCTTATAACCTAGGTTATGATTTCATCGCTAACACTAGAACATATGAATGCCGGCTTTTGACAAGGATGGCAACATACTAATTTTGATCTGTAGATATCGACTATAAAAATTATATATATATGTGTGTGTGTGTGTGTGTGTGTGTGTGTTAAGGATTGGATAAAGGTTGGAGAAGATCGAAGCTAACAATGGACTCTATAGATGCTTTCCTTGCACTAAAATGAAACCAAACCATCTAAGTTGGAGACCTATTAGTTTTAGGATAAGTCGCTATGGGTGCCAAAGTTTACACTATTGTTAGTCTAACATTTGTTTAGGACGGAAACTGTCAATGGAACCCTTTTTTTTTCTTAATGTGTTTGTCTAGCACATACGTGCTCATCGATTCATGTGGTTAAGGGTTAGTTTTGTTAGATGGGTGTGGGTAGACGTTGGGGTTATAGTGTTCAGCTTTGGGTGTGAATTAGACCATAGCTAAGACACTTTCTTTAGAGTGTTTTGTTGAGTTCAAAGACCTTTGCGAGTGTTCCTTGTATCTTTCGGATGTTTAGGCAATTTTGAATTTTGAACGAGTTGTGGAACCCGCATTGGGGCAACCGACTCGAATGGAACCTAATAGGTTAGAAACCCATGTTTTATTAGTTTTAGAACCTCGGGGAATGTTTGTGACATTATTACACATATGGGTGTATATAGTCAGTAAAGGACCCCGGATTTCAGTCCAGAAGGGGCGAAATTGTAAGGGATTGTTGGTTGTTAACATGAGTTATCAAGGGCAAAGCTAGAAATTTTTTTTACTCCGAACCAAGGATTGTGATTTCGTGAAATATTTATTTTTTGTAGGTCTCAAAATTTAAAGTGTCTATAAAGGAAAATATGTTATTTCGATGAGTTATTTCGTTTTTTTTTATTTCGACATTTTCGTGTAAAACCCAAAAAATTATGAAGCAAGTTACATTTTTCGATCAAAATGTTTCATCATTTTTCTTTGAAGCAAATTACATTTATAGGAATACTTAAGTATTTAGGCTTTATTTTATATATGTATTTATTAGGTAATTTACTTATATCTTACTCGACCATATCTTTATATATATATGTTTGACATACACACAAAACTTTCACGTTTATTCTATATACAGCGAAATACTTCTTAAAATCAGGAGACCGAAATTACATTAAAAATCAAAATCACAATCTTTGCTCTAGAGTGATAATTTGACAACAAATTTCTACTAACGTCTACAGTAAACACTAAAATCAAAAATATAATTCTAATATATAAAATACATGATTAAATTTGCAAAATAATTAAGATAAATATGTAAGTTTAATCTGAAAAAAAAATTAATGTGCAAATATAATAAGATCCTAATTACAAGTTTATAAAAAAAATGGGGTGGGGGGTTTTACGAGCCAATCCAACCCCCAAATTTTATATGAGTTGAATAATGATATATATTTTCATTGAGTTCTATAGTTTATTATCCTAGATTTTAATTACAGGGTTTTTTTATGACATTGTTTTTTGTTTTGGGTTTCATGCTACTTGTGAAAAAACAAGTCTTTATTAAACTATAATTTTTCTATAATTTTTTTTTTCTTTTTAGTGTATTCATATAATTGCATATAAGAATTGACTTGGGTAGTTGGGCCATTAGTAAATAAGTTTTAAAGACCAACCAATGTACCAAAGAGTTGATATATCATTTACTTAATAAAGTTGTAAAAATGCTACTACATATATTTTTATTTTGAAAAATTGAGGGGGGGGGGGGGGGGGGGGGGGGACTTTGTGGGTTTGCCCCTGTATATAGTAGTGTTTTCGATGCGTTTCGCATTATAATTGGTGAAAAATCGCCATTTAACCCTATAAATATAAATTGGCCCGAACCCACTTTTATTTTTCATTTCCTCGTATTCTTCACCCGTATGAGAAAAAGAGCGATAGAGTTGAATTTTTGTTCGTGTGGGTTTTATGGTGTACAAAGTGAACCAAACCAATTCAGAAGAGTTATTAATGAAGATCACAAAGGGAAGCTTATATTCAACTCGGGTTTTGATTTGGAGGGTTTGGAAAGCCACATTTATGATGATAAGTTGGGCGAGATATTATTTAATTTATATATGTTGTATAGTACAATATAAAGTTTATGTGTCTATTATAACATCTTAATTTCGAAGTGTTGATATAGGAGTATCTTCCTTTAGGAGCTTAGTGGATAATTAAGAAAAGATTTATATTTGTATGAGGTTTCCTTGATTAATTAGAATAAGAAAAGTTTTCTTATTTGGCAAAAGTTTCTTGTTGGTAAGTTTCCTATTTGAATTAGATTTCCTTGTTAAATTAAGATAACAAAATTTTATTAAATCAATTAGAAAATTAGAATAAGGAAAAGTTATCCTCGAGGAATAAGAAAGATTCTCCTTGCGCGACAAGGAAAGTGTTATAGGAAGCAGTTTCATATAAGAGTAGGTTTTTCCTTGTTTGGTATGGACTTATTTGGCCCATATATAGTGTCTTTCTTTGTAGTGTCAAAGAATAAAAATAAAAAAATAAAAAATATAAAGATCCGGGATTTCAAGGCGACAGAGATGTAAATCACATAGCTTGTGAATTAGAGCTCTCAAGAGAGTTGTTCTTAAGAGAGCCCCGTTAAGAATTTTTTCTCGAGAAAGAATTGTAATCTTTGTTAGTTACCAAACTAACAGAGGTTAGAGCCTCATGAGATTTGTCTTGAGAGATTATAATCTTTGTTCTAATAATATAGTATAATATGGTGGAAGCATTGGAATAACTATGATTGCTCTTCTTCTTCTCTTTTATTATTTCCGCATATACTCCAATTTGTCTGTGTATCATGTGTTGTATTTGACATCTAAATATATAAGACTAGTACATCGATAGAAATTGAAATGTAAACCACTACATTGATTGGAATTGAGAATGTCATATACATCGATTGGAATTATACACTTGTAGAAATTGAAACTGGTACATTGATGTGAATTGAAACTAATACATTGACTGAAATTGAAACTAGTATTTATCTAATTGGATTATTCGTGTTCTTGCATGTCATGTAATATCCAAACTTTACGCATTTGAAAATAAGAGCAATAAGTTGGATTTGCAAACATCAAGATTAATAGCCATTAAAGCTTCCTCGACCTTATTTCTTCAATTTCCATTTTTTTGCTTCAATTAGACGAGACTTCTTATTTTTTTCAAGTTCCACCTCTTTTGCACGCCTCTCCATGTCTTCTTTCGGGAGAACATCTAATTTTGAAGCTTTTTCATAAAATTCGCTCATCGTTGGTTGTATTCAAGCATCTTTCACTTCAGACATTTGTAAGCCACATTACCTTGTTCATTTCTAGCCATGACTTTCGTTCAAGGCTATGCTACCCATTGGTATTGCACTATTGCCCTCACTTGGACCTTTAGTAATAGGTGTTCCGAACTCCGTGATGTCTCCCCACCAATCTCATCTGCATAATTTTCTCACTACTATGACGACACATGAGTTTCTGACTCTTCTAATGGTGATGATGTTGGAAATTCAGTAGTTGTAAAATTTCATTACGTGGAATCATTCAACATGTCATAAAATGGTCATACTCATGTCTAGCAAAGAAAATTTGAATTTTTAAAATAAGATATTTTTTTTTTACAAATGCACATTTAAATGGTGTCCTATGGTCTTAATTTTTTTATTTTTTTGCAAATGCACATTAATATGATGTTTAATGGTCTAAAAAATGAACACATTTAATTTTGAACATTATTTAAAAAAAAAGGTTGTGTGCAGTGTGAAACGGGTTGTGTGTTTGACTGAATCCGTGTGTGTGCAAGGCGTCTAACGGTGACCAAAAAGAAGGGTTGAAATCGGATGATTTTGGGTGTTCTTCGATTGCGTAGTTTCGCCAAATCTTCGGGGTTCCTTTTGGGTTCTTGTTATAGTGTAGGGAGGAGTAAAGGAAGGAAGACTTAAAAGAAACTCTTGTTGCTCGGTGGTATTATTGGTTTGAGATTTGGTAATCTCAAGGATCGTTGCTTGACAACATTTTAATATTCAATATCTTTTTCACATATCAATAAGATCTAAAAGAGTCGTCGTTAGTAGAGTAGGCAAAACCGAACACATAAATCCTGGTGTGATCTTTACTTTTCTGCATATTATTTATTGTTTGTTTGTTTCATAACATAGTTTTACAGTCATTCACTTACATCAACTAGGTCTAGGCCTTGTGTTGAATTTACTTGCAGGAGTTGGTTCTAAATTGATTGTTTCATATATTTACTACAAGTAATATCAGAGAGTCAGTTGATTGGTGTTTGTGCTTCCAATGTGTCAGATAAAATGGCTAAAAGGGTTTCTACATCGCCGGATGATGGCTGTGTGAAAGTCCATGGATTGGATATTGTTCGATTCAATGGGAAGAACAATTGTAAAGCTTGGAATATTGATTGTAAAGATATTTTGGTTAGTTTGGATCAGATTGATACACTGGATGAGAAGAAGAAACCATCATCAGATAAGGCGACAGTTGAAGTTATCGAAAAGTATAGTAAAATGGATCAGAAGGCATGTAGTACAATTCATTTGTGTCTTTCTCGTAGTGTGGTTTATAACTTTGTTGATGAAATGACAGCTCAAGGTATTTGAGATAAGCTTCAGGCTATGTATATTCAGAATGATCAAATGAGTGTGATATACCTACAGAAGAAATTCTTCACTTTCAGGTTGTAGCCAGGTAAACTCATGATTGATCACATAAATGAGTTTGAATTATACTCAGAATGTGTTAACTTGGGAACAAAATTTGAAGATAGTCAGAAGGCATTGTTAATTTCTTTGTTACCGAAATGGGAACCGTTTCTTGATCAAGATGTACTTTCAAAGGCATTCCAGAAAGAGTGTTTCGAATGAGGAGGTTCTAGCACATGGTCTTTCGGTGACGAAGGGAAGAAATTACAACAAGAGGAACAACCACATAAGGAACTGGTCTCAATCAAAAGGCATAGATATGTCTAAGGTTGAATGTCACAAATGTAAGCGCATGGGACATTACAAGAGGGATTATCCATAGTGGAAGGATAATCACAACAAGCAAGAGAATGAGAGTAACGGCGTAGTGAATGGTGTTGAAACATCGGATATGGTTGAGGATATTCTTAGCATATGTATTGATAACAAAATCTTATGACTATTTGTATGACACTTGGATGTTGGATATGTGAGTTTTGTATCATATGTGTCCCATATGGGAATGGTTCACCGCTTATCGCGAGGTTAAGGGCAGTTCATCTAAGACGGGTGACTCTCAGCCTTGCAAGACAATGGGTGTTGGTACAGTCAAATTCCAATTGGCAGGTGGGTCATGTAGACAGCTTACCGAGGTACGTCATGTTCCAGCTCGTTTAAAGGGGTTGATTTCTCTTGGGGTGCTTGAAGCTCAGGGCTACAAGTATATTGGTAAGGAAGGGTACTGCAATGTTTATTTTTGTGACAAGTTGCTTATGACACGATTAGGAATGCAAATCTGTATTTCCTTCGAGACAGTGTAGTGGAGGTGGAGTTATGATTTATGTAGTTGTTGATGAGATGTGTTTGACTCGCACACAATTATGGCACATACGATTAGGGCAAGTTGGTGAGAATTGACTAAAGACTTTAAGCAAGCGGGTCTTGCTTGGCTGTGATAAAAGGAAAAGTTGGACTTCTATGAGCATTACATCAATGGGAAGCAGTGCAGAGTTAGTTTTGGCGATACTACTCATAGCACTGCGGGGATTGTGGATTACATCCACACTGATGTTTGGGGACCCTCTAAAGTTGCATTCAAGGGGGGCTCCAAGTATTTTGTGTCTTTTATCGATGACTTCAGCTGAAGGGTATGGGTGTATACGATGAAGTATAATAAAGAAGTCACTGATATCTTCAAGAAGTGAAAAGTTGTGATTGATAAACAAACCAAAAGGGTGATCATAGTAGTGAGATCTGACAATTGTGGTAAGTATATCGATGATCCCTTGAAGTTGTTTTGGTTGGAACATGGCATTAGAAGGCACTTCATAGTGAAGTCGACACCACATCAGAACGGGGTAGCAGAGTAGATGAACTGTACCCTGTTGGAGAGAGCACGGTGCATGCTATCTAATACAGGTTTGGGCAAAATATGGTGGGTTGAAGTAGTAAACACGGCGTGATATCACATTAACTGCTCTCATTCACCAGCTATTCAGTCTCATATTCCTATGGAGGTATGGTCTGAAGAAATTCTAAATTGAAAGTATTTGGTTGTCCAGCATATTTTCATGTTACGGGGGACAAAATTGGAGTAAGGGCCAGAAAAGCTATTTTCATGGTTATCCAGCAAGACCCTTGGTTCTAAGAACTTGGGTTTGTGTACGTATGAAAAGGTGCTGCTAGCAATTGTGATGACTGTACACAGGTGGAAGGCTTACCTAATAGGTGCTAAGTTTATCATTTTGATTGATCATCAAAGTATTAAACACCTCTTGGACCAAAAACTTTTTTTTTTTTTTAATTGGAACCTCCAGTGGGGAGGGGCAGCTATGGGATGCTAGACCTTAATTACTTGGAAAAAATTCTGATACAAAACATCGGGGGTACATGACGACTTTACCCAAGAAGTAAAAATCCAATTGGACAAACATCATAAAAACTATAAAAATCAAAAAAACCGTCCATAAACTCACTAGCCTAGGCCAACATCCCCCAAAGTGACATAACCACTTGAGTTTTTTCTATTTTCAACTTGGCCAAATCCACAACATGCCTTGTGCAAATTGGAATAGCTATAAAACTCCAACACTTGCAACTAAAAAGAAATTGCAACTTGCATCTTGTTAAAACATTGCAAAACCATCTTCTCACAATGCCAATGTTCAGCACAAGCATCCAGCAGCAACACAAGCAGGCAACATCAACACAAGTAGGCAACACAAGCAGGCAGCACAATCCGCAACAGCGCCCAGCAGCAACACAAGCAGGCCACTGCAACACAGCCACTCAGCATCCGCACTACTACACAAGCGCCCCGCAGCCTCCAACACGCCCTGCCTTACCAGCAGTCCTAACCGCAACACAGTCCGCAGCAGCAAGACCGCAGCAACCAGCCCCCAGACCGCCCATTCCATACACTCAGCAACCTCTCCTTGCCCTGAAAAACAGGGTATACTCTGTTTTACAGCAGAGTATCCTTCCAGCTCTCGATTCCAGGGCCTATCAATGCCCATTCTTGAGGCGTCTACTCTTCCCCGTGACATATGTATGTCGTATGCCAACGGTCCAGCACTGATAATCCTGCCACTCTCCTAGGAAGATCATTCGCCGTGAAAGAGACAGTCCTATGATCTCGTTGAGCTCTATCTGCTAAAGCGTCCGCCACCGCGTTGGCTTCTCTATAAATATGGGAACAATCTAAAGTCATTTGAGCCGCCAAAAATTTGATTTCTTTCAAAATATTCTCCAAATGCCACGGTATCTTGAAATTTCCCTTAAACCATCCACAAAAAATTATCGAATCCGTCTGAACAACCACCTGTTTAAAGTCCAATGAGAGACAAAGGCGGAGGCCTTCAGCTAGAGCCAAAATTTCCGCTTTATTATTTGAGCATGCACCAAAAAATATTTGTTTTCCCCCAACACAAAAACCCCTAGAGTTTCTAATGATCACACCGCCCGCAACCATGTTCTTACGAGAGAACCCATCCACATTGAGAGCAACAAAATCTGACGGAGGGTGATGCCAGAACACAACTCTATTTAGCTTTCTCAAAACTGGAGTTTCTTGTATCCCCAAAGCCCTTAATGGAGCCTTATGCCAGCTGACTTGCTTAGGAGTTATAAAATTATTTGCTAAGTGTAGATTACGCCGAATATTCAAAATCACAAAAGCAGGATTAGAGGCAGCATTATCATAAACACATTTGCACCGCTGTTTCCATATTTCCCATAAAATGAACATGGGAGTGAGAAAGAATAACACACCTGTTTGTGTTCTCATTTTGGCTCGCCTGAACCAAATGACAAGGGTCGTGGATATTTCCGCCGGTTTTCTGATATGCACATCAAAAATCAACTCAAAATGGCGCCAAACCTGCATCGCCAATTCACCATCCAAAAACAAATGATTCAGAGATTCTCGCTGTGGCATGTTGCAACATCTACATTTAGAAGCCAGACTAAATCCACATCTGTACAGCTCCCCATCCACTGGTACCCCTTTACGGAGTAATTTCCACACCAAAACTGAAATTCTAGACGGAAGAATATCATGCCAAATCATTCGATGGAGGTCATTGACCGTCCCTTTTCGGCGTAGTATTTCATAGGCCGACTGAAGGGAAAAAATCCCATTTTGGTTCGGAACCCATATACATTCATCTTTTCCATCTTCCTCACCATATAATCTATCAGCAAAACTTCTCTTTGCTATATGTCTGATCTCCGGGATAACCAATTCAAAACTGGAAGAAATCACCTCATTTACGGAAGGCCATACACCTTGATCAACCAAATCAGCCGATCTTCTGAAGGATACTACCGTATTCCAATTTTCCTCAAAAAAAACTGATATTTTCCTGACCAATGCACCAAAGTGAATTACGCAGAATAAGGGATTTACCAAGCATGATTTCTTTGAAAAATGGCGAGGACCCTGTTTTCACCAATTGACCATTCAAGGCCACCCCATTCATCCAGTATTTGCTTCTCATGAAAGTAGCCTAACGAGAGTCCGAAGTAAGTAGTCTCCAAAGCCCTCATCACCACCAACAAATCTCTCACACCCAAACCTTCTTCATTCTGTGGGAAACAAATATTAGACCATGATACCCATTTTTTTTTCAGTCTTCCTTCACAATCCCCCCAGAAGAAATCTGCCAACAAACTATTAATCCGGGATAAAACTTTCATAGGAACGCACATGGTACTGAGAATAAAAATAGGAATAGAGCTCAGAACATGTTTAATCAGTATTAAACGACCTCCCGGGGATAACAATTTCGCCTTCCATCCCTGAATCCGCGATTGAATTTTTGCAATCAAATCTTCAAAATGAGAAATTTTAACTCTTCCTTGAAAAATTGGTCCTCCCAAATATTTCAAAGGAGCGGCTTTAAACTGGAATCCTGTATAGGTTTTGTAACCTACAATTTTCTCTGCAGCCGCCTTGTCATCCAGAATAAAAGAGCTCTTGCTTGCATTAATTTTATGTCCCGAAGACTGACAATAACGGCTCAAAAACGCCATGCATCCAAGAATAGAAGACTTTCTGCCATTTAAGAAAATGAGAGTATCATCTGCATATAGAAGGTGTGAGATCGGACTGCATGCCCTGGGAGTATAAAAATATCCAATTTTACCACTATCAAAAGCCACTTTTAGACCCCTACTCAGCACTTCAGAGGCAATAATAAATAAGAATGGAGACAGAGGATCGCCTTGCCTTAAACCCCAGGAAGATCGAAAAAACCCTTTGTATGCTCCTTGAAGCAATACTGAAAAACCACAAGAAGCGATACAGTTGGAAATGAGATGACAAAATCTACCATTAAAACCAAATTTTGTAAGCACTGCCAACAAGAAGTTCCATTCCATTCTGTCATAGGCTTTCTCCATGTCGATTTTCAAAACCACATTATCGCCGAAGACCTTCCGGTTAATATCCCTAATCAATTCCTGTGCAAGGCCAATATTCTCACCAATAAATCTTCCTTTAACAAAAGCCCCCTGCTCCGGAGAGATAAGAATCGGTAAAATATCTGCCAGTCTAGTACAAAGGATTTTACTGAAAACTTTATAGATCACATTGCATAAACTGATTGGGCGAAATTCAGAGAAGGAATTTGGATTCTCAGTTTTAGGAATTAAGGCCAAGAAATTCGCCGAGAAAGAAGCCGACATCGCCTCTCCTTCAAAAAATTGAATAGCAGCCTCCCAAATGTCCTTACTCAGAATCTCCCAGCAGGTCTGAAAAATCCAGCAGTAAAACCATCAGGACCTGGAGCACTATATTTGGGAATGGCAAAAACAGCCTGTTTCACTTCCTCCAGCGAAGGACGCTTAACCAAGAGGTCACAATGGCTGGAGCTCACCAGTTTCGGAATACAATTCAACAAATCTGCATCCACCGTACCTGAACCTTGGGAAGACAACAAGTTGGCAAAGAAATCCGTGGCATTATTAAGAATCTCACCAGGATCCGAAATAGTCCTACCGCAAGGTAAAATAATCTGGTTTATTGCCCTCCTTTTTTGTTTAGACTTGGTGGAAGCAAAAAAATACTTGGTGCAGGCATCTCCCTCCTTACACTCTTTTTCACCTGATTTTTGAATCCAATAGAGCTCCTCCTGTTTGAGAGCTAATCTATACTCAGCTTGACAGCGATTTAAATTGCAGCAAGCTTTAGTGTCCCAGTTGGCATCAACATTTAGACCATTATTATTACCATTAGCAAAACCGGCCAATAAAATAGTTTCCCATTGTTGCATTTCGTCCTCCAGAGCGCATATCCTGCTGAAGACATTCCCAAATACCAGCCGGTTCCATTGTATAAGAGCTCGACGAGTCAATTTAAGTTTGGCATCCACTCGATCAATAGGCCTGGTGAGAGCCATATCAGACAGCCAGATTTCCTTAACCAGATCAAGAAACTCCGGATGTGTAGTCCACATGTCGAAGAATCTAAAAGGTGTAAAACCAATCCTTGATTGA
This sequence comes from Berberis vulgaris, assembly GCA_963556465.1. Classification (NCBI taxonomy): domain Eukaryota; kingdom Viridiplantae; phylum Streptophyta; class Magnoliopsida; order Ranunculales; family Berberidaceae; genus Berberis; species Berberis vulgaris. The sequence continues at coordinate 76,010,713 of OY747136.1, read as the reverse complement.
GATGGCATGGATGCCAGAAGAGGAGAATGATCAGAAAATGTGCGGCTGAGGTGTACAACTTTAGGATTAGTCAATCCTGTCAACCAAGCCGAATTGACAAAAATTCGGTCAAGTCTAGCCCATATGCGCTCGCTTCCTCGCCTATTATTACACCAGGTGAGACGAGGACCCGAATAGCCACAATCAATTAAGCCACATGTTTCAGTACAATCGGAGAATTGAGCCATGCTTGCCAAGGATGGTGCAACTCCCCCTACTTTTTCCCCCGAATGTAGATAAGTATTGAAGTCCCCACCAACCATCCATGGCGAATCATGATGAGCCGCAAAATCAACCATATGTTCCCATAATTCCTTTCTATCATCTATAGAGCATTTAGCATAAACAAAAGAAATTAAAAAAACTCTTGAAGAGGGATCCGTTACCTGGCAGTGAATAATCTGGTCTGACATGTCCACCACCGAGAAAACAAGAGACGTATCCCACATAATCCAAATCTTGCCACCAACACTGTCATTAGAAGCAAAACCACCAAGTTTTATTTTGTTGCCAATCTCCATGTATCTGCTAGCATCAATCATAGGCTCCGCAATCATTAGAATTCTGACATTGTGCTCCACAACCATCTTTTGTAATCTCCTTCTCGTGGCCTATTACCAACGCCACGGGCGTTCCAAAACATAAAGTTTTCAATCATCTTAAACGCAAGAGGAAGACAAACCCTTCTTAGTTTTACGACGAGTGCCCGGAGGAACCGCAGATTTAACGTTTTTCTTCCGTTCCGCATCCGAATTAGCCCCCAATTCTAAGTCCTTGATAGTTTGAGTGCCCGGCGCAATATCCGAATCCGACTCCGCCTAATCACTGTCTGTGGCACTTTCAAGTGTATTAACATTCATTTTTTTCTTCTTTTTCCGCGAAGAATGGCCCGCCTTCAACAATTTTCGCATGTCTGATGTCAAAACCCGTGCCTCCTGTTTGTGACCCTGTTCTAATCTCCCAGCGACCTCCGTTGGTGGTCGCAACGTATGAAACTCCGACAAGTACTCTGGGACTGCCTGCTGCTCTGTTTCAGCAAATAATTCCTGGATGGCAGCACTTGTTTCCTGTAAATCAACCCTTTCGAACTGTAAATCATCAGCCGATGACGACTTTTTATGAGAACCAGATCGAAGAACAAGAGTATTGAGGCCTGGAGACGCTGGAACCCCCACTGCTGGAACCCCCACCACTACCGAAACACCCACTGTTGGAGCCACCCCTACTGAGATCACCGCTGCTGAAGCTGCGACAGATGCTGTGACAGACGCTGGAACCACCTCTGCAGGCGCGGAACAAAGCCCTGGCAGAGTCACGTAAGCCCCAGAATTGTTGCTATGCGCTGGCTGAAGCAAAACACTCTGTTTCGGCTGAGACAGAGTGCCCTCTGATGCGAGAACATGCGAACCTGGCTGGGACAGAGTGACCTCTGATGCGAGCAAAGACGAACCTGGCTTGGGCAACATCGAGTGCCCAGACTGTTTTTCCAGGGAGAAAGCCATCTTTTGCATCCCAGATACAAGCTGTCCAGCCTGAGAGTCAGCAGATAAACTTGTCGTCGCATTTTGCGACGCCGCAACTTGGAACGAAATGTTGCTCTTTGAGTCCGGATTGACTACATCGTCGGGTGAAGTCGGCTTATGTTGGTAGCCAAGAACATTTTCAATCTTTGAATTTATATACCCCGCCTCTAGTAGGCACTCCGCCGTAGATTCTGGCTTGACCCCGAATGAATGTAGTGCCGATGGAGCGCCCTCCTCTTCCTCAATATTTTCCATTAATGCCTCAAATGTGTTGGACAAAACCACCTTTATCGGATCCATATTCACTTGCTTTCTGTCCACGACGCTCTCCGGAATCTCCTCTCCTTTGTTATTTTTTGTTCCACTCACACCCACTTCCGAGTTTACAATTTTTTGTGGTCTGAGCACTGGAACATATTGCTGCTTGGTATTGTTATTATCTGTCTTTGATTTGAACACCTTCTCAGTCTTACCTACTTCCGAAATGCGGCCACCGCCCTTAGTTCCGAGCTTCTTTCGACAAACACTTTCTTGATGCCCTATCAAAGAGCAATAATCACAATATTTGAAACCTGGATATTCTATCTTCTGCCAGAAACCTCTATTATTGGACCTATCAATCCAAACTCTGTTCGGTAATTTATCCGCCAAAGTCATTTCCACACACACTCGGGCAAAGCCCGGACGCGATAAACATCTAGTATGGTCATCCATTCTCAAATAATCACCAAAAGAATTGACAATTGCCTTTAAAATAGGGGGATGAAAAAAATGTAAAGGTAAGTTAGGCAACTCTACCCATAGTGGCACTGAGATTGGGTCCTCCTTCAGGCTGAATCCATCATGCCAATGGAAAGCTTTAAAACGAACACCACAAATCAAGAATGAATCCCGAGACAACACTTTTTTGGCTTCCTCCGCCGATTGAAGACGAACTAACACATGCCGTTGATTGAGTAATCCAAGCGAAAAATTGCCCAAAATTCCCCAAGTTCTGTGAATCGAATCTCGAATGTCTTCCAATGTGGGGCGGTAACTAGAGAATTTTAAGACGATCACATGTTTTTCCATAAACTCCTCCCCACGGACTTCATCCGTTGCCGTAATGCCAATTGCTGGAGCTCCCTCTTTACGAAATTTAGTGCCTTCGACCGGAGTCTCCACAACGTCGTTAACCAAAATTTTGCCCAATATTTGTGCAAAAGAGGGCTTGACCGCTCCTTCCACAGGTCCCCCATTACCTTATCTCCCCAGCATGTGGGGAGGTGTGGCGGCAGGAGGCGCCAACATCACATCCAGTTCGGTGCCAGTGTTAAATCTTCGAAAACAGGATTAGCAGAGTCGTAACAGTGTGTTACGAACCGTATCAGTGCACAAAACCTATCTCAGTACCGTATCGACGGCTGGGGAAGAGTCACTGCAACCGAAACTCGAGCACCCGTTCTGTACCACGGCCGAAACGGGAGTATAGAACGAGTTGTCTGCCTGTATTGGGTCTGTGACTGCCAGAAATCGTCCAGTATCGGCCAATATCGGCTAGAAACGGCGTGTTGCGACCAGAAAAAGCTTTGATATGCCGACAATGGGTCGCTGAGCCACCTAGGGTTGTCGCTGTGGTTGCCCTAGCCGCCACCAGTCGATGGCTAGGATGCAGACCCACAGATGATGGACGGTATAGATTAGATTTCGGCCAAAGACCGAAATACCCCTGAAATCGCCCCAAATCGCCCTCTCTAAGCCGAAATGTGATTTTTTGATGTCACTTCTTGGACCAAAAACTCACGACCATCCTTCAATAGAAATGGTTTGCTAAGCTATTGGGTTTTGACTACTCCATAAGCTACAAAAAAGGATCTGAGAACTTAGCTGCAGATGCTTTGTCCAGGGTTCCATTCAAGGAAATCTCTTGCTTGGCTATCTCTCAAGTGATTCCTCAGTGGTTACAGGAAGTAACCCATAGTTAATCTGTTGATTCTCAGGCTCAGGACCTCATCACAGCTTTCTTCAATTCCCAAATTTTCTCTTTAGAATGACATCCTTAGATATAAAAATGCAATCTACATTGGATGTTCAGGTAACCTAAGACGACAACTACTTCAAACGCTACATGCTTCTCCAATAGGTGGACATTCTGGCATTACTGCAACCTATCAAAGAGTTAAACAACATATTAATTGGCCTAACTTGCAAGCTCACATAATCGAGTTTATCACCTCTTGTGACACATGCCAAAGAAATAAGGGAGATCAATCAAGTTATGGAGGGTTGCTGCAACCTCTTCTTATCTCGGAGCATGCATGGCAACATATCAATATGGACTTCATTGAAGGCCTACCATCATCACAAGGGAAATCAGTAATTCTAGTAGTAGTTGACAGACTAAATAAGTTTAGTTATTTTATTGCCTTAGCTCAACCTTTCACTACTCAAATTGTGGCCGAAGTCTTCCTACAACAAATATACAGGTTACATGGCTTGCCAAGTTCCATTGTCTCAGACAGAAACAAGGTGTTCCTTAGCTTATTCTGGAAGCAATTATTTGCAGCTCTTGGTACCTCCATGGCCCTTAGCATAGCGTACCATCCTCAGACGGACAGACAGACAGAAAAAACCAACGCAGGCCTTGAAACTTACCTCCGTTGTCTCACAGGACACGCTCCTTCAAAGTCGTCCAAATGGCTCTACCTGGCTGAATATTGGTTTAGCACCAATTTTTATTCAAGCTTACACACTTATTCTTTTCAAGCTCTATACGAGTATACACCCCCTTTACTGGCGTTACCACCTACTGATAATCTATCCATTCCAGATGTTCACCAGTATCTCCAACAACATATTGAGATGTTGAATATCATTAAGGAACGCCTGCATAAGGCTCAAGAACGCATGAAGCAGTATGCTGACCGTCATCGCCAAGACAAAGCCTTTTCAGTGGTGATTGGGTTTTTCTTAAACTGCAACCATACCGCCAAGTTTCAGTCCAATTACAACGAAGTCTCAAACTATCGTCAAAGTACTATGGCCCTTTTCAGGTATTGGAACGTATTGGTACAGTGGCTTACCATCTTGCCCTACCAGCACAATCAAATATCCATTCGGTCTTCCACGTTTCCCAACTTGAGAGAAAGGTGGGCTCATCGTATACCCCATCTCCTACATTGCCACTGGTCGACAACCATGGCAGTTTCTTGGCCGAACCTGTTGCTATTTTAGGAAGACGTTTGATTCCAATGTAGAACAGGGCAGTTACACAGTTTCTTGAATTTGTTCCCTTAAATTGTCTATCTTCAGAAATCATGTCAACTATGCATTAGTAAAATTATTCCTTGATCCAGAAAACTAATACCGTCTTATGTTAGGTCCTTTGTTCATGCAATTTCACCATGCCAATGTTCGGGCAATAACTTGAAATTCAACTTTTATTGGAGCTATATTACTCTGGAAGTTACATCATTTACTCATTTCATGAAATCAGAGATGGCCATTGAAAAAGTGCTAAGCATTAATTTACACTGAAGTACTGGATAGATAGCATCAAGATCTTTTTTTTTTTTTTTTTTTATGATTTCATAATAATGATACTGTTTATCTGCAGCTTTTGGAGGAGCTTAATATGGGAGGTTTCAGAGGAGATACTGATGATGGTATGCTCAATGGAAACTAGCACAGTTGTTGATTAGTATTTTTTTAGGATTGATAAGATAGATATATATTATACCGTTTTTTAAATAAACAAAAAAGTTATATTATTCAAGAAGGGGGATTCTAAATGTTGAAGTGTAGGTAAATCTGAGGTGAATGTTATGGCAAGCTGCAACCCACATCCCACATGCAAGAGCAAAATTCTGTGATTCAATCAGGATTACTTGGCCAAGTGTCAGGCCCAAAAAGAATTACTAATGGATGGACAGACGAAATAAAAATAATAACAATAATGTTCAATGATAATGTGCAGATTCAAACAAATGCATAGTTGGAGAGATTTGCAGCTACTTTGTACCAAGAGATTCATCTGCTCTCTGCATGTCCATATGTGCTAGAGTTTACCCATGGCTACTTTACTTTTCCTATTGATTTTTTCTTTTCAAAAGCATAGTTTTATTGACGAGTTTTGCTTATTGAGATTGCCATATTTACTTGTTACTTCAAATGGTGCAGAACGTCTCTTGGAAAATCAATCAGATTTTTCAGATCATCATTTTTGCACCCACTATTGAAATCTTGCAAGGTTTTCTCCGACACCTTTCTCTTTATACTTGTTTTGATTATAGTTTTTCTGAAATTGAGTTTGTGAGTGGTTTGACGTATGACAATTTGGTCAAGCACAAAAGATACCCAGGGACGGATTTACGTGGGGTCAAGTGGGGGCATTTGCCCCCACTGACTTTAGAAAAAAAACTTAATTTGTCTAACTTACAATCGACGACGCCATCCCGCCCCACCCCTTCTTCTCTTCCACTATTTTCAATGACGCTGACAACTCCATTTCTCCCTTTATTCTTTTCTTTACCCTCTATTTGTTTACTGGTAAAAGTTTACTAGCTGAGTTAGTAGAGGTATAACGTATGGAATCACACGTCACGGGTTCAAACTCGGCCGGCGGCATGAGGTGAGGAGGGTTATGGGTAAAAAGAAATGTTTACTACGAGAACAACAACCGCTCTGCCTCCACTTCTCTTCTTCTCATTCTCTCTCTGTTTGATTTATTTTCCTTTTCCACCAACGCCCCAACCTCTTTTTTCTGCTTTGAAGAAGAATAATGTTTTTAAAATATTTTCTCGAGATGAATTTGTATATCAAGATCTAGTTTAGTATTTTATTCATAGGATTACTTTGGAGAAATGACCCATTAGTATTTTTGGCCCTTAACTTTATACACCAAATGAATTGACCAAATCAATAGAATTGCATGATGCCGAGTTCTCTCCTTGTTATGTATATTTGAAAGGCAAGTGTGCCGCCGTCCTCTATATATTTATCTCTTGTGCACCTACAAAGTAGATTATTAGATCAATTTTCCTCACCCATGGATTAGATGAAGTTTTGTTTAGCAATTGGTGTTTTGTATGATTATTTATGTATTGTTCAAAATTTAACAAAAATTATATTAAAGTACTTAATTATTATATTATCATTAGTTAAATATGACTCATCACTCTGCCCCCATTCAACGAAAATTCTGGCTCCGTCACTAAAAATACCATTGATTACATAAATAAATCATAATCCTTCCATGTGCTCTTTCTAAGTTATATATTGTCTGTAAGAAAATGAATCCTATTCTACTATTTATATTATATGAAAAGATATCTATTAAAACGTTTTCTCAGATCTCCTATTACTGGATGTTATTTGCTTCCTTCTTGGTTGTTTTTTTTTTTTTTAATTTTTTTGGAATTACACAAAGGTTGAGCTTGTTGGTTTGTCCTGGTTCCCCCTTAGACGTTCCTTGATGTTATTTGCTCTCACATATACATTCTCAATTCTGCAAAATTCTTGCGAGTTTTTAAGCGGCTTTAGTTGCAGTCATTTAGAAAACCATAAAAGGACGAAAAAATTTGATGCAGAAGCTTTTATTGGCAGGAAACTCAGTTTGAGAGATCATTCATTTTGAACTATTCTGTACTTGTTGAAATATGTGTCAGACAATAAGGGTGGGTGGGCATCACATCCTGCAATCCCATTCTGGTCCCGTCCGCTCCCGTCTGATTTTTTTCGAGTCCTTTTGGATTGATCAACCCCATAACAATCCCGTCCCCTCCCGATCTAAAGTGGGATGGGATCGGGATGGGAATTTTCAACTTCGCCCACCCCATCCCGTCCCATCTCGAAATTAGGTTAGTATGTTACTCTCAAATGATTATTATTGTTCAATAAACATTCATGTATTCTACCACTCGCCCTTGGTCATAACTATAATACTATATCAATTAACATATTCGTGTATTCTACTCATTAAATGACATAAAATATAAACATGTCGAATTGGGTGTTGGAACTTGGATTAGAAAAAAGTGCATTACCAACTGCAAAATCTCAACCACAGGCAATGACATATTCTAGCAAATGCTTCACTCTCACACACAGACTCTGACTCTCTCTCTTCATTTTATGAAGTTAATTAAAAATTTGCATAATTTCTTTTCACAAGTATAACTCATATTCACACACTCTTTCTATGTATGTGTATATATTTATGAACAAAAATACAAACTCAAATTCGTGTAAGTAAATGAATTCTTAATTGATTTTATGTATGACTGAAACTGCATTATTGATTAACGACAACAAATTAAACAAGTTTTAAAAAGATTAAAAACTTAGTTGAATAAACTAATTGGTGCTAAGCCATTACTATTTTTCACCGTTTAAAACCACATGAACACAATTATAGATTTTTTTTTTACTGGTAATAGTCAGACAATATTGATATTAGACACAATAACATTTTTTTTTTTTTAAATTAACCTCCAGTGGAGAGGGGCAACTATGGAATGCCAGACCTTCATTAATTATCAAAAAATGATTTACATACTCTACGAGGGTACATTACGACGTTACCCGTATAATTATCTAAGGCAAATTCCAAGCCAAAACAAAAATTGTCTTTAAACAGATGTAAGATGGAAAACATTAAAACCTGAACATAGGCGAAGTGTAAAAAACCAAAACCTGAGTTAGCGCTGCATGCCGAGACGTAGCAACACTAAATCTGTGTCGCAGCCGCGAGGTCGCAGCCACCGTCCTGACACCATCTATACCGACATTAGACCGCACCCAGCAGACACCATCTCAGCAGGCCACGGCCTTGCAGCAAGCCAAGCCTCGACATGCTACCTAGTCAGCACCCAGCTCAGCACCAGAGTGCGCGAAGCGAACGCCCAAACTGCATGAACTGAACCACGCACTGCCTGCAGTCCAGGCCACAGCACAGACCGCAGGAACCAGTGGACAATCCAGGCCAATCCCATTCGAGTCCGCAGCGTCAGCCTGCTTCAAAAACAAACCAAACAAAAGCAGGGGACACTCTGTTTTACAGCAGAGTGCCCTGCCATCACTGTGATCCTGTAATCTCCTCTGCCCATCATTGCGACGCCTAGTCTTCCCCATGACGTATATAAGCCGTATGACAACGGTCAAGCACTAATAAGCCTGCCACTCTCCTAGAAAGATCATTTGCAGCGAAAAAGACAGTCTTATGCTCTCGTTGTGCTCTAGTTGCTAAAGCATCCGCCACCGTGTTGGCTTCTCTATAAATATGAGAGCAATTTAACGTCAATTGTTCCGCCAGCTGCTTGATTTCTTTTAAAATATTCTCCAAATGTCACGGGATTTTAAAATTACCCTTAAACCACCCACAAACAATTTCCGAATCCGTCTGAACAAACACCTGCTTAAAACCCAACGAGAGACAGAGACGGAGGCCCTCAGCTAGAGCCATAATTTCCGCTTTATTATTAGAGCCTGCACCAAAAAACATTTGCTTCCCCATAACACAAAGACCCTAGAGTCTCTAATAATCACACCTCCAGCAGCCATGTTCTTACAGGAAGATCCATCCACATTAAGAGCAACAAAATCTGGCGGAGGGAGATGCCAAAAGACAATTCTACTAAGCTTTCTCAAAACTGGAATCTCTTGTATCCCCAAAGCCCATAATGGAGCCATATGCCAACTGACTCGCTTAGGAGTTATAAAATTGTTAGCTAAAAGCAAGTTGCGCCGAATATTCAGAATCACAAAAGCAGGATTAGGAACAACATTATCATATACACATTTGCACCGTTGTTTCCATATTTCCCATAAAATGAACATAGGAGTGAGAAGTGATAACACACCTGTTTGTGTGCTCATTTTGGCACGCCTGAACCAAATGACAAGGGTCGTGGAGATTTCAGCCGGTTTTCTGATATGCACATAAAAAATCAACTCAAAATGGCGCCATACCTGCATTGCCAGTTCTCCATCCAAAAACAAATGATTCAGAGATTCTCTTTTTGGCGTGGTGCAGCATCTACATCTAGAGGCCAGACTAAATCCGCATCGGTATAACTCCCCATCCACTGGTACCCCTCTATGGAGTAATTTCCACACCAAAACTGAGATTCTAGAAGGGATACTGTCATGCCAAATCAATTTATAAAGGCCATTGACTGTCCCTTTCCTCCGTAGCAAGTCATAGGCTGACTGAAGAGAAAAACACCCATTTTGGTTCGGAACCCATATACATTCATCATCTTGAAATTCCTCGCCATATAATCTATCAGCAAAAATTCTCCTTGCTAGATGTCTGATCTCTGGGTTAACCAATTCAAAATTGGTTGAAATCACCTCATTTATCGAAGGCCACACACCTTGAATAACCATAGCCGCTATCTTCTGAAGGATGCTACCGTATTCCAATTTTCCTCAAAAAAATTGATATTTCCCTTACCAACGCGCCAAAGCGAGTTGCTCAGAAAAAGGGACTTGCCAAGCATGAGTTCTTTGAAAAATGGGTAAGACCCAATTTTCACCAACTGACAATTCAAAGTCACCCCATGCACCCAGTATTTACTTCTCATGAAAATAGCCTAAAGAGAATCCAACGTAAGTAGGCGCCAAAGTGCTTTGAGGCGAAAAGCCCTCATCACCATCAACAAATCTCTCACACCCAGATCTTTTTCGTCCTGTGGAAAACAAATATTAGACCATGAGACCCATTTTTTCTTTAGTCTTCCTTCACAATCCCCCCAGAAGAAGTCTGCCAACAAACTATTGATCCGAGATAAAACTTTCATAGGAACACACATGGTACTGAGGATATAAATTGGAATCGAACTCAGAACATGTTTAATCAAAATTAAACGGTCTCCTGGGGATAGCAATTTCGCCTTCCATCCCTTATTTTCTGTCCCGAAGACTGGCAATAGCTGTTTAAAAAATCCATGCATCCCAGAATAGAGGACTTTCTGCCATTTAAGAAAATGAGAGTATCATCTGCATAAAGAAGATGTGAGATAGGGCTGCATGCCTTGGGAGTATAGAAGTAACCAATTTTACCTCGAGCAAAAGCCTCGTTGAGTTCCCTACTCAACACTTCGGAGGCAATAATAAACAAAAATGGAGACAGAGGGTCACCTTGCCTTAAACCCCTGGTAGATCTAAAAAATCCTTTGTAGACTCCTTGAAGCAACACTGAAAAGCCACAAGAGGCGATACAGTTGGAAATGATATGACAAAATCTACCATTAAAGCCAAATTTTGTAAGCACCGCCAACAAAAAATTTCATTCCATTCTGTCATAGGCTTTCCCCATGTCAATTTTCAAAACCACATTACCGCCGAAAACCTTCCGATTAATGTCCCGAATAAATTCCTGTGCAAGGCCAATATTCTCACCAATAAACCTTCTTTTAACAAATGCCCCCTGCTCCGGAGAGATAAGTACGGGTAAAAGATCTGCCAATCTAGTACAAAGGATTTTGCTGAAAATCTTATAAATCACGTTGCATAAACTAATAGGGCGAAATTCAGAAAATGAACTTGGATTCTCAGTTTTAGGTATCAAAGCCAAGAAATTAGCCGAGAAAGAAGCCGACATCGCTTCCCCCGCAAAAAATTGAATAGCGGCCTCCCAAATATCATTACTCAGAATCTCCCAACAAGACTGAAAAAATCCAGCAGCAAATCCATCCGGACCCGGGGAACTATTCTTGGGGATGTCAAAAACCGCCTTTTTCACTTCCTCCAGAGAAGGACGTTTGACCAAGATGTCACAATGGCCGAAACTCACCAGTCTCGGAATACAATTCAACAACTCTACATCCACCGTACATGAACCTTGGGAAGACAACAAATTGGCAAAGAAATCAGTGGCATTAAAAAGAATCTCACCAGGGTCCGAAATAGTCCTACCGCATGGTAAATTAATCTGAGTTATAGCCCTCCATTTTTGTTTAGACTTGGTAGAGGCGAAAAAATATTTGGTGCAGGCATCCCCCTCCTTAAACTCTTTTTCACCGAATTTTTGAATCCAGTAAAGCTCCTCCTGTTTGAGAGCTAATCTGTATTCAGCCTGACAGCGATTTAAATTGCAACAAGCATTAGTATCCCAGTTGGCATCAACATTAAAACCATTATTACTACCACTAGCAAAGCCTGCCAATAAAATAGTTTCCCACTGTTGATTTCGTCCTCTAGAGCGCGGATCCTGCTAAACACATTCCCAAATACCATCCGGTTCCACTGTATGAGAGCGCGACGGATCAATTTAAGTTTGGCATCCACTCTATCAATGGGTCTGGGGAAAGCCATATCTATCAACCAGATTTCCTTAACCAGATCAAAAAACTCCGGGTGTGTAGTCCACATGTCCAAGAATCTAAAAGGTGCAAAACCAATCCTTGGTTGAGAGGGCATGGACAGCAGAGGGGAGTGATCAGAAAATGTACGATTAAGATGTTCAACTTTAGGATTATCCAGAACTGTCAGCCAAGCCGAATTGACAAAAATCCGGTCAAGTCTAGCCCAAATGCGCTCGCGTCCTCGCCTATTATTGCACCAGGTGAGTCGAGGACCCGAATAACCACAATCAATTAAGCCACATGTTTCAGTACAATCGGAGAAATGAGCCATGCTAGCCAGGGAAGGTGCAATTCCTCCAACTTTTTCCCCCGAGTGTAGATAAGTATTGAAGTCCCCACCGACCATCCAAGGGGAATCGTTTTGAGACGTAAAAGTAACCATATTGGACCATAATTTTTTTCTTTCATCCACAGAGCATTTAGCATAAACAAAAGAAATTAAAAAAACTCTTGAAGAAGAATCTGTTACCTGGCAGTGAATAATCTGGTCCGACATGTCCACCACCGAGAAAACAAGAGACGTATCCCACATAATCCAAATCTTGCCACCAACCCTATCATTAGAAACAAAACCGCCCAGTTTGACTTTGTTCCCAATCTCCATGTATCTACTAGCATCAATCATAGGCTCCGCAATCATAAGAATTCTGACATTGTGTTCCACAACCAACTTTTGTAACCTCCTTCTCGTGGCCCTATTACCAACGCCGTGAGCATTCCAAAACATAAAGTTTTCAATCATCTTAAACGCGTGAGGAAGACAAACCCTTCTTAGTCTTACGACGAGTGCCCAAAGGAACCGCAGCTTTGACGTTTTTCTTTCGCTCCGCATCAGAAAGTGCCCCCAATTCTAAGTCCTTGATAGCTTGTGTGCCCGGCCCAATGTCTGAATCCGACTCCGCCTCATCACTATCTGTGGCGCTTTCAAGTGTATTAACATTCATTTTTTTCTTCTTTTTCCGCAATGAAACGCCCACCTTCACCAATTTGCTAATGTCAGCCGGCAACGCGCGAGCATCCAACAACCCAAAGTGGACTGCCTGCTGATCTATTTCAGCACCCGCATCCTGGATCGCAGCAATTGGAACCTGTAATTCAGCCCGTATTTCCTGTGTGACAGCAGCACTAGACGACGTCGTAAGCTAACCAGTTCGAGGAGCGAGCATACAGTGGCCTGGTTCTCAGACTAGAGAAGGAGCTCCAGCTGCGGCAGACCCTGGAACCACCTCTGCTGGAGCGAAACAGGGTGCAGGCTCCCTTGTTTCGGTGTTGTTGACTGGCTGAGACAGCTCAGTCTGTGCGGACTGAGACAGCGTTTCCTCTGTTTTGTGCATTGGCAAACCTGACTGGGACATCACCGAGTGCTCGGACTGTCCCTCCAAAGAAAATTCCACCTTTTTCATCCCTGAAACAAGCTGCCCAACCTGAATTTCACTAACAGTTTGCGTCGCCTCAGCATGATTAGAAAGGGTATTCTTTGATTCCGGATTAACACCCTTGTCATTTGGAATTGGCTTTGGTTGGTGTCCAAGAACATGTTCAATCTCTGAAGTTGTATACCCCGCCTCTAGTAGGCATTCCTCCGTAGATTCTGACTTGACCCTGGTTTGAGCATGCTCTATTTTCTAACCCGCTGTTTGAAATTCCGCTGGAGCACCCTCCTCTTCTTCAGTATTCTCCATTAGTGCCGCAAATGTGTTTGACAGAACCACCTTTACTGGATCAATTGCCCCCGGCTTGTTTTCCACGACTCCCTCCGGAATTTCCTCGCCTTTGCTATTTTTTGTTCCACTCACACCCACCTCCGAGTTTGAAGATTTTTCCTTTCTAAGCACTGGAACATAATGTTGCTTGGTATTATTATTTTCTGCCTTTGATTTGACTACCTTCTCAGTCTTATCAATGTCTGAAACTCGGCCCCCGGCCTTAATGCCGAGCTTCTTGCGACAAACACTCTCCTGGTGCCCTATCAAAGAACAAAAATCACAATATTTGAAACCTGGGTATTCTAACTTCTGCCTGAAACCTCTATTATTGGCTCTATCAATCCATACTCTGTTTGGTAATTTGTCTGCCAAAGTCATCTCCACGCACACGGGGGCAAAGCCTGGGCGCGATAAACATCTAGTATGGTCGTCCATTCTCAAAAAATCACCAAAAGAATTGACAATTGCTTTTAAAATAGGGGGATGAAAAAGATGTAAAGGTAAGTTAGGCAACTCTACCCACAGTGGCACTGATATCGGGTCCTCCTTCAGACTGAAACCATCATGCCAACGGAAAGCTTTAAATCGAACGCCACGAATCAAAAAGGAATCCCGCAACAACACTTTTTTTGCTTCCTCATCCGATTGAAGACGAACTAATACATGCCGTTGATTGAGTAATCCAAGTGAAAAATCACCCATAATTCCCCAGGTTCTGTGAATCGAATCTCGAATGTCTTCCAATGTAGGGCGGTAGCTAGAGAATTTTAAGACGATCACATGTTTTCCATAAACTCCTCCCCACGGACTTCATCCGTTGCCGTAATGCCAATTGCTGGAGCGCCCTCTTTGCGGAATCTAGTGCATTCAACCGGAGTCTCCACAACGTCGGCCACCATAATTTTTCCCAAAATTTGTGCGAAAGAGGGCTTAGCCGCTCCTTCCACGGTTCCCCCATTAGCAGATTTCCCCAGCATGTGGGGAGGGATGGCGGCAGGAGGCGCTGGCATCACATCCAGATCGGTGCCATTGTCGAAAATCAAAACAGGATCAGCAGATACGAAACGGTGCAAACCTGTCTCTGAAACCGTATCGGTACACAAACCAGTCTCTGAATCGTATTGGCGGCTGTGACGAAGAGATCACTGCAACCGAAACGTGAGCACCAGATCTGTACCTCGGCCAAAATGAGAACAGAGAGCAAGTTATCTGCCTGGATCAGTTCTGTGATAGCCTGAAAACGTCCAGTAGCGGCCAGTATCGGCCAGAATCGGCGAGTCGCAATCAGAGATATGCCGGCAACGGGTGGCTGAGCCGCCTAGGGTTGTCGCAGAGGCTACCCTAGACGCCATCAGTCGATGGCTAGGATGCAATCTCACAGATGAGGGACGGTAGAGATTAGTAGCCCTTTTAAGTTAAGTTCATACAGTTCAGAAGGAAGCTCCTAAGAGTATTTTTAGTACATGCTCATCCCGTCCCATCCCAAATCCGATTGGGATAGGACGGGGTCGGGATGAGGTCTATTCTGTCCCGGTCCAGAATGAATGGGATGGGATAGGATAGGGATGAGATTCATCCCGTTCCGTGCCCACCCCTATCAGACAATCAACCATGTTAAAAGAAAGGACTATCATGTAAAAATAACAGAAAAAGAAAAATATTTTGGGCATGAGCCCATAAATCAGATGTGAATTGTGAACTTATTTACTGCCTTATTTTATTTTTTTAAGTTACTGTAAGCAGTGCTCTAAGCTTTGTGAAGTGTTTTTCTGTAGTGTCTCTATGCTACTACAGCAGTAGATCTTCTCGTTTCAATTGTATCTCTTGGCAATGACCAAGATTGATCATGTATGATGTATCTAATACTCTTTAAGGTTAAAATAATTACTTATCTGATCCAATTTTTGTGATGCAGGAGGAGATGGAAAGATCATATAATGCAAAGAAAAAGGAGTCGAAGAATTCATTGAGTTGGTAAGGTATGCCTTATACATTTTTGGTACAATATGTAGCAGGCTATAGGAGATCATTCTACATACTACACCAAATTGACACTTTTGTAACAACTCTCAAAACAGTATCACTTTTGAGATGTTACAATCCACCAAACAATTTCAAGTCAAAACTAAATTTAGTCAAAAAAATGAAAAACAGTAACACAAAAAAAATGATACAATAAGTTGGATCACCATGAATAGTATCACTTTTATAACCATACTCTTCATGGTGATACAATTATTGTATCATTTTGTTTTGTATAAATGTGTAAAATTGTTAGGTGGATTGTTACACTTCAAAAGTGATATTGTTTTGGGGGTTGTTACAAAAATGCCAATTTGGTGTAGTGACAGTATTAGGAAATACATCCTATTGTTAGGAAAATATATTCCAGTATTAGGAAATACATCCTATTGTTAGGAAAATATATTTTAGCATATTGTGTTGCAAGTTTTATGGGGTTAGGAAACTTTCCGATGGCTAGTGATTTGTTTCCTTGGTTTGGGAGGTTTCCTAGTGTATGGTGGTTTCCTATTGTATTTTGACTACAGTATTTATATTGCTGATGAATGAATGAAAGGGGACAACTTGGCCTTAATCTTGTCATGGTATCAGAGCATGGGTATGAAGGTTCCAACAGACACTGATCAAAAGAACATGGGACAAGTAAAGATGAATAGCGTCCATAATGTTGGTGAAGGCAAAAGGGGGAATGACATCAATACCATGATGGGTCTAGCCGGATTTCCTAATACTCATCTATTTGGAGAGAATGAGGTTACATCTGGTGCATCTTCAGATATCCAGCAGGCAACATCTTTGGCAAGAGCAATGGTTACAAAATATGGAATGAGCACTGAGGTTGGGCTTGTTTCGCACAATTATAATGACAATGGCAAGAGCATGAGCACTGAGACCAGGCTTCTCATTGAGGAAGAAGTGAGAAAGTTGCTCGATAGGGCGTACAATAATGCAAAAACTATCCTGACAACTCACAACAAAGAGCTTCATGCACTAGCTAATGCTCTACTCGAGCAGGAAACACTTTCAGGAAATCAAATAAAGTCTCTGGTTGCCCAAGTCAACTCTCCTAATCAGAAACCACAGCAGAAAGTTGAGTCGCAGAGCAGCTCACAGTCGGCCCCAGTACCTCCCTCAACACCTGCAGCACAATGGCAGGCTCTCATGGCTGCTTTCGGCACTCCTCACCCTTCCCCTAATCGGTTGAATGGCAAGTGGATTATTGACACTGGGTGCTCCAATCATGTTACGGGAGATTTGTCATATTTGTCGGATCTAAGAACTGTGACTCCCTGTTCTGTTGGCCTCCTGGATGGTCAGAACGTTGTTGCCTTGAAGGAAGGAATTGTCAAGTTTACTGACAAAATTATTCTTAACCATGTTCTTTATGTTCCAAAATTAAATTGTAATTTAATTTCGGCTTCACAATTGAGTGATGCTATAAATTGTGAATTCATAACTAACTCCGACTTGTGTGCTATCCAGGACCGACACGCGAGGGAGGTGATTGGAACGGGTGACAGAAGGGATGGACTATACTACTTACGGGAGGAGACAAAGGTGAAAGCAGTTTCAGTTGCTCCTTCAACTTCTTTGGAGCTATGGCATCGCAGATTGGGGCATCCTTCCGAGAAAGTGGTGAAGTTGCTTCCTTTTTTAGCAATTCTAGTGGTAACTTGAATAAAGCATGTGAAGTTTGTCATCGTGCTAAACATTATAGGGATAGTTTTCAGTTAAGTGACAATAAATCTACTTGCATTTTCGAGTTAGTCCATTGTGATTTATGGGGGCCATATGATACACCCTCGTCTTGTGGGGCTCGCTATTTTTTGACATTAGTGGATGACTTCTCCCGCGCTGTGTGGATCTATTTGTTAGTTGATAAAACAAAGGTTTTTAAAATGTTTATGTCCTTTATAGCTATGATTGATAGACAGTTTTCTCAGAAATTGAAGATTGTTCGTAGTGATAATGGTACTGAATTTAATTGCCTCAAGGATTATTTTTTGGTCAATGGAATTCTGTTTCAAACTTCTTGTGTGGGGAATCCTCAACAAAATGGCCGGGCAGAAAGGAAACATAAACACATTTTGAATGTTGCTCGGGCACTGCGATTTCAGGGTGGTCTACCGCTTTATTTTTGGGGGGAATGTGCCCTTGCCGCTGCTCATATAATCAATCAAACACCTTCTAGTATTCTTGGCAATAAAACTCCATATGAAGTCTTGTTTGGTGATCCGCCTTCCTTTGGTGAATTGCGTGTTTTTGGTTCTCTGTGCTTCGCCCATAATCAGAAGGCAATGGGTGATAAGTTTGCCAGTAGGAGTCGTAAATGTGTATTTGTGGGATATCCGTTTGGCAAGAAGGGTTGGTATTTGTTTGATTTGGACAAGCAAGATTTTTTTGTGTCCAGGAATGTCACGTTTTATGATAATGTGTTCCCATATCTTGATGTTGAGGCTACTAATTTTGCTGCTCGCAATGACATTCATGGTGATCTGCATGAAGGGGTGGCTGTGGATTTTCCGGATTTTTTAGAAAATGATGAGGAGGTGCAGCAAGTACGCCCTCCCACGCCCAGGGGTGCTCCAGACCAGCATTATAATGTAATGAGATGCGAGATTCAAGTGCGAAAATGCTAATAGTTCCCTACCATGGTTTCATTAAAATGTAGGAAGAGCGCAAGTTTAACATACAGATGCTTTTCTGTTCATGTAATTAAGTTCATATAATGAGAAGATACCATTGTCAAAGAGTTTGTCTGAATTGGCAATGTATGCCTGCTCTTGTATATTTTATGTCTTTTCACTTAATGCTCATTACATAACAATGAAACTGAGTCATCAAATTATCTGCAAAGCATCTTGTTGCAATAGAATCAATTGGGTTGGAATGGGGGTGTAAGTTTGGCTGCAATTGATTCTTGATGATGAAACCTTTGACTTCAGAAACATTTTTCATCTCCCTACAGTCCCAGAGCAAGATTATCCCAATTTGTACATTAGCAATCCAAATCTTCTCGCTCATTTTTTCAACACGTTTCCTTGATGTATTGGCATTGTGATTCATGTTCAATGTACTTTGAACATATTGGCCAAAGTCATAGGCTTGAAGATGGACCTGTTCTGTAATATCAATCATGTTATAGTAGTCTATTTATTTATGTTAATGTACATTACTATAAGGAATTGCCAAGTCAAACCTTGTATGAATATATCCAATATTTGATCCCTATGCTATATTGGTTTTCATCATGCATGACGCACGATAATCTTCCTTCCTTGCATCATGAGTAGAGCTAGCAAAAGGATTGGGTTGGCTCAACCTGGCCCCGATACAGTTTGAGCCCATTGTATATTTTCAGACCACTTGTAAATGCTGCTAAAGATTGTCATTTACACTAAGATATGTTGCAATGATGTCGTGAGCTCTCTGCTAAATGTCACGGGCTTTCTTTTTAGTGCCGCACGGGAAGTACTTGTGAAAAGAAAGCCCGTAACATAAAACACCATTTTCATACACTAAACTTAATGGTCACAAGAACATGAGATCATGTCATATGCCACGGTGTTTACAGGCAACAAGCTCAACTATATACACCAAGCGTTCTCTGTAACTGAAGAAGTCACTTAGAGTGTCTTTGGTTGCATGAAATCCAATGCCATGAAAATTCATGAGGGGACTCTTACATTTTAGGTTAAATTGATATATCACTTCACATCTACCATTTGTTTTTGTGATCAATTGTGAGAATGGAAGTTCCATGAATATGGAAATTTCACTTATTGGTCCCCTAAGGCATGTGATTCTCATATTTAAAATGGATTAAAAAGAATATCGTAGCTAATGGATTTTAAATATATATATATATATATACATTTAGCTACGGCAAAATATCGTCGCTAAGTTTTACATTATTTTTTTATTAGCGACGGCAAAACATCGTTGCTAATTGTTTTTTGAAAAAAAAAATTTAGACACAAAAGCATTTAGCTACGGCAAAAAACCGTCGCTAAGTTTTAGATTTTTTTTATTAGCGACGGCAAACAACCGCCGCTAATTGTTTTAAAAAAAATTATAAACAAAAGCATTTAGCTACGGCAAATTACCGTCACTAAGTTTTAGATTATTTTTAACAGTCGCTAATTGTTTTTTTGAAAAAAAAAATTATACACAAAATCATTTAGCTACGGCAAAATACCATCGCTAAGCTTTACATTATTTTTTTATTAGCGACGGCAAAAAATCGTCGCTAATCGTTTTTTATCAAAAAAAAAATTATACACAAAAGCATTTAGACGGAAAAAAACCGTCGCTAATATTTTTTGAAAAAAAAACCACGTCACCGATCCGCGTGAAACCTCATCTCAACCGTCAATAACACCCAAAATCTTTAGCTCAATCCAACGCACTAAACCAAACCACGTCACCGATCTGCGTGAAACTAACACAACCAATCCCCTTCAATTACCTCTCTCTATATAAATTTAAATTTTCTCTACAAACCAACTTAAACAAAAAAAATTTCTCAACTAAAAATTGTCTCTCAACCTGCAGAGAAGAAACCCACAGAGGAGAAGTCTGCCGCCTCCCTCGACACCGATCCTGGCCGCCTCTCTCCCCCCTCCCTTCTTCCGCCGCCTCCCTAGCTGCAAGAGATCTCAGATCTCGGAGATCAGATTATAGATCGAAATTGTCAAGCCCCGATTTTTGAAAAAAAACGAAAATCCTAAAATCCACGTAGGATTATCCGTTTCCCCCAAAACTCGGGACGTGAAAATTCAATAACAACAGAAACAAATAGCAGCAACAACTAAATATGATTAAATTACTGAAACAAATAAAACTCTAACCCGGAAAGGACTGGCGTGGCTAGCTTATTAGCGGAACTCCAGTAATGCAGCTCAAAATCTCTAAACCTGAAAGGCTAATCGGGTACATTCCAAAAGGAATGTACCCAAGAAGCAAAAGCTCACTTGGGTCAGCAATAAAGCTGGTGTGAGAAATCTTCATCCAAAAAGATCAATAAATCCACACGTGATAACATCAAACTAAACAAAAACAATAACCAACCACACTAACAGGTAGTTCCTCAATGAGGCAAATGTGTCATCATCCTAATAAATAAATATGCATTATTTATTACTAATAAATAAAATTTATGAGTTATCAATCCTCATAAATGCAACAACAATACAATTTATAATCATATTAGACTATTATTGAAATATTAACAAAACACATTTTTCTACCTTTAAGAATACATGTAATTCTCATTCAATGGTTGAATGAGCATTTAGTTTATTCCTGTAAGGTAAGTATGCACATACACAAAAGAAAAATCTCGCTTCTTTTCCACAATCGCACTATCCTCCTTGTGCCGAACACACCTCACCCAAGTGTGTCTCCCTTGCCATCGAAGCTACTCAAAGCATACATGACCCAAATGGGGTGCCACCTCGAGTGTCATGTCATCTCACCCGAAGTTCGATCACTGGCAAGTATTCTTCCTAAATCTACACATACAACCGAACTCACATGGAACGGTGCATCGATATGCAAGAAAGTCTGCATACCCATAATAATATCACACGTATACAAGCAAGTCTGTATAAAAAAAAATTCTTTTCTTTTCACATTTTTTTTCTTCGGAGTTGTGGAAAAGAGCATAAAAAAAATATCAACTAAAACTCAAAACTCTTTTATGGTGACACTTTGTCAACCATAAGTAAATCAACCACAGTATCCACCATTTTCTTGGGGAACAAACAATATTTCTATAAATACATTTCTATAACACATCAAGGATCAAACTCATTCAATATAAGGATACTCCTGAGCAAGACAATTTGCATATCAGTCAAATACAAGTATGTTATGGTCATTTCTTTAAATTTAATCGAGTAATACTTAGTTACTTACAAGCTTTCGTCTTAGAAGACTGCATTTTAAATTCCATCTTCATACAATTAAATCAGCATTACTTTTTTCTGTTCACTAGAACAATGTAATAAAAAGTCAACCAGTTTTCAAAAAACAATAACAGTTTATGTCGAACTAGGAGACATGTGGATCTAAAGAATAGCTCCAATAACCATTTGTTCCTAAGGATACAGAAAAGATTAATCTATCACCTAACCAAGGTCAAATTCATCTTAAACTGTACAACTTAGGACAACAATCAAAGAAGGTTGGTTGATTCTAATCCAAAATCAACAATGATTTGAAGGGCTCAACCCAAGTACGACTAAAACCCAAACTCGTCACAAAGTTGTCAATTTTATAGTTGAATCATAAATGCTTGTTTAGTAAGTTTTTTTCCCAGGGAAGAATTGTATTTAATGGGTGTTCTCTCTTTCACCTCATGTTTTACTAAAATCACCAAGTTACTAAAAAAAGACCAAGGCTAGTCATTTCAACAAGACGATAATTTTTCACAAAAACATAGCATACGGTACAAGCATATCAATCCCAAACCAAATAAAAAATAATCACAAGCAACACAAGAAAGTCATGGAGAAGGTTGAGATGAATACTGGTTAAAATTTAATTTAAAACACAAAATAGGTTGAAGCATAATCATGGGTTGCCCAATTTCCGTATTTTGAATTATTGTGGTGTTTGATTTGTTACAGTTTTTCATTCTTTTGGAGATAGACAAGTTCATCTATTTGATGCTATATAAAGTCAAAAAAAGGGTAGCAGCTTTGATGGTCATCCCAATCTCTCAATTTCGCCTACTTTGTGTACTTAGTTATAATTTAATTTCGTTTTAGGAGAAAAATAAACAAAGTCTAGCTTTTCATAAATCACAACTACTTTTTTCATGTGAAATGAAAGAGACATGGAAAAAGGGCTGGATGGGAATCATGAGTCTGCACTTATGTGCTAGATACTACATTGGCCACATATATGGATGGTTTTTAAAAGCAAATTCTGTACAGTGAAAGAGAACATCGAACATTTCAATTCAAGAAAATTCCAGATAAACAGATTACTGAAGCAGTATCCAGAACTGCCACACATAAATATTTTGCATGAGAAATACAATCAACAAAGCCAAATTAACTAAATTAATTTCAATATTAGTAAAGTAAACTTACAATTTGTTTCGGATGCGAGAGCCACAGGGTCCTCACATGAAGGGAACTGCTTTCTGGCATGTGAATGAAAGCAGCCCATTCTGTACAAAGCTTTCAAAACCTTTTCACTGTGATTATAACATCTTTAGCCTTGCAAATTAAATAAATAAATAAACCCAATTACAATCACTCTTTCAAAATGAAAACCATCAATTATTCTACCAAAGTAACAACAACATAACAAAGCTTGATTATCAAAATCATAGAAATACTAATACTTAAAAGAGGTTTATTAAACCCTTTTTCTCAACAACAAAAAAAATCATACCCAATTCATCAGAATCCAAATCCAACACTGACATGTTAAGAAAAAGAAAAAAAAAATTGTATGTATTCATAAAAATCAAGCAAATAAGAAATAATTACCAGAGAAAGAGAAGAAGGAAGGAAGGAATGTATGTATGTATGCTAGCCGAATTTCAAACCACACCACACCCCAGGGAATAGAGAGGGAATGAAGAGAAAGAACGAAGAGAGGTTTCAGGTTTGTTTGGTTGGTTGAGAGAGAGTAGAATAGAAGGTGAGGTCAAATGACAACAAGAACACAAGAGACGTGACCAAGGAAACGATGATGAGAAAGAGATCTGACCAAACAAAAACAAACACAAATTCGATCGAAACACATAGTGAATGAGATTGATTGATTGATAGATAGAGAGAGGTACAGAAGAGATGAACAAAGCAAAAAAAAATGAGAGAGGCCTAGAAAAGAATGATATGGAGTTTCCGCGTCTTGATCTGACGGCAGAAAAGCGGTCTGATGGAAAACCAAATCCCCTTTAACACTTTCCGCGTGTCTATTTTTATACTTGCGGATGAAGAAAAAGAAAGAAGCAATATTCAAAGTGATACTTGGATTCCTTGATTTCTAAGTTGGATTTTTTATGTTTACATCAATAGTGACATGTATAATATAACAACATTATCAACTCGAAAAGAAGAAAGTATTAATTATTTGAAATAAAGTTTATGAGTTTTTTTTCTTTTCTTTTTTGGCTTGTCATTAAGCATTGTGATAATCAATTTGTTCAATTAAAAGAATAATTTTTATAATAAAAACATCACTTATGGAAACTCCTTGCTAAATGACTAGAGTCAGCCTTTTAAAAATAAAACAATTACTCATGTGAGAAGAAGAATTTATGATCAAGCGCATTCATTCTAACAATCAAAAGATGATCTAGTGTAGTCGTTTCGATGAGAAGAATTTGACCAAGGTTAATCATTTCGACAAGAAGAAGAAGATGGCTATTTCAGAAAAAAAACATACCATATGATACAAACACTTTCCATCCTCGGATCAGAAAAGGTGGAGTGTAGTTATGAGTTTACCCACATTGGTTTTTCTTTATTTTTTATTTCGAGGTCTGCGTTTGTTAGGAGTTTTTTTTTTTAGTTATTTGACTATTTTATAAATTTTTTTAAAACACACACAAATTCTAAAAATGTCAACATATGTTATGTTCAATATATAAAAATACTAATTTCAAAATGAACCAAACTTAAAATATAAATTTGTGCATTTTAAGATAAGGCCACAAACGTTTTCATATTGTATCGATAAGTTTAGATAATTTTGTTTTCTAAATGTAGGTATTGCAAAACCCTAAAATTAAATACAACTGATATTTTTGTAGGATGAAATCAAAGTTTAAAAATAATTTCAATCTTGGGAATCACCTCTCAAAAGTCAAAACTATACTTAATAAAAATCTTGTGAAAGATTTTGTTAGAAGTCACTAATGTCCTGTAACTGTTTGAATGGATGGAGCAGAAGAACAATGAGAATCAGGAAGGAAGTCAATCCTTTGAGCAAGAATTCCAGACAACTCTTTTTTATGTTGTTGATGTGAAGCCAAAGCTATGGTTACCTGTCCGCCTTGTGGAGGGAAGGCTCTGCAGGGAGATCAAAGTGAACCTTTTATGTATTCGAGAACAGGCGCAGAAAGAATTTTACAACAAATTTTCTAATTGCTAATTCTGTTGACAAGTTTTGTTTCTCACATGTAAGTTCTGTTAAAACTATTGAACTGCTGCTTTGCAAATGGTGAAATTTAGAGTGTCGATGGGCACTCTGCAGGGCTTGCATCTCACAAGGCGTCAATATGCATATACTTGAGAAAGGAATGAAGGAATTAGTTCATTATATGTGGGTTTTATGTTGATTGTCATTTCAACCAACCTTTAATTAGTCATACCTAGCTCACACTTCAATTCTGTGAGATCCTCTGTATCTTTGATGGCATTGTTCATTACAGTTATTCACACAAAATACATATTGACTTTTTGGGAAATTTAATGTGGCAGTGGCATATAGATTCTTTGCACAAGTAAATTAACAAAACACTGGTGGTGTTGTAAGCTCACCTAGTTTAATCAATACTCAAATCTCTAAACGAATCTGGAAAGCAAAAATACTTGAAAAAACATAAATATTTGCTTGGAAGTGGCTTCAAGGGATCCGAAGGAATCTTAGGGAAGAAAAGGGACACAGATATTTTCTTTCTTATCTCTATGATATTTACTGGAAAAGATGATTCCAGTAAAAATTCTATGGTGTCTCTTTTGTGTCTCTTTGGGGTTTTTATACACTTCAACACTCTGTGAATGGTATTTGTGGTTGTGTTTTAAAAAGAATGGGTAAAAAGTGTAGCAACAAGGACCAGAGGAAGCAGATTAATCCAAAAATAGCCCCTTCATATATTAACCTGGATTAGGAATGCCTTTTATGACTTTACGCTGGTTTTGCTCTGGAGTGAATATCATGAGATATGGTTTCATGTCAGGGTATTCAAATCTTATCATAGCACCGAAAACAGTTGTCTGACTCCTCCGAACATGTTGATATGGAGTAGAGTGGACAACAACCTCTCTAGAGGCCCTATCAGATCTAGTGACAGAAGAGACGGTGGATGCGATGACAAATACTGCAAATCAATGACTTCTTCATACGGTTTTGAAACTAAACTGGCGTTTAGGGCAAGAAATTCAGGCAAGAAAGGGAAGGTAAACGTTTCTTGATCTCTCAATCTCTTGATTTCGAGTTGAATTTCGATTCTTGATTATTGAATCCGTGTAGTTGAATTACTGGTGTAGTTGAGTTGATGATTGAGTGATTTTGTTGGGGACATTTTTTGCACTCAGTATTTGTTTGATGAATTTACTCGCTGAATAGAATCTGGGAGAACAGATTGAATTTGTCGATTACAGAAATCGATGATTGAATTTACTCGCTCGATCTAGCTGGTTTTTCCACATCCTCTCCGGTCTATTGAATGACATGAACAAATGGTGGAGACGCAGTCAGTGAGAACGTGTTTCCACAAGAGGTGTTCATGGCTTTTGAGGAGAAGTACAACATTCATGGTGATAGATTGCTACAGTTACTCACAAATGAATATCAAGTGGTTGTAAAAAATGGAGATAAACTAGGTGCCGAAGGACTGGAAATGATGTTAAACCCCAAAAACTAGGCAATGCTAACTGCAAGGGTGCCAGCCAGTCAAGAGCAGGCTGCAACGCAAAGGAATGAAGAGGTTCTGCATAAAGCAGATGAATGTACAATGCCAACCAGTATTGCAACCTCCGGCCCTAGCAAAATTCAAGAAGCAATGGCAAACTCTGCCGTTGCACCAGCGAGGATGAGTTGGGCATCAAAGCTTAAGCAAAGCCAGCATACGGGCTCTACAAAGCTAAAGTATGAACCTCCAGCTACTGTAGAAGAATGTGAAAGGTTGGTTATTGGCAGCTTTGTGGGCAAGCGCTTGGCATATGGTTATGTCAAAGAGTGGCTGATAAGGATGTGGGGAATTTGAGAATTTGAGATGAGCATACACGGAGATAAGAATTTTGTATTCAAATTCAAGAAGGAAGAAGATAAAAGTAAGGTATTGGAAATGGGACCTCTGCATATTGCAAGCATGTTGTTCATCCCCAGGGCCTGGTCACCTTCTATGGACGAGGATGCTGAGGTGCTTAACTCGATACCTATTTGGGTTACACTGAAAAAAATTCTTTTATTCCTATGGAATCCAGAGGGTATTCAAAGGATTGCTAGTTTTATTGGAGTGCTTATCATGCTTGACAAAGCTACTGAAGAAACGACAAGATTAGCGTATGCGAGGGTGTGTGTGGAGGTGGATGTAAACAACCAATTACCCAAAGACATCCCTGTGGTTATCAATGGAGATAAGAAAAAAATAGTTGAAGTTGAGTATGCATGGATTCCTGTTAAATGCAATTCTTGTGCAGTTTTTTGCCATACAAAACAGCAGTGTTCAAAGAGCAAAGAAATTAATACTCCAGGCCATATGGTATGGCAAGCTACGGGTAGGACCCAACCACTAGAAAGACAAAACTCCGATGGTTGGACGATCGCCAAGGGTAGACATACATTAAAGTCGAAGACTCAACCCAGTTTCGAGGGGAGTCCAGGGCTTATCACAGGAAAAGCAGGGAATGTAACCAGTATATAGGCTGCCAATGTGGCAGAGCATAACATAAATGATGACCAGAGTGATGCCATAACGCAGAGTCCACAACCATTGATTCTTATCAACCCAATGCTCGAGCGTAGTGCTAATGTGGAGGCAAGTGACCACACACCGACTCAGGACAAAGAGAACACCACAACAGATGAGCAGAGTAGTAACGAGGAACATGAGCAAGATCCTTCTAGTGAAGAGGTTGCAAGCGATTTGTTTTCAAAATCTTGCACTAAAGATTTTAGTTTCTGCCCTCGAAGATCCTCTAGGGCTAAGAAAGCAAACAAAAGTACAAAGGTTGAATCCTTTCCTCCTTAACAAAGGAGACTGATAAAAAAAAAAACAAGAGGTTTCTTCTTTGGCCGATGCTAGTTGAAGATTTTTATAGGCGGCCTAGTAACCATGTTCAGAGCCAACCTCTTCCAGTTTACTAAAGCAGCAATAAATACTCATCGGTTGCAGAATCAGAGGATTAGCAACTATTTTGGAGCAGTTCGTATGTAAGATTAATTGATTTGTTTATAAATTACCAAAATGAAATTGATTTGTTAAGATTGTTCATCAATTAGTAACGTCGCGGTGTATGGTTGTAATGCCCCGCACCATGCTTTACAAAAGTCAGATAACTCATAAGTTATGGCGTGGTGATGAACTCGTGAACATTGCATACAATACAATATATGCAATAGGATTGTATTTTTAATGTTGCGCCTCGCGGAAGCATAACTAATGCGGAACACAATTTATAGTTACAATAGAAGTAATAAATCAAAAGTATAATCAAGGTAATGTAAAGTAAATGAAAATAAAGTAATTCACGTACCACACAAACGATTAATGTGGTTTGGGAAGTTTGCCTACGTCCACGGGGCAAAGAGAATATGTTCACTATTTTGAGATAGAAGGATACAAGTAGATAAAGTCTATTACACAACATCAATGACGTTAAATATACATATGTCTAAATGACACTACACATATGCAAGGGTGCGTATTTATCTCTCTCCTCGCTTCTCACACACACACAAGGGAAGAATGGATATCTCAAAAAAGGGATCATTTTATAGCAAATGGTGGCGGTGAGGGAGTGATGGTGAAAACTCTTCCACTACCTTCTTCTCCATTCGAATCTCTTCCACCACCTACTTAATTCCGCTTCCCCTTTCTTCTTGTTCATTTCACAAGCTTATTCATCCTTCCATCATCTTCGATTGCTTTTTTCAAAGGCTAGCTCATTACAAATTGAGGAGGTGTTGTATGTTTTTCAACAATTCTCTATCTAGTTAAGATTTTACAAATCTGAGCCGATACTAACAAACACGAACAAACATATTCCACCTCTTCAAAACACAAACTTCAACTATTCAAATTTGACATACACTCGTAGGTGTCATACACAGAACGTGTTCAAACTAAAAACCAACTCCACCTTGGCTAAGAGGAAGTTTTGAATCAAAACTTTTAGAAACACAATGTTCACAAACATCCATATTGCATATCTTTATATCTTCTACTAAATTTTTCTTCAACAACTCGTGCACAACTTTCTCACATTTACTATCCGCACACAAATGCTAAACCCTTGAGTTATCCAAACATATATATCTTTAGAGCTATTAGTAACTCCACCACAAGTAACATTCACTAGGCCATCAACAACATAAGTTGTTCCACCAAATTCAACTTTCTAATACCAATAATTGTACTCCACTCCAAAAAGTACAAGTTATCCTTTCGAACAACTTTCATCAACAAAATTGCACCAGAAACAATCTTTAGAGCTTTACATTCACCATAACATTGTAAACTTTGTACTCTAAAACACTAACGAATATGAGATTTTCTTCAAACTGGATACACACCGAACATCATTCAAAACCCGAACAAGTCCATTATATAACTTTAACTTGTTTTACCTATCCCTGCAATTTTACATTTATCATTGTTGTTCATACAGACAACTCAACTATCTATCTCAGAACCAGTCCTTCTGAGGACACATGATAAATAGAACTCGAATCAAGATGTCATTCGTCAGAATGATTCACAAATGTTGAATTTGCAACAGAGAATCTTTCCTCTATTAGGCACGACCAATACTTCAGATATCGCATCCCTATGGACCTTGAGAGACCTTGAGATCCATCATCGTCATTCTTTTGACACTATAAAAAAAAGCTTTAATAGCTACGGAATCTAGCGACAGTTTTTTGATACCATCGCTAATTATAAGATTTGCGACGGCAAAAATCCGTCGCTAATGCTTTTGACACTGTTTCAACCTATAATTATAAAAATTCGTCGCTAATGGATTTTTTTTAAAAAGATATATAAAAAGACATTTAACGTGTCGTCGCTAAGCTTTTCAAATAAAAATTCATTAGCTATGGTAGAATACCGTAGCTAATAGATTTTTTTTTAAATATATATAAAAAAAAATACATTTAGCGACGACACTTGTGCCGTCGTTAAGCTTTACAAATAAAAATTCATTAGCTACGGTATAATTATAAAAATCCGTCGCTAATTCTTGTATTAGCGACGGTATCTTAGCCGTCGCTAAGCTTTACAAATAAAATTCATTAGCTATGGTAGAATACCGTAGCTAATGGATTTTTTTTTTTACATTTAGCGACGACACTTTTGCCGTCGCTAAGCTTTACAAATAAAAATTCATTAGCTACGGTAGTACCGTAGCTAATAGATTTAAAAAATATATATATATATATATATATATATATATATATATATATATATATATATATATATATATATATATATATATATATAATACATTTAGCGACAGCACAAGTGTTGTCGCTAAGCTTTACAAATAAAAATTCATTAGCTACGGTATGGATTTATATATATATATATATTACATTTAGCTACGTCAAAATATCGTCACTAAGTTTTACATTATTTTTTTATTAGCGACGGCAAAACACCATTGCTAATTGTTTTTTGAAAAAAAAAATTTATACACAAAAACATTTAGCTACGGCAAATTACCGTCGCTAAGTTATACATTATTTTTTTATTAGCGACGGCAAAAAATCGTCGCTAATTATTTTTTATCAAAAAAATTATACACAAAAGCATTTAGCTACGGCAAAAAACCGTCGCTAATATTTTTTGACAAAAAAACCATGTCACCGATCCGCGTGAAACCTCATCTCAACCGTCAATAACACCCAAAAACTTTAGCTCAATCTAATGCACTAAACCAAACCACGTCACCGATCTGCGTGAAACTAACACAACCAAGCTCCTTCAATTACCTCTCTCTATATAAATTTAAATTTTCTCTACAAACCAACTTAAACAAAAAATTTCTCTCAACTAAATTTTTTTTCTCAAACTGCAGAGAAGAAACCCACAGAGGAGAAATCTGCCGCCTCTCTCTCCCCTCCCTTCTTCCGTCGCCTCCCTCTCCGCCTTCCTAGCTACAAAAGATCTCAGATATTCTATAGATCAAAATTGCCACGCCTCGATTTTCGAAGAAAAACGAAAATCCTAAAATCCACGTAGGATTATCCGTTTCCCCCAAAACTCAGGACGTGAAAATTCAATAACAACAGAAACAAATAGCAGCAACAACTAAACATGATTAAATTACTGAAACAAATAAAACTCTTACCCGGAAAGGACTGGCGTGGCTAGCTCACTAGCGGAACTCCAGTAATGCAGCTCAAAATCTCTAAACCTGAAAAGCTAATCAGCTACATTCCAAAAAAGCTGGTGTGAGAAATCTTCATCCAATAAAATCAATATATCCACAGGTGATAACATCAAACTAAACAAAAACAATAACCAACCACACCAACAGGTAGTTCCTCAATGAGGCAAATGTGTCATCATCCTAATAAATAAATATGCATTATTTATTACTAATAAATAAAATTTATGAGTTATCAATCCTCATAGATGCAACAACAATACAATTTATAATCATATTAGACTATTATTGAAATACTAACAAAACACATTTTTCTACCTTTAGGAATACATGTAGTTTTCATTCAATGGTTGAATGAGCATTTAGTTTCTTCCTGTAAGGTAAGTATGCACATACACAAAAGAAAAATCTCGCTTCTTTTCCACAATCGCACTATCCTCCATGTGCCGAACACACCTCACCCAAGTGTGCCTCCCTTGCCATCGAAGCCACTCGGAGCGTACATGACTCAAGTGGGGTGCCACCTCGAGTGTCATGTCATCTCACCCGAAGTTCGATCACTGGCAAGTATTCTTCCTAAATCTACACGTATAACCGAACTCACATGGAACGGTGCACCGATATGCAAGCAAGTCTGCATACTCATAATAATATCACACGTATACAAGCAAGTCTGTATAAAAAAATTTCTTTTCTTTTCACATTTTTTTTTCTTCGGAGTTGTGGAAAAGTGCATAAAAAAATATCAACTAAAACTCAAAACTCTTTTATGGTGACACTTTGTCAACCATAAGTAAATCAACCACAGTATCCACCATTCTCTTGGGGAACAAACAATATTTTTATAAATACATTTCTATAACACAACAAGGATCAAACTCATTCAATATAAGGATACTCCTAAGCAAGACAATTTGCATATCAGTCAAATACAAGTTTATCATTTGATCAGATACTAACCACGTATTTCAAGCCATAATGTAAAATTACAAATATTAACTTGCATAACACTACTAATACCCAAGTTTAGTTACCGTGGTGAAATCTAGCACACTCAGAATAACCAAGTAACTAAAACCACCTAACACACAGCAAATGGAACTAGTTTTCACATCTTCCCTTTGGTATAACCTATAAGTAAAACGAGAATCCACAAATACTCACATACTACCTTAGTACTACTCAATCATTAAAATCAAATTAAGCAGCCTAGAGTTTATCATAATCGTATATAAGACATCATAAACCTCATTACACTCTGACCCACTTCATGGGAGCTAAAACAAGTTTCCATGAAGCTACTAGTGCTAGGCGTACAGGATATGCAACATATCTGCATACAACTTAATTACTCACATTGCTAGGGTGGTACATGTTACAGATCTATATAAATAGAGTAAACTACCATTGCTCCAAGAACAAGAAATTGCAATGTCTAATCTAAGGGATGAACTTTTCCAATTAGCTGGACTTGAAATAGAAAACTCAAAAGCCTATTTTCCGTCAACCATCCAAACACCAACGAAATAGAGTCACACCCAATCAATAAAATTGCAAACATGGGCAACCCCAACACTAATCACAACTAAAAGGGCATGTCAAAATCTGCACCTAATTGTTCTTCAATAACCCTTACGTACTAATAATACTAGGAACAGTAATGCATAAGAAGGTATAAATTAAAAACAAAACAATAAGAATAATCAGAACTCACCAATCAATCAACCCCAGACCCAAAACAAACCAAATAATATATTTCAACAAAAGGTATGAATTAGTATGAAGAAAATCCACCGATTCAGTCTCTCCAACAACCAATCTGCCACTTCTTCTCAACCTCGCGCACCGAAACGTCGCAAAGGCTAAGTTTTTCGCCTGCTCTACTCGAGAAAACAAAACCCCCATCACAGACCTCTCTCCACTCGGATCTGCTGGAGCACCCAAGCGATGACAAGGTCACCCAGGACTCGTCTCTCTCTCACCCGGTCCTGGGCCCTGGCTCAAGCTCAACTCAATTTCTGTGATTTTCTCAGGGTACTCCTCTTGCTGCTTCTCTGCTGCCACCTCGTTCCTCTGTGAACCAGCCACTGGAACAAACACCACCTAGTTCTATGTGTCAAATCCAGAACCTATCAGACCCACACTCGCACGTCCAACTGATGCAGCATACAGATCTTAATCAATTGCCAACTCAAGATAAACTCTCTGCTCAGAATGGGATGTACGAAGATAATCTCAACACTGATTTCAGTCGAAAGGTGGATCCACAATCACCTACGCTCCCTGATTTGCTTGAAACCTTCACCAGTGTGGCCCCTTCTTTACACTCCAGTATCTAAAGCAATATCAAACTCAGCTCCACAACATAACAAGCAAAACCAAACGTCATGGGCCAGATGGATCCACGACGTGCCCAGTTCACCAAATCATCAACCTTGGAGATCACGAACTCCGCCACCTTTGATAGCCCCGTCGTCACCAAAGAGAATAAGAGAAGGAGCTTTTGTTGCATAAGAGAAGAAGGAAGGAAGGAAGGGTTTTTCTTTATATAGTGTGGGTGGCTATTCGCCCCCACTAAATTAAAAAGGGCAGTCCGTCTTTTAACTTCACAAAATAAACCCTAATCATTAGTTTAATAAAAACCCAAAACCAAGCCCAAATACAATTGAGTAACAACCCATAATAATTTTTTTTTTTTTTTTTACTAAATGCACACACACACCTTATTCTATTTAGCAATGGCAAATAAAAAAAAAACTTTTTCCAAATAATTGAGATTACAATATATACCACAATTAATAAATAAGAAAATTTTATATTTATTTAATTAGGCGGGTATTATAGAAATTTTTTTTTGTGGTTTTTTGTCATTTTTGTATGGATTCTTTGTAATTTTTGCAAAATACCGTCGCTAAGTGTTACATTATTTTTTTGTTAGCGACGGAAAAACACCGTCGCTAATTGTTTTTTGAAAAAAAAATTATACAAAAAAGCATTTAGCTACGGCAAAAAATCGTCACTAAGTTTTAGATTTTTTTTATTAGTGACGGCAAACTACCGTTGCTAATTGTTTTTAAAAAAAATTATAAACAAAAGCATTTAGCTACGGCAAATTACCGTCGCTAAGTTTTAGATTATATTTTTATTAGCGACAAAAAAACCGCCGCTAATTGTTTTTTTGAAAAAAAAATTATACACACAAGCATTTAGCTACAGCAAAATACCGTCGCTAGATTTTACATTATTTTTTATCAAAAAAAAATTATACATAAAAGATTTTAGCTAAGGCAAAAAACCATCGCTAATATTTTTTGAAAAAAAAACCACGTCACCGATCCATGTGAAACCTCATATCAATCGTCAATAACACCAAAAAACTTTAGCTCAATCCAATGCACTAAACCAAACCACGTCATCGATCCGCGTAAAACTAACACAACCAATCCCCTTCAATTACCTCTCTCTATATAAATTTAAATTTTCTCTACAAATCAACTTAAACAAAAAATTTCTCTCAACCTGCAGAGAAGAAACCCACAGAGGAGAAGTCCGCCGCCTCCCTCGACACCGATCCTGGCCGCCTCTCTCTCCCCTCCCTTCCTCCGCCGCCTCCCTCTCCGCCTCCCTAGCTGCAAGAGATCTCAGATCTGATCTCAGATATTCTATAGATCCAATTTTTTTTTTTTTTTTTTTGTGGTTTTTTTTATCATTTTTGTATGGATTTTTTAAATAATTTTTGTATGATATTCTAGAGATTATGTGTAATTTTTGCTATAATTTTGATCAATTAAGTTTAGTTCTGGTAGTTGATATTAATTTTTAGAATGGACAATCATTAATAGCTAATTTCATTATAAAAATGAATTATCATTTGTAATTTGTAAATTTCATCTGTCAATATGATTTGCAACAAAGCTGTCCCTAAATAGCCACGGCAAATACCGTGGCTGTTTTGTCAATTAGATTTGCAATTTAGTGAAGACAAAAAACCGTGGCTATTTCGCCACGGCAAAAATCCGTCGCTATTTAGCAACGGCAAAAACCGTCGCTATTTTTCAATTTGCGACAGTCTTAGTCAAAATTTTCAACAGCTTTAGCAACGGAATTTTTGGAGTTAGCGACGGTTTTTAACCATTGCGAATTAGCTACGGGATAGTTTACCGTTGCTGATTCATATAGCGACGATTAAAATAGCCACGGCATTGCGACGGTTGTGCCGTTGACAATTAGCAACGGTTTTTAGCCGTTGCTGAATTGTCTTTTTTTTTGTAGTGTGACTTGTGACCCTCTTCTATTATTAACGCATCCCTGTGAACCTTGAGATCCATCATCTTGAATGTAGAAATACTAGATTTTTAACAAGATCTCGTAACTATCTCAAAAATAACACATGCGTTTGACAAGATTCGAACACTGAACTTGTGGTCCATCTGCAACAACTCTATCAATTTGTTGGTAACCCATTTCCTATTGTTAAGTGTTGTTGACTTAAGAAAGAATGGTGAAACATTCAATTGCGGTTTGGCACATGATAATATATATATAAAATCACCATCTCCTGAGCTGACCCCCGCCCTTCCCCTACGGGTTAATACCTCAACTAGATTGCTCAACTACGGGTTAATACCTGCTACTGAGCTGACCGCCCTTCCCCTACTAGATTGCTCAAACAAATCACCATCACCTCTGATCTGATCTACTTTGGTTGAACAACCCCCACCCAACCCAAAATTTGACGAAAGAAATGGCAAAGAAGGGTGAAAATTCTTGGAGAAAATTAATCAAGAAGGGTTCAAATATTTCTAGTCTATAGTTCTAGATGGTGAAGACAAATTAAGTTAATTTAACTTGATCCACACCACACGGAGCTGAGCTGAGCTGCCATGCGACCAAGACAACAATGGAAGGATCATGACCATCATGCTCCATACTAACGAACAAGTTTCAAGTTCACTCAGTAGATAGATATTATAGAAGATAAAAAAGGAGTTTGGTGGTAACTGTCTGTGGGCTTAGGTTGGTTCTTGGAGGAGGATAAAGTCATCCACGCTAGTTTTATTCTTGACTTTACGAATCTGCAGGCTTCCTCACCCTCCCTTCCCTCTGCCAATCCTAATCCATCTCTTCTTTTATTTGGTAATTTGTTTCATAATTCTACCAATTCAAACAAACAATTCACAACTTATTCTAATTTCCCAATTAAGGCACGCACACACATTTAAACTGAATACTAAATAAAGCATATGCGGCTTTCAACTTTCAAGACAACCATCTGGATGCTAAAGGGTGTGATGGAATTGGAAGGCGACCCCATCCCCAGCAAAGATGCGATTTGTATGCTTAAAGACAATCAATCTCTTTTTCTTTTTTTTTCTGCATTTTAAATAATTTTGCATGTACATATGCGTGCAATTTAACTTAAGATTGCAACAATTACAAACTTTTTGTGTTGTACGTGGGGGCTGGAGGGAAGAAAAAGGAAGGCAGCATGTTTTGCACATCAACTACCTAATACTCCCTCCCATCATTTTCCACCTAGTTTGTTAGTCTTCTCTTTTCCATTTGGATTAGTTTATCTCGTCTTATTTTCTCCTCTCCATTTCAAAGAATTAAAAAGCAAGCAAGCCACCAAACGACCATGTCTTTCTACTTACTACGACCATGTCTTTCTACTTACTACGACCATGTCTTTCTACTTACTTCCTCATCTCCCATCTATAAATACCAACCTTTCTCTCTCTCTCTCTCCCCACTCAATACCAATATTTCCTTCAACTCAGCAAGAAAGAGAAACTATGTCGGCTGGTAAGGCACTCTTGTTAGTCCTGTTTGGGATGGTAGCTTATGCCACCCTTACCTTTGCTGCAGATCCTGACATGCTCCAAGACGTCTGTGTTGCTGATAAGAATTCAGGTAATCGACTGCTCTAACTCATTTTTTTTTATTATCCATCTAAAAATTGTCAATTTTGTTTAGAGATGGATCATATGGAAGAAGTTATTGTTGGCTTGTGGTATTTAATGTGTAATTATTTATATACATATATAGGTATAACTGTGAACGGATTCACCTGTAAACCAGTTGCGAAGGCAATGGCAGCAGATTTCTTTTTCGATGGTATAGCCAAGCCAGCAGCCACCAACAACTTAATGGGGTCACAAGTGACTCCAGCTAATGTTGAGCAAATCCCTGGACTCAACACTCTTGGCGTGTCCATGGCTCGTATTGATTATGCACCCGGTGGCCTTAACCCACCACACACCCACCCTCGTGCCACCGAGATGGTGTTTGTGCTCGAAGGCACTTTGGATGTGGGATTCATCACCACTGCCAATGTCCTCATTTCAAAGACCATAAACAAGGGTGAGAACTTTGTGTTCCCAAGAGGTTTAGTTCACTTCCAGAAGAACAACGGTCATGTCCCAGCTGCAGTCATAGCTGGATTCAACAGTCAGTTGGCTGGTACTCAAGCCATAGCTGCAACTCTCTTTGCTTCGACTCCACCTGTTCCCGACAATGTCTTGACTAAGGCTTTCCAGATTGATACCAAAGAAGTTCTGCAAATCAAGTACAGACTTGCACCCAACCACTAATTACCATTCACCAACACCAACCAATATGATTGTTCAATAACTTTCTTAATGTGTTATAGGAGGATGTGGCCTATATGCGATGGATTTTTATCGTGTTTATGTTATAATTAAAATTTAGAATAACAGCTGAGCCTTTGCGCTTTGTTTGTGATGATAATAACTTTCTACTCTCTTCATTTTTTTTACTTTACTTTAACTGTGACCTTGACACACTACAACAATTAAGGCATTTTTCAAGAATAAATGTCATTGACAAAACTCAAAATTTTGTTGAAAACTACTTTTAACAAGGAAAAAATTTGTTAGTGGGTTCCTGGAGGCATCCCCGTAGCTAAAGGTATTTGCCAAGGAATTACAGTTTTTGTTGATAAAATGGATGCTAAGTCAAGAAAATATTTTGTTGGTAATATTGACAACTACCAAGAAAATTCGTTGATAAAAATAAAATATCGTTACCAACAAATTGTTTGTGGCAAGAACTATTTCATTTACCTACAAATTGTTTCTCGAAAAATCTTTAAATCATCAAGGAAAATTGTCGTTGGCAAAGGTAACAACCTTTATGATAGAATTTTTTCGTTGGTAAAATGCATGAATATCAACAAAAGTTGTCGTCGGTATCGTTACCAATTACCAAGAAAAAAATTTCAATAAAAACAATGATATATTAATGTTGTCTAAGAGACGACCTAATCTAGGTCCCAAACTCTAAGGACACCACCCACTACCTCCCAAACTCTAATGAGACAACTCTTGATGATAAGACCCCATATGGAATTCCATAAATAATATATTTATTTTTAGGCTCAACGGGAATCGAACTCCTGACCTATAGTAAAATAGGTTGCAATATTTACCAATTGAGCTATTTGAATAATTGGATTGTGTGAAACAACTTTATAACTTATTAAATCAAATTATTCATTTTTTGCAATAAAAAAAAAATCATTGCTATGTATATAAAAGAGACCAATATATAATATTTCGTCACTATAAATTAGAACTAAATATTTTCACGATTATAAGATTTATGTTAAATATCTACCACTTTTAGCAATGAAAAAAATTTCACAATAACACCATTATAATTATCAACAAAATATATAGTAATAGCATTTCAATGCTATATGTTATTGAAATTAGTTATATCCCCAATGAAATAAAATTAAATTGTTGTAAATAAGAAAATGAGCCTTAATGAGAAAAAAGTTCATGGAAATTTATCAATATTTCGCAACGAAATAAATTGTTACCATTAATAATATTTATAATTAACAATAAAATAATGTTGTATTGTTAAATAAATTTTATTTGATTTTTCAGATAAAATAATATCAATGCTACTAATAAAAAATTTCAACGAATTGATATTTTTCCACTATAAAGAAGCTAGGAGCTTTAAATATCAAAATATTTCATGAAAAAAAATTCATTATAAGTAACTAAATAAATCGTTGCAATAACGTGGTAATTAACTAGAGAAAATTTTGTTTCGTTGTTGAAGAGACACGAACAAGTGTTATAGTGCATTTACTAAGAAAATGTTTGTCAATAATATTAATATTTATTAGCAATGAAATAATTTATCGTAAATGACGTCATTATAACTAACAAACTAAAATTTCGTTGAAATAGAAATATTTTGTTGCTAAATAATGTTGGTGGGAAATTGGTTTTGGAATAAATATTTTTCGCCACCTCTTTACAAAAAAAAGTTGTCAACAAAATAGATTTTGTTACAAAAAGTGACAACTCTATGGTTTTTTCAATGAAATTTATTTTTGTTAGAAATAGTAACATATTAACAAGGAAAATAAAATTTGTTAGTAAATAAAACATTTTTTGTAGTGAGTATACCAATTTCCAACAAAATAATGACTTGTCGCTATAAAATAGTTAGTGAACTTTAATGAGAAACAAATTTTCATGAAAATAATTATCAGTTTTTACCTTGAAAACAATTTGTTACGAACAATATTATAATTACCAACAAAATCTTATTTCATAGCTAAAAAGATTTCATTAAAAAAGATATTGTTTCCAACAAAATAAAAATTATATATATGTGTGTGTGTGTTGGGGATTGGCTAAAGGTTGGAGAAGATCGAAGCTAACAATGGACTCTATAGATGCTTTCCTTGCACTAAAATGAAACCAAACCATCTAAGTTGGAGACCTATTAGTTTTAGGATAAGTCACAATGACTATTGTTAGTCTAACATTTGTTTAGGACGGAAATTGTCAATGGAACCCTTTTTTTTTCTTAATGTGTTTGTCTAGCACATACGTGCACATAGATTCATGTGGTTAGGGGTTAGTTTTGTTAGATGGGTGTGGGTAGACGTTGGGGTTATAGTGTTCAGCTTTGGGTGTGAATTAGACCATAGCTAAGACTCTTTCTTTAGAGTGTTTTGTTGTGTTCAAAGACCTTTGCGAGTGTTCCTTGTATCTTTCGCATGTTTAGGCAATTTTGAATTTTGAACGAGTTGTGGAACCCGCATTGGGGCAACCGACTCGAATGGAACCTAATAGGTTAGAAACCCATGTTTTATTAGTTTTAGAACCTCGGGGAATGTTTGTGACATTATTACACATGTGGGTGTATATAGTCAGTAAAGGACCCCAGATTTCAGTCTAGAAGGGGCGAAATTGTATGGGATTGTTGGTTGTTAACATGAGTTATCAAGGGCCAAGCTAGAAAATTTTGTACTCCGAACCAAGGATTGTGATTTCGTGAAATATTTTATTTTTTGTAGGTCTCAAAATTTAAAGCGTCTATAAAGGAAAATATGTTATTTCGATGAGTTATTTCGTTTTTTTTTATTTCGACATTTTTGAGTAAAACCCAAAAAATTATGAAGCAAATTACATTTTTCGATCAAAATGTTTCATCATTTTTCTTTGAAGCAAATTACATTTATAGGAATACTTAAGTATTTAGGCTTTATTTTATGTATTTATTAGGTAATTTACTTATATCTTACTTGTCCATAGACATACACACAAAATTTTCACGTTTATTCTTTATACAGCGAAATACTTCTTAAAATCAGGAGACTGAAATTATATTAAAAATCAAAATCATAATCTTTGCTCTGGAGTGATAATTTGACAACAAATTTCTACTAACATCTACAGTAAACACTAAAATCAAAAATATAATTCTAATATATAAAATACATGATTAAATTTGCAAAATAATTAAGATAAATATGTAAGTTTAATCTGAAAAAAAAATTAATGTGCAAATATAATAAGATCCTAATTACAAGTTTATAAAAAAAATGGGGTGGGGGAATGTAAGACATCTGAATATATAAGACTAGTACATCGATAGAAATTGAAATGTAAACCACTACATTGATTGGAATTGAGAATGTCATATACATCGATTGGAATTATACACTTATAGAAATTGAAACTGGTACATTGATGGGAATTGAAACTAATATATTGATGGGAATTTAAAATAATAC
This sequence comes from Berberis vulgaris, assembly GCA_963556465.1. Classification (NCBI taxonomy): domain Eukaryota; kingdom Viridiplantae; phylum Streptophyta; class Magnoliopsida; order Ranunculales; family Berberidaceae; genus Berberis; species Berberis vulgaris. The sequence continues at coordinate 75,969,706 of OY747136.1, read as the reverse complement.
ATTGACTGAAATTGAAACTAGTATTTATCTAATTGGATTATTCGTGTTCTTGCATGTCATGTAATATCCGAACTTTACACATTTGAAAATAAGAGCAATAAGTTGGATTTGCAATCATCAAGATTAATAGCCATTAAAGTTTCCTCGACCTTATTTCTTCAATTTCCATTTTTTTTTGCTACAATTAGACGAGACTTCTTATTTTGTTCAAGTTCCACCTCTTTTACTTCAGACATTTGCGAGCCACATTATCTTGTTCATTTCTAGCCATGACTTCTGTTCAAGGCTTTGCTACCCATTGGTCTTGCACTATTGCCCTCACTTGGACCTTCAGTAATAGGTGTTCTGAACTACGTGATGTCTTCCCACCAATCTCATCTGCATAATTTTCTCACTATTATGATGACTCACATGAGTTTCTGGCTCTTCTAATGGTGATGATGTTGGAAATTCAATAGTTGTAAAATTTCATTACGAGGAATAATTCAATATGTCATAAAATGGTCATACTAAAAATTTTCCCTTAATCTACCAAGTACTCATGTCTAGCAAAGAAAATTTGAAGTTTTAAAATAAGATTATTTTTTTTAACAAATGCACATTTAAATGGTGTCCTATGGTCTTAAAAATATGTTTTTTTTTTTTTTTTGCAAATGCACATTAATATGATCTTTAATGGTCTAAAAAATGAACACATTTAATTTTGAAAATTATTTAAAAAAAAAGTTGTGTGCAGTGTGAAACGGGTTGTGCGTTTGACCGAATCCGTGTGTGTGCAGTGCGTGTAATGGTGACCAAAAAGAAGGGTTGAAATCAGATGATTTTGGGTGCTCTTCGATTGCGTAGTTTTGCCAAATCTTCGGGGTTCCTTCTGGGTTCTTGTTATATTGTAGGGAGAAGAAAGGAAGGAAGACTTAAAAAGAAACTCTTGTTGCTCGGTGGTATTATTGGTTTGAGATTTGGTAATCTCAAGGATTGTTATTTTACAACATTTTAATCTTCAATATTTTTTTCACATATCAATAAGATCTAAAAGAGTCGTCGTTAGTACAGTAGGCAAAACCGAACACATAAATCCTGGTGTGATCTTTTATTTTCTGCATATTATTTATTGTTTGCTTGTTTCATAACATATAGTTTTATAGTCATTCACTTTCATCAAGTAGGTTTAGGCCTTGTGTTGAATTTACTTGTAGGAGTTGGTTCTGAATGGATTGTTTCATATATTTACTACAAGTGGTATCAGAGAGCCAGTTGACTGGTGTCTGTGCTTTTCAAGGTGTCAGAAGAAATGGTTAATATGGTTTCTACATCGCCGAATGATGGCTATTAAACAAGGAGGCATTGATGTAGAAGGGTTTTTGACAGTTGGAGTGAGTGCTGCATTAAGGCAATTACTAAAGTTTGGGTTGTTCCATGGAGATCCACATCCTGGAAATATCTTTGCTATCCTGGAAACGAGGGTTATGCATTGAAACTCAATTATCCTCTGATTTTGAAATGGGCTTCTCATTTCTTATTCACAATTTGTAGGGGTTTTGCCACCATCTCGTAAAAGATCTCTCTTTGTGTTGGCATCATCCATGCTCATATTTGCAGCCAAGGCCAGCAGGCTTCCACAGCTTATCCCCTATGTGAAGGCGATGCTCACGGAGAAAACGGTTCATCTCTTTACCATATCCTTTTGTCTCAACTCTAATGTCTCTTAGAGGAAATTAGATAATTTTGCTTTGTGAAGATAAATATTAGATTCAAACATGGCTGAGATTTATTAAAATGTCATTCATTATAGGTTGATCCGTTTCTGGAGCTAATAGACGATACCAGGCTGCAGGCTGTATTCGTAGGTAGTAATGGTATATCAATATATGGATCGCCAGAAGATGAAGTTGCTGCATTGAAGTCTCTTTCAGAGATAGAAGTGGACGATGGACAATTGAAGCAAGCGGTCATATCCCACTTTAGGAAGAAGTCTGATCAGTTATGTGACATGAATCCGAAAATTTCCTTGTCAAATATGTGTTCATTCAGAACAGAATGGTTATATGGTATCTCTTTGGATATTCCTAAATCTACTATTTTTAGATTTTAGAAGCTGTGCTGTGCCATATGGTACACGTATACATGCACAGGAATAGGTTGCCTTCTGGTCTATTTGCAACATGGTGCTCACTATCTTTAATCTAGATCCTATTCTGGCACGGTGATTCCTACTATTGTTCAACATAAATTAGATGGTAATGTCTAAAACTTTTATTTCAATCGATAATTCAATCTCACATGAAGTATATTGTTGGTTTGGTATTCGGATAGTTCTCCGATCTTTACATTATGTTTAACAACTTCTGACGTTTCCATGGTGCACACTATAGGTATTGAAGCTCGGTTTGAACCACTCATCAACCTTAAGGTAATTGATTTTGTTACAGAACTTTATGCATGTAAAGGTTCCGAGCTTTTTGCCTCAACATACTCTTAATTCTGGTCTAGTTCACACAATGTCTTTTTTCAATAAGTAAAAGGCCGGTGTAAAGATTATATGAAAAGGCTTGAAGAATTTAATGAATAACACTTTTTGCTGATGTTAATGAGATCATTGTGACATTATCTAGATCTGAAAACAGAATATAATCTAGATCTGAAAGCAGAATATGAAAGATAACAAAATGACGAGTCTCTTGATGGTAATTGAAGATCAAATGAGCATTTCATTCTTGATTAGTTAGTGAACACCATGTTTAGTACTGTTTATTTTGAGATGTTTTCTCAAATTTATAGACATTGGTTTTATTAAGAACAAGCATCCCTTGTAGAAATGTGAATCACTTGTCAGCCATCATGTCAGACAAGATGTTGGAGAAGGCCAAATATGCATATTCAGTGATCAAATCACATATCTTTGTCTTCTGATCCGAATTATTTGATCATCATTGGTCTGTCTTTGTTGTCTGCCTTGCAAGTCTTCTTTACTCTATGGTTGACATAGTGATTTCTCAAGCGAGCTCATATGCACTAGATTCTAATTAAAGGACCCAAGATTATACTATTAGATGAGGCCACGAGTTCGCTTAATGCTGAATCTGAAAGAGTGGTTCAAGATGCATTGGACCGAGTCATGGTGGAGCTGACTATTACTATTCAGATTGCTGATCTGATTGCAGTGGTAAAAAATGGTCTCATCGCTGAAAAAAGGAAAGCATGAAACGTTGATGAACATCAAGGATGGAGTTTATGCATTCCTTGTAGCACTTTCATTTGGAGTCTGACAGAGTTTGCAAATCAGTGGCTAGAAAATGTTGCCATCTTTCGGCAATTGAAGTGACTTATTTAATTAGGTGAAGTTTGTAAATGATGATGATTCTCAGCAGCTTTGTCTTATGCAATGGGTCTGGCGCCCACTTATTTGTAATATTAAGTGTCTGCTCATTTTGCTTCCTTGTTGGCAATGTAAATATATATCTAGAGACCTTAATAGTAAGGCTCATCACTTGGCATCGGTTGCCGAGATACTTGATTGTAATAGCTTGAAGTAATTTATATATTGCCTAAGACTTTTACCAAACAAAAAAAAACAAGGGACTTGTGTTTTGGCATCCTCCTACTAGCTTGAACACATACCCTTATGGTACTACTATAACATGCGCTAATAGATTAATAAACTAAAAATATTACTTTATTAACTTGGTAGTACATTTCGTCCTAATAATTTGACACAATGAATTCTTATAAAAGTTAAGTTTGCTTCACTAGAATGGTTCAAGAGAAAAAAAAATGAAATATTGAGATTCGAGTGTTGCAACGAAATGGTGGTATGTTGAGTGAGTGGTACAGAGAAGAAATTGGTAGGGTGGAAATAGTGATGAAAGGGGGTCCAAGGGGAATAAATGATAGGCGTGGGGTGGGAATTGGAATTGGAATTGCATTGTTGAAATGTATGCCTCTCCTGCGTCTCCCTGTTCCCGTTTCCAGTCCCATTCCCACCACCACCATCATCATCATCATCGCCGCCTAGCTTACTCTCCTTCCTCTTCCTCTAAGACCAACACCACCACCTTAATAAGAAGAAGAAGAAGGCCACCTTCACTTTCACCTTCACCTTCACCTTCACCTTCACCTTCCTGTAATTATAGTAATAATGGCTTCTTCCCCTCCTCTAACTCTAAGAAGCCCTTGATTTCTCCCTCTCCCCCTAAAGTACTCTTCGTTTCCAACTCAACATCATTGTCTTCAGAATCCAGTGGTCTTCCTTCTATTGATGATGGTGACGAATATGAGCATTTGAGATTCAAGTTGAGAAGTTGGAGAAGAGTACAAGGAGAATCCGCGCTCAAGTAGGCATCAATGCGAATCTCGAGACTGTCTGGAATTTGCTCACTGACTATGAGCACTTACCTGATTTCATTCCTGGTTTAGCAGTCTCTAAGTTGTTGGACACAACACACAACTACGCTAAACTTTACCAGGTAATCTAATTTCTTGCCTTTATTTCTAAATCTCCTCGCTTAATTATTACCACTATTATAAATCTCCTCACTTGAAAAACGTCAAGTGGCTGCAATATTGTGGAAATCCAATAATTAGCAGTACAAAATAAAAAGCAATAGTTTCCCCAAAGAGAGGGAATCAATTTCCTTTAGACATTGATGAACTAAGATTGCATTGTTTGGCGCTTAAAAATGTAATAACAAAAAAATTCCATCAATTTGTTTGATTGCATTTTCAGTTACTAGCAATATTTCTATTCCATTGAAAGTGGATCCAATCTTGATTTACTGATATAATGTAATTTAGATCCCTTGATAGTTGTATCTATGATGCCTTAGCTGGAGTTGATTATGAGCTGGTGTTTTGGAAAGATAAAGAATAGGGAAAAAAGTTGCTTTCCAAAGCCCATTACAATCTTAGAAAGACAACTCTTTTTTATGTTGTTGATGTGAAGCCAAAGCTATGGTTACCTGTCCGCCTTGTGGAGGGAAGGCTCTGCAGGGAGATCAAAGTGAACCTTTTATGTATTCGAGAACAGGTGCAGAAAGACTTTTACAACAAACTTTCTAGTTGCTAATTCTGTTGACAAGTTTTGTTTCTCACATGTAAGTTCTTTTAAACTATTGAACTGCTGCTTTGCAAATGGTGAAATTTAGAGTGTCGATGGGCACTCTGCAGGGCTTGCATCTCACAAGGCGTCAATATGCATATACTTGAGAAAGGAATGAAGGAATTAGTTCATTATATGTGGGTTTTATGTTAATTGTCATTTGAACCAACCTTTAATTAGTCATACCTAGCTCACACTTCAATTCTGTGAGATCCTCTGTATCTTTGATGGCATTGTTCATTACAGTTATTCACACAAAATACATATTGACTTTTTGGGAAATTTAATGTGGCAGTGGCATATAGATTCTTTGCACAAGTAAATTAACAAAACACTGGTGGTGTTGTAAGCTCACCTAGTAAATTAACATAGATATTTGCTTGGAAGTGGCTTCAAGGGATCCGAAGGAATCTTAGGGAAGAAAAGGGACACAGATATTTTCTTTCTTATCTCTATGATATTTACTGGAAAAGATGATTCCAGTAAAAATTCTATGGTGTCTCTTTTGTGTTTCTTTGGGGTTTTTATACACTTCAACATTCTGTGAATGGTATTTGTGGTTGTGTTTTAAAGAGAATGGGTAAAAAGTGTAGCAACAAGGACCAGAGGAAGCAGATTAATCCAAAAATAGCCCCTTCATATATTAACCTGGATTAGGAATGCCTTTTATGACTTTACGCTGGTTTTGCTCTGGAGTGAATATCACGAGATATGGTTTCATGTCAGGGTATTCAAATCTTATCATAGCACCGAAAACAGTTGTCTGACTCCTCCGAACATGTTGATATGGAGTAGAGTGGACAACAACCTCTCTAGAGGCCCTCTCAGATCTAGTGACAGAAGAGACGGTGGAGGCGATGACAAATACTGCAAATCAATGACTTCTCATACAGTTTTGAAACTAAACTGGCGTTTAGGGCAAGAAAGGGAAGGTAAACGTTTCTTGATTTCTCAATCTCTTGATTTCGAGTTGAACTTCGATTCTTGATTATTGAATTCGTGTAGTTGAATTACTGGTGTAGTTGAGTTGATGATTGAGTGATTTTGTTGGGGACATTTTTTGCACTCAGTATTTGTTTGATGAATTTACTCGCTGAATAGAATCTGGGAGAACAGATTGAATTTGTCGATTACAGAAATCGATGATTGAATTTACTCGCTCGATCTAGCTGGTTTTTCCACATCCTCTCCGGTCTATTGAATGACATGAACAAATGGTGGAGACGCAGTCAGTGAGAACGTGTTTCCACAAGAGGTGTTCATGGCTTTTGAGGAGAAGTACAACATTCATGGTGATAGATTGCTACAGTTACTCACAAATGAATATCAAGTGGTTGTAAAAAATGGAGATAAACTAGGTGCCGAAGGACTGGAAATGATGTTAAACCCCAAAAACTAGGCAATGCTAACTGCAAGGGTGCCAGCCAGTCAAGAGCAGGCTGCAACGCAAAGGAATGAAGAGGTTCTGCATAAAGCAGATGAATGTACAATGCCAACCAGTATTGCAACCTCCGGCCCTAGCAAAATTCAAGAAGCAATGGCAAACTCTGCCGTTGCACCAGCGAGGATGAGTTGGGCATCAAAGCTTAAGCAAAGCCAGCATACGGGCTCTACAAAGCTAAAGTATGAACCTCCAGCTACTGTAGAAGAATGTGAAAGGTTGGTTATTGGCAGCTTTGTGGGCAAGCGCTTGGCATATGGTTATGTCAAAGAGTGGCTGATAAGGATGTGGGGAATTTGAGAATTTGAGATGAGCATACACGGAGATAAGAATTTTGTATTCAAATTCAAGAAGGAAGAAGATAAAAGTAAGGTATTGGAAATGGGACCTCTGCATATTGCAAGCATGTTGTTCATCCCCAGGGCCTGGTCACCTTCTATGGACGAGGATGCTGAGGTGCTTAACTCGATACCTATTTGGGTTACACTGAAAAAAATTCCTTTATTCCTATGGAATCCAGAGGGTATTCAAAGGATTGCTAGTTTTATTGGAGTGCTTATCATGCTTGACAAAGCTACTGAAGAAACGACAAGATTAGCGTATGCGAGGGTGTGTGTGGAGGTGGATGTAAACAACCAATTACCCAAAGACATCCCTGTGGTTATCAATGGAGATAAGAAAAAAATAGTTGAAGTTGAGTATGCATGGATTCCTGTTAAATGCAATTCTTGTGCAGTTTTTTGCCATACAAAACAGCAGTGTTCAAAGAGCAAAGAAATTAATACTCCAGGCCATATGGTATGGCAAGCTACGGGTAGGACCCAACCACTAGAAAGACAAAACTCCGATGGTTGGACGATCGCCAAGGGTAGACATACATTAAAGTCGAAGACTCAACCCAGTTTCGAGGGGAGTCCAGGGCTTATCACAGGAAAAGCAGGGAATGTAACCAGTATATAGGCTGCCAATGTGGCAGAGCATAACATAAATGATGACCAGAGTGATGCCATAACGCAGAGTCCATAACCATTGATTCTTATCAACCCAATGCTCGAGCGTAGTGCTAATGTGGAGGCAAGTGACCACACACCGACTCAGGACAAAGAGAACACCACAACAGATGAGCAGAGTAGTAACGAGGAACATGAGCAAGATCCTTCTAGTGAAGAGGTTGCAAGCGATTTGTTTTCAAAATCTTGCACTAAAGATTTTAGTTTCTGCCCTCGAAGATCCTCTAGGGCTAAGAAAGCAAACAAAAGTACAAAGGTTGAATCTTTTCCTCCTTAACAAAGGAGACTGATAAAAAAAAAAACAAGAGGTTTCTTCTTTGGCCGATGCTAGTTGAAGATTTTTATAGGCGGCCTAGTAACCATGTTCAGAGCCAACCTCTTCCAGTTTACTAAAGCAGCAATAAATACTCATCGGTTGCAGAATCAGAGGATTAGCAACTATTTTGGAGCAGTTCGTATGTAAGATTAATTGATTTATTTATAAATTACCAAAATGAAATTGATTTGTTAAGATTGTTCATCAATTAGTAACGTCGCGGTGTATGGTTGTAATGCCCCGCACCATGCTTTACAAAAGTCAGATAACTCATAAGTTATGGCGTGGTGATGAACTCGTGAACATTGCATACAATACAATATATGCAATAGGATTGTATTTTTAATGTTGCGCCTCGCGGAAGCATAACTAATGCGGAACACAATTTATAGTTACAATAGAAGTAATAAATCAAAAGTATAATCAAGGTAATGTAAAGTAAATGAAAATAAAGTAATTCACGTACCACACAAACGATTAATGTGGTTTGGGAAGTTTGCCTACGTCCACGGGGCAAAGAGAATATGTTCACTATTTTGAGATAGAAGGATACAAGTAGATAAAGTCTATTACACAACATCAATGACGTTAAATATACATATGTCTAAATGACACTACACATATGCAAGGGTGTGTATTTATCTCTCTCCTCGCTTCTCACACACACACAAGGGAAGAATGGATATCTCAAAAAAGGGATCATTTTATAGCAAATGGTGGCGGTGAGGGAGTGGTGGTGAAAACTCTTCCACTACCTTCTTCTCCATTCGAATCTCTTCCACCACCTACTTAATTCCGCTTCCCCTTTCTTCTTGTTCATTTCACAAGCTTATTCATCCTTCCATCATCTTCGATTGCTTTTTTCAAAGGCTAGCTCATTACAAATTGAGGAGGTGTTGTATGTTTTTCAACAATTCTCTATCTAGTTAAGATTTTACAAATCTGAGCCGATACTAACAAACACGAACAAACATATTCCACCTCTTCAAAACACAAACTTCAACTATTCAAATTTGACATACACTCGTAGGTGTCATACACAGAACGTGTTCAAACTAAAAACCAACTCCACCTTGGCTAAGAGGAAGTTTTGAATCAAAACTTTTAGAAACACAATGTTCACAAACATCCATATTGCATATCTTTATATCTTCTACTAAATTTTTCTTCAACAACTCGTGCACAACTTTCTCACATTTACTATCCGCACACAAATGCTAAACCCTTGAGTTATCCAAACATATATATCTTTAGAGCTATTAGTAACTCCACCACAAGTAACATTCACTAGGCCATCAACAACATAAGTTGTTCCACCAAATTCAACTTTCTAATACCAATAATTGTACTCCACTCCAAAAAGTACAAGTTATCCTTTCGAACAACTTTCATCAACAAAATTGCACCAGAAACAATCTTTAGAGCTTTACATTCACCATAACATTGTAAACTTTGTACTCTAAAACACTAACGAATATGAGATTTTCTTCAAACTGGATACACACCGAACATCATTCAAAACCCGAACAAGTCCATTATATAACTTTAACTTGTTTTACCTATCCCTGCAATTTTACATTTATCATTGTTGTTCATACAGACAACTCAACTATCTATCTCAGAACCAGTCCTTCCGAGGACACATGATAAATAGAACTCGAATCAAGATGTCATTCGTCAGAATGATTCACAAATGTTGAATTTGCAACAGAGAATCTTTCCTCTATTAGGCACGACCAATACTTCAGATATCGCATCCCTATGGACCTTGAGATCCATCATCGTCATTCTTTTGACACTATAAAAAAAGCTTTAATAGCTATGGAATCTAGCGACAATTTTTTGATACCGTCGCTAATTATAAGATTTGCGACGGCAAAAATCTGTCGCTAATGCTTTTGACACTGTTTCAACCTATAATTATAAAAATCCGTCGCTAATGGATTTTTTTTTAAAAAGATATATAAAAAAACATTTAGCGTGTCGTCGCTAAGCTTTTCAAATAAAAATTCATTAGCTATGGTAGAATACCGTAGCTAATAGATTTTTTTTTAAAATATATATAAAAAAATACATTTAGCGACGACACTTGTGCCGTCGCTAAGCTTTACAAATAAAAATTCATTAGCTACGGTATAATGGATTTAAAATATATATATATATATATAAATTACATTTAGTGACGGCACTATGTAGATTGCTCAACTACGGTGTAGCACTCTGCAATTTTTGTACTTACTGAATTTTTTTATATTTTTGTGTGATTGTCTTCATTAAGTTATGGGCATGCGTATGAGCTATTTGTTTGTCCATGTGATGTGTAGTTTGTTTATTTAAGAATTAATTTTCTACTTACCTGCCTCTACCGAATCTCGGGACGAGATTCTTTTGAGTTGTATATATTGTAATACCCGCCTAATTAAATAAATATAAAAATTTCTTATTTATTAATTGGGGCATATATTGTAATCTCATTTATTGGGAAAAATATTTGTTTTTGTTTGTCATGGCTAAATTGAATAAGGTGTGTGTGTTTAGCCAAAATTTTGTAAACCCTAATGTTGATGGGTTGCTACTAAATTGTATTTGGGCTTGGTTTTGGGCTTTCATAAACTAATGATTAGGGTTTTATTTTGTGAAGATTAAAGGGCGGTCTGCCTTTAGAATTTTAGTGGGGGGAATAGCCACCCACCATATAAAAAAAAAAACCATTTTTCCTTCCTCCTTTTCTTTTCTCCTTTTCCTTATTCTTTTGTGCAACAGGAAGAGCAAGATTGCTCTTCCTCTTACCCTTTTCGGCGGCGACGAAGGGGAGAGGGATCGTGAGGGTCACTATGTAGCAAGAAGGGGCGATGCGAGGTCGAAGTCGAAGCCGCATCTGTGTATCGTTGTTCCAGTGCCCGAGCATTATTCACAGTGTCTGGTTGCTCATGCTCTTTGAGAGAAGCATTCAAATTGGGTGCTTGAACAGGGGAGTAGATCTTGGTGGAGCAATGGAAGAAGTGGTAGTGCGTGGTGGAGGCGTTGTTGTCTGAATGGTGGTGGTGGTGTTATTGTCTAGAGATGGTGGAGAAGAGTGGCGATGATAGGTGCGAAGGTGGGATACACACATGATTCATTGAAATTTCAAAACAGCTAGAATTAGGGGTGGGCATCCCATCCCGCGATCCCGTTCCCGTCCCGTCTCATCCCGATCTAGAATGGGATGGGATGGGATGAAGATTTTCAATCCCGCCAATCCCGTCCCGTCCCGAACTAATTTATTAATATTAATTATTAATATTTTTATTTATTTATTTATTTTTATTTATAATATTGCATATATGGATGATGCCTTCAGTGGCTGAGGGTGGTGTTAAAACTTATTTGTAGGTGTGGTGACTTGATTGAAAGGATTTTGTTAGAGGGAAATTGAAAAGTTCTTAGCATTTGGCCCACTACAAAATTTGACAGGCACGTTTTTCTCTCAGCTGCACCCCAAATCCTTGTTATAGTAGAGAAACCTGATCAGTAAGTCAATGGATACAATTTGAATAGGATGAAGACATATCTGAATCTGAATTACAAAGAATTATCTGAGAAAGGAATCTTGCTATTATACTTAATTGTTTATTGAATGTTGATGTAGTTGATATCTTTGCATTTTTATGCTCCAACATCTCAGTTTAGAGTAATACCCGTGTTTTGATTCGTTAAGTTGAGATGACTACTATATTTTACATGTTTTTCTATGAAGTTTTCCATTACTAAATTAATTTTTTTTTATTTCCTTTCCTTTACAGGGAAAAATAGAAGTTACACTACTGTTGTATTGTTTTGTAGTTTTTTTTTTTTTTTTTTTTTTCTCTTCTGTCTTCTGTCTTCTGAGCTTCTCGTTCATTTCTATTGTCATTTGGCTATTTATTCAATTGAGAATGTCTATTGATAAAAGTTAACAAAAAGAAGAAGAAGAAGATGAAATGGGGTACCTTTGAATTGAAATGGGGTACCTGCTGATCCCGTCCCGTCCCGTCTTGTCCCGATCCCGTATGAACGGGATGGGTATATCTCGTCCCATCCCGTCCCGTGCCCACCCCTAGCTAGAATTGTGTAACATATTTCAAAGGAAGAACTGACTCCAATGTGATATATATAGGGTTTTATCAGTTTGCTATGTTTTAAGCCCAACCTGTCTGAGTGTGTGGATACAACAATTGGTCCAATTCATTAAGTGGTTTCTTTGTTGTTACTCATATAATATTATTAAGTAATAGGGTTGGTCATAATAATATTTAGTATATACCGTATGTACCTGGTTGGAATATTCATTTTAATGATTATTTCTGTTTCATTTGTTAGTTTATATGTCAATGCATCTTTGTATGTTAGCAGATTTACGGGCACTTGTTATAGTCACTAGGTCATGGAATGACATCGATATGATATCTCACTAGTGCACTTGTATACTTGTAGCTATTAAGTATTTTCTAGGACTAATTTTGTAATGACCTTTTTATCCTTTATCTTGAATGAGTTTTGATTCTCGCGTTGTCATAGAAAACTGGTTTATGAAAGTGTTATGTTTTTTCCAAAAGAATGGTGGATACTGTGGTTGATTTACTTATGGTTGACGAAATGTCACCATAAAAGAGTTTTGAGTTTTAGTTGATATTTTTATGCTCTTTTCCACAACTCCGAAGAAAAAAAAATGTGAAAAGAAAAGAAAATTTTGTATACAGACTTGCTTGTATACGTGTGATATTATTATGGGTATATATGCAGACTTGCTTGCATATCGGTGCACCGTTCCATGTGAGTTTGGTTGTACATGTAGGTTTAGGAAATGCTTGCCATGGATCGAACTTCGGGTGAGATGACATGTTCCTCGAGGTGGCACCCCACTTGGAACATGTACGCTCCGAGTGGTTTCGAAGGTAAGGGAGGCACACTTGGGTGAGGTGTGTTCGACACAAGGAGGATGGTGCGATTGTGGAAAAGAAGCGAGATTTTTTTTTTTTTTGTATGTGCATGATTACCTTAAAGGAAGAAACTAAATGCTCATTCAACCATTGAATGAGAACTACATGTCTTCCTAAAGGTAGAAAATGTGTTTTGTTAATATTTCAATAATAGTTTAATATGATTATGATTTGGATTGTTGTTGCATTTATGAGGATTGATAACTCATAAATTTTATTTGTTTGTTTCCCGAGTTTTGGGGGAAACGAATAATTCTACGTGGATTTTAGGATTTTCGTTTTCTTCGAAAATCGGGGTGTGACATACGGATTAATACTTGCTACTGAGCTGACCGCCCTTCCCCTACTAGATTGCTCAAACAAATCACCATCACCTCTGATATGATCTGATTTGATCTACTTTGGTTGAACAACCCCCACCCAACCCAAAATTTGATGAAAGAAATGGCAAAGAAGGGTTCCTCACCCTCCCTTCCCTCTGCCAATCCTAATCCTAATCCATCTCTTCTTTTATTTGGTAATTTGTTTCATAATTCTACCAATTCAAACAAACAATTCATCACAACTTATTCTAATTTCCCAATTAAGGCACGCACACACATTTAAACTGAATACTAAATAAAGCATATGCGGCTTTCAACTTTCAAGACAACCATCTGGATGCTAAAGGGTGTGATGGAATTGGAAGGCGACCCCATCCCCAGCAAAGATGCGATTTGTATGCTTAAAGACAATCAATCTCTTTTTCTTTTTTTTTCTGCATTTTAAATAATTTTGCATGTACATATGCGTGCAATTTAACTTAAGATTGCAACAATTACAAACTTTTTGTGTTGTACGTGGGGGCTGGAGGGAAGAAAAAGGAAGGCAGCATGTTTTGCACATCAACTACCTAATACTCCCTCCCATTATTTTCCACCTAGTTTGTTAGTCTTCTCTTTTCCATTTGGATTAGTTTATCTCGTCTTATTTTCTCCTCTCCATTTCAAAGAATTAAAAAGCAAGCAAGCCACCAAACGACCATGTCTTTCTACTTACTACGACCATGTCTTTCTACTTACTACGACCGTGTCTTTCTACTTACTTCCTCATCTCCCATCTATAAATACCAACCTTTCTCTCTCTCTCTCTCCCCACTCAATACCAATATTTCCTTCAACTCAGCAAGAAAGAGAAACCATGTCGGCTGGTAAGGCACTCTTGTTAGTCCTGTTTGGGATGGTAGCTTATGCCACCCTTACCTTTGCTGCAGATCCTGACATGCTCCAAGACGTCTGTGTTGCTGATAAGAATTCAGGTAATCGACTGCTCTAACTCATTTTTTTTTATTATCCATCTAAAAATTGTCAATTTTGTTTAGAGATGGATCATATGGAAGAAGTTATTGTTTGCTTGTGGTATTTAATGTGTAATTATTTATATACATATATAGGTATAACTGTGAACGGATTCACCTGTAAACCAGTTGCGAAGGCAATGGCAGCAGATTTCTTTTTCGATGGTATAGCCAAGCCAGCAGCCACCAACAACTTAATGGGGTCACAAGTGACTCCAGCTAATGTTGAGCAAATCCCTGGACTCAACACTCTGGGCGTGTCCATGGCTCGTATTGATTATGCACCTGGTGGCCTTAACCCACCACACACCCACCCTCGTGCCACCGAGATGGTGTTTGTGCTCGAAGGCACTTTGGATGTGGGATTCATCACCACTGCCAATGTCCTCATTTCAAAGACCATAAACAAGGGTGAGAACTTTGTGTTCCCAAGAGGTTTAGTTCACTTCCAGAAGAATAACGGTCATGTCCCAGCTGCAGTCATAGCTGGATTCAACAGTCAGTTGGCTGGTACTCAAGCCATAGCTGCAACTCTCTTTGCTTCGACTCCACCTGTTCCCGACAATGTCTTGACTAAGGCTTTCCAGATTGATACCAAAGAAGTTCAGCAAATCAAGTCCAGACTTGGACCCAACCACTAATTACTATTCACCAACACCAACACCAACCAATATGATTGTTCAATAACTTTCTTCGTGATGAAGGAGGAGGATGTGGCCTATATGCGATGGATTTTTATTGTGTTTATGTTATAATTAAAATTTAGAATAACAGCTGAGCCTTTGGGCTTTGTTTGTGATGATAATAACTTTCTACTCTCTTCAATTTTTTAACTTTACTTTAACTGTGACCTTGACACACTACAACAATTAAGACATTTTTCAAGAATAAGTGTCCTTGACAAAACTCAAAATTTTGTTGAAAATTACTTTTAACAAGGAAAAAATTTGTTAGTTGGTTCCTAGAGGCATCCCCGTAGCTAAAGGTATTTGCCAAGGAATTACAGTTTTTGTTGGTAAAAGGGATGCTAAGTCAAGAAAATATTTTGTTGGTAATATTGACAACTACCAAGAAAATTCGTTGATAAAAATAAAATATCGTTACCAACAAATTGTTTGTTGCAAGAACTATTTTATTTACCTACAAATTGTTTCTCGAAAAATCTTTAAATCATCAAGGAAAATTGTCGTTGGCAAAGGTAACAACCTTTATGATAGAATTTTTTCGTTGGTAAAATGCATGAATATCAACAAAAGTTGTCGTCGGTATCGTATGATATATTAATGTTGTCTAAGAGACAACCTAATCTGGGTCCCAAACTCTAAGGACACAACTCTTGATGATAAGATCCCTTATGGAATTCCATAAATAATATATTTATTTTTAGGCTCAACGGGAATCGAACTCCTGACCTATAGTAAAACAATTTTTACATTGAAAACAATTTGTTACGAACAATGTTATAATTACCAACAAAATCTTATTTCATAGCTACAAAGATTTCATTAAAAAAGATATTGTTTCCAACAAAATAAAAATTATATATGTGTGTGTGTGTGTTGGGGATTGGCTAAAGGTTGGAGAAGATCGAAGCTAACAATGGACTCTATAGATGCTTTCCTTGCACTAAAATGAAACCAACCCATCTAAGTTGGAGACCTATTAGTTTTAGGATAAGTCACAATGGGTGCCAAAGTTTACACTATTGTTAGTCTAACATTTGTTTAGGACGGAAACTGTCAATGGAACCCTTTTTTTTCTTAATGTGTTTGTCTAGCACATACGTGCTCATAGATTCATGTGGTTAGGGGTTAGTTTTGTTAGATGGGTGTGGGTAGACATTGGGGTTATAGTGTTCAGCTTTGGGTGTGAATTAGACCATAGCTAAGACACTTTCTTTAGAGTGTTTTGTTGTGTTCAAAGACCTTTGCGAGTGTTCCTTGTATCTTTCGCATGTTTAGGCAATTTTGAATTTTGAACGAGTTGTGGAACCCGCATTGGGGCAACCGACTCGAATGAAACCTAATAGGTTAGAAACCCATGTTTTATTAGTTTTAGAACCTCGGGGAATGTTTGTGACATTATTACACATGTGGGTGTATATAGTCAGTAAAGGACCCCGGATTTCAGTCTAGAAGGGGCGAAATTGTATGGGATTGTTGGTTGTTAACATGAGTTATCAAGGGCCAAGCTAGAAAATTTTGTACTCCGAACCAAGGATTGTGATTTCGTGAAATATTTTATTTTTTGTAGGTCTCAAAATTTAAAGCGTCTATAAAGGAAAATATGTTATTTCGATGAGTTATTTCGTTTTTTTTTATTTCGACATTTTTGTGTAAAACCCAAAAAATTATAAAGCAAATTACATTTTTCGATCAAAATGTTTCATCATTTTTCTTTGAAGCAAATTACATTTATAGGAATACTTAAGTATTTAGGCTTTATTTTATGTATTTATTAGGTAATTTACTTATATCTTACTTGTCCATAGACATACACACAAAATTTTCACGTTTATTTTTTATACAGCAAAATACTTCTTAAAATCAGGAGACCGAAATTACATTAAAAATCAAAATCATAATCTTTGCTCTTGAGTGATAATTTGACAACAAATTTCTACTAACGTCTACAGTAAACACTAAAATCAAAAATATAATTCTAATATATAAAATACATGATTAAATTTGCAAAATAATTAAGATAAATATGTAAGTTTAATCTGGAAAAAAAATTAATGTGCAAATATAATAAGATCCTAATTACAAGTTTATAAAAAAAATGGGGTGGGGAATGTAAGACATCTGAATATATAAGACTAGTACATCGATAGAAATTGAAATGTAAACCACTACATTGATTGGAATTGAGAATGTCATATACATCGATTGGAATTATACACTTATAGAAATTGAAATTGGTACATTGATGGGAATTGAAACTAATACATTGATGGGAAATTAAAATAATACATTGACTGAAATTGAAACTAGTATTTATCTAATTGGATTATTCGTGTTCTTGCATGTCATGTAATATCCGAACTTTACGCATTTGAAAATAAGAGCAATAAGTTGGATTTGCAATCATCAAGATTAATAGCCATTAAAGTTTCCTCGACCTTATTTCTTCAATTTCCATTTTTTTTTTGCTACAATTAGACGAGACTTCTTATTTTGTTCAAGGTCCACCTCTTTTACTTCAGACATTTGCGAGCCACATTATCTTGTTCATTTCTAGCCATGACTTCTGTTCAAGGCATTGCTACCCATTGGTCTTGCACTATTGCCCTCACTTGGACCTTCAGTAATAGGTGTTCTGAACTACGTGATGTCTTCCCACCAATCTCATCTGCATAATTTTCTCACTATTATGATGACTCACATGAGTTTCTAGCTCTTCTAATGGTGATGATGTTGGAAATTCAATAGTTGTAAAATTTCATTATGAGGAATAATTCAATATGTCATAAAATGGTCATACTAAAAATTTTCCCTTAATCTACCAAGTACTCATGTCTAGCAAAGAAAATTTGAAGTTTTAAAATAAGATTATTTTTTTTAACAAATGCACATTTAAATGGTGTCCTATGGTCTTAAAAATATGTTTTTTTTTTTTTTGCAAATGCACATTAATATGATCTTTAATGGTCTAAAAAATGAACACATTTAATTTTGAACATTATTTAAAAAAAAAGTTGTGTGCAGTGTGAAACGGGTTGTGCGTTTGACCGAATCCGTGTGTGTGCAATGCGTGTAATGGTGACCAAAAAGAAGGGTCGAAATCAGATGATTTTGGGTGCTCTTCGATTGCGTAGTTTTGCCAAATCTTCGGGGTTCCTTCTGGGTTCTTGTTATATTGTAGGGAGAAGAAAGGAAGGAAGACTTAAAAGAAACTCTTGTTGCTCGGTGGTATTATTGGTTTGAGATTTGGTAATCTCAAGGATTGTTATTTTACAACATTTTAATCTTCAATATTTTTTTCACATATCAATAATATCTAAAAGAGTCGTCGTTAGTACAGTAGGCAAAACCGAACACATAAATCTTGGTGTGATCTTTTATTTTCTGCATATTATTTATTGTTTGCTTGTTTCATAACATATAGTTTTATAGTCATTCACTTTCATCAAGTAGGTTTAGGCCTTGTGTTGAATTTACTTGTAGGAGTTGGTTCTGAATTGATTGTTTCATATATTTACTACAAGTGGTATCAGAGAGCCAGTTGACTGGTGTCTGTGCTTTTCAAGGTGTCAAAAGAAATGGTTAATAGGGTTTCGACATCGCCGAATGATGGCTATTAAACAAGGAGACATTGATGTAGAAGGGTTTTTGACAGTTGGAGTGAGTGCTGCATTAAGGCAATTACTAAAGTTTGGGTTGTTCCATGGAGATCCACATCCTGGAAATATCTTTGCTATCCTGGAAATGAGGGTTATGCATTGAAACTCAATTATCCTCTGATTCTGAAATGGTCTTCTCATTTCTTCTTCACAATTTGTAGGGGTTTTGCCACCATCTCGTAAAAGATCTCTCTTTGTGTTGGCATCATCCATGCTCATATTTGCAGCCAAGGCCAGCAGGCTTCCACAACTTATCCCCTATGTGAAGGCGATGCTCACGGAGAAAACGGTTCATCTCTTTACCATATCCTTTTGTCTCAACTCTAATGTCTCTTAGAGGAAATTTGATAATTTCACTTTGTGAAGATAAATATTAGATTCAAACATGGCTGAGATTTATTAAAATGTCATTCATTATAGGTTGATCCGTTTCTGGAGCTAATAGACGATACCAGGCTGCAGGCTGTATTCGTAGGTAGTAATGGTATATCAATATATGGATCGCCAGAAGATGAAGTTGCTGCATTGAAGTCTCTTTCAGAGATAGAAGTGGACGATGGACAATTGAAGCAAGCGGTCATATCCCACTTTAGGAAGAAGTCTGATCAGTTATGTGACATGAATCCGAAAATTTCCTTGTCAAATATGTGTTCATTCAGAACAGAATGGTTATATGGTATCTCTTTGGATATTCCTAAATCTACTATTTTTAGATTTTAGAAGCTGTGCTGTGCCATATGGTACACGTATACATGCACAGGAACAGGTTGCCTTTTGGTCTATTTGCAACATGGTGCTCACTCTCTTTAATCTTGATGGTAATTGAAGATCAAATGAGCATTTCATTCTTGATTAGTTAGTGAACACCATGTTTAGTACTGTTTATTTTGAGATGTTTTCTCAACTTTATAGACATTGGTTTTATTAAGAACAAGCATCCCTTGTAGAAATGTGAATCACTTGTCAGCCATCATGTCAGACAAGATGTTGCAGAAGGCCAAATATGCATATTCAGTGATCAAATCACATATCTTTGTCTTCCGATCCGAATTATTTGATCATCATTGGTCTGTCTTTGTTGTCTGCCTTGCAAGTCTTCTTTACTCTATGGTTGACATAGTGATTTCTCAAGCGAGCTCATATGCACTAGATTCTAATTAAAGGACCCAAGATTATACTATTAGATGGAGCTGACTATTACTATTCAGATTGTTGATCTGATTGCAGTGGTAAAAAATGGTCTCATCGCTGAAAAAAGGAAAGCATGAAACGTTGATGAACATCAAGGATGGAGTTTATGCATTCCTTGTAGCACTTTCATATGGAGTCTGACAGAGTTTGCAAATCAGTGGCTAGAAAATGTTGCCATCTTTCGGCAATTGAAGTGACTTATTTAATTAGGTGAAGTTTGTAAATGATGTTGAATTGACGAGTTAACTTTATGCCCGTGCCGTGTAGATTGTATATTTTTTTGTGTATATTAAAAATTCACTGTCTATTTTCTCGTCCCAATGACAGGTTTTTATTTTTTATTGATGCAAGTTGAGGTGCCTGAAAATTGATTTTTTTTTCAGGTATGCTAACAGAACCGGCGCTTTAAAGTGTCGGTAAAAAGTGTTAGCACAACCGGCACTTTGCAAGCGTCACCAAAACAGTCTTTTGCGGCACTTTCAAGCGCCATTCAAAAGGTTTTAATACATGTTTGTTAACATAATCGGTGCTTTAAAAGTGTCGGAAAAAAGTTTTTACTGGCGCTTTAAAAGGTCTTTATCGGCGCTTTATAGCGCCATTAAAAGGGTATAAATACGGCGTTGGAATTGACATATACATATCTTTGCGGCGCTTATATAAGCCTTTCCGGTGCTTTTGACAGCGCCGACAATGTTAATTTGATAAGCTTTTCGCGGCACAGACCTTTGCCAGTAAAAACGAATCTGTTGTAGTGTGTTTGCTTCTTTAAGTCTATCAAGCAGGGGGTGTGAAAGTTTTAGCAACTGACTTAGCAGGAAATATTCTAGCTTTGGTGGCAAGTCAGATAGGTGACAAAGTTTCGAACAGCACGATGGCAAAAGGATATGCAGCCGAAGCGGCACGATGGCAAAAGGTCTGGCTCTCTAGCAAAGCTCTTCTTTTAATTAAGAAAAAATGGTGAGTATCGGACGAAGAAAAAAAAAAAAGGCGAATTGCAAAATGAGACTTGCAATCCATCTCAAATGTGAGCCTCTCCTTGGCAACCTTTCTTATCCCTATCAAACTTTTGTCCACCACTATCCCGAAATATCATTCGATTATCATCTATCACCGTTTTACACTTTATCTCCAGTTCTCCACCTCTTCTCGTCTCAAGACCCCGTAAGAAAGTTCCTCAAAAGGTTGATCGATTCATTAAGTTGCAGCAAGGTCAACGAACTGTGGCTGAGTATGTGATTGAGTTTAATCAACTTAGTCGGTATGCACCGTATCTGGTAGATACTCTAGAGAGGAGAATTTTGAAGTTCTTGCATGGATTAAATCCTTTATCAAGTTGGTGATTCTGAATTCTTTTGCCAGATTTTATGATACAATATTATCTGTCTCATTTCTCCATTTTTGTTGTCAACGAAATTGTTATGTTTTACTAAAATGATCCAACAACTAGAAACAACCTATGTATGGCTTATGTTTTCTTAAAATTTTTTTTTAACAATTTTCCTACCTCTCCACCTAAAACCAAACAAAATCTTTTAGTCGTTTCTTTCATATTCAAGCCTAAAACTCTAAATCTTTCATTTATTTCTTCTGAAAGATATCACACTTAAATACATTCCTCCTTTTTTCGTTCTCAACCCTTTCAATTGTCAAAATACAAAAGAACAGATTGCGATTTGGTGTTTGATTGTTTACGGGAATATGGCTAAGGGGGTTTGAGTATTTATTATGGATACTAGTTTCTTATTTGTAGTGTACAACAACAATGTTGTCATGCTAATAAATTCATTTGATTCAATAAGTAAACATTAGATTCCAACATTATCAACTCGAAAAGAAGAAAGTGTTAATTATTTGAAATAAAGTTTATGAGTTTTTTTCTTTCTTTTTTGGCTTGTCATTAAGCATTGTGATAATCAATTTGTTCAATTAAAAGAATAATTTTTATAATGAAAACATCACTTATGGAAACTCCTTGCTAAATGACTAGAGTCGGCCTTTTAAAAATAAAACAATTACTCATGTGAGCAGAAGAAAATGATCAAGCGCATTCATTCCAACAATCAAAAGATGATCTAGTGTAGTCGTTTCGATAAGAAGAATTTGACCAAGGTTAATCATTTCGACAAGAAGGAGAAAATGGTTATTTCAGAAAAACATACCATATGATACAAACACTCTCCATTCTCGGATCAGAAAAGGTGGAGTGTAGTTATGAGTTTACCCACATTGGTTTTTCTTTATTTTTTATTTCGAGGTCTGCGTTTGTTAGGATTTTTTTTTTAGTTATTTGACTATTTTATAAAAATTTTAAAAAACACACACAAATTCTAAAAATGTCAACATAGGTTATGTTCAATATATAAAAATACTAATTTCAAAATGAACCAAACTTATAATATAAATTTGTGCATTTTAATATAAGGCCACAAACATTTTCATATTGTATCGATAAGTTCAGATAATTTTGTTTTCTAAATGTAGGTATTGCAAAACCCTAAAATTAAATACAACTATGATATTTTTGTAGGATGAAATCAAAGTTTAAAAATAATTTCAATCTTGGGAATCACCCGTCAAGTTTAATACCCTCTCAAAAGTCAAAACTATACTTAATAAATATGTCATGTTCAACAAAGCATATTGTCGTAGAGCTACAATTGGCTTTCCTCATTAAAAGGGTCATGGGTTACCTCCCATCACTTTAGGTAGAAAATGGATGATGTCATTTATTGTTAAAAAGATCCAAACTAGGTTGAATGGTTGGAAAGCTTGCCTACTCTCGAGTATATTTTGAGGTCTAGGAAGCATTGGAAGTACCTAAATTTTCCTAAAATGAGAGTTTGTAATAGAAACACTTTCATCTAAGTAGCTTTGGCACCTTATTGATAGACTGAATGAACTCTGGCCCAGATTCATCAAATATATTTAAAACTATATAGAGCTATATTTTTAAATTGTATCGAGCGAAATTTTAAAACTGTATCTAGCGATATTTGCTATATTGTCAATTAATGAGTTCAAGAAGGTTGTTTATGAGTAGAAGATGGAAGTAATCCGCACACCGCACCACCAACAATAACAGCGCAGCAAAGAGATGGAGAGAGAGTGAGAGGTTGAAGTAATGCTAGGAAATCAGGTTTTTGTAACTATGTTTTGCAATCAGGATGACGTGTCATGATCTCGTAAGAATTATGAAATCTCCAAAGATTTTATGTGTATTTCAAAGTTATAAAAACCCCCTCTAACGATGCCACATCATCCTGGTTGCAAAAACATGTTTTATTGTTACAAAAATGTGACTTCCTGCCTGCTGCAAGTTTAGTGCCTCCCTCCTCGTGCGCTCACTCGCGGACCAACTATTACTAGTACTGAAATCTAATCCTTTTGTCTCCTTGGTTCGTCCGACGCTCCCCTCAATTTCTCCGCCCCACCAAAAACACAATGCAAATTTCTGTAGAGGACCTGCTATTTGCATCCTACCATTACCCCCCGTTGCACCACGTCTTTTTTTCCCCCCTTTCAAATGACAATCATCACCACTGTGCTCATCTACTTTCACTGAGACTTGATAGTGATACAGTTATTGTCACACTTGATGTCACTACAAAAAACGAGGTCTAAAACGACACTTTCACGACGGCGTTTCAATGCAAGCGCCGGTAACACAGTATCATTAACGGCGTTTAGGATACCAAGCGCGGGCAATAAAATGAGTCTTAAGAACTCCTGGCATTTCGAATGAAGTGCCGGGAAAGATCACCCTTAACCGGCGTTTTACTTATGAAGTGTCGGGAATGATAACCCTAAACCGGCGTTGATTCTCTGAAGCGCCGGTAAAGATGAAAAGCCCCGTCACCCCTTCGAAAATAAAATTGTATTTTTTGGAAACGTCATATTTTATGTGAATAAGCGTCGGTAAAGATCGAACAAAACCGGCATTTTACGCAAAGCGCCGGTACAGAGTAACCAATACCGGTTGTTCACTCAAAGAGAGTGACCAATACCGGCCTTTTGTTCAAAGTGCCGGGAAAGAATCACCAATACCGGCGCTTTGGTTTGGAAGCGCCGGGCAAGATAAAAAAACCCTCCAACTTAGGGGTGGGCATCCCATCCCACGGTCCCGATCCCGTTCTGTCCCGATTTTTTCGGGTCTTAATGGGATTGAGTAATTTCATCCCATTCCGATCTATAATGGGATCGGATGAAGATTTTCAATCCTGCCAATCTCGTCCCGTCTCGAGCTAATTTTTCACTCTGGTATTGATGAGTATTTTCTAGAATACATCCCTCAACTTTCTACTAGATCATCAGGTGATGGAACATGTTGTATCTGGGATATTAGGAAAACCAATGTCAGTCCTCGCATTTACATTCCAAAGCCTTCAGATGCTATCACTGGTTTGTTTCAAGTTTACATAGTGTGTTTTGGTTGGTTGGTTGGCTGGGGTTTTTGGAATTTGGTAACTGAAATCTTAACTTGGAATTAACTGCAGGGAATAGCAATGGTCCCTCAACTAACACCACGCTTTCAACTAGCACGTTCCCTCAACTAGTACTGATCCACCAAGCCACCAAATATTGTGTTGTGCATATAATGCTAGTGAAACAGTTTTTGTCACTGGTAGCTCAGATACCTATGCAAGGGTAAAACTGAGTGTTATTCTTTGCGTTGTGTACATTATGTTTGTTTAAACTTGTTCTTCTATACTTAGCAAATATATTGTTCAAGAATGAAATGCACTGCTGGATGCATATGAGTTTCTTCTTCAAGAACAAGCAATTTGCAGGTGTGGAATGCTTTGAAGTCTAACACAAATGAGTGCAAGCAACCAAATTATGAGATTGATTAAAGAAAATGAAATGCATATAATTAAAGCACACTGATCTCGTCCCGTCCCGTCTCGATCCCGTTTGAACGGGATGGGACAGGGATGGGTTTATCTCGTTCCATCCCGTCCCGTACCCACCCCTACTCCAACCTATCCCGCTAATCAAAATAAATTATATTATCTAAAACGCCGCTTTAGATGTACAACGCGCCGGCAAAGAGTAACCAATATCGGCATTTTAATTATAAAGCGCCGGTACAAATGACCCTTACCCGGCGTTTTTAATATGAAGCGCTGGGAGCGAGATAACAATACGGCGTTTCTTCTCTAAAGCGTTGGTAACAAAAAAAACCCCGCCATAGTAATGAAAATAAATTGTGTTTTTTAAAACGCCGCTTTAGATGTAAAAAGCGCCTGGAAAGAGCGAAAAAACCCGCTAATAAATTTTTTTTTGAAACGCTGTATTAGAGATTTAAAACGCCAGATTAGAGGGATTAAAAAAATCTCCAGACAATAATAAAAAACCCTCGATTTCCCTCATTCCTCTGCGTCGACTTCCCTCCTTCGAGCATATAATCGCTTGATTAAAGAAAATGAAATGCATATAATCAAAGCACGCTGATATCGTCCCGAACCCATTTGGGATAGGACGAGGTCTGGATGGGTTTTTTTTCCATCCCGATCCCGTATGAACGGGATGGGTTTATCTCGTCCCATGCCCACCCCTATTCCAACCCATCCCGTTGATAAAAATAAAATTACGTTTTTTAAAACGCCGCTTTAGATGTACAAAGCGCCAAAGAGTAACAAAAACCGGCATTTTTGTTTTGAAACGCCGGCAAAGACGACCCTTAACCGGCGTTTGGCTTATGAAGTGCCGGAAAAGAGATAACAATATCGACATTGAATGTTTTCTTTATCCTTACAATAAATTTATGTTTTTGAAAATGCCGGTTAAGATCTAACAATACCGATGTTTATTGTCGAAGCGCCGGGAAAGAGCAAAAAAAACCCACGAATCAATCCCGCTAATAAAAATATATTTTTTTTAAAACGCCGGATTAGAGGGATAAAAAAAAAAAATCTCCAGGCGATAATAAAAAACCCTCTATTTCCTTCCTTCCTCTGCGCTCGACTTCCCTAGCCTCCTTCGACATCCCTCCTTCCTGCTGCGCTCGCGACTTCCCTCCTCCTCCTTCCTCCTTCCTCCTTCCCTCGCCTTAGCGCTTTCAGTCCTTCGTGACTTCGCTCATTCCCTCTTCCCTCCTTCGCTCTCGGTCTGACCACTCTTCAATCTGTTAAAATCTGTCAAACATTGTGGTTGTGGTACTCATTCAAGAACATTCGAATAGCAACCAAAGAGAAGAAGCTCAAGGTACAATCGAATCTCTCTTGATTCAATGGTTTTTGCTTTGATTCAAGGGTTTTAGTATTTGTTTTTTGGGGTTCTTCAACAGTTTTAAGTGCTTATGTTTGATCCGTTTGAATCTTAGTGTTTGTGTACATAACTATTGATGATTTCATGATGGGGTTTCTCGGTTTGGAGTAGATTCTTATGTGTTTGATTGTATAGTACATATTTTGTTTTGATTCTGTGTACACCAAAGGTGCTTGATGTGTGTGTATGTACACATGATGAAGTGAAGTGAACTTTTGCCTTCTTGTTTGATGTCTTTCGTAAGAGTTAGTTTTGAGAGAATATTTGTGCTTTGAACAATAATGGGTTGCGATTGAATCCCTGATTTGTTATATAAGATGCTAGTATGGATTCAAACGAGGAGGATTGGTGTCTTAGAAGTTTTTTGTTTTTTTTCTTGGTGTATTTTTGGGGCTGTTACTTGGACATCTATGTTTCAAGGAAAACTTGTTGCATTTTAGAAATTTATAGTTATAAGAAAATTAAAACCTTTCCTTGACTTGTTAGTTCAAAAAGTTTTGTTTGTAAGGATAGTATGAACCCTAGTAGTGTACAAGAGTCTGAAAAGTCACAACTTAATGGTCAGGGTCTAATGGTGTATACATGATCATAAATATTAGACTAGTTTTTCAGTTGATGCATTAGAAGCATGATAGTGTATGTTACATCAATAATTTTTTTTATAAACCTATCACTGGATGGGAGATTGCACTACTACAAATATTAGCTTGGGTAACGCCACTTAGATAGCGCTTTTTTAAAGAGCTATCCAAGTGGGCACTAGGATAGCGCTTATTTGTCTTTAAAAAAAAAAATTTCAAAAAAAAAAAAAAAAACACTACAATAGCGCTTTTAATTTTTTTTTCAGTTAAGCGCTGTCTTAGTTATGTCTTAGATAGCGCTTTAAAAAACGCTATGAGAAAAAACGTTACCAAAGCTACCATAGCGCTTTTAAAGTGCTTGGATAGTGCTTTCGAAGCGCTATGTTACTTACATTTAGGATAGCGCTTCGAAGCAGCGCCTAAACCCCTAAACCACCGAAGCAACGCCTTCTCCTAAACCTAACAAAAAAAAAAAAAGAAACGGCGCCCCTAAACCACCGAAACAGCCACCGTTCAAGCTGCCTCCAAACCCACCGTTTTCCATCGACTTCTCCAGCCAAGCAGCGGTTTCTCCAGCCAAGATGGTTTTCAAGAACAACAGTAAGAAGAAGAAGAAGAATTGCAAGAAAGGGGAGGAGAAGGTTCAAGAGATGATTTGTGTACCAAAGTGTTGTCAGCAAAGAAGAAGTAATGGGACTCGACCCCGCACTGATTTCTCCCTCTTCTTCAACTCTTCTTCCTCTTCACAAGGTTTGCTCTAATTCACTCCCTCTATGTTTGTGCTCGTCCTTTTATCAATTGAATTGCTTTACAATGTTTTGTGTTGTTGAAGGTTTGTGTGTTTTGGTAGAATTGATTTTGAAATTTGTGGCATTGATTTGTTCATTCAATTAACATATTTTATTTTTAGCAAATTGTGGTTTTATTGGATTAGGTATTTGCCCAATGTAATTTGTCAGTTTTATTGCATTGCGAAGTTTGTTTGTGTTTTCAATCAGGGGGTTTTGTTGGTTTCTGTTTGTTGATGATCCTCACACCCACACTCCCCAATTTACTTGGAGAAGTTCAGGGATAAACAGCATGGGTATTGTACTCATTAAAATTAGGTATTTTGTGTTGGTGAATTTTGAGAAATTAAGTGCCCCAGTTATCAAACATTATATAGGAGATGAAAAGGAAAATCCCAAAGAGAATTCTCCATTGTCTAGGTTGATCTTGTTGCTCAGTAGGCAGAACATTTTCTTGGTACACAGAATATGGAAGTTATCTTATATTCTGATCATCTAAATGTTGAGATTGGTTAGGAATGGCTAGGAATAACAATGTATGGTCTCCACATTGAAATCTTGTTATGTAACAAATGTGACTAATCAGAGCTCACCACGTGAACATAAAAACCTGCCATGTAATCATAGTGGCAATCTGACTAATTTGTTTCTGTTTATTTCATTAAGTTAATTACTCGGTGACGGCACTGGCCTGGTAACTGGTTTTATTTGAATGTGGTGGTTTCCATTTTTTTTAAACCTCACAAGAGGCAGTTATTTAAACTTAAACAACAGAACAAGCGCATATAATGTTTGGTCATTCAAATGTTAATCACTCATTTCCTTATGCCTTATCATTGCCGTATTCTCTTTATTGTTTTCATGCGACTGTTAAAGTTGTTTTTTGTTTTGTGGTGCCATAGTTGCTTTACAAGTCTCAATTGTTTTGGTCAAAAAACAAGACTTTTTTACCAAGAAAATTTTTGATGGGCAGGTTCAAGATTTGAATTTCTAAGCTGCAAAGATAATCTGTCTGGTATCACTGTAGCTAGCATTGATAGACATGAGGAGGGGCCAAACTTCCCTTTGGCTTGTTGCATCAAGTCCACAGATGGAGAGAAGGGACGAATCCGCTCAAATTTTATAGGAACAGAGACATTTACCGAAATTGATATGTCTCAAGAGACCCTCGTAGAGACTTGCAATAATGGGTACGTCTATAACTTAAAAAGAATCTTTAGAATATTTAGTTGATTAAGAGACCAAAACTTTAAAAGCTTGATTATGTTTCTCTGCTTGATTCAGGAATGACCTTCAGGTAGAGACTTGCAATAATTGGTACTTCTATAACTTCAAAAGAATCTTTAGAGTATTTAGTTGATTAAGAGTCCAAAACTTTAAAAGCTTGATTATGTATCTCTGTTTGATTCAGGAATGACCTTCAAAATAAATGTAATGAAGCAATGGCATCACCTTGCACTCCAAATACATGTACATCACAAGCTACAACATACAGTGATGCTTGGACAACTCCAGGGAGCGTCATATGGGCTAAAACTGCTTGCCAAATGTGGTGGCTTGCAAAGGTAAGCTTTAGTTGATTTTGAATTGTACGTTTTCCAAGATTGTGGGAAGTTGTCATTGTTTTTAGTTCTTAAATGGGAGTAACCATTACATCCTAGTTTATATAGTTTCCTACTGATGAAAAAAGGAAAGATTTTTATTTCACTTTAATCAATGTGTTATTTGGCGGGGGCATATAAATCATCACCCTGAATCATCCAAATGTTACCTCCATGTCTGGATGGACCAAGGCTTGCAATCATATTGATTCAAGCAATCCCATCTTATTAAGAGTCTTATTTTGATAATGAAGACATTTAACAATTATCTAAAAGCATTGGTATAAATCGATGCATTACAATTTCAAATGTAGCAACTGGCAGCAATCCACTCTTCTCTATATTACCAATCGTCAATGATAAACGGTTGTAATTATCTAATACTTGATTTCCTTTTTTCTTTTGATTTTTTATTTTTAAAGTTTTCTGAAGCCTGTCTCACTTTTTTTTCCCCTACTGGAATTTTCCGCAGATAATGAGTGGAAGATCGACACCAGTTTCTCCAAAAGATGAAGTTAAAGAACATGTTTTGGTGCAGTATTATGGGAACAATGAAATGTAAGTTTCTTGCAGTCCTTAATTTTGTGTTGTCCTGACCTTTAGTTTAAGAAGCTGAAGTTTGAGCATTCTTTTCAGGGCTTGGATTAATCCAGCTGGTGATCTTTCACAATTTGATGAGGTCAGTATAGAAACTTTCACACTTTTCGTGCGGCTAGACGTGAAATTTCTGTATGTGCCACTGAATCACCGTCAGTGCCTTAAAGTTCTATCTGACTCTTACTTTACTACTTTTGAAGGCAGTGCTTTGAAGAAAGAAGTTCCAATCCTATGGAAGCATTCCACGATGCTCTGAAACAAGTATGCATAACACTCTTGATTGTGCAGTATTTTTCCTAGTGATAATTCCATGTCCCTTACATGCAATGTGGCCTGCTTTTATTAAATTTATGATGATCATGAATTTTTCACATTCCAGGCCTTGCAGAGAGAGAAGCACCCTGGTTTGTGCAAACAGTTGGCTAGAAACTTTTTCCATCTCCAGCCATGGCCTCAACTTCAGCTACTCTTTCCATCTCATCTTCAGCTCTCATTGATGGCAAAGCTTCTCGACCAATGGCTGCCACATCCACACAATGTGTGACACTCCCCACTCTTCTACCATCACCAATGCCACCACAAACACGTCCACAAAACCGCAATACTTGGAAGTCTGCAGCATACTGTATGTACACCACTCACTCCACATATTTGTTTATTTATTCATTTGTAGAGCTTCTATATTTCTGTGATTTCAGATTCTTAGTGTATATTTTTTGGGATCATAAAATTTAATGTGTACAAAATATTGAACAGGTCGTAAGATTGCACGTAATGTGGTTGCAACAACCGAGCTGCCTGAGATTTTTAAAACCATTCAAGAAGGGGTACGAAATTATCTTTTCAGCTGGGCTTTGACATTTTGTGGTCCTTGTGGATATTAAGTTGAAGTATTGATATGTATGATATAGTGCAGATGTTTCTTTTATATGTTTATTACTTGATTACTATTAACAATCTCTCTAATGGATTAAAGGAATGAAATTGATCTTTCTTCCGAAATATTCATCATAAATTTATCAAGTATGTCATCTTGCAATTGGGGATGAATCTGGAGAAAAACAGCAGATAGAAAGTTGAAAGGTTTTGGAACTTAAAAGTTGGATTAGTAAAATGTTGACATTATTTGTGTTAAACAATAGTGTTATTAGTTTAGTTTTCTGATTGTTTTTGCAGTGGGACAAGATGGAAGACAAGTATGCCACGACTTCACTTGTAGTTGCTGGTGGAGTTGCTCTATGGGGCTCTACAGGGATGATTTCTGTGAGCATAACATCTTTCTAATATTTACTGCCCTTCAGATTTCATTGCAGTTAAAAGATTAATACTGATCATATCTGTTATATGCGAGCTTAAGAGTTATTGATAGCTTCTATGATATTTATTGAACGAAAGTTTAATTTGTGCATTCTGTTTCTGCAGGCCATTGATAGGCTTCCTTTAGTTCCCGGAGTTCTTGAGCTCGTTGGAATTGGTTATTCTGGGGTAAGTTCCACACCTATTACTGCTACTATATATATATATTAGTTGAGAAGGCTGCTATCAAGAAATATAGTTGGACCTTTAGTCATTTACATTTATCTTACTGATACAAAACCCTTTGTGTTTGGCAGTGGTTTGCATATATATAGTAGCAGTAATAGGTGTGTTCTTGTATTTCAGGTTAAGATTTATATACCGACTTAGTGTGTGTGTGTGTTGTTATACTTATACAATGCCATGATGCAATTTCAGGTTATGCGAGGATACAATTTGAAGTGGCGGTAGAATCTGAGAAACATTCAGCGGTGCCGCAATGTACAGACGAAGTTAGGACTGTAGGAGAAGCTGTTGGCCATTTCATTTCGTGGCCAAAAAAGCTGGTGTATATATATGATAGCATATTAACAATTTTGTATGAATGCTTAAATTATATTTTGAATGAATGAGAAACAGTTAGTTATCATGTTGTGTCTTTATTGATTGATTGAACGTTGTCATTATTATATTAAATATTATATAAAAAAATATTATATGGTAGTTAATAAAAAAAATTCACCGAAATTAAATAGCGCTTTCTAAAGCGCTATTGAAGCTAATTAAAAAAAAAATCAACAAAATTAAATAGCGCTCATAAAAGCGCTATTCAAGCTAATTAAAAAACAAAATTAGCGCTTACATAGCGCTTTAGAAGGCGCTATTGAAGTTAATTAAAAAAAAAATCAACGCTTAGATAGCGCTTTTTAAAGCGCTATCTAAGCGAAGCGCTATTCAAGTACGCGCCTTGCATAGCGCTTTTTTGAGCGCTATCTAAGCTTATTTTTAAGCGCTATGCAAGCCTATATTTGTAGTAGTGTTGAGTTCTAAATGTATAAGTATCTTATATATATTTGTAAGTGTAGTTTATATAATTTTCATGAAGAGTTGCACAAAAATTTATGGGACTGGCTACTTGATTTAAAATTCGTTCTCTTATTAATTTCTAGTTGGATTTTACAACATTCCATTGTCAGAAAATAACACCAAAAAAAAAAAAGAGGAAAACAAAATAAGAGAGTTGATGTTTGAAATATGATAATTGAATAATCATCAAATGTTATAATGTATTATTATTATTATTATTATTATTATTATGTTATGGCACTAGCTCACTTTTTGTGCATTTTTCAGGTATGGCACCAATACCACCGACAAATGATAGGTCAGAGGAGTCTTCCCATAATGTTGAGTCAAGTTCTTCTGGTATTTTTACTCACTCTAAACAATATAAAGCTCCTTTTTTTTTTTTTTTTTTTATAGAATTGTACTTAAAATTTACAATTTTTAACATTAATAATTTCCTTTACATAGGTAGCACCAGGAATAGGACAGCACGTGGACGAGCATTGGGACAGAAGGTAGCAAGTCTACCAAAAGGATCAAAACTGAGTCTGGAATTTGATGACAAACATCATGTAATAGGAGAGCACAGGTCATTATGTGCGTCTCAACAAGGAATTGTCGTCTGAAACATGCAATTACATCTATTGCTGCGCCATCATGGAGAAAACTTGACAAAGATGTAAATGCCAAAATGCTTGAATCGTTATTGGTATGTATATATCTTATCATTATAATATGTGTATATATATATATATTGGTCACATATGCTAGATTTGATCAAATTTTCTCTTTTATTCAGAAGAAGTTCGACATAGGGGATGATACAGAAGTAAAGAAATTGTTAATGAAGGAAATGGGAAAAAATGGAGGGACTACCGATCTGAATTGAAGAAAAACTATTATGATACACATGAGACAGATGAGGAACGACTTCAAAATCGACCACCATTTGTAAAAGAAGAAGATTGGAAATGGTTGATAAAAGAACATTGGGGAACACCAAAGGTTAAGGTATGTACCTAAACCTTAATATCACACTTGATTATAATATACTAGCTAAACCTTAATTCTTGATGACATAGTTTTTCGAATCCGTTTTTAATAAATTCAGGAATTGTGATAAAAATAAAGAAAGGCGTGACACACAACAAATGCTTCATCATGCTAGCAGAAAATCCTTTGCCATACTTGAGGATGAAGAGGTTAAGTACAAAATGTTTGAGATTTTCGATTTGAATATCAACTTAGTAAGAAATATATTTACTCATTTGTGTACGTTTTCTATTGTTGCCAGATGAAAAGGACAGGAGTTCGTCCATCTCGTATTAAGATGTTTGAGCTTGCTTATACAAGCAAAAATGGATCATATTCAGATGTATCCACTCAAAGAAAGGTGGTCAGTATTATTTTCAATTTAAATTGTTGGTATCCATTATTTTCATATTCACTAACTAAATGTGTCTCTAAATGTAGGAAGAAATACAAAATCTTATTGTGCAACGAGAGGAGGGATTAAACTCCTTAGATGATGACCACACTTTTACTCAAGTATTCGGGCCAGACAGACCTGGACGTGTACGTTGTAGGGGACATGGGATCACGCCAACATCTGAAAATGGTACGAGTAGTCGCTTTGGATCTCAAGCTATAGAAGAAGCAAGGCGAGAGATTGAGATTGCAAGGAAAGAGGCTGCGGAAGCAAAACAAGAGTTGGCAGACTACAAGAAAGTGGCCAGTGATGAAATGAATAAAGTGAAGGAGGATATGGCCATGATGATGTAAGCATTGAGGAGACTAACTGATCAAAACAATGGTGGATCTGGTGGATCTGAGGCACATTAGCGGTGAGTTTTTTAAAGTGATAATAACTAATATGTTAATTTGAATTAATATGTTAATTCGCTTTACTTGCATGAACACACTGATTTTTTATGTGGAAATTCCTTTACTCGTCGAACAGGTTAAAATGCTTGCTGGAGAGATTGCATTTAGCACCAGGTCTAGGATCAACTTTCCATTGGAGATCCTTTAATGGGTTATAGAGAATGAATTATTTGTAAAAACATTGGAACAACAGTGATCGAAGAACCTATAGATATTCTTCAAGTCTCCTTTTGGACCTTATTTTTATGTACATGGTATGTTATGCACTTGTGCTTTAGTTATGTACATGTTTTTGTTACAAACTTGTGAAGTTATGACATATCGATGCCTGTTATAGCTTATGTTATCCATTATGTTATTCATGTTCATGGTTTAGGTCAAATCCGATGCTTTACTTACTTTTATGATTAATTACATGGATCGAGTCTTTATAATTTCCTTGATTTGTACATGATATTTTAGTAATTTTCATTGTTCGATTACTGAAACTTACACCTTCAGGCTAGCTTTGCATCTTAAAACACTAATGCCTCATTTCCTGAATTAGCCTTTTCAAACACTAGATTCACTCTACCTTTTCATTGTTAAACTGACATGTGACATTGATAGTGTATTCATTAGAAATGGTAATTGAAGTTTAACCTTGTATTTTCTCTTGAACAGAAGTTTGAGGCTTTGGTCTACTCAACTGCTATGAAAGGTGAGCGGAGTGTCTGACTGTTCTTTCCCTTCTTTAACTTTCTACCTTCATGATTTTTGTACTTCGTATTTGATCTTTGACTCATAATTAGCTGTTACTCATTCTTATGTTTCTTAAAATTTTTAGTTAAAGATATATATAATTTTTAGTTGAAAGTAACTTAAAGATATAAATATTTCTGTTTTAGGCAATTTAAGATACTTATTCTTAGGCGTGGAGTCTTAGACTTGTATCTTCTGTTTTAAGGATAACTAAACATATTTCTGGTGTGTTCTTCATGCTATTAAACAAAGAGGCATTGATGTAGAAGGGTTTTTGACAGTTGGAGTGAGTGCTGCATTAAGGCAATTACTAAAGTTTGGGTTGTTCCATGGAGATCCACATCCTGGAAATATCTTTGCTATCCTGGAAATGAGGGTTATGCATTGAAACTCAATTATCCTCTGATTCTGAAATGGTCTTCTCATTTCTTCTTCACAATTTGTAGGAGTTTTGCCACCATCTCGTAAAAGATCTCTCTTTGTGTTGGCATCATCCATGCTCATATTTGCAGCCAAGGCCAGCAGGCTTCCACAGCTTATCCCCTATGTGAAGGCGATGCTCATGGAGAAAACGGTTCATCTCTTTACCATATCCTTTTGTCTCAACTCTAATGTCTCTTAGAGGAAATTAGATAATTTCACTTTGTGAAGATTAATATTAGATTCAAACATGGCTGAGATTTATTAAAATGTCATTCATTATAGGTTGATTCGTTTCTGGAGCTAATAGACGATACCAGCTGAAGGCTGTATTCGTAGGTAGTAATGGTATATCAATATATGGATCGCTAGAAGATGAAGTTGCTGCATTGAAGTCTCTTTCAGAGATAGAAGTGGACGATGGACAATTGAAGCAAGCAGTCATATCCCACTTTAGGAAGAAGTCTGATCAGTTATGTGACATGAATCCGAAAATTTCCTTGTCAAATATGTGTTCATTCAGAATAGAATGGTTATATGGTATCTCTTTGGATATTCCTAAATCTACTATTTTTAGATTTTAGAAGCTGTGCTGTGCCATATGGTACACGTATACATGCACAGGAACAGGTTGCCTTTTGGTCTATTTGCAACATGGTGCTCACTCTCTTTAATCTAGATCCTATTCTGGCACGGTGATTCCTGCTATTGTTCAACATAAATTAGATGGTAATGTCTAAAACTTTTATTTCAATCTATAATTCAATCTCACATGAAGTATATTGTTGGTTTGGTATTCGGATAGTTCTCCGATCTTTACATTATGTTTAACAACTTCTGACGTTTCCATGGTGCACACTATAGGTATTGAAGCTCGGTTTGAACCACTCATCAACCTTAAGGTAATTGATTTTGTTACAGAACTTTATGCATGTCAAGGTTCCGAGCTTTTTGCCTCAACATACTTTTAATTCTGGTCTAGTTCACACAATGTCTTTTTTCAATAAGTAAAAGGCCGGTGTAAAGATTATATGAAAAGGCTTGAAGAATTTTATGAATAACACTTTTTGCTGATGTTAATGAGATCATTGTGACATTATCTAGATCTGAAAACAGAATATAATCTAGATTTGAAAGCAGAATATGAAAGATAACAAAATGATGAGTCTCTTGATGGTAATTGAAGATCAAATGAGCATTTCATTCTTGATTAGTTAGTGAACACCATGTTTAGTACTGTTTATTTTGAGATGTTTTCTCAACTTTATAGACATTGGTTTTATTAAGAACGAGCATCCCTTGTAGAAATGTGAATCACTTGTCAGCCATCATGTCAGACAAGATGTTGCAGAAGGCCAAATATGCATATTCAGTGATCAATTCACATATCTTTGTCTTCTGATCCGAATTATTTGATCATCATTGGTCTGTCTTTATTGTCTGCCTTGCAAGTCTTCTTTACTCTATGGTTGACATAGTGATTTCTCAAGCGAGTTTATATGCACCAGATTCTAATTAAAGGACCCAAGATTATACTATTAGATGAGGCCTCGAGTTCGCTTAATGCTGAATCTGAACGAGTGGTTCAAGATGCATTGGACTGAGTCATGGTGGAGCTGACTATTACTATTTAGAATGTTGATCTGATTGCAGTGGTAAAAAATGGTCTCATCGCTGAAAAAAGGAAAGCATGAAACGTTGATGAACATCAAGGATGGAGTTTATGCATTCCTTGTAGCACTTTCATATGGAGTCTGACAGAGTTTGCAAATCAGTGGCTAGAAAATGTTGCCATCTTTCGGCAATTGAAGTGACTTATTTAATTAGGTGAAGTTTGTAAATGATGTTGAATTGACGAGGGAACTTTATGCCCGTGCCGTGTAGATTGTATATTTTTTTGTGTATATTAAAAATTCACTGTCTATTTTTTCGTCCCAATGACAGGTTTTTATTTTTTATTGATGCAAGTTGAGGTGCCTGAAAATTGATTTTTTTTCCAGGTATGCTAACAGAATCGGCGCTTTTAAAGTGTCGGTAAAAAGTGTTAGCACAACCGGCGCTTTGCAAGCGTCACCAAAACAGTCTTTTGCGGCGCTTTCAAGCTCCATTAAAAAGGTTTTAATACATGTTTGTTAACATAATCGGTGTTTTAAAAGCGTCGGAAAAAAGTTTTTACTGGTGCTTTAAAAGGTCTTTGCCGGTGCTTTATAGCGCCATTAAAAGGGTATAAATACGGCGTTGGAATTGACATATACATATCTTTGGCGGCACTTATATAAGCCTTTTCGGTGCTTTTGACAGCGCCGACAATGTTAATTTGAACCGGCGCTTCACTTAAAGCGCCAATAAGCTTTTCGCGGCACAGACCTTTACCGGCGCTTTGTAAAGCGCCGGTAAAAATGAATCTGTTGTAGTGTGTTTGCTTCTTTAAGTCCACCAAGCAGGGGGTGTGAAAGTTTTAGCAACCGACTTAGCAGGAAATATTCAGCTTTGGTGGCATGTCAGATAGGTGACAAAGTTTCGAACAGCACGATGGCAAAAGGATATGCAGCCGAAGCGGCATTGTTACTCATCCAGGCCCGACAATGGAGGACGAGACTTCTTTTTGGAGACTCGACGACCCTTATTGACCTCATCCAGAATGACGATTCTCAGCAGCTTTGTCTTATGCAATGGGTCTGGCGCCCACTTATTTGTAATATTACGTGTCTGCTCCTTTTGCTTCCTTGTTGGCAATATAAATATATATCTAGAGACCTTAATAGTAAGGCTCATCACTTGGCATCGGTTGCCGAGATACTTGATTATAATAGCTCGAAGTAATTTATATATTGCCTAAGACTTTTACCAAAAAAAAAAAAAAACAAGGGACTTGTGTTTTGGCATCCTCCTACTAGCTTGCACACATACATACCCTTATGGTACTACTATAACATGCACTAATAGATTAATAAACTAAAAATATTACTTTATTAACTTGGTAGTACATTTTGTCCTAATAATTTGACACAATGAATTCTTATAAAAGTTAAGTTTGCTTCAGACACGAGTTTCACAAAAACTCTAAATTTGTCTAGAATGGTTCAAGAAAAAAAAAATGAAATATTGAGATTCGAGTGTTGCAACGAAATGGTGGTATGTTGAGTGAGTGGTACAGAGAAGAAATTGGTAGGGTGGAAATAGTGACGAAAGGGGGTCCAAGGGGAATAAATGATAGGCGTGGGGTGGGAATTGGAATTGGAATTAGAATTGGAATTGAAATTGCAATTGCATTGTTCACCAATTTCACTATTTAATTTTGAACGCATTATTCAGTGTCTGCACTGAGAGCCACTGGATTCATTGCGAACTGCACAAATACTTTAAGGATATTCTTTTGGCTAGGCAACTGTAGCATGAGAAAAAAAAAAAGGTGTTAAAAAATGCATGATATTGCACATTTTCTATTTATGTGAAAGATTTTGTTAAAAGTCACTAATGTCCTGTAACTGTTTGAATGGATGGAGCAGAAGAACAATGAGAATCAGGAAGGAAGTCAATCCTTTGAGCAAGAATTCCAGACAACTCTTTTTTATGTTGTTGATGTGAAGCCAAAGCTATGGTTACCTGTCCGCCTTGTGGAGGGAAGGCTCTGCAGGGATGAACAGGCGCAGAAAGAATTTTACAACAAACTTTCTAGTTGCTAATTCTGTTGACAAGTTTTGTTTCTCACATGTAAGTTCTTTTAAACTATTGAACTGCTGCTTTGCAAATGGTGAAATTTAGAGTGTCGATGGGCACTCTGCAGGGCTTGCATCTCACAAGGCGTCAATATGCATATACTTGAGAAAGGAATGAAGGAATTAGTTCATTATATGTGGGTTTTATGTTAATTGTCATTTGAACCAACCTTTAATTAGTCATACCTAGCTCACACTTCAATTCTGTGAGATCCTCTGTATCTTTGATGGCATTGTTCATTACAGTTATTCACACAAAATACATATTGACTTTTTGGGAAATTTAATGTGGCAGTGGCATATAGATTCTTTGCACAAGTAAATTAACAAAACACTGGTGGTGTTGTAAGCTCACCTAGTAAATTAACATAGATATTTGCTTGGAAGTGGCTTCAAGGGATCCGAAGGAATCTTAGGGAAGAAAAGGGACACATATATTTTCTTTCTTATCTCTATGATATTTTCTTTCTTATGATTCCAGTAAAAATTCTATGGTGTCTCTTTTGTGTATCTTTGGGGTTTTTATACACTTCAACATTCTGTGAATGGTATTTGTGGTTGTGTTTTAAAGAGAATAGGTAAAAAGTGTAGCAACAAGGACCAGAGGAAGCAGATTAATCCAAAAATAGCCCCTTCATATATTAACCTGGATTAGGAATGCCTTTTATGACTTTACGCTGGTTTTGCTCTGGAGTGAATATCACGAGATATGGTTTCATGTCAGGGTATTCAAATCTTATCATAGCACCAAAAACAGTTGTCTGACTCCTCCGAACATGTTGATATGGAGTAGAGTGGACAACAACCTCTCTAGAGGCCCTCTTAGATCTAGTGACAGAAGAGACGGTGGAGGCGATGACAAATACTGCAAATCAATGACTTCTCATACAGTTTTGAAACTAAACTGGCGTTTAGGGCAAGAAATTCAGGCAAGAAAGGGAAGGTAAACGTTTCTTGATCTCTCAATCTCTTGATTTCGAGTTGAACTTCGATTCTTGATTATTGAATCCGTGTAGTTGAATTACTGGTGTAGTTGAGTTGATGATTGAATGATTTTGTTGGGGACATTTTTTGCACTTAGTATTTGTTTGATGAATTTACTCGCTGAATAGAATCTGGGAGAACATATTGAATTTGTCGATTACAGAAATCGATGATTGAATTTACTCGCTCGATCTAGCTGGTTTTTCCACATCCTCTCCGGTCTATTGAATGACATGAACAAATGGTGGAGACGCAGTCAGTGAGAACGTGTTTCCACAATAGAGGTGTTCATGGCTTTTGAGGATAAGTACAACATTCATGGCGATAGATTGCTACAGTTACTCACAAATGAATATCAAGTGGTTGTAAAAAATGGAGATAAACTAGGTGCCGAAGGACTGGAGATGATGTTAAACCCCAAAAACTAGGCAATGCTAACTGCAAGGGTGCCAGCCAGTCAAGAGCAGGCTGCAGCGCAAAGGAATGAAGAGGTTCTGCATAAAGCAGATGAATGTACAATGCCAACCAGTATTGCAACCTCCGGCCCTAGCAAAATTCAAGAAGCAATGGCAAACTCTGCCGTTGCACCAGCGAGGATGAGTTGGGCATCAAAGCTTAAGCAAAGCCAGCATACGGGCTCTACAAAGCTAAAGTATGAACCTCCAGCTACTGTAGAAGAATGTGAAAGGTTGGTTATTGGCAGCTTTGTGGGCAAGCGCTTGGCATATGGTTATGTCAAAGAGTGGCTGATAAGGATGTGGGGAATTTGAGAATTTGAGATGAGCATACACGGAGATAAGAATTTTGTATTCAAATTCAAGAAGGAAGAAGATAGAAGTAAGGTATTGGAAATGGGACCTCTGCATATTGCAAGCATGTTGTTCATCCCCAGGGCCTGGTCACCTTCTATGGACGAGGATGCTGAGGTGCTTAACTCGATACCTATTTGGGTTACACTGAAAAAAATTCCTTTATTCCTATGGAATCCAGAGGGTATTCAAAGGATTGCTAGTTTTATTGGAGTGCTTATCATGCTTGACAAAGCTACTGAAGAAACGACAAGATTAGCGTATGTGAGGGTGTGTGTGGAGGTGGATGTAAACAACCAATTACCCAAAGACATCCCTGTGGTTATCAATGGAGATAAGAAAAAAATAGTTGAAGTTGAGTATGCATGGATTCCTGTTAAATGCAATTCTTGTGCAGTTTTTGGCCATACAAAACAGCAGTGTTCAAAGAGCAAAGAAATTAATACTCCAGGCCATATGGTATGGCAAGCTACGGGTAGGACCCAACCACTAGAAAGACAAAACTCCGATGGTTGGACGATCGCCAAGGGTGGACATACATTCAAGTCGAAGACTCAACCCAGTTTCGAGGGGAGTCCAGGGCTTATCACAGGAAAAGCAGGGAATGTAACCAGTATATAGGTTGCCAATGTGGCAGAGCATAACATAAATGATGACCAGAGTGATGCCATAACGCAGAGTCCACAACCATTGATTCTTATCAACCCAATGCTCGAGCGTAGTGCTAATGTGGAGGCAAGTGACCACACACCGACTCAGGACAAAGAGAACACCACAACAGATGAGCAGAGTAGTAACGAGGAACATGAGCAAGATCCTTCTAGTGAAGAGGTTGCAAGCGATTTGTTTTCAAAATCTTGCACTAAAGATTTTAGTCTCTGCCCTCGAAGATCCTCTAGGGCTAAGAAAGCAAACAAAAGTACAAAGGTTGAATCCTTTCCTCCTTAACAAAGGAGACTGATAAAAAAAACACACAAGAGGTTTCTTCTTTGGCCGATGCTAGTTGAAGATTTTTATAGGCGGCCTAGTAACCATGTTCACTCTCACTAGACTTCTCTTTCTTGTGAGAGTTTGCCTATGTTTTTATTGTTGTTTTTGCTTTTGTTTCATTTATATAAAGGTTTTGGGGTCCTTAAACCCAGCTCGCTTTCCAAAAAAAAAACCTGGATTAGGAATCATTTGCAGTGGATTAATTGCATCGTAATCATATCCTCACTACTGCAGAAAACGCGAACGTCATCTTCAGAGCCAACCTCTTCCAGTTTACTAAAGCAGCAATAAATACTCATCGGTTGCAGAATCAGAGGATTAACAACTATTTTGGAGCAGTTCGTATGTAAGATTAATTGATTTGTTTATAAATTACCAAAATGAAATTGATTTGTTAAGATTGTTCATCAATTAGTAACGTCGCGGTGTATGGTTGTAATGCCCCGCACCATGCTTTACAAAAGTCAGATAACTCATAAGTTATGGCGTGGTGATGAACTCGTGAACATTGCATAAAATACAATATATGCAATAGGATTGTATTTTTAATGTTGCGCCTCGCGGAAGCATAACTAATGCGGAACACAATTTATAGTTACAATAGAAGTAATAAATCAAAAGTATAATCAAGGTAATGTAAAGTAAATGAAAATAAAGTAATTCACGTACCACACAAACGATTAATGTGGTTTGGGAAGTTTGCCTACGTCCACGGGGCAAAGAGAATATGTTCACTATTTTGAGATAGAAGGATACAAGTAGATAAAGTCTATTACACAACATCAATGACGTTAAATATACATATGTCTAAATGACACTACACATATGCAAGGGTGTGTATTTATCTCTCTCCTCGCTTCTCACACACACACAAGGGAAGAATGGATATCTCAAAAAAGGGATCATTTAATAGCAAATGGTGGCGGTGAGGGAGTGGTGGTGAAAACTCTTCCACTACCTTCTTCTCCATTCCAATCTCTTCCACCACCTACT
This sequence comes from Berberis vulgaris, assembly GCA_963556465.1. Lineage (NCBI taxonomy): Eukaryota > Viridiplantae > Streptophyta > Magnoliopsida > Ranunculales > Berberidaceae > Berberis > Berberis vulgaris. Next base: position 75,927,282 of record OY747136.1, on the reverse strand, counting down.
TAATTCCGCTTCCCCTTTCTTCTTGTTCATTTCACAAGCTTATTCATCCTTCCATCATCTTCGATTGCTTTTTTCAAAGGCTAGCTCATTACAAATTGAGGAGGTGTTGTATGTTTTTCAACAATTCTCTATCTAGTTAAGATTTTACAAATCTGAGCCTATACTAACAAACACGAACAAACATATTCCACCTCTTCAAAACACAAACTTCAACTATTCAAATTTGACATACACTCGTAGGTGTCATACACAGAACGTGTTCAAACTAAAAGCCAACTCCAACTTGGCTAAGAGGAAGTTTTGAATCAAAACTTTTAGAAACACAATGTTCACAAACATCCATATTGCATATCTTTATATCTTCTACTAAATTTTTCTTCAACAACTCGTGCACAACTTTCTCACATTTACTATCCGCACACAAATGCTAAACCCTTGAGTTATCCAAACATATATATCTTTAGAGCTATTAGTAACTCCACCACAAGTAACATTCACTAGGCCATCAACAACATAAGTTGTTCCACCAAATTCAACTTTCTAATACCAATAATTGTACTCCACTCCAAAAAGTACAAGTTATCCTTTCGAAAAACTTTCATCAACAAAATTGTACCAGAAACAATCTTTAGAGCTTTACATTCACCATAACATTGTAAACTTTGTACTCTAAAACACTAACGAATATGAGATTTTCTTCAAACTGGATACACACCGAACATCATTCAAAACCCGAACAAGTCCATTATATAACTTTAACTTGTTTTACCTATCCCTGCAATTTTACATTTATCATTGTTGTTCATACAAACAACTCAACTATCTATCTCAGAACCAGTCCTTCCGAGGACACATGATAAATAGAACTCGAATCAAGATGTCATTCGTCAGAATGATTCACAAATGTTGAATTTGCAACAGAGAATCTTTCCTCTATTAGGCACGACCAATACATCAGATATCGCATCCCTATGGACCTTGAGATCCATCATCGTCATTCTTTTGACACTATAAAAAAAAAGCTTTAATAGCTATGGAATCTAGCGACAGTTTTTTGATACCGTCGCTAATTATAAGATTTGCGTCGGCAAAAATTCGTCGCTAATGCTTTTGACACTGTTTCAACCTATAATTATAAAAATCCGTCGCTAATGGATTTTTTTTTAAAAAGATATATAAAAAAACATTTAGCGTGTCGTCGCTAAGCTTTTCAAATAAAAATTCATTAGCTATGGTAGAATACCGTAGCTAATAGATTTTTTTTAAAATATATATAAAAAAATACATTTAGCGACGACACTTGTGCCGTCGCTAAGCTTTACAAATAAAAATTCATTAGCTACGGTATAATGGATTTAAAATATATATATATATATATATATAAATTACATTTAGTGACTGCACTATATAGATTGCTCAACTACGGTGTAGCACTCCGCAATTTTTGTACTTACTGAATTTTTTTATATTTTTGTGTGATTGTCTTCATTAAGTTATGGGCATACGTATGAGCTATTTGTTTGTCCATGTGATGTGTAGTTTGTTTATTTAAGAATTAATTTTCTACTTACCTGCCTCTACCGAATCTCGGGACGAGATTCTTTTGAGTTGTATATATTGTAATACCCGCCTAATTAAATAAATATAAAAATTTCTTATTTATTAATTGGGGCATATATTGTAATCTCATTTATTGGGAAAAATATTTGTTTTTGTTTGTCATGGCTAAATTGAATAAGGTGTGTGTGTTTAGCCAAAATTTTGTAAACCCTAATGTTGATGGGTTGCTACTAAATTGTATTTGGGCTTGGTTTTGGGCTTTCATAAACTAATGATTAGGGTTTTATTTTGTGAAGATTAAAGGGCGGACTGCCTTTAGAATTTTAGTGGGGGGAATAGCCACCCACCATATAAAAAAAAATAAAAAATAAACCATTTTTCCTTCCTCCTTTTCTTTTCTCCCTTTCCTTATTCTTTTGTGCAACAGGAAGAGCAAGATTGCTCTTCCTCTTACCTTTTTCGGAAGCGACGAAGGCGAGAGGGATCGTGAGGGTCACTATGTAGCAAGAAGGGGCGATGCGAGGTCGAAGTCGAAGCCACATCTGTGTATCGTTGTTCCAGTGCCCGAGCATTATTCACAGTGTCTGGTTGCTCATGCTCTTTGAGAGAAGCATTCAAATTGGGTGCTTGAACAGGGGAGTAGATCTTGGTGGAGCAATGGAAGAAGTAGTAGTGCGTGGTGGAGGCGTTGTTGTCTGAATGGTGGTGGTGGTGTATTGTCTAGAGATGGTGGAGAAAAGTGGCGGTGATAGGTGCGAAGGTGGGATACACACATGATTCATTGAAATTTCAAAACAGCTAGAATTAGGGGTGGGCATCCCATCCCGCGATCCCGTTCCCGTCCCGTCCCGATCTAGAATGGGATGAGATGGGATGAAGATTTTCAATCCCGCCAATCCCGTCCCGTCCCGAACTAATTTATTAATATTAATTATTAATATTTTTATTTAATTATTTATTTTTATTTATAATATTGCATATATGGATGATGTCTTCAGTGGCTGAGGGTGGTGTTAAAACTTATTTGTAGGTGTGGTGACTTGATTGAAAGGATTTTGTTAGAGGGAAATTGAAAAGTTCTTAGCATTTGGCCCACTACAAAATTTGACAGGCATGCTTTTCTCTCAGCTGCACCCCAAATCCTTGTTATAGTAGAGAAACCTGATCAGTAAGTCAATGGATACAATTTGAATAGGATGAAGACATATCTGAATCTGAATTACAAAGAATTATCTGAGAAATGAATCTTGCTATTATTCTTAATTGTTTATTGAATGTTGATGTAGTTGATATCTTTGCATTTTTATGCTCCAACATCTCAGTTTAGAGTAATACCCGTGTTTTGATTCGTTAAGTTGAGAGGACTACTATATTGTACACGTTTTTCTATGAAGTTTTCCATTACTAAATTAATTTTTTTTATTTCCTTTCTTTTACAGGGAAAGATAGAAGTTACACTACTGTTGTATTGTTTTGTAGTTTTTTTTCTTTTTTTTCTCTTCTGTCTTCTGAGCTGCTCGTTCATTTCTATTGTCATTTGGCTATTTATTCAATTGAGAATGTCTATTGATAAAAGTTAACAAAAAAAAAAGAACGATGAAATGGGGTACCTTTGAATTGAAATGGGGTACCTGCTGATCCCGTCCCGTTCCGTCCCGATCCCTTATGAACGGGATGGGATAAGGATGGGTATATCTCGTCCCATCCCGTCCCGTGCCCACCCCTAGCTAGAATTGTGTAACATATTTCAAAGGAAGAACTGACTCCAATGTGATATATATAGGGTTTTATCAGTTTGCTATGTTTTAAGCCCAACCTGTCTGACTGTGTTGATACAACAATTGGTCCAATTCATTAAGTGGTTTCTTTGTTGTTACTCATATAATGTTATTAAGTAATAGGGTTGGTCATAATAATATTTAGTATATACCGTATGTACCTGGTTGGAATATTCATTTTAATGATTATTTCTGTTTCATTTGTTACTTTATATGTCAATGCATCTTTGTATGTTAGCAGATTTACGGGCACTTGTTATAGTCACTAGGTCATGGAATGACATCGATATGATATTTCACTAGTGCACTTGTATACTTGTAGCTGTTAAGTATTTTCTAGGACTAATTTTGTAATGACATTTTTATCCTTTATCTTGAATGAGTTTTGATTCTCGCGTTGTCATAGAAAACTGGTTTATGAAAGTGTTATGTTTTTCCCAAAAGAATGGTGGATACTGTGGTTGATTTACTTATGGTTGACAAAGTGTCACCATAAAAGAGTTTTGAGTTTTAGTTGATATTTTTATGCTCTTTTCCACAACTCCGAAAAAAAAAATGTGAAAAGAAAAGAAATTTTTGTATACAGACTTGCTTGTATACGTGTGATATTATTATGGGTATGCAGACTTGCTTGCATATCGGTGCACCGTTCCATGTGAGTTCGGTTGTACATGTAGGTTTAGGAAATGCTTGCCATGGATCGAACTTCGGGTGAGATGACATGTTCCTCGAGGTGGCACCCCACTTGGAACATGTACTCTCCGAGTGGTTTCGAAGGCAAGGGTGGCACACTTGGGTGAGGTGTGTTCGACACAAAGAGGATGATGCGATTGTGGAAAAGAAGCGAGATTTTTTTTTTTTTTTTTTTTTTGTATGTGCATGATTACCTTAAAGGAAGAAACTAAATGCTCATTCAACCATTGAATGAGAACTACATGTCTTCCTAAAAGTAGAAAATGTGTTTTGTTAATATTTCAATAATAGTTTAATATGATTATGATTTGGATTGTTGTTGCATTTATGAGGATTGATAACTCATAAATTTTATTTGTTTGTTTCTAACCGTTTTGTGCAGGATGGTAAGTCCACACATTTTTGCAGGTCAGACTTGCCATAGTCAACTCTAATAGCGTAAGTACTAGTAATGGCATATTTATTTATTAGGATCATGACACCGTTGCCTCAATGAGGAACTATTTGTTGCTGTGGTTGTTTATTGTTTTGTTTATTTTGATGTTGTCATGTGCGGATTTATTGATTTTAGGATGAAGATTTCTCACACCAGCTTTATTGCTGACCTAAGTGCGCTTTTGCTTATTCGGTACATTCCTTTGGGAATGTAGCCGACTAGCCTTTCAAGTTTAGAGACTTTTGAGCAGCGTTATTGGAGTTCCGTTAGTGGAGCTAGCAACGTCAGAGTCTTTCCGGATTAGAGTTTTATTTGTTTCAGTAATTAAATCATGTTTAGTTGTTGTTACTATTTGTTTATGTTGTTATTGAATTTTCACGTCCCGAGTTTTGGGGGAAACGGATAATCCTACGTGGATTTTAGGACCGCCCTTCCCCTACTAGATTGCTCAAACAAATCACCATCACCTCTGATATGATCTGATTTGATCTACTTTGGTTGAACAACCCCCACCCAACCCAAAATTTGATGAAAGAAATGGCAAAGAAGGGTGAAAATTCTTGGAGAAAATTAATTAAGAAGGGTTCAAATATTTCTAGTCTATAGTTCTAGATGATAAAGACAAATTAATTTAATTTTACTTGATCCACACCACACGGAGCTGAGCTGCCATGCGACCAAGACAACAATGGAAGGATCATGACCATCATGCTCCATACTAACGAACAAGTTTCAAGTACTTCACTCAGTGGCGTACATCGTAGATAGATATTATAGAAGAAAAAGGAGTTTGGTGGTAACTGTGTGTGGGGTTAGGTTGGTTCTTGGAGGAGGATAAAGTCATCCACGCTAGTCTTACTCTTGACTTTACGAATCTGCTGGCTTCCTCACCCTCCCTTCCCTCTGCCAATCCTAATCCTAATCCTAATCCATCTCTTCTTTTATTTGGTAATTTGTTTCATAATTCTACCAATTCAAACAAACAATTCACAACTTATTCTAATTTCCCAATTAAGGCACGCACACACATTTAAACTGAATACTAAATAAAGCATATGCGGCTTTCAACTTTCAAGACAACCATCTGGATGCTAAAGGGTGTGATGGAATTGGAAGGCGACCCCATCCCCAGCAAAGATGCGATTTGTATGCTTAAAGACAATCAATCTCTTTTTCTTTTTTTTTCTGCATTTTAAATAATTTTGCATGTACATATGCGTGCAATTTAACTTAAGATTGCAACAATTACAAACTTTTTGTGTTGTACGTGGGGGCTGGAGGGAAGAAAAAGGAAGGCAGCATGTTTTGCACATCAACTACCTAATACTCCCTCCCATCATTTTCCACCTAGTTTGTTAGTCTTCTCTTTTCCATTTGGATTAGTTTATCTCGTCTTATTTTCTCCTCTCCATTTCAAAGAATTAAAAAGCAAGCAAGCCACCAAACGACCATGTCTTTCTACTTACTACGACCATGTCTTTCTACTTACTACGACCATGTCTTTCTACTTACTTCCTCATCTCCCATCTATAAATACCAACCTTTCTCTCTCTCTCTCTCCCCACTCAATACCAATATTTCCTTCAACTCAGCAAGAAAGAGAAACTATGTCGGCTGGTAAGGCACTCTTGTTAGTCCTGTTTGGGATGGTAGCTTATGCCACCCTTACCTTTGCTGCAGATCCTGACATGCTCCAAGACGTCTGTGTTGCTGATAAGAATTCAGGTAATCGACTGCTCTAACTCATTTTTTTATTATCCATCTTAAAATTGTCAATTTTGTTTAGAGATGGATCATATGGAACAAGTTATTGTTTGCTTGTGGTATTTAATGTGTAATTATTTATATACATATATAGGTATAACTGTGAACGGATTCACCTGTAAACCAGTTGCGAAGGCAATGGCAGCAGATTTCTTTTTCGATGGTATAGCCAAGCCAGCAGCCACCAACAACTTAATGGGGTCACAAGTGACTCCAGCTAATGTTGAGCAAATCCCTGGACTCAACACTCTGGGCGTGTCCATGGCTCGTATTGATTATGCACCTGGTGGCCTTAACCCACCACACACCCACCCTCGTGCCACCGAGATGGTGTTTGTGCTCGAAGGCACTTTGGATGTGGGATTCATCACCACTGCCAATGTCCTCATTTCAAAGACCATAAACAAGGGTGAGAACTTTGTGTTCCCAAGAGGTTTAGTTCACTTCCAGAAGAACAACGGTCATGTCCCAGCTGCAGTCATAGCTGGATTCAACAGTCAGTTGGCTGGTACTCAAGCCATAGCTGCAACTCTCTTTGCTTCGACTCCACCTGTTCCCGACAATGTCTTGACTAAGGCTTTCCAGATTGATACCAAAGAAGTTCAGCAAATCAAGTACAGACTTGCACCCAACCACTAATTACCATTCACCAACACCAACACCAACCAATATGATTGTTCAATAACTTTCTTTGTGATGAAGGAGGAGGATGTGGCCTATATGCGATGGATTTTTATTGTGTTTATGTTATAATTAAAATTTAGAATAACAGCTGAGCCTTTGGGCTTTGTTTGTGATGATAATAACTTTCTACTCTCTTCAATTTTTTAACTTTACTTTAACTGTGACCTTGACACACTACAACAATTAAGACATTTTTCAAGAATAAATGTCCTTGACAAAACTCAAAATTTTGTTGAAAACTACTTTTAACAAGGAAAAAATTTGTTAGTGGGTTCCTGGAGGCATCCCCGTAGCTAAAGGTATTTGCCAAGGAATTACAGTTTTTGTTGGTAAAAGGGATGCTAAGTCAAGAAAATATTTTGTTGGTAATATTGACAACTACCAAGAAAATTCGTTGATAAAAATAAAATATCGTTACCAACAAATTGTTTGTTGCAAGAACTATTTTATTTACCTACAAATTGTTTCTCGAAAAATCTTTAAATCATCAAGGAAAATTGTCGTTGGTAAAATGCATGAATATCAACAAAAGTTGTCGGCGGTATCGTTACCAATTACCAAGAAAAAAAATTTCAATAAAAACAATGATATATTAATGTTGTCTAAGAGACGACCTAATCTAGGTCCCAAACTCTAAGGACACCACCCACTACCCCCCAAACTCTAAGGACACAACTCTTGATGATAAGACCCCATATGGAATTCCATAAATAATATATTTATTTTTAGGCTCAACGGGAATCGAACTCCTGACCTATAGTAAAATAGGTTGCAATATTTACCAATTGAGCTATTTGAATAATTGTGTTGTGTGAAACAACTTTATAACTTATTAAATCAAATTATTCATTTTTTGCAATAAAAAAAATCATTGCTATGTATATAAAAGAGACCAATATATAATATTTCATCACTATAAATTAGAACTAAATATTTTCACGATTATAAGATTTATGTTAAATATCTACCACTTTTAGCAATGAAAAAAATTTCACAATAACACCATTATAATTATCAACAAAATATATAGTAATAGCATTTCAATGCTATATGTTATTGAAATTGGTTATATCCCCAATTAAATAAAATTAAATTGTTGTAAATAAGAAAATGAGCCTTAATGAGAAAAAAGTTTATGGAAATTTATCAATATTTCGCAACGAAATAAATTGTTACCATTAATAATATAATTAACTATAAAATAATGTTGTATTGTTAAATAAATTTTATTTGATTTTTCAGATAAAATAATATCAATGCTACTAATAAAAAATTTCAACGAATTGATATTTTTCCACTATAAAGAAGCTAGCTAGGAGCTTTAAATATAAAAATATTTCATGAAAAAAAATTCATTATAAGTAACTAAATAAATCGTAGCAATAACGTGGTAATTAATTAGAGAAAATTTTGTTTCATTGTTGAAGAGACACGAACAAGTGTTATAGTGCATTTACTAAGAAAATGTTTGTCAATAATATTAATATTTATTAGCAATGAAATAATTTTTTGTAAATGACGTCATTATAACTAACAAACTAAAATTTCGTTGAAATAGAAATATTTTGTTGCTAAATAATGTTGGTGGGAAATTGGTTTTGGAATAAATATTTTTCGCCACTTCTTTATAAAAAATAGTTGTCAACAATATATATTTTGTTACAAAAAGTGACAACTCTATGGTTTTTTCAATGAAATTTATTTTTGTTAGAAATAGTAACATATTAACAAGGAAAATAAAATTTGTTAGTAAATAAAACATTTTTTGTAGTGAGTATACCAATTTCCAACAAAATAATGACTTGTCGCTATAAAATAGTTAGTGAACTTTAATGAGAAACAAATTTTCATGAAAATAATTATCAGTTTTTACCTTGAAAATAATTTGTTACGAACAATGTTATAATTACCAACAAAATCTTATTTCATAGCTACAAAGATTTCATTAAAAAAGATATTGTTTCCAACAAAATAAAAATTATATATATGTGTGTGTGTGTTGGGGATTTGGCTAAAGGTTGGAGAAGATCGAAGCTAACAATGGACTCTATAGATGCTTTCCTTGCACTAAAATGAAACCAAACCATCTAAGTTGGAGACCTATTAGTTTTAGGATAAGTCACAATGGGTGCCAAAGTTTACACTATTGTTAGTCTAACATTTGTTTAGGACGGAAACTGTCAATGGAACCCTTTTTTTTCTTAATGTGTTTGTCTAGCACATACATGCTCATAGATTCATGTGGTTAGGGGTTAGTTTTGTTAGATGGGTGTGGGTAGACGTTGGGGTTATAGTGTTAAGCTTTGGGTGTGAATTAGACCATAGCTAAGACACTTTCTTTAGAGTGTTTTGTTGTGTTCAAAGACCTTTGCGAGTGTTCCTTGTATCTTTCGCATGTTTAGGCAATATTGAATTTTGAACGAGTTGTGGAACCCGCATTGGGGCAACCGACTCGAATGGAACTTAATAGGTTAGAAACCCATGTTTTATTAGTTTTAGAACCTCGGGGAATGTTTGTGACATTATTACACATGTGGGTGTATATAGTCAGTAAAGGACCCCGGATTTCAGTCTAGAAGGGGCGAAATTGTATGGGATTGTTGGTTGTTAACATGAGTTATCAAGGGCCAAGCTAGAAAATTTTGTACTCCGAACCAAGGATTGTGATTTCGTGAAATATTTTATTTTTTGTAGGTTTCAAAATTTAAAGCGTCTATAAAGGAAAATATGTTATTTCGATGAGTTATTTCGTTTTTTTTTATTTCGACATTTTTGTGTAAAACCTAAAAAATTATGAAGCAAATTACATTTTTCGATCAAAATGTTTCATCATTTTTCTTTGAAGCAAATTACATTTATAGGAATACTTAAGTATTTAGGCTTTATTTTATGTATTTATTAGGTAATTTACTTATATCTTACTTGTCCATAGACATACACACAAAATTTTCACGTTTATTCTTTATACAGCAAAATACTTCTTAAAATCAGGAGACCGAAATTACATTAAAAATCAAAATCATAATCTTTGCTCTGGAGTGATAATTTGATAACAAATTTCTACTAACATCTACAGTAAACACTAAAAATCAAAAATATAATTCTAATATATAAAATACATGATTAAATTTGCAAAATAATTAAGATAAATATGTAAGTTTAATCTGGAAAAAAAAATTAATGTGCAAATATAATAAGATCCTAATTACAAGTTTATAAAAAAAATGGGGTGGGGGAATGTAAGACATCTGAATATATAAGACTAGTACATCGATAGAAATTGAAATGTAAACCACTACATTGATTGGAATTGAGAATGTCATATACATCGATTGGAATTATACACTTATAGAAATTGAAACTGGTACATTGATGGGAATTGAAACTGATACATTGATGGGAATTTAAAATAATACATTGACTGAAATTGAAACTAGTATTTATCTAATTGGATTATTCGTGTTCTTGCATGTCATGTAATATCCGAACTTTACGCATTTGAAAATAAGAGCAATAAGTTGGATTTGCAATCATCAAGATTAATAGCCATTAAAGTTTCCTCGACCTTATTTCTTCAATTTCCATTTTTTTTTTGCTACAATTAGATGAGACTTCTTATTTTGTTCAAGTTCCACCTCTTTTACTTCAGACATTTGTGAGCCACATTATCTTGTTCATTTCTAGCCATGACTTATGTTCAAGGCTTTGCTACCCATTGGTCTTGCACTATTGCCCTCACTTGGACCTTCAGTAATAGGTGTTCTGAACTACGTGATGTCTTCCCACCAATCTCATCTGCATAATTTTCTCACTATTATGATGTCTCACATGAGTTTCTAGCTCTTCAAATGGTGATGATGTTGGAAATTCAATAGTTGTAAAATTTCATTATGAGGAATAATTCAATATGTCATAAAATGGTCATACTAAAAATTTTCCCTTAATCTACCAAGTACTCATGTCTAGCAAAGAAAATTTGAAGTTTTAAAATAAGATTATTATTTTTAACAAATGCACATTTAAATGGTGTCCTATGGTCTTAAAAATATGTTTTTTTTTGCAAATGCACATTAATATGATCTTTAATGGTCTAAAAAATGAACACATTTAATTTTGAACATTATTTTAAAAAAAAAGTTGTGTGCAGTGTGAAACGGATTGTGCGTTTGACCGAATCCGTGTGTGTGCAATGCGTGTAATGGTGACCAAAAAGAAGGGTTGAAATCAGATGATTTTGGGTGTTCTTCGATTGCGTAGTTTTGCCAAATCTTCGGGGTTCCTTCTGGGTTCTTGTTATATTGTAGGGAGAAGAAAGGAAGGAAGACTTAAAAGAAACTCTTGACTGGTGTCTGTGCTTTTCAAGGTGTCAGAAGAAATGGTTAATAGGGTTTCTACATCGCCGAACGATGGCTATTAAACAAGGAGGCATTGATGTAGTAGGGTTTTTGACAGTTGGAGTGAGTGCTGCATTAAGGCAATTACTAAAGTTTGGGTTGTTCCATGGAGATCCACATCCTGGAAATATCTTTGCTATCCTGGAAATGAGGGTTATGCATTGAAACTCAATTATCCTCTGATTCTGAAATGGTCTTCTCATTTCTTCTTCACAATTTGTAGGGGTTTTGCCACCATTTCGTAAAAGATCTCTCGTTGTGTTGGCATCATCCATGCTCATATTTGCAGCCAAGGCCAGCAGGCTTCCACAGCTTATCCCCTATGTGAAGGCGATGCTCACGGAGAAAACGGTTCATCTCTTTACCATATCCTTTTGTCTCAACTCTAATGTCTCTTAGAGGAAATTAGATAATTTCACTTTGTGAAGATAAATATTAGATTCAAACATGGCTGAGATTTATTAAAATGTCATTCATTATAGGTTGATCCGTTTCTGGAGCTAATAGACGATACCAGGCTGCAGGCTGTATTCGTAGGTAGTAATGGTATATCAATATATGGATCGCCAGAAGATGAAGTTGCTGCATTGAAGTCTCTTTCAGAGATAGAAGTGGACGATGGACAATTGAAGCAAGCGGTCATATCCCACTTTAGGAAGAAGTCTGATCAGTTATGTGACATGAATCCGAAAATTTCCTTGTCAAATATGTGTTCACTCAGAACAGAATGGTTATATGGTATCTCTTTGGATATTCCTAAATCTACTATTTTTAGATTTTAGAAGTTGTGCTGTGCCATATGGTACACGTATACATGCACAGGAACAGGTTGCCTTCTGGTCTATTTGCAACATGGTGCTCACTCTCTTTAATCTAGATCCTATTCTGGCACGGTGATTCCTGCTATTGTTCAACATAAATTAGATGGTAATGTCTAAAACTTTTATTTCAATCGATAATTCAAGCTCACATGAAGTATATTGTTGGTTTGGTATTCGGATAGTTCTCCGATCTTTACATTATGTTTAACAACTTCTGACGTTTCCATGGTGCACACTATAGGTATTGAAGCTCGGTTTGAACCACTCATCAACCTTAAGGTAATTGATTTTGTTACAGAACTTTATGCATGTCAAGGTTCCGAGCTTTTTGCCTCAACATACTCTTAATTCTGGTCTAGTTCACACAATGTCTTTTTTCAATAAGTAAAAGGCCGGTGTAAAGATTATATGAAAAGGCTTGAAGAATTTTATGAATAACACTTTTTGCTGATGTTAATGAGATCATTGTGACATTATCTAGATCTGAAAACAGAATATAATCTAGATCTGAAAGCAGAATATGAAAGATAACAAAATGACGAGTCTCTTGATGGTAATTGAAAATCAAATGAGTATTTCATTCTTGATTAGTTAGTGAACACCATGTTTAGTACTGTTTATTTTGAGATGTTTTCTCAACTTTATAGACATTGGTTTTATTAAGAACAAGCATCCCTTGTAGAAATGTGAATCACTTGTCAGCCATCATGTCAGACAAGATGTTGCAGAAGGCCAAATATGCATATTCAGTGATCAAATCACATATCTTTGTCTTCTGATCCGAATTATTTGATCATCATTGGTCTGTCTTTGTTGTCTGCCTTGCAAGTCTTCTTTACTCTATGGTTGACATAGTGATTTCTCAAGCGAGCTCATATGCACCAGATTCTAATTAAAGGACCCAAGATTATACTATTAGATGAGGCCACGAGTTCGCTTAATGCTGAATCTGAACGAGTGGTTCAAGATGCATTGGACCGAGTCATGGTGGAGCTGACTATTACTATTCAAATTGCTGATCTGATTGCAGTTGTAAAAAATGGTCTCATCGCTGAAAAAAGGAAGGCATGAAACGTTGATGAACATCAAGGATAGAGTTTATGCATTCCTTGTAGCACTTTCATATGGAGTCTGACAGAGTTTGCAAATCAGTGGCTAGAAAATGTTGCCATCTTTCAGCAATTGAAGTGACTTATTTAATTAGGTGAAGTTTGTAAATGATGTTGAATTGACGAGTTAACTTTATGCCCGTGCCGTGTAGATTGTATATTGTTTTGTGTATATTAAAAATTCACTTTCTATTTTCTCGTCCCAATGACAGGTTTTTATTTTTTATTGATGCAAGTTGAGGTGCCTGAAAATTGATTTTTTTTTTCAGGTATGCTAACAGAACCGGCGCTTTAAGGTGTCGGTAAAAAGTGTTAGCACAACCGGCACTTTGCAAACGTCACCAAAACAGTCTTTTGCGGCGCTTTCAAGCGCCATTAAAAAGGTTTTAATACATGTTTGTTAACATAATCGGTGCTTTAAAAGCGTCGGAAAAAAGTTTTTACTGGCGCTTTAAAAGGTCTTTATCGGCGCTTTATAGCGCCATTAAAAGGGTATAAATATGGCGTTGGAATTGACATATATCTTTGGCGGCGCTTATATAAGCCTTTCCGGTGCTTTTGACAGCGCCGACAATGTTAATTTGAACCGGCACTTCACTTAAAGCGCTGATAAGCTTTTCGCGGCACAGACCTTTACCGACGCTTTACAAAGTCAGATAGGTGACAAAATTTCGAACAGCATGATGGCAAAAGGATATGCAGCCGAAAAATGATTTTGTTGTTAAAAAAAAAAGGTGTTAAAAAATAAATGATATTGCACATTTTCTTGTTATGTGAAAGATTTTGTTAGAAGTCACTAATGTCCTGTAACTGTTTGAATGGATGGAGCAGAAGAACAATGAGAATCAGGAAGGAAGTCAATCCTTTGAGCAAGAATTCTAGACAACTCTTTTTTATGTTGTTGATGTGAAGCCAAAGCTATGGTTACCTGTCCGCCTTGTGGAGGGAAGGCTCTGCAGGGAGATCAAAGTGAACCTTTTATGTATTCGAGAACAGGCGCAGAAAGATTTTTACAACAAACTTTCTAGTTGCTAATTCTGTTGACAAGTTTTGTTTCTCACATGTAAGTTCTGTTAAACTATTTAACTGCTGCTTTGCAAATGGTGAAATTTAGAGTGTCGATGGGCACTCTGCAGGGCTTGCATCTCACAAGGCGTCAATATGCATATACTTGAGAAAGGAATGAAGGAATTAGTTCATTATATGTGGGTTTTATGTTGATTGTCATTTCAACCAACCTTTAATTAGTCATACCTAGCTCACACTTCAATTCTGTGAGATCCTCTGTATCTTTGATGGCATTGTTCATTACAGTTATTCACACAAAATACATATTGACTTTTTGGGAAATTTAATGTGGCAGTGGCATATAGATTCTTTGCACAAGTAAATTAACAAAACACTGGTGGTGTTGTAAGCTCACCTAGTTTAATCAATACTCAAATCTCTAAACGAATCTGGAAAGCAAAAATACTTGAAAAAACATAGATATTTGCTTGGAAGTGGCTTCAAGGGATCCGAAGGAATCTTAGGGAAGAAAAGGGACACAGATATTTTCTTTCTTATCTCTATGATATTTACTGGAAAAGATGATTCCAGTAAATATTCTATGGTGTCTCTTTTGTGTCTCTTTGGGGTTTTTATACACTTCAACATTCTGTGAATGGTATTTGTGGTTGTGTTTTAAAGAGAATGGGTAAAAAGTGTAGCAACAAGGACCAGAGGAAGCAGATTAATCCAAAAATAGCCCCTTCATATATTAACCTGGATTAGGAATGCCTTTTATGACTTTACGTTAGTTTTGCTCTGGAGTGAATATCACGAGATATGGTTTCATGTCAGGGTATTCAAATCTTATTATAGCACCGAAAACAGTTGTCTGACTCCTCCGAACATGTTGATATGGAGTAGAGTGGACAACAACCTCTCTAGAGGTCCTCCCAGATCTAGTGACAGAAGAGACGGTGGAGGCGATGACAAATACTGCAAATCAATGACTTCTTCATACAGTTTTGAAACTAAACTGGCGTTTAGGGCAAGAAATTCAGGCAAGAAAGGGAAGGTAAACGTTTCTTGATCTCTCAATCTCTTGATTTCGAGTTGAACTTCGATTCTTGATTATTGAATCCGTGTAGTTGAATTACTGGTGTAGTTGAGTTGATGATTGAGTGATTTTGTTGGGGACATTTTTTGCACTTAGTATTTGTTTGATGAATTTACTCGCTGAATAGAATCACGGAGAACAGATTGAATTTGTCGATTACAGAAATCGATGATTGAATTTACTCGCTCGATCTAGCTGGTTTTCCCACATCCTCTCCGGTCTATTGAATGACATGAACAAATGGTGGAGACGCAGTCAGTGAGAACGTGTTTCCACAATAGAGGTGTTCATGGCTTTTGAGGAGAAGTACAACATTCATGGTGATAGATTGCTACAGTTACTCACAAATGAATATCAAGTGGTTGTAAAAAATGGAGATAAACTAGGTGCCGAAGGACTGGAAATGATGTTAAACTCCAAAAACTAGGCAATGCTAACTGCAAGGGTGCCAGCCAGTCAAGAGCAGGCTGCAGCGCAAAGGAATGAAGAGGTTCTGCATAAAACAGATGAATGTACAATGCCAACCAGTATTGCAACCTCTGGCCCTAGAAAAATTCATGAAGCAATGGCAAACTCTGCCGTTGCACCAGCGAGGATGAGTTGGGCATCAAAGCTTAAGCAAAGCCAGCATACGGGCTCTACAAAGCTAAAGTATGAACCTCCAGCTACTGTAGAAGAATGTGAAAGGTTGGTTATTGGCAGCTTTGTGGGCAAGCGCTTGGCATATGGTTATTTCAAAGAGTGGCTGATAAGGACGTGGGGAATTTGAGAATTTGAGATGAGCATACACGGAGATAAGAATTTTGTATTCAAATTCAAAAAGGAAGAAGATAGAAGTAAGGTATTGGAAATGGGACCTCTGCATATTGCAAGCATGTTGTTCATCCCCAGGGCCTGGTCACCTTCTATGGATGAGGATGCTGAGGTGCTTAACTCGATACCTATTTGGGTTACACTGAAAAAATTCCTTTATTCCTATGGAATCCAGAGGGTATTCAAAGGATTGCTAGTTTTATTGGAGTGCCTATCATGCTTGACAAAGCTACTGAAGAATCGACAAGATTAGCGTATGCGAGGGTGTGTGTGGAGGTGGATGTAAACAACCAATTACCCAAAGACATCCCTGTGGTTATCAATGGAGATAAGAAAAAAATAGTTGAAGTTGAGTATGCATGGATTCCTGTTAAATGCAATTCTTGTGCAGTTTTTTGCCATACAAAACAGCAGTGTTCAAAGAGCAAAGAAATTAATACTCCAGGCCATATGGTATGGCAAGCTACGGGTAGGACCCAACCACTAGAAAGACAAAACTCCGATGGTTGGACGATCGCCAAGGTTAGACATACATTAAAGTCGAAGACTCAACCCAGTTTCGAGGGGAGTCCAGGGCTTATCATAGGAAAAGCAAGGAATGTAACCAGTATAGAGGCTGCCAATGTGGCAGAGCATAACATAAATGATGACCAGAGTGATGCCATAATGCAGAGTCCACAACCAATGATTCTTATCAACCCAATGCTCGAGCGTAGTGCTAATGCGGAGGCAAGTGACCACACACCGACTCAGGACAAAGAGAACACCACAACAGATGAACAGAGTAGTAACGAGGAACATGAGCAAGATCCTTCTAGTGAAGAGGTTGCAAGCGATTTGTTTTCAAAATCTTGCACTAAAGATTTTAGTCTCTGCCCTCAAAGATCCTCTAGGGCTAAGAAAGCAAACAAAAAGTACAAAGGTTGAATCCTTTCCTCCTTAACAAAGGAGACTGATAAAAAAAAAACAAGAGGTTTCTTCTTTGGCCGATGCTAGTTGAAGATTTTTATAGGCGGCCTAGTAACCATGTTCACTCTCACTAGACTTCTCTTTCTTGTGAGAGTTTCCCTATGTTTTTATTGTTGCTTTTGCTTTTGTTTCATTTATATAAAGGTGTTGGAGTCCTTAAAACCCGGCTCGCTTTCCAAAAAAAAAACCTGGATTAGGAATCATTTGCAGTGGATTTATTGCATCGTAATCATATCCTCACTACTGCATGACACGGTTCTGACAAAAACAACTATGTTGTTTCTTATGCAGAAAACGCGAACGTCATCTTCAGAGCCAACCTCTTTCAGTTTACTAAAGCAGCAATAAATACTCATCGATTGCAGAATCAGAGGATTAACAACTATTTTGGAGCAGTTCGTATGTAAGATTAATTGATTTGTTTATAAATTACCAAAATGAAATTGATTTGTTAAGATTGTTCATCAATTAGTAACGTCGCGGTGTATGGTTGTAATGCCCCGCACCATGCTTTACAAAAGTCGGATAACTCATAAGTTATGGCGTGGTGATGAACTCGTGAACATTGCATACAATACAATATATGCAATAGGATTGTATTTTTAATGTTGCGCCTCGTGGAAGCATAACTAATGCGGAACACAATTTATAGTTACAATAGAAGTAATAAATCAAAAGTATAATCAATGTAATGTAAAGTAAATGAAAATAAAGTAATTCACGTACCACACAACCAATTAATGTGGTTTGGGAAGTTTGCCTACATCCACGGGGCAAAGAGAATATGTTCACTATTTTGAGATAGAAGGATACAAGTAGATAAAGTATATTACACAACATCAATGACGTTAAATATACATATGTCTAAATGACACTACACATATGCAAGGGTGTGTATTTATCTCTCTCCTCGCTTCTCACACACACACAAGGGAAGAATGGATATCTCAAAAAAGGGATCATTTTATAGCAAATGGTGGCGGTGAGGGAGTGGTGGTGAAAACTCTTCCACTACCTTCTTCTCCATTTCAATCCCTTCCACCACCTACTTTCCGCTTCCCCTTTCTTCTTGTTCATTTCACAAGCTTATTCATCCTTCCATCATCTTCGATTGCCTTTTTCAAAGGCTAGCTCATTACAAATTGAGGAGGTGTTGTATGTTTTTCAACAATTCTCTATCTAGTTAGGATTTTACAAATCTGAGCCGATACTAACAAACACGAACAAACATATGCCAAACACAATGGGAGTTTTCAAACTAAAAACCAACTCCACCTTGGCTAAGAGGAAGTTTTGAATCAAAACTTTTAGAAACACAATGTTCACAAACATCCATATTGCATATCTTTATATCTTCTACTAAATTTTTCTTCAACAACTCGTGCACAACTTTCTCACATTTACTATCCGCACACAAATGCTAAACCCTCGAGTTATCCAAACATATATATCTTTAGAGCTATTAGTAACTCCACCACAAGTAACATTCACTAGGCCATCAACAACATAAGTTGTTCCACCAAATTCAACTTTCTAGTACCAATAATTGTACTCCACTCCAAAAAGTACAAGTTATCCTTTCGAACAACTTTCATCAACAAAATTGCACCAGAAACAATCTTTAGAGCTTTGCATTCACCATAACATTGTAAACTTTGTACTCTAAAACACTAACGAATATGAGATTTTCTTCAAACTGGATACACACCGAACATCATTCAAAACCCGAACAAGTCCATTATATAACTTCAACTTGTTTTACCTATCTCTGCAATTTTACATTTATCATTGTTGTTCATACAGACAACTCAACTATCTATCTCAGAACCAGTCCTTCTGAGGACACATGATAAATAGAACTCGAATCAAGATGTCATTCGTCAGAATGATTCACAAATGTTGAATTTGCAACGGAGAATCTTTCCTCTATTAGGCACGACCAATACTTCAGATATCGCATCCCTATGGACCTTGAGAGACCTTGAGATCCATCATCGTCATTCTTTTGACACTATAAAAAAAAGCTTTAATAGCTACGGAATCTAGAGACAGTTTTTTGATACCGTCGCTAATTATAAGATTTGCGACGGCAAAAAACCGTCGCTAATGCTTTTGACACTGTTTCAACCTATAATTATAAAAATCCGTCGCTAATGGATTTTTAAAAAAAAACATATATAAAAAAACATTTAGCGTGTCGTCGCTAGGATTTTCAAATAAAAATTCATTAGCTATGGTAGAATACCGTAGCTAATAGATTTTTTTTTAAATATATATTAAAAAAATAC
This sequence comes from Berberis vulgaris, assembly GCA_963556465.1. Taxonomy (NCBI): domain Eukaryota; kingdom Viridiplantae; phylum Streptophyta; class Magnoliopsida; order Ranunculales; family Berberidaceae; genus Berberis; species Berberis vulgaris. Next base: position 75,907,869 of record OY747136.1, on the reverse strand, counting down.
ATTTAGCGACGACACTTGTGCCGTCGCTAAGCTTTACAAATAAAAATTCATTAGCTACGGTAGAATACTGTAGCTAATGGATTAAAAAAATATATATATATATATATATATATAAATTACATTTAGCGACGACACTATGTAGATTGCTCAACTACGGTGTAGTACCCCGCAATTTTTGTACTTACTGAATTTTTTTATATTTTTGTGTGATTGTCTTCATTAAGTTATGGGCATACGTATGAGCTATTTGTTTGTCCATGTGATGTGTAGTTTGTTTATTTAAGAATTAATTTTCTACTTACCTGCCTCTACCGAATCTCGGGACGAGATTCTTTTGAGTTGTATATATTGTAATACCCGCCTAATTAAATAAATATAAAAATTTCTTATTTATTAATTGGGGCATATATTGTAATCTCATTTATTGGGAAAAAGATTTGTTTTTGTTTGCCATGGCTAAATTGAATAAGGTGTGTGTGTGTTTAGCCAAAATTTTGTAAACCCTAATGTTGATGGGTTGCTACTAAATTGTATTTGGGCTTGGTTTTGGGCTTTCATAAACTAATGATTAGGGTTTTATTTTGTGAAGATTAAAGGGCGGACTGCCTTTAGAATTTTAGTGGGGGGAATAGCCACCCACCATATAAAAAAAATAAAAAAAAAACCATTTTTCCTTCCTCCTTTTCTTTTCTCCCTTTCCTTATTCTTTTGTGCAACAGGAAGAGCAAGATTGCTCTTCCTCTTACCTTTTTCGGCGGCGACGAAGGCGAGAGGGATCGTGAGGGTCACTATGTAGCAAGAAGGGGCGATGCGAGGTCGAAGTCGAAGCCACATCTGTGTATCGTTGTTCCAGTGCCCGAGCATTATTCACAGTGTCTGGTTGCTCATGCTCTTTGAGAGAAGCATTCAAATTGGGTGCTTGAACAGGGGAGTAGATCTTGGTGGAGCAATGGAAGAAGTAGTAGTGCGTGGTGGAGGCGTTGTTGTCTGAATGGTGGTGGTGGTGTATTGTCTAGAGATGGTGGAGAAAAGTGGCGGTGATAGGTGCGAAGGTGGGATACACACATGATTCATTGAAATTTCAAAACAGCTAGAATTAGGGGTGGGCATCCCATCCCGCGATCCCGTTCCCGTCCCGTCCCGATCTAGAATGGGATGAGATGGGATGAAGATTTTCAATCCCGCCAATCCCGTCCCGTCCCGAACTAATTTATTAATATTAATTATTAATATTTTTATTTAATTATTTATTTTTATTTATAATATTGCATATATGGATGATGTCTTCAGTGGCTGAGGGTGGTGTTAAAACTTATTTGTAGGTGTGGTGACTTGATTGAAAGGATTTTGTTAGAGGGAAATTGAAAAGTTCTTAGCATTTGGCCCACTACAAAATTTGACAGGCATGCTTTTCTCTCAGCTGCACCCCAAATCCTTGTTATAGTAGAGAAACCTGATCAGTAAGTCAATGGATACAATTTGAATAGGATGAAGACATATCTGAATCTGAATTACAAAGAATTATCTGAGAAATGAATCTTGCTATTATTCTTAATTGTTTATTGAATGTTGATGTAGTTGATATCTTTGCATTTTTATGCTCCAACATCTCAGTTTAGAGTAATACCCGTGTTTTGATTCGTTAAGTTGAGAGGACTACTATATTGTACACGTTTTTCTATGAAGTTTTCCATTACTAAATTAATTTTTTTTATTTCCTTTCTTTTACAGGGAAAGATAGAAGTTACACTACTGTTGTATTGTTTTGTAGTTTTTTTTCTTTTTTTTCTCTTCTGTCTTCTGAGCTGCTCGTTCATTTCTATTGTCATTTGGCTATTTATTCAATTGAGAATGTCTATTGATAAAAGTTAACAAAAAAAAAAGAAAGATGAAATGGGGTACCTTTGTAATGACATTTTTATCCTTTATCTTGAATGAGTTTTGATTCTCGCGTTGTCATAGAAAACTGGTTTATGAAAGTGTTATGTTTTTCCCAAAAGAATGGTGGATACTGTGGTTGATTTACTTATGGTTGACAAAGTGTCACCATAAAAGAGTTTTGAGTTTTAGTTGATATTTTTATGCTCTTTTCCACAACTCCGAAAAAAAAATGTGAAAAGAAAAGAAATTTTTGTATACAGACTTGCTTGTATACGTGTGATATTATTATGGGTATGCAGACTTGCTTGCATATCGGTGCACCGTTCCATGTGAGTTCGGTTGTACATGTAGGTTTAGGAAATGCTTGCCATGGATCGAACTTCGGGTGAGATGACATGTTCCTCGAGGTGGCACCCCACTTGGAACATGTACTCTCCGAGTGGTTTCGAAGGCAAGGGTGGCACACTTGGGTGAGGTGTGTTCGACACAAAGAGGATGATGCGATTGTGGAAAAGAAGCGAGATTTTTTTTTTTTTTTTTTTTTGTATGTGCATGATTACCTTAAAGGAAGAAACTAAATGCTCATTCAACCATTGAATGAGAACTACATGTCTTCCTAAAAGTAGAAAATGTGTTTTGTTAATATTTCAATAATAGTTTAATATGATTATGATTTGGATTGTTGTTGCATTTATGAGGATTGATAACTCATAAATTTTATTTGTTTGTTTCTAACCGTTTTGTGCAGGATGGTAAGTCCACACATTTTTGCAGGTCAGACTTGCCATAGTCAACTCTAATAGCGTAAGTACTAGTAATGGCATATTTATTTATTAGGATCATGACACCGTTGCCTCAATGAGGAACTATTTGTTGCTGTGGTTGTTTATTGTTTTGTTTATTTTGATGTTGTCATGTGCGGATTTAATGATTTTAGGATGAAGATTTCTCACACCAGCTTTATTGCTGACCTAAGTGCGCTTTTGCTTCTTCGGTACATTCCTTTGGGAATGTAGCCGACTAGCCTTTCAGGTTTAGAGACTTTTGAGCAGCGTTATTGGAGTTCCGTTAGTGGAGCTAGCAACGTCAGAGTCTTTCCGGATTAGAGTTTTATTTGTTTCAGTAATTAAATCATGTTTAGTTGTTGTTACTATTTGTTTATGTTGTTATTGAATTTTCACGTCCCGAGTTTTGGGGGAAACGGATAATCCTACGTGGATTTTAGGACCGCCCTTCCCCTACTAGATTGCTCAAACAAATCACCATCACCTCTGATATGATCTGATTTGATCTACTTTGGTTGAACAACCTCCACCCAACCCAAAATTTGATGAAAGAAATGGCAAAGAAGGGTGAAAATTCTTGGAGAAAATTAATTAAGAAGGGTTCAAATATTTCTAGTCTATAGTTCTAGATGATAAAGACAAATTAATTTAATTTTACTTGATCCACACCACACGGAGCTGAGCTGCCATGCGACCAAGACAACAATGGAAGGATCATGACCATCATGCTCCATACTAACGAACAAGTTTCAAGTACTTCACTCAGTGGCGTACATCGTAGATAGATATTATAGAAGAAAAAGGAGTTTGGTGGTAACTGTGTGTGGGGTTAGGTTGGTTCTTGGAGGAGGATAAAGTCATCCACGCTAGTCTTACTCTTGACTTTACGAATCTGCTGGCTTCCTCACCCTCCCTTCCCTCTGCCAATCCTAATCCTAATCCTAATCCATCTCTTCTTTTATTTGGTAATTTGTTTCATAATTCTACCAATTCAAACAAACAATTCACAACTTATTCTAATTTCCCAATTAAGGCACGCACACACATTTAAACTGAATACTAAATAAAGCATATGCGGCTTTCAACTTTCAAGACAACCATCTGGATGCTAAAGGGTGTGATGGAATTGGAAGGCGACCCCATCCCCAGCAAAGATGCGATTTGTATGCTTAAAGACAATCAATCTCTTTTTCTTTTTTTTTCTGCATTTTAAATAATTTTGCATGTACATATGCGTGCAATTTAACTTAAGATTGCAACAATTACAAACTTTTTGTGTTGTACGTGGGGGCTGGAGGGAAGAAAAAGGAAGGCAGCATGTTTTGCACATCAACTACCTAATACTCCCTCCCATCATTTTCCACCTAGTTTGTTAGTCTTCTCTTTTCCATTTGGATTAGTTTATCTCGTCTTATTTTCTCCTCTCCATTTCAAAGAATTAAAAAGCAAGCAAGCCACCAAACGACCATGTCTTTCTACTTACTACGACCATGTCTTTCTACTTACTACGACCATGTCTTTCTACTTACTTCCTCATCTCCCATCTATAAATACCAACCTTTCTCTCTCTCTCTCTCCCCACTCAATACCAATATTTCCTTCAACTCAGCAAGAAAGAGAAACTATGTCGGCTGGTAAGGCACTCTTGTTAGTCCTGTTTGGGATGGTAGCTTATGCCACCCTTACCTTTGCTGCAGATCCTGACATGCTCCAAGACGTCTGTGTTGCTGATAAGAATTCAGGTAATCGACTGCTCTAACTCATTTTTTTATTATCCATCTTAAAATTGTCAATTTTGTTTAGAGATGGATCATATGGAACAAGTTATTGTTTGCTTGTGGTATTTAATGTGTAATTATTTATATACATATATAGGTATAACTGTGAACGGATTCACCTGTAAACCAGTTGCGAAGGCAATGGCAGCAGATTTCTTTTTCGATGGTATAGCCAAGCCAGCAGCCACCAACAACTTAATGGGGTCACAAGTGACTCCAGCTAATGTTGAGCAAATCCCTGGACTCAACACTCTGGGCGTGTCCATGGCTCGTATTGATTATGCACCTGGTGGCCTTAACCCACCACACACCCACCCTCGTGCCACCGAGATGGTGTTTGTGCTCGAAGGCACTTTGGATGTGGGATTCATCACCACTGCCAATGTCCTCATTTCAAAGACCATAAACAAGGGTGAGAACTTTGTGTTCCCAAGAGGTTTAGTTCACTTCCAGAAGAACAACGGTCATGTCCCAGCTGCAGTCATAGCTGGATTCAACAGTCAGTTGGCTGGTACTCAAGCCATAGCTGCAACTCTCTTTGCTTCGACTCCACCTGTTCCCGACAATGTCTTGACTAAGGCTTTCCAGATTGATACCAAAGAAGTTCAGCAAATCAAGTACAGACTTGCACCCAACCACTAATTACCATTCACCAACACCAACACCAACCAATATGATTGTTCAATAACTTTCTTTGTGATGAAGGAGGAGGATGTGGCCTATATGCGATGGATTTTTATTGTGTTTATGTTATAATTAAAATTTAGAATAACAGCTGAGCCTTTGGGCTTTGTTTGTGATGATAATAACTTTCTACTCTCTTCAATTTTTTAACTTTACTTTAACTGTGACCTTGACACACTACAACAATTAAGACATTTTTCAAGAATAATGTCCTTGACAAAACTCAAAATTTTGTTGAAAACTACTTTTAACAAGGAAAAAATTTGTTAGTGGGTTCCTGGAGGCATCCCCGTAGCTAAAGGTATTTGCCAAGGAATTACAGTTTTTGTTGGTAAAAGGGATGCTAAGTCAAGAAAATATTTTGTTGGTAATATTGACAACTACCAAGAAAATTCGTTGATAAAAATAAAATATCGTTACCAACAAATTGTTTGTTGCAAGAACTATTTTATTTACCTACAAATTGTTTCTCGAAAAATCTTTAAATCATCAAGGAAAATTGTCGTTGGTAAAATGCATGAATATCAACAAAAGTTGTCGGCGGTATCGTTACCAATTACCAAGAAAAAAAATTTCAATAAAAACAATGATATATTAATGTTGTCTAAGAGACGACCTAATCTAGGTCCCAAACTCTAAGGACACCACCCACTACCCCCCAAACTCTAAGGACACAACTCTTGATGATAAGACCCCATATGGAATTCCATAAATAATATATTTATTTTTAGGCTCAACGGGAATCGAACTCCTGACCTATAGTAAAATAGGTTGCAATATTTACCAATTGAGCTATTTGAATAATTGTGTTGTGTGAAACAACTTTATAACTTATTAAATCAAATTATTCATTTTTTGCAATAAAAAAAATCATTGCTATGTATATAAAAGAGACCAATATATAATATTTCATCACTATAAATTAGAACTAAATATTTTCACGATTATAAGATTTATGTTAAATATCTACCACTTTTAGCAATGAAAAAAATTTCACAATAACACCATTATAATTATCAACAAAATATATAGTAATAGCATTTCAATGCTATATGTTATTGAAATTGGTTATATCCCCAATTAAATAAAATTAAATTGTTGTAAATAAGAAAATGAGCCTTAATGAGAAAAAAGTTTATGGAAATTTATCAATATTTCGCAACGAAATAAATTGTTACCATTAATAATATAATTAACTATAAAATAATGTTGTATTGTTAAATAAATTTTATTTGATTTTTCAGATAAAATAATATCAATGCTACTAATAAAAAATTTCAACGAATTGATATTTTTCCACTATAAAGAAGCTAGCTAGGAGCTTTAAATATAAAAATATTTCATGAAAAAAAATTCATTATAAGTAACTAAATAAATCGTAGCAATAACGTGGTAATTAATTAGAGAAAATTTTGTTTCATTGTTGAAGAGACACGAACAAGTGTTATAGTGCATTTACTAAGAAAATGTTTGTCAATAATATTAATATTTATTAGCAATGAAATAATTTTTTGTAAATGACGTCATTATAACTAACAAACTAAAATTTCGTTGAAATAGAAATATTTTGTTGCTAAATAATGTTGGTGGGAAATTGGTTTTGGAATAAATATTTTTCGCCACTTCTTTATAAAAAATAGTTGTCAACAATATATATTTTGTTACAAAAAGTGACAACTCTATGGTTTTTTCAATGAAATTTATTTTTGTTAGAAATAGTAACATATTAACAAGGAAAATAAAATTTGTTAGTAAATAAAACATTTTTTGTAGTGAGTATACCAATTTCCAACAAAATAATGACTTGTCGCTATAAAATAGTTAGTGAACTTTAATGAGAAACAAATTTTCATGAAAATAATTATCAGTTTTTACCTTGAAAATAATTTGTTACGAACAATGTTATAATTACCAACAAAATCTTATTTCATAGCTACAAAGATTTCATTAAAAAAGATATTGTTTCCAACAAAATAAAAATTATATATATGTGTGTGTGTGTTGGGGATTTGGCTAAAGGTTGGAGAAGATCGAAGCTAACAATGGACTCTATAGATGCTTTCCTTGCACTAAAATGAAACCAAACCATCTAAGTTGGAGACCTATTAGTTTTAGGATAAGTCACAATGGGTGCCAAAGTTTACACTATTGTTAGTCTAACATTTGTTTAGGACGGAAACTGTCAATGGAACCCTTTTTTTTCTTAATGTGTTTGTCTAGCACATACATGCTCATAGATTCATGTGGTTAGGGGTTAGTTTTGTTAGATGGGTGTGGGTAGACGTTGGGGTTATAGTGTTAAGCTTTGGGTGTGAATTAGACCATAGCTAAGACACTTTCTTTAGAGTGTTTTGTTGTGTTCAAAGACCTTTGCGAGTGTTCCTTGTATCTTTCGCATGTTTAGGCAATATTGAATTTTGAACGAGTTGTGGAACCCGCATTGGGGCAACCGACTCGAATGGAACTTAATAGGTTAGAAACCCATGTTTTATTAGTTTTAGAACCTCGGGGAATGTTTGTGACATTATTACACATGTGGGTGTATATAGTCAGTAAAGGACCCCGGATTTCAGTCTAGAAGGGGCGAAATTGTATGGGATTGTTGGTTGTTAACATGAGTTATCAAGGGCCAAGCTAGAAAATTTTGTACTCCGAACCAAGGATTGTGATTTCGTGAAATATTTTATTTTTTGTAGGTTTCAAAATTTAAAGCGTCTATAAAGGAAAATATGTTATTTCGATGAGTTATTTCGTTTTTTTTTATTTCGACATTTTTGTGTAAAACCTAAAAAATTATGAAGCAAATTACATTTTTCGATCAAAATGTTTCATCATTTTTCTTTGAAGCAAATTACATTTATAGGAATACTTAAGTATTTAGGCTTTATTTTATGTATTTATTAGGTAATTTACTTATATCTTACTTGTCCATAGACATACACACAAAATTTTCACGTTTATTCTTTATACAGCAAAATACTTCTTAAAATCAGGAGACCGAAATTACATTAAAAATCAAAATCATAATCTTTGCTCTGGAGTGATAATTTGATAACAAATTTCTACTAACATCTACAGTAAACACTAAAAATCAAAAATATAATTCTAATATATAAAATACATGATTAAATTTGCAAAATAATTAAGATAAATATGTAAGTTTAATCTGGAAAAAAAAATTAATGTGCAAATATAATAAGATCCTAATTACAAGTTTATAAAAAAAATGGGGTGGGGGAATGTAAGACATCTGAATATATAAGACTAGTACATCGATAGAAATTGAAATGTAAACCACTACATTGATTGGAATTGAGAATGTCATATACATCGATTGGAATTATACACTTATAGAAATTGAAACTGGTACATTGATGGGAATTGAAACTGATACATTGATGGGAATTTAAAATAATACATTGACTGAAATTGAAACTAGTATTTATCTAATTGGATTATTCGTGTTCTTGCATGTCATGTAATATCCGAACTTTACGCATTTGAAAATAAGAGCAATAAGTTGGATTTGCAATCATCAAGATTAATAGCCATTAAAGTTTCCTCGACCTTATTTCTTCAATTTCCATTTTTTTTTTGCTACAATTAGATGAGACTTCTTATTTTGTTCAAGTTCCACCTCTTTTACTTCAGACATTTGTGAGCCACATTATCTTGTTCATTTCTAGCCATGACTTATGTTCAAGGCTTTGCTACCCATTGGTCTTGCACTATTGCCCTCACTTGGACCTTCAGTAATAGGTGTTCTGAACTACGTGATGTCTTCCCACCAATCTCATCTGCATAATTTTCTCACTATTATGATGTCTCACATGAGTTTCTAGCTCTTCAAATGGTGATGATGTTGGAAATTCAATAGTTGTAAAATTTCATTATGAGGAATAATTCAATATGTCATAAAATGGTCATACTAAAAATTTTCCCTTAATCTACCAAGTACTCATGTCTAGCAAAGAAAATTTGAAGTTTTAAAATAAGATTATTATTTTTAACAAATGCACATTTAAATGGTGTCCTATGGTCTTAAAAATATGTTTTTTTTTGCAAATGCACATTAATATGATCTTTAATGGTCTAAAAAATGAACACATTTAATTTTGAACATTATTTTAAAAAAAAAGTTGTGTGCAGTGTGAAACGGATTGTGCGTTTGACCGAATCCGTGTGTGTGCAATGCGTGTAATGGTGACCAAAAAGAAGGGTTGAAATCAGATGATTTTGGGTGTTCTTCGATTGCGTAGTTTTGCCAAATCTTCGGGGTTCCTTCTGGGTTCTTGTTATATTGTAGGGAGAAGAAAGGAAGGAAGACTTAAAAGAAACTCTTGACTGGTGTCTGTGCTTTTCAAGGTGTCAGAAGAAATGGTTAATAGGGTTTCTACATCGCCGAACGATGGCTATTAAACAAGGAGGCATTGATGTAGTAGGGTTTTTGACAGTTGGAGTGAGTGCTGCATTAAGGAAATTACTAAAGTTTGGGTTGTTCCATGGAGATCCACATCCTGGAAATATCTTTGCTATCCTGGAAATGAGGGTTATGCATTGAAACTCAATTATCCTCTGATTCTGAAATGGTCTTCTCATTTCTTCTTCACAATTTGTAGGGGTTTTGCCACCATTTCGTAAAAGATCTCTCGTTGTGTTGGCATCATCCATGCTCATATTTGCAGCCAAGGCCAGCAGGCTTCCACAGCTTATCCCCTATGTGAAGGCGATGCTCACGGAGAAAACGGTTCATCTCTTTACCATATCCTTTTGTCTCAACTCTAATGTCTCTTAGAGGAAATTAGATAATTTCACTTTGTGAAGATAAATATTAGATTCAAACATGGCTGAGATTTATTAAAATGTCATTCATTATAGGTTGATCCGTTTCTGGAGCTAATAGACGATACCAGGCTGCAGGCTGTATTCGTAGGTAGTAATGGTATATCAATATATGGATCGCCAGAAGATGAAGTTGCTGCATTGAAGTCTCTTTCAGAGATAGAAGTGGACGATGGACAATTGAAGCAAGCGGTCATATCCCACTTTAGGAAGAAGTCTGATCAGTTATGTGACATGAATCCGAAAATTTCCTTGTCAAATATGTGTTCATTCAGAACAGAATGGTTATATGGTATCTCTTTGGATATTCCTAAATCTACTATTTTTAGATTTTAGAAGTTGTGCTGTGCCATATGGTACACGTATACATGCACAGGAACAGGTTGCCTTCTGGTCTATTTGCAACATGGTGCTCACTCTCTTTAATCTAGATCCTATTCTGGCACGGTGATTCCTGCTATTGTTCAACATAAATTAGATGGTAATGTCTAAAACTTTTATTTCAATCGATAATTCAAGCTCACATGAAGTATATTGTTGGTTTGGTATTCGGATAGTTCTCCGATCTTTACATTATGTTTAACAACTTCTGACGTTTCCATGGTGCACACTATAGGTATTGAAGCTCGGTTTGAACCACTCATCAACCTTAAGGTAATTGATTTTGTTACAGAACTTTATGCATGTCAAGGTTCCGAGCTTTTTGCCTCAACATACTCTTAATTCTGGTCTAGTTCACACAATGTCTTTTTTCAATAAGTAAAAGGCCGGTGTAAAGATTATATGAAAAGGCTTGAAGAATTTTATGAATAACACTTTTTGCTGATGTTAATGAGATCATTGTGACATTATCTAGATCTGAAAACAGAATATAATCTAGATCTGAAAGCAGAATATGAAAGATAACAAAATGACGAGTCTCTTGATGGTAATTGAAGATCAAATGAGTATTTCATTCTTGATTAGTTAGTGAACACCATGTTTAGTACTGTTTATTTTGAGATGTTTTCTCAACTTTATAGACATTGGTTTTATTAAGAACAAGCATCCCTTGTAGAAATGTGAATCACTTGTCAGCCATCATGTCAGACAAGATGTTGCAGAAGGCCAAATATGCATATTCAGTGATCAAATCACATATCTTTGTCTTCTGATCCGAATTATTTGATCATCATTGGTCTGTCTTTGTTGTCTGCCTTGCAAGTCTTCTTTACTCTATGGTTGACATAGTGATTTCTCAAGCGAGCTCATATGCACCAGATTCTAATTAAAGGACCCAAGATTATACTATTAGATGAGGCCACGAGTTCGCTTAATGCTGAATCTGAACGAGTGGTTCAAGATGCATTGGACCGAGTCATGGTGGAGCTGACTATTACTATTCAAATTGCTGATCTGATTGCAGTTGTAAAAAATGGTCTCATCGCTGAAAAAAGGAAGGCATGAAACGTTGATGAACATCAAGGATAGAGTTTATGCATTCCTTGTAGCACTTTCATATGGAGTCTGACAGAGTTTGCAAATCAGTGGCTAGAAAATGTTGCCATCTTTCAGCAATTGAAGTGACTTATTTAATTAGGTGAAGTTTGTAAATGATGTTGAATTGACGAGTTAACTTTATGCCCGTGCCGTGTAGATTGTATATTGTTTTGTGTATATTAAAAATTCACTTTCTATTTTCTCGTCCCAATGACAGGTTTTTATTTTTTATTGATGCAAGTTGAGGTGCCTGAAAATTGATTTTTTTTTTCAGGTATGCTAACAGAACCGGCGCTTTAAGGTGTCGGTAAAAAGTGTTAGCACAACCGGCACTTTGCAAACGTCACCAAAACAGTCTTTTGCGGCGCTTTCAAGCGCCATTAAAAAGGTTTTAATACATGTTTGTTAACATAATCGGTGCTTTAAAAGCGTCGGAAAAAAGTTTTTACTGGCGCTTTAAAAGGTCTTTATCGGCGCTTTATAGCGCCATTAAAAGGGTATAAATATGGCGTTGGAATTGACATATATCTTTGGCGGCGCTTATATAAGCCTTTCCGGTGCTTTTGACAGCGCCGACAATGTTAATTTGAACCGGCACTTCACTTAAAGCGCTGATAAGCTTTTCGCGGCACAGACCTTTACCGACGCTTTACAAAGTCAGATAGGTGACAAAATTTCGAACAGCATGATGGCAAAAGGATATGCAGCCGAAAAATGATTTTGTTGTTAAAAAAAAAAGGTGTTAAAAAATAAATGATATTGCACATTTTCTTGTTATGTGAAAGATTTTGTTAGAAGTCACTAATGTCCTGTAACTGTTTGAATGGATGGAGCAGAAGAACAATGAGAATCAGGAAGGAAGTCAATCCTTTGAGCAAGAATTCTAGACAACTCTTTTTTATGTTGTTGATGTGAAGCCAAAGCTATGGTTACCTGTCCGCCTTGTGGAGGGAAGGCTCTGCAGGGAGATCAAAGTGAACCTTTTATGTATTCGAGAACAGGCGCAGAAAGATTTTTACAACAAACTTTCTAGTTGCTAATTCTGTTGACAAGTTTTGTTTCTCACATGTAAGTTCTGTTAAACTATTTAACTGCTGCTTTGCAAATGGTGAAATTTAGAGTGTCGATGGGCACTCTGCAGGGCTTGCATCTCACAAGGCGTCAATATGCATATACTTGAGAAAGGAATGAAGGAATTAGTTCATTATATGTGGGTTTTATGTTGATTGTCATTTCAACCAACCTTTAATTAGTCATACCTAGCTCACACTTCAATTCTGTGAGATCCTCTGTATCTTTGATGGCATTGTTCATTACAGTTATTCACACAAAATACATATTGACTTTTTGGGAAATTTAATGTGGCAGTGGCATATAGATTCTTTGCACAAGTAAATTAACAAAACACTGGTGGTGTTGTAAGCTCACCTAGTTTAATCAATACTCAAATCTCTAAACGAATCTGGAAAGCAAAAATACTTGAAAAAACATAGATATTTGCTTGGAAGTGGCTTCAAGGGATCCGAAGGAATCTTAGGGAAGAAAAGGGACACAGATATTTTCTTTCTTATCTCTATGATATTTACTGGAAAAGATGATTCCAGTAAATATTCTATGGTGTCTCTTTTGTGTCTCTTTGGGGTTTTTATACACTTCAACATTCTGTGAATGGTATTTGTGGTTGTGTTTTAAAGAGAATGGGTAAAAAGTGTAGCAACAAGGACCAGAGGAAGCAGATTAATCCAAAAATAGCCCCTTCATATATTAACCTGGATTAGGAATGCCTTTTATGACTTTACGTTAGTTTTGCTCTGGAGTGAATATCACGAGATATGGTTTCATGTCAGGGTATTCAAATCTTATTATAGCACCGAAAACAGTTGTCTGACTCCTCCGAACATGTTGATATGGAGTAGAGTGGACAACAACCTCTCTAGAGGTCCTCCCAGATCTAGTGACAGAAGAGACGGTGGAGGCGATGACAAATACTGCAAATCAATGACTTCTTCATACAGTTTTGAAACTAAACTGGCGTTTAGGGCAAGAAATTCAGGCAAGAAAGGGAAGGTAAACGTTTCTTGATCTCTCAATCTCTTGATTTCGAGTTGAACTTCGATTCTTGATTATTGAATCCGTGTAGTTGAATTACTGGTGTAGTTGAGTTGATGATTGAGTGATTTTGTTGGGGACATTTTTTGCACTTAGTATTTGTTTGATGAATTTACTCGCTGAATAGAATCACGGAGAACAGATTGAATTTGTCGATTACAGAAATCGATGATTGAATTTACTCGCTCGATCTAGCTGGTTTTCCCACATCCTCTCCGGTCTATTGAATGACATGAACAAATGGTGGAGACGCAGTCAGTGAGAACGTGTTTCCACAATAGAGGTGTTTATGGCTTTTGAGGAGAAGTACAACATTCATGGTGATAGATTGCTACAGTTACTCACAAATGAATATCAAGTGGTTGTAAAAAATGGAGATAAACTAGGTGCCGAAGGACTGGAAATGATGTTAAACCCCAAAAACTAGGCAATGCTAACTGCAAGGGTGCCAGCCAGTCAAGAGCAGGCTGCAGCGCAAAGGAATGAAGAGGTTCTGCATAAAACAGATGAATGTACAATGCCAACCAGTATTGCAACCTCTGGCCCTAGAAAAATTCATGAAGCAATGGCAAACTCTGCCGTTGCACCAGCGAGGATGAGTTGGGCATCAAAGCTTAAGCAAAGCCAGCATACGGGCTCTACAAAGCTAAAGTATGAACCTCCAGCTACTGTAGAAGAATGTGAAAGGTTGGTTATTGGCAGCTTTGTGGGCAAGCGCTTGGCATATGGTTATTTCAAAGAGTGGCTGATAAGGACGTGGGGAATTTGAGAATTTGAGATGAGCATACACGGAGATAAGAATTTTGTATTCAAATTCAAAAAGGAAGAAGATAGAAGTAAGGTATTGGAAATGGGACCTCTGCATATTGCAAGCATGTTGTTCATCCCCAGGGCCTGGTCACCTTCTATGGACGAGGATGCTGAGGTGCTTAACTCGATACCTATTTGGGTTACACTGAAAAAATTCCTTTATTCCTATGGAATCCAGAGGGTATTCAAAGGATTGCTAGTTTTATTGGAGTGCCTATCATGCTTGACAAAGCTACTGAAGAATTGACAAGATTAGCGTATGCGAGGGTGTGTGTGGAGGTGGATGTAAACAACCAATTACCCAAAGACATCCCTGTGGTTATCAATGGAGATAAGAAAAAAATAGTTGAAGTTGAGTATGCATGGATTCCTGTTAAATGCAATTCTTGTGCAGTTTTTTGCCATACAAAACAGCAGTGTTCAAAGAGCAAAGAAATTAATACTCCAGGCCATATGGTATGGCAAGCTACGGGTAGGACCCAACCACTAGAAAGACAAAACTCCGATGGTTGGACGATCGCCAAGGTTAGACATACATTAAAGTCGAAGACTCAACCCAGTTTCGAGGGGAGTCCAGGGCTTATCATAGGAAAAGCAAGGAATGTAACCAGTATAGAGGCTGCCAATGTGGCAGAGCATAACATAAATGATGACCAGAGTGATGCCATAATGCAGAGTCCACAACCAATGATTCTTATCAACCCAATGCTCGAGCGTAGTGCTAATGCGGAGGCAAGTGACCACACACCGACTCAGGACAAAGAGAACACCACAACAGATGAACAGAGTAGTAACGAGGAACATGAGCAAGATCCTTCTAGTGAAGAGGTTGCAAGCGATTTGTTTTCAAAATCTTGCACTAAAGATTTTAGTCTCTGCCCTCAAAGATCCTCTAGGGCTAAGAAAGCAAACAAAAAGTACAAAGGTTGAATCCTTTCCTCCTTAACAAAGGAGACTGATAAAAAAAAAACAAGAGGTTTCTTCTTTGGCCGATGCTAGTTGAAGATTTTTATAGGCGGCCTAGTAACCATGTTCACTCTCACTAGACTTCTCTTTCTTGTGAGAGTTTCCCTATGTTTTTATTGTTGCTTTTGCTTTTGTTTCATTTATATAAAGGTGTTGGAGTCCTTAAAACCCGGCTCGCTTTCCAAAAAAAAAACCTGGATTAGGAATCATTTGCAGTGGATTTATTGCATCGTAATCATATCCTCACTACTGCATGACACGGTTCTGACAAAAACAACTATGTTGTTTCTTATGCAGAAAACGCGAACGTCATCTTCAGAGCCAACCTCTTTCAGTTTACTAAAGCAGCAATAAATACTCATCGATTGCAGAATCAGAGGATTAACAACTATTTTGGAGCAGTTCGTATGTAAGATTAATTGATTTGTTTATAAATTACCAAAATGAAATTGATTTGTTAAGATTGTTCATCAATTAGTAACGTCGCGGTGTATGGTTGTAATGCCCCGCACCATGCTTTACAAAAGTCGGATAACTCATAAGTTATGGCGTGGTGATGAACTCGTGAACATTGCATACAATACAATATATGCAATAGGATTGTATTTTTAATGTTGCGCCTCGTGGAAGCATAACTAATGCGGAACACAATTTATAGTTACAATAGAAGTAATAAATCAAAAGTATAATCAAGGTAATGTAAAGTAAATGAAAATAAAGTAATTCACGTACCACACAACCAATTAATGTGGTTTGGGAAGTTTGCCTACATCCACGGGGCAAAGAGAATATGTTCACTATTTTGAGATAGAAGGATACAAGTAGATAAAGTATATTACACAACACCAATGACGTTAAATATACATATGTCTAAATGACACTACACATATGCAAGGGTGTGTATTTATCTCTCTCCTCGCTTCTCACACACACACAAGGGAAGAATGGATATCTCAAAAAAGGGATCATTTTATAGCAAATGGTGGCGGTGAGGGAGTGGTGGTGAAAACTCTTCCACTACCTTCTTCTCCATTTCAATCCCTTCCACCACCTACTTTCCGCTTCCCCTTTCTTCTTGTTCATTTCACAAGCTTATTCATCCTTCCATCATCTTCGATTGCCTTTTTCAAAGGCTAGCTCATTACAAATTGAGGAGGTGTTGTATGTTTTTCAACAATTCTCTATCTAGTTAGGATTTTACAAATCTGAGCCGATACTAACAAACACGAACAAACATATGCCAAACACAATGGGAGTTTTCAAACTAAAAACCAACTCCACCTTGGCTAAGAGGAAGTTTTGAATCAAAACTTTTAGAAACACAATGTTCACAAACATCCATATTGCATATCTTTATATCTTCTACTAAATTTTTCTTCAACAACTCGTGCACAACTTTCTCACATTTACTATCCGCACACAAATGCTAAACCCTCGAGTTATCCAAACATATATATCTTTAGAGATATTAGTAACTCCACCACAAGTAACATTCACTAGGCCATCAACAACATAAGTTGTTCCACCAAATTCAACTTTCTAGTACCAATAATTGTACTCCACTCCAAAAAGTACAAGTTATCCTTTCGAACAACTTTCATCAACAAAATTGCACCAGAAACAATCTTTAGAGCTTTGCATTCACCATAACATTGTAAACTTTGTACTCTAAAACACTAACGAATATGAGATTTTCTTCAAACTGGATACACACCGAACATCATTCAAAACCCGAACAAGTCCATTATATAACTTCAACTTGTTTTACCTATCTCTGCAATTTTACATTTATCATTGTTGTTCATACAGACAACTCAACTATCTATCTCAGAACCAGTCCTTCTGAGGACACATGATAAATAGAACTCGAATCAAGATGTCATTCGTCAGAATGATTCACAAATGTTGAATTTGCAACGGAGAATCTTTCCTCTATTAGGCACGACCAATACTTCAGATATCGCATCCCTATGGACCTTGAGAGACCTTGAGATCCATCATCGTCATTCTTTTGACACTATAAAAAAAAGCTTTAATAGCTACGGAATCTAGAGACAGTTTTTTGATACCGTCGCTAATTATAAGATTTGCGACGGCAAAAAACCGTCGCTAATGCTTTTGACACTGTTTCAACCTATAATTATAAAAATCCGTCGCTAATGGATTTTAAAAAAAAAACATATATAAAAAAACATTTAGCGTGTCGTCGCTAGGATTTTCAAATAAAAATTCATTAGCTATGGTAGAATACCGTAGCTAATAGATTTTTTTTTAAATATATATTAAAAAAATACATTTAGCGACGACACTTGTGTCGTCGCTAAGCTTTACAAATAAAAATTCATTAGCTACGGTAGAATACTATAGCTAATGGATTAAAAAAAAAAAAAAAATATATATATATATATATATATATATATATATATATATATAAATTACATTTAGCGACGACACTATGTAGATTGCTCAACTACGGTGTAGTACCCCGCAATTTTTGTACTTACTGAATTTTTTTATATTTTTGTGTGATTGTCTTCATTAAGTTATGGGCATACGTATGAGCTATTTGTTTGTCCATGTGATGTGTAGTTTGTTTATTTAAGAATTAATTTCCTACTTACCTGCCTCTACCGAATCTCGGGACAAGATTCTTTTGAGTTGTATATATTGTAATACCCGCCTAATTAAATAAATATAAAATTTTCTTATTTATTAATTGGGGCATATATTGTAATCTCATTTATTGGGAAAAAGATTTGTTTTTGTTTGCCATGGCTAAATTTAATAAGGTGTGTGTGTGTTTAGCCAAAATTTTGTAAACACTAATGTTGATGGGTTGCTACTAAATTGTATTTGGGCTTGGTTTTGGGCTTTCATAAACTAATGATTAGGGTTTTATTTTGTGAAGATTAAAGGGCGGACTGCCTTTAGAATTTTAGTGGGGGGAATAGCCACCCACCATATAAAAAAAATAAAAAAAAAACCATTTTTCCTTCCTCCTTTTCTTTTCTCCCTTTCCTTATTCTTTTGTGCAACAGGAAGAGCAAGATTGCTCTTCCTCTTACCTTTTTCGGCGGCGACGAAGGCGAGAGGGATCGTGAGGGTCACTATGTAGCAAGAAGGGGCGATGCGAGGTCGAAGTCGAAGCCACATCTGTGTATCGTTGTTCCAGTGCCCGAGCATTATTCACAGTGTCTGGTTGCTCATGCTCTTTGAGAGAAGCATTCAAATTGGGTGCTTGAACAGGGGAGTAGATCTTGGTGGAGCAATGGAAGAAGTAGTAGTGCGTGGTGGAGGCGTTGTTGTCTGAATGGTGGTGGTGGTGTTATTGTCTAGAGATGGTGGAGAAAAGTGGCGGTGATAGGTGCGAAGGTGGGATACACACATGATTCATTGAAATTTCAAAACAGCTAGAATTAGGGGTGGGCATCCCATCCCGCGATCCCGTTCCCGTCCCGTCCCGATCTAGAATGGGATGGGATGGGATGAAGATTTTCAATCCCGCCAATCCCGTCCCGTCCCGAACTAATTTATTAATATTAATTATTAATATTTTTATTTAATTATTTATTTTTATTTATAATATTGCATATATGGATGATGTCTTCAGTGGCTGAGGGTGGTGTTAAAACTTATTTGTAGGTGTGGTGACTTGATTGAAAGGATTTTGTTAGAGGGAAATTGAAAAGTTCTTAGCATTTGGCCCACTACAAAATTTGACAGGCATGCTTTTCTCTCAGCTGCACCCCAAATCCTTGTTATAGTAGAGAAACCTGATCAGTAAGTCAATGGATACAATTTGAATAGGATGAAGACATATCTGAATCTGAATTACAAAGAATTATCTGAGAAATGAATCTTGCTATTATTCTTAATTGTTTATTGAATGTTGATGTAGTTGATATATTTGCATTTTTATGCTCCAACATCTCAGTTTAGAGTAATACCCGTGTTTTGATTCGTTAAGTTGAGAGGACTACTATATTGTACACGTTTTTCTATGAAGTTTTCCATTACTAAATTAATTTTTTTTATTTCCTTTCTTTTACAGGGAAAGATAGAAGTTACACTACTGTTGTATTGTTTTGTAGTTTTTTTCCTTTTTTTCTCTTCTGTCTTCTGAGCTGCTCGTTCATTTCTATTGTCATTTGGCTATTTATTCAATTGAGAATGTCTATTGATAAAAGTTAACAAAAAAAAAAAATATGAAATGGGGTACCTTTGAATTGAAATGGGGTACCTGCTGATCCCGTCTCGTTCCGTCCCGATCCCTTATGAACGGGATGGGATAAGGATGGGTATATCTCGTCCCATCCCGTCCCGTGCCCACCCCTAGCTAGAATTGTGTAACATATTTCAAAGGAAGAACTGACTCCAATGTGATATATATAGGGTTTTATCAGTTTGCTATGTTTTAAGCCCAACCTGTCTGACTGTGTTGATACAACAATTGGTCCAATTCATTAAGTGGTTTCTTTGTTGTTACTCATATAATGTTATTAAGTAATAGGGTTGGTCATAATAATATTTAGTATATACCGTATGTACCTGGTTGGAATATTCATTTTAATGATTATTTCTGTTTCATTTGTTACTTTATATGTCAATGCATCTTTGTATGTTAGCAGATTTACGGGCACTTGTTATAGTCACTAGGTCATGGAATGACATCGATATGATATTTCACTAGTGCACTTGTATACTTGTAGCTGTTAAGTATTTTCTAGGACTAATTTTGTAATGACATTTTTATCCTTTATCTTGAATGAGTTTTGATTCTCGCGTTGTCATAGAAAACTGGTTTATGAAAGTGTTATGTTTTTCCCAAAAGAATGGTGGATACTGTGGTTGATTTACTTATGGTTGACAAAGTGTCACCATAAAAGAGTTTTGAGTTTTAGTTGATATTTTTATGCTCTTTTCCACAACTCCGAAAAAAAAATGTGAAAAGAAAAGAAATTTTTGTATACAGACTTGCTTGTATACGTGTGATATTATTATGGGTATGCAGACTTGCTTGCATATCGGTGCACCGTTCCATGTGAGTTCGGTTGTACATGTAGGTTTAGGAAATGCTTGCCATGGATCGAACTTCGGGTGAGATGACATGTTCCTCGAGGTGGCACCCCACTTGGAACATGTACTCTCCGAGTGGTTTCGAAGGCAAGGGTGGCACACTTGGGTGAGGTGTGTTCGACACAAAGAGGATGATGCGATTGTGGAAAAGAAGCGAGATTTTTTTTTTTTTTTTTTTTTTTGTATGTGCATGATTACCTTAAAGGAAGAAACTAAATGCTCATTCAACCATTGAATGAGAACTACATGTCTTCCTAAAAGTAGAAAATGTTTTTTGTTAATATTTCAATAATAGTTTAATATGATTATGATTTGGATTGTTGTTGCATTTATGAGGATTGATAACTCATAAATTTTATTTGTTTGTTTCTAACCGTTTTGTGCAGGATGGTAAGTCCACACATTTTTGCAGGTCAGACTTGCCATAGTCAACTCTAATAGCGTAAGTACTAGTAAAGGCATATTTATTTATTAGGATCATGACACCGTTGCCTCAATGAGGAACTATTTGTTGCTGTGGTTGTTTATTGTTTTGTTTATTTTGATGTTGTCATGTGCGGATTTATTGATTTTAGGATGAAGATTTCTCACACCAGCTTTATTGCTGACCTAAGTGCGCTTTTGCTTATTCGGTACATTCCTTTGGGAATGTAGCCGACTAGCCTTTCAGGTTTAGAGACTTTTGAGCAGCGTTATTGGAGTTCCGTTAGTGGAGCTAGCAACGTCAGAGTCTTTCCGGATTAGAGTTTTATTTGTTTCAGTAATTAAATCATGTTTAGTTGTTGTTACTATTTGTTTATGTTGTTATTGAATTTTCACGTCCCGAGTTTTGTGGGAAACGGATAATCCTACGTGGATTTTAGGACCGCCCTTCCCCTACTAGATTGCTCAAACAAATCACCATCACCTCTGATATGATCTGATTTGATCTACTTTGGTTGAACAACCCCCACCCAACCCAAAATTTGATGAAAGAAATGGCAAAGAAGGGTGAAAATTCTTGGAGAAAATTAATTAAGAAGGGTTCAAATATTTCTAGTCTATAGTTCTAGATGATAAAGACAAATTAATTTAATTTTACTTGATCCACACCACACGGAGCTGAGCTGCCATGCGACCAAGACAACAATGGAAGGATCATGACCATCATGCTCCATACTAACGAACAAGTTTCAAGTACTTCACTCAGTGGCGTACATCGTAGATAGATATTATAGAAGAAAAAGGAGTTTGGTGGTAACTGTGTGTGGGGTTAGGTTGGTTCTTGGAGGAGGATAAAGTCATCCACGCTAGTCTTACTCTTGACTTTACGAATCTGCTGGCTTCCTCACCCTCCCTTCCCTCTGCCAATCCTAATCCTAATCCTAATCCATCTCTTCTTTTATTTGGTAATTTGTTTCATAATTCTACCAATTCAAACAAACAATTCACAACTTATTCTAATTTCCCAATTAAGGCACGCACACACATTTAAACTGAATACTAAATAAAGCATATGCGGCTTTCAACTTTCAAGACAACCATCTGGATGCTAAAGGGTGTGATGGAATTGGAAGGCGACCCCATCCCCAGCAAAGATGCGATTTGTATGCTTAAAGACAATCAATCTCTTTTTCTTTTTTTTTCTGCATTTTAAATAATTTTGCATGTACATATGCGTGCAATTTAACTTAAGATTGCAACAATTACAAACTTTTTGTGTTGTACGTGGGGGCTGGAGGGAAGAAAAAGGAAGGCAGCATGTTTTGCACATCAACTACCTAATACTCCCTCCCATCATTTTCCACCTAGTTTGTTAGTCTTCTCTTTTCCATTTGGATTAGTTTATCTCGTCTTATTTTCTCCTCTCCATTTCAAAGAATTAAAAAGCAAGCAAGCCACCAAACGACCATGTCTTTCTACTTACTACGACCATGTCTTTCTACTTACTACGACCATGTCTTTCTACTTACTTCCTCATCTCCCATCTATAAATACCAACCTTTCTCTCTCTCTCTCTCCCCACTCAATACCAATATTTCCTTCAACTCAGCAAGAAAGAGAAACTATGTCGGCTGGTAAGGCACTCTTGTTAGTCCTGTTTGGGATGGTAGCTTATGCCACCCTTACCTTTGCTGCAGATCCTGACATGCTCCAAGACGTCTGTGTTGCTGATAAGAATTCAGGTAATCGACTGCTCTAACTCATTTTTTTATTATCCATCTTAAAATTGTCAATTTTGTTTAGAGATGGATCATATGGAACAAGTTATTGTTTGCTTGTGGTATTTAATGTGTAATTATTTATATACATATATAGGTATAACTGTGAACGGATTCACCTGTAAACCAGTTGCGAAGGCAATGGCAGCAGATTTCTTTTTCGATGGTATAGCCAAGCCAGCAGCCACCAACAACTTAATGGGGTCACAAGTGACTCCAGCTAATGTTGAGCAAATCCCTGGACTCAACACTCTGGGCGTGTCCATGGCTCGTATTGATTATGCACCTGGTGGCCTTAACCCACCACACACCCACCCTCGTGCCACCGAGATGGTGTTTGTGCTCGAAGGCACTTTGGATGTGGGATTCATCACCACTGCCAATGTCCTCATTTCAAAGACCATAAACAAGGGTGAGAACTTTGTGTTCCCAAGAGGTTTAGTTCACTTCCAGAAGAACAACGGTCATGTCCCAGCTGCAGTCATAGCTGGATTCAACAGTCAGTTGGCTGGTACTCAAGCCATAGCTGCAACTCTCTTTGCTTCGACTCCACCTGTTCCCGACAATGTCTTGACTAAGGCTTTCCAGATTGATACCAAAGAAGTTCAGCAAATCAAGTACAGACTTGCACCCAACCACTAATTACCATTCACCAACACCAACACCAACCAATATGATTGTTCAATAACTTTCTTTGTGATGAAGGAGGAGGATGTGGCCTATATGCGATGGATTTTTATTGTGTTTATGTTATAATTAAAATTTAGAATAACAGCTGAGCCTTTGGGCTTTGTTTGTGATGATAATAACTTTCTACTCTCTTCAATTTTTTAACTTTACTTTAACTGTGACCTTGACACACTACAACAATTAAGACATTTTTCAAGAATAAATGTCCTTGACAAAACTCAAAATTTTGTTGAAAACTACTTTTAACAAGGAAAAAATTTGTTAGTGGGTTCCTGGAGGCATCCCCGTAGCTAAAGGTATTTGCCAAGGAATTACAGTTTTTGTTGGTAAAAGGGATGCTAAGTCAAAAAAACATTTTGTTGGTAATATTGACAACTACCAAGAAAATTCGTTGATAAAAATAAAATATCGTTACCAACAAATTGTTTGTTGCAAGAACTATTTTATTTACCTACAAATTGTTTCTCGAAAAATCTTTAAATCATCAAGGAAAATTGTCGTTGGCAAAGGTAACAACCTTTATCATAGAATTTTTTCGTTGGTACAGTAAAATCTAAAAGAGTCGTCGTTAGTACAGTAGGCAAAACCGAACACATAAATCCTGGTGTTTACTTTTCTGCATATTATTTATTGTTTGTTTGTCTCATAACATAGTCATTCACTTTCATCAACTAGGTCTAGGCTTTGTGTTGAATTTACTTGCAGGAGTTGGTTCTGAATTGATTGTTTCATATATTTACTACAAGTGGTATCAGAGAGCCAGTTGATTGGTGTTTGTGTATTCAAAGTGTCAGATAAAATGGCTAAAAGGGTTTCTACATCGTCGGATGATGGCTGTGTGAAAGTCCATGGGTTGGATATTGTTCGATTCAATGGGAAGAACAATTGTAAAGCTTGGCATATTGATTGTAAAGATATTTTGGTTAGTTTGGATCAGATTGATACACTGGATGAGAAGAAGAAACCATTATCAGATAAGGCAACAATTGAAGTTATCGAAAAGTATAGTAAAATGGATCAGAAGGCATGTTGTACAATTCATTTGTGTCTTTCTCGCAATGTGGTTTATAACTTTGTTGATGAAATGACAACTCAAGGTATTTGAGACAGACTTCAGGCTATGTATATTCAGAATGATCAAATGAGCGTAATATACCTACAGAAGAAGTTCTTCACTTTCAGGTTGCAGCCAGGTAAACTCATGATTGATCACAAAAATGAGTTTGAATTATACTCTGAATGTGTTAACTTGGGAACAAAATTTGAAGATAATCAGAAGGAATTGTTAATTTCTTTGTTACCGAAATGGGAACCATTTCTTGATCAAGATGTACTTTCAAAGGCTTTCCAAAAAGAGTGTTTCGAATGAGGAGGTTCTAGCACATGGTCTTTCGGTGACGAAGGGAAGAAATTACAATAAGATGAACAACTACATAAGGAACTGGTCTCAATCAAAAGGCAAATATATGTCTAAGGTTGAATGTCACAAATGTAAGCGCATGTGATATTACAAGAGGGATTATCCATAGTGGAAGGATAATCACAACAAGCAAGAGAATGAGAGTAAGGGCGTAGTGAATGGTGTTGAGACATCGGATATGGTAGAGGATATTCTTAGCATATGTATTGATAACAAAATCTTATGACTATTTTTATGACACTTGGATGTTGGATATGTGAGTTTCGTATCATATGTGTCCCATAAGGGAATGGTTCACCGCTTATCGCTAGGTGAATGGTAGTTCATCTAAGACGGGTGACTCTCAGCCTTGCAAGACAATGGGTGTTGGTACAGTCAAATTCCAATTGACAGATGGGTCATGTAGACAGCTTACTGAGGTACGTCATATTCCAGCTCGTTTAAAGGGGTTGATTTCTCTTGGGGGTGCTTGAAGCTCAGGGCTATAAGTATATTGGTAATGAAGGGTACTACAATGTTTATTTTTGTGACAAGTTGCTTATGACATGATTAGGAATGCAAATCTGTATTTCCTTCGAGACAATGTAGTGGAGGCGGAGTTATGGTTTATGTAGTTGTTGATGAGATGTGTTTGACTCACACACAATTATGGCACATACGATTAGGGCAAGGTGGTGAGAAATGACTAAAGACTTTATGCAAGCGGGTCTTGCTTGGCTGTGATAAAAGGCAAAGTTGGACTTCTATGAGCATTACATCAATGGGAAGCAGTGCAGAGTTAATTTTGGTGATACTACTCATAGCACTGCGAGGATTGTGGATTACATCCACACTGATATTTAGGGACCCTCTAAAGTTGCATCCAAGGGGGGCTCCAAGTATTTTGTGTCTTTTATCGATGACTTCAGCTGAAGGGTATGGGTGTATACTATGAAGTATAATAATGAAGACACTGATATCTTCAAGAAGTGAAAAGTTGTGATTGACAAACAAACCAGAAGGGTGATCATAGTAGTGAGATCTGACAATGGTGGTAAGTATATCGATGATCCCTTGAAGCTATTTTGGTTGGAGCATGGCATTAGAAGGCACTTCATAGTGAAGTCGACACCACAGTAGAATGGGGTAGCAGAGTGGATGAACTGTACCCTGTTGGAGAGAGCGCGATGCATGCTATCTAATACAGGTTAGGGCAAAATATGGTGGATTAAAGTAGTAAACACGGTGTGATATCACATTAACTGCTCTCATTCACCAGCTATTCGGTCACATATTCCTATGGAGGTATGGTCTAAAGAAATTCTAAATTGAAATTATTTGGTTGTCCAACATATTTTCATGTTACGGGGGACAAAATTGAAGTAAGGGCCAGAAAAGCTATTTTCTTGGTTATCCAGATAATGTGAAAGGGTATAGGTTATGGTGCCCTAACTTGCAGAAGTTTGTGATCAGTCGAGATGTGAAGTTTCATGAGGAGGGTTTGTTACAGGCAAAGTGTGAGAGATGCAAAGATGATTTCCCTATTTGGAGGGGTGATAGCTATGAGGAAGACGAAGATGCTGAAAATTCCTTGTCGGTGGAGCTTGGAGATCCTAGATCTCATACAGAGCATGATGTTCCTTTTTACTGAGGGAAGGGGTGATACAAAGATTATGTCTGGTGAGACAATGGAAGAAAATGAGGTTCCTACTTATAGGGACATGGATCCTACACAACAACTGGTTCAACAGTTTCAAACACCGTCTTTAGCAGCAGGTAGAGAACCCTGAGTCGGACGTGCACCACTTAGATTTGGCTATGAAAAGGGTGCAGCTTGCGCATTCTCAATTCTTGATGGGTATGATGATGTTCCTACCACATAGATGTAGGTTTTGCGAAGTGTTTACAAGACAAGATTGGTGGCTAAAGGATATGCATAGTAAGAAAGTGTGGACTACAATGAAGTATTATCTCCGGTGGTAAAACACACTTCTATTCAAGTCCTTTTGGCTTTAGTAGCTTACCTTGACTTAGAGCTCAAGCAACTTGATGTTGGGACTGCCTTCTTGCATGGAGATTTGGAGGAGGACATATACATTCTCAGCCCGACGGATATGTTGTTATTGGTCAATAAGAAAATGTATGCAAACTGAAGAAGCCAATATATGGGTTGAAGCAGTATTCGAGGCAGTAGCACAGGAGGTTTGATATTTTATGATTGAGCAAGGATATGCGAGGAGTTTGAACAAGGATATGTGAGGAGTCAGTATGATCCTTGTGTATTCACGCAGAAGCTCAAGGATGGGTCTTTCACGTTTCTCTTACTTTATGTTGATGACATGCTAATTGTTGAGAAAACATGAAAGAAATTGATAAATTGAAGTTGAAATTTAGCATGGAGTTTGAGAAGAAAGATTTTGGTTTAGCCAAGAAGATACTTGGGATGGAGAAAGTGAAAGATGGAAAGAAGAGCAAACTGACATTGTCAGATAGACAGTGCTTAGAAAAGGTTATTCATCGTTTTGACATGAATACATCTAAGATGGTAAGTACTTTTTTGGCTGCTCATTTTAAGCTCTCGGGTAAATTGTCTCCTAGCACAGAGGATGATAGGGAATACATGTCACAGGTTCCTTATGCTAATGCAATTGGTAGTCTTATGAATGCCATGAGCTGCACACGTCCGAATATTGTTCATGATGTCAGTTTGGTAAGTAGGTTTATATCAAACTGGGAAAAACAACATTGGCAGGCAGTAAAGTGGATATTGGGGTATCTTCGGGGTACGTTGGATGTTGGTTTGGTATATGAGAGAGGAAATGTGTCAAATATGATCCGAAGTTGTGTTGATTCAGATTGCGCTGGTGAACTTGATAAGCGTCGATTGACTTAAAGTTAATGTTTTACATTCGCCAGGGCTCCGGTGAGCTTGAAGTCTCAGTTACAGTCTACAGTTGCTTTGTCTACTACTGAAGCAGAACACATGGCTCTATCAAAGGCAGTGAAGGAAGCAATTTGGCTTTGAGGCTTGGTTAGTGATTTGGGTGTTACTCGGGATGAGGTGACAGTCAGAGTGTGATCCATTTGGCAAATAACCATGTTCATCATGCCCAAACGAAGCACATTGATGTGCGATATCATTTTCTGAGGGATGCCATTAAAGATGGTGAGGTTATTTTGGAGAAGGTGAGCTCTCAAGACAATCCATCTGATATGTTGACAAAAGCAGTTCGAGGGATCAAGTTTGATCATTGTCTCAACTTCATCAGTGAAACCTCTGACGTATAACCAAAACATAGTTATAATGAAATGTGGCAGGCGAGAAATATTCAATGTATAATCACTTTGCCTTAAAAAATTAATTACATTATGTATAATACAATGTAATAATTGTTCATTCAACTATTTCTACGTGTCTCTGTTGGTGTAGTGGTTGAAAATTTAACATTTTTTAGTAAACAACTCAAGTTCAATACCGAGCTCGCCCAATTTTTATTTTTTTATTTTCATTGCAATTTTATTAGTAATTGCAAATATTAAAAAATTGTTTAGTTTAATAAAAATTTATTTTTGGTCATCTTGGAGCGTATAAATTATTTCTGGTGATTAACAATTACTATATGTCATTGTGACATGCCCTCTACTTTTTGTTTTCAATTTATATGTAATTGCAAACATTAAAAAAATGAATTGTTTGTTCACAAGTGATATAAAACCTCCAACAAAAAATTATTTGAAATTAATATGTACAATAATAACTATATAATTCAGTTAAAATATATACCATTAGCCAAAACTCATATAATATGTGAGGCTCCTATAAACTATTTTTTTTATTTTACGAAATTGTAGTAAAATATTATTATGTTTGTAAATTTTAGATTTTTTTTAAGCTTCAATTAGATACTTATCCTAATTATTTTGTAATTTTAGTTATATATTCTAGTTATTATGTTTATTTGCACTTACTAAGGTTATTGATATTGTGACTTTATTTTGACCTAAAACTGGATTACACTGGATTCAATTTGGTATATGCAATGTACTTTTGATAGCTGTATTTTCTTTATTAGTTACTAGTTCGGGTTGAAATTTTTTTTTTTTGCTCCACCCTTGATAATTAGTTAATTACTATAATCAACTAATAATTATTTGTCCCCCCCCCCCCCCCCCCTCCCCAATTCAAATCTTAGGTCTGCCACTGTTGTTACGTATCTATTACCTAGATCAAAACACAATTCACTAAAGAATTTCACCAAAAGTATGAGAAATTTTGAGATATCATCTAAGAGTATAATTAAAGCAGAAGTGGTGTAGAATGCATGCGTGTACATTAATGATTTTGGTCATAACACTATAGCTAGTAATGCCTCATATCCTTCGTATGCTCATAAAATACTACAAATGACTTAGATTTGCCATTTGATAGTACAATAGATTATGTGTCATACAATAAATAAACACGAGTGATGCGACACACCTCATCAAAATAACTCGTCCTTTTAGATGAGGTGTGTAGCATCACTCTAAGGGTGTGTTTGGTTGGATAAAATTCTATGTCACGAAAATTTATGAGAGAATTTCAACATTTAAAACTAAATTGATTTATTACTTTAAATCCACCATTAGATTTTGTGATCAATTATGAGAATGAAAGTCTCATGAATATGGAAATCACACTCTTTAGTCCCCCAAGGCATATGATTCGCATGTTCATGGGACTTTCATTTCCACCAATGATCACAAAATCTAATAGTGAATGAGAAGTAATACGTCAATTTAACCTTAAATGTTGGGGTCCCTTATAAATTCTCATGACATATAATTTCATACAACCAAACACCATAAGGGTGTTGTTCTATTCACCATAAATTTTACTAAAATAACTAATTTAACAATTCAAAACAAATTATGGAGTATCTTATAGAGTTTTAAATAAAAACTGTAATGTCATTCACAAACAATCACTGGTGGATCAAATTTGGCTTCTGTCATTCATGTTTCCACCATTGGAAGATTTTGAGTTTTAGGTTCAAGTATAATTTGGTTGTCTTTAGAAAACATAATCCCAAACATAGTTTATTTTTATTTTTTATATTTGGGTTATTTTAGTAAAACATTGAGTGAAAAGAACAACATCCTAATCTAAAAGAAATATAAACGTTATGCTTATTGAATGTGTGGAGTTTAATATTTCATGCAAACATTTACATTTGTTTTCCTTCCACAGGTATTCTCATCTAAACGAAGGATGAGGGCATCCACAATTATTTTGTAATTTGGTCCATCGACATTAACCTAAAATCTGTGCAAGACATGCATAATCTCCTATGAAGATCATCCCCAACCATGACTTTTAAACTCACATGTGGTTAATAATAGGTATTGGTGTATTTATTTAGGTTTAATTGTTCATCTTAGCTTTAATTGTATGTATTAACCAAGATAAATAACTAATTTGGGCGGAGTTACATTGAAATAGTTAGTGCACGCAAAATCATCTTTCATCTCGTACTTTATCACCCGTTTTCACTCGGTCAATTGGTTTTGTTTGTAGATTTAGACTAATAAGATTTCACTTCACTTGGTCATTGGTTTTGCTTATAATTTTACAAAAATAACGGTTGAATGCAAGGTGATGTTGTTGATTTCTGCTTTCCTTCCTCGCCTTGACGTACACTTCCATAGGTAGAATACATGAACCAAAGACCACTGTATGGCAATCGATGACACGTCAATGCTTAAGTTAAATAAAACTTAATGGAGACTTAAAACTGTAAATTGGGTTTCTATAGCGTACCTTAGTTCATCGATCTTATCTCATTTTTATAGTGTGAGATTTGGTAACGTAATTTAAGGAAAGAAATCTTGCTAGAGATCATTTTCTAGTTAAGAGTTGTCCATGTAAGGTAGTTTCCCTACACGACTTATACTCCTAAATCTGTGGAATAGATTTCTCTTTCTGAATATTGTCCATGCAAGGAAGTTTCATTACCCGACTTATACTCTAGTATTTGTTTCGTAGTCGAAACCAAAATATACGTTGATCTGCCTGTCTTAAGTCAATCTCTCAGATACTTGCCTTATTAGAGCGTACTCTTGCCTTATCAAGGCTTATGAGTATTAGGTATGACCGCATGACGAGTGGGCTTAGTGGCACTTTGCAATTTGGGTCCAACCCTCTGAATCCTGCCAATAGCGGATATAGCATGCTATCTAGGCCTCGCTGAATTGAACGTGCAATTGAGCATGCTTTGCTGTGCTCACGAAATTATCATGACACGCGTACGGTGCTAATCACATGACGATTTGGTTTATCATCACAAGGTATTATGCAAGGGGGTATGTCCATTAAATTCTATCGAGATCAGGTTGTGATTGAAATACAAACTGTTACTGTTGTTCCCACTTCTAACACAACTACAAAAACAAATGAGTTTGTTTGTCTTCATTTTGTTATGACACTCCTCAGAAATTGTTTTCAACTGTTGCTAGGTGAATTATGGATGAACCTTGGTCTATTTATAAAATTTTATCCTTTATGAAATGATATTTCAACAAAATGCATAACATACCAAATAGACCAAGGTCCGCCCTTGTGAAGAATGGAATGAGCAACAAGGAAAAGTAGAATGTGCAAATAGTACAGGAAATTGCGAACTTCAGTAAGCCGGACTTCTCATTTCGATTCAATACCTTTCCAATCAGAATCTTAAATGTCTTTGCGTTACACAAATTGTTGCTGCTGTTGCTTTACACAAATTGGACTCTTGTAACTGCACATAACCCTACAGTACTCAAAGTAGACCAAATAAAAACCATTGACAGTTTTGACGTGGTGGCGGTTCTCCCTGTCAACTTCCAGCACTGGTGGTTGATCTTTAAATTCGAAAATTCTAGGGGTCGAGGGAGGGAATGAGGGAAGGGGTGAGGGATGGGTGTTACATGTGAAATAGTTATGAATCTCCCTCAAAAGAAAGGTAAAGAGAGTCTGTAGCATACGTATTGTACAAATGCATTTTGCATTCTCACATGCATGCCCAAGAGTACCGGCCAAATGACATACAAGAACATCTCTCCAAGACTCCAACAATTACATTCATACAAGAGGTGCTCATGCAAACAAAAAGGACGATGCATGCTCTCATTTTCCATTTTCAAATATGCTTTGCTCCTTTAGTTGTGCCTGCCAAATTTTGACATGATGCGTTTTCGGAAAATACATCGTTGAAAACTATGTTGCATAGAAAGTCTGCTGACTAAATGGCCACAGATTCACAATCAGCTAGACGATAAGACAAAGGTCAAAAGACTTTGCATTGGTTGAGAGTTACGTAAAAGGAGCCTAGGGGCTTCCTCCAAAACAATCATATGGTATAACATTTGCCATTTGATATCAGTTGGAAGTGTTTTCCAACAAAACCTGCCAACCTTGTTTTGATGAGACTTTTACTATCGGCACATTCTATGTGCTTGGCCTGCTTTTACTTATATCTACATGCATTTCACTGGTAGTACTTCACTGTCTATTCTCTTGGTGTCCCAAGCTTTCTAGAGATGAAGATATCAGTTCATTTGTATTCCAATCTATTGTTGGTGCTACTTCTTGTATCGGATTTCTCCAACGGTGCAAATACTCCTGCTCCGTCTCCACAAAATGGGGGTAGTAGAGTTATAGGTGGCGCACCAGCTCCAACCCCAGCTCCTACTACACATACGGGTGGTGGTGCACCAGCTCCAACTCCACATACCGGTGCACCAGCACCTGCTCCTACTCCTAATACAGGTGCACCAGCACCTGCTCCCACTCCCAATACCGGCGCACCAGCACCTGCTCCTACTCCTAATACAGGTGCACCAGCACCTGCTCCCACTCCCAAAACCGGTGCACCAGCACCTGCTCCCACTCCCACTCCCAATACCGGTGCACCTGCACCTGCTCCATCAGACAATGGTGGTGGAGAAGACAATCCGCCTTCACCTACACCACGTGCAAAAGGAGGGTATCCTCCATCTAAGAAGGGGCTAAATGGTGGGCAGAAAGCGGGAATAGCTATTGGAGTCATAGCGGGTGCTGCTTTGGTTGTTTTTGGAGGATTGGTGTTCAAAAAACGTTCAGACAACGTAAGGCGATCTCGATATGGAGATGCTGAAGGGGGGGGTGTTCTTTAGGCAGTTTTTGTGTTCTTTATCCTTGTTCTTTTCTCCTAAAATTTCCAGAGTTATCAAATAATATGACTTGTGTTCTTTATTCTTTTTTATTAATAAATGCTAGTAAGAGTTATCAAAGAACTCTGCAAGGGAGGGTGTTATTTAGGCAGTTTTTGTGTTCTTATTGAAAATCTTATTGAATTATTACTAGCATTTATTAATAAAGGAAACAAGTCATGTATCAAGCTAGAAAAGTGATAATTCTTATCATGGTTTGCTCAATTATTTGATAATAATTAAACCAAGTCGATCTCCATTCAATTTCTTATCATGTCAATTGATTCCACAAATACAAATGCTTGCAAAGACTTCACCGTGGACTTACATCTACTCCACAAATACCTTGTGGTGACTCTTGAGTACAAATACTTCTCACTTCAGCAAATGTTAAGACTAAAGATTTTTAATTAGCTCCACTACAAAAATAAAAAATAAAAAAAAAATGACATTATGCAAAATTGCATTTTGGTGGCGTTTGTTTTTGGCAATGATCATTTTTCAGACCTTTGATTCAAAGATAATCATTTTAAATTGGTTTTATTTATATTCTAATCTTTTGAGGGAGATTCATAGTTTTAATTGTATGTGTTAACCAAGATAAATAATTAATTTGGGCGGAGTTACATGTGAAATAGTTATGTGCACGCAAAATCATCTTTCATCTTGTACTTTATCACCCTTTTCCACTCGATCAATTGGTTTTGTAATTGTTTGTAGATTTAGAGCAATAAGATTTCATTTCACTTGGTCATTGGTTTTGGTTTTGCTTATATTTTTACAAAAATAACGATTGAATGCAAGGTGTAGTCGATTTTTGCTCTCCTTCCTCGCCTGGACATACACTTCCACAAATAGTACACGTGAGCCAAAGACCACCATGTGACAATCAATGACACTTCAATGCTTAAGTTAAATAAGGCTTAAGAGAGGTTTAAAACTGTAAATTGAATTTCTGTAGCGTACTTTAGTTCATCGACCTTATCTCATTTTTATAGTGTGAAATTTGGTAACATAATTGAAAGAAATAAATATTGGTAGTGATCATTTCTAGTTATGAGTTGTCCATGTAAGGTAGTTTCCCTACATGACTTGTGCTCCTAAATCTGTGGGAACTTCAGTAAGCCGAACTTTTCATTTCGATTCAATACCTTTCCAATCAGAATCTTAAATGTCTTTGCTTTACACAAATTGTTGCTGCTGTTGCTTTACACAAATTGGACTCTTGTGACTGCACGTAACCCTACAGAACTCAAAGTAGACCAAATAAAAACCATTGACAGTTTTGAGGTGGTGGTGGTTCTCCCTGTCAACTTCCAGCACTGGTGGTTGATCTTTAAATTACATGTTCATGCATTCCATTCATACCATTCGACAAGCATCAAAACAAGCATTATAAAGACATCAAGTTGTTGAATTTGGAAAGAAAAAAAAAGTGCTATAAGGACTATCAAGATATTACAAATATTATGCAGCTAAAATTGATTAATTCGTTCCACAAGGTTGATCCATGATAGTTTACAATCACTTCATATTTCAGGACAACAAAAAAATAAAATAAATACAGACGATTCATCAAGAAATGATTTTGGTCTGCACTTGGGGGTTGGATTGTTGAACCATTTTCTCTCCATTAATCAAAGCACAAAGCAATGAAACTTTACATTCATCCATCTGCCTGGACACAGAGACATGGGCAGAGCATTGTGTGGTACCAAAGTTCTACCTTAACCCAATCCATCACCCCATACGCATGTTGCTGTTAATGTATTTATTTCACTTTACTCGGTTCTAGTTTTCCAACATTTTAACTTCACTCCCTTCGCCATACTCTACCTTCAATCTCTGTTAATGGAGAGAAACCATCTTCTACAACATAAACGAGTTTATGTGCTCCTAACTTAATCCTAAAATCAAGAGACATGGATAGAACTACAACCGCTTTTGGTACACAGCTCTTCTCTAATGTGAGAAACTCAAAGTCGCCAGAACTACCACTAAACCCCCCACCACAACCATTGAGTTCTGGGAAAGAATACACACGTAGCCTAAATGACAAAACAGTTGACCAAAATTTAACCCAAAAAAGTAGCCTTGGCTTTCCATCAACCATCTAACAATATGAAGTGTCGTGGTCCATGAACTTGTTATAAGCTTAAGCTGACATTAAAGATGTCACTAAATTTTTTTTTACAAAGATTCGAAGATGGCATTGTTGAGCAATTTTACCTTTCGAGAAAGTGGGCGAGGGAGGCTGGCGAGCACGTGCAGAAGTGACGTGGTAAAAAAAAAAATTGGGGGGAAATCGAAAATTTGGGGGAGAAGGAGGGAACAGAGCTTAAGCCTTCTCCCCATTCCATTTTCAATCCTCCCCATTTTCTTCCTCTCCCACTCCCCATTTTCCATCTCTCGACAGGTCTCCCCCTCCCTCTCCTCCAAACAAAGCTCTCCCTCTCCACCTTCATCGTCATCGAGAAGAGAAGAAGGTCAAACGAACATTTTCCCTCTCCTCAAATACATCTCGACAGAGCAACCCTCTCCCTCTCTCCAAACCAAACTCGACAGAGAAGAGAAGACGTCGACTCAACCGACCGAAGAAGGAGAAGAGAAGAAGGTTTGTCGTCCCCATTCGAAGAAAAATGTAAGTCTCTCCTTCATTTCTGGGTGATTTATTGTTGATGGTTTCTAGATCTAGGGTTTCTACTTTCTCTAGAGTTGATTTTCTAGGGTTTCTACTTTCCCTTGGGGTGATTCCAGGTGTTGGGTTTCTAGATCTACGGTTTCTTCTTTTATGAATAAATTGTGGGGGTTTAGGGTTGATTTGTATTCCTCAAAGGAAGTTGATATCAATTAAAAGAAGTTAAAAATTAGCTTGATCATATATCTTTAATTTCTTCAATGTTAAGTAAACACTTCTGTCTTATATAAATGCAACATGACAAGTCAAGTCCAGATCATTCTTGCTCTAGATAATGCTATGTTTCGTCCAACTTAATTGATCTACCAGGAACCATAGAGTCTGTTATTCAATACCCAGTTCTCCAATTTCAATCTGAGTTGATATACAAGTCTGGGGTCTCTTCATGTTTTGATTTTGAGCCCAAAGTTTATATTTTTTATTCGATCCGAATTTTGAGATCGTAGTAGAATTGAATCTCTTGTTCAATGTGAGATAAAGGGTTTGTTTGTGTTGAGTGAACATGGAATTGTAAAGATATAATTTTTTTTTTTTTTTTGAACTTTATATGATGTGTGAAAGTTTTGATTTTGGGGGACTTTTGGTTAATTTGAACTAATCTACCAAATCTTGGTCTAATTTTTAAGTGCATATAAATAGAGTCTTTCTTAGTCAGAGAGAAGAAAGATTTGAACTAATAAGCATACGATTTGTATGCTTAAAGACAATCAATCTCTTTTTATTTTTTTCTACATTTTAAATAATTTTGTATGTACATATGCGTGCAATTTAAGATTGCAACAATTACAAACTTTTTGTGTTGTACGTGGGGGCTGGAGGGAAGAAAAAGGAAGGCAGCATGTTTTGCACATCAACTACCTAATACTCCAATCATTTTCCACCTTGTTTGTTAGTCTTCTCTTTTCCATTTGGATTAGTTTATCTCGTCTAATTTTCTCCTCTCCATTTCAAAGAATTAAAAAGCAAGCAAGCCACCAAACGACCATGTCTTGACTAAGGCTTTCCAGATTGATACCAAACAAGTTCAGCAAATCAAGTCCAGACTTGCACCCAACCACTAATTACCATTCACCAACACCAACCAATATGATTGTTCAATAACTTTCTTTGTGATGAAGGAGGAGGATGTGGCCTATATGCCATGGATTTTTATTGTGTTTATGCATGTTATAATTAAAATTTAGAATAACAGCTGAGCCTTTGCGCTTTGTTTGTGATGATAATAACTTTCTACTCTCTTCAATATTTTTTTAACTTTATTTTAATTGTGACCTTGACAGTTGACACCCCACCCAACATGATTGTTCAATTATGCTCACTTTAAGAGATGATTATTTATGTGAACATCAAACATCATGGGATGATTATTTGGTGAGTGATTATGCTCACTTTAAGAGAAAAATCTAATTTAACTATGATGATATGTGATAGTAGATAACAAGAAAGTGGGACTATGATAAAACAGTCTCTTATAACCTAGGTTATGATTTCATCGCTAACACTAGAACTTATGAACGCCGGCTTTTGAAAAGGATGGCAACATACTAATTTTGATCTGGAGATATAGACTATAAAAATTATATACATGTGTCTGTGTGTGTTGGGGATTGGATAAAGGTTGGAGAAGATCGAAGCTAACAATGGACTCTATAGATGCTTTCCTTGCACTAAAATGAAACCAAACCATCTAAGTTGGAGACCTATTAGTTTTAGGATAAGTCACTATGGGTGCCAAAGTTTACACTATTGTTAGTCTAACATTTGTTTAGGACGGAAACTGTCAATGGAACCCTTTTTTTTCTTAATGTGTTTGTCTAGCACATACGTGCTCATAGATTCATGTGGTTAGGGGTTAATTTTGTTAGATGGGTGTGGGTAGACGTTGGGGTTATAGTGTTCAGCTTTGGGTGTGAATTAGACCATAGCTAAGACACTTTCTTTAGAGTGTTTTGTTGAGTTCAAAGACCTTTGCGAGTGTTCCTTGTATCTTTTGCATGTTTAGGCAATTTTGAATTTTGAACGAGTTGTGGAACCCACATTGGGGCAACCAACTCGAATGGAACCTAATAGGTTAGAAACCCATGTTTTATTAGTTTTAGAACCTCGGGGAATGTTTGTGACGTTATTACACATGTGGGTGTATATAGTGAGTAAAGGACCCCGGATTTCAGTCTAGAAGGGGCGAAATTGTAAGGGATTGTTGGTTGTTAACATAAGTTATCAAGGGCAAAGCTAGAAAATTTTGTACTCCGAACCAAGGATTGTGATTTCGTGAAATATTTATTTTTTTGTAGGTCTCAAAATTGAAAGCGTCTATAAAGGAAAATATGTTATTTCGATGAGTTATTTCATTTTTTTTTATTTCGACATTTTCGTGTATTGCTCTAGAGTGATAATTTGACAACAAATTTCTACTAACATCTATAGTAAACACTAAAATCAAAAATATAATTCTAATATATAAAATACATGATTAAATTTGCAAAATAATTAAGATAAATATGTAAGTTTAATCTGAAAAAAAAATTTAATGTGCAAATATAATAAGATCCTAATTACAAGTTTATAAAAAAAAATGGGGTGGGGGGTTTTACGAGCCAATCCAACCCCCAAATTTTATATGAGTTGAATAATGATATATATTTTCATTGAGTTCTATAGTTTACTATCTTAGATTTTAATTACAGGTTTTTTTTATGACATTGTTTTTTATTTTGGGTTTCATGATACTTGTGAAAAAACAAGTCTTTTTTAAACTATAATTTTTTTCTTTTTAGTGTAGACTTGGGTAGTTGGGTCATTAGTAAATAAGTTTTAAAGACCAACCAATGTACCAAAGAGTTGATATATCATTTACTTAATAAAGTTGTAAAAATGTTACTACATATATTTTTATTTTTATTTTTACTTAATAAAGTTGTAAAAATGTTACTCATAATAATGATACTGTTTATCTGCAGCTTTTGGAGGAGCTTAATATGGGAGGTTTCAGAGGAGATACTGATGATGGTATGCTCAATGGAAACTAGCACAGTTGTTGATTAGTATTTTTTTAGGATTGATAAGATAGATATATATTATACCGTTTTTTAAATAAACAAAAAAGTTATATTATTCAAGAAGGGGGATTCTAAATGTTGAAGTGTAGGTAAATCTGAGGTGAATGTTATGGCAAGCTGCAACCCACATCCCACATGCAAGATCAAAATTCTGTGATTCAATCAGGATTACTATGCCAAGTGTCAGGCCCAAAAAGAATTACTAATGGATGGACAGACGAAATAAAAATAATAACAATAATGTTCAATGATAATGTGCAGATTCAAACAAATGCATAGTTGGAGAGATTTGCAGCTACTTTGTACCAAGAGATTCATCTGCTCTCTGCATGTGCATATGTGCTAGAGTTTACCCATGGCTACTTTACTTTTCCTATTGATTTTTTCTTTTCAAAAGCATAGTTTATTGACGAGTTTTGCTTATTGAGATTGCCATATTTACTTGTTACTTCAAATGGTGCAGAATTGGATAGAACGTCTCTTCGAAAATCAATCAGATTTTTCAGATCATCATTTTTGCACCCACTATTGAAATCTTGCAAGGTTTTCTCCGACACCTTTCTCTTTATACTAGTTTTGATTATAGTTTTTCTGAAATTGAGTTTGTGAGTGGTTTGACGTATAACAATTTGGTCAAGCACAGAAGATACCCAGGGACGGATTTACGTGGGGTCAAGTGGGGGCATTTGCCCTCACTGACTTTAGAAAAAAAAACTTAATTTGCCTAACTTGCAATCGACGACGCCATCCCGCCCCACCCCTTGTTCTCTTCCATTATTCTCAATGACGCTGACAATTCCGTTTCTCCCTTTATTCTTTTCTTTACCCTCTATTTGTTTACTGGTAAAAGTGTACTAGCTGAGTTAGCAGAGGTATAACGTATGGAATCACACGTCATGGGTTCGAACTCGGCCGGCGGCATGAGGTGGGGAGGGTTATGGGTAAAAAGAAATGTTTACTACGAGAACAACAACCGCTCTGCCTCCACTTCTCTTCCTCTCATTCTCTCTCTGTTTGATTTATTTTCCTTTTCCACCAACGCCCCAACCTCTTTTTTCTGCTTTGAAGAAGAATAATGTTTTTAAAATATTTTCTCGAGATGAATTTGTATATCAAGATCTAGTTTAGTATTTTATTCATAGGATTACTTTGTAGAAATGACCCATTAGTATCTTTGGCCCTTAACTTTATACACCAAATGAATTGACCAAATCAATAGAATTGCATGATGCTGAGTTCTCTCCTTGTTATGTATATCTGAAAGGCAAGTGTGCCGCCGTCCTCTATATATTTATCTCTTGTGCACCTACAAAGTAGATTGTTAGATCAATTTTCCTCACCCATAAATTAGATGAAGTTTTGTTTAACAATTGGTGTTTTGTATGGTTATTTATGTATTGTTCAAAATTTAACATAAATTATATTAAAGTACTTAATTATTATATTATTATTAATTAAATATGACTCATCACTCTGCCCCCATTCAACAAAAATTCTGGCTCCATCACTGAAGATACCATTGATTACATAAATAAATCATAATCCTTCCATGTGCTCTTTCTAAGTTATAAATTATCTGTAAGAAAATGAATCCTATTCTACTATTTATATCATATGAAAAGATATCTATTAATTTATTAAAGCGTTTTCTCAGATCTCCAAATACTGGATGTTATTTGCTTCCTTCTTGGTTGTTTTTTTTTTTTTTTTTTGGAATTACACAAAGGTTGAGCTTGTTGGTTTGTCCTGGTTCCCCCTTAGAGGTTCCTTGATGTTATTTGCTCTCACCTATACATTCTCAATTCTGCAAAATTCTTGCGAGTTTTTAAGCGGCTTTAGTTGCAGTCATTTAGAAAACCATAAAAGGACGAAAAAATATGATGCAGAAGCTTTTATTGGCAGGAAACTCAGATCATTCATTTTGAACTATTATGTACTTGTTGAAATATGTGTCAGACAATAAGGGTGGGTGGGCATCACATCCTACAATTCCATTCTGATCCCGTCCGATTTTTTCGAGTCCTTTTGGATTGATCAACCCCATCACAATCCCATCCCCTCCCGATCTAGAGTGGGATGGAATCGGGATGGAAATTTTCAACTTCACCCATCCCATCTCGAAATTAGGTTAGTATGTTACTCTCAAATAATTATTATTGTTCAATAAACATTCATGGATTCTACCACTCGCCCTTGGTCATAACTATAATACTATATCAATTAACATATTCTTGTATTCTACTCATTAAATGACATAAAATATAAACATGGCGAATTGGGTGTTGGAACTTGGATTAGAAAAAAGTGCATTACCAACTGCAAAATCTCAACCACGGGCAATGACATATTCTAGCAAATGCTTCACTCTCACACATAGACTCTGACTCTCTTTCTTCATTTTATGAAGTTAATTAAAAATTTGCATAATTTCTTTTCACAAGTATAATTCATATTGACACACTCTTTATATTTATGAACAAAAACACAAACTCAAATTTGTGTACGTAAATGAATTCTTAACTGATTTTATGTATGACTGAAACTGCATTATTGATTAATGACAACAAATTAAACAAGTTTTAAAAAGATTAAAAACTTAGTTGAATAAACTAACTGGTGCTAAGTCATTACTATTTTTCACCGTTTAAACCACATGAACACAATTATAGATTTTTTTTACTGGTAATAGTCGGACAATATTGATATTAGACACAATAACATTAGTAGCCCTTTTAAGTTAAGTTCATACAGTTCAGAAGGAAGCTCCTAAGAGTATTTTTAGTACATGCTTATCCCGTCCCATCCCAAACTCATTTGGGATAGGACGGGGTCAGGATGAGGTCTATTTTGTCCCGGTCTAGAATAAATAGGATGGGATAGGATAGGGATGAGATTCATCCCATCCCGTGCCCACCCCTATCGGACAATCAACCATGTTAAAAGAAAGGACTATCATGTAAAAACAACAGAAAAAGAAAAATATTTTGGGCATGAGCCCATAAATCAGATGTGAATTGTGAACTTATTTACTGCCTTATTTTATTTTTTTAAGTTACTGTAAGCAGTGCTCTAAGCTTTGTGAAGTGCTTTTCTGTAGTGTCTCTATGCTACTACAGCAGTAGATCTTCTCGTTTCAGTTGTATCTCTTGGCAATGACCAAGATTGATCATGTATGATGTATCTAATACTCTTTAAGGTTAAAATAATTACTCATCTGATCCAATTTTTGTGATGCAGGAGGAGATGGAAAGATCATATAAAACAAAGAAAAAGGAGTCGAAGAATTCATTGAGTTGGTAAGGTATGCCTTACACATTTTTGGTACAATATGTAGCAGGCTATAGGAGATCATTCTACATGCAGTGATGCAGATTTAAACTAATCTAAATAAATAGGTTAATTTAACCCACTTGTAATAACTGCAAGTGCACAGTGTCTAACTGGTAGACAATGGCAAGTACAGGTCGATCCCACAAGGACTGTGGTTGCAATTAAATTTCAGAGCTGATTTAAGCTAATTTAAATTGAGGTTACAGCAATTAAAATATCTAAACTAATAATCAAATTAAAAACAAAATAAAAAGTTTTAAAGAATATGAGAAAGGAAACCAAGGCATTGAATCCACCACAGGTTCTTTGAGATTTGTGTAATCAAAAATATTGTTTTCAAGATTTAACATGACTAACCTAAAGATTAATCTAAGTTCACAATTGATTTCAGCATAGGTATAAACCCCTAAAATTGTGTGTCTTCTTACGGCACACACAATCACAGGTTTATTCTAACTAATCCTAATCCTTAGCATTGCGTGTCTTCTTACGGCACACACAATCACAGATTCAGATTAATTGATTAAATCAGGCTTTGAATTTCAACAAAGGGTATTTCTAACTACCGACTAGTCTAGATAATTAATCAGGATATAATCGGTGAAAGCAAATTATTGAAAATCATAAATCAAATGTGTTTAACGTTCAAGCATAAAGAAAATAATAAATTTAAATACAACAAACTCTAGGAAACCCTATGGTTTCATCGTGGCCTTGGCGAAGGGTTTAGCTGATCATGATAGTGGTAGTCATCTCCTCATAATGTGGTACGCCGCAACTCATCTCTGCACGAACGCGAATCCCGAGGAAAGGGATGCTATAGGCACTGTGGTGGCTCTGAGGGAACT
Source organism: Berberis vulgaris (assembly GCA_963556465.1). Lineage (NCBI taxonomy): Eukaryota > Viridiplantae > Streptophyta > Magnoliopsida > Ranunculales > Berberidaceae > Berberis > Berberis vulgaris. The sequence continues at coordinate 75,865,026 of OY747136.1, read as the reverse complement.
CAGGGGAGCCAATAACAGCCACCCCTTTCTCTCCCGATTTGAACAGAGAGGAGGCGGGAAACCCGGCGGGAACGCGCAGAGCGCTGTTACGAGAGAGACCGGAGAATCCGGTGATGCTCAGGGCGTGCGGGCGTGTGTCCGGGGCTGACCGGCGTTGGGTGGTGGCCGATATACACAGGGAGACCGAGACGAAGAGATAACAGAGAGGAGAGGAGCAGGGGCGATTCTCTATCGCGAGGTCTGTTTCGCGGCAGTGATGGCGGTGGTTGCTCGGGAGATGGTGGTGATGAAGGAGCAGAAATAGAGAAGTGGAGGAGGGAGAGATTGTGGAGAAGATAGGAAAACAGGAAGGAGACCGAGAGAGGGGAGAAACAGGGGCGATTCTCTGTTTCGCGGCTGTGGTGGTCGTTGCGATTCTGGTGGCGAGGTTGTTGGAAGGTGGATGGCGGCGGTGAGGATGACGGAACAGAGAGAGGGAAGGTAGATGGTGGCGGCTGTGGGTGTGTGAAACAGGGTGTGAGGAGGTGGTTTGGCTGGGAGAACAAGAGAGATATGACGAGATGAAGGGTGATGGCGGGATTATCGCACTGTTGGCTCTCCTATCGAGCGAGGATTGCCGGCAAGGTGGATTCGTGTGGTGGCTGAAAAAGAGCGGAAGCGGAGAATGAACTTGGAAGAAGAGATGAGAGACTCTTCTCTAAGATGAGGGAAGCTAAATAGGGTTCTATTATCTTGGGCTTGGGTTTTTAGGTTAGCATTTTTTGATTTGGGCTTAGGTTAAATTAGGTGGACCTATGTTTACTAGGGTTAGGTTTAGATATATGACTCTCTGCTTTGTACCACCACTAGAATCGACCAATTGTCATTCCTTAAATTGTCGCCTTAATATCATTTCATCGTTAACGCTCAAATTCCTGCCAAGACATGAAAACGAAATAATTATTATAAATTATAATAGTCGAAACACTAACATATATAAATTAAGGGATATATTATGTAATAATTACGTGAATATCAAATACCCCCAAACCTATATTTTGCTAGTCCTCGAGCAAAACAATAAAAATAAAATTTTAACTCACTTTCGCAGGAATCATTGGTTGCACTTACCTTAAACGTGCAACAAGGCTTTAAACCCCTAGATTACCTCTAGTGGACGAGTTATAGTCTCGTGAGGGTTTCCAGAAATGTTACCCACAAACATTATGACTCATAAATTTCCAAAACATGGTAACTCAATCTATTATCCTCTGAGTAAGAATTTAATTGCCAAAAAATTTTGAAAATAGCTAACAGTCTCACAATAATATATCAAAGAGTCTCACAACAATTTAATAATACCCAAATGTTAAATAAATTTCATTAATTATTCCCAACTCGAAGTGTGTGTGTTCATGGCCTTATCAACATAACTTTTTATTTCAGAGTAAAACAATTACTAAATCTCCTTTAGAAATTTTGTTTTGACTTCAAACCTCTCATGTCACTCACAATGAAACACTCAGAGATTTGATATTTCACTCAGTTTATATGTGAGAGAAAGAGTAAATAATGGAAAACAATCATCTCACATATAGTAATATGAAGAACGGACTTTTCAAGAATGGAATGAATATGATCTCATGGACAGGAATATCAATTACTTTTGAGAATGTTAAATCATACACCATAGTTCTTATTTATTTAATCTCCACATCTACGAAACTAACCATCTCTTAAGATCAACTAGGACTTTAATAGGTGGTAATGGGGCTTAGGTAATGGCTAACAAAGAATGGAAAAAAAAGTATACGAAAAATCTCTAAGAATGTATACACCCATTAAACTAACACAAGGGCTATGAATAGTAAATCAATGTTCTAACCATCAATTACTTTCTTCATTTTTTTTCATTGACATCGCTTTTCTTTTTTTTTTTTTCTTTTTTTTCAACTACATGCTTTTCCTCTTCTACTCAATAGAATGTTTCAATACTGATGACTCATGGTATATTTGACTTTGTTCTTTCTAATTGCCCATTTCCAACTAACAATATTCATCCATATACATTCTTATATAAATTGGGTATTGATAAGGGGTTAACAAATAAAAGGCTATCAACGGCTCAAAGGGCTTCAAAAGGGAACTAATGAGTGGGTAAGTAAAAAGGCTAGAAAAGGTTTAAGAAAAACTTGCCTGCATCATTTCTTAAGTTCAGGTTGGTATTATGATATCTCAACTAAAAAGTTCTAGTGCAATAATTTAATTTTAATGTCATTCTCAAAGCAATTGATAAGAAAAATGAGAATAATGAGATCATCAACGACTTAATGCGAACTCAAGAAAAATTAGAGTATATTTATCTAACACTCAGAAAGAAAAGAATGGCTCAAAACTTTCACGGGTTAAGTCTCCACTATTATTCTAAGGTTTTCTAGCTCATAGCTCACTCATCAACTTCAAATCATGTTAATATGGCTTATAGTGCAAGAATGGTCGAGTCGAAAAAAAAATCACATGAAATATATTTAACTTAAAGATAATATCAAACCATATGTTTTCCTATTGATATATAAAAGTGACAAGTGAAAGCATGTATTCCTAAAATTTAAAGGCATACTTGAAAGCACATCCTCTTTATTGGAAAGAAACTTAGATTTTGAATGCATTTTCAAAGTGAAAATTTGCCACACAATCATAATTAACTATGTATTCAATGGAGATTGAGTAGAATACAATAGTAGATTGTGAAATAAATTTTAGTTCAAAATTTCTTGAAAAATGCAGAAAAACTCATAAACCTCACCCCCAAACCTAAACCAAACATTGTCCTCAATGTATAAAATGATGATCATGACAAATGCAGGAAAAAGAAAAGATGAGAGTTAAAGGGATATTACCATGGGAGAGTTTTTACCAATTTCGACGAAATCTTCCACCAATGAACGCTCAGAGACATAAGAACTGTGGACTCATCATGATAAATTGATAAAAACAATACAGGACACAAATGAAAAAAAAATTAAAAAATTAAAAAAAAAAAATATTACATGTATCAGTTGTAAGTCAAAATTGTTACGGAGCTAACGAGTATGAGTGGAATGCAACTAGAAAGAAGTCGAAAATCAATCCAGACTAACCATCATGACACAACTGAAGCTAGGCTGCCTCCTAGGAGCGCTTGGTTTAACGTCGTCAGCCTGACATATATTCTCCCTCATGAGTGATATATCATGAAGTGACGAGGAAGAACATAGGGAACAATCACCTCAAAAGGGTGAAGGAATCGTATACCAACAACCTGAAAAGTTGAGGATCAGTCCACTCAAAAATAGCAACCACATGCGACACAAGATATACTAGCACATCCCAAAAGTTGCAAGGACACCATCTAAAATCATATATAAATGGTAAAGAAGCTCGCATTCCTTGGAAGTCAATAGGAATCTTAAACATGAATAGGTCGCAAGTAGTGATATGCAACAAAGGATCCTCCCTTACTCCTAAAATGGAACATCCTAAGTTTGGTTCCAAATCAGAAGATTGGATAATTTCCACATCAGGATGGTGAAAATTGAAATCATCTCTTACAAACAATGGATCCACATAGGTAGCATCAGTCAATATGAAAGGGATGGAAAGAGGTATGTCTATAAATATATCGAGTGGTACAGGGTCATCGTAACAAAATGGATTACACCAAGATGATGAGTTAGACGACGCAACAACACCCCCAAACCTAAAATTAGCACTACCTGTGGCATGTAGTCTCTCATTAAATATATCTCCCAACTTCTTTGGGACAACCTGTTTTGAATTCAAAATAGATGAAATAATAACAGGCAAAGTATCATCAGTACCTGAAAACGCATACCTGAGGTTGTCAGGTAATTGTTTAAGGTCAAGCTCAGGTGGCTCAACTGATGGGACTAGTTTTGACTCACTGAGTGGAAGAGGCTCCACTTTAGACTTACATTTATAACTAGGATCCACAATGGGGATTGAGTCAAGCAAATCATTGACTTCCCTAATGGAATCATCAACATCAAAGTCTAAACTAGAATGAGTCAAACAAGCCTATAAATGGTCATGTGTATCATGAAAACAGTCAAGGGGAGACTCTAAAGAATGTTCACAGTTTGAATCTATGCATGAGTCACTAGGAAGACATATGTCGAGTGGATCTTCATGAAAATGTGGGGAAAGGAATGGGTCAGGAAGCAATGTAGTTTCAATCACATTATCCGCAAAAACATCATCTGACTCGGATTCCAATTTGTTACCAGTTATGAATTGACCCTCTGAATTTTGAACAGAGTGACTAGGAACTCTTCCTAACTCACTTTCAGATACTGCATCAGTAATATGATCCACAACTATCTCAAGTCTTTGAGTCGTGGCTATCAACTCAGATATGTCCTTAGAATTCTGATCAATTATATTTGCTGAGCGCTACAAATACTGATTAATCGTTTCCTCTAAACTTGATGTGTTGGATGGAGGAACTTGGTTATGGTGGGGCATGACATGATTAGGGTATTGAGGAGCTTGAGAGAAAGTATGTCCTCCTTGGTGTGAGTGATGAGCCCAAGAGAGATTTTGATTATTGGCAAAACTAGGGTTGTAATAGTTGAACTTTGAATTATAACCAGATCGCCAATTAGCATTAAAAGAATGGATTTGCTCAGCGAAATATTCAGGATAATCATATTGCAAATCACAATCAGCTATAGAATGACTAGGACTCGAACATGCAACACAACCCTCAAATGAAACATTAGTGGGAGGTAGGGGTTGAGTCAAATTCATAAGTGCATCTAATTTCTGAGTCATCGTCATAAGAGCTGTTTCAAGCTTCGAGGTAGAAGGGGAGAAGTAATTCTTAAAGTCTTTATCCTCATTAGAAGGGGAGGGGAAGTCAGGATAATATGCGGAACCTGAGTTGTAATAATCTGAATATGGAGCATAATCAGGTTGTCGCATGACATTAAATGCATTCCTGCGAGATGGATAATTATTGCGGTTCATTTTTTTTTATTCTTTTTATTTTATTTTTTATTAATGCAAGCCTAACCTCTATATGAAGATAACCTAACTCTAAAAAAAATAAAAATGGGAAAACCTAATCAGGACCTATATGATGCACAAGCAAGATGAATGGCAAACGACCCTAGATAAGTACCTAGCAATACAATCAATTGCCTTCGGGTACTACACAGCTGATAGTTATAGCCCCACGAAAAGTCGAGGTTTCTACGAAGCAAATTAATCTCGTGAGAAACTAATTTACTAGGTAGAGGCTGTAACGTCTGGTAATCCCTACAAGCACTTCTTTTTATTACCTATGGTTGTTACTAATCAAGGGCTGAAATCCATTTTAATTAGCCTATCCGTGGGAGAGAGCACGGAGTTTCCCAGCATCAAAAATATCCTGAAATCTAATTGCTCCTACCTCCTTTTCTACCTTGAACTTAAAGTATAATGCCAGTTTCAGAACTATTCCAAGATTGGATATGTTCATTCACTTGACTACTTTAAACTTTCAAGTTTCAAAAGAGGGGTCCTATGAGCGTCTTGTCCTAATTTATCTTGCTACAAATTTTAATAGTGAGGGCTTAGGTTCCTAACCCTAAAATAGATGGTGGTTAACCTATCCGCGGGAGAGAGCACGAAATTTTACAGCATCAAAAATATCCTCAATCTATTCAAATTCGCATGCAATTCTAGCTAAAAACAAAACAAGCAAAACACACAGTAATCCACTCAGAAACCGCGTGCAAATGCTGTGGGAAGAAGTTACCTCCGGCGTGAACCTCTCTTGGATTACTTGCGACGCCGGGTAGAAGTCGAGTTGACGTCGATCAAAAGCACCGTCCACCTGACGGCTCGCCAACTTCTGAGAGTGTCCACACGATAGCAACCGGTAAACAATTCAAACCCTGTGCTTTTTGTTTTGTTTTGTTTTGTTTTTTTTTATATATATATGCAACCTGTAATATATGCTTCCTACCTGTTAATACCTGCAAAAAAAAAACAAACAAACAAAACAAAAACAAAAACAAGTATCAAAACTTCTAAGACTTAAAGAAATAACTAAAAAATAAAATCAAGCCTATCCTAAGAGCAAAAGCAATAGCAATCTATATCTGACCTAATTTTTTTATTATTATTATTAACCTAAACTACAAATTAGTGAAAATAAACTCTTGAATTCAATTACACCGTTACAGTCCCCGGCAACGGCCCCAAAAACTTGATGGAGATTTAACTAACCTAAATAAATAGGTTAATTTATCCTAATTTTAATAACTGCAAGTGCACAGTGTCTAACTGGTAGACAAGGGCAAGTACAGGTCGATCCCACAAGGACTGTGGTTGCAATTAAATTTCAGAGCTGATTTAAGCTAATTTAAATTGGGGTTACAGCAATTAAAATATCTAAACTAATAATCAAATTAAAAACAAAATAAAAAGTTTTAAAGAATATGAGAAAGGAAACCAAGGCATTGAATCCACCACAGGTTCTTTGAGATTTGTGTAATCAAAAATATTGTTTTCAAGATTTAACATAACTAACCTAAAGATTAATCTAAGTTCACAATTGATTTCAGCATAGGTATAAATCCCTAAAATTGCGTGTCTTCTTACGGCACACACAATCACAGGTTTATTCTAACTAATCTTAATCCCTAGCATTGCGTGTCTTCTTACGGCACACACAATCACAGATTCAGATTAATTGATTAAATCAGGCTTTGAATTTCAACAAAGGGTATTTCTAACTACCGACTAGTCTAGATAATTAATCAGGATATAATCGGTGAAAGCAAATTATTGAAAATCATAAATAAAATGTGTTTAACGTTCAAGCATAAAGAAAATAATAAATTTAAATACAACAAACTCTAGAAAACCTTATGGTTTCATCGTGGCCTTGGCGAAGGGTTTAGCTGATCATGGTAGTGGTAGTCATCTCCTCATAATGTGGTACGCCGCAACTCATCTCTGCACGAACGCGAATCCCAAGGAAAGGGATGCTATAGGCACAGTGGTGGCTCTGAGGGAACTCGGGGTGCCAATAACAGCCACCCCTTTCTCTCCCGATTTGAACAGAGAGGAGGCGGGAAACCCGACGGGAACGCGCAGAGCGCTGTTGCGAGAGAGACCGGAGAATTCGGTGATGCTCAGGGCGTGCGGGCGTGTGTCCGGGGCTGACCGACGTTGGGTGGTGGCTGGTATACACAGGGAGACCGAGACGAAGAGAGAACAGAGAGGAGAGAAGCAGGGGCGATTCTCTGTCACGAGGTCTGTTTCGCGGCAGTGATGGCGGTGGTTGCTCGGGAGATGGTGGTGATGAAGGAGCAGAAAGAGAGAAGTGGAGGAGGGAGAGACTGTGGAGAAGAGAGGAAAACAGGAAGGAGACCGAGAGAGGGGAGAAACAGGGGCGATTCTCTGTTTCGCGGCTGTGGTGGTCGTTGCGATTCTGGTGGCGAGGTTGCTGGAAGGTGGAAGGTGGATGGCGGCAGTGAGGATGACGGAACAGAGAGAGGGAAGGTAGATGGTGGCGGCTGTGGGTGTGTGAAATAGGGTGTGAGGAGGTGGTTTGGCTGGGAGAACAAGAGAGATATGACGAGATGAAGGGTGATGGCGGGATTATCGCACTGCCTGCTCTCCTATCGAGCGAGGATTGCCGGCAGGGTGGATTCGTGTGGTGGCTGAAAAAGAGCGGAAGCGGAGAATGAACTTGGAAGAAGAGATGAGAGACTCTTCTCTAATATGAGGGGAGCTAAATAGGGTTCTATTATCTTGGGCTTGGGTTTTTAGGTTTGCATTTTTTTTATTTGGGCTTAGGTTAAATTAGGTGGACCTATGTTTACTAGGGTTAGGTTTAGATATGTGACTCTCTGCTTTGTACCACCACTAGAATCGACCAATTGTCATTCCTTAAATTGTCGCCTTAATATCATTTCATTGTTAACGCTCAAATTCCTGCCAAGACATGAAAACGAAATAATTATTATAAATTCTAATAGTCGAAACACTAACATATATAAATTAAGGGATATATTATGTAATAATTACGTGAATATCATGCAGTTTGATTATAATGTAATGATATGCGAGATTCAAGTGCGAAAATGCTAATAGTTCCCTACCATGGTTTCATTAAAACGTAGGAAGAGCGCAAGTTTAACATACAGATGCTTTTCTGTTCATGTAATTAAGTTCATATAATGAGAGGATACCATTGTCAAAGAGTTTGTCTGAATTGGCAATGTATGCCTGCTCTTGTATATTTTATGTCTTTTCACTTAATGCTCATTACATAACAATGAAACTGAGTCATCAAATTATCTGCAAAGCATCTTGTTGCAATAGAATCAATTGGGTTGGAATGGGGTTGTAAGTTTGGCTGCAATTGATTCTTGATGATGAAACCTTTGACTTCAGAAACATTTTTCATCTCCCTACAGTCCCAGAGCAAGATTATCCCAATTTGTACATTAGCAATCCAAATCTTCTCGCTCATTTTTTCAACACGTTTCCTTGATGTATTGGCATTGTGATTCTTGTTCAATGTACTTTGAACATATTGGCCAAAGTCATAGGCTTGAAGATGGACCTGTTTTGTAATATCAATCATGTTATAGTAGTCTCTTTTTTTTTTTTTTTTTTTTTGAAAATTGAGCTGGGTTTTAAGGACCCCTAAACCTTTATATAAATGAAACAAAATTAAAAGCAAATACTGAAACAAACTCTCACAAGAGAGAAAATTCATCAAAACAAGCCTAGACTATAAACAAACTCAGCATTTGTACATTTTGCTTACTTTCTTAGTTCTATTGGATTTCCGGGGACAAAGGCTAAAATCTTTGGTGTGGATGTTAGAGAACGTGTTTGTCGGTTCTGTAAACACATTATCATCACTAGAGAGGCCTGGCTCATGTTCTTCTTCAAGAACCTGACAATTTTCCTGTCTCGATCTATTGCATGTGCGGTTCTTTTCCTCTTCCCATGCATCTTTTAACCAATTGTAGTCTATCTTCAGTGTTTCTATGCCTCAACTTGCAATAGCTTCTTGCATTGTAGAAGAAACTGTGTTTCCCATTTCATATTCATTTATCATCATTAACGCATGTTCAATCTCAGGAAGAGTAAGGATACCTTTCACTTTATTCAGATCTGCTTCGGTGAGTTTTGTCACACTGCAGTGCCCGATTTTCTTACCATCTATAGGTGTATTCAGGAGTTCTTGAGTATTGCACTCATCAGCCATAGGCACTACCCCGTCATTGCTAGGAGCAGTCTCACTGTCGGCACTGCTAGGATCAGCTACATTGTTGTCATCTATATGTTGTGTAACTTCTGCATGGTCATTCTTGGATTTATCCTTGAATGTGTGTCTACGGGATTTATCCTTGAATGTTATAGTAGTCTATTTATTTATGTTAATGTACATTACTATAAGGAATTGCCAAGTCAAACCTTGTATGAATATATCCAATATTTGATCCCTATGCTATATTGGTTTTCATCATGCATGACGCACGATAATCTTCCTTCCTTGCATCATGAGTAGAGCTAGCAAAAGGATTGGGTTGGCTCAACCTGGCCCCGATACAGTTTGAGCCCATTGTATATTTTCAGACCACTTGTAAATACTGCTAAAGATTGTCATTTACACTAAGATATGTTGCAATGATGTCGTGAGCTCTCTGCTAAATGTCACAGGCTTTCTTTTTAGTGTCACATGGGAAGTACTTGTGAAAAGAAAGCCCGTGACATAAAACACCATTTTCATACACTAAACTTAACGGTCACAAGAACATGGGATCATGTCATATGCCACGGTGTTTACAGGCAACAAGCTCAACTATATACACCAAGCGTTCTCTGTAACTGAAGAAGTCACTTAGAGTGTGTTTGGTTGCATGGAATCCTATGCCATGGGAATCCATGAGGGGACTCTTACATTTTAGGCTAAATTGATATATCACTTCACATCTACCATTTGTTTTTGTGATCAATGGTGAGAATGAAACTCCCATGAATATGGAAATTCCACTTATTGGTCCCCCAAGGCATGTGATTATCATATTTAAAATGGATTAAAAAGAATACCGTAGCTAATGGATATTTAAAATATATATATATATATATATATATATATATATATATTACATTTAGCTACGGCAAAATATCGTCGCTAAGTTTTACATTATTTTTTTATTAGCGACGGCAAAACATCGTTGCTAATTGTTTTTTGAAAAAAAAAAATTTATATACAAAAGCATTTAGCTACGGCAAAAAATCGTCGCTAAGTTTTAGATTTTTTTATTAGCGACGGCAAACAACCGCCGCTAATTTTTTTTTTTTTTAAATTATAAACAAAAGCATTTTGCTACGATAAATTACCGTCACTAAGTTTTAGATTATTTTTAACCGTCGCTAATTGTTTTTTTGAAAAAAAAAATTATACACAAAATCATTTAGCTACAGCAAAATACCGTCGCTAATTGTTTTTTCGAAAAAAAACGAAAATCCTAAAATCCACGTAGGATTATCCGTTTCCCCCAAAACTCGGGACGTGAAAATTCAATAACAATAGAAACAAATAGCAGCAACAACTAAACATGATTAAATTACTGAAACAAATAAAACTCTAACCCGGAAAGGACTGGCGTGGTTAGCTCACTAGTGGAACTCCAGTAATGCAGCTCAAAATCTCTAAACTTGAAAGGCTAATCGGGTACATTCCAAAAGGAATGTACCCAAGAAGCAAAAGCTCATTTGGGTCAGCAATAAAGTTGGTGTGAGAAATCTTCATCCAAAAAAATCAATAAATCCACACGTGATAACATCAAACTAAACAAAAACAATGACCAAACACACCAACAGGTAGTTCCTCAATGAGGCAAATGTGTCATCATCCTAATAAATAAATATGCATTATTTATTACTAATAAATAAATATGCATTATTTATTACTAATAAATAAAATTTATGAGTTATCAATCCTCATAAATGCAACAACAATACAATTTATAATCATATTAGACTATTATTGAAATATTAACAAAACACATTTTTCTACCTTTAAGAATACATGTAATTCTCATTCAATGGTTAAATGAGCATTTAGTTTCTTCCTGTAAGGTACACATACACAAAAGAAAAATCTCGCTTCTTTTTCACAATCGCACTATCCTCCTTTTGTCGAACACACCTCACCCAAGTGTGTCTCCCTTGCCATCGAAACCACTCGAAGCGTACATGACCCAAGTGGGGTGCCACCTTGAGTGTCATTTCATCTCACCCGAAGTTCGATCACTGGCAAGTATTCTTTCTAAATCTACACGTACAACCGAACTCACATGGAACGGTGCATCGATATGCAAGCAAGTCTGCATACCCATAATAATATCACACGTATACAAGCAAGTCTGTATAAAAAAATTTCTTTTCTTTTCCCATTTTTTTTTCTTCAGAGTTGTGGAAAAGAGCATATAAAAAATATCAACTAAAACTCAAAACTCTTTTATGGTGACACTTTGTCAACCATAAGTAAATCAACCACAGTATCCACCATTCTCTTGGGGAACAAACAATATTTTTGTAAATACATTTCTATAACACATCAGGGATCAAACTCATTCAATATAAGGATACTCCTGAGCAAGACAATTTGCATATCAGTCAAATACAAGTGTATCATTTGATCAAATACTAACCACGTATTTCAAGCCATAATGTAAAATTACAAATATTAACTTGCATAACACTACTAATACCCAAGTTTAGTTACCGTGGTGAAATCTAGCACACTCGGAATAACCAAGTAACTAAAACCACCTAACACACAACAAATGGAACTAGTTCCCACATCTTCCCTTTGGTATAACCTATAAGTAAAACAAGACTCCACAAATACTCACATACTACCTTAGTACTACTCAATCATTAAAATCAAATTAAGCAGCCTAGACTCTATCATAATCGTATATAAGACATCATAAACCTCATTACACTCTGACCCACTTCATGGGAGCTAAAACAAGTTTCCATGAAGCTACTAGTGCTAGGCGTACAGGAAGTTTCCATGTCACATCTATATCTAATTATAAGAAAGTTATTTTTCACATTCTTATATGATGATAATCTTCGCAGCAGTCACAGGCAGCACGTTGATCCCGTCCCGAACCCGTTTGGGATGGGATGAGGTCGGGATGGAGTTTTTCCCATCCCTTCCCGTCCCGATCCCGTGAACGGGATGGGATAGGGATGGGTATATCTCGTCCCGTGCCCACCCCTAAGTTCTATGCTTCAAATCCAGAACCTATCAGACCCACACTCGCACGTCCAACTGATGCAGCATACAGATCTTAATCAATTGCCAACTCAAGAGAAACTCTCTGCTAATAGTGAAACATTCAATTGCGGTTTGGCACATGATAATATATATATAAAATCACCATCTCCTGAGCTGACCGCCCTTCCCCTACTAGATTGCTCAAACAAATCACCATCGCCTCTGACCTGATCTGATCTACTTTGGTTGAACAACCCCCACCCAACCCAAAATTTGACGAAAGAAATGGCAAAGAAGGGTGAAAATTCTTGGAGAAAATTAATCAAGAAGGGTTCAAATATTTCTAGTCTATAGTTCTAGATGGTGAAGACAAATTAAGTTAATTTAACTTGATCCACACCAGGAGCTGAGCTGAGCTGCCATGCGACCAAGACAACAATGGAAGACGAACAAGTTTCAAGTTCACTCAGTGGCGTACGCTATATATGTAACATCGTACATAGATATTATAGAAGATAAAAAAGGAGTTTGGTGGTAACTGTGTGTGGGCTTAGGTTGGTTCTTGGAGGAGGATAAAGTCATCCACGCTAGTTTTATTCTTGACTTTACGAATCTGCAGGCTTCCTCACCCTCCCTTTCCTCTGCCAATCCTAATCCATCTCTTCTTTTATTTGGTAGTTTGTTTCATTTTCAACTACCTAAAGCATATGCTTTCAACTACCTAATACTCCCATCATTTTCCACCTTGTTTGTTAGTCTTCTCTTTTCCATTTGGATTAGTTTATCTCGTCTTATTTTCTCCTCTCCATTTCAAAGAATTAAAAAGCAAGCAAGCCATCAAACGACCATGTCTTTCTACTTACTACGACCATGTCTTTCTACTTACTTCCTCATCTCCCATCTATAAATACCAACCTTTTTCTCTCTCTCTCTCCCCACTCAATTCCAATATTTCCTTCAACTCAGCAAGAAAGAGAAACTATGTCGGCTGGTAAGGCCCTCTTGTTAGTCCTGTTTGGGATGGTAGCTTATGCCACCCTTACCTTTGCTGCAGATCCTGACATGCTCCAAGACGTCTGTGTTGCTGATAAGAATTCAGGTAATCGACTGCTCTAACTCATTTTTTTTTATTATCCATCTAAAAATTGTCAATTTTGTTTAGAGATGGATCATATGGAACAAGTTATTGTTTGCTTGTGGTATTTAATGTGTAATTATTTATATACATATATAGGTATTACTGTGAACGGATTCACCTGTAAACCAGTTGCGAAGGCAATGGCAGCAGATTTCTTTTTCGATGGTATAGCCAAGCCAGCAGCCACCAACAACTTAATGGGGTCACAAGTGACTCCAGCTAATGTTGAGCAAATCCCTGGACTCAACACTCTTGGCGTGTCCATGGCTCGTATTGATTATGCACCTGGTGGCCTTAACCCACCACACACCCACCCACGTGCCACCGAGATGGTGTTTGTGCTCGAAGGCACTTTGGATGTGGGATTCATCACCACTGCCAATGTCCTCATTTCAAAGACCATAAACAAGGGTGAGAACTTTGTGTTCCCAAGAGGTTTAGTTCACTTCCAGAAGAACAACGGTCATGTCCCAGCTGCAGTCATAGCTGGATTCAACAGTCAGTTGGCTGGTACTCAAGCCATAGCTGCAACTCTCTTTGCTTCGACTCCACCTGTTCCCGACAATGTCTTGACGAAGGCTTTCCAGATTGATAACAAAGAAGTTCAGCAAATCAAGTACAAACTTGCACCCAACCACTAATTACTATTCACCAACACCAACACCAACCAATATGATTGTTCAATAACTTTCTTCGTGATGAAGGAGGAGGATGTGGCCTATATGCGATGGAGTTTTATTGTGTTTATGTTATAATTAAAATTTAGAATAACTGCGGAGCCTTTGCGCTTTGTTTGTGATGATAATAACTTTCTACTCTCTTCATTTTTTAACTTTACTTTAATTGTGACCTTGACAGTTGACACCCCACCCAACATGATTGTTCAATTATGCTCACTTTAAGGGATGATTATTTATGTGAACATCAAACATCATGGGATGATTATTTGGTGAGTGATTATGCTCACTTTAAGAGAAAAATCTAATTTAACTATGATGATATGTGATAGTAGATAACAAGAAAGTGGGACTATGATAAAAATGTCTCTTATAACCTAGGTTATGATTTCATCGCTAACACTAGAACATATGAATGCCGGCTTTTGACAAGGATGGCAACATACTAATTTTGATCTGGAGATATCGACTATAAAAATTATATATATGTGTGTGTGTGTGTGTGTTGGGGATTGGATAAAGGTTGGAGAAGATCGAAGCTAACAATGGACTCTATAGATGCTTTCCTTGCACTAAAATGAAACCAAACCATCTAAGTTGGAGACCTATTAGTTTTAGGATAAGTCGCTATGGGTGCCAAAGTTTACACTATTGTTAGTCTAACATTTGTTTAGGACGGAAACTGTCAATGGAACCCTTTTTTTTTCTTAATGTGTTTGTCTAGCACGTACGTGCTCATCGATTCATGTGGTTAGGGGTTAGTTATGTTAGATGGGTGTGGGTAGACGTTGGGGTTATAGTGTTCAGCTTTGGGTGTGAATTAGACCATAGCTAAGACACTTTCTTTAGAGTGTTTTGTTGAGGTCAAAGACCTTTGCGAGTGTTCCTTGTATCTTTCGGATGTTTAGGCAATTTTGAATTTTGAACAAGTTGTGGAACCCGCATTGGGGCAACCGACTCGAATGGAACCTAATAGGTTAGAAACCCATGTTTTATTAGTTTTAGAACCTCGGGGAATGTGTGTGACATTATTACACATGTGGGTGTATATAGTCAGTAAAGGACCCCGGATTTCAGTCCAGAAGGGGCGAAATTGTAAGGGATTGTTGGTTGTTAACATGAGTTATCAAGGGCAAAGCTAGAAACTTTTGTACTCCGAACCAAGGATTGTGATTTCGTGAAATATTTATTTTTTGTAGGTCTCAAAATTTAAAGCGTCTATAAAGGAAAATATGTTATTTCAATGAGTTATTTCATTTTTTTTTTTTCATTTTCGTGTAAAACCCAAAAAATTATGAAGTAAATTACATTTATAGGAATACTTAAGTATTTAGGCTTTATTTTATATATGTATTTATTAGGTAATTTACTTATATCTTACTTGTTTATATCTTTATATATATATGTTTGATATACACACAAAATTTTCACGTTTATTCTATACAGCGAAATACTTCTTAAAATCAGGAGACCGAAATTACATTAAAAATCAAAATCACAATCTTTGCTCTAGAGTGATAATTTGACAACAAATTTCTACTAACATCTACAGTAAACACTAAAATCAAAAATATAATTCTAATATATAAAATACATGATTAAATTTGCAAAATAATTAAGATAAATATGTAAGTTTAATCTGGAAAAAAAATTTAATGTGCAAATATAATAAGATCCTAATTACAAGTTTATAAAAAAAATGGGGTGGGGGGTTTTTGCGAGCCAATCCAACCCCCAAATTTTATATGAGTTGAATAATGATATATATTTTCATTGAGTTCTATAGTTTATTATCTTAGATTTTAATTACAGGTTTTTTTTATGACATTGTTTTTTGTTTTGGGTTTCATACTACTTGTGAAAAAACAAATCTTTATTAAACTATAATTTTTTTCTTTTTAGTGTATTCATATAATTGCATATAAGAATTGACTTGGGTAGTTGGGTCATTAGTAAATAAGTTTTAAAGACCAACCAATGTACCAAAGAGTTGATATATCATTTACTTAATAAAGTTGTAAAAATGCTACTACATATATTTTTATTTTGAAAATTTGAGGAGGGGGGGGGGGGGGGGGGGGGGGGGGGGGGGGACTTTGTGGGTTTGCCCCTGTATATAGTAGTGTTTTCGATGCGTTTCGCGTTATAATTGGTGAAAAATCGCCATTTAACCCTATAAATATAAATTGGCCCGAACCCACTTTTATTTTTCATTTCCTCATATTCTTCACCCGTATGATAAAAAGAGCGATAGAGTTGAAGGTTTGTTCGTGTGGGTTTTGTGGTGTACAAAGTGAACCAAACCAATTCGGAAGAGTTATTAATGAAGATCACAAAGGGAAGCTTATATTCAACTCGGGTTTTGATTTGGAGGGTTTGGAAAGCCACATTTATGATGATAAGTTGGGCGAGATATTATTTAATTTATATATGTTGTATAGTACAATATAAAGTTTATGTGTTCTATTATAACATCTTAATTTCGAAGTGTTGATATAGGAGTATCTTCCTTTAGGAGCTTAGTGGATAATTAAGAAAATATTTATATGTGTATGAGGTTTCCTTGATTAATTAGAATAAGAAAAGTTTTCTTATTTGGCAAAAGTTTCTGGTTGGTAAGTTTCCTATTTGAATTAGATTTCCTTGTTAAATTAAGATAACAAAATTTTATTAAATCAATTAGAAAATTAGAATAAGGAAAAGTTATCCTCGCGGAATAAGAAAGATTCTCCTTGCGCGACAAGGAAAGTGATATAGGAAGCAGTTTCATTTAAGAGTAGGTTTTTCCTTGTTTGGTATGGACTTATTTGGCCTATATATAGTGTCTTTCTTTGTAGTGTCAAAGAATAAAAATAAAAAAATAAAAAAATATAAAGATCCGGGATTTCAAGGCGATAGAGATGTAAATCACATATCTTGTGAATTAGAGCTCTCAAGAGAGTTGTTCTTAAAAGAGCCCCGTCAATAAAAAAAATTCTCGAGAAAGAATTGTAATCTTGGTTAGTTACGAATCTAACAGAGGTTAGAGCCTCATGAGATTTGTCTTGAGAGATTATAATCTTTGTTCTAATAATATAGTATAATATGGTGGAAGTATTGGAATAACTATGATTGCTCTTTTTCTTCTCTTTTATTATTTCCGCATATACTCCAATTTGTATGTGTACCATGTGTTGTATTTGACATCTGAATATATAAGACTAGTACATCGATAGAAATTGAAATGTAAACCACTACATTGATTGGAATTGAGAATTTCATATACATCGATTGGAATTATACACTTGTAGAAATTGAAACTGGTACATTGATGGGAATTGAAACTAATACATTGATGGGAATTTAAAATAATACATTGACTGAAATTGAAACTAGAATTTATCTCATTGGATTATTCGTGTTCTTGCATGACATGTAATATCCGAACTTTACGCATTTGAAAATAAAAGCAATAAGTTGGATTTGCAATCATCAAGATTAATAGCCATTAAAGCTTCCTCGACCTTATTTCTTCAATTTCCATTTTTTTGCTTCATTTAGACGAGACTTCTTATTTTTTTCAAGTTCCACCTCTTTTGCACGCCTCTCCATGTCTTCTTTCGGGAGAGCATCTAATTTTGTAGCTTTTTCATAAAATTCGCTCATCGTTGGTTGTATTCAAGCATCTTTCACTTCAGACATTTGTGAGCCACATTACCTTGTTCATTTCTAGCCATGACTTTCATTCAAGGCTTTGCTACCCATTGGTCTTGCACTATTTCCCTCACTTGGACCTTTAGTAATAGGTGTTCCGAACTCCGTGATGTCTCCCCACCAATCTCATCTGCATAATTTTCTCACTACTATGACGACTCATGAGTTTCTGACTCTTCTAATGGTGATGAAGTTGGAAATTCAGTAGTTGTAAAATTTCATTACGAGGAATCATTCAACATGTCATAAAATGGTCATACTAAAATTCTTTCCTTAATCTACCAAGTACTCATGTCTAGCAAAGAAAATTTGAAGTTTTAAAATAAGATTTTTTTTTTTACAAATGCACATTTAAATGGTGTCCTATGGTCTTAATTTTTTTTTTTTTTTTTTTTTTTTTGCAAATGCACATTAATATGATGTTTAATGGTCTAAAAATGAACACATTTAATTTTGAACATTATTTAAAAAAAAAAAAAAAAAAAAGGTTGTGTGCCGTGTGAAACGGGTTGTGCATTTGACCGAATCCGTGTGTGTGCAAGGCGTGTAACGGTGACCAAAAAGAAGGGTTGAAATCGGATGATTTTGGGTGTTCTTCGATTGCGTAGTTTCGCCAAATCTTCGGGGTTCCTTTTGGGTTCTTGTTATATTGTAGGGAGGAGTAAAGGAAGGAAGACTTAAAAGAAACTCTTGTTGCTCGGTGGTATTATTGGTTTGAGATTTGGTAATCTCAAGGATCGTTGCTTGACAACATTTTAATCTTCAATATCTTTTTCACATATTATTAAGATCTAAAAGAGTCGTCGTTAGTAGAGTAGGCAAAATCGAACACATAAATCCTGGTGTGATCTTTACTTTTCTGCATATTGTTTATTGTTTGTTTGTTTCATAACATAGTTTTACAGTCATTCACTTACATCAATTAGGTCTAGGCCTTGTGTTGAATTTACTTGCAGGAGTTGGTTATGAATTGATTGTTTCATATATTTACTACAAGTAATATCAGAGAGTCAGTTGATTGGTGTTCGTGCTTCCAATGTGTCAGATAAAATGGCTAAAAGGGTTTCTACATCGTCGGATGATGGCTGTGTGAAAGTCCATGGGTTGGATATTGTTCGATTCAATGGGAAGAACAATTGTAAAGCTTGGCATATTGATTGTAAAGATATTTTAGTTAGTTTGGATCGGATTGATACACTGGATGAGAAGAAGAAACCATCTTCAGATAAGGCGACAGTTGAAGTTATCGAAAAGTATAGTAAAATGGATCAGAAGGCCTGTAGTACAATTCATTTGTGTCTTTCTCGCAGTGTGGTTTATAACTTCGTTGATGAAATGACAGCTCAAGGTATTTGAGATAAGCTTCAGGCTATGTATATTCAGAATGATCAAATGAGCGTGATATACCTACAGAAGAAATTCTTCAATTTCAGGTTGTAGCCTGGTAAACTCATGATTGATCACATAAATGAGTTTGAATTATACTCAGAATGTGTTAACTTGGGAACAAAATTTGAAGATAGTCAGAAGGCATTGTTAATTTCTTTGTTACCGAAATGGGAACCGTTTCTTGATCAAGATGTACTTTCAAAGGCTTTTCAGAAAGAGTGTTTCGAATGAGGAGGTTCTAGCACATGGTCTTTCGGTGACGAAGGGAAGAAATTACAACAAGAAGAACAACCACATAAGGAACTGGTCTCAATCAAAAGGCAGAGATATGTCTAAGGTTGAATGTCACAAATGTAAGCGCATGGGACATTACTAGAGGGATTATCCATAGTGGAAGGATAATCACAACAAACAAGAGAATGAGAGTAAGGGCGTAGTGAATGGTGTTGAAACATCGGATATGGTAGAGGATATTCTTAGCATATGTATTGATAACAAAATCTTATGACTATTTGTATGACACTTGGATGTTGGATTTGTGAGTTTCGTATCATATGTGTCCCATAAGGGAATGGTTCACCGCTTACCGCGAGGTTAAGGGCAGTTCATCTAAGACGGGTGACTCTCAGCCTTGCAAGACAATGGATGTTGGTACAGTCAAATTCCAATTGGCAGGTGGGTCATCTAGACAACTTACCGAGGTACGTCATGTTCCAGCTCGTTTAAAGGGGTTGATTTCTCTTGGGGTGCTTGAAGCTCAGGGCTACAAGCATATTGGTAAGGAAGGGTACTGCAATGTTTATTTTTGTGACAAGTTGCTTATGACACGATTAGGAATGCAAATCTGTATTTCCTCCGAGACAGTGTAGTGGAGGTGGAGTTATGATTTATGTAGTTGTTGATGAGATGTGTTTGACTCGCACACAATTATGGCACATACGATTAGGGCAAGTTGGTGAGAATTGACTAAAGACTTTAAGCAAGCGGGTCTTGCTTGGTTGTGATAAAAGGAAAAGTTGGACTTATATGAGCATTACATCAATGGGAAGCAGTGCAGAGTTAGTTTTGGTGATACTACTCATAGCACTGCGGGGATTGTGGATTACATCCACACTGATGTTTGGGGACCCTCTAAAGTTGCATCCAAGGGGGGCTCCAAGTATTTTGTGTCTTTTATCGATGACTTCAGCTGAAGGGTATGGGTGTATACCATGAAGTTTAATAAAGAAGTCATTGATATCTTCAAGAAGTGAAAAGTTGTGATTGATAAACAAACCAGAAGGGTGATCATAGTAGTGAGATCTGACAATTGTGGTAAGTATATCGATGATCCCTTGAAGTTGTTTTGGTTGGAACATGGCATTAGAAGGCACTTCATAGTGAAGTCGACACCACATCAGAATGGGGTAGCAGAGTGGATGAATTGTACCCTGTTGGAGAGAGCACGGTGCATGCTATCTAATACAGGTTTGGGCAAAATATGGTGGGTTGAAGTAATAAACACGGCGTGATATCACATTAACTGCTCTCATTCAACAGCTATTCAGTCTCATATTCCTATGGAGGTATGGTCTGAAGAAATTCTAAATTGAAAGTATTTGGTTGTCCAGCATACTTTCATGTTACGGAGGACAAAATTGGAGTAAGGGCCAGAAAAGCTATTTTCTTGGTTATCCAGCAAGACCCTTGGTTCTAAGAACTTGGGTTTGTGTACGTATGAAAAGGTGCTGCTAGCAATTGTGATGACTGTACACAGGTGGAAGGCTTACCTAATAGGTGCTAAGTTTATCATTTTGATTGATCATCAAAGTATTAAACACCTCTTGGACCAAAAACTCACGACCGTCCTTCAATAGAAATGGTTTGCTAAGCTATTGGGTTTTGACTACTCCATAAGCTACAAAAAAGGATCTGAGAACTTAGCTGCAGATGCTTTGTCCGGGGCTCCATTCAAGGAAATCTCTTGCTTGGCTATCTCTCAAGTGATTCCTCAGTGGTTACAGGAAGTAACCCATAGTTAATCTGCTGATTTTCAGGCTCAGGACCTCATCACAGCTTTCTTCAGTTCCTAAATTTTTTCTTTAGAATGACATCCTCAGATATAAAAATGCAATCTACATTGGATGTTCAGGTAACCTAAGACGACAACTACTTCAAACGCTGCATGCTTCTCCAATGGGTGGACATTCTGGCATTACTGCAACCTATCAAAGAGTTGAACAACATATTAATTGGCCTAACTTGCAAGCTCACATAATCGAGTTTATCACCTCTTGTGACACATGCCAAAGAAATAAGGGAGATCAATCAAGTTATGGAGGGTTGTTGCAACCTCTTCTTATCTCAGAGCATGCATGGCAACATATCAATATGGACTTCATTGAAGGCCTACCATCATCACAAGGGAAATCAGTAATTCTAGTAGTGGTTGACAGACTAAATAAGTTTAGTTATTTTATTGCCTTAGCTCACCCTTTCCTACTCAAATTGTGGCTGAAGTCTTCCTACAACAAATATACAGGTTACATGGCTTGCCAAGTTCCATTGTCTCAGACAGAAACAAGGTGTTCCTTAGCTTATTCTGGAAGCAATTATTTGCAGCTCTTGGTACCTCCATGGCCCTTAGCATAGCGTACCATCCTCAGACGGACGGACAAACATAAAGAACCAACGCAGGCCTTGAAACTTACCTCCGTTGTCTCACAGGACATGCTCCTTCAAAGTGGTCCAAATGGCTCTACCTGGCTGAATATTGGTTTAGCACCAATTTTTATTCAAGCTTACACACTTATTCTTTTCAAGCTCTATACGGGTATACACCCCCTTTACTGGCGTTACCACCTACTGATAATCTATCCATTCCAGATGTTCACCAGTATCTCCAACAACATATTGAGATGTTGAATATCATTAAGGAACGCCTGCATAAGGCTCAAGAATGCATGAAGCAGTATGTTGACTAGGGGTGGGCTTCCCATCCCGCGATCCCGTTCCCGTCCCGTCCCGATCTAGAATGGGATGGGATGGGATGGGATGAAGATTTTCAATCCCGCCAATCCCGTCCCGTCCCGAACTAATTTTTTAATATTAATTATTAATATTTTTATTTACTTATTTATTTATTTATTAAGAAATTTCCTAAGTTATATAAAAACTGAATTACTTCTTGTGATGGTAAAAAACTTGAAAATAATTATCAAACGGAATTATTAATGTACACATTCTTTGCTTGCTTAAATCTGAATTCTTGGCACTTTTTAAATAGCAGGTCTTGACGAAACTTCTTGATCATTGTAAGATTTGTCCCTCCTTTGTCATGTTTATCCTGTTTCAAACCAATGAAATATTTTGTTTTCATTAACTAAAAGGTCTAGGAAGACGGTATCTGAATTTTATGTCGTTGTCCATGAAGCATAGACAACAAAAAAAATGGCATATGAAGTCTTCTTGGCACCATTTTCATGAACCAAGCAGGTCCTATAGATTCAAATTATCAAATGAATAAGGCCCAATTGCTCATTGAACAGATAATCTAGTCTCAAATCATAAAAAGATCATTAACATGATACACAATATGTTTTGAAATTTCCTTAATACACCTTTTTTTAAAGGATGTGTGTCTCTTGTGTTATCTGAAAAACCTTTTGTTGAAAGTTGAAGGATGCTCTAACTTCTCGTCCCGTCCCGTCCCGTCCCAGCAGTCCAGCAGTTCCAGGCTTCTATTTGATATGTCCAGATTAGCACGCTGATCCCGTCCCGTCCCGTCCCTTCCCGAACCCGTTTGGGATGGGACGAGGTCGGGATGGAGTTTTTCCCATCCTGTCCCGTCCCGATCCCGTATGAACGGGATGGGATAGGGATGGGTATATCTCGTCCCATCCCGTCCAGTGCCCACCCCTAATGCTGACTGTCATCGCCAAGACAAAGCTTTTTCAGTGGTGATTGGGTTTTTCTTAAACTGCAACCATACCGCCAAGTTTCAGTCCAATTACAACGAAGTCTCAAACTATCGTCAAAGTACTATGGCCCTTTTCAGGTATTGGAACGTAGTGGTACAGTGGCTTACCATCTTGCCCTACCAGCACAATCAAATATCCATTCGGTCTTCCACGTTTCCCAACTTGAGAAAAAGGTGGGCTCATCGTATACCCCATCTCTTACATTGCCACTGGTCGACAACCATGGCAGTTTCTTGGCCGAACCTATTGCTATTTTAGGAAGACGTTTGATTCCAATGTAGAACAGGGCAGTTACACAGTTTCTTGAATTTGTTCCCTTAAATTGTCTATCTTCAGAGATCATGTCAACTATGCATTAGTAAAATTATTCCTTGATCCAGAAAACTAATACCGTCTTATGTTAGGTCCTTTGTTCATGCAATTTCACCATGCCAATGTTCGGGCAATAACTTGAAATTCAACTTTTATTGGAGCTATATTACTCTGGAAGTTACATCATTTACTCATTTCATGAAATCAGAGATGGCCATTGAAAAAGTGCTAAGCATTAATTTACACTGAAGTACTGGATAGATAGCATCAAGATCTTTTTTTTTTTTTATGATTTCATAATAATGATACTGTTTATCTGCAGCTTTTGGAGGAGCTTAATATGGGAGGTTTCAGAGGAGATACTGATGATGGTATGCTCAATGGAAACTAGCACAGTTGTTGATTAGTATTTTTTTAGGATTGATAAGATAGATATATATTATACCGTTTTTTAAATAAACAAAAAAGTTATATTATACAAGAAGGGGGATTCTAAATGTTGAAGTGTAGGTAAATCTGAGGTGAATGTTATGGCAAGCTGCAACCCACATCCCACATGCAAGAGCAAAATTCTGTGATTCAATCAGGATTACTAGGCCAAGTGTCAGGCCCAAAAAGAATTACTAATGGATGGACAGACGAAATAAAAATAATAACAATAATGTTCAATGATACTGTGCAGATTCAAACAAATGCATAGTTGGAGAGATTTGCAGCTACTTTGTACCAAGAGATTTGCTAGAGTTTACCCATGGCTACTTTACTTTTCCTATTAATTTTTTCTTTTCAAAAGCATAGTTTTATTGACGAGTTTTGCTTATTGAGATTGCCATATTTACTTGTTACTTCAAATGGTTTTTCCCACTGACTTTAGAAAAAAAAACTTAATTTGCCTAACTTGCAATCGACGACGCCATCATGCCCCACCCCTTCTTCTCTTCCACTATTCTCAATGACGCTGACAACTCCGTTTCTTCCTTTATTCTTTTCTTTACCCTCTATTTGTTTACTGGTAAAAGTGTACTAGCTGAGTTAGTAGAGGTATAACGTATGGAATCACACGTCACGGGTTCGAACTCGGCCGGCGGCATGAGGTGGGGAAGGTTATGGCTAAAAAGAAATGTTTACTACGAGAACAACAACCGCTCTGCCTCCACTCATTAAATGACATAAAATGACATAAAATATAAACATGGCGAATTGGGTGTTGGAACTTGGATTAGAAAAAAGTGCATTACCAACTGCAAAATCTCAACCACAGGCAATGACATATTCTAGCAAATGCTTCACTCTCACACACAGACTCTGACTCTCTCTCTTCATTTTATCAAGTTAATTAAAAATTTGCATAATTTCTTTTCACAAGTATAATTCATATTCACACACTCTTTATATTTATGAACAAAAATACAAACTCAAATTTGTGTACGTAAATGAATTCTTAACTGATTTTATGTATGACTGAAATTGCATTATTGATTAACGACAACAAATTAAACAAGTTTTAAAAAGATTAAAAACTTAGTTGAATAAACTAACTGGTGCTAAGCCATTACTATTTTTCACCGTTTAAAACCACATGAACACAATTATAGATTTTTTTTACTGGTAATAGTCGGACAATATTGATATTAGACACAATAACATTAGTAGCCCTTTTAAGTTAAGTTCATACAGTTCAGAAGGAAGCTCCTAAGAGTATTTTTAGTACATGCTTATCCCGTCCCATCCCAAACCCATTTGGGATAGGACGGGGTCGGGATGAGGTCTATTCTATCCCGGTCCAGAATGAATGGGATGGGATAGGATAGGGATGAGACTCATCCCGTCCCATGCCCACCCCTATCGGACAATCAACCATGTTAAAAGAAAGGACTATCATGTAAAAACAACAGAAAAAGAAAAATATTTTGGGCATGAGCCCATAAATCAGATGTGAATTGTGAACTTATTTACTGCCTTATTTTATTTTTTTAAGTTACTGTAAGCAGTGCTCAAGCTTTGTGAAGTGCTTTTCTGTAGTGTCTCTATGCTACTACAGCAGTAGATCTTCTCGTTTCAGTTGTATCTCTTGGCAATGACCAAGATTGATCATGTATGATGTATCTAATACTCTTTAAGATTAAAATAATTACTTATCTGATCCAATTTTTGTGATGCAGGAGGAGATGGAAAGATCATATAATGCAAAGAAAAAGGAGTCGAAGAATTCATTGAGTTGGTAAGGTATGCCTTACACATTTTTGGTACAATATGTAGCAGGCTATAGGAGATCATTCTACATGCAGTTTGATTATAATGTAATGAGATGCGAGATTCAAGTGCGAAAATGCTAATAGTTCCCTACCATGGTTTCATTAAAATGTAGGAAGAGCGCAAGTTTAACATACAGATGCTTTTCTGTTCATGTAATTAAGTTCATATAATGAGAAGATACCATTGTCAAAGAGTTTGTCTGAATTGGCAATGTATGCCTGCTCTTGTATATTTTATGTCTTTTCACTTAATGCTCATTACATAACAATGAAACTGAGTCATCAAATTATCTGCAAAGCATCTTGTTGCAATAGAATCAATTGGGTTGGAATGGGGGTGTAAGTTTGGCTGCAATTGATTCTTGATGATGAAACCTTTGACTTAAGAAACATTTTTCATCTCCCTACAGTCCCAGAGCAAGATTATCCCAATTTGTACATTAGCAATCCAAATCTTCTCGCTCATTTTTTCAACACGTTTCCTTGATGTATTGGCATTGTGATTCATGTTCAATGTACTTTGAACATATTGGCCAAAGTCATAGGCTTGAAGATGGACCTGTTCTGTAATATCAATCATGTTATAGTAGTCTTTTTTTTTTTTTTTTTTTTTTTGAAAATTGAGCTGGGTTTTAAGGACCCCTAAACCTTTATATAAATGAAACAAAATTAAAAGCAAATACTGAAACAAACTCTCACAAGAGAGAAAATTCACCAAAACAAGCCTAGACTATAAACAAACTCAGCATTTGTACCTTTTGCTTACTTTCTTAGTTCTATTGGATTTTCGGGGACAAAGGCTAAAATCTTTGGTGTGGATGTTAGAGAACGTGTTTGCCGGTTTTGTAAACACATCATCATCACTAGAGAGGCCTGGCTCATGTTCTTCTTCAGGAACCTGACAATTTTTCTATCTCGATCTATTGCATGTGCGGTTCTTTTCCTCTTCCCATGCATCTTTTAACCAATTGTAGTCTATCTTCAGTGTTTCTATGCCTCGACTTGCAATAGCTTCTTGCATTGTAGAAGAAACTGTGTTTCCCATTTCATATTCATTTATCATCATTAACGCATGTTCAATCTCAGGAAGAGTAAGGATACCTTTCACTTTATTCAAATCTGCTTCGGTGAGTTTTGTCACACTGCAGTGCCCGATTTTCTTACCATCTATAGGTGTATTCAGGAGTTCTTGAGTATTGCACTCATCAGCCATAGGCACTACCCCGTCATTGCTAGGAGCAGTCTCACTGTCGGCACTGCTAGGATCAGCTACTACACTGTTGTCATCCATATGCTGTGTAACTTCTGCATGGTCATTCCTGGATTTATCCTTGGATGTGTGTCTACGGGATTTATCCTGGATTTATCCTTGAATGTTATAGTAGTCTATTTATTTATGTTAATGTACATTACTATAAGGAATTGCCAAGTCAAACCTTGTATGAATATATCCAATATTTGATCCCTGTGCTATATTGGTTTTCATCATGCATGACGCACGATAATCTTCCTTCCTTGCATCATGAGTAGAGCTAGCAAAAGGATTGGGTTGGCTCAACCTGGCCCCGATACAGTTTGAGCCCATTGTATATTTTCAGACCACTTGTAAATACTGCTAAAGATTGTCATTTACACTAAGATATGTTGCAATGATGTCGTGAGCTCTCTGCTAAATGTCACAGGCTTTCTTTTTAGTGTCACATGGGAAGTACTTGTGAAAAGAAAGCCCGTGACACAAAACACCATTTTCATACACTAAACTTAACGGTCACAAGAACATGGGATCATGTCATATGCCACGGTGTTTACAGGCAACAAGCTCAACTATATACACCAAGCGTTCTCTGTAACTTAAGAAGTCACTTAGAGTGTGTTTGGTTGCATGGAATCCTATGTCATGGGAATCCATGAGGGGACTCTTACATTTTAGGCTAAATTGATATATCACTTCACATCTACCATTTGTTTTTGTGATCAATTGTGAGAATGGAAGTCCCATGAATATGGAAATTCCACTTATTGGTCCCCCAAGGCATGTCATTCTCATATTTAAAATGGATTAAAAAGAATATCGTAGCTAATGGATTTTTAAAATATATATATAACATTTAGCTACGGCAAAATATCGTCGCTAAGTTTTACATTATTTTTTTATTAGCAACGGCAAAACATCGTTGCTAATTGTTTTTTGAAAAAAAAATTTATATACAAAAGCATTTAGCTACGGCAAAAAACCGTCGCTAAGTTTTAGATTTTTTTATTAGCGACAGCAAACAACCGCCGCTAATTTTTTTTTCAAAAAATTATAAACAAAAGCATTTAGCTACGGCAAATTACCGTCACTAAGTTTTAGATTATTTTTAACCGTCGCTAATTGTTTTTTTGAAAAAAAAAATTATACACAAAATCATTTAGCTACGGCAAAATACCGTCACTAATTGTTTTTTCGAAAAAAAACGAAAATCCTAAAATCCACGTAGGATTATCCGTTTCCCCCAAAACTCGGGACGTGAAAATTCAATAACAATAGAAACAAATAGCTGCAACAACTAAACATAATTAAATTACTGAAACAAATAAAACTCTAACCCGGAAAGGACTGGGGTGGTTAGCTCACTAGCGAAACTCCAGTAATGCAGCTCAAAATCTCTAAACTTGAAAGGCTAATCGGGTACATTCCAAAAGGAATGTACCCAAGAAGCAAAAGCTCACTTGGGTCAGCAATAAAGTTGGTGTGAGAAATCTTCATCCAAAAAAATCAATAAATCCACACGTGATAACATCAAACTAAACAAAAACAATAACCAACCACACCAACAGGTAGTTCCTCAATGAGGCAAATGTGTCATCATCCTAATAAATAAATATGCATTATTTATTACTAATAAATAAAATTTATGAGTTATCAATCCTCATAAATGCAACAACAATACAATTTATAATCATATTAGACTATTATTGAGTTATAATCACATCCTGCAATCCCATTATGGTCCCGTCCAATTTTTTCGAGTCCTTTTGGATTGATCAACCCCATCACAATCCCGTCCCCTCCCGATCTAGAGTGGGAGATGGGATTGGGATGGGAATTTTCAACTTCGCCCATCCCATCCCGTCCCATCTCGAAATTAGGTTAGTATGTTACTCTCAAATGATTATTATTGTTCAATAAACATTCATGTATTCTACCACTCGCCCTTGGTCATAACTATAATACTATATCAATTAACATATTTGTGTATTCTACTCATTAAATGACATAAAATATAAACATGGCGAATTGGGTGTTGGAACTTGGATTAGAAAAAAGTGCATTACCAACTGCAAAATCTCAACCACAGGCAATGACATATTCTAGCAAATGCTTCACTCTCACACACAGACTCTGACTCTCTCTCTTCATTTTATGAAGTTAATTAAAAATTTGCATAATTTCTTTTCACGAGTATAATTCATATTCACACACTCTTTCTATGTATGTGTATATATTTATGAACAAAAATACAAACTCAAATTCGTGTAAGTAAATGAATTCTTAACTGATTTTATGTATGACTGAAACTATATTATTGATTAACGACAACAAATTAAACAAGTTTTAAAAAGATTAAAAACTTAGTTGAATAAACTAACTGGTGCTAAGCCATTACTATTTTTCACCGTTTAAAACCACATGAACACAATTATAGATTTTTTTTACTGGTAATAGTCGGACAATATTGATATTAGACACAATAACATTAGTAGCCCTTTTAAGTTAAGTTCATACAGTTCAGAAGGAAGCTCTTAAGAGTATTTTTAGTACATGCTCATCCCGTCCCATCCCAAACTCGTTTAAGATAGGACGGGGTCGGGATGAGGTCTATTCTATCCCGATCCAAAATGAATGGAATGGGATAGGATAGGGATAAAATTCATCCCGTCCCGTATCCACCCCTATCAGACAATCAACCATGTTAAAAGAAAGGACTGTCATGTAAAAACAACAGATAAAGAAAAATATTTTGGGCATGAGCCCATAAATCAGATGTGAATTGTGAACTTATTTACTGCCTTATTTTATTTTTTTAAGTTACTGTAAGCAGTGCTCTAAGCTTTGTGAAGTGCTTTTCTGTAGTGTCTCTATGCTACTACAGCAGTAGATCTTCTCGTTTCAATTGTATCTCTTGGCAAGAGCTTTGCTACAGAGCGAGGGAGGGAGCGAGGTAAAGGGGCGAGGGGATGGGTGGTAATCACCCATCCCTCGCTCCCTCCCTCGTTCCCTCCCTCGACCCCTAGAATTTTCCCTCTTGGCAATGATCAAGATTGATCATGTATGCTGTATCTAATACTCTTTAAGGTTAAAATAATTACTTATCTGATCCTATTTTTGTGATGCAGGAGATGGAAAGATCATATAATGCAAAGAAAAAGGAGTCGAAGAATTCATTGAGTTGGTAAGGTATGCCTTACACATTTTTGGTACAATATGTAGCATGCTATAGGAGATTATTCTACACACTACTTCAAATTGTCACTTTTGTAACAACTCTCAAAACAGTATCACTTTTGAGATGTTACAATCCACCAAAAAATTTCAAGTTAAAACTAAATTTTGTCAAAAAAATAAAAAACAGTAACACAAAAAAATTGATACAATAAGTTTGATCACCATGAGTAATATCACTTTTATAACCATATTCTTCATGGTGATACAATTATTGTATCATTTTGTTTTGTATAAATGTGTAAAATTGTTAGGTGGATCGTTACATTTCAAAAGTGATATTGTTTTGAGGGTTGTTACAAAAATGTCAATTTGGTGTAATGACAGTTTGATTATAATGTAATGAGATACGAGATTCAAGTGCGAAAATGCTAATAGTTCCCTACCATGGTTTCATTAAAATGTAGGAAGAGCGCAAGTTTAACATACAGATGCTTTTCTGTTCATGTAATTAAGTTCATATAATGAGAAGATACCATTGTCAAAGAGTTTGTCTGAATTGGCAATGTATGCCTGCTCTTGTATATGTTATGTCTTTTCACTTAATGCTCATTACATAACAATGAAACTGAGTCATCAAATTATCTGCAAAGCATCTTGTTGCAATAGAATCAATTGGGTTGGAATGGGGGTGTAAGTTTGGCTGCAATTGATTCTTGATGATGAAACCTTTGACTTCAGAAACATTTTTCATCTCCCTACAGTCCCAGAGCAAGATTATCCCAATTTGTACATTAGCAATCCAAATCTTCTCGCTAATTTTTTCAACACGTACGTTTCCATGATGTATTGGCATTGTGATTCATGTTCAATGTACTTTGAACATATTGGCCAAAGTCATAGGCTTGAAGATGGACCTGTTCTGTAATATCAATCATGTTATAGTAGTCTATTTATTTATGTTAATGTACATTACTATAAGGAATTGCCAAGTCAAACCTTGTATGAATATATCCAATATTTGATCCCTATGCTATATTGGTTTTCATCATGCATGACGCACGATAATTTGAGCCCACGGTATATTCTCAACCTGGCCCCAATACAGTTTGAGCCCATTGTATATTTTCAGACCACTTGTAAATACTGCTAAAGATTGTCATTTACACTAAGATATGTTGCAATGATGTCGTGAGCTCTCTGCTAAATGTCACGGGCTTTCTTTTTAGTGCCCTTGTGAAAAGAAAGCCCGTGACATAAAACACCATTTTCGTACACTAAACTTAACGGTCACAAGAACATGAGATCATGTCATATGCCACGGTGTTTACAGGCAACAAGCTCAACTATATACACCAAGCGTTCTCTGTAACTGAAGAAGTCACTTAGAGTGTGTTTGGTTGCATGGAATCCTATGTCATGGGAATCCATAAGGGGACTCTTACATTTTAGGCTAAACTGATATATCACTTCACATCTACCATTTGTTTTTGTGATCAATGGTGAGAATGGAAGTCCCATGAATATGAAAATTGCACTTATTGGTCCCCCAAGGCATGTGATTCTCATATTTAAAATGGATTAAAAAGAATACCGTAGCTAATGGATTTTTAAAATATATATATAGCTACGGCAAAATATCGTCGCTAAGTTTTACATTATTTTTTTATTAGCGACGGCAAAACATCGTTGCTAATTGTTTTTTGAAAAAAAAATTATACACAAAAGCATTTAGCTACGGCAAAAAACCGTCGCTAAGTTTTAAATTTTTTTTATTAGCGACGGCAAACAACCGCCGCTAATTGTTTTTAAAAAAAAATTATAAACAAAAGCATTTTGCTACGGCAAATTACCGTCACTAAGTTTTAGATTATTTTTAACTATCACTAATTGTTTTTTTGAAAAAAAAAATTATACACAAAATCATTTAGCTACGGCAAAATACCATCGCTAAACTTTACATTATTTTTTTTATTGGTGACGGCAAAAAATCGTCGCTAATTTCTTTTTTATCAAAAAAAATTATACACAAAAGCATTTAGACGGCAAAAAACCGTCACTAATATTTTTGAAAAAAAAAAGCCACGTCACCGATCCGCGTGAAACCTCATCTCAACCGTCAATAACACCCAAAAACTTTAGCTCAATCCAACGCACTAAACCAAACCACGTTACCGATCTGCGCGAAACTAACACAACCAATCTCATTCAATTACCTCTCTCTATATAAATTTAAATTTTCTCTACAAACCAACTTAAACAAAATATTTCTCTCAACTAAAAATTTTCTCTCAACCTGTAGAGAAGAAACCCACAGAGGAGAAGTCTGCCGCCTCCCTCGACACCGATCCTAGCCGCCACTCTCTCCCCTCCCTTCCTCCGCCGCCTCCCTAGCTGCAAGAGATCTCAGATCTCGGAGATCAGATAGATCTGATCTCAGATATTCTATAGATCGAAATTGTCAAGCCCCGATTTTTGAAAAAAAAAATGAAAATCCTAAAATCCACGTAGGATTATCCATTTCCCCTAAAACTCGAGATATGAAAATTCAATAACAACAGAAACAAATAGCAGCAACAGCTAAACATGATTAAATTACTGAAACAAATAAAACTCTAACCCGGAAAGGACTGGCGTGGCTAGCGGAACTCCAATTATGCAGCTCAAAATCTCTAAACCTGAAAGGCTAATCGGGTACATTCCAAAAGGAATGTACCCAAGAAGCAAAAGCTCACTTGGGTCAGCAATAAAGCTGGTGTGAGAAATCTTCATCCAAAAAAATCAATAAATCCACACGTGATAACATCAAACTAAACAAAAACAATAACCAACCACACCAACAGGTAGTTCTTCAATGAGGCAAATGTGTCATCATCCTAATAAATAAATATGCATTATTTATTACTAATAAATAAAATTTATGAGTTATCAATCCTCATAAATGCAACAACAATACAATTTATAATCATATTAGATTATTATTGAAATATTAACAAAACACATTTTTCTACCTTTAAAAATACATGTAATTCTCATTCAATGGTTGAATGAGCATTTAGTTTCTTCCTATAAGGTAAGTATGCACATACACAAAAGAAAAATCTCGCTTCTTTTTCACAATCGCACTATCCTCCTTGTGTCGAACACACCTCACCCAAGTGTGTCTCCCTTGCCATCGAAGCCACTCGAAGCGTACATGACCCAAGTGGGGTGCCACCTCGAGTGTCATGTCATCTCACCCGAAGTTCGATCACTGGCAAGTATTTTTCCTAAATCTACACGTACAACCGAACTCAAATGGAACGGTACATCGATATGCAAGCAAGTCTGCATACCCATAATAATATCACACGTATACAAGCAAGTCTGTATAAAAAAATTTCTTTTCTTTTCACATTTTTTTTTCTTCGGAGTTGTGGAAAAGAGCATAAAAAAATATCAACTAAAACTCAAAACTCTTTTATGGTGACACTTTGTCAACCATAAGTAAATCAACCACAGTATCCACCATTCTCTTGGGGAACAAACAATATTTTTGTAAATACATTTCTATAACACATCAGGGATCAAACTCATTCAATATAAGGATACTCCTGAGCAAGACAATTTGCATATCAGTCAAATACAAGTGTATCATTTGATCAAATACTAACCACGTATTTCAAGCCATAATGTAAAATTACAAATATTAACTTGCATAACACTACTAATACCCAAGTTTAGTTACCGTGGTGAAATCTAGCACACTCAGAATAACCAAGTAACTAAAACCACCTAACACACAACAAATGGAACTAGTTCCCACATCTTCCCTTTGGTATAACCTATAAGTAAAACGAGACTCCACAAATACTCACATACTACCTTAGTACTACTCAATCATTAAAATCAAATTAAGCAGCCTAGACTCTATCATAATCGTATATAAGACATCATAAACCTCATTACACTCTGACCCACTTCATGGGAGCTAAAACAAGTTTCCATGAACCTACTAGTGCTAGGCGTACTGGATATGCAACATATCTGCATACAACTTAATTACTCACATTGCTAGGGTGGTACATGTTACAGAATATATAAATAGAGTAAACTACATTTGCTCAAAGAACAGGAAATTGCAATATCTAACCTAAGGGATGAACTTTTCCAATTGTCCACCAATTGTAGCTCAGTTGGTCGGACATCCACTCTCCTTGTGAGAGGTCGCTGGTTCGAGACTCACCAGTTCGGATTTTGTGAGTTTTCTCCTGATTATTAGGAGCACATTTGCTCCGTCATTGATAAGCCTTCGGGTATTGAATGCAGCTGCTTCAATGGACTATACCGGAGCGAAAGCGAGTCTTCATGCAAGGTGGAGGCGATGGACTGGAGTGAAAGCAAGTCTCTATGCGAGATGGAGGCGATGAGGATATTAAGTGGCAACAATATTGTAGCCTTCGGGCCTGGTTTGGTTAACCCTATAGGGTCAGTCATGTAGCCTTCGAGCATGAATAAATAAATAAAAAGGGTCAACGACCCAAATTTTAATAAATAATAAAATAAAAAACTCAATTTGGACACTTAAAAAAAAAGAACTTTTCCAATTAGCTGGACTTGAAATAGAAAACGCAAAAGCCTATTTTCCATCAACCATCCAAACACCAACCAAACAGAGTCACACCCAATCAATAAAATTGCAAACATGGGCGACCCCAACACTAATCACAACTAAATGGGCATGTCAAAATATGCACCTAATTGTTCTTCAATAACCCTTACATACTAATAATACTTAGAACAGCAATGCATAAGAATGTATAAATTAAAAACAAAACAATAAGAATAATCAGAACTCACCAATCAATCAACCCCAAACCCAAAACTATAACAACCCAAATAATATATTTCAACAAAAGGTAAGAATTAGTATGAAGAAAACTCACCGATTCAGTCTCTCCAGCAACCAATCCGCCACTTCTTCTCAACCTCGCGCACCGAAACGTCGCAAAGGCTAAGTTTTTCGCCTGCTCTACTCGAGAAAAGAAAACCCCCATCACAGACCTCTCTCCACCCGGATCTGCTGGAGCACCCAAGCGATGACAAGGTCACCCAGGACCCGTCTCTCTCTCTCTCTCTCACTCGATCCTGGGCCCTGGCTCAAGCTCAACTCAATTTTTGTGATTTTCTCAGAGTACTCCTCTTGTTGCTTCTCTGCTGCCACCTCGCTCCTCTGTGAACCAGCCACTGGAACAAACACCACCTAGTTCTATTAGGGGTGGGCATCCCATCCTGCAATCCCGATCCCGTTTCGTCCCGTCTCGATTTTTTCAGGTCTTAATGGGATTGAATAATTTCATCCCGATCCCGTCCCGATCTAGAATGGGATGGGATGAAGATTTTCAATCCCGCCAATCCCGTCCCGTCTCGAACTAATTTTTTAATATTTATTATTAATATTTTTATTTATTTATTTACTTTTATTCATATAAACTTACAGATGACTGACAGAAACTCATGGTGTTTGCAGTGGTAACAGAAATGTTACTTCAAGAAATAAATATTCATTAAGCAAAAGAAAGATAGCAGATTGTTGCTTGGATTACCAATAAAAGTGGCTACAATTATTTAACTTACAAATATTGATAATAACCAGGTGAAGATGAAAAATAAAAATTAATTGAGTAATACATATTCAGAAGGGAACAATCAGGGGCGGAGCCAAGAATTTGAGATGCCCCGGGATGTAAAACTATTTTTTTATAATTACAATATATGTATTGATGGTAAACCATTATGAATATGTTAGAGCATCACCAATAGGTCTATATTTCTTCCCTAACAAAAGATGAAATGTCATTTTGTCAAGGAACCATGAATTTTGTTTCCCACAGTAATGAAATTGTAAAATCAGTTGGGAGACCATCACATCGACACAATACTCTTACTGGGTCTCATTTATCATGTCATTTTCTAAAAGTTAGCCCACTCGACTTCATTGTTAGGGGATTTAGTGGCTACCCTTATATTTGCATGTCAGATCTATATCTAATTATAAGAAAGTTATTTTTCACATTCTTATATGATGATAATCTTCGCAGCAATCACAGGCAGCACGTTGATCCCGTCCCGAACCCGTTTGGGATGGGACGAGGTCGGGATGGAGTTTTTCCCATCCCGTCCCGTCCCGATCCCGTGAACGAGATGGGATAGGGATGGGTATATCTCGTCCCATCCCGTCCCGTGCCCACCCCTAAGTTCTATGCTTCAAATCCAGAACCTATCAGACCCACACTCGCACGTCCAAATGATGCAGCATACAGATCTTAATCAATTGCCAACTCAAGAGAAACTCTCTGCTCAGAATGGGATGTATGAAGATAATCTCAGCACTGATTTCAGTCGGAAGGTGGATCCACAATCACCTACGCTCCCTGATTTGCTTGAAACCTTCACCAGTGTGGCCCCTTCTTTACACTCCAGTATCTAAAACAATATCAAACTCAGCTCCATAGCATAACAAGCAAGACCAAATGTCATGGGCCAGATGGATCCACGACGTGCCTAGTTCATCAAATCATCAACCTTGGAGATCACGAACTCCGCCGCCTTTGATAGCCCCGTCGTCACCAAAGAGAATGAGCTTTTGTTGCACAAGAAAAGAAGGAAGGAAGGGTTTTTTTTTATATAGTGTGGGTGGCTATTCGCCCCACTAAATTAAAAAGGGCAGACCGTCTTTTAACTTCACAAAATAAAACCCTAATCATTAGTTTAATAAAAACCCAAAACCAAGCCCAAATACAATTGAGTAACAACCCATCAACATTAGGGTTTATAAATTTTTTTTTTTTTTACTAAACGCACACACACACCTTATTCTATTTAGCAATGGCAAATAAAAAAAATATTTTTCCAAATAATTGAGATTACAATATATATCACAATTAATAAATAAGAAATTTTTATATTTATTTAATTATGTGGGTATTACAAAAAAAAATTTGTGGTTTTTTGTCATTTTTGTATGGATTCTTTGTAAAAAAATTTATAATTTTTGTATGATATTCTAGAGATTATGTGTAATTTTTGCTATAATTTTGATTAATTAAGTTTAGTTCTGGTAGTTGATATTAATTTTCAGAATGGACAATCATTAATAGCTAATTTTATTATAAAAAAATGAATTATCATTTGTAATTTGTAAATTTCATTTGTCAATATGATTTGCAACAAAGCTGTCCCTAAATAGCCACGGCAAATACCGTGGTTGTTTTGTCAATTAGATTTACAATTTAGCGACGGCAAAAAACCGTCGCTAAATAGCCACGGCAAAAATCCATCGCTATTTTTCAATTTGCGACAGTCTTAGTCAAAATTTTCAATAGCTTTAGCGACGGAATTTTTGGAGTTAGGGACGGTTTTTACCCGTTGCGAATTAGCTACGGGATAGTTTACCGTTGTTGATTCAAATAGTCACGGCATTGCAACGGTTGTTGTGTCGTTGCTAATTCATTTTAGCAACGGTTTTTTGACAATTAGCAACGATTTTTAGCCGTTGTTGAATTGTCTTTTTTTTGTAGTGTGACTTGTGACCTTCCTCTATTATTAACGCATCCTTGTGGACCTTGTGATCCATCATCTTGAATGTAGAAAAACTAGATTTTTAACAAGATCTCGTAACTATCTAAAAAATAACACATGCGTTTGACAGGATTCGAACACTGAACTTGTGGTCCATCTGCCACAACTCTATCAATTTGTTGGTACCCATTTCGTATTGTTAAGTGTTGTTGACTTAAGAAATAATAGTGAGACATTCAATTGCGGTTTGGCACATGATAATCTATATATAAAATCACCATCTCCTGAGCTGACCCCCGCCCTTCCCCTACGGGTTAATACCTCAACTAGATTGCTCAACTACGGGTTAATACCTGCTACTGAGCTGACCGCCCTTCCCCTACTAGATTGCTCAAACAAATCACCATCACCTCTGATCTGATCTACTTTGGTTGAACAACCCCCACCCAACCCAAAATTTGACGAAAGAAATGGCAAAGAAGGGTGAAAATTCTTGGAGAAAATTAATTAAGAAGGGTTCAAATATTTCTAGTCTATTGTTCTAGATGGTGAAGACAAATTAAGTTAATTTGACTTGATCCACACCACACGGAGCTGAGCTGAGCTGAGCTGAGCTGCCATGCGACCAAGACAATAATGGAAGGATCATGATCATCATGCTCCATACTAACGAACAAGTTTCAAGTTCACTCAGTGGCGTACGCTATATATGTAACATCGTAGATAGATATTATAGAAGATAAAAAAGGAGTTTGGTGGTAACTGTGTGTGGGGTTATGTTGGTTCTTGGAGGAGGATAAAGTCATCCACGCTAGTCTTACTCTTGACTTTACGAATCTGCAGGCTTCCCTCTTCCCTCTGCCTATCCTAATCCATCTCTTCTTTTATTTACTCCAATCATTTTCCACCTTGTTTGTTAGTCTTCTCTTTTCCATTTGGATTAGTTTATCTCGTCTTATTTTCTCCTCTCCATTTCAAAGAATTAAAAAGCAAGCAAGCCACCAAACGACCATGTCTTTCTACTTACTACGACCATGTCTTTCTACTTACTTCCTCATCTCCCATCTATAAATACCAACCTTTTTCTCTCTCTCTCACCCCACTCAATACCAATATTTCCTTCAACTCAGCAAGAAAGAGAAACTATGTCGGCTGGTAAGGCACTCTTGTTAGTCCTGTTTGGGATGGTAGCTTATGCCACCCTTACCTTTGCTGCAGATCCTGACATGCTCCAAGACGTCTGTGTTGCTGATAAGAATTCAGGTAATCGACTGCTCTAACTCATTTTTTTTATTATCCATCTAAAAATTGTCAATTTTGTTTAGAGATGGATCATATGGAACAAGTTATTGTTTGCTTGTGGTATTTAATGTGTAATTATTTATATACATATATAGGTATAACTGTGAACGGATTCACCTGTAAACCAGTTGTGAAGGCAATGGCAGCAGATTTCTTTTTCGATGGTATAGCCAAGCCCGCAGCCACCAACAACTTAATGGGGTCACAAGTGACTCCAGCTAATGTTGAGCAAATCCCTGGACTCAACACTCTTGGCGTGTCCATGGCTCGTATTGATTATGCACCTGGTGGCCTTAACCCACCACACACCCACCCTCGTGCCACCGAGATGGTGTTTGTGCTCGAAGGCACTTTGGATGTGGGATTCATCACCACTGCCAATGTCCTCATTTCAAAGACCATAAACAAGGGTGAGAACTTTGTGTTCCCAAGAGGTTTAGTTCACTTCCAGAAGAACAACGGTCATGTCCCAGCTGCAGTCATAGCTGCATTCAACAGTCAGTTGGCTGGTACTCAAGCCATAGCTGCAACTCTCTTTGCTTCAACTCCACCTGTTCCCGACAATGTCTTGACTAAGGCTTTCCAGATTGATACCAAACAAGTTCAGCAAATCAAGTACAGACTTGCACCCAACCACTAATTACCATTCACCAACACCAACCAATATGATTGTTCAATAACTTTCTTTGTGATGAAGGAGGAGGATGTGGCCTATATGCGATGAATTTTTATTGTGTTTATGCATGTTATAATTAAAATTTAGAATAACAGCTGAGCCTTTGCGCTTTGTTTGTGATGATAATAACTTTCTACTCTCTTCAATATTTTTTTAACTTTACTTTAATTGTGACCTTGACAGTTGACACCCCACCCAACATGATTGTTCAGTTATGCTCACTTTAAGAGATGATTATTTATGTGAACATCAAACATCATGGGATGATTATTTGGTGAGTGATTATGCTCACTTTAAGAGAAAATCTAATTTAACTATGATGATATGTGATAGTAGATAACAAGAAAGTGGGACTATGATAAAAATGTCTCTTATAACCTAGGTTATGATTTCATCGCTAACACTAGAACATATGAATGCCGGCTTTTGACAAGGATGGCAACATACTAATTTTGATCTGGAGATATCGACTATAAAAATTATATATATATATATATATGTGTGTGTGTGTGTGTGTGTGTGTGTGTGTTGTGGATTGGATAAAGGTTGGAGAAGATCGAAACTAACAATGGACTCTATAGATGCTTTCCTTGCACTAAAATGAAACCAAACCATCTAAGTTGGAGACCTATTAGTTTTAGGATAAGTCACTATGGGTGCCAAAGTTTACACTATTGTTAGTCTAACATTTGTTTAGGACGGAAACTGCCAATGGAACCCTTTTTTTTATTAATGTGTTTGTCTAGCACATACGTGCTCATAGATTCATGTGGTTCGGGGTTAGTTTTGTTAGATGGGTGTGGGTAGACGTTGGGGTTATAGTGTTCAGCTTTGGGTGTGAATTAGACCATAGCTAAGACACTTTCTTTAGAGTGTTTTGTTGAGTTCAAAGACCTTTGCGAGTGTTACTTGTATCTTTCGCATGTTTAGGCAATTTTGAATTTTGAACGAGTTGTGGAACCCGCATTGGGGCAACCGACTCGAATGGAACCTAATAGGTTAGAAACCCATGTTTTATTAGTTTTAGAACCTCGGGGAATGTTTGTGACATTATTACACATGTGGGTGTATATAGTCAGTAAAGGACCCCAGATTTCAGTCTAGAAGGGGTGAAATTGTAAGGGATCGTTGGTTGTTAACATGAGTTATCAAGGGCAAAGCTAGAAAATTTTGTAGTCCAAACCAAGGATTGTGATTTCGTGAAATATTTATTTTTTGTAGGTCTCAAAATTTAAAGCGTCTATAAAGGAAAATATGTTATTTCGATGAGTTATTTCATTTTTTTTTATTTCGACAATTTCGTGTAAAACCCAAAAAATTATGAATCAAATTATATTTTTTGATCAAAATGTTTCATCATTTTTTTTGATCATTTTTCTATTAAATCAATTAGAAAATTAGAATAAGGAAAAGTTATCCTCGTGGAATAAGAAAGATTCTCCTTGCACGACAAGGAAAGTGATGTAGGTTTTCCTTGTTTGGTATGGACTTATTTGGCCTATATATAGTGTCTTTCTTTGTAGTGTCAAAGAATAAAAATAAAAAATATAAAAATCTGGGAATTCAAGGCTACAGAGATGTAAATCACATAGCTTGTGAATTAGAGCTCTCAAGAGAGTTGTTCTTAAGAGAGCCCCGTCAAGAATTTGTTCTCGAGAAAGAATTGTAATCTTTGTTAGTTACCAATCTAACACTGGTTAAAGCCTCATGAGATTTGTCTTGAGAGATTATAATCTTTGTTCTAATAATATAGTATAATATGGTGGAAGCA
This sequence comes from Berberis vulgaris, assembly GCA_963556465.1. NCBI lineage: Eukaryota > Viridiplantae > Streptophyta > Magnoliopsida > Ranunculales > Berberidaceae > Berberis > Berberis vulgaris. The sequence continues at coordinate 75,823,579 of OY747136.1, read as the reverse complement.
TTGGAATAACTATGATTGTTCTTCTTCTTCTCTTTTATTATTTCTGCATATACTCCAATTTGTTTGTGTATCATGTGTTGTATTTGACATCTGAATATATAAGACTAGTACATCGATAGAAATTGAAATGTAAACCACTACATTGATTGGAATTGAGAATGTCATATACATCGATTGGAATTATACACTTATAGAAATTGAAACTGGTACATTGATGGGAATTGAAACTAATACATTGATGGGAATTTAAAATAATACATTGACTGAAATTGAAACTAGTATTTATCTAATTGGATTATTCGTGTTCTTGCTTGTCATGTAATATCCGAACTTTACGCATTTGAAAATAAGAGCAATAAGTTGGATTTGCAATCATCAAGATTAATAGCCATTAAAGTTTCCTCGGCCTTATTTCTTCAATTTCCATTTTTTTGCTACAATTAGACGAGACTTCTTATTTTGTTCAAGTTCCACCTCTTTTACTTCAGACATTTGCGAGCCACATTATCTTGTTCATTTCTAGCCATGACTTTTGTTCAAGGCTTTGCTACCCATTGGTCTTGCACTATTGCCCTCACTTGGACCTTCAGTAATAGGTGTTCTGAACTACGTGATGTCTCCCCACCAATCTCATCTGCATAATTTTCTCACTATTATGATGACTCACATGAGTTTCCGGCTCTTCTAATGGTGATGATGTTGGAAATTCAATAGTTGTAAAATTTCATTATGAGGAATAATTCAATATGTCATAAAATGGTCATACTAAAAATTTTCCCTTAATCTACCAAGTACTCATGTCTAGCAAAGAAAGGTTTTAAAATAAGATAATTTTTTTAACAAATGCACATTTAAATGGTGTCCTATGGTCTTAAAAATATTTTTTTTTTTTTGCAAATGCACATTAATATGATCTTTAATGGTCTAAAAAATGAACTCATTTAACTTTGAACATTATTTAAAAAAAAAAAGGTTGTGTGCAGTGTGAAACGGGTTGTGCGTTTGACCGAATCCGTGTGTGTGCAATGCGTGTAACGGTGACCAAAAAGAAGGGTTGAAATCAGATGATTTTGGGTGCTCTTCGATTGCGTAGTTTCGCCAAATCTTCGGGGTTCCTTTTGGGTTCTTGTTATATTGTAAGGAGAATAAAGGAAGGAAGACTTAAAAGAAACCCATGTTGCTCGGTGGTATTATTGGTTTGAGATTTGGTAATCTCAAGGATTGTTATTTTACAACATTTTAATCTTCAATATTTTTTTCACATATCAATAAGATCTAAAAGAGTCGTCATTAGTACAGTAGGCAAAATCGAACACATAAATCCTGGTGTGATCTTTACTTTTCTGCATATTATTTATTGTTTGTTTGTTTCATAACATAATTTACAGTCATTCACTTTCATCAACTAGGTCTAGGTTTTGTGTTGAATTTACTTGCAGGAGTTGGTTCTGAATTGATTGTTTCATATATTTACTACAAGTGGTATCAGAGAGCCAGTTGACTGGTGTTTGTGTATTCAAGGTGTCAGATAAAATGGCTAATAGGGTTTCTGCATCGTCGGATGATGGCTGTGTGAAAGTCCATGGGTTGGTTATTGTTCGATTCAATGGGAAGAACAATTGTAAACTTGGCATATAGATTGTAAAGATATTTTGGTTAGTTTGGATCAGATTGATGCATTGGATGAGAAGAAGAAACCATTATCATATAAGGCGACGGTTGAAGTTATCGAAAAGTATAGTAAAATGGATCAGAAGGCATGTAGTACAATTCATTTGTGTCTTTCTCGCAGTGTGGTTTATAACTTTGTTGATGAAATGACAGCTCAAGGTATTTGAGACAGGCTTCAGGCTATGTATATTCAGAATGATCAAATGAGCGTGATATACCTACAGAAGAAGTTCTTCACTTTCATGTTGCAGCCAGGTAAACTCATGATTGATCACATAAATGAGTTTAAATTATACTCAGAATGTGTTAACTTGTGAACAAAATTTGAACATAATCAGAAGGCATTGTTAATTTCTTTGTTACCGAAATGGGAACCGTTTCTTGATCAAGATGTACTTTCAAAGGCTTTCCAGAAAGAGTGTTTCGAATGAGGAGGTTCTAGCACAAGGTCTTTCGGTGACGAAGAGAAGAAATTACAACAAGATGAACAACTACATAAGGAACTGGTCTCAATCAAAAGGCAGAGATATGTCTAAGGTTGAATGTCACAAATGTAAGCGCATGGGACATTACAAGAGGGATTATCCATAGTGGAAGGATAATCACTACAAGCAAGAGAATGAGAGTAAGGGCGTAGTGAATGGTGTTGAGACATCGGATATGGTAGAGGATATTCTTAGCATATGTATTGATAACAAAATCTTATGACTATTTGTATGACACTTGGATGTTGGATATGTGAGTTTAGTATCATATGTGTCCCATAAGGGAATGGTTCACCGCTTATCGCGAAGTGAATGGCAGTTCATCTAAGACGGGTGACTCTCAGCCTTGCAAGACAATGGGTGTTGGTACAGTCAAATTCCAATTGGCAGATGGGTCATGTAGACAGCTTACCGAGGTACGTCATATTCCAGCTCGTTTAAAGGGGTTAATTTCTCTTGGGGTGCTTGAAGCTCAGGGCTACAAATATATTGGTAATGAAGGGTACTGCAATGTTTATTTTTGTGACAAGTTGCTTATGACACGATTAGGAATGCAAATCTGTATTTCCTTCGAGACAATGTAGTGGAGGTGGAGTTATGGTTTCTGTAGTTGTTGATGAGATGTGTTTGACTCACACACAATTATGGCACATACGATTAGGGCAAGTTGGTGAGAAATGACTAAAGACTTTAAGCAAGCGGGTCTTGCTTGGCTGTGATAAAAGGCAAAGTTGGACTTCTATGAGCATTACATCAATGGGAAGCAGTGCAGAGTTAGTTTTGGTGATACTACTCATAGCACTGCGGGGATTGTGGATTACATCCACACTGATGTTTAAAGACCCTCTAAAGTTGCATCCAAGGGGGGCTCCAAGTATTTTGTGTCTTTTATCGATGACTTCAGCTGAAGGGTATGGGTGTATACTATGAAGTATAATAATGAAGACAATGATATCTTCAAGAAGTGAAAAGTTGTGATTGATAAACAAACCAGAAGGGTGATCATAGTAGTGAGATCTGACAATGGTGGTAAGTATATCGATGATCCCTTGAAGCTGTTTTGGTTGGAACATGGCATTAGAAGGCACTTCATAGTGAAGTCGACACCACAGTAGAATGGGGTAGCAGAGTGGATGAACTGTACCCTGTTGGAGAGAGCACGGTGCATGCTATCTAATACAGGTTAGGGCAAAATATGGTGGATTGAAGTAGTAAACACGACGTGATATCACATTAACTGCTCTCATTCACCAGCTATTCAGTCTCATATTCCTATGGAGGTATGGTCTGAAGAAATTCTAAATTGAAAGTATTTGGTTGTCCAACATATTTTCATGTTACGGGGGACAAAATTGAAGTAAGGGCCAGAAAAGTTATTTTCTTGGTTATCCAGATAATGTGAAAGGGTATAGGTTATGGTGCCCTGACTTGCAGAAGTTTGTGATCAGTCAAGATGTGAAGTTTCATGAGGAGGCTTTGTTACAGGCAAAGTGTGAGAGATGCAAAGATGATTCCTCTATTTGGAAGGGTGATAGATATGACGAAGATGAGGATGCTGAAAATTCCTTGTCGGTGGAGCTTGGAGATCCTAGATCTCATACAGAGCATGATGTGCCTTTTTACTGAGGGAAGGGGTGATACAAAGATTATGTCTGGTGAGACAATGGAAGAAAATGAGGTTCCTACTTATAGGGACATGGATCCTACACAACAACAGGTTCAACAGTTTCAAACACTGTATTTAGCAGCAGGTAGAGAACCCTGAGTCGGACTTGCACCACTTAGATTTGGCTATGAAAAGGGTGCAGCTTGCGCATTCTCAATTCTTGATGGGTATGATGATGTTCCTTCCACATAGATGCATGTTTTGCGAAGTGTTTACAAAGAGGAGTGGAAAGAGGTTTTGGATGAAGATATGTTATTTCTTCAAAAGAATCATACATGAGAGCTTGTGACACTCCATAGAAGAGGTCGGTTGGGTGTAAGTGAGTTTTCATAGTAAAATACAGGATTCCAGATTCTAGAGGTACTTGTACATGTATACGATACAAGACAAGTTGGTGGCTAAAGGATATGCATAGTAAGAAAGTGTGGACTACAATGAAGTATTATCTCCGATGGTAAAACACACTTCTATTCAAGTCCTTTTGGCTTTAGCAACTTACCTTGACTTAGAGCTCAAGCAACTTGATGTCGGGACTGCCTTCTTGCATGGAGATTTGGAGGAGGACATATACATTCTCAGCCCGACAGATATGTTGTTATTGGTCAATAAGAAAATGTATGCAAACTGAAGAAGCCAATATATGGGTTGAAGCAGTATTCGAGGCAGTAGCACAGGAGGTTTGATACTTTTATGATTGAGAAAGGATATGCGAGGAGTTTGAACAGGGATATGTGAGGAGTCAGTATGATCCTTGTGTATTCACGCAGAAGCTCAAGGATGGGTCTTTCGCGTTTCTCTTACTTTATGTTGATGACATGCTCATTGTTGCGAAAACATGAAAGAAATTGATAAATTGAAGTTGAAATTTAGCATGGAGTTTGAGAAGAAAGATTTTGGTTTAGCCAAGAAGATACTTGGGATGGAGAAAGTGAAAGATGGAAAGAAGAGCAAACTGACATTGTCAGAGAGACAGTGCTTAGAAAAGGTTATTCATCATTTTGACATGAATACATCTAAGATGGTAAGTACTTTTTTGGTTGCTCATTTTAAGCTCTCGTGTAAGTTGTCTCCTAGCACAGAGGATGAGAGGGAATACATGTCACAGTTTCCTTATGCTAATGCAATTGGTAGTCTTATGAATGCCATGAGCTGCACACGTCCGAATATTGTTCATGATGTCAGTTTGGTGAGTAGGTTTATATCAAACTGGGAAAAACAACATTGGCAGGCAGTAAAGTGGATATTGGGGTATCTTCGGGGTACGCTGGATGTTGGTTTGGTATATGAGAGAGGAAATGTGTCAAATATGATCTGAAGTTATGTTGATTCAGATTGTGCTGATGAACTTGATAAGCGTCGATCGACTTCAGGTTAATGTTTTACATTGGCCAGGGCTCCGGTAAGCTTGAAGTCTCAGTTACAGTCCATAGTTGCTTTGTCTACTACTGAAGCAGAACACATGGCTCTATCAAAGGCAGTGAAGGAAACAATTTGGCTTTGAGGCTTGGTTAGTGATTTGGGTGTTACTCGGGATGAGGTGCCAGTGTCATGTGACAGTCAGAGTGTGATCCATTTGGCAAATAACCATGTTCATCATGCCCGAACGAAGCACATTGATGTGCGATATCATTTTCTAAAGGATGTCATTAAAGATGGTGAGGTTTTTTTGGAGAATGTGAGCTCTCAAGACAATCCATCTGATATGTTGACAAAAGCAGTTCGAGGGATCAAGTTTGATCATTGTCTCAACTTCATCAGTGAAGCCTCTGACGTATAACCAGAACATAGTTATAATGAAATGTGGTTGGCGAGAAATATTCAATATATAATTACTTTGCCTTAAAAAATTAATTACAATATGTATAATACAATGTAATAATTGTTCATTAAACTATTTCTACGTGTCTCTGTTGGTGTAGTGGTTGAAAATTATTTAACATTTTTTAGTAAACAACTCAAGTTCAATACCGAGCTCGCCCAATTTTTATTTTTTATTTTCATTGCAATTTTATTAGTAATTGCAAATATTAAAAAATTGTTTAGTTTAATAAAAATTTATTTTTGGTCATCTTGGAGCGTATAAATTCTTTATGGTGATTGACAATTACTATATGTCATTGTAACATACCCCCTACTTTTTGTTTTCAATTTATATGTAATTGCAAACATTAAAAAAATGAATTGTTTGTTCACAAGTGATTTAAAACCTCCTACAAAAATTTATTTGAAATTAATATGTACAATAATAACTATATAATTCAGTGAAAATATATACCATTAGCCAAAACTCATATAATATGTGAGGCTCCTATAAACTATTTTTTTTTTTTACGAAATTGTAGTAAAATCTTATTATGTTTGCAAATTTTAGATTTTTTTTAAGCTTCAACTAGATACTTATCCTAATTATTTTGTAATTTTAGTTATATATTCTAGTTATTATGTTTATTTGCACTTACTAAGGTTATTGATATTGTGACTTTATTTTGACCTAAAACTGGATTACATTGGATTCAATTTGGTATATGCAATGTACTTTTGATAGCTGTATTTTCTTTATTAGTTACTAGTTCGGGTTGAATTTTTTTTTTTTTTTTTTTGCTCCACCCTTGATAATTACTATTATCAACTAATAATTATTTGTCCCCCCCCACTCAAATCTTAGGTCTGCCACTGTTGTTACGCATCTATTACCTAGATCAAAACACAATTCACTAAAGAATTTCACCAAAAGTATGAGAAATTTTGAGATATCATCTAAGAGTATAATTAAAGCATAAGTGGTGTAGAATGCATGCGTGTACATTAATGATTTTGGTCACAACACTATAGCTAGTAATACCTCGTATCCTTCGTATGCTCATAAAATACTACAAATGACTTAGATTTGCCATTTGATAGTACAATAGATTATGTGTCATACAATAAATAAACACGAGTGATGCGACACACCTCATCAAAATAACTCGTCCTTTTAGATGAGGTGTGTAGCATCACTCTAATAAGGGTGTGTTTGGTTGGATAAAATTCTATGTCACGAAAATTTATGAGGGAATTTCAACATTTAAAACTAAATTGATTTATTACTTTAAATCCACCATTAGATTTTGTGATCAATTATGAGAATGAAAGTCTCATGAATATGGAAATCACACTCTTTAGTCCCCCAAGGCATATGATTCGCATGTTCATGGGACTTTCATTTTCACCAATGATCACAAAATCTAATACTGAATGAGAAGTAATACGTCAATTTAACCTTAAATGTTGGGGTCCCCTTATAAATTCTCATGACATATAATTTCATACAACGAAACACACCATAAGGGTGTTGTTCTATTCACCATAAATTTTACTAAAATAACTAATTTAACAATTCAAAACAAATTATGTAGTATCTTATAGAGTTTTAAATGAATATTGTAATGTCATTCACAAACAATGACTGGTGGGTCAAATATGGCTTTTGTCATTCATGTTTCCACCATTGGAAGATTTTGAGTTTTAGGTTCAAGTATAATTTGGTTGTCTTTAGAAAACATAATCCCAAACATAATTTATTTTTATTTTTTATATTTGGGTTATTTTAGTAAAACATTGAGTGAAAAGAACAACATCCTAATCTAAAAGAAATATAAACCTTATGATTATTGAATGTGTGGAGTTTAATATTTCATGCAAACATTTACATTTGTTTTCCTTCCACAGGTATTCTCATCTAAAACGAAGGATGAGGGCATCCACAATTATTTTGTCCTTTGGTCCATCGACATTAACCTAAAATCTGTGCAAGACATGCATAATCTCCTATGAAGATCATCCCCAACCATGGCTTTTGAACTCAAATGTGGTTAATAATAGGTATTGGTGTAATTATTTAGGTTTGATTGTTCATCTTAGCTTTAATTATTGTATGTGTTAACCAAGATAAATAAGTAATTTGGGTGGAGTTACATGTGAAATAGTTATGCGCACGCAAAATCATCTTTCATCTCATATTTTATCACCCTTTTTCACTCGGTCAATTGGTTTTGTTTGTAGATTTAGAGCAATAAGATTTCACTTCACTTGGTCATTGGTTTTGCTTATATTTTTACAAAAATAACGATTGAATGCAAAGTAATGTCGATTTCTGCTTTTCTTCCTTGTCTTGACATACACTTCCACAGGTAGCATATGTGAACCAAAAACCACTGTGTGACAATCGATGACACTTCAATGCTTAAGTTAAATAAAGCTTAGAAGAAGCTTAAAACTGTAAATTGGGTTTCAATAGCGTATCTTAGTTCATCGACCTTATCTCATTTTTATAATGTGATATTTGGTAACGTAATTTAAGGAAAGAAATCTTGCTAGAGATCATTTTCTAGTTAAGAGTTGTCCATGTAAGGTAGTTTCCATACACAACTTATACTCCTAAATCTATGAAATAGGTTTCTCCTTATGAATGTTGTCCATGCAAGGAAGTTTCATTACCTAACTTATACTCTAGTATTTGTTTCGTAATCGAAACCAAAGTATTGTTGATGTGCCTGTCTTGAGTCAATCTCTCATATACTTGTCTTATCACCTTATGACGGGTGGGCTTAGTGGCACTCTGCAATTTGGGCCCAACCCTCTGAATCCTGCCAATAGCGGATATAGCATTCTATCTCAGCCAAGCTGAATTGAACATGCAATTGAGCCCACTTTGCTATGCTCACGAAATTATCATGACACACGTACGGTGCTAATCACATAACGATTTGGTCTATCATCACAAGGTATTATGCAAGGGGGTATGTCCATTAAATTCTATCGAGATCAGGTTGTGATTGAAATACAAACTGTTACTGTTGTTCCCACTTTTAACACAACTACAAAAACAAATGAGTTTGTTTGTCTTCATTTTGTTACGACACTTCTCAGAAATTGTTTTCAACTGTTGCTAGGTGAATTATGGATGAACCTTGGTCTATTTATAAATTTTCATCCTTTATGAAATGAAATTTCAACAAAATGCATAACATACCAAATAGACCAAGGTTAGCCCTTGTGAAGAATGGAATGAGCAACAAGGAAAAGTAGAATGTGCAAATAGTACAGGAAATTGCGAACTTCAGTAAGCCGGACTTTTCATTTCAGTTCAATACCTTTCCAATCGGAATCTTAAATGTCTTTGCTTTACACAAATTGTTGCTGTTGCTTTACACAACCCTACAGAACTCAAAGTAGACCAAATAAAAACCATCGACAGTTTTGAGGTGGTGGTGGTTCTCCCTGTCAACTTCCAACACTGGTGGTTGATCTTTAAATTACATGTTCATGCATTCCATTCATACCATAACACTTTATTGAATAACCCACATTCATTCGACAAGCATCAAAACAAGCATTATAAAGACATCAAGTTATTGAATTTGGAAAAAAAAAAAAAGTGCAAGGTCAGGACTATCAATATATATATTACAAAATATTATGCAGCTAAAATTGATTAATTCATTCCACAAGGTTGATCCATTATAGTTTACAATCACTTCATATTTCAGGATAACAAAAAAATAAAATAAATACAGACGATTCATCATGAAATGATTTTGGTCTGCACTTGGGGGTAATTGTTGAACCATTTTCTCTCCATTAACCAAAGCACAAAGCAATGAAACTTTACATTCATCCATCTGCCTTAACTCAATCCATCACCCCATACGCATGTAGCTGTTAATGTATTTATTTCACTTTACTCGGTTCTAGTTTTCCAACATTTTAGCTTCACTCCCTTCGCCATACTCTACCTTCAATCTCTTTTATCTACTCTACCTTCGCCATACTCTACCTTCAATGGAGAGAAAACCATCTTCTACAACATAAACGAGTTTATATGCTCCTAACTTAATCCTAAAATCAAGAGACATGGGCAGAACTACAACCACTTTTGGTACACAGCTCTTCTCTAATGTGAGAAACTCAAGTCGCAAGAACTACCACTAAACCCCCCACCAAAACCATTGAGTTCTGGGAAAGAATACACACGTAGCCTAAATGATAAAACAGTTGACCAAAACTTAACCCAAACGAGTAGCCTTGGCTTTCCATCAACCGTCTAACAGTATGAAGTGTCGTGGTCCATAAACTTGTTATAAGCTTAAGCTGACATTAAAGATGTCACTAAAAAATTTTTACAAAGATTCGAAGATGGCATTGATACTCTACACAGATATTAATATCCCAAACATGCTTCATCCAAAACAAAATCTGTTTTCAACGGACTGCATCAGGTCTGACAGATTGGACCAGTCATGCATCTCAGAACAGATAGATCCCTCGGAACAAAAACCTAATAATGAAAGGTACTTAATAGATGACGTTTGTAGAACTCGCTGTAACAGTAAACTAAATAGAAAGGTCATCAAACCTACAAGTACCCTTCAAGAGTTCAGAGTACATGCCTGCAAATAACGTTGGGGGCATACTCAATTCCTAGATGAATTCTTGATCCTAATGGGGGATTATATAACAGAATGAATGGGTTTTTGTCAAACTCTCCCCAACCAGAGACACCAACGGAAACTGATCTCTCGATTCTCTACCAAGACAAGTTTTACCATGTTAGTGTCCTGAAGTAGACTCTTTAACTGTTAAGTGAACCTAATAAAAAATCCTCCTATTTTCTGCATTCATCAAATGAAATTTCCCTTATTACATTCACCTAATTCCCTTCCTTTAATTAACTAGAAAACATAACAAAGTATAATCCATCTTCACCACCTATTCACACACATCCAAGTAATGACGGCATCTAAAACATAGCAGACCCAAACACCTCTCGTCCTCTGTGATGAAACTCATAAAGGAAAATTCTTTGCAAAAAGATACTGCTTTTTCCAAAGTCCAACTAAAAGCACAAGAACAATAAACAACGCAAGAGACAGGTTATCTAATATATAATTTGATTCTTCAGATGTAGACTTTTTGTCCTACCTTTGTTTTGCACCCTGTATCGAGACAGGTTACCTCTGGTAGATATACCAACACACAGGGATGCTTATGCATTCAAACTGAGATGCTATTCAAAATTAAGCAAAAACTGTTTACCAAACCATGATTATGGCTCTGACCAGTAATATGAAACCATCTCACCAGCTTTGTTTGGCCAAACACCATTTCCAATCCTAAAAGAGTAACATATGTCTTGAAGATTAAGCTTGTTGAACCAAACCAACACTTCAAAACAATAAAAGAAAAGCTTCATCCAGAAGAATATCAATAACCATGCTTTGTTCAAACACACAGTGAAATGCCATATTACTTTTCCTTCTTCCAAACACGTTGGCAAACATCTCCCAAGCTTTCTTTTGGGCTTCCTTACCAAATAATGAGGCAGATGTGGTCATAGCCTCTGGCTACCCAGATGAAACTCAAACAAGGAATTCAGTATATAAAGTGTCCACCTCAACTTTTATGTATAAGTCAAATAAAGCTGATTGAATACTTATAATGCACCATACAAACTCTTTGTCCGTTGGTAGGGAGTTGTTGGGGAGACAAATATTTAAATATGCTTTTCATACATTGCCACATACTACGCCTTTCTTGTTTTTTAGGGGGGTCCAAATAACTTGAATCTCCTGACAATGCTGAAGTAATACAGAAAAGAGATCGTTGTCTGAACCTATCATGGACCAAGACTCCGTCACATTTGCTTCAAACGTCCTTGCTTCAGATAGGGAATCTCAAAATCATTTCTTCCCTTTGAATAACACAGATCTGAGGCACTGGTAAAATATTATCTTTCTTTCCAAGAATGTAGGCTCATTATGAAATAGCTTCAAATTATCCACGGCCTACAGCAGCCTCTTGTAATATCTGTGTCAGACACAAATTCATGTGACCAGAAAGCTATATTGCCCCCAACTAGACCACTACAGCTGAAGAAAAGTTTAAAATGACTTGTGAACAAATCTTATAAATTGGCACAAGTTATCACTACCATCCATACGGAAAATGAGAATCATGTGAAGATAAACTTACCTCAATAATAGGAGCCAGAGCTACCTCCACCAAGGTAGCTGCTGCCACCCAAGCTTCGGCTGGAATAAAGCGACGATGAATAGGAGCCATCACCCACCTGTAATACCAACGAAAAATAATTAAACAAAAGAATCCAGCGAAGAAAATATAGTCCAAATATTAGCATCAGAAATACTTGTGAATAGAATAAACATACATCTGCACCACGAGACATGTAATCACTACCATAGCTTGAAGAGTACATCCCTCCAACATCATTACCACCATAAGCACCTGAAGACAGACAAACACTATAAGTGCCGAGAGCTAGTTTTTTGAAAAAAAGTAACAAAAATAAAGAACAAAGTACTGTGTAAGATAAAGAACTGTGTATACCTCCATTGTAGCTCATACCCTGACGACTACCATACACGCCATGTGAATCCTGGCCAGAGAGGGAACTTCTGCTGGAGCCATAACCTAGCTGAGACCTCCCAATCCTATCATCCATAACAAAGTACTAAAAGTTACTGTCTGGACACAAAAAGTGACAGGTGAAAAACTCTAGTGGCTGCAAAAAAAGCTACCTATCACCATAAGTCTCTGCATAATGAGATGAACTACCACCAACTCCATAGTCCAAGCGAACTCTCGACTGGCGAATGCTAGTGTCCGCATAACGTGGTGGTGCGTCATCCTTTAATAACATGACATAATTATACAACTTCCATTAATAGAATATTGGTTGCAAATGTACAAAAGTGGAAGAATGTATCATAAATATCCAAACATTGGTGAAAACAAATAAAAGTAACACCAACTTGCACTACAAAAAAAATTGACATCAGCAACGGCTAAAATCCGTTGCAAATTGACCCAAAACCGTAGCTAAAAGGAATCAGCGATGGCACAGCAACCGTCGCTATCCCGTAGCTACATTTATCGTCGCTATTTGATTCAGCGACGGCAAAATAGCCGTGGCTAATTAGCCACGGCATAAAACCGTCGCTAAAGTGTAAAATAGCCGTGGCTAACTAATTTTTTTTTAAAAATTAATATTTTTTTATATTAGCGACGGCATTTTGCCGTGGCTAATTGATTTTTAAAAAACTTTTAACATTATTTTTATATTAGCGACGGCATTGTGCCGTGGCTAAATGGTATTTAAAAAAAATACTTTAATGTTAGCGACGGCATTTTGCCGTGGCTAACTGATTTTTTAAAAAAAATTAATATTTTTAATATTAGCGACGGCATTTTGCCGTGGCTAATTGATTTTTTTAAAAAACTTTTAACATTATTTTTATATTAGCAACGGCATTGTGCCGTGGCTAACTGATTTTTTTTTTTAAAAATTTAACATTATTTTTATATTGGCGACGGCATTTTGCCGTGGCTAAATGGTATTTAAAAAAAATATTTTAATATTAGCGACGGCATTTTGCCGTGGCTAATTGATTTTTTTTTTTTAATTTAACATTATTTTTTATTTTAGCGACGGCGTTGTGCCGTAGCTAAATGGTTTTAAAAAAAAAATTACATTATTTTTATATTAGCGACGGCCTTTTGCCGTGGCTAAATGGTTTTTAAAAAAATAAAAAAAAAAATTCGATCTATAGGATATCGGAGATCTCTCCGAGATCAGAGATCTCAGGTCTCAGATCTCCGAGATCAGGTCTCAGATCTCCGAGATCTCAGATCTCAGATCTCCGAGAGAGAGGCGGCGGAGGAAGGGAGGGGAGAGAGAGGCGGCCGGGAGCGATGTCGAGGGAGGCGGCCGGGATCGGTGTCGAGGAAGCGGCGGACTTCTCCTCTGTGGGTTTCTTCTCTGGAGGTTTGAGAGAAAAAAAAATTTGAGAGAAAATTTTTGTTTAAGTTGGTTTGTAGAAAAAATTGAAATTTATATAGAGAAAGGTAATTGAAGGGGATTGGTTGTGTTAGTTTCACGCGGATTGATGACGTGGTTTGGTTTAGTGCGTTGGATTGAGCTAAATTTTTTGGTGTTATTAACGGTTGAGATGAGATTTCACGCGGATCGGTAATATAAAAAATCAGAAACCAATTAGCCACGGCAAATTGCCGTGGCTAATCTCTTTAGTGTTAAATTTTTTTTTTTGTTTTTTAAAACCAATTAGCCTCGATCTCTTTAGTGTTTAATTTTTTTTTTTTAAAAACCAATTAGCGACGGTTTTTTGCCGTCGCTAATATAAAAAATCAATTAGCCACGGCAAATTGCCGTGGCTAATCTCTTTAGTGTTTAATTTTTTTTTTTTTTTAAAACCAATTAGCCACGGTTTCTTGTCGTCGCTAATATAAAAATGAAAAACGAATTAGCCACGGCAATTTGCCGTGGCTAATTCTTTAGTGTTTATTTATTTTTATTTTTTTAAAAACCAATTAGCAACGGTTGTTTGCCGTCGCTAATATAAAAAATAAAAAAATCAATTAGCCACGACAAATTGCCGTGGCTAATCTCTTTAGTGTTAATTTTTTTTTTAAAACCAATTAGCCACGGAAAATTGTTGTGGCTAATCTCTTTAGTGTTAATTTTTTTTAAACCAATTAGCGACGGTTTTTTGCCGTGGCTAATCGCTTTAGTGTTTAATTTTTTTTTTTTTAGAAAACCAATTAGTCTATGATGTTCTTTGATCTGATCTTCTTTTATCTGGTCTTCTTTGATCTTCTTTGATTTTCTTTGATCTGATCTGATCTTCTTTGATCTAATCTTCTTAGATCTTCTCTGATCTTCTTTGATCTGATCTTTTTTTTATCTTCCTTGATCTGATCTTCTTTGATCTGATCTGATCTTATTTGATCTTTTATGATCTTCTTTGATCTGATCTGATCTTCTTTGATCTTTTTTTATCTGATCTTCTTTGAACTTCTTTGATCTTCTTTGATCTGATCTGATCTTCTTTGATCTCATTTTCTTTGATCTGATCTTCTTTGATCTAATCTTCTTTGATCTACTTTTAACTTCTTTGATCTTCTTTGATCTGATCTGATCTAATCTCTTTGATCTACTTTTAACTTCTTTGAACTACTTTTAACTTCTTCGATCTTCTTTGATATTCTTTGATCTGATCTGATCTGATCTAATCTCTTTGATCTACTTTTAACTTCTTTGATCTTCTTTGATCTACTTTGATCTAATCTCTTTGATCTACTTTTAACTTCTTTGACAGGTGAAAATCTCTAGTGGCTGCAAAAAAAGCTACCTATCACCATAAGTCTCTGCATAATGAGATTAACTACCACTAACGCGAATGCTAGTGTCCGCATAACGTGGTGGTGCGTCATCCTTTAATAACATGACATAATTATACAACTTCCATTAATAGAATATTGGTTGCAAATGTACAAAAGTGGAAGAATGTATCATAAATATCCAAACATTGGTGAAAACAAATAAAAGTAACACCAACTTGCAATACAAAAAAAATTGACATCAGCAACGGCTAAAATCCGTTGCAAATTGACCCAAAACCATAGCTAAAAGGAATCAGCGATGGCACAGCAACCGTCGCTATCCCGTAGCTACATTTATCGTCGCTATTTGATTCAGCGACGGCAAAATAGCCGTGGCTAATTAGCCACGGCATAAAACCTTCGCTAAAGTGTAAAATAGCCGTGGCTAACTGATTTTTTTTTAAAAAAATTAATATTTTTTTTATATTAGCGACGGCATTTTGCCGTGGCTAATTGATTTTTTAAAAAACTTTTAACATTATTTTTATATTAGCGACGGCATTGTGCCGTGGCTAAATGGTATTTAAAAAAAATACTTTAATGTTAGTGACGGCATTTTGCCGTGGCTAATTGATTTTTTTTAAAAACTTTTAACATTATTTTATATTAGCGACGGCATTGTGTCGTGGCTAAATGGTATTTTAAAAAAATACTTTAATGTTAGCGACGGCATTTTGCCGTGGCTAACTGATTTTTTTTTTTAAATTTCACATTATTTTTATATTGGCGACGGCATTTTGCCGTGGCTAAATGGTATTTTAAAAAAAAAATTTAATATTAGCGACGGCATTTTGCCGTGGCTAATTGATTTTTTTTTTAAATTTAACATTATTTTTTTATTTTAGCGACAGTGTTGTGCCGTAGCTAAATGGTTTTTAAAAAAAAATTACATTATTTTTATATTAGCGACGGCCTTTTGCAGTGGCTAAATGGTTTTTAAAAAAATAAAAAAAAAATATTTTCGATCTATAGAATATCGGAGATCTCTCCG
The DNA here is from genome assembly GCA_963556465.1 of Berberis vulgaris. Classification (NCBI taxonomy): domain Eukaryota; kingdom Viridiplantae; phylum Streptophyta; class Magnoliopsida; order Ranunculales; family Berberidaceae; genus Berberis; species Berberis vulgaris. The sequence continues at coordinate 75,807,528 of OY747136.1, read as the reverse complement.
AGATCAGAGATCTCAGAGATCTCAGGTCTCAGATCTCAGATTTCCGAGATCAGATATCTCAGATCTCCGAGAGAGAGGCGGCGGAGGAAGGGAGGGGAGAGAGAGGCGGCCGGGAGCGATGTCGAGGGAGGCGGCAGGGATCGGTGTCGAGGAAGCGGCGGACTTCTCTCCTCTGTGGGTTTCTTCTCTGGAGGTTGAGAGAAAAAAAAATTTTGAGAGAAAATTTTTGTTTAAGTTGGTTTGTAGAAAAAATTGAAATTTATATAGAGAAAGGTAATTGAAGGGGATTAGTTGTGTTAGTTTCACGCGGATCGATGACGTGGTTTGGTTTAGTGCGTTGGATTGAGCTAAATTTTTTTTGTGTTATTAACGGTTGAGAGAAAGGCTAATCTCTTTAGTGTTAAATTTTTTTTTTGTTTTTTAAAACCAATTAGCCACGATCTCTTTAGTGTTTAATTTTTTTTTTTTTAAAAACCAATTAGCAACGGTTTTTTGCCTTCGCTAATATAAAAAAATCAATTAGCCACGGCAAATTGTCGTGGCTAATCTCTTTAGTGTTAAATTTTTTTTTTGAACCAATTAGCGACGGTTTTTTGCCGTGGCTAATCGCTTTAGTGTTTAATTTTTTTTTTTTTTTAAAAACCAATTAGTCTATGATGTTCTTTGATCTGATCTTCTTTTATCTGGTCTTCTTTGATCTGATCTGATCTTCTTTGATCTAATCTTCTTAGATCTTCTCTGATCTTCTTTGATCTGATCTTTTTTTTATCTTCCTTGATCTGATCTTCTTTGATCTGATCTTATTTGATCTTTTATGATCTTCTTTGATCTGATCTGATCTTCTTTGATATTTTTTTATCTGATCTTCTTTGATCTGATTTTCTTTGATCTGATCTTCTTTGATCTGATCTGATCTAATCTCTTTGATCTACTTTTAACTTCTTTGAACTACTTTTAACTTCTTCGATCTTCTTTGATATTCTTTGATCTGATCTGATCTAATCTCTTTGATCTACTTTTAACTTCTTTGATCTAATCTCTTTGATCTACTTTTAACTTCTTTGATCTATATAATTTTTTTAAAATAAAGAATTAGCTACGGTAGAGAACCGTGGCTAATGGCACACTGCCGTCGTTAAGATAAAAATATTAATATAAAAAAAATGTTTCATTGGCGGGATTCGAACCCGGGTCGCCTAGGTTAAAGCCAGGTTTCCTAACTGGGCTGGACGACAATGGGTTGATGGTGATTTTATCCAGTTTATATATATATATATATATATTTGCTTTATATAAATTTTTTTTAAAAAAGAATTAGCTACGGTAGAGAACCGTGGCTAATATAAAAATTTTAATATAATAAAAAAGTTTCATTGGCGGGATTCGAACCCGGGTCGCCTAGGTGAAAGCCAGGTCTCCTAACCGGGCTGGACGAAAATGTGTTATTGGTGATTTTATCTAGGAGTGGGCACGGTCCGGATCGATTCCAAATTTGAAGGAACCTAACTCGAACCGTTTAAAATTAACGGATCCGGTCCGGTCCGGATCCCCTGATTTTTAACATTGGAACCGAACCTAACTCAAAACGTTTGGAACGGTCCGGTTCCACGGTTCCAAACGGTTCCAATTGAATCAAGAACAGAAAAAATTGCCTTAAAAAAAAAAAACAGAAAAATAAATTTGGTAAACACATCCATCATCTATCCATCATAAACAGATCATACAAAAGCATACAAATCCATCATACAGATCATACAAAAGAGATCCATCATCGATCCATAAAAGCAGTATGAATCACCTAATCTGACCATCATCGATCGATCAAACAGATCCATCATCGATCCATAAGAGATCATCATTGATCGATCAAACAGATCCATCATCGATCCATAAAAGCAGCCTGAATCACCTAATCTGACCATCATCGATCGATCAAACAGATTCATCATCGATCGATCAAACAGATCCATCACTCCATAAACTCAGATACAGAGACAGAGACTGCTGAGAGAGAGGAGCTCGCTGCTGCTGCTGCTTCTTCTTCTCCTCCTCTCAAGACAGAGACAGAGAGAGAGAGGAGGCTGCTTCTTCTTCTCGAGACAGAGTTGTTTCTTCTTCTCGTGCTGCTGCTTCTTCTTCTAGTGCTGCTGCTTCTTCTTCTCGAGACAGAGACTCGAGAGAGAGAGGAGCTCGCTGCTGCTGCTTCTTCTTCTCGTGTTGCTGCTGCTTCTTCTTCTCGTGCTGCTGCTGCTTCTTGACTCGACAGAGACAGAGACTCGAGAGAGAGAGAGGGGAGAGGGAAACAGAGAGAGAAAGAGAAGGGGTTTTGGTGATTCCTTACGTCTCCTCCTCTTCTTTTTCCTTCTGCTGCTCCATCATCTCAAAGTCAGAGACAGAGACAGATATTTAAGTTTTTATTAAATGCAATTTGAAACGGGTCCAACCCGAACCGTTTCGTTTTAAAAAATAGGAACCGAGACCGGACCGTTTTATAACGGATCCGGACCGATCCGAACCGTATCAAAAAACTCAAAATTAAAATCCGGACCGTTTTGAGCAAAACGGTCCGATTCGGTTTGAACCCGCGGATCCTCGACCCGTTTGCCCACCCCTAATTTTATCCAGTTTATAAATATATAGCGATTTTGCTTTATATAATTAAAAAAAAATTTCACATTTAGCTACGGTATTTTGACCGTGGCTAACAAAAAAATTTGTAAACATTAGCTACGGCCCTAGTGCCGTCGCTATATTGTTTTCTTATAATTTTTTTTAAAAAAAATCACATTAGCTACGGTATTTGGACCGTGGCTAACAAAAAAATTTTGTAAACATTAGCTACGGCCCTAGTGCCGTCGCTATATTGTTTTCTTATAATTTTTTTAAAAAAAATCACATTAGCTACGGTATTTGGACCGTGGCTAACAAAAAAATTTGTAAACATTAGCTACGGCCCTAGTGCCGTCGCTATATTGTTTTCTTATAATTTTTTTTTTAAAAAAAAATCACATTAGCTACGGTATTTTGACCGTGGCTAACAAAAAAGTTTTGTAAACATTAGCAACGGTCCCAGTGCCGTCGCTATATTGTTTTCTTATAATTTTTTTTTTTAAAAATCACATTAGCTACGGTATTTTGACCGTGGCTAACAAAAAAAAATTGTAAACATTAGCTACGGCTCCACTGCCGTCGCTAAATCTCGTATTAGCGACAGTTTTAATCCGTCGCAAAACGGTTAGCGACAGTGATTTTAATTTATGTACCGAAACCGTAGCAGAAACTATAGCGACGGTTTTATGCCGTCGCAAAGCGTTTAAATAGCGACGGTTTTAAACCGTCGCTAATTTCCGTAGCTAATAATGCTTTTTTTTGTAGTGTTGAACAAAAGAATAACTAACCAATGCAGAGTATTGACGCTTTGATCTAGAGATCGAATCATAATCACGAGCACGACTTTCACGATAACTTGGAGGAGGCCTTTCAAATCTCCTGTCATAGCCTTCATCAAGATATCCTCTCCTTGTTGCAGGACGTGCAACGCTGCGAGGCACATCTTCAGGGTAGCCAGAAGTACGGGATGAATAATCAGCCTTGTAGGATGACCGCCTCTCAGGAGCATAATCCACAGCAGCTCTGCCGCTCCTAGGAGGAGGAAGCTCTTCACGTCGAATAACATCCCTCTTTGAACTTCTTGGATACGAAGGGACTGTACAGATAATTAGAAACAAAAATAAATATAAAAAAATAATTCAGAACAAAACAACGTAGCTAATAACCAAACGCGAGCAGTAGGTGCAGTGGATTCATACTAGGTTTTCTGCTGTATGACCTAGGTGGGGGTGGCAAAGGCCTGACTCGCTCTGGTACAGCCATAACAGGTCTCCTTTCTCTCAGTCCAAATGGCCCCTTAAACCCACGACCACGAATAGGTGCCAATCGTCCTCCAACACCTCTCAAACCACGTCCAGGTAAGCTACGAAGAACTAGAACTGGACGACTAATGATCCCCTAAGACTTTGGTAAGGCCCTCTTCCAGGGTAAAAATCGCTGCGGGAAGCATGCTTTGCACGACCTCTCTGAAGAGGCCTTGACAACCTGGCCCTAACCTTAACCTGAATCAACTAAAACAATAAGCATAACAGGTCCAACTAAAAAAAATGTTATTTTATATATACAAGCTCCAAAGTGGGAGATAATAAACAAAAGCAGTGACAAATAATAAGAGCTGTGACAAACCTTGTTGTCTCCATCTCTTAGCTCCGAAAATCCTAAAATCTTAAAATTCATGTAGGATTATCTGTTTCCCTCAAAACTCGGGACGTGAATATTCAATAATAACATAATCAAATAGCAGCAACAACTAAATATGATTAAATTACTGAAACAAATAACACTCTAACCCTGAAAGGACTGGCGTGGCTAGCTCACTAGCGGAACTCCAGTAATGCAGCTCAAAATCTCTAAACCTGAAAGGCTAATCGGCTACAATCCAAAAGGAATGTACCCAAGAAGCAAAAGCTCACTTGGGTTAGCAATAAAGCTGGTGTGAGAAATCTTCATTCAAAAAAATCAATAAATCCACACGTGATAACATCAAACTAAACAAAAACAATAACCAACTACACCAACAGGTAATTCCTCAATTAGGCAAATGTGTCATCATCCTAATAAATAAATATGCATTATTTATTACTAATAAATAAAATTTATGAGTTATCAATCCTCATAAATGCAACAACAATACAATTTATAATCATATTAGACTATTGTTGAAATATTAACAAAACACAGTTTTCTACCTTTAGGAATACATGTAGTTCTCATTCAATGGTTGAATGAGCATTTGGTTTCTTCCTGTAAGGTAAGTATGCACATACACAAAAAAAAAATCTCGCTTCTTTTCCACAATCGCACTATCCTCCTTGTGCCGAACACACCTCACCCAAGTGTGCCTCCCTTGCCATCGAAGCCACTCAGAACGTACATGACCCAAGTGGGGTGCCACCTCGAGTGTCATGTCATCTCACCCGAAGTTCGATCACTAGCAAGTATTCTTCCTAAATCTACACGTACAACCGAAGTCACATGAAACGATGTACCGATATGCAAGCAAGTCTGCATGCCCATAATAATATCACACGTATACAAGCAAGTCTGTATAAAAATAAAAATAAAAATTCTTTAATTTTCACATTTTTTTTCTTCGGAGTTGTGGAAAAGAGCATAAAAAAATATCAACTAAAACTCAAAACTCTTTTATGGTGACACTTTGTCAACCATAAGTAAATCAACCACAGTATTCACCATTCTCTTGGGGAACAAACAATATTTTTATAAATACATTTCTATAACACAACAGGGATCAAACTCATTCAATATAAGGATACTCCTTAGCAAGACAATTTGCATATCAGTCAAATACAAGTTTATCATTTGATCAGATACTAACCACGTATTTCAAGTCATAATGTAAAATTACAAATATTAACTTGCATAACACTACTAATACCCAAGTTTAGTTACCGTGGTGAAATCTAGCACACTCAGAATAACCAAATAACTAAAACCACCTAACACACAGCAAATGGAACTAGTTCCTAGATCTTCCCTTTGGTATAACCTATAAGTAAAACAAGACTCCACAAATACTCACATGCTACCTTAGTACTACTCAATCATTAAAATCAAATTAAGCAGCCTAGACTCTATCATAATCGTATATAAGACATCATAAACCTCATTACACTCTGACCCACTTCATGGGAGCTAAAACAAGTTTCCATGAAGCTACTACTGCTATGCGTACAGGATATGTAACATATCTGCATACAACTTAATTACTCACATTGCTAGGGTGGTACATGTTACAGATCTATATAAATAGAGTAAACTACCATTACTCAAAAAACGGGAAATTGCAATGTCTAACCTAAGGGATGAACTTTTCCAATTAGCTGGACTTGAAATAGAAAACTCAAAAGCCTATTTTCCGTCAACCATCCAAACACCAACCAAACAGAGTCATACCCAATCAATAAAATTGCAAACATGGGCGACCCCAACACTAATCACAACTAAAATGGCATGTCAAAATCTACACCTAATTGTTCTTCAATAACCCTTACGTACTAATAATACTTGGAACAGTAATGCATAAGAAGGTATAAATTAAAAACAAAACAATAAGAATAATCAGAACTCACCAATCAATCAACCCCAGACCCAAAACTATAACAAACCAAATAATATATTTCAACAAAATGTATGAATTAGTATGAAGAAAACCCACCGATTCAGTCTCTCCAGCAACCAATCTGCCACTTCTTCTCAACCTCGAGCACCGAAACGTCGCAAAGGCTAAGTTTTTCGCCTGCTCTACTCGAGAAAACAAAACCCCCATCACATACCTCTCTCCACCCGAATCTGCTGGAGCACCCAAGCAATGACAAGGTCACCCAGGACCCGTCCATCTCTCTCTCACCCGGTCATGGGCCCTTGCTCAAGCTCAACTCAATTTTTGTGATTTTCACAGGGTACTCCTCTTGCTGCTTCTCTGCTGCCACCTCGTTCCTCTGTGAACCAGCTGGAACAAACACCACCTAGTTCTATGCTTCAAATCCAGAACCTATCAGACCCACACTCGCACGTCCAACTGATGCAGCGTACAGATCTTAATCAATTGCCAACTCAAGAGAAACTCTCTGCTCAGAATGGGATGTACGAAGATAATCTCAGCACTGATTTCAGTCTGAAGGTGGATCCACAATCACCTACGCTCCCTGATTTGCTTGAAACCTTCACCAGTGTGGCCCCTTCTTTACACTCCAGTATCTAAAGCAATATCAAACTCAGCTCCACAGCATAACAAGCAAGACCAAACGTCATGGGCCAGATGGATCCACGACGTGCCCAGTTCACCAAATCATCAACCTTGGAGATCACGAACTCCACCGCCTTTGATAGCCCCATCGTCACCAAAGAGAATAAGAAAAGGAGCTTTTGTTGCACAAGAGAAGAAGGAAGGAAGAAGGGTTTTTCTTTATATAGTGTGGGTGGTTATTCGCCCCCACTAAATTAAAAAGAGCAGTTCGTCTTTTAACTTCACAAAATAAACCCTAATCATTAGTTTAATAAAAACCCAAAACCAAACCCAAATACAATTGAGTAACAACCCATCAACATTAGGGTTTATAATTTTTATTTTTTTTGACAAAACGCACACACACACCTTATTCTATTTAGCAATGGCAAATAAAAAAAAATCTTTTTCCAAATAATTGAGATTACAATATATACCACAATTAATAAATAAGAAATTTTTATATTTATTTAATTAGGCGAGTATTATAGAAAAAAAAAATTTTGTCATTTTTGTATGGATTCTTTGTAATTTTTTTTATAATTTTTGTATGATATTCTAGAGATTCTGTGTAATTTTTTGCTATAATTTTGATTAATTAAGTTTAGTTCTGGTAGTTGATATTAATTTTCAGAATGGACAATCATTAATAGCTAATTTTATTATAAAAAATGAATTATCATTTGTAATTTGTAAATTTCATTTGTCAATATGATTTGCAACAAAGCTGTCCCTAAATAGCCACGGCAAATACCGTGGCTGTTTTGTCAATTAGATTTGCAATTTAGCGACGGCAAAAAATCGTCGCTAAATAGCCACGGCAAAAATCCATCGCTATTTTTCAATTTGCGACAGTCTTAGTCAAAATTTTCAATAGCTTTAGCAACAGAATTTTTGAAGTTAGCGACGGTTTTTAGCCGTTGCGAATTAGCTACGGGATAGTTTACCGTTGCTGATTCAAATAGTGACGATTAAAATAGCCACGGCATTGCGACGGTTGTTGTGTCGTTGCTAATTCATTTTAGCAACGGTTTTTAGCCGTTGTTGAATTGTCTTTTTTTTTGTAGTGTGACTTGTGACCTTCCTCTATTATTAACGCATCCCTGTGGACCTTGAGATCCATCATCTTAAATGTAGAAAAACTAGATTTTTAACAAGATCTCGTAACTATCTAAAACAGAACACATGCGTTTGACAAGATTCGAACACTGAACTTGTGGTCCATCTGCCACAACTCTATCAATTTGTTGGTACCCATTTCCTATTGTTAAGTGTTGTTGACTTAAGAAAGAATAGTGAAATATTCAATTGCGGTTTGGCACATGATAATATATATATATATATATAAAATCACCATCTCCTGAGCTGACCGCCCTTCCCCTACTGGTTAATACCTCAACTAGATTGCTCCACTACGGGTTAATACCTGCTACTGAGCTGACCGCCCTTCGCCTACTAGATTGCTCAAACAAATCACCATCACCTCTGATCTGATCTACTTTGGTTGAACAACCCCCACCCAACCCAAAATTTGATGAAAGAAATGGCAAAGAAGGTTGAAAATTCTTGGAGAAAATTAATTAAGAAGGGTTCAAATATTTCTAGTCTATAGTTCTAGATGGTGAAGACAAATTAAGTTAATTTGACTTGATCCACACCACACGGAGCTGAGCTGCCATGCGACCAAGACAACAATGGAAGGATCATGACCATCATGCTCCATACTAACGAACAAGTTTCAAGTTTCAAGCATATGCAACATCGTAGATGGATATTATAGAAGGTAAAAAAGGAGTTTGGTGGTAACTGTGTGTGGGGTTAGGTTCTTGGAGGAGGATAAAGTCATCCACGCTAGTTTTACTCTTGACTTTACGAATCTGCTGGCTTCCTCACCCTCCCTTCCCTCTGCCAATCCTAATCCATCTCTTCTTTTATTTGGTAATTTGTTTCATAATTCTACCAATTCAAACAAACAATTCACAACTTATTCTAATTTCCCAATTAAGGCACGCACACACATTTAAACTGAATACTAAATAAAGCATATGCGGCTTTCAACTTTCAAGACAACCATCTGGATGCTAAAGGGTGTGATGGAATTGGAAGGCGACCCCATCCCCAGCAAAGATGCGATTTGTATGCTTTAAGATTGCAACAATTACAAACTTTTTGTGTTGTGGGGCTGGAGGGAAGAAAAAGGAAGGCAGCATGTTTTGCACATCAACTACCTAATACTCCCATCATTTTCCACCTTGTTTGTTAGTCTTCTCTTTTCCATTTGGATTAGTTTATCTCGTCTTATTTTCTCCTCTCCATTTCAAAGAATTAAAAAGCAAGCAAGCCACCAAACGACCATGTCTTTCTACTTACTACGACCATGTCTTTCTACTTACTTCCTCATCTCCCATCTATAAATACCATCCTTTTTCTCTCTCTCTCTCCCCACTCAATTCCAATATTTCCTTCAACTCAGCAAGAAAGAGAAACTATGTCGGCTGGTAAGGCCCTCTTGTTAGTCCTGTTTGTGATGGTAGCTTATGCCACCCTTACCTTTGCTGCAGATCCTGACATGCTCCAAGACGTCTGTGTTGCTGATAAGAATTCAGGTAATCGACTGCTCTACCTCATTTTTTTTATTATCCAACTAAAAATTGTCAATTTTGTTTAGAGATGGATCATATGGAAGAAATTATTGTTTGCTTGTGGTATTTAATGTGTAATTATTTATATACATATATAGGTATAACTGTGAACGGATTCACCTGTAAACCAGTTGCGAAGGCAATGGCAGCAGATTTCTTTTTCGATGGTATAGCCAAGCCAGCAGCCACCAACAACATAATGGGGTCACAAGTGACTCCAGCTAATGTTGACCAAATTCCTGGACTCAACACTCTGGGCGTGTCCATGGCTCGTATTGATTATGCACCTGGTGGCCTTAACCCACCACACACCCACCCTCGTGCCACCGAGATGGTGTTTGTGCTCGAAGGCACTTTGGATGTGGGATTCATCACCACTGCCAATGTCCTCATTTCAAAGACCATAAACAAGGGTGAGAACTTTGTGTTCCCAAGAGGTTTAGTTCACTTCCAGAAGAACAACGGTCATGTCCCAGCTGCAGTCATAGCTGGATTCAACAGTCAGTTGGCTGGTACTCAAGCCATAGCTGCAACTCTCTTTGCTTCAACTCCACCTGTTCCCGACAATGTCTTGACTAAGGCTTTCCAGATTGATTACAAATTAGTTCAGCAAATCAAGTCCAGACTTGCACCCAACAACTAATTACCCTTCACCAACACCAACACCAACACCAACACCAACCAATATGATTGTTCAATAACTTTCTTTGTGATGAAGGAGGAGGATGTGGCCTATATGCGATGGATTTTTATTGTGTTTATGTTATAATTAAAATTTAGAATAACAGCTGAGCCTTTGCGCTTTGTTTGTGATGATAATAACTTTCTACTCTCTTCATTTTTTTAACTTTACTTTAAGAGATGATTATTTATGTGAACATCAAACATCATGGGATGATTATTTGGTGAGTGATTATGCTCACTTTAAGAGAAAATCTAATTTAACTATGATGATATGTGATAGTAGATAACAAGAAAGTGGGACTTGTTGGGATTTAACCAACTATGTGAATGAAAAAGAATAAGGAAAACAAGAGAGATTGTAATCTCTTGATAACACTAGAACTCTGATGTGTAGAGAACTCACTTGATTCACATTGATTGAAACCAAATAATACATGGGCTTAAATAGGAGTCACATGACCACTTAGTAAAAGACACATCTCTTAGTAAAAGACACTTAGTAATACTAAAAGACACATTGGAACACCAAAAGACACAACTCTTCTAGAACTAGTCTAGATTAATTATCTAACATCCCTCCTTAAGCTAGACTATCACCATTCCAAGCTTCTTCTTCAATTTGTTGAATGTGTCGGTCTTCAAAGCTTTAGTGAAAATATCGGCAACTTGATCTTGAGATCTGCAAAATTTCACATTGATATGTCCCTCCTTAACCAAGTCTCGAATGAAATGATATTTGATCCTTATATGCTTGCTTTTACCATGAAAAATCGGATTCTTTGTAAGTGAAATAGCCGAACTGTTATCACAAAACAGTGTAGGAGAACTAACAGGTCCATGCTTGAGTTCACTCAAAACCCAAATCAACCAAAGTGCTTGACAAGATGCAAAAGCCAGTGAGACATATTCGGACTCGGTTGTAGAGAGAGTCACAATAGCTTGCTTTTTAGATGCCCATGAGATTGCGCCGGAACCAATATTAAAAACATATCCGAAAGTGCTTTTACTATCATCAACACTTCCTCCCCAATCACTATCACAATAACCTACCAAACTTGGTTCTTCCACTTTCGTGAATTGAATGCCTTCATGAATTGTTCCACTCACATACCTTAAGACTCTTTTTCCAGCTTCCCAATGATTTTGCCTAGGAGATTCCATGAATCTACTAAGCATACTCACCGCAAACATAAGATCGGGTCTAGTGAAAGTCAAGTACATAAGACTACCAACAAGACTTCTATAAAGAGTTCCATCAACATGCCTATTGTCTTCACATTTGCTTAGCTTCAAACCAGCCTCCATAGGTGTGCTAATTGGTAGTGCGCCCTCCATTCTAAACTTTCTTAATAACTCTTGTGCATACTTCGGTTGAGTGATGATAATCCCATCTCTTTGTTGTTTAACTTCAATGCCCAAAAAATAATGGAGTAGTCCCATGTCGGTCATCTCGAACTCATTCATCATAGCTTTCTTGAAATCTTCATTCATACTTGAACGACTTCCGGTGAAGATTAAATCATCAACATATAAGCATACTATCAAAAACTCACCATGAAATCCTTCCTTGGTGTATAGAGTATGTTCAAAGGGACATCTTTTAAAACCATTCTTCAAAAAATAGCCATCAATATGACTATACCATGCCCTTGGTGCTTGTTTAAGCCCATATAAGGCTTTTTCCAAATGACATACTTTCTTTTCTTCTCCAATTTTCACATAACCAGGTGGTTGAGTTATATAAACTTCCTCCTCAAGAAAGCCATTCAAGAATGCCGATTTGACATCCATTTGATAGACTTTCCATTCTCTTTGAGCTGCCAATGCAAGTACTGTTCAAATTGTTTCAAGGCGAGCCACGGGTGCAAATACTTCTTGGAAATCAACACCATACTTTTGTTTGTAGCCTTTCACCACCAAGCGTGCTTTGTGCTTATCAACCTCGCCTTTTGAGTTCAATTTTGTTTTGTAAACCCACTTCACATCAAGGGGTTTCTTGCCATTTGGGAGATCAACAAGTTCCCAAGTCTTGTTTCTTTGAATAGCATCAATTTCATTATCCATTGCAAGCTTCCACTTCTCATCTTTAGAAGCCTCTTCAAACATAAGTGGATCGGCATCAACAAACAAAGCAAAATTAACCAAATCATCATCCAAATTGGCCAAATCGTCACCCAAATTGCTACTTGTTTGTTCATAAAGATCTTGGATACTCCTTGTCTTCTTCGAAGGGGAACTTGAAGTTGAAGTTGAACTTGAAGATGAAGAGGGTGATGAAGTATAATTGGGAGAAGAAGGTGGAACACCATCCTCTTCGTTTTCTTCAATTGGAGCTTCAATTTCTTCTTCGATTTCTATGCAACTTGAATTTTCTTTGGTTGCATTTTCTTTCCAATTCCAAGATTCTCCTTCATTGAACTTCACATCACGGCTTATAATAAGTTTCTTGGTGAGGGGATTATACAACTTGTATGCCTTGGAACATTCACTATATCCAACAAAAATGCATTTCTCGGACTTGTCATCTAGCTTCTTCCTTCTTTCATCCGGTACATGTGAATAGGCAATGCTTCCGAAAATTCTCAAGTGATCAACACTTGGTTTGTGTCCGCTCCAAGCTTCTTGTGGCGTCTTATCTTGCACACTTTTAGAAGAGGAACGATTCAATAGATAAACAACACATGCTACCGCTTCCGCCCAAAAGGAATTTGGCAATCCCTTGGCCTTCAACATACTTCTAGCCAACTCCATAATTGTGCGATTTTTTCTTTCGGCGACTCCATTTTGTTGTGGGGTACCACGGACTGAAAATTGATGTCGAATACCATGCTCTTTTAAGAAATCTCGAAGCCCATGATCAATATATTCTCCCCCTTGATCCGAGCGAAGAGTTTTCAATTGGAAACCACTTTGCTTTTCAACAAAAGCCTTGAAATTTTTGAAACAACCATATACTTTCGATTTTTGTTTTAGAAAGTATATCCAAGTCTTCCTACTATAGTCATCAATGAAGGTAACAAAATAACGATTACCGCCAATTGAAGTAGTATGCATTGCCCCACAAAGATCGGTGTGCACAAGCTCAAGTGGCTTTGATGCTCTCCATGCCTTCCCACTAGGAAAAGAATTCCTACTATGCTTCCCCAAGACACATCCTTCACATACTGTATCTTGAAGTTGAATTGTAGGCAAGCCCTCCACAAGATTCTTCTTGCCCATAAGAGATAGAGTTTTAAAACTCAAGTGACCATATCGATAATGCCATAGCCAAGACTTGTCTTGAATAGTATATAAACAAGAATTAATGTTACTTTGGAAAGATAAAGGAAACATTTTGCTTTTGGTCATTCCCACTTTTCCAATGATAACATCATTCTTATCTTTGATCTCACACAAAGCTCCCTTGAAATTTACTTCATACCCCTTCAAAAGAAGTTGCCCAACACTTAAGAGATTGTGCTTAAGGCCTGGAACATAAAATATATTTGAGATCCGCTTTATTCCTTGCTTGGTTTTGACAAGAATATCACCCCTTCCTTTGACATGAAGCTTGTTGTCATCTCCGGTTCTAACTTCACTTTGAAATGTCTCATTTATCTCCACAAAGGCCTTCTTGTTCCCGGTCATGTGGTTGCTACAACCACTATCCACGAACCACACATCTTCTAAGGAAGCGCCATGAACATTGCATGTAAGGAAAAGATTGTCTTCTTCCTCCTCATGCATAAAATTGGATTCTTTGTTGTCCTCCTCCATCTTCTTTCTACAATATTTCTTGACATGGCCATACATATGACAACGATAGCATTGAATATTTGATAAGGAAGATCTTTCTCTCCCTCTTCCTCGATAAGATGAAGCCTCACCATCATGAGATTTCTCTTGTCCACCATAGCCTATTCCTCTACCACGAGAAGTGGCTCTTCCACGACCTCTTCCTCTCAAGCCATCTTTAGAGGTATCTCTAAAAGAGACTTGCGTTTGAAAGGCTTGTTCAATAGAACTAGAATCATATTGCTTCATTCGTAGTTCATGGGATTGTAGTGATCCCAATAAACTCTCCACCGACAAAGAAGATAAATCCTTGGATTCTTCAATAGCAACAACACTAGACTCAAATTTTCGAGTCAAACTCCGAAGGATCTTTTCGACAATTCTTTGGTCTTCTAGATTCTCACCATTCAATCTCAATTGGTTGACAATTGAGATAACCCGATTGAAGTAGTCTTCAATAGTCTCGGACTCCTTCATTCTTAGTGTATCAAACTCCCCTCGAAGAGTTTGTAGACGCACCATCTTGACTTTGTCATCTCCTTTGTATGAAGAATAAAGAATATCCCAAGCTTGTTTAGCCGTTGTGGCTACTGAAATTCTGTCCAAAATAACTTCATCTACTGTTTGCATAATGAAATACTTGGCTTTGTAGTCTTTCTTGCGGTTAGACTTCAACTCGGCCAAGTTTTGTGCATTAAGAGTTGTTTCATCTTCGGGCTCTTGGAAACCAATCTCTACGATCTCCAATAGGTCTTGTGAACCAAATAGGGCCATCATCTTCATTCTCCAATGATTGTAGTTTTTACTGGTAAGAAAAGGAAGTGGAGGTTGGACGGAATTGTTGTTGTTGGACGCCATGGTTCTCTCAACTAGGCTCTGATACCAATTTGTTGGGATTTAACCAACTATGTGAATGAAAAAGAATAAGGAAAACAAGAGAGATTGTAATCTCTTGATAACACTAGAACTCTGATGTGTAGAGAACTCACTTGATTCACATTGATTGAAACCAAATAATACATGGGTTTAAATAGGACTCACATGACCACTTATTAAAAGACACATCTCTTAGTAAAAGACACTTAGTAATACTAAAAGACACATTGGAACACCAAAAGACACAACTCTTCTAGAACTAGTCTAGATTAATTCTCTAACAATGATAAAATTGTTTCTTATAATCTAGGTTATGATTTCATCGCTAACACTAGAACATATGAACGCCGACTTTTGACAAGGATGGCAACATACTAATTTTGATCTAGAGATATCGACTATAAAAATTATATATATGTGTGTGTGTGTGTTGGGGATTGGATAAAGGTTGGAGAAGATCGAAGCTAACAATGGACTCTATAGATGCTTTCCTTGCATTAAAATGAAACCAAACCATCTAAGTTGGAGACCTATTAGTTTTAGGATAAGTCGCTATGGGTGCCAAAGTTTACACTATTGTTAGTCTAACATTTGTTTAGGACGGAAACTGTCAATGGAACCCTTTTTTTTTCTTAATGTGTTTTTTCTTGATATAGGAGTATCTTCCTTTAGGAGCTTAGTGGATAATTAAGAAAATATTTATATTTGTATGAGGTTTCCTTGATTAATTAGAATAAGAAAAGTTTTCTTATTTGGCAAAAGTTTCTTGTTGGTAAGTTTCCTATTTGAATTAGATTTCCTTGTTAAATTAAGATAACAAAATTTTATTAAATCAATTAGAAAATTAGAATAAGGAAAAGTTATCCTCGTGGAATAAGAAAGATTCTCCTTGCGCGACAACCAAAGTGATGTAGGTTTTCCTTGTTTGGTATGGACTTATTTGGCCTATATATAGTGTCTTTCTTTGTAGTGTCGAAGAATAAAAATAAAAAATATAAAGATCCGGGAATTCAAGGCTACAAAAATGTAAATCACATAGCTTGTGAATTAGAGCTCTCAAGAGAGTTGTTCTTAAGAGAGCCCCATCAAGAATTTGTTCTAGAGAAAGAATTGTAATCTTTGTTAGTTACCAATCTAACAGAGGTTAGAGCCTCATGAGATTTGTCTTGAGAGATTATAATCTTTATTCTAATAATATAGTATAATATGGTGGAAGCATTGGAATAACTATGATTGCTCTTCTTCTTCTCTTTTATTATTTCCGCATATACTCCAATTTGTCTGTGTATCATGTGTTGTATTTGACATCTGAATATATAAGACTAGTACATCGATAGAAATTGAAATGTAAACCACTACATTGATTGGAATTGAGAATGTCATATATATCGATGGGAATTATACACTTATAGAAATTGAAACTGGTACATTAATGGGAATTGAAACTAATACATTGATGGGAATTTAAAATAATACATTGACTGAAATTGAAACTAGTATTTATCTAATTGGATTATTCATGTTCTTGCATGTCATGTAATATCCGAACTTTACGCATTTGAAAATAAGAGCAATAAGTTGAATTTGCAATCATCAAGATTAATAGCCATTAAAGTTTCCTCAACCTTATTTCTTCAATTTCCATTTTTTTGCTTCAATTAGACGAGACTTCTTATTTTGTTCAAGTTCCACCTCTTTTACTTCAGACATTTGCGAGCCACATTATCTTGTTCATTTCTAGCCATGACTTCTGTTCAAGGCTTTGCTACCCATTGGTCTTGCACTATTGCCCTCACTTGGACCTTCAGTAATAGCTGTTCTGAACTACGTGATGTCTCCCCACCAATCTCATCTGCATAATTTTCTCACTATTATGATGACTCACATGAGTTTCTGGCTCTTCTAATGGTGATGATGTTGGAAATTCAATAGTTGTAAAATTTCATTATGAGGAATAATTCAATGTCATAAAATGGTCATACTAAAAATTTTCCCTTAATCTACCAAGTACTCATGTCTAGCAAAGAAAATTTGAAGTCTTAAAATAAGATAATTTTTTTAACAAATGCACATTTAAATGGTGTCCTATGGTCTTAAAAATATGTTTTTTTTTTTTGCAAATGCACATTAATATGATCTTTAATGGTCTAAAAAATGAACACATTTAATTTTGAACATTATTTAAAAAAAAAAAGGTTGTGTGCAGGGTGAAACGGGTTGTGCGTTTGACCGAATCCGTGTGTGTGCAATGCGTGTAACGGTGACCAAAAAGAAGGGTTGAAATCAGATGATTTTGGGTGCTCTTCGATTGCGTAGTTTCGCCAAATCTTCGGGGTTCCTTTTGAGTTCTTGTTATATTGTAGGGAGAAGAAATGAAGGAAGACTTAAAAGAAACTCTTATTGCTCGGTGGTATAATTGGTTTGAGATTTGGTAATCTCAAGGATCATTATTTTACAACATTTTAATCTTCAATATTTTTTTCACATATCAATAAGATCTAAAAGAGTCGTCGTTGGTACAGTAGGCAAAACCGAACACATAAATCCTGGTGTGATCTTTACTTTTCTGCATATTATTTATTGTTTGTTTGTTTCATAACATAGTTTACAGTCATTCACTTTCATCAACTAGGTCTAGGCTTTGTGTTGAATTTACTTGCAGGAGTTGGTTCTGAATTGATTGTTTCATATATTTACTACAAGTGGTATCAGAGAGCCAGTTGATTGGTGTTTGTGTATTCAAGGTGTCAGATAAAATGGCTAAAAGGGTTTCTACATCGTCGGATGATGGCTGTGTGAAAGTCCATGGGTTGGATATTGTTCCATTCAATGGAAAGAACAATTGTAAAGCTTGGCTTATTGATTGTAAAGATATTTTGGTTAGTTTGGATCAGATTGATACACTGGATAAGAAGAAGAAACCATTATCAGATAAGGCGACAGTTGAAGTTATCGAAAAGTATAGTAAAATGGATCAGAAGGCATGTGGTATAATTCATTTGTGTCTTTCTCGCAGTGTGGTTTATAACTTTGTTGATGAAATGACAGCTAAAGGTATTTGAGACAGGCTTCAGGCTATGTATATTCAGAATGATCAAATGAGCGTGATATACCTACAGAAGAAGTTCTTCACTTTCAGGTTGCAACCAGGTAAACTCATGATTGATCACATAAATGAGTTTGAATTATACTCAGAATGTGTTAACTTGGGAACAAAATTTGAAGATAATCAGAAGGCATTGTTAATTTCTTTGTTACCGAAATGGGAACCGTTTCTTGATCAAGATGTACTTTCAAAGGCTTTCCAGAAAGAGTGTTTCGAATGAGGAGGTTCTAGCACATGGTCTTTCGGTGACGAAGGGAAGAAATTACAACAAGATGAACAACTACATAAGGAACTGGTCTCAATCAAAAGGCAGAGATATGTCTAAGGTTGAATGTCACAAATGTAGGCGCATGGGACATTACAAGAGGGATTATCCATAGTGGAAGGATAATCACAACAAGCAAGAGAATGAGAGTAAGGGCGTAGTGAATGGTGTTGAGACATCGGATATGGTAGATGATATTCTTAGCATATGTATTGATAACAAAATCTTATGACTATTTGTATGACACTTGGATGTTGGATATGTGAGTTTAGTATCATATGTGTCCCATAAGGGAATGGTTCACCGCTTATCGCGAGGTGAATGGCAGTTCATCTAAGACGGGTGACTCTCAGCCTTGCAAGACAATGGGTGTTGGTACAGTCAAATTCTAATTGGCAGATGGGTCATGTAGACAGCTTACCGAGGTACGTCATATTCCAGCTTGTTTAAAGGGGTTGATTTCTCTTGGGGTGCTTGAAGCTCAGGGCTACAAGTATATTGGTAATGAAGGGTACTGCAATGTTTATTTTTGTGACAAGTTGCTTATGACACGATTAGGAATGCAAATCTGTATTTCCTTCGAGACAATGTAGTGGAGGTGGAGTTATGCTTTATGTAGTTGTTGATGAGATGTGTTTGACTCACACACAATTATGGCACATACGATTAGGGCAAGGTGGTGAGAAATGACTAAAGACTTTAAGCAAGCGGGTCTTGCTTGGCTGTGATAAAAGGTAAAGTTGGACTTCTATGAGCATTACATCAATGGGAAGCAGTGCAGAGTTAGTTTTGGTGATACTACTCATAGCACTGCGGGGATTGTGGATTACATCCACACTGATGTTTGGGGACCCTCTAAAGTTGCATCCAAGGGGGGCTCCAAGTATTTTGTGTCTTTTATCGATGACCTCAGCTAAAGGGTATGGGTGTATACTATGAAGTATAATAATAAAGACACTGATATCTTCAAGAAGTGAAAAGTTGTGATTGATAAACAAACCAGAAGGGTGATCATAGTAGTGAGATCTGACAATGGTGGTAAGTATATCGATGATCCCTTGAAGCTGTTTTGGTTGGAACATGGCATTAGAAGGCACTTCATAGTGAAGTCGACACCACAGTAGAATGGGGTAGCAGAGTGGATGAACTGTACCCTGTTGGAGACTCTTGTTGCTCGGTGGTATTATTGGTTTAAGATTTGGTAATCTCAATGATCGTTGCTTGACAACATTTTAATATTCAATATCTTTTTCACATATCAATAAGATCTAAAAGAGTCGTCGTTAATAGAGTAGGCAAAATCGAACACATAAATCCTGGTGTGATCTTTTATTTTCTGCATATTATTTATTGTTTGTTTGTTTCATAACATATAGTTTTATAGTCATTCACTTTCATCAACTAGGTTTAGGCCTTGTGTTGAATTTACTTGCAGGAGTTGGTTCTGAATTGATTGTTTCATATATTTACTACAAGTGGTATCAGAGAGCCAGTTGACTGGTGTTTGTGCTTTTCAAGGTGTCAGATGAAATGGCTAAAAGGGTTTCTACATCACTGGATGATGGCTGTGTGAAAGTCCATGGGTTGGATATTGTTCGATTCAATGGGAAGAACAATTGTAAAGCTTGGCATATTGATTGTAAAGATATTTTGGTTGGTTTGGATCAGATTGATACACTGGATGAGAAGAAGAAACCATCATCAGATAAGGTGACAGTTGAAGTTATCGAAAAGTATAGTAAAATGGATCAGAAGGCATGTAGTACAATTCATTTGTGTCTTTCTCGCAGTGTGGTTTATAACTTTGTTGATGAAATGACAGCTCAAGGTATTTGAGATAGGCTTCAGGCTATGTATATTCAGAATGATCAAATGAGCGTGATATACCTACAGAAGAAGTTCTTTTCTTTCAGGTTGCAGCCAGGTAAACTCATGATTGATCACATAAATGAGTTTGAATTATACTCAGAATGTGTTAACTTTGGAACAAAATTTCAAGATAGTCAGAAGGCATTGTTAATTTATTTGTTACCGAAATGGGAGCCATTTGTTGATCAATATGTACTTTCAAAGGCTTTCCAGAAAGAGTGTTTCGAATGAGGAGGTTTTAGCACATGGTGTTTCGGTGACGAAGGGAAGAAATTACAACAAGATGAACAACTACATAAGGAACTGGTTTCAATCAAAAGGCATAGATATGTCTAAGGTTGAATGTCACAAATGTAAGCGCATGGGACATTACAAGAGGGATTATCCATAGTGGAAGGATAATCACAACAAACAAGAGAATGAGAGTAAAGGCGTAGTGAATGGTATTGAGACATCGGATATGGTAGAGAATATTCTTAGCATATGTATTGATAACAAAATCTTATGATTATTTGTATGACACTTGGATGTTGGATATGTGAGTTTCGTATCATATGTGTCCCATAAGGGAATGGTTCACTGCTTATCGCGAGGTTAAGAGCAATTCATCTAAGACGAGTGACTCTCAGCCTTGCAAGACAATGGGTGTTGGTACAGTCAAAATCCAATTGGCAGGTGGGTCATGTAGACAGCTTACCGAGGTACGTCCTGTTCCAGCTCGTTTAAAGGGGTTGATTTCTCTTGGGGTGCTTGAAGCTTAGGGCTACAAGTATATTGGTAAGGAAGGGTACTTGCAATGTTTATTTTTGTGACAAGTTGCTTATGACACGATTAGGAATGCAAATCTGTATTTCCTTCGAGACAGTGTAGTGGAGGTGGAGTTATGGTTTCTGTAGTTGTTGATGAGATGTGTTTGACTCGCACACAATTATGGCACATACGATTAGGGCAAGGTGGTGATAAATGATTAAAGACTTTAAGCAAGCGGGTCTTGCTTGGCTGTGATAAAAGGCAAAGTTGGACTTCTATGAGCATTACATCAATGGGAAGCAGTGCAGAGTTAGTTTTGGTGATACTACTCATAGCACTGCGGGGATTGTGGATTACATCCACACTGATGTTTGGGAACCCTCTAAAGTTGCATCCAAGGGGGGCTTCAAGTATTTTGTGTCTTTTATCGATGACTTCAGCTGAAGGGTATGGGTGTATACGATGAAGTATAATAATGAAGACATTGATATCTTCAAGAAGTGAAAAGTTGTGATTGATAAACAAACCAGAAGGGTGATAATAGTAGTGAGATCTGACAATGGTGATAAGTATATCGATGATCCCTTGAAGCTGTTTTGGTTGGAACATGGCATTAGAAGGCACTTCATAGTGAAGTCGACACCACAGTAGAATGGGGTAGCAGAGTGGATGAACTGTACCCTGTTGGAGAGAGCACGGTGCATGCTATCTAATACAGGTTAGGGCAAAATATGGTGGATTGAAGTAGTAAACACGGCGTGATATCACATTAACTGCTCTCATTCACCAGCTATTCAGTCTCATATTCCTATGGAGGTACAGTCTGAAGAAATTCTAAATTGAAATTATTTGGTTGTCCAACATATTTTCATGTTACGGGGGACAAAATTGAAGTAAAGGCCAGAAAAGTTATTTTCTTGGTTATCCAGATAATGTGAAAGGGTATAGGTTACGGTGCCCTGACTTGCAGAAGTTTGTGATCAGTCGAGATGTGAAGTTTCATGAGGAGGCTTTGTTACAGGCAAAGTGTGAGAGATGCAAAGATGATTTCCCTATTTGGAGGGGTGATAACTATGAGGAAGATGAGGATGCTGAAAATTCCTTATCGGTGGAGCTTGGAGATCCTAGATCTCATACAGAGCATGATGTTCCTTTTTACTGAGGGAAGGGGTGATACAAAGATTATGTCTGGTGAGACAATGGAAGAAAATGAGGTTCCTACTTATAGGGACATGGATCCTGCACAACAACTGGTTCAACAGTTTCAAACACCGTCTTTAGCAGCAGGTAGAGAACCCTGAGTCGGACGTGCACCACTTAAATTTGGCTATGAAAAGGGTGCAGCTTGCGCATTCTCAATTCTTGATGGGTATGATGATGTTCCTACCACATAGATGCAGGTTTTGCGAAGTGTTTACAAAGAGGAGTGGAAAGCGGTTTTGGATGAAAATATGTTATTTCTTCAAAAAAAATCATACATGAGAGCTTGTGACACTCCATAGAAGAGGTCGATTGGGTGTAAGTGAGTTTTCATAGTAAAATACAGGATTCCAGATTCTAGAGGTACTTGTACATGTATACGATACAAGACAAGATTGGTGGCTAAAGGATATGCATAGTAAGAAAGTGTGGACTACAATGAAATATTATCTCCGGTGGTAAAACACACTTCTATTCAAGTCCTTTTGGCTTTAGCAGCTTACCTTGACTTAGAGCTCAAGCAACTTGATGTCGGGACTGCCTTCTTGCATGGAGATTTGGAGGAGGACATATACATTCTCAGCCCGACGGATATGTTGTTATTGGTCAATAAGAAAATGTATGCAAACTGAAGAAGCCAATATATGGGTTGAAGCAGTATTCGAGGCAGTAGCACAGGTGGTTTGATACTTTTATGATTGAGCAAGAATATGCGAAGAGTTTGAACAGGGATATGTGAGGAGTCAGTATGATCCTTGTGTATTCACGCAGAAGCTCAAGGATGGGTCTTTCGCGTTTCTCTTACTTTATGTTGATGGCATGCTAATTGTTGCGAAAACATGAAAGAAATTGATAAATTGAAGTTGAAATTTAGCATGGAGTTTGAGAAGAAAGATTTTGGTTTAGCCAAGAAGATACTTGGGATGGAGAAAGTGAAAGATGGAAAGAAGAGCAAACTGACATTGTTAGATAGACAGTGCTTAGAAAAGGTTATTCATCGTTTTGACATGAATACATCTAAGATGGTAAGTACTTTTTTGGCTGCTCATTTTAAGCTCTCGGGTAAATTGTCTCCTAGCACAGAGGATGAGAGGGAATACATGTCACAGGTTCCTTATGCTAATGCAATTGGTAGTCTTATGAATGCCATGAGCTGCACACGTCCGAATATTGTTCATGATGTCAGTTTGGTAAGTAGGTTTATATCAAACTGGATAAACAACATTGGCAGGCAGTAAAGTGGATATTGGGGTATCTTCGGGGTACGCTGGATGTTGGTTTGGTATATGAGAGAGGAAATGTGTCAAATATGATCCAAAGTTATGTTGATTCAGATTGCGCTGGTGAACTTGATAAGCGTCGATTGACTTCAAGTTAATGTTTTACATTGGCCAGGGCTCCGGTGAGCTTGAAGTCTCAGTTACAGTCTACAGTTGTTTTGTCTACTACTGAAGCAGAACACATGGCTCTATCAAAGGCAGTGAAGGAAGCAATTTGGCTTTGAGGCTTGGTTAGTGATTTGGGTGTTACTCGGGATGTGGTGCCAGTGTCATGTGACAGTCAAAGTGTGATCCATTTGGCAAATAACCATGTTCATCATGCCCAAACGAAGCACATTGATGTGCGATATCATTTTCTGAGGGATGCCATTAAAGATGGTGAGGTTTTTTTGGAGAAGGTGAGCTCTCAAGACAATCCATCTGATATGTTGACAAAACAGTTCGAGGGATCAAGTTTGATCATTGTCTCAACTTCATCAGTGAAACCTCTGCCGTATAACCAAAACATAGTTATAATGAAATGTGGCAGGCGAGAAATATTCAATGTATAATTACTTTGCCTTAAAAAATTAATTACATTATGTATAATACAATGTAATAATTGTTCATTCAACTATTTCTACGTGTCTCTGTTGGTGTAGTGGTTGAAAATTTAACATTTTCTAGTAAACAACTCAAGTTAAATACCGAGCTCGCCCAATTTTTATTTTTTTATTTTCATTGCAATTTTATTAGTAATTGCAAATATTAAAAAATTGTTTAGTTTAATAAAAATTTATTTTTGGTCATCTTGGTGCGTATAAATTCTTTATGGTGATTGACAATTACTATATGTCATTGTGACATGCCCCCTACTTTTTGTTTTCAATTTATATGTAATTGCAAACATTAAAAAAATGAATTGTTTGTTCACAAGTGATATAAAACCTCCAACAAAAAATTATTTGAAATTAATATGTACAATAATAACTATATAATTCAGTGAAAATATATACCATTAGCCAAAACTCATATAATATGTGAGGCTCCTATAAACTATTTTTTTATTTTACGAAATTGTAGTAAAATCTTATTATGTTTGCAAATTTTAGATTTTTTTAAACTTCAACTAGATACTCATCCTAATTATTTTGTAATTTTAGTTATATATTCTAGTTATTATGTTTATTTGCACTTACTAAGGTTATTGATATTGTGACTTTATTTTGACCTAAAACTGGATTACACTGGATTCAATTTGGTATATGCAATGTACTTTTGATAGCTGTATTTTCTTTATTAGTTACTAGTTCGGGTTGAAATTTTTTTTTTTTGCTCCACCCTTGATAATTACTATTATCAACTAATAATTATTTGTCCACCCCCCACCCATCCCCCCCCCCCCCCCCCCCCCCCCGCCCCCCACTCAAATCTTAGGTCTACCACTGTTGTTACGTATCCATTACCTAGATCAAAACACAATTCACTAAAGAATTTCACCAAAAGTATGAGAAATTTTGAGATATCATCTAAGAGTATAATTAAATAGGGGTGGGCACGGGACGGGATGGGACGAGATATACCCATCCCTATCCCATCCCGTTCATACGGGATCGGGACAGGACGGGATGGGAAAAACCCCATCCCAACCTCGTCCCATCCCAAACGGGTTCGGGACGGGATCAGCGTGCCAATCTTCTTCAATCTGAACTTGTAGCTCTTGTTCTGAACCAGAACATGGTTTGTGATGAGTGTATTTGCTTCCCGGCTATTTGGTTTTATCTAAAATTTGAACCTTTTACACAATTCATGTGATTGCTCTTGAAAAATCTCCAATTCATGTGGTAACATACTGCAATGATCCATGTCTTTAAGTTACTCTGTCATTACCCACAGTCTTACATGCAGTTTGGATATTATTTAAGTAGCTGGTTTAGTTATTCAGACATGCTAAAGTTTATAACTTGTTTGAACAATCCCCATATGCAATCTCTTAGTTTGGTGCGAGACTGCTTTTTGGCTCAAAGGCTCTGTTCATCTTTATGATTATTTCTGCTTCATGTTGCATTACTAAAATTTTTGTAATCCCTAGATCACATTTTTGAATATATGTAATTCATATTCTCTGAATCCTAAGAGGAGCCATTTGGATGAAATCCTGCATGCCCTTTATTCTTTTATATAATTTCTGTTGTACTCAGATTCATATAATGCACAAAATTCAGTAGAGACCTGGATCAATGCCACTGCCTTAGCCTGCCCTTGACATACAATCATACATCTGTGGTTCTCATGAGAATGTATTCCTTGCATAGGAGTAAACACGTTTGTCTGAATGAGATGAGAAAGAGGCCTTCACCATGTATTCCTTGCATAGGAGCAAATTTGATAAGTTTTAAAATAAATAATTAAATAAAAATATTAATAATTAATATTAATAAATTAGTTCGGGACGGGACGGGATTGGCGGGATTGAAAATATTCATCCCATCCCATCCCATTCTAGATCGGGACGGGACGGGATCGGGATGAAAATTTTCAATCCCATTAAAACCCGAAAAAATCGGGACGGGACGGAACGACATCGGGACGGGAACGGGATCGCGGGATGGAATGCCCACCCCTATAATTAAAGCATAAGTGGTGTAGAATGCATGCGTGTACATTAATGATTTTGGTCATAACACTATAGCTAGTAATGCCTCGTATCCTTCGTATGCTCATAAAATACTACAAATGACTTAGATTTGGCATTTGATAGTACAATAGATTATTTGTCATACAATAAATAAACAAGAGTGATGCGACACACCTCATCTAAATAACTCGTCCTTTTAGATGAGGTGTGTAGCATCACTCTAAGGGTGTGTTTGGTTGGATAAAATTCTATGTCACGAAAATTTATGAGGGAATTCCAACATTTAAGACTAAATTGATTTATTACTTTAAATCCATCATTAGATTTTGTGATCAATTATGATAATGAAAGTCTCATGAATATGGAAATCACACTCTTTAGTCCCCCAAGGCATATGATTCGCATGTTCATGGGACTTCCATTTCCACCAATGATCACAAAATCTAATAGTGAATGAGAAGTACGTCAATTTAACCTTAAATGTTGGGGTCCCCTTATAAATTCTCATGACATATAATTTCATACAACCAAACACACCATAAGGGTGTTGTTCTATTCACCATAAATTTTACTAAAATAACTAATTTAACAATTCAAAACAAATTATGGAGTATCTTATAGAGTTTTAAATGAATACTGTAATGTCATTCACAAACAATCACTGGTGGGTCAAATATGGCTTCTGTCATTCATGTTTCCACCATTGGAAGATTTTGAGTTTTAGGTTCAAGTATAATTTGGTTGTCTTTAGAAAACATAATCCCAAACATAGTTTTTTTTATTTTTTATATTTGGGTTATTTTAGTAAAACATTGAGTGAAAAGAACAACATCCTAATCTAAAAGGTTATTTTAGTAAAACATTTACATTTGTTTTCCTTCCACAGGTATTCTCATCTAAAACGAAGGATGAGGGCATCCACAATTATTTTGTCTTTTGGTCCATCGACATTAACCTAAAATCTGTGCAAGACATGCATAATCTCCTATGAAGATCATCCCCAACCATGACTTTTGAACTCAAATGTGGTTAATAATAGGTATTGGTGTACTTATTTAGGTTTAATTGTTCATCTTAGCTTTAATTATTGTATGTGTTAACCAAGATAAATAAGTAATTTGGGTGGAGTTACATGTGAAATAGTTATGCGCACACAAAATCATCTTTCATCTCGTACTTTATCACCCTTTTTCACTCGGTCAATTGGTTTTGTTTGTAGATTTAGAGCAATAAGATTTCACTTCACTTGGTCATTGGTTTTGCTTATATTTTTACAAAAATAACGATTGAATGCAAAGTGATGTAGTCGATTTCTGCTTTCCTTCCTCGTCTTGACATACACTTCCACAGGTAGCATACGTGAACCAAAGACCACTATGTGGCAATCGATGACACTTCAATGCTTAAGTTAAATAAAGCTTAGAAGAGGCTTAAAACTGTAAATTGGATTTCTATAGCGTACCTTAGTTCATTGACCTTATCTCATTTTTATAATGTGATATTTGGTAACGTAATTTAAGGAAATAAATCTTGCTAGAGATCATTTTCTAGTTAAGAGTTGTCCATCTAAGGTAGTTTCCCTACACGACTTATGCTCCTAAATCTGTGAAATAGGTTTCTCTTTCTGAATGTTGTCCATGCAAGGAAGTTTCATTACCTAACTTATACTCTAGTATTTGTTTCGTAATCGAAACCAAAGTATTGTTGATCTGCCTGTCTTGAGTCAATCTCTCAGATACTTGTCTTATCAGAGCTCTTGCATTATCAAGGCTTATGAGTATTAGGTATGACCGTATGACGAGTGGGCTTAGTGGCACTTTGCAATTTGGGCCCAACCCTCTGAATCCTGCCAATAGCGGATATAGCATGCTATCTAGGCCAAGCTGAATTGAACGTGCAATTGAGCCTGGTTTGCTATGCTCACGAAATTATCATGACACACGTACGGTGCTAATCACAGAACGATTTGGTCTATCATCACAAGGTATTATGCAAGGGGGTATGTCCATTAAATTCTATCGAGATCAGGTTGTGATTGAAATACAAACTGTTACTGTTGTTCCCACTTTTAACACAACTACAAAAACAAATGAGTTTGTTTGTCTTCATTTTGTTACGACACTTCTCAGAAATTGTTTTCAACTGTTGCTAGGTGAATTATGGATGAACCTTGGTCTATTTATAAAATTTTATCCTTTATGAAATGAAATTTCAACAAAATGCATAACATACCAAATAGACCAAGGTTAGCCCTTGTGAAGAATGGAATGAGCAACAAGGAAAAGTAGAATGTGCAAATAGTACAGGAAATTGCGAACTTCAGTAAGCCGGACTTTTCATTTCAGTTCAATACCTTTCCAATCGGAATCTTAAATGTCTTTGCTTTACACAAATTGTTGCTGTTGCTTTACACAACCCTACAGAACTCAAAGTAGACCAAATAAAAACCATCGACAGTTTTGAGGTGGTGGTGGTTCTCCCTGTCAACTTCCAACACTGGTGGTTGATCTTTAAATTACATGTTCATGCATTCCATTCATACCATAACACTTTATTGAATAACCCACATTCATTCGACAAGCATCAAAACAAGCATTATAAAGACATCAAGTTATTGAATTTGGAAAAAAAAAAAGTGCAAGGTCAGGACTATCAATATATTACAAAATATTATGCAGCTAAAATTGATTAATTCATTCCACAAGGTTGATCCACGATAGGTTACAATCACTTCATATTTCAGGACAACAAAAAAATAAAATAAATACAGACGATTCATCAAGAAATGATTTTGGTCTGCACTTGGGGGTTGGATTGTTGAACCATTTTCTCTCCATTAGCCAAAGCACAAAGCAATGAAACTTTACATTCATCCATCTGCCTGGACACAGAGACATGGGCAGAGCATTGTGTGGTACCCAGAGTTCTACCTTAACTCAATCCATCACCCCATACACATGTAGCTGTTAATGTATTTATTTCACTTTACTCCTTTCTAGTTTTCCAACATTTTAGCTTCACTCCCTTCGCCATACTCTACCTTCAATCTCTTTTATCTACTCTACCTTCAATGGAGAGAAAACCATCTTCTACAACATAAACAAGTTTATATGCTCCTAACTTAATCCTAAAATCAAGAGACATGGGTAGAACTACAACAACTTTTGGTACACAGCTCTTCTCTAATGTGAGAAACTCAAATCGACAGAACTACCACTAAACCCCCCACCACAACCATTGAGTTCTGGGAAAGAATACACACGTAGCCTAAATGATAAAACAGTTGACCAAAACTTAACCCAAACAAGTAGCTTTCGTTTTCCATCAACCATCTAACAGTATGAAGTGTGGTCCATGAACTTGTTATAAGCTTAACCTGACATTAAAGATGTCACTAAAAAAAATTTACAAAGATTCAAAGATGGCATTGATACTCTACACAGATATTGATATCCCAGACATGCTTCATCCAAAACAAAATCTGTTTTCAACGGACTGCGTCAGGTCTGACAGATTGGACCAGTCATGCATCTCAGAACAGATAGATCCCTCGGAACAAAAACCTAATAATGAAAGGTACTTAATAGATGACGTCTGTAGAACTCGCTGTAACAGTAAACTAAATAGAAAGGTCATCAAACCTACAAGTACCCTTCAAGAGTTCAGAGTGCATGCCTGCAAATAACGTTGGGGGCATACTCAATTCCTAGATGAATTCTTGATCCTAATGGGGGATTATACAACAGAATGAAAGGTTTTTGTCAAACTCTCCCCAACCAGAGACACCAACGGAAACTGATCTCTCGATTCTCTACCAAGACAAGTTTTACCATGTTAGTGTCCTGAAGTAGACTCTTTAACTGTTAAGTGAACCTAAACAAAAATTCCTCCAGACAAAAACTCCCTTCTTTACAGTATCCTAAACTTGATTCTCCTATTTTCTGCATTCATCAAATGAAATTTCCCTTATTACATTCACGTAATTCCCTTCCTTTAATTAACTAGAAAACATAACAAAATATAATCCATCTTCACCACCTATTCACACACATCCAAGTAATGACAGCATCTAAAACATAGCAGACCCAAACACCTCTCGTCCTCTGTGATGAAACTCATAAAGGAAAATTCTTTGCAAAAAGATACTGCTTTTTCCAAAGTCCAACTAAAAGCACAAGAACAATAAACAAGGCAAGATGATTTAAGATGATGCCACGCCCTAAGATCGTTATAGACTATCGCTGAGTTATCTAATATATAATTTGATTCTTCAGATGTAGACTTTTTGTCTTACCTTTGTTTTGCTCCCTGTATCGAGACAGGTTACCAGTTTCTGGTAGATATACCAACACACAGGGATGCTTATGCATTCAACTGAGATGCTATTCAAAATTAAGCAAAAACTGTTTACCAAACCATGATTATGGCTCTGACCAGTAATATGAAACCATCTCACCAGCTTTGTTTAGCCAAACACCATTTCCAATCCTAAAAGAGTAACATGTCTTAAAGATTAAGCTTGTTGAACCAACACTTCAAAACAATAAAAGAAAAGCTTCATCCAGAAGAATATCAATAACCATGCTTTGTTCAAACACACAGTGACATGCCATATTACTTTTCCTTCTTCCAAACACGTTGGCAAACATCTCCCAAGCTTTCTTTTGGGCTTCCTTACCAAATAATAAGGCAGATGTGGTCATAGCCTCTGGCTACCCAGATGAAACTCAAACAAGGAATTCAGTATATAAAGTGTCCACCTCAACTTTTATGTATAAGTCAAATAAAGCTGATTGAATACTTATAATGCACCATACAAACTCTTTGTCCATTGGTAGGGAGTTCTTGGGGAGACAAATATTTAAATATGCTTTTCATACATTGCCACATACTACGCCTTTCTTCTTTTTTAGGGGGGTCCAAATAACTTGAATCTCCTGACAATGCTGAAGTAATACAGAAAAGAGATCGTTGTCTGAACCTATCATGGACCAAGACTCTGTCACATTTGCTTCAAACGTCCTTGCTTCAGATATGGAATCTCAAAATCATTTCTTCCCTTTGAATAACACAGATCTGAGGCACTGGTAAAATATTATCTTTCTTTCCAAGAATGTAGGCTCATTATGAAATAGCTTCAAATTATCCACGGCCTACACCAGCCTCTTGTAATATCTGTGTCAGACACAAATTCATGTGACCAGAAAGCTATATTGCCCCCAACTAGACCACTACAGCTAAAGAAAATTTTTAAAATGACTTGTGAACAAATCTTATAAATTGGCACAAGTTATCACTACCATCAATACGGAAAATGAGAATCATGTGAAGATAAACTTACCTCAATAATAGGAGCCAGAGCTACCTCCACCAAGGTAGCTGCTGCCACCCAAGCTTCGGCTGGAATAAAGCGACGATGAATAGGAGCCATCACCCACCTGTAATACCAACGAAAAATAATTAAACAAAAGAATCCAGCGAAGAAAATATAGTCCAAATATTAGCATCAGAAATACTTGTGAATAGAATAAACATACATCAGCACCACGAGACATGTAATCACTACCATAGCTTGAAGAGTACATCCCCCCAACATCATTACCACCATAAGCACCTGAAGACAGACAAACACCATAAGTGCCGAGAACTAGTTTTTTGAAAAAAGTAACAAAAATAAACAAACATGGTAAGATAAAGAACTGTGTATACCTCCATTGTAGCTCATACCCTGACGACTACCATACACGCCATGTGAATCCTGGCCAGAGAGGGAACTTCTGCTGGAGCCATAACCTAGCTGAGACCTCCCAATCCTATCATCCATAACAAAGTACAAAAAGTTACTGTCTGGACACAAAAAGTGACAGGTGAAAAACTCTAGTGGCTGCAAAAAAACCTACCTATCACCATAAGTCTCTGCATAATGAGATGAACTACCACCAACTCCATAGTCCAAGCGAGCTCTCGACTGGCGAATGCTAGTGTCCGCATAACGTGGTGGTGCGTCATCCTTTAATAACATGACATAATTATACAACTTCCATTAATAGAATATTGGTTGCAAATGTACAAAAGTGGAAGAATGTATCATAAATATCCAAACATTGGTGAAAACAAATAAAAGTAACAAAAAACCCCAACTTGAACAAAAGAATAACTAACCAATGCAGAGTATTGACGCTTTGATCCAGAGATCGAATCATAATCACGAGCACGACTTTCACGATAACTTGGAGGAGGCCTTTCAAATCTCCTGTCATAGCCTTCATCAACATATCCTCTCCTTGTTGCAGGACGTGCAACACTGCGAGGCACATCTTCAGGGTAGCCAGAAGTACGGGATGAATAATCAGCCTTGTAGGATGACCGCCTCTCAGGAGCAGCCCTGGACCCATAATCCACAGCAGCTCTGCTGCTCCTAGGAGGAGGAAGCTCTTCACGTCGAATAACATCCCTCTTTGAACTTCTTGGATAAGAAGGGACTGTACAGATAATTAGAAACAAAAATAAATATAAAAAAATAATTCAGAACAAAACAACGTAGCTAATAACCAAACGCGAGCAGTAGGTGCAGTGGTTACATACTAGGTTTTCTGCTGTATGACCTAGGTGGGGGTGGCAAAGGCCTGACTCGCTCTGGTACAGCCATAACAGGTCTCCTTTCTCTCAGCCCAAATGGCCCCTTAAACCCACGACCACGAATAGGTGCTAATCGTCCTCCAACACCTCTCAAACCACGTCCAGGGAAGCTACGAGGAACTAGAACTGGACGACTAAATGATCCCCTAAGACTTTGGTAAGGCCCTCTTCCAGGGTAAAAATCGCTGCGGGAAGCATGCTTTCCACGACCTCTCTGAAGAGGCCTTGACAACCTGGCCCTAACCTTAACCTGAATCAACTAAAACAATAAGCATAACTGGTCCAACTAAAAAAAATGTTATTTTATATATACAAGCTCCAAAGTGGGAGATAATAAACAAAAGCTGTGACAAATAATAAGAGCTGTGACAAACCTTGTTGTCTCCATCTCCCAGCTCCGAATTATTGATAGCTTCAGCACATGTCACTGCATTATCATGTGTGTCAAAAGTTACAAACCCGAAATCCTTTCTTTTGGCAGATGGCATATTGCGTGCAAGTTCAATCTTTTCAATTGATCCAAATTTTTTAAGTTGCTCCTTCACACGTTCCTCGTCCCAAGAAGCAGGTAAACCATCCACAAAAACGGTTTTAACCTGAAATCAATAATAGGAAGTCAAGAAAAATCATCAAACTACAGACATTGAATTGAAGGAAAATATGTGTTTAACTCCTTAAGTAGCTTCCGTCCAATGAAATAAGATATATACATAATAAGAAAATGTGATGTTGGTTTCAGCAAGTACAAAACAACAAAATGGTTTGTGGCAAATAAAAAGGTGGATAGGGAACAGTGCTAGGTAACTAGTGTAAACACTCATGTAGGCGTGTAAAGAACATCTAAGGAGATAACACTGTGCTTCATAAAGCAATCACAAAACTCCAGTGTATAAATGTAGCCAAGCAGTTCGACAAATGCTTATGATCATGCCAGCCACAAATTACGTAAAGGTTTCGGTTCAACAAGTACCTGTGCCATAATCTCATCATCAGGCTCAATAAATGAATCTGCAAAAGTAACTTTAGCATTTCTATCAACACCAAAAGAAACATCTCTCTTTTGCAGCCGCTTATAAGCATCCATAGCATCTGAACGAGATGCGAATTCCAAGAAAGCAAATCCACGATTCATTCCCTCGTTGTTACTGTCCTCAACAAGGGTCA
This sequence comes from Berberis vulgaris, assembly GCA_963556465.1. Classification (NCBI taxonomy): domain Eukaryota; kingdom Viridiplantae; phylum Streptophyta; class Magnoliopsida; order Ranunculales; family Berberidaceae; genus Berberis; species Berberis vulgaris. Next base: position 75,773,803 of record OY747136.1, on the reverse strand, counting down.
TGTCCTCAACTGTTTCAATTCCATATTGCTTCAGCTTTTCCTTCAACTGAATAAAATGTACACCAAACAATAATAAACAAATTGTCACTGGAGAGGTTCACCAAATGTATAACACACACAAGGACTGAACTATAAATCCTACTTACAGCATCCTTTGTCCATGTCTTGCAAATGTTGCCCAGGAAAAGGGTATCACTATCTTGACTTGGTGTAACACCACACTGTTTCCCATTGACCTAGAAAGTAACAGTTGCTCAGAAATCGAAGTGGGAAAAAATGAAATCAAACATTAACTCTCAAATAGGATAGCAACAAGAAAATACCACTGGATTCTTTAGCTCTTTAACAGCTCGTTTGGCTTGATCCACAGTGGCAAAGCGTAGGAAAGCAAAGCCTTTGTTCTTCTTAGTCAGAGGATTCATCATAAGCCTGACTTCAATAACTTCTCCTACAGCACTAAATACTTTCTTGAGATCATCTTCAGTTGCATCCTTATCCAAACCCCCAACAAATACTTCAAACTCCTTACGCTTACGCCTCTCTTTAACAACATCATGATGCTCTTCTTCTTCTCTATAGATCATGTCTCCTTGGCCTTCTTCGCCGTGTTCTTCCTCTTCGCCTTCCATGCCCTCAGCAAGATCTTCCATTTCCTCATCGGCCATATCACCTTCTTCCTCATCAACTAAATCACCTTCCTCATTGTCTTCCTCCACTTCATCTCCTTCTTCCCGTACATCCTCTAGCTCGTTATCTTTCTCATCATAATCTAGTGCAGCCTCTTCTTCAGGTTCATATTCTGCTTCATTGTCCTCCAGATCCAACCTTTCACCCTGGTCATCTTCGTCAAAAGCTTCTTTCACATCATGTTCCTCTGTCATTGCAGTGTCCATTGATACTGTTAATACACCCATTGACACCTACAGTTCTATAACTTCCTGACTAAAACTAGACAGCGGGGTAATAAAAGAGTTTCCGATAGTCCAAAGTTCTTGAATTCGATTCTAGTCATGAATGTTCTATCTAATAATATGTCACGCTAATAAAGAACAAACTATTAAAAATATGCCTTTTTTCTATTCTTTTTTTCGTTTTTGCAATCAAAAGTATGAAGATGGGGAGTCATAAGACCATATACCCATAAACCAGTAAATTAGTAGACAACCAAAACTAAAAGCAATACCAAAAACAGTTCAATTAAGTATCAAAATCAATCAAATTATGCATAGTCACAACATTGCCAAAAACATTGAAGCCAAAAATAACATCACAACAGCAATACAAATAATGGATTTGTAGTACTTCTCTGATTAAGAGTCTCCCAGAATTTTCTAGGGCTAAACAATCTCCGCTAAAGATCCAATCTTTTTTCTAGAAATTCAACACGGAACAAAAACCTCAACAAAGAAAGGTCTAAATTTGGGGAAAAACAGCAATACCCACAGCAAAATCAAACAAATAAGAAAACCCCAAAGTGCCATAATCATCGAATCGTAAAAGGATTATACCTTTGATGTCTTGAGATCCGTTCACTTCAGGTTTGACCTCAGGTTCAACATGTTTCTCCTCATGGATAGTCTCCTCCACCTTGATTTCTTCGTTCTTCACCACTACCGTCTCTTCAACAACCTCCTGCTGCTGCTGTGCTTTGGCTGTTGTCGCTTTGGAAGGTCTCCCTGGTGCCCTCTTCGGCCCAGAAGCCTTCTTCGCCGCTCGCGGAGGCATGATTACTTCACGATCTAATCGAATCGGAAAACAAAATTGAACGAAAGGGTTGATAGATCACAAACCCTAAAACTTAAAACCCTAATATAGAAAAGAAAGAGAGAGTTTTCGAGACAAAACGATACGAGAGGCTCTGAGAAACACAAAAAAAAACCCTAACTTGCGGATGGGGAAGTAGGTGGTGGACCTTTTAACAACAGAGTTTGATGTGGCCAATTGAATTCCCTGTTCGTGTGTGTGAGTGTGTAGATGACCACCACGTGTAGGAATACAGTTTGGTATCTAACGTGGCAGTTTTTAGACTGAATATGAAAGAATAGTATTGCATGGAGTAGCGTAGCAGAATTTGCATCTTTGAGTAGGAAATAGCTTTGGCCTTTTCTCTCGCCCTTTTGCTGCTTTGCAGCCTTTGCTTAGTTACCAAGCATTAAACTTTCTATTTTACTAGATAAACCCCTTTGCCTTCTTTCCAAAAGCAAGGGAAGGGTTGCAACCATGTTTCCAATTCTACTAATTTCCTAATGCATAAATTGTTTCAACTTTTAGGTTTGTAACTTTGGACAAAGTGACTCGGGTAGCGACTTTTTGACATTACCATTTTTGTTGAATGATACCACAATACTTTCTTTTAATGTACTGAACCACGCCACCTATATAAACACATCTCTCACTGCTATTCATCTTCTTCTCCACCTTTTCTTCTCTTTTCGCAACAACGACGGAGCAGCACCACCCCCCCGCCCATTACCGATGGTCGCACCACTCCGCCACCACCTTTCATCCCTTCATCTTTTTTTTTGTTCTTCTTTTTATTATTATCTTTTTGTTCTTCTTCTAATTCTCCTATCTTCCTTTTCTTTTTTTTCTTCTCTTCTTTTTTTCCACCGCCCCTACCTCCTTATTTTCCTCATCTCTTCTTCTTCTTCTCCTTCTCTTATTTTTTTATCACCTCCTTTGTTTTTTATGCCCTCGAGCATATTCGTGTGAATGGGGATTCCCCGTTCGCAGGAACCTACTCTAGGGCAAGAAAAAAAACATAGGAGAAGATGATAAGGAGGCGGGGTGGAGTGGTGCCTCCGGCAGTGGAGAAGAATATAAGATAAAAGAATAATAACAAAGGAAGAGAAAAAGAAATAATAACATAAATAATAGAGGAGATATGTGACCAACCTGCCCGACGGTGGTGGCGAGCAAGGTAGTGGGGCGAGGCGGTACAGTGGTGGTGTTGTTCTTTAAGAGATAAGAGAGGTGGTGGTAGGTTTTTTTGTTTATATTTGTGGTGTACTTCAGAAAGTATGGAGTGGTGATTTCCTTCAGCAAAAGTAGTGGTGTCAAAAAGTCATTGCCATTGACTAAAACTAGTTATTTGTCGTGATCAAATTTGATTGATCAAATAAATAGTCTCTAACAACTTTGAAATTGCCAAGATTAGTCGACCAAATATGCTTCAAAACAAAAGCTTTTGCATAGCTCTATTTCAATATTTTGTTTGTTTGGAAAATAAAAAGAGTTGGTTTTAAGAAAGATGAATGTGAGATTGCAAACCAACCACAAGATGAGTTTCACCCACATTAAAGTTTGTTCGGTTGGTCTACGGTGGAAGGGCATGTAGCATCATGTATCTTTATTGCTGAATTATTTTTTAACTAATGGATAAAATACACTCCAATGAAAACTCTTTCATCCTATTGTCATGTACTCAGTGATTTGATTTGTTTTCGACTTTTTAGTCTAATTGTCATTGACTTAGTTCAACCCCATCTTGGACTTCAGTCTTCTTGAGGTTGATCATCTTAATCATTCTTAGCATTGGGTTGATTTTTATTAACTTTGACACAAAATGCTTGAAGTTCTTGCAATGATTGGTATGTTTGTGGGTTATCATATCCTTGAGATAAATGTTGTCACCTTGGGATAAATGTTTTTGAGTTATCTTAATCTTTATTGACTGTATAAATTAGTTGTGTAGTTATATAATTTCATTTAACCGATATTGATTTTATAGTTTAAATTGATATTGTTTTTATAATTCGAGAATTACATTTTTCAGGTTGAAAGTGTTATAGGTTTGTCATGTGCTAGATATAAATCTTCAAATAGTTTATTGTTTAGAACCCTTTGAAATGTCATTTGCATATTTGCATGTCCAACCTAGGTCCGCTCCCTCCCCCCATGAATTTGTTCGTTTTCATGTTTCTTTCTTATTGTGGTATTTTGATTGTCTTTAAACCCTATTTAAAATGGCATTAAAGTATTTGAAGACAAGCTTTCAAGTTTGTAGTGTGTTCATGCAAGGTTATTTACCTTTTGGCCCCTAGTAGTTTAGGCATAATCCTCTTTAGGTGCCATTTATTTTTGAAATCCCATCGAAACTCATATTGAATATTGACTTTGACTACCAGAAACCATTAGATCTTTTGAAATGTCTAAAATATCGATAGGTACCAAATAATAATTGCTAGAATATTGTGGGTGTCAAACGGTAAAATTTGTTAGAGTCCATCACCATATCTTCTATTTCAGTTATAGATTGTTCTCGAACATTTCACTAAGCTTGGACTCCACGAAGGCGACTGTGACCGAACTTGCAACTTGCTAACATGGTTGATGGACAATGTGGTGTTGTTGGAGAGGTAAGTAAAGTATGATAATTCAATGACCGTCTTCTGCAACAGTTTGTTGATCATTCAAAAAGTTCACCACTGTCAATAAATCACCCACAAAACAACCATCTTCTAGTGATAATTATAGCATAAAATGATTGCACTTCTGCAACATAAAAGCTCGGCCATATTGCTATCAACAATGCTTGATGTGATTCTGCAAGCCAACCAAGGCAAAACATTTCCAAATTTCTCCTTTGCAATATCACCAATAGAACCTGCTTGATTCACAACACTATATTCAATCCATGAAAATCAAAAGCATGCACATCGGAGCAGATGTCGGGCATGAGATAAAAGCTTGGCTAGATGACTGCAAGTGTCGAAGAGAAAATTTTGGTTTGATCTTGTTATCTTTCCAAATCAATAATAAATGAATTTCAAAAGTTTTTCATTATTTTTGCCATTCTACATTTTTTACATTTACAAATATGCTATCACAAAAAATGAATTTCAACCCTCAAATTAAATACATTTTCAAACTTTTAATCTTAACAATTTTTAATTTTTAATATTTTTTATTTAACTTTGTCCCAGTCAGCAATGAATGGCAAAACACCACTCTAAATTGTAATATAGAATATTGATCAGCTATGAACTCAATAGAATGGTACACAATGCGAATTGTGTTTGGTAAACTTAGTATCAACTATAACATCATCAATGACATCATCATATAAACTACGATATGAATAAAATATAATGGAACCAAAAAGGGATAAAAATCCACGAAAGGCTGGGGTAAACAGGTAGTAGTAGAAATGTTATTTATAAATAAATAGTTAAATGGAGAATATTGTATTGCAATATAATATGGTAGATTCCCTTGTTAAATTCTAAAAGTTATATGATTGTTTGTGATTTTTTTAAGTTTCTATAAAGTAGGGATAAGAGCTAAAACATCATTATATTGTTTTTTTTAATATATTTATAATAAGAACTAAAACGAATTCATACAAGCAGACTATGCATCATCCGCTGATTTACAAACATCTTCCAAGGTAGATCTAATGTCATAGTCATCCATATTTAAAAGGAAATCATAAATGATCGACCCTTCATGCTTAGTTGATGCATTGCACCAATGATCAAGACAAAAAGAGGAGCTGCAATGTTCAACTCTGCTACAAATAAAACATAGATGCTTGCATTAACATTCCACACATTGCTGCAAAAGATCTTTCAGAACCAGCTGTCCTACATATTGTCTATCATTGATATCACCTGCAACATTAAGAAGCAAATCAAATATCAATGAATTGTTGTTATCATTATATTGTTTTAAATCTCTTAAGAGTCTAAGGAGTTGAATGTTTATGACACAAGTTAGAGAAAACATTTTTCAAAAAAGTTGACACCTGTTGAAAACTTGAAATAATAAGGTAATAATGTAACACTTGTCTTAGAGCCTTGTTTTAAAATGAGCTTATAGGTTAAACAAAGTTTTTTATGATAAACTAGTGTTTCAAAGGATTTATTAATTAGTTTTTTCTTTTCCCATAAAACACAATGAAAAAATACGATACATGAATACAATCCAAAAAAAAATTTATCCTTCCAACCAAAAGTTTTAATTCACCTATTCCTGTTACAATTTGTTATGCAAAAGGAGTTGGTGTATACATTAGTCAAATATTAAACAAAATTTCTAATGTTATATTAGGATAAAGAACCCGAACGTTATAAAAACAAAAGGAAACACACACTAATGTAGACCATGATTATATTGTACATCAAGCTTTCACAAGTAATCGGTAACTTCCTTAGTATTACTAATGTGTATTTGATTCCAATGCAAAAGAAGGTGAAAAGCTAAATAAACATCACATCAATGTTGATGACTTACTTTAAAGGTCATTTGGTATGAAATTAAATACATTTCCAAACTTTTAATCTTAACAATATTTTATCTTTAATCTTTTCGATTTGACTTTGTCCCAGTCAGCAATGAATAGCAAAACACCACTCTAAATTGTAATATAGAGTATTGATCAACTATGAACTCAATAGAATGGTACACAATGTGATTTGTGTTTGGTAAACTTAGTATCAACTATAACATCATCATATAAACTACGATATGAATAAAATATAATGGAACCAAAAAGGGATAAAATCCACGAAAGGCTGGGGTAAACAGGTAGTAGTAGAAATGTTATTTATAAATAAATAGTTAAATGAAGAATATTGTATTGCAATATAATATGGGAGATTCCCTTGTTAAATTCTAAAAGTTATATGATTGTTTCTGATTTTTTTAAGCTTCTATAAAGTAGGGATAAAAGCTAAAACATCATTATATTGTTTTTTTTTTAATATATTTATAATAAGAACTAAAACGAATTCATACAAGCACACTATGCATCATCCGCTGATTTACAAACATCTTCCAAGCTAGATCTAATGTCATGGTCATCCATATTCAAAAGGAAATCATAAATGATCGACCCTTCATGCTTAGTTGATGCACTGCACCAATGATCAAGACAAAAAGATGAGCTGCAATGTTCAACTCTGCTACAAATAAAACATAGATGCTTGCATTAACATTCCACACATTGCTGCAAAAGATCTTTCAGAACCAGCTGTCCTACATATTGTCTATCATTGATATCACCTGCAACATTAAGAAGCAAATCAAATATCAATGAATTGTTGTTATCATTATATTGTTGTAAATCTTTGAAGAGTCTAAGGAGTTGAATGTTTATGACACAAGTTAGAGAAAACATTATTCATAAAAGTTGACACCTGTTGTAAACTTGAAATAATCGGGTAATAATGTAACACTTGTCTTAGAGCCTTGTTTTAAAATGAGCTTATAGGTTAAACAAAGTTTTTATGATAAACTAGTGTTTCAAAGGACTTATTAATTAGTTTTTTCTTTTCCCATAAAACACAATGAAAGAATACGATACATGAATACAATCCAAAAAAAAAATTTCCCCCTACATTTGTTATCCTTCCAACCAAAAGTTTTAATTCGCCTATTCATGTTACAATTTGTTATGCAAAAGGAGTTGGTGTATAAATTAGTCAAATATTAACAAAATTTCTAATGTTATATTAGGATAAAGAACCCGAACGTTATAAAAACAAAAGGAAAATACAACACTAATGTAGACCATGATTCTCTTGTACATCAAGCTTTCACAAGTAATCGGTAACTTCTTCTTTTGTACATCAATCTTTCACAAGTAATCGGTAATTTCCTTAGTATTACTAATGTGTATTTGATTCCAATGCAAAAGAAGGTGAAAAGCTAAATAAACATCACATCAATGTTGATGACTCACTTCAAATGTCATTTGGTATGAACATTTTCTCCCTACTTGTTGTTTGTCTTAGAGATGAGATAGCCAAGTGGACAACACTAATTATCATAACATTTTATTTAATGGTCTGATTCTAGTAAAATTGATATCGTTGAAGCTTAAAATACATTGTTTTTAAGATTTTTCAAATAAAAACCAACAATCAATGCAAAATATTAAAATTTTAAAATAAAGTTTCTCTGCAAACAATTAAATTAGACCAAGTTTAACAAAGTTTTTAACCGAGTTTTGTACACTCTGGAACCTTTCATCTTCATGTTAAAATATGATTTTTCATTTAAACTTTTCTAGAGAGTCAGACCAGTCCAATATCATCCATCATCTTAAAAATGTTCATAACGACTCAATCGAACACAATCACACGGAAAGAGAACCCTATGTTTTCATTTAAGATGCATTTAAAATTCACTCAGTTGATTGATCTAACTGAAATCGATGAAGAGATGTTGGAGACATAAACAATTATATAAGACCCTTGGTTTGATCCAAATTTACAGCGGCGCCACCTCAAAATCCAAACAATTCAACAAATGTCACAAACAAGGCCAACAAAATCCTTCATTTCTTTACTTGAGTAGTCTCTCTCTCTGTTCTCTTTGATGATGGCAAGCAGGAATGGCGTAATGAGGGGTTTGAATCTCTTAAGGACCCTAAAAGCATCGACGATGAATTCAGCTTCTTCTTCTTCTTCTTCTTCGTCGTCCTCGTATATCATCAGAAATTTTAGCCTCGTCCCTGACCAAATCAGTCCACACACTGCGAAATGGATGCAGGTTTCTCTCTCTCTCTTTTTCCATCAAGTTTATTTTAATTGTTTGAGATGTTGTGATTTGTTTTTTAATTTCTGATGTTATATTGATTTAGGTTTTTCATATTGTAGTTTTGCTAGATTTGATTGATGATGAGGGGTCAGTAAGATTTTTTGTTACCTCTAGTGAGGCAAAGTGATGCAGTAGCGTAGCACATACACATTCGAGAAGACCTCTTCTTCTTGATTATCTTCAATGTTTGTTGCTTAATTGTTAATAGCGAGAGAACCTCTTAAACACTTCCAAGCTTTGAATGACTCTGTTACCTCATACTGAGAGGGTTCTAGAAGTCGCCAAAGTTGCCACTTTTTGCCAATTATGGAAGTCTTTTCCCCAAACTGATTTGATAAAATCAGCTTCCATTGACACTTTTTTCTGGTCCCTTGGATGTAGGAATTTATGAATCAGGTTACAAATACTGATGAATTCGTCTTCTGCTTCGAAGTCATGAGCGGGCCAATTCAGGACCTTAATCCCTTTCCATTCGTAGACACATTAAGTTCTCACCTTGATTTCTGGGAAAGTTCTTTGCAACTCCCAAAGTTTAATCTTTATTGTTATCAATAGAAAGCCCACAAACTCCCACTGTCTTACCTTGCCTTACCTATCTGCCCAATGCTCATGAAACTCAACCAATTTAAGATCATTGTTGGATGCATCGTCGCCTTCATCAGCTATATGAGGAGTTCTCCTTGCTTTCCCAACAAGAAGTTATGACTAGATTGGTCTCTTTAATCCGAGGTTGTGTTTGATTTCAATGAAAATTTGCTATGAGAAAATTACAAAAAGAAAGAAGAAATATGACGGGAAGTGGGAAAAAAAATTCTCCATCTCGAGGTTAAGGATTTTGAGATTGAAGAGGACTCCATTTTTGGAAAAAAATTTCTTAGCTCCCCTAGAGAAATATTTTCCACATTTTTGTGACTAGCCAAGAGGATATTAATCGTTACAAATTCTTGTTCTTCATTCTCTCTTCATCTCCTTTCTCAATTTGGCAAATTTTCTTGAGAAAAATTTCCTTGGATTTAGAAGCTCGATCAGACCAGTGAATCCCATGTTGTTGATTGCTACATGTCCCAAAGCTGGCCTCTCAGTGGATGAATCCTTTCTTCTAATGAGTTCTAGATTACTTGGTAGACCCTTCGAAAGGACTTTACATGCTTGGACCACTTCTCCCCCTTTATTCGGTCCTTGAACTCCCATCTGAGATCTAATTTTGAGCCCACAAGAGTTAAAAGCTCAGTGTCCTGAAATATATGGCGTCTCCAACAGTGGACCCAATTGAAATAGGTCATCTAGTCCTTGAGGGTTTAACAAATTGAGCCCAAATTGCCATGAGCTGCTGACTCCCTCAACCTTGAGATTCCCATTCATAGTCCTCTCTCTATCTGGTGGTTCATTCTTGCTAGCTGTTCAGGTTCGCCCCACTGTTTATTTCGAATTTGAAATGTATCCATTAGGGTGCTGAATGAACGAATTAACCTTCTTTCTACGGTTTACCTGAGTGCAACCTTACCGCTTACCAACGTCGACACCTCATGCTGCCAATGGTCGCCCCAGAGGTGTGCTACCCTTTGTTCCTGGTCTGACTTTAGGAACCCACCATTCTGTTGGACCCAATGGTGGGTCACCCTGGACCATCCAGACTGTGGTCCATGTAAAGGATCAGGGAGAGGAATCTTGGCCACTAAACTTTTATTTAAAAAAAAAAGGTGAAGCTGGCATTGGAACCTTCAATAGTTACAACGAATAGGATGCACTTCGCAAAAGCGGTATCCTTCATAAAAGAACCTGAAACACAAATAGATCCACAACATACCATAGAAGATAATATTTCCAGTCCCACCCCTCTTCCCTGAGAATAAGACTCCCCCAATGCATCTCAACTTGAATTGCATCTCTGGTTCATAGTTGATAGCACACCCATTTGATCCGGGTCACTCAAATACATCTCCCTTAGAGTGTTTGTCTTGTCTAAACTGATAGGCCCCCCACTCGTAGCACTTGCAATTAAGTTAAAGATTAAATCGATCTCCTGATAACATTCACCAAAAGTTTTCGGTCCAAATTTCCGTCCATCTTAAGTTTATTGTTTTCTCATATTTGGTTTTAGATTTTAAATCTCTCATTTTATGAGAGATTTGGATTTTGAAATCCTCTTGGGGCATTGTTCTTTGGTTTTTCTTTAGCTTGCTCCCATCTTGTTACATTTTCTTGTCTTTATGGTTTAGACTGCTCTATACTACCCACATAGCAGTTCCCATGCCCTCATCCCAATCTGGCTATCGCATCATCCCAGTTTTTCAAGTTCTATCACCGCCTTTATCACAACCACTTGAAGCTTTAGATACCTTTTTGCAGCAATGAGTTGATGAACATAAACGACCCTGTATGCAGGGCACACATGTACATCCTAATCTCATCAAGGAAGGTCACCCTTGAAGTCATTTTCTGCAAATAATCATTTGGTAGCTCTTTCTATCTTTTTTTTTTTTTATCAGCAAAACAAAAGTATTGTATATATAGCTTCAAAGTGTGCTAGGGGATAGGGGACTGTGTCTCTGAAGATATCTCTTCAATCAAACATGCAGGAAGAGAATTTGGGTGTTCTAAATATGCCTCAGTTTCGCCCCTAAGTACATCTTTAGTTGCATTCTTGAAAATCCCGTTGTTCCTTTCCCTCCAAATGACCCAAGCTAAGGCATGGAGGAACCTAGCCCAAAACCATTTTCCAATAGATGACAGGTTGATGTTCCCTATGTTTGAGGCATGCCAGTCATCTCTGCCAACTGTTGGAAGGTAGGAGGAATAACAAGTTGCATTCTGAATTCCATGAGACATGCCAAGGTACCTTGATTAAATGAACTGGAGAGAAGAATGTGGTCAATGCTTTTTAGATCTAGGCCACATAGGGGACAAAGGTTTGTAAGAACCATTCCTCTCCTGTTCAAATTATCAATAGTCACTGGCCTACCATGAATTATGGTCCACAGGAAAAATAGGCCATAGGAGGGACCTCTTTCATCCAAATGAGCTGGTGCAACTTGTGAAGTCTGGTATCTATGTCAGAGAATTGGACATAGGACTTGATCTTTTGTGAGAGCTGCCTTGTCCTTCACACACACATTGATCATTCTCTTCATCCAGATGAATGGTATGGATTTAGTCTCATGTAGAAGATGAGTCATTTGAGGTACCTCTGAGTCATTAAGGCTTCTCCTAAGAAGAAAATCCCAAGAAGGTTGCCCTCCATGCTGGAGTTGTAAAAATCTCTGATTTTGCCTCGTTTCAAACAACATGCATTGTAGATGGTTGGGTAGGTGCCTTTGAGGGAGGTGTCACCTGCCCACTTGTCTTCCTAGAAACTGTTTCTCTCCCCATTGCGAGCTTCAAAGAGATGTGATCCAATAGGAGTTGTTTGTAAGTCATGATGCTCTTCCAAAGAGACTAACCGTGAGTGGAGATGTGGGATTGAGCAAACCAGTCCCTTGCTTCAACCCCATATTTAGTTGCAATAACTTTCATCTGTTCCTATCCCAAATCTCCATATCCATTTCATGAGGAGGGCTTTGTTGAATTCTTTCATTTTTCTGATACCCAAACCCCCTTTATCCTTAGGCTGACAAACCTTACACCAGTTGAGCAGATGGTACTTCTTCCTTATTGGAGAGTTGTCCCAAATAAAGTATCTCATATTTTTCCATTCTAGAGGCAATGGAAGTCGGAATTGTGCAGAGGGAGAGCATAAATACTAGAGTGTACTCTTGATTAATGTTGTTCTACCTGCCTTGGCTATGTATTTCTGCTTCCAAGTGCTAAGTCTACCTTTTATGCGTTCTAGGACATCTTCCCAAACTTTGATATCCTTGTATTTTGCTGCAATGGGGAGCTCCAAGTAATTACTACGAAAAGAGTCAATGTTGCAGCAAGGTAGAGAAGCCTAGATCAATCTGCAAGAGCGTCTGAATGCACAACTTTTTAACAACTCTCCTCGCAAAGGACAACCAATAAGGATCAATGTAAATTTCTTCACTCACTACCATGGATAGACTGAGACCGACGTTGGTGGTTGAAGGAGGGCCAGTTTTGTGTCAAATGATGCTTTCTTATTTTGGTACCTCTCGTCCGTCCTTGCTTCTGCTTGCTCTCTCCGGCCATAAAAAATTTGTCAAAGCGGGCGACTTCGATCTTCTAATTTTCTCCAAAACTCCTTGTCCAACACAATTAGTGGCATAGTGAAATCGATAGTGGGGTGGATATCATTAGCCAATTGTGTTGTAAGATAAATGAGTTGGGGGTAACAAGGGACATTGGTGTTTTATGGTGTAGGATAGTAAATATGTGTTCAATTGCAGATGAAACCATTGGATATGGGTACTAACTTGGGGCTTGGGATATATATTGGTATGTTGGATAATAATGATATGAGAATAATATGGGTCATTCATTTTTATTTTTTTTTGTTAATGGTGGGGCGTTCTTACATTTTTGGGGTGCATGATCAAATAGGGGTGGGCATCCCATCTCGTTCCGTTCCAATTTTTTTGTGTCCTTTTGGGATTGATCATCCCGTCTAGAGTGGGATGGGATCGAGACGAAGATTTTCAATCTCGCCCATCAGTCCCATCTCGAATTGATTTTTTAATATTATTAATGTAGAGGAGGGTCCAATCCCTTTAGATGAGGGTTGGTGTTAGGCTTGTGACAGCCAATCGTAAAATCCGTCACTCCAGATAAATCTGTCACTCCAGATAAATCTGTCACATTCCTCTGGAGGAGGGTTGGTGTTAGGCCAGCAACAGCCAATCATAAAATTTGTCACATCCCTATGGAGGAGGGTTGGTGTTAGGTCCGTGACAACCAACTGTAAAAATCATGTCACATCCCTCTGAAGGAGAGATGGTGTTAGGCATGTGACAACCAACTGTAAAAATCCGTCACATCTCTTTGCATGGGTTTTGGTTCAAAAAGATTAATGTGGGATCGGATGATCGCATTGCTTGGAGAACTTAAATACGTGTAGTCGACCCCGAGAGTCTCGGGAATGAGCTTTGATGATGATGATGACGATGAATGTAAAATGTGATGCCATGGTTGTATATTTGTCAACTAAGAATAGGAAGACTTTGGGCATTAGTGATTTGTGCAACAAATATCGTAATGGATGAAACAAGACAGTGAATCTGGAAGCTTAAACCTATTACAAAGAGAAATTATTTCTCATTTTCTAAAATAACTTAATCAGTAATTAGATCTCCTTAAAACAAGTGTAAAATAAGATGAGGCATGCAGTACTTTGTTATTTATATTGATGTGCATTGGGGTCTATATGGCTTCAAAACATAGATTTCTACTCATGAACAACGTTTTTATAGGGACACATTCTTCTTGCATAAATATGTAATCAACTACAAGGGTTGTATAATCCTATTTATGTTTCTATCGGAGCATAGAAAGCAACCCGTTTGATGAATTTTCAAAATTATAGGGTAGAAAAAAGAAATTCTATCAGAAGTATGGAAAATAAAAGTAAGGATAAATCTTTAAAACATGGAATGTAGATCATGCCCATTGGAAAAACCCTGCATAAATGAGTCATTACATAATTAGCGACAATTTTCTTGTGGTATTACATTCAATGTTTGTCTTTTCCGTGCAAACTCGATTTGTACATCAAAGTTTATAATCAAGAAGTACTTGCTTCATGACCATTCTAAAACAATGCCCTATATATTCAAGCACATAGGAAAGTTCAACAAATGCATTTATAAATATCAATTTAGAAACTAACATGTGAAACCTCAAGGAAGTCTATCCATAAGTTTAGTACCTACTTATCCCATCCCGTCTCGAACCCGTTTGGGATGGGATGAGGTCTATCCTGTCCCGATCTCGAAGAAACGGATCAGGATGAGGTCTGTCTCGTCTCGTGGCCGCCCTTAGGATCAGGGACTACTTAATAAATTCAGGCCAAAGACTTAAGTAAAATATTATTTAGGGACCTATTTCGAAAATAAGATAAATATCTCCTCCACACGATCTGAAACAATCGGAGGGTTTGGATTTAGGTGAGTGCCAGAAGACAACTAGTTTCGATGTAGGCGATGGAAGCTTCTCTCACCAGTGGTAAGAGTGGGGATGACATGTTGCTTGCAGGTTGGTTTGGGTTTGCACTAGTCAAAGGTGACGGCGAATCTGGACTTTGCAACATGGCTGGCTAGGATGAGTGAACTTGATTTTCTTTGAAAAACCTCTTCTCTTTCTCCAATCAAACACTTTTCCTTCTTTTCTTTTCTTAATTTCTCTTCTTCAATCAATCAAACCAATCTAGAACCGAAAATACCAGATGATGTATCTGTTAAAGTGTATATCTAGTTGTCAATTAGGTTGTTTATCTAGTTGTCAATTAGGTCCCCTTAGTGTGTATCTAGTTGTATACAGCTGGATACTAGTGTGTATCTAGCTGTCCATTGCTGTCCATTAGGTTCCCTAGTTTACCCTCAATAGGTTGTATATATATGCAACCATATTCTCACTACATGAATAAGAAGAAGAAATGTAATCCCTAATATCTTATAACATGGTATCAGAGCCATCGAAGTTTGAAAATCAGAGCATTCTAAGTTTCAAAATCAGAGCATTCGAAGTTTGAAAATCAGAGCATTCTAAGTTTCAAAATCAGAGCATTCGAAGTTTGAAAATCAGAGCATTCGAAGTTAAAATCAGAGCATTCGACGAAATTTGCAATTTGAAATTTCAGAGCATTCGAAATCAGAGCATTCGAAATTTGCAACACTCCAGTCCAGTCGATCCAGCCCGTCCTCCAGTCAGTCCGATCGACTGATCGACTGATCCACCCTCTGCTCCAATCGACCCGTCAGTCGATCCAGCCTTCCGATCGACTCCTCCGATCCAGTCGACACCTCCAGTCGATCCAGCCCTCCGATCGACACCTCCAGTCGATCCAATCCTCCAATCGATCCAGCCGATCGACCACCAACAAGATCCAGTCCAGCCACCAACCAGTCGACGTCTCCAGTCGACCTCTCCATCGACGTCTCCAGTCGACCTCTCCATCGACGTCTCCAGTCGACGTCTCCAGTCGAACCCTCCCATCGACCTCTCCAGCCAGTCGACTGCTCCAGTCGACACTTTCAATCGACTCTCTGCTTCCAATCGACCTCCAATATGCTTGTCTGCGTTCAGTCGATCAATTCGACCATTTGATCCACTGCTTGTCTGCTTCCAATCTGCTTGTCTGCTTGTCTGCTTCCAGTCGACCATTTGTCTGCTTCCAAGTTTCGTTCTTTCGAGTTTTGAGCCTTGCTATTTCGTAGCGGGCGTGATTTGGTTTGGGAGATCTTCGAGATTTGAAGCCCCTGTTTGGGGCTATTTGGGCCTGTTTGGGGCCTGTTTGGAGCTATTTGGGCCTGTTTGGGGCCTCTTCCTGATTTCCTGATTTGGTTAGGGAAATTTTCGAGATTTGAAGCTCCTGATTTTGGAGATTTTGGCTATTTGGCTATTTGGGCCTGTTTGATAAGGGCCTGTTTGTACCAAGTTTGACTGTAGAAAGCTACAGTTTGTAGGCCTGTTTGCTAAGGGCCTGTTTGTACCAAGTTTGACTGTAGAAAGCTACAGTTTGTAGGCCTGTTTGCTAAGGGCCTGTTTGTACCAAGTTTGACTGTAGAACGCTACAGTTTGTAGGCCTGTTTGATAAGGGCCTGTTTGTACCAAGTTTGCCTGTAGAAAGCTACAGTTTGTAGGCCTGTTTGATCAGGGCCTGTTTGTACCAAGTTTGACTGTAGACAGCTACAGTTTGATCAGGCCTGTTTGTACCCTGTTTGATAAGGGCCTGTTTGTACCCAGTCAGCCGACGCCGCCAGTCGTCTCTTCCAACCATCGTCGCTTCCAGACGACTCTTCCAGTCGACTCTTCCAGTCGATTCGATCCATTCGATCAACTTTTGGGGTAGAGTTTGTTTTGGGGTAAATCATTCTGTCCATGTTGCGATCACTTCTGTTGCTTCTGCCAAATCAATCCTTATCTCTGCTGATGCGGATGCCCGTTCTCAACGTATCAGGAATCACCAAAGCTTTAAATGGGGTTCGGGTTAACTATCTTTGTAACAAGCTGGGCATGATTAACATTTATGCTCCAGCTTGAGGGGGAGTGTTAAAGTGTATATCTAGTTGTCAATTAGGTTGTTTATCTAGTTGTCAATTAGGTCCCCTTAGTGTGTATCTAGTTGTATACAGCTGGATACTAGTGTGTATCTAGCTGTCCATTGCTGTCCATTAGGTTCCCTAGTTTACCCTCAATAGGTTGTATATATATGCAACCATATTCTCACTACATGAATAAGAAGAAGAAATGTAATCCCTAATATCTTATAACAGTATCCAAGCTAAAAGAAAAAAACAAATCTGAATCTACGAAAATAAAAGATAATCGAAGACATCAATTCTTCATATTCAATAAACCGAGTTACAATAATGGCTTTAGGCCTTATTTATCGTGCCAATAACTTACCTGGCAAGGAATTAACTAAACCCTAACTACTACTTACGGACTTTAATAAGCCTAACCAAATAATACTAATTAAGTAAACTTATCTGCTAGCTAAATGCCCAATTATATTAAAAGATAAAATGATCCATCTCAAAAGATTATCCAAGCTAAATACCCAATTATATTAAAAGATAAAATGATCCATCTCAAAAGATTATCCATGTTAATCGTCCTTACATTCCCTTATTCAAGAAACCAAAAAAGAGTTGATTGATGGGGATCTTGTGTAATTGTGCGGGTTAGGGATTTTTTCGCCTGGGATTTTTATCCCATCCTTAGGTCTGCCTGGTGGCATCGTAATGGCTTGGGACATCAGAATGGTTTCTTCTGTGGAATTTTGCATGCGGCTTTCTGTCAAAATTTGAATATGTAGATGACAATTCAAATTTTGAATGGATTATGACAGGGTTTTGTAGGTTAGTAATCAATGCATACAGAGAGCTATTGTGTGACGAAATGCAAGAATTTACAGGCTTTGGCTATTTCCTCGGTATTTTAGAGGGGATTTCAGCATTACCAGATGTGAGGAGAGCCTGTATAGGGGTGGCAAAATGACTCCCAAGATGAGAGCTTTCAACCTTTTCATTGACAAATTATGAACCAAGAGGATTGACATTAAGGGGGGAGATTCCTTGGTCGAGCATGTGAGCTTCTCCAGCCTAGGTTCCTTTGCAACAACAAATGGGTGGACTAATTTGGTGTGGCTTCTGAAGTTTTGCTGGGGAAAGAAGACTTAGATCATAATGCCATCATTCTAAGTAGTATTCCTAGTTTTTCTTTACTAAACCTCATCAATTGAAGGCCATGCGATTTGCCCAGAAACACTTCGAAGCTTTGTTCATGAGACCTGGACCATTTCAGTGAGCGATCACCTATGGTTTGTTCTGCGGAAAAGAATTGAAGCTCCTTGAGCCGTAAAAATTGAAATGTTGGTGTTTAGGAAGCTTGACAAGCTGAAGCTGATCAAGAGTTATGAGACTAAGCTCCAAATCCTTGATAGTACTGATATGTGTGGGACTTGGACCAAGATGAATGAGCCTCTTGGTTAGCGTTAAATAAAGATTTCGATCAACTGTTTAATGAGAGCATGCATGTTGGCAGACGAAACCGAGAGTAGGATGGGGTCACATTATGGATTTCTGCACAAAATATTTCCATCCTCCAGTGAACCACAAATGGATCACTAATTCCATTGACTACATCCAAAAGAATAAGGAGTTCCTTACTGATAAGGATACCAGAGCATTATGTGGGATTCTTGAAAACAATGTTTACCGAGCTAGTGAAGACCTAATCTTAGGGGCTTGCAGTTCAGTTCCATCTCTACAAGCCAATGTTTGGAGTTGGATGTTGACACTGAAGAAGGGAAAGTGTTACAAGAAGCGATCAACTCTGTCCACGAATGTATCATTGTCAGGTAGTGGTGGATTTCCAAGACAGAATTTTCTCCTTTGCAGCCCACAGCTCGACATTGAAGCCTACCACCAACCTCTTTGTGCACTTCAATACACCTAAAACAATTAATATATACCGCTAGTAGCCCAAATCCCACCCCTTCTTGGAGAAGACTCACCAGGCACCACCAAAGTACATCATCAATATCACCCTCATCTTCTTTTGGCATCCTAAGAACAGTGTGGACTTCTTCATGAATGGTGGGGAACCTCTGTAGTTGGTTCTTAAGCAATATTTGTTGGGAATAAAATCTTTCTTCTCATAAGATGCTATCATTTTGCTTGAAGTCACTTGTAGGTATGAAGTTAAACAATTTGTTGACCTCGCAAGGATAAGAATGAATGCATACTCAATTGCAGCTATATAAAGTTGTATTTGCTGAGAAAATGATTTCCTTGCAAAAAAAATCCAGCCTCAGTGCCTGGAACCCCATTTTACCTATAATATTTAATCATGCTCACTTCCTCATTCTGTTTCTTCAAATTTATACGATTCTAACACATTTTGTATCTTAAATATAGGATACTAGTAAGAAATCTCCTATGGAATTGATCAATGAAGTTCCTCCCATCAAGGTTGAGGGCAGGATTGTTGCATGTGAAGGAGGTGTGTTTGTACTCGTGTTATATTTCTTCCCCCCTTGATGATAAGTGAAATTTCATATGATTGAAATATGTTCATACCTTTCTGTTCCTTTTGAACGCCTTCCAAGTATAACTTCGTTTCCGTGTTCTGCAGACAATGATCCTGCACTTGGGCATCCAATTGAGTTTATTTGCCTTGATCTGAAAGAACCAGCTGTTTGCAAGTACTGCGGCCTTCGTTATGTGCAAGTAAATCATCATCACTAGATCTTGGTGCTCTGCTTTTTCCATGGAGGCTATTCTTGTGATATAAAATTCAAAGAAAACAATAGTTATTGGTTTTCTTTGAGACATGTAACTTATTTGTTTGCCCATGGCCACAATATTGTCGTGTTTACATTTATTCAATAAGTAAGATTTCAACTAAATCCATATTTGGTGCAACAAAAACGAATTCAGGTAGTTTTCTTGCCATAGTGAAGAAACCTTTAATTGTATAAGATTTCCGATTTACCTAATAGCAGATTTCTTTCCAGCATATGAACTGCCATCAAAATTCATTCTCTATTGAAATAGAGCAAGGCTACCTGTCGAGGGAGTGGGCGAGGAAATCAGCGAGGGAGGGGGGAGGGGGGGGGGGGGGTGGTGGACCGTCCATCCCCCTGGGATGCGCGCATGAAATCTGACGGCAAGCATCCCGAGGGGGATGGACGGTCCACCACCCCCCCTCCCCCCTCCCTCGCTGATTTCCTCGCCCACTCCCTCGACATTTAGAATTTCTGATTGAAATATCTGCTATCACAAAATTGGATGAAAATTACTGGTTCCATTTATTGATTGAACTTAACCAATTTCTAGTGCTACATGGATGATTAGGATGCTGAAGAAGTTTACGGTGGGCATCAATTTTTGTAGTTCTTATATTTATTTGTGTACACATCTTGAGGAATCTGACATTTGAATAAATTTTAATATAATTTTGCCCTTAACCCCATTAAATAAATTACTGACAATAGCTTAACCCCATAAAATAAATTTTAATTTAATTTTGCCCCCTGAAACAGAACATGTCTGAGAAATGATCAAGAAAATCTCCTCCCTCCTTTTCCTCCTCTTCTTCTTCTTTTATCTCGCAGCCTCGTCACCACTGCCCCTTCATCATCTCTCATCTTCCTCATTCCTCCACTTTCTCTTTCATCCTCCTTCCTCTACTTTTTCCATTCTCTTCCTTCCTCCTTTGTTTCACAATTCTCATAATAAAGTTAGGATTTTATTCCTCATTCATCCACTTTCTTCTTCATTTTCCTCTCTCCTCCTTCTCATTTATCTCTCAAGTCTGTTCTATTTTAGTGGGCAAAAGTAAATTAAAATATATTAAGACGCCAGATTTTCTCGAGACGCATATACAAAATAAACATGAATCGTCAAATTTCCTCGGGATGCGAGCTAGAGCAACAAATTTTCTTGAGATGCGTGCTGGTTCGCTAGTTTCCTTGAGCCGCGCGCACGGATAAATATGAGCTGCCAGATTTCTTCGAGATGTGTGTGAATAAATATGAGCTGTCAGGTTTCCTCGAGACACGGGCTTGGGCAATCAAAATTTTCTCGAGATGCATGCTGAAACGTTTGATTTTTCTCGAGATGCATGCATAATTAAATTTGGTCCGTTAGATTTACCTAGCGATGTGTGTACTATTAAATTTGTGTCTTTTAATTAAAAAAATTACTATTATATTTTTTACACTTTTGCCCTCACAGATTCATATTATTTATAATCAAACCCAATCATTCTCAATATTCATTAATTACATCTAAGCCCCTAACATAATTTTTTAAAGTCTTTCAGTTATCTATAAATTATAAATATGTCTTTACAAATAAAAATTATTATTACTCATTTTTAAAAATTACTGAAAAATATTCAGTCGAAAAGCGCATTGACACCCTATATATTATTATTATTATTTTTTTTTTCTGAATTTGAGAAGTTTATCTTCTCTAAAATCTTGGGACTGAGTTTAGACCATCACATTCAACACAGTGAACTCAAGACAATAATGAATTATCATGATAGAGACTTGTTAGGCAGGCAGGCAGTCAAGCAGTCATCAGATCAAAGGGCAGTTCTAGTACAACATTTTGTCCCATGGAATGAAAAAATACTCGCATCCAAGATAATGGGGGGACCAATAGATTTTAAAATCCGTGATTTTGAACATTTATCTTCTTCTCTTCTGTTCAAATACCCTGATGTGTTTGGTGATTTTGGTTGTTGCACAAGAGTGAGTGTGACACATGGTACAATTCTGTCTGCTTTCGGAATTATCGGGTTTATTGAGCTTTGCCTCAATTGGGCTTTTTCTCGTACGTCCTTCTCTTCACGGTTTTCAGATGTGTTGTATTGCGGGAATTTAACCTTACACATGTAACACATTCATTTCCTCAGTCTCAGATAATTAATGTGAGACTATAACACCTGAGTATCATGTTAGCTTCAGAATTTGCCAGCCTCACAACTTACCTACACAGAGTGTTACATCAAACATCTTGTAACTACTATAAAAGCTCATACTAATGTTCAATTTCACCCACATACAATCCGAACACATTGTTGTGGATACATTTCTGGTTTTGTTTGGTTTGACATTTCAATGATTTGATTCAAATTAGTTCACCTACTAAGTTTACATGATTACAAACCATAATCCATCTAACTTTATGCACCCCATTTAAAATAAACCATTAAATATACTTTGGGTTAATTCTATAAAAAAAAAAAAAAACATAACACCGACATGATCCCTAAGATCTTCTTTACAAAATTGGGTAAAGTTTCACATCATTCACAAAAGCTAAATGGAAATTACCTACCACTGGCATGACATTGACACAAACACCATCAAAATGCTGAATAGGTGTTAATTCCCTGCCACCATTCATGCATCTTTCTACAACTTGATTACTATTTATATACCTTAATTTTTTTTTATAGGACACTGTATATATCTGTTACGATGCAACAATAATAAAGGGTACATGTCACATGAAATTTGATAGGTTCAAATTTGGTCTCCTAGAAATTTGACTTACAAAACAAATGTCAGATTGTCAAATATAACCTTTTTAGTGGTTGAAGGAATTTTAATTTATTGTAGGAGATAGAACTTAATCTGGACAAAATTTAATTAAAATTGTATATCTTAGTCGAATGTTCCATTTGCCTTATATAGTGATTGTCATTAATTTTCTGCGCGACTTAAGCATGTGAGGTTTGACGAGGGAAGACGTTCTCTGTAACAGTCTCTTCTTTTATGAAGATACATCCTTAGGAGAGTAACTCCCATCATGACTCGTTTTCTCTGTAACGTTTCTCCTATTTAAAGGAGGGATTCGTTGGCCCTGAATTTTGACTTCTGATTATGATTTGTCCCGAAGAGCCCTATTGAACATTAATGACTGGATCTGTCTTTTTGAGCTTTGCAAGTTGGCCATGACTTAAAATACTTGAGACAAATAATTTTTACCACGTATATAATCGTGATGATGGTCTTATTTGATGTATCATCAAAAACTGATTAATTGTATTTAGCTAGTGACACTTATATGGAATTATTTGCAGGAGACTTGTAAAGGCCTCCACTAAGACAACTATTAATTGAGTCTGGTATGCATGTCTCAAAACCCACTTAATTAACCATAATATCAACTCAAGTGAGCACAAAAAAAGTACTTATGCTAGTCTGAAATATTTATTAAACATAGTAAAAAAAAATCAGTATCAAAGCGAGCTTGACATAGTAAGCACAAACCAGTGAGATCTCAACTCATTGCCATCCCTAATCACATGCAAGTTAGTTATATTGTGTTAATAAAGGAAAGTGTTTTGAATGGTTCAATTAACTGATGCAATTTTAGCTTGGAGAAGCTCATCAAAATCAGGCTTTAAAACTATTTTTTTGTCAAATTTGGGCATTATTAAACTTTTATTCATTTTCTTTAAAATACAACTACAAACATTATTTATAGAAATGATAGAAGTGTAAAAAGTCCTGACAAAATTGAGAATAATTATATATAGAAATGGTATAAAGCCTGACTGCCTAGAATTGGAGATGAACTTGATAATAATTGAGAAGTACACGTGACAATAACCGCCATAATGCAATTTGATTATTTTAGGTTGTTTATGGTACTCTGTTGTGCTAATTAAATGAAACCCATGAAATTAATATTGGAGCTTTTTATGTATTTTTGTTTGTGAAATGCATCATTCGAGATCTCCAGGCTGATCCCGTGAATTATGTATAAAAATTTCGATTTTTTTTAAAACATACTTGGTTGATTTATAAAGCATTGCAATGAAAGTTTAGGCTTTATAAGATCATTGATGTGCTATCCTAGTTGTGAAAAAGTTAGAGCCAAGAAGACCGAAGTCCAAGCTAAAGCACGAAATCAAGTCGAGATCCCAGGCCCGATCATGATTCCTGACCTTGTTGCTGCATTTTTTTAATCTATTTTTTTTTCAAAAATACTAGAAAATCAGGTTTCTCAAAGTGTTTATATATATCTCGAGATTGTAAAAAATTTCTCTAATGATGCCACGTCGTCTTTATTACAGAACCTAATTTTTTTTTCTTATTGCATAACTTAATTGCAAAACCTAATTCCTCAGCCTTACTAAAAAAAAATTTCTTCAAAAGTCATCAATACTTTTCTATTTTCCTCCATTTACATCTCCACCTTTTAAGAACAATTTGCCAACTAAAAAAAAAAAAATCACATCTCAAAAAAAATAATCACATCTCAAAATAATCATTTATATATATATATATTGTTGATGACCTCAAGAATACACCAATACCATGTGCATACCAATAACCTCATGATTTTATATATAGTTTAGCCATGGAAGATGAGAACTAAGTAGGATATTGTGACAGCAAAATCTTAGTTCTTAACATCATAATCCAGGAATCCTGCAGCCTTCACTTTTTAAGTTGCTTAGTTGTACAGAATAAAGTCTCCTAATAATAGCTCAAAAAAGGTTAAAAAACCTGAAAAGAAGGACTATCTCATACCACTTCCCCAAATGACTCTCTATGCACACAACCTGCCTTCAAGGACAATTGTTCATTAATTGCCTCAAAGACTATCTCATCTCATCTCATCTCATACCACCAATCTTTTCCTTCAAAACCTTCCCCACAACACAACATCATTCATTTACATCATTTCTAGTACACAGAGAGAGAGAGAGAGAGGAAAATCATCATCAGGTCAGGAGATCATCATCAGGTCAGGAGTAACACAATTCACAACAATGGGTAGCAATAATAGTGAGTTTTCCAAAAAGAACATCACAAATCTTGCAATAATTTCTCTGATATTCACTGGTATGGTTTTCCTTTCCATCTCCACCACAATTACCAAATTCTTCTCCCCATTCAACTTCTCTTTCAATCAGTGTCCATGTTCATCATCACCTGATAATAACAAGGTAACCCTTTTCTCCTTTTTCTGTATTTCATCATGGTTGTTACTTTTTTTTTTTTATAATTTGTTTTGTTTTGTTTGTGGACTTATATATGATATAGGGCATGATGGCTGTATCAAGAGAAAAAGAAGAAGATGAACTTGAAAGAGCTTTGAAGAGAGCATCAATGGAGGAGAACAAGAAGAAGACATTAATTATAACAATAGTAAACAAAGCTTATGTTGAAGGAGAGAAATCAATGTTAGATCTATTTCTTGAAAGTTTTTGGGTTGGAGATGGAACACAAGGATTGGTTGATAATCTACTTCTGGTAGCAATGGATCAAATTGCATACGACAGATGTAAATTCCTGCGACTACATTGCTATAGATTAGTAACTGATGGTGTTGATTATGGTGGTGAGAAATTGTACATGTCTCGTGATTTCATTAATATGATGTGGAGCAGGACACGATTACTGGCTGAGGTGCTTCGACGTGGTTACAGCTTCATCTTCACTGTATGTATCTTATCATTTCATCACATTAATGTAGATTTTGCTGGCCTCCTCATTCACAATCATTAATCTCTGCACCAATGTACAGAGATTGATTAGTTCTTTGGTTGGGCCAAGCAATGTGTATTTTTGTAGGGTCATATATAACTTTTTGTAGGGTCATATATATAATTTATTTGTTTTCTTAAAAGAAATATACTTCTTGTGCTTGGGAGGGTGGTCCACATGTGAAAATTCGTCAATCAAGTTGATATTTTAACAAAATGGTGAAAATTCATTGCACCTTATAAAATAAAATAAAAACTCCATTGAGGTTTTAAACAAAAACTCTAAACAGCCAGGTACTTTTTGGCTAGGTTTGGGCCAATTGACAATTTTACCCTTTTCATCGATGATATTTGTCGTTGTGTTTTAAAGAGAATGGGTAAAATTGTAAGAAAGCCCAAGCCTAACCAAAATGTGGCTGACTGGCCTGGCTGCCTAGACTTACTCGGTTTTAAAAGTAGATCCAATGTAAAAAGAGTACTTTTTGTGGAGGCGGAGGATTGCATAAATCATACAAATTTTTTTAAAGATGTATTTGGAATGATTTTTCATAGTTATTATTATTATTATTATTATTACAAATAGGTTCAAAAGCATTAGTAGGGAGTTGGAGATAACTTTTAACAATAAATTATGAGAATTGAAAAGAAAATGAGTTTGGTGGGAGTTGTTTTAATTAGATTTGAAATAGTGGAGTATTTAGAATGGGTGATTTGGGAATGTCTGAGGTGCAGTTTGAGATTTGATTTGAAAATGGGGTGTCTTTTGAGATTTTAAATTATGTGGGATGCCTTATGAGATTGGACATATAATTAGGGGTGCAACAAGGAACTCCTAAACAACATATTAATCAACATTCATGTTCATCTAGATCACGTTTTTAATATATATCTCGATGAGCACTTCGAATCGAACTGAACTTTTATAACACATTATTCGTAATGTTAACATAAAGCATGTTAAAATGATTAACATAAAGCATTAATTCAAACAGATTAACATAAAGCATGTTAAAATGACACAACATCATTGAGTCTTGCAATGAAATCTTAGTTAGTTCTATTTTCATACCTAATAAAGCTTTGATGATTATAATGTGGAAAACCTAGAAAAAAATGATTACAAAGATAATGGGCAGTGAAGCAAGTTATTTGGTAAACTTTATATTGTGTTGTCTATTTCATATACGAGTCAGTTAGGCAGACAGGGCAATCAGTCATTTTTTTTTGTTAGGGTTGGACTCTTTTACATTTTTACTCATTATCTTTAAAAATACAATCACAAACATCAATTATAGAAGGGGTAGAAGTGTAGAGCCCCAACCCTGACGAAAAAATGGCTGGTAATCCGGACTCTCTAGAATTGGGGTTCATATATATAACACACTTTTTTTCTTCTTCTACTATTGATAAAGTTCTCCCATGCATGTTTAAAATGAAATCATGCCAAATTTGAAAGGTATTGATGAAAAAGTTTTCATGGGGTTTATGATTTCTACGAAAACTCTTAAAATTTGGATACAAATGGGCACAATTGATGACCTAATAATATGCTTATCCTCTTTCTGAGAATTTTCTTGGTTGCTTGCAGGATACAGATATAATGTGGCTAAGGAATCCATTTGGCAGATTAAGTCAAAATGAAACTGTGGATATCCAGATGAGTTGCGACAAATTCAATGGAAATGAATGGTCTGAAGCTAATCTAATAAACACAGGCTTCTACTTTGTGAGATCAAATAACAAAACCATCTCTTTGTTTGAAACTTGGTACACAATGAGGAATGACACAGAGTACATTACGATGAAAGAACAAGATGTACTAAAATCCCTTATCAGTAAGGGTATATTGAGTAACTTGGGGTTGAGGGTGAGGTACTTAAAGACAGTTTATTTCAGTGGATTCTGTCAAGACAGTAAACGTTTTGGGACGGTGACTACGGTTCATGCAAACTGTTGTCGTACAATAAGTGCCAAGATTTCTGATTTAACAACGGTGCTTAGAGATTGGAGAAAGTTGAAAATTTTGATCGCTGATTGGAAGAGGTTAAGAGCGTCAAACAGGACTGCTGCCAATGGATTTTCGATGCATAGATGGTCAGAGCATAGAGCATGCATTGATTCTTGGAAGGGTTTCAATAATGGGAATTTGGTTTAGTTTTTGTTGTTTGTACATACAGGTAAGTTAATGGGATAGAACATCATCAGTTTAGAAATATGTTTGCAACATATATGATTAGAGATATAAATTCTTTGTAAAACTCCACAGTGCTGAAATAAAAAGAAATTTTATTGGAGCTCATTCTCAAAGGGAAACATTAGGGGATTTGTACTACCTATATAGGAGGCAAGGATCGTGTTTGCTTGTGTATAGCGCGCAAAGGAGCAGACATGATTGTGGCTTATGTACTATCAGATTGTTAATGTTTTATTCATGAAATTCTCTACAACAGCAAGAAAGTTGAATTAAAACATTAGCATTAGAAAATTCTTCAATTAATATAGAGAAACTAGTATGGCGAAAATCAACAGAGTAAAGCAATGTTCAAATTTCCCTATCAAATAAAAAAATGATAGTTAACATGTTGAAACATAATTTCACCGTCCGTACATATCAAACATATATAGTAATATTCAGAAAAAGGATCATTTTGTTACCTAAATCAAGATGCGAGAAAACACACAACACAAGGAGACCAGAAAAAGAGAACTCCTGAGAGAAAAGCAATCATCAGTGATCAAAGAAATCTAAGAATTCCCAGTTCAAAAAAGAAGAAGAAAATATATCAAAGAGTTAGGGAAGTCTGGCTAAAGAATGTGGCAGAGTTTTGGCTTTCTACTTTGTTTCTTGGGCTTCGGCGGATGGAGAACAACCTTGATTGCAGCATCAAATACTGCCTACACATTCTGCACACCAAACAAGAGTTGCATTTACTTGTTAACACCGCTTTGATTCATATAACTTCTAAATCACATGCAAAAGAAGCAACCATTTGGTTGTAGATCAACGATGGCATCATCTATATCAAAGGGTTTTTTTATTTCCCATAGGCAAGAGTGACTGCATGGGGCATTACAAATATATGCAGATGATGCGTTTCAAATTCTACTATGGAAATGTATTCCCAAACTATGGGATCCCCATCGCAAGATGACAGGGGATTTTATATTATTCTAGTCAACCTGGCCTTCCTTTTTAATTTTCACAATCAATCATGAAAAACTTTATCTTCTCCCTGTTAGTTAAGGGTGGGTGAGAGCTCCTCCCCACCAACCATTGGCCACCATTGATGAGTGCATTGTTAGGTGAGTGACTTATGGGCCTCACCAACCATCAATGGTGGAATTGTTAGTGGCTATTGTTAGGTGGGTGACAATGGAGGGTGGCCTCACCAACCATCAATGGTGAAATTGTTGGTGAGTGCATTGTTAGGTGGCCTCACCAACCACCAAATGAAGAGCCTATAAAAGGCCTCTCCCCTTCATTGTTCAAAGCATCCTTTGCAATCATCCTCAATCCTAAGGAGCAATCCTAAGCAAGGATCCTTAGCTCCATGCTAAGTATCATCCCAATCCCATCTCCTCCTCTATGTGAGAGTGAGAAAAGCTTAGAGAATTAAGCTTGTGTGAGAGAGAGAAAATTGAGAGTAATTTTCTCGGGTGTAATTGGGTTGTGGGTTGTGAGTGTTGTAAACACTTTGTTATCTTCGAGTAAAGCTTTGCAGCAGCCCGTGGACGTAACCCAAGTTGGGTGAACCACGTAAATATCTGTGTGTTATTTATTTATTGCATTTCTCACTAATCTTGGCTTCGGGGTGAATCAGCGTAATTTTCTCCCAACAACTGGTATCAGAGCTTTGGTTGTGTAAACAATCCAGAAAAGGCCAGATTCGAGTGGGAGCAATGGCTACAGACGAAGGGAAGGTGAAACTCGAAAAGTTCGATGGCACAGATTTCGGATTCTGGAAGATGCAGATAGAGGATCATCTATACCAGAAAAATCTGTACCTACCTCTCATAGGGCAGAAGCCAGAAACTATGAAGGAGGAGGAGTGGGCCCTGCTTGATAGACAGGCCCTTGGAGTTATCCGACTGACTCTATCCCGCAACGTTGCTTTTAACATAGCAAAGGAAAAGACCACGGTGGGTCTTATGGCGGCTCTCTCAAGCATGTATGAGAAGCCATCAGCTTCGAACAAAGTTCACCTGATGAAACGTTTGTTCAACTTGCGGATGACGGAAGGCGCATCGGTTGCGCAACATCTAAACGAACTCAACACAGTCACAACTCAGTTGAGTTCAGTGGAGATTGAGTTTGATGAAGAGGTACGGGCACTAATCTTATTGTCTTCTCTACCAGAAAGCTGGAATGCTACTGTCACGGCTGTGAGTAGCTCCTCGGGAAGCAATAAGTTAAAATTTGACGATGTTCGTGATCTAGCTCTCAATGAAGAGATCCGACGGAGAGAGTCGGGGGAATCGTCAGCCTCTTCAGTCTTGCAGACAGAGTCGAGAGGAAGAAACTCAACTCGATGGAATGGACGCGGCAGATCAAACCATCGAGGTAGATCAAAGGACAGGAGGTCCAAATCCAGAAATCCCAATAATTTCCAGAACTCGAAGACTGTCGAGTGTTGGAACTGTGGGAAGATTGGGCACTACAGAAATCAGTGCAAAAGTGCACCGAAGGACCAGGAGGCGAAGGCAGAGGCAAATGTTACTTCCACCTCAGGAGGAGATGATACATTGATATGCTCTTTGGAGAGCAAGGAAGAGTCTTGGGTGTTAGACTCTGGAGCGTCATTCCACGCTACTTTTCAAAAAGAATTATTTGAGAAGTATGTCCCTGGAAACCTTGGTAAGGTATACCTTGGTGATGATCAACCTTGTGCTATCATTGGCAAAGGTATAGTAAAGATTAAGTTGAACGGGTCTGTTTGGGAGCTGAAGAATGTCAGATATATTCCCGACCTGAGAAAGAACTTAATCTCAGTAGGGCAGTTAGCTAGTGAAGGCTACACTACGATCTTCCATGGTGATGACTGGAAGATTTCAAAGGGTGCAATGATGGTTGCTCGAGGCAAGAAGAGTGGTACTCTTTATATGACAGCAGGGGCACGCTGTTCAATTGCAGTTGCAGCAGGA
The DNA here is from genome assembly GCA_963556465.1 of Berberis vulgaris. Classification (NCBI taxonomy): domain Eukaryota; kingdom Viridiplantae; phylum Streptophyta; class Magnoliopsida; order Ranunculales; family Berberidaceae; genus Berberis; species Berberis vulgaris. The sequence goes on along the minus strand of OY747136.1, from coordinate 75,743,485 downwards.
AACGTCAATCCCAATCTGTGGCACCAGAGACTTGGCCACATGAGCGAGAAGGGGATGA